>CM042227.1:22423925-23731425 GCA_023566465.1 Cottus gobio | reverse complement strand
GAAACGGTCGCTTTATATGAGATGTCAGGACTTCTGTAAGGTCTGTGATGTCACAACCATACAGTCACCAGGAGAGGTGGCGCCTAACGCCATCTAGGTGACACACAGCGAGGCACTTTCGGAGGGACAGGCGCTTAAAGAGACATGTGATTTCAGACAGAGGGTGAGTGCAGGTATATTCAGACAGAGTGAGAAAAATCAAGTGTTTTTAACATTAAAGCATGTAAGCATGTTCTAGTAAAAACCCCAGATACAAGTGTAAACCTGAAAATGTGTAAAATATTATCTCCTTTAATAATGATAATCGATAAATCAAGTCATTTTACCAGCAAAAATGCCTATCATTTACTTGTCCCACCACCTCGGCTACGATGATTTCCCGCTTTTCTATGTCTTGTGTGATGGTTCTTGTGTATTGGTCGGACAAAAGCAAGCAATTTGATGGTCCTTGCCTTTAAGAAATGGTGATGGGTGTTTTACACAATGCTATGACATTTAATCAATCGATAAACATATGGCAGATTGGTGGACAATGACATTAATTGCCAAACCTGTCAACCCTAAGTTATCTCCCCCTCCCCCAGCTCTGCACATTATTTTGGTATCCTAACCTGAATCTTGAAAGGGAAACAATCACCTTATCAAGAAACTGCATCAAGTGGACGGGGAGACTCATGCTCAGTTCCATTGCATAGTCTGTTTATCACGCTGTCACCACGTGCTCCTTAATGAACCATTCCCCCCTTTTTTTTACGCATGGAGGTGTAGAGGCAAGTAAGATCGCATAATGCTCAATGAGGTGAGGGTAGTTACTTGTACCCCTTAAAGAGGCCTTTATGCCAGTTGCTGATTCCTCTATATCGCTCACTTCAGGTGGATTACAATATGTTCGCACTGTGTACTTGATTCATTGCCTACAGGCTTTGGTATTGAGAAGGCTGCTAGTTGATGCATTGCTTACCAGAGGGTTGGGTGTGTGTTTTCATGGTTGGCTGTGTGTGTGTGTGTGTGTGTGTGTGTGTGTGTGTGTGTGTGTGTGTGTGTGTGCTCGAGCTCCCAGCTCACATGCTACAGAGTGGGGAGCTGGTCTGAACAGGTCCCCGTGTGAATGTAAAGCCGTGGTTTACAGGAGGTAGAGGCGTGAGGCGCCTTAAAGAGGCGGGGGGCGTCTTTGGTGGCCACCTGTTGACACTGATTCACACTAATCAGTCGGCAAACAAAGTCATTTAGCCGCTTTCAAAGGCACTGCTCTGCTGGAGCGCATTGTACCAAATCTCCTGAAATAGAAACCTTTCAAGTTACCTCAGTGGTAATTTGGAAGACATCATTAGGCTTAGAGAAAAAAAAAGTAATGCCAGGGAGAGCCCATCGCCACCTTTAGACTCCCGGGATCTCTTCATTGTGCTGCTGTAGAAAGTGTCCAGTGTCATGTAAATGTCTTTTATTTTTGCCTCATCATGCTTTTTTGCTGGAAAGCCACGCGTTTCAATGGCGGGCTGCAGCACGGCTGTCTCCCAGTGCCTCACAGCGGGCTTTGTGCTGTCACTCTCAGGGTGCTTGCACTGGAAGGAGGGGGGAAGGGGTGGGGTTTGAGGGGTGTGTGTGTGAGTGTGTGGGGTGGGGGGGCAATAACAGCGAACTCAATGAACCCCCCGGGGTCCTTGGCCGTGTTCGCCACCCTCCCACCTCTTCCCACTTGCATCCTTGCTTTCCTTCGTCTTCCTCGTCTCTGTTCTCCTCCCTTCGTGCACCCTCTCTTTTTGGCCCTGTCACTTACAAAGCTAGACCCGAGGCCAACTGGGCCTGATCCCAGAACTGGCCTGGTCACAGCTGGCCTATCAGGGGCTGCCACAGAGGTCACCTGACACAGTGATTGAGGGTGAACAGAGAAAACAAGGGGAAACAGCTCTTAAAAGAAGGAGCTTTGCCCTTTTTAGGAGGGCTTTCTGCTTTCTACGTGGGCTACTTGTTGTCTGTGTATGTGTTTATACCGTATGTTCCCCTTGAAATAGTATAAATGTTTTTGAAAAAATAATCGAATGGTCCACTTACTGTAAATTTCCCCAAGCTTTTCAGTTGTCATCACGCAACCTCAGTATGGAATTTCGGTAATTTGATGCAAGAGATCGTCCTTGCATCAAAGAACACTTGTGATCATGTGACCATACTAAGGTCATGTGATAACTGAACCAGTCAATAAGAATTCTTTGTCAACTAATTCAAGGCAACCAACTGATTGTTATGCATGCATGTATTACTCTGTTGTGTCCAATGTTATGACCAATGTGTCGTAACTTCTACATTGAATTGTTAATGTTGTGTTGATGGCCGGGAGAAAAAAGAGAATAAACCATTCATTTATTTTCTCCAACAGACGATCTCACATCCTCTAACACTGGGCTGTTCTTCCTCGTCTCCCACGAGGGCAACCAGAACCTGTACGTGTCCCAGGCCAACCTTTGGCTCTACTTCCGTGTGCTGCCAGTCGGTGCTGAGAAGGGCCTTCGGAGGAAGGTGACGGTCAAGATCCATTACCAGGAGGCTGGGGCATCCAGCGGTGCTGAGGGAGGCCCAGGAGGCGGTGGTGGAGGAGGGGGAACAGGCCGCTGGGCTTTGGTGGAGAAGCGGGTGGATCTGAAACGCAGCGGCTGGCATACTTTCCCCCTCTCCGAGGCCGTGCGGGCTTTGTTCGGGAAAGGCAGCCGGCGTCAGGACCTGGAGGTCCACTGCGAGGGCTGCGAGACAGCTGGCGTGGTCCCAGTGCTGGTGGACCCCGGCGACCCGTCCCACCGGCCCTTCCTAGTGGTGCGCGTGCGACAGGTGGACGGAAAGCACCGCATTCGCAAGCGGGGTCTTGAGTGCGATGGCACCAGCGGGGGCCTTTGCTGCCGGCAGCAGTTTTACATAGACTTCCGCCTCATCGGCTGGAACGACTGGATCATTGCGCCGGCTGGTTACTACGGCAACTACTGCGAGGGCAGCTGCCCGGCCTACATGGCAGGTGTGCCGGGCTCGGCTTCATCCTTCCACACTGCAGTGGTGAACCAGTACCGCATGAGAGGGATGAGCCCGGGCTCGGTCAACTCCTGCTGCATCCCCACCAAGCTCAGTACTATGTCCATGCTCTACTTTGACGATGAATACAACATTGTAAAGAGGGACGTGCCCAACATGATCGTGGAGGAGTGCGGATGTGCTTGAGTCCACCCGCCACCCTTTGCTATTTCTGAACTTGGAACAGTCAGAAAGGCCTTTTGTACAAACAGGACGTTGTTGTACGGTACACATATACAATATATCTATACCTACTGTATATGCAAGCAGCACGCACACTGGTGCATCTGGTACGTCTAGCAAAAGCAAGGACCAGTGCCGTGTCCCCGTGTGCGTGAGTGTGTTTGCACGTGTTCGTGCGAGTGTGTGTATTTATCAGACTGAGTGACATGCTTGCTGTCCGAGTTGAGTCCGTCGGGCGACAACTGGTCATTGACGGGACGAGAAGGGAACGATTATCACCAAATGATACTTTGCTCTAGTTTGCCATTTCTAGTCAAAAAATAATGGCTCATCATCTCCTCTTGAATGAAGATAACAAGCGCTTAAGGAAAGTGACAGGATCGGCTGATGACATTATTGGCTTCACCCCAACACTCCCGACCCCGCTCCTCCAACCCTCTTAAGTACATTGAGCACATGACAGACTTTTGTTTTTTAGAAAGCACTGACAATTCATCCGCTTATACAACTGAGAACACCAGCACTTCCCTCTATGCCCACAGACAGTCTGACTGTCCCCTCTGGTGGAATTAGACCGGCAGCGCTTAATGCCTTGCAGGATTATACCCTCCACAGAAAGGCAAAAGAAAGTCCTCCACAGAGCTGATGTGGTCCTTCTTGCTGTTGACTACGGGCCTCAACTTCCTGTTCGTCAAGACAGATGCAGGCCCTGCTACCATGACAACCAGGTGAAGGTAGATCTCATAAGTGCACTTCACTTGTGCACAGGAAAGCAGAGAGAACTGCTTGCCCCTGCCCCCCGAGGCTCAGTAGACGTGGGCCTGCTGGAGGGCCTGCTAGACGAGGGCCTGCTCTAGTTTTGGCCCAGTGGGTCACTGTAAAAAAGTACTTTGGTACTTTGGTACACTGTACTTTGGTTCAGTGGGTCACAATAAAAAGGTTTTGGCCCAGTGGGTCACCACGGTGCAGTGCAGCACTTGCAGAAACTGAAATGCACACCCTGAATAGCACTTGTATAAAGAAATGCCTTCCAAGGGGTACTGGGTGTCCTGTCCTATCGCTAAATAAGTGCCACATGAGCTATGCAATGTATAGTAACCTATACCCATACTCAATACGCTCTATTAGACTGAATTATCTCTCTCTCTCTCTCTCTCTCTCTCTCTCTCTCGCGCTCTTGTCCACTCTTTATCAATACTTGAAATGTAATCTTTCGCTTCCTTTCCAAAGCGAATGATTGTTGTGACGTTTGCACTGAAAAGTTGCGGGATTAGTGAAACAAAAACTGCCATTGAAAAGTTATTTTTTATAGAAGTAAAGTTAATTTTGTTTCAAATGTATTTTACCTAATTAATGGAACCAAAGAGGCCAAGATTTTTAGCTATTGTACGAAGATGGCCAGGCCATTGAGTTACTGTGTACAATACTGTTTTTGATCATTCGCAATAGGCCTACCGCTGTATCAGGGTACGATAAATGATTTAATTCCTTAGCTCTATTTCATTCTGTTTTGTACAATAAGCAACACTTCGTTTTTTCATCTTTTAATTCTATTTTTTTTGTTTCAGTTTTCTATTTAATAAGAAAGTTATTTTTAGTTCCTGTCTAAGAATCATTTATTCAAATAAATGCCATCTGTACAGTTTATGTAAAATAAAAATGTTTTTTAAAATATTTTGTAACTATAAATTCAAGACTTTCTTTCCTTCCTGGGTTGGGCCTATATCTGGGTGTATTTATTTCTGATGGACGGTGTTTTGGGCTGCTACCTCAATAAACAAAAAGGTGAGGCTGAAATAGTTGAGTAAAGCACACTCCAGTCTCCGTCCATACCGGTTGAAACATCTCTGTGTTCCTCAGCTGCATTGGAACAGTAATTACACTCTATGATTACCAGCTTCGATGGCATAGCGGCTGCCAGCATACAGACCTTCACATACCTGCTAGATTTCTTCTTGGCTGCAGCGCCTGTTGATGTGTGTTTGTGTGTGCATGCCAGATATAATTGTGCATCAGTATCTGTGCTTGTGTGTGTTGGGCAACTGGTGGCGTTCCTGCAGGGCAGTCTGTTACATCACAGTGACCCCCCTGCATCGCCCCACACTGCAACACAATGTTACTGTTTCTCAAGGTAGGTTTACAGTTGCCATCATGTCAGGAGCAGCGTGTCAACACTTTGTGCAACAGCATGAGACATGCCCGACCAAGTGTTTGCCTGTGCCAACACCTATCAACGGCTCCAACTCTGCTAAGCTCCATCACAACACGTCACGTGTGCCTGTGTAAAACCAGCCAGGTAATTGCTCTAAACGCATCTATTAGGACGTGCCACGGAGCGCAATCAGTTATGTTTGCCCGTGGGGGGAAATAGCATGTAAGGGTGGGATCAGTGTCAATAGCTGTACCTGGATGGACGAGTGAGCAGCAGCTCTTAGTCTCTCTAAGAAAACAAAACAGAAATGTGCAGCATGTGATTGACAAGCAGGCCGACAAGAAGATAAATGATCTGTCAGAGCGACCAGGGGGTTTGTTTTTTAACCCCCTCGGTGGAGCCTGCACCTCTCCAGACAAATGAGAGTCTGTGCAGAGAGATGTGTAGCTGTCTTGTCATGCTTCCCAATGCAGGCCAAAATCTCCACAGCTGGAATGTTAATGACTCTGCAAAAACTGCAGGCCGTTAAGCATGCCGCAGGGCCACACACCGGATCCATCCCCTTTTTGATCCATAGTCAGTGGATCCATCACATGCTCTCGCGCAGACTCGCATTCATGCTGTTTCCCAAAGTCACACTAGCACAAAACAGGACACTAAAAAACATCTAAGCGCACACACGTACATGCACACACACACACACACACACACACACACACACACACTCCTCAACCCCTAGTTATCAGCTTAAACAAATACTGTCCCTCTGCTGCCTCATCTAATAGCGCCACAGGTTGAGGTCGTGACAGCTGCCAAGCTGACAGGGTCAACTGGTTTATCACTGCAATAGCGTTCATTCTTCCACATCAGCTCGGTCCGCGTTGCCTAATGAATTTATGACTATTCATCGCCTGGAGCCAGGCATTCCTCTGTTTCACCTCGCTTGTGTTTGGAGCAGTGCTTCATCAAACTTTTTTTTTTTCTTTTTTCTGGAGACCCACTTTTTTATAAATGGCAAACCAATCCACAATATACCTTGTCTATACACCGTGAGGAGAGCGAATTTGTGCATAAAAGATTGTTCCTGCCATTTCCACATCTTATATTATTTTCAATAGGTAAACCAGCCATTTATAAGAGATATATGTTTGGTAAATCACATCTATGTGAGTTATAGTAAACAGATACACATGTAGACTACTTAATAAATTAGACAAAATAGATGCGTTTCCGCAGAGTTAACAGGATCTCATTATTTTCATTTCCTCAGTTAAACAAACGTAATAGCCTTCCATATTAGTTTCAGTGTTATAAGTAGCTTACAAGTATCATTAAAATACACACATGCAGGCCTCGTATTTGGCTCAAACATGTACTGCAGATATAAACGTTGAATAAAGAACTACAGAAGAAATTCTGATTTATTTGGGAATGACAGGTCTGGAAAACTTGCATTGATGGTGATTTTTATGATGCCTCATATATCCTCCACCAAAGGAAGTTGAGAGATATATTGTCCATTTTCTTTATTGTATCTGAGTCCATCAAAGATTTTGGCAGTTTTTTTCCCTTTGCTAAGTTCACTGAGCTAACACAACAGGATTTCTATTACCGCCGATTAAAGCCTGACCCTTTGTTTCAGTTTCCAGAGAGCATGTAGAGGCACTCTTATTCTAAGGATGTATGGTGTGGGCCCCCTAAGACAGGAGGCTTATTCCACCCTTGTTTACTTCTCCCTCTAACCCAAAGTGACATTTTGACCTTTGGAGCACCGTGGACTGAGGTCCCTGCAAGCTCTCTCTCTCGCGGTGGATTACTGGAGGAGGAAAAAAGGTTTTGCTACTTGAAAGCATATTTTCAAACACTAATAATCAAAACAACTTAATTAATCCAATCATTTTTAATTGCTGTATTCAGTATCGCTGCATCTTTCTCTCTCTCTTTTTCTGCAAACCTAATGTTGGATTTCATCAGCTACACAATGTCTGTGATCAGTACTAGGATCAGGTTAATGGTGTTCTTGTGGCTTTATCGTTGACTTTGCATATAGTAATCCTGAGCAGTATGTACAATTATACTGGAAAGACAGCAGTGGATATGCTTTACAAATCATTATTACTGGCAGTTGACAGACATTTTCAAGGTGATTGACACCAGACCAGGCTGACTCCAGCACAGAGAAAATACCATTAACACTGCCTCTTAATGCTGTTACCAGGTCAGTAATTCTATTTTCTGTCTCCTGAATGTGGTGGCTGAGGAGGTTAGGGGGTCAACATGCCACAGTGCATGGTGTGTGTGCGTGTGTATTTTTGTTAGTCCACAATGTCATAATGTCATGGTTGTTCCTCACCGTTTTTGACAAAACAACTGAAGCCTTGTCACTATACTCAGTCCCCCCCGAACTATGTCTCCCCATCAGCCCCTAAACTTCCCACCTCCTCACCCCACCTTTCCCCCATCCTGACCCCCTGCCCCCCAAAGTACTGAAGGCACACTCAGGGGCCACAAAGCCCTCATTTGTGTAGTCTACAGTGGCTGGGTCTAGCATAAGGATCCTCCCCACTCAGTGAGTGGAGTAATGTAATGTGGGAATGGAAGGCGGCAGTAAAGGTGGTGTCATGGTTGGAGAGTAAGGGCGCAAGGTCACCATCATTTTGTTCTTTTCTCCAAACAGGCTGGTTTTAAAACAGGGCTTCAACACATTATGATGACTTACTAGACACTGTTTTATGGTAATCAATACACCCTCCACTCATCCATCATTCCATCATACAATCTTCCATCCATCCATATATCCATTGATCCATCTATCCATCCATCCGTCCATTCAACCATCCATCCGTCCATCCATCCGTCCGTCCATCATCCATCATCCATCATCCATCATCCATCATCCATCATCCATCATCCATCCATCTATATGTCCATGTCCATCCATCCAACCATCTGTCCGTCTATATGTCCATCCATCCATCCATCCATCCAACCATCCATCCGTCTATATGTCCATCCATCCAACCATCCATCCGTCTATATGTCCATCCATCTATATGTCCATGTCCATCCATCCAACCATCTGTCCGTCTATATGTCCATCCATCCATCCATCCATCCAACCATCCATCCGTCTATATGTCCATCCATCCAACCATCCATCCGTCTATATGTCCATCCATCTATCTTTATATTTGCGATCCCATTGGTGAGGGTTGGAACGCAGAGATTGGTTATTTAATCAAGAGCTTACCCTTCAGCCCAGCTTCCTGTTCAACCACAACTACAAGCACAACACTGCTGATGTCCACCATGTACCTCTGAGGCCCTGAGCTACTATATTAGACATCTTGATAATGCAATCAAACCATTATCGTATTGATTGCATTATTTGGAGTGATTTAATTGTCTTCTCATCTTAAAAAGAGTCAAGTGAAGACTTCCCAAACCTAAAACAGAAAATAGTTTTTCTAAAAAACTAAGTTAAAAAGGTAGTGGATCTAAAAGGGACCTGAAGACAGTCAAGCCTGTCCGAAAATACCAACTAAAAGACAATTGACCAGGACATAGCCAAAGATAGACAGAACACTAGTAACATACTAAGTCAATATTTCCGGCACTTCACAGCTCATACTCTCTAAAATCCACACTTTGTCCAGCATTTTCTTTTTCTAGAGCTTTCAACCATATCTCAGGGTCTTCCTCTGTGGTTATACATGCTCAGTTGTCATGGAGATAGAGCTCCATACACATCGTATGACAACCGAGCAAACTTTTCTTATCATTCCTAATTTGAAAGCTAATAAGTAACCTTCAGATAAATGTAGAGCAAAAAAAGAAGTGTGGAGTGGGCTACAAGTGTACTACTCTACTGTAGTGATACACTGACTATGGAGAAGTGCCTCGTTACCCCACTTCAAACCCTCTTTTTGTCCAGTACTTAAGTAAATGTATCTACTTTTCAATACTGAGCTAATAGTTATTTTAATAAAACGTCACAAAATCATTGAACATGCTCATTGAGACGTTCCCATAGCCAATGGATGCAAAACGATATACGATGTAAGCAGAGAAAGCACCAACTCATCTCATTTGAGATGCTGGAGCCAGAGAATAATTGGTATTTTTAAATAATAATGAGTAATAAAAAAAAGGTTTCCTGTACATCTTCATGTTGGTTCAGTGTAGTTATTCAGTGCAGCCGAGTGTGTAGAAACATGTTTTTTGTTCACACAAGTGGCTCTATAATCAGCCGACCCCAACCCCCCCCCCCATCTAAATTTAGCTCACTGATAGTATTTCGGACTGATGAGGGAATGTTTTTTAAAACCTTTAAAAGGGAAAGGAATCTTGGTGACTAATGTCCCGTGTGCTGTCGGGGGTTAAACGTAGAACTAGTATGTAAACAGTCTGGCTTTTGTTACAGAGGAACTCCTGTTCCAAGTTACTTATGCGGTAGTCTGCTAACTGATAGGCTGGCAGTGATGGGTGGCAGTGTGTGTGAATGAACCTACTCACACACTCAGATGAACACTGATACCTTTGTGACAAACACAAGGAAGACAATATTTATCCCCAACATTTGTGTGAGTATGTGTGTGTGAGTGTGTGTGTGTGTGTGTGTCAGAGGGGAAATTCCAACAAGGGGGATATAAGGTGTGGCTAAGGATCATCTCTGACCACTTTAAAGCGGGGCCATCATCAGCGTTCCTGTATGACTCTCGGCCCCAGCTGCATTTCCCTCTGAGGGCTCATTATTCTGGCAGGTGCCCTATTGTTCCGTCTTTGCGGGCCTTTTCAAGAGCATACCAAAAACACAACACCAAAAATATGCAGGGTGGGGGGGGTGGGGGGGGGGGGGGGGGGGGGGTAGGGGTAGGAGTGTGGTTGTGTGTGTATGGGGAGGGTGGAGGGGGGTGCTGGTGGTGGCCTGAGTCAAAGTGTGAAGAAGACCCAAAAAAATGCAGCATCAAAAGAAGAGAAGAACCTTTGTTCGGAGAGACGGCATATCTGAAGAAGAAGAATGGTGGTTAGAGCGCTGGGACATAAAGGAGACAAATTCAGACACACTGATGTGAGGGAGTAACAATGAAGACACGATGGGACAGACCATCAGCAGTTTGTGTCCCCAAGTTGGCCTCAACTTTACTCTTTTCTTTTCTTTTTGGTTAATTTCAGATGAATTTCACCTTGTAGTGTCAGAGGGTTGTGGTTGAAATGACTATGTTGTCAGGGCACCAACATCCCCTGCTGTGTGAGAGACTGTGCGTGTCTGAATGCATGACCTCATGGGAAAGTCCTTTTGGTCTGGAATAATTACAACAAAGGAGCTGTTGACAGATGTTTCAATAATAGAACAACTTATACTGTTGTGTTTTTATCTGGAAATGCATGTTTGCGAGTCTTATGCCTCACAAACCAGCATCTTAAAGACATAGACAGACATTGTGCGTGTGTGTGTGTGTGTGTGTGTGTGTGTGTATGTGTGTGTGACTAAATAGAGCCACTGTTCAATTAAAATGTCTTTGAGCTAAAATGTTTTGAGAAAAAATATTATTAGAATATATATCATCTTATATTATAGTAATAATAATTTAAGATACAAAAATGTATTTGATGGGAAAAACAGGAATACTAATTTAAGAAAAAGTCTGACTTTTGAGATTAAAGCTGAAAAAGCTGCAAAATGACAAGACACAACCAAATACAGAAATATCGATAAATGTATATCAGATATAAGTCATAATGCTCTATAAACAAGGTGGATTTTTTTAAAGAAAGGATGAAATATAAATTAAGTTGTAATTTAGAAAATAAGAAACATTAAGAAATTAGTTATGATTCATGAGAATAAATTTAAAGAATGTTATTGAAATATTGTAACTTTTTAATGAAAGTTTTCTGTACATCTGCAACTTTCATCTCAAAATATTATGGAATAATTTTCTTAATATTGGAACCTTTTCCCACCTTTGTTTTTCTCAAATAACCTTTTTTCTCATGATATCATGATTTTTTTCTCAAATCACATTGTCATAGATTTCTTTCCATATATTTAAATTGTTCTTCTCTAAATCTCAGACTTCCCAGCACAATCTCAAAGGATTGCTCTTTGTATTAAGTTTATGGGTACTGATTGGGTTCAAGATCTATAGTTTGTGAAAAAAGGAGATGAAAGTGAGCCCTCAAGAGTTCTTCAAAGTAAGTGTGTGTATATCACCTATATACATAACACTGAAAGACTTCAGGTTTGAACAAACTCCCTGTCGGAGCGAAGGAAAACAATGCTCCACTCTTCTAAACACATGCCTGGCGCCAGCTGCCAGCGGAGATAACACGAGAGGTGAAGAAGAAACAAAAACGAAAACAACAAATCTTCGTATCTCTGGGTGATAAACATTGACAGAGGAACGTTTTCTTTTTGTCTGCTATCCGATGGGGCAAGTTCACATAGCTTCACAGGTGCAGCGCATTAGAGAGAGTTTGATATACTGACATTCCTGTTGATATAGCTGCCGTGTGTGTGTGAGCCACTGTGGAGGGCACAAAGTCAAAAACATCAGAGGCAAAGGGACTTGGCTGGCTTGGGGTGTGGGGCTTTTCTCTGGGCGTGGATGCTCAGCTTGAGCTTGTGGATATCGCTCGGATCAAAATTAATTTTGCGGCGCCTTGGCTCAAGATCAGGGTGAGTGAGTGTGCCACACACAGTCTTTGATTGTCTCTGGTGGCTCAGATGATGCAGAAGAGGAGATAGCATCTGAAGTTACCCACCCTCGAAAGTATTTTTTCCCCTGCACTTTTTTTTCATCTCAAATGACTGCGGTGGAATAGGATCCCTGGGCGTGCTGTACCTCTGTGGTGAGCCCAGAGTACACACAACAAAGGCATCTGTTGTACCATGCAGTCATTGTGCGCAATTTAACGTCTCCTAAATACTTTTATTGTTGACTCTTATAGGTGCATTCTGAACATTCCTTGTGGCCGTGCCAGGGAGCAGCACATGTTACTGTCAAAGACGAAAAACATATTATTGCTTTTGAGGATATAACAAGACGAGACAAGGGCTCTGAAAGAAGCTACCTCTAACTACTTATCGTGTCTCTGGGCCTGCAACACTTACAGAACACTGCAACAAATCTGCTGCTCATTTCAGCTTCGAGGAGAACTACGTGTGAAATCACTTAGCAAATTGACACACTATACTGGAACAAGAGCAGGCATGGCCTTTAATTACACACAGACTATAGCCAACCTCATAACGTGATATTATGAGTCATGGTGTTTTCTCCCACCACAGCAGACAATCACAATGACAACCAGCCAGGGGCCAGGGCCCTAAAATAGGTACCACCTCCGGGATGTGTTATTTCTTCTTTTTTTTTCACCACAACAGCCACTTGTAGGCCTGCATACTGAGGTAATGCCCTGTGAGAGATTCCTGATGCCTTACCTCATGCCTGTCTGACTGAGAAACGCCTCAGTTATCTCAGCCACTTCCTTCTCTTGACCACATGCATATCAGCTGAGGTAAGGATGGAGTGGCCTGGTCCTGGAGCAGCAAGCCGGCTGTATGACCTGATTAGATTGAGCTTCTAGTGTCAGGTGGCACATGGGATAAAGTGGATCACATGTACAGTCAACATTCTATTTTAATAAGAATATGCTCATTTGGGCCTTATCTCAAAGCCCTTACATAAGATTGGAGAGGTTAGCGATGCAATCGGGGTCATATCACTCTCAGTTTTTCTGTGTGTGAAGAACAGATGGATTGCATTTGGCTTCGGTTTAACAACACGTATCGCCTCCTCAACTCTTCATGATTTGTTCATCACATGGTTAAAATCACCAGCGTATACTTTCCTCTTGAGTGTTGACTCGGGCCCTCACACCTAAAGGGCTGTTTCCTGAATCGCACCGATGTTAATATGATAAACTGTTTCAATTTTCTGGTCAGCAAAACTCAAACAGTCCGACAACGTTGTCAACAAAGGTCATGTGGATTTGGTAATTGGTCACATTGCCTCAAAATACAAAATTACCAAAATTACCAAAATAGGAAAAGCTAACTTGTTTTAACCCAAAGAATGATACAAAAATTAAACACTTTCTTTGTCTGGTTAGAATGGTGTTCACACCAGAAATGAACTGCTCCAGAGTTTACTCAACAGCAGTCCGAGACCACCCTTTCAAAACAAACTAGAGAGTAGTTGTTTGGCCAGCACCAGAGTTTGAGTCCGGCCTTCACACCAAACCAACCCCAAGAGCGTGAATGCTTTAGAATTTGGAGCATCTAAACAAGGCCATTGTGAACACACCCTCAGAAATCACAGAACTAAAACAGAGAGGTCTAAGTGCTCCATCTTATCACAGCTGACCTTTTTCATTTTCTACTATTTTTAATACCTATTTTCTGTCATCTCCACTTTTTGTATTCCTGGCTTTCCATTTTGGCCCCCTCCTTATTATGTTCTACAGGGTCCCTTCCTGTGCCCTCTCGTTTCCCTTCTTCTGTTTTTGAGGTGTGTTTCGTTTGAGCCACAGGGCCAGCAGGATTATCGGCAATGAGTAATAGGGTTCTCGCTGGGACAGACCCAGATGCTTTGCATGCTTTCCCAACACCAGAGGGATCAGTGGTAACTGTAGCTCTATCTGGGTTGGCTTCATTGAGAATCCCTTGCAATAACAGGGAAGGGTTGTGTTTAAGTCTAACCAAGCGGTTGTAAAGCCATGGGGATTTAACAGAAAATCCACGCAAGGGGTATCATTAACATATTAAGCACCAGCAGTAAGTTAACACCCTTGCAAATCACCTGTTTGTGGACCTGTTAGGAATGTGCTGTCTGGATACAGAGGGTTTCCTATCAGTCTCAGCCGAACACAGGCGTCCCATCCGGTGTTCAGTGTGACTTGCACATGAATCGATTGATTCATCTTGCTGTCACATATCAATACCTTGGTCCTGGTGAGTATTATGGGGATTTAATTGACATGTGAGCATTCAAAGTGTGGCTGTGCCCCATTCTAACTAATCGGAAATGTGGCTTTAAATGATCCACTTCATAGCTGTTTGTGCTATTTATTAGGGCCTGAGCACCGACAATGTCGGGCCAGTGGAAGCCCTATTGAAACTGTCATGTTTATTTTTGTCATTTTTATTATTCCGCCAATTCAACTCCCTTTTGGGGTGCTTTGTCATAAACCGAAACTTGTTAAATTTCGCATTTGGGTCTGAATAAATGTCTCTAGAGCGCCCCCTAGAGTTTTTCTTTGCCAGACCGATAGCCCCCAATGACTGATTGACTTGAAATTTGACACTTATTTTTGGTTGTGTCTGCTCTACAAAAAAGTAAATCAGAGCATTAAGCTCCGCCTACTTAGATTTTCCGCCATTTAAAATTTAGTGAAAAACTTGACGTGAACTCTGATCCAAACTCTTACTGAGGTCCCGTAAGTAAGTTCCCTGTGGAAATAATTCAGGCACAACAACAGTAATAAATGTTTTATTCTTGATTAATATGCTTTAGCTTTACTAATGCTAAATAGTTGTGTTAATGGGTCTATGGTCCCGTTTTTATTGTATAGTTCCTTCTGAGACTTTTGTTAGCTATGAGGCACAGCTGGCCTTTCAATGTCATTGACAAATGCGTTGTAAAGCATAGATAGTCCTCACTTTAGATGGCGTCACCCAAAATACTTAACTAATACTTAACTAACAACTAGTTAGTCAAGTATTGAATTAGTCAGGAATATCTGTATTAAAACACATTTATAAAGCAAATGTTAACCATTAGTGCATCATCTATAAGCCCTTAATAATTGGTTTGCTATATATATATATATATATATATATATATATATATATATGTATATATATATTACTTAATTGGTTTGCAATATACATTCCTTCATTTATTAAGTATGAAAACCTAATCATGAAACGCATAATAGTCAAGCTTATTGATCAAGAATGAGACATTTATAACTGATTTTATGAATTGCACACTAATGAGTTACTAATGAGTGTTTATTTTGGAACAATGCTTTATAGATGATGAATTAAATGTTTACTCATGCTTTACTAATGATAAATAGTGTGTAGTTAATATAAAGTGTTACCGTCGGTCATTATTGCATCAATGTCATCAAAAGTTATCAATCTCTAAGGGGACGTGGCTTAGTACATCAATCCACATAACTTCCAAAACACTTGGCCTATCATCACCAAATGTGTAGCATATGTTCACATCACATCCTTTAACTCACCCTTTGATTTTCATTATATTCAAACACTAGGGGGCGATACAATGAATCGTACAATTTCTGCTTTTTTGTTGTAACTCCAAGGTACATTATCCAATTTTCATCAAGGATGATCAGAAGACCTTTATTATGAAAAGTTTTGAAAATGATGAGTTGTCCTTGAACAGCCTTGACGTGGCGTGGCGGCCATAGCACGCCAATTTTGTGCAGTTCGCCAAGAAAGAAGAAGTTGTTGTTACTCCATGGTACATTATCCAATCTGTCCTAAAGTTCTCATGCATGATGCTGGTTCATGCCTGAACACAATTACATGCAAACATGTTCACATAGTTAAAGCACCACCTACTGGCAAATAGTAATGACACATTTTATACTTTTATACTCCTAGCCAGTTGACCAGATCAGTCATGAATATTATAAGTTCTTGTTGAACTCTGAATCTGCTCGAATCTGCCCCAAACTGGCCATGTTTAATGAAATTCATGGACTGAGTATGTCGACAAGCCTATTTTCACTCAGTCATACCGTCACCTGGCAACAGGTAGTCAGTGTTATGTGATAAACAGCATCTGATTTACATGACTTGTACAGGACCACATCCTGTATCCTTTGCATGCATTATTTCCAGCGATACTCAAAAAAAAACCGTCTAACTCATGGACACGTCCGAAAGTTGCAAACATTCTTGGCCGCGCGAGCCGGCATCCCACCATTCCCCCAAAGTGCACGAAGGTGCGAGGTCCCGTACTTCGCTGCTTGCAGCTTTAATTGGTTATGATGCTTTACTGAATTATCCACACCCCATGAAGTCAGAAAGGTTAGTGACATGGTGTTCCATCCATCCATTTTCATCCGCTTATCTGAGGTCGAGCTGCGGTGGCAGCAGGTCCAGCAGGCTGACCCAGACATTAGAGTCATAAGTCATTCTTTTCAAGCCATGTAAAGTCATGTCAAGTCAAGGCTCAAGTCTTTCTAGATCAGTTCAAGACAAGTATTAAGTACATTAGACCGGGTCTTAGCTACAATCTGAAGACTTTAAGGCCACGTCCAAGTCAATTCAAGTCAGAAGTTATTTGAGTACTAATCAATTGGATTACTCTTCCAAGTCAAATCTTACACAATCGAAGTCACAAGTTGCTCAAGTAAAATTCAAATCATCTAAGGGCATGTCCAAATTAAGTAACAAATCGTCATAAGCAAATTGCAAGTCAAGAGACAAGTAATTCAGTTCTCTGAAGACTGACAATGAAAATGACATAATATTTGACCATTTCGCGATTAAAGCTGTGTTAATAGTGTTTTTTATACAGTCAAAGTCAAAGTCCTTTCAATGCGAAGACCAAATAATGATATGACGCTGCTGTCAGGCTGAAACCTTTATGTCCAAAACTGTTGCTTTTAGTGAAAAATAGTATTATGTTATTTTAATATCAAGTGCAAATGGCGTTACGAAGGGTTTTGTTTGGTTCGTCATTGATTTGAAATCTCAGCTGGGCCACATTGATAGCTACAGTCTTCTTTGCAAATGCTTCCATCTATAATCACAATGTTAACATCAGCACTGCACTAAGTCCAAGACCTGAAGAGTCCAAGTCCAAGAAGTGGAGAGGTCCAAGTGAAGGGAGCTGTAACGCTCACGATCAAGAGCCACCTTCAACCTAGGTGTTTCCAAACTGACCTACAACCGGTGGTGGAGGTGCCTCATAGAGGAAATATGCTTTGCAACACCCAGCCAGCCCCACAAGGGGATCCTCCCACATCAAGCAGCCGTCTCTGACCCTTCGAGTTGAATCCCCTGTCCAGACTGCTGTTGAGAAACTTAACAATATTTCCGGTTACTTTGGAAACTATGATGAACACTGCCTCTGACAAAGTCAGACAAAATCGCCTAATCCCTGTTTACCTTCATCTATGCTGTGAATGACACGTCATTCGAGAAGCAGACAGGGTGGAGGTTGAGGTTTTGCAGACAGTTTGAGGCTCTAATTGAGTTGGGATTTCGTCACAAGCTCTTTTTAATACTTTTCATTGGTTAAATATTTGTAATACCTAAGGACAGAGGTGAATGGTGACCAAAAGCGTTGATTTATTAGAAAAATAAAAATGATGAAATATGACTGTGACCCGACCGAGTGGAATTCAAAGCCTGTAGGTCATTGTCTTGTTGATTTTCTATTGTTCCTAGATTTTGCCAGGTTGAATTCACAAGTGACAAGCAAAGTTATTAATGCTGGCTGCCAGAGAGAGGCTGTACTTGAGGTTGTCTCCTACGGAATGTAAAGGAGATTTCCTTATTTAGATGATTGTGTGACTCAGATTATTTAAAAAAACAGCCAGTTGTAATCCCAAGGCTAGACAATCTAGAGTGTATAAATATAGATATATTTAAATCCTTGTGTGGGAATGAGTCAATGTGCAGGTGCTCCACCTCATCGCTGGGAGCAGCTGGATGGTGCAAGGTCTCAGAAATGTGTCTGGCTTAACACACACACACACACACAAGGTTGCAATGTGGAAAGCAGAGAGGAAAGGGAGGGGTTTGAAACAATTAGACCCATGCTGACAGCTCACAGACAGTCATTTCATAACTCAAACGTGCAGGAGGTCGGCTGGAACTCCCGGCGGCAAGGCCGTATGGGAAGCAACCCTTATAAGGTTATACTATGAGACACACACAAGACTGACACACGCCTGGCACAAGACATAGGTGTGCCCCGTTTGGCATAGGCAGATGTTCTGAACCCAGACAGCTGTGGCTTAATCACACCTGTAGTAAGCACTGGTAACAGCTTCATCAATGGTTTTTCATCACAGTGACTGTATTGTCTCTACATGCGAGCTGATTTCACGCACTGTAATAACCTACTGACTGTAATTTTCCGTGAATGGTGGAAAACTTTGGGTGGCCAGAATGAGCACATCTTTTGCAATTCTGGTCAAACCACCAACTTAAATTCCTAAAAATAAATAAAATAATGTTCCTTACCCAACAGATAAATGATGAATCGATAATCAGGGAGGGTGTTAGGGTTAGAGGGACAATCCTCAACTGGAGCACCAGGATTCATGCTACTCTGTCAGTCACACATGAGCCGTACATTACTTACATGACTTTGATGTCCTGACATCAACACATAGTAACTGATAAATTGACCCATAAGTTGACCTTCTAGCCTCGAACCCCCTCCCTCTAAAAGCCAGAATTCAGCAACACCTTAAGAAAAAGGGGAAAAAGCAGAGCGGTAAACCAACATGAAAGAGAAATTGATCTGCAGTAAACCAAAACATGAGGAAAAAATCTATCCCTACACACTCTCAGCATGTGTCTTTACGCATGGCTTCTAATGACACAGCATGCAATTCACGAGTGCCGTTCCATTTCATAGGAATAATTACACCGCTTAGCTTTTGTTCAAGAGACCACTCAAACCGAGGCTGGCTTGGAAACAAGGGGAAGGGATAAACGGGCAAAGCCTAACTTCTGTGTGTGTATGCAGTTGGAATGCATGTAAGCAGCAGGGCTTGTTTGTGCCTTCGCAGTGGGGTGCACTAAAAGGCCTGCGAGTTTTCGAAGGGTAGCATTATCCTCGGAAGCTGTGTTTTCTTAGCCATGCATGCATTAGCTGGAGAGGTCAGCAATCAGCCCTGGGAATAAGCCTGTGTGTGTACTAGCCACCTGAAGATTATCTTGACATTCTTGTTACTGCAGGGAAAGGACAGTCCTCCCACCTGAATCATACTACTCAACACAGATGTAGCAACCAGGTATGGGAGGAGGTGAAGAATGGGAGGGAGGGATGAAAGGAGGCATGAAAGGGACTGAGAGGTGGAGGGTGGCGGAGCTCTGAAGCTAGCCGCTACATGTCGCAGCACGTCCATCATGGGTACATTACAGACAACCTCTGCCATTTAGAGGTGGAGGGCCCCTGTACAGCGGCTAATCCACTGGTATGAGTGACTTTGTCAGTCAAGGAGGCAAGCATAGGCAGACTGTACGGCGCATTATCAGTAAGGGGCTTACACAAACCCGTAGTGGTGGTAATGGGAATGCCGTTGTGAGGCTTACAATGACCGTCTTCCATTCTCTGATCCTCCTCCAGCTTGTTTTAACATGTGTTTTTAAAACGTCCTGTAAGTCACTCGCTAAAGCCCGGCACTTAAGAGACCTTTTAGACAAGGTTGTCAAGGTCCGCTCCTCAGAAAAGCCCACTTCCACATCTAGTAAACAGTGAGCAGAGAGAGTAACATGTCCTGACACCCGTGGCTTTAAAGGAGCTGGTGGAGAATTTGGTGAATTCCAAGTTTGCGTTGTGTCCTTAAAGACTGTGTGCTTTAAGTTTCCTGGCCAGAGGCTTTCTCAATGTTTCTGTGCTTAAGATTGCCAAGCCTGATGTCTGGGCCTGAATCCTGTTGTCCTTCCACTCTGGAATGTCAGACTGGATGTGATATACAATGCATACTATAATGCTTGAAAAACATTTTTTGACATAAACTGATTTGTGTCGTTCTTTCAACGTGTATGAAAGCTGACAATGTTGACACAATGTTTCTGAATCGTTGCTTACATCGACATGTTTTTAGTGAAACAAAATGGCAATTCAGTCCCCGGACAGAAGAAGCTTTAATTGGAAATGGATTTACAAATCAGTCGAAAGGCTTCAGCTTTGATGTTGAACCGTGATTCATCAAGCTAATTTAAAACGATATGTCCCAGCAGTTATTACTTTCAGCAGGGCTAATTTATCGCAGCTCTCCTTCTTTCAACTGGAGCTTTTAGAATCTGACAATTGAGCTAATTTGAGTCTTGGGGCCATTGTGCAACGAAGAAAGACCTGACGCTGTGTGTGAATCTCATTGAAATAAACTCAAACGTACAAATCCATGTGACCTGACCAGGACCGGCAATTAAAGGTGTCTCCTGTAATCTGTGCCGTGGATGGTCTCATTAGAAGAAGCCAGCTGTTGTGTTGACACAAACCAGCTTCAGCCATTTTGATTTTTTCTTCTTCTTCATCAGCACGAAACATCCAACATAATATGGTCCTGATAGGTTCATGTTGTCCCCATAATGCATGACCAACAGCGGTTGGGATAGGATCTGCCCTTGATGGCTCATTGGAATTTACCTTATACCTCTACTTTTACCTTTCCTTGAATAAAGGATGTAGCACTTTAGTGGCACTGGAATGGCTCTTATTGATAGCACTTTGTAGTTGAACTTTATTGACGAAATTGTACCTTCTTGATTCTTGTTGTTCTGATTCTTGTTTGTACTCACGGTGGAATGCACTTATTGTAAGTCGCTTTGGATAAAAGCGTGAGCTAAATGTAATGTAATGTAATGTACTGATGATGCATTTTTGACATAAGTCAATAGGATTCTAAAGGGTTTTCAATGTTTCTTTTGTGCTCTGATTAGTAATTTCCTTCAGAAATGTTGAATCATTATTAGAATTTGAACCTGTAGACACAGTTTTCCATGATAAACAAAGACAAAATACATTGTCAACTCCTTCTGAAATTACCTTTATGACTGCTGACTGCATTGCTAGCATGGCATTCACCAGAGAGAATGTTGAAGTGTCCTTGAGCAAGACACTGAACCCCCAGCCGCTCTTGATGAGCATGTTGGCACCTTGCATGGCAGTAATCAGTGTGTGTGAATGGGTGAATGTTGGCATGTGCTGTAAAATGCTTTGAGTGGTCGGTAGATCATAAAAGTGGATTATGAATGCAGTTAATTTACCATAGTTAAGTTTGCTCACCTTGATTATGGTTAAATATGCAGAAATCATTATTTTATTAACCATGGATCGAATTACTTTGGTAAGGTGTTCCTCATGGTAACCTTAACTCCCCAATAATGATCTTTTAGCTTATTTTTTGGTTTCGCTTTTTTGTTTATGAAAAGTAGTTCTGATAAACTCACTGGCCATTCTGCCCCTTCACAATTTAGCGACTAGCTGGTGGCTGAAGAGAGTTGAAAGAAAAATGAATTTATTAATGCAGATTTAAGGTTAGGAAATCATGGTTACTGCCATGGTTGGAAGAAGTCATGGGAAATAATGGGTTCTTTAAAAAACATTTGTGGGCACGCTTAATAAATCAAATTAACAGTCAGGAGGAAATGGATAGCAACCTTCCATGACAAGCTTACACTTTGTGATTCCAACCATCAGACGAATCTCCACCAAGAGGTTTGGCAGCATTACAACAACGTCACAACCTTTCATCCTTTGCCGCTTCATACCCCCCAACTGTTGAGGGAAACAAAGGCCATTCTACTAAACAAATGACTGATTCTGTCCCTTTAGATGTAAGAACAGTTTTCATTCAAGATGGATTTGTCTCAGATATCTCCCCATGTACTTGATGCGGCCTCAAATGGCCCTACTGTAGACTCATATACTCATAAAATTAAATTGTACTCATGTAATATTACCGTGATTACAATGTTATACAGTCAAAAACAATTGTGGCTTAGTTATATAATATACCCTGTCCTTAAAATGTGAGTTTAGCGTACGGCCCCTTACTGCTGCAGGACACTAGAAAGTTTCCTGGCAGTGTGTGTATGTGTGTGTTTGTGTGTGGTCATCTGGACATAGAGAACAGCTCTATTGTCTCCATTCAAAGGTGAGGGGGACGGGGACCTGAAAAGCACCTCTCATCCAAACCCTTCCTTCTAATGGCTACACTTGACATGCAGGGGACAATTCCCTAGGCAAAGAGTGAAAAGGTGTTGGCCAGCTGAGCGGGGCTCTCAGCAAAAAGGAAGGAGAGACAGAGAGAGAGAGACGGCTGAGAGGGGAAGGGTGAAAGAAAGAGAGGGATATATGGAGAAGTTGGAGTAGGTTTGAGATTCAAATTCATACGAATAACCTGAGAGGAATTTTATATGTTTTGTCGCTACATTATTCCTGTGAACAAACTCACCTTGTTGTGGTGGTGTTTGGTAAAAAGAAGTGTGAGTGGGGGCCATTAGGAGGGCCAGGGATCTTTAAAAGCTTATCCTCTAGGGCCCGGGGCATGCTATGAGAGGAATACCAAGCTCTGGGAACAATGAGGAGAGGGCCGAGTCACGCCTGCCCACCAGCCTTTCACCGCACTGGCCACTCAAAGGGCAACTACCAACACAAGCTGCTGCTCGCTGTCTCTCTCTTTCTCGCTCCCTAATTCAAGCTACGATACGCAACTTTTCATAAATCCATATGTATATATATATATATATATATATATATTACATTTCCTCAATCTCATGCTGCTTGGAATGATGAGAGACACCACAGACCAGCTCTCTGCACTACTTAGCAGTACAAATGGCTCATATTTACATACAACCCTCTTTATCTCAGCTATGGGCTTGTTTTTTTTTTCATTTGTGGTTAACTCCTCAAAGCCTCCGTCAAGATCCAAGGCTTGTACAGCTTGTACTTAATGAGTATAATTTTCAACATTAAAAGCTTATGGGTTGCCACTGCAATAATAAAAAGCGTGCTTTGTCACTCGAGCCTTTTGATCTTGACACTTTTAAAAACCAGTCCCCTAGGATGTTGACAATGAAGCCAATTGACAGGCTGTTTGTAGGCCGCGGAAGAAGATTATTGCTCTTTGTAGACATGACCCCATTCGTCTTTTCAAGAGGTTTGAGTCTTCTTAGAGGAATTCGGGGATGTAAAGTTCTCTCCATGTTTCAAGATGAAAAGGAACAGGCTTTTAAGAGGGAGTAAAGCCACACAAAACAATATGGTTTCTTTGCTGTGATGTGATAAAATGGGTGTTTCTTTACACAAGAATCAAAGTGGAAATAAAGCACAAATGTCATATACATTTAACAAGCACTGATGAAGATCTAAAATAAATAAGATTCTTAACTCTTTTGACCTGCATTTTCAAGATTTAGGAGTTGATGAATTATACAATTAAAATAGTTTCTTAACACAATGGACCCATCTCCTCTGGCCCGGCACGAGGAGACGAGCGGCATTTGTGAGGCCTTCAGCACTGGATTTCTGGACTCAAACCGCAGCTTTCATTTTGCTCATTTGACATTATGCATGCTCGAAATTTGCCATGCTATTTTTTCCCCTCTCCATGGGTGTAATTTGGGGCACAATAAAACACTCTAGTGGGTAACAGAGCTCTCTTTGTGGCACAGGCCCCTGGGGGCCGCTAATCTGTGCCAAGGAAAACAATGGCTCACTGCTGCACCAGGGCCCGCTCCTGTCAGTAATGCATCAGGTTCAAACGCACGTATACACACACATGCACAGCTGACAGGGTTGCTACCCATCCCTGACAACCACATGAAGTGAGTACCTGGCTCACAATCGGACACTTTGGCAGATAATCAAGACTTTGCTCAGAAAAAACAGCAACAGATATGATAATATAGATAATATATGTAGCCTAACTACCCACTACCATGTGCAAACAGAGGGCGTGTCCCTGTCAGATCAAATTAAGCATCATGCTTGTTACCCAGCAAATCCTATTGTTGACACATCAGCTCGCAAACCTGCAACCGGCACAGCTTTAAGAGCATCAATCATCCAGACAACACTTACAAATCATTTAGAGGAAGAAGCTAATGAGTCAGGGATAGAGCAAATCAGCAGCAGGCTACAGCAGCTGTCAGGACAGAGGCCGACATTCCTTACCTGTGACCTGAGTTATCATTTCCTACCCTCGGGTTCCTCCAAGCTTTCATTTATTCATGCTAAATGGACATTCTCTACCTCAGTGCACAAAGTGCTATATACTGTATTTAGCCTCTAGTTTATCAAACACATATCAATTCAATTCAATTTAATTCAGTTTATTTTGTATAGCAAAACACTACTTGGTTAGGAAAGAAAAGATCATGGTTTGGGTTAAAAGAATTACATTTGTTACGTAACTTCTTACATAGATAAAAAGATCTTCTGGTGGAAATAATTACGTTCCTCTCTATGTGGACCTTGATCTTCAAGTGTGGCTAAAATATTTTTGTTTTGTTTACCCATCCACCTTCATCCCGCCCGCCCTGTGTGTGTGACTTTGTGCTCTTTAACTTCCTCTTCATCACTATGCAAAACATACAGAACGACTTTGTGAAATACCTATGAACAGGACACATGCTTCAAACATGCTCCAAAAAGCCACTGCACTAGTTATTACAACTCGCTCAATTATGAGCTTCATTTGAATTAATGGGGTTTCCATTTTAGAAAATGGAAAAATCTGTTTTTGATGCAAGGCAAAATGTGATGACAGGTTGAGTAATAATTTTACTGTTGAATGTATTTTCTCTTTCTTTCAGATTATGTGACTTTAGTCGGACTTCCTTTAAAAGTGTTGCTGAAACCTTTTTCCACAGCGGACATTTTAATTTGGTATAGCAAGAAAAGCGCAGGTGGAATTAATAACATTAATGATGGCTCAGTTCCATTAGCTGTCCCAGTACGCACAATACCGCGACCTCCCCGAAGTGAGATGCAGTCATCATGATTTTATCCAACACACCTACTTTTCCTGCCATGACATGTAACATGTTCTTATAGTGATAAAGGTATCTTTACTTGTAGTTGTATCATAAACCAGAGTGATGGTTAAAACCAAGCAAATACAACTTTTAAAACTATCTTTTAACAAAATCATATTTCTTGCTGCGTGTGTATTGCATGAGAAAACACACATTTGGTAACATGATGCATACCTATTTAAAAAACCTATAAGTTACAATAATGACAGTGTAAAGAATATAACTATCCATTGGAGTCATGTAGTGAGTTAAATTACAACAGGAACCAAAGCCTGTAATCTACATGTCCTCTTTGCATCTAACCTAGATCTGTTCTTTATTGGTTAACCACATGTTCTACAATGGCCAAACCACATGTGAGGGATTGTATCAATGAGAACAGGTCATCAATCAAGCGCAAGCTCTCAACTTCTTGTTTGCTGAGGTTTCCCTGCTTTCAAATGAAAGGCGGGATCACTGCCTGTTGAGCCAGTGACGGCATAAAAAACATCAGAGCTTTCTCTGTCAAGCACAGGGGCGGACGAGCAGCCTCTGTGACATTCTACACCACACACTACAACTAATATTTAGACTCATTTTTTGGACTAATTTCTTAAATGTCAGAAATAAACCTTCCAAGCGGACAACCAAATTAGGTGCTCTTGTGTTTCAATGCGAGCTTTGTTTTCATATCTGTTGAAATCCAAGTTGATAGAAATGACATGAGAGATGGAACCCCTAAAACAAAACTCATACCCGTATCCTCTCCATCCCTTGCTGTTCTGATCCAAACGCAGAGCTCTGAAGTGTAGTGCCAATGTTTGTGTATGGAGGACCAAGTTCGGGGGCAAGATAATAACCTACCCTCACAACCCACATCTAACACACACTTTAGACCCTCGTATGTGTTGTCAACGAACATTCAATGGAAGGGATTAAACCCCTCTTTCATCCCCTTCTTACGGGTTTTGTGTAGGTTCCACGGGTCGTCAGATCCAGCTGGGAGTCTTCACTTTGCCCACAACGCCTCCCTGTGTTGTGACACAGGAAAAGTACAGCCTGAGAAATCAAAACGTCCGACTACTTTGAAGATCAGCGGCTATTATTCCTCAAGTACCCTCATTGTTCTACGCTTGAATTAGTGCACCTGAATCCACTAATCGATGGTTGTTAGTTCTGTGTGCACATGAATGGCATGTGAGGGCCGTTAAGTGATGTTTGAGTGTTTCACGGGGAACGGCTGCCTGTGCTTCAGTGGACCCGGATGCCTGTCTGAAGTTGTGCGTCCATCATGAGATAATTTGCAAGCATCCCTTCTTACTCTAAGTCCAACATTGTCCAGTGTCTAAGAACCAGAGGAGAAAGACGATTGTGTTTGAAGTGTAGATTATACTATATTATTGTAATACTATAATGTGTGTATATATATATATATATATATATATATATATGTATACAATACTGTATTATTATTATTATGTATTATACTTGAGGACTACGTATAGTTTTCTTTGAATGGACTTGTATGTTCTACTTTAATTGAAGAATGTTTCGCTCTACGAGAGAAAAGGCTTCAGGTGAGGACTTTCTGATCCTAGAATCTTGGGGGACATTTCTGCTGCGCATGATACACATATTAAATGTTTACATGTTTGAATATAGCCCAGCTGATTCCCAAATCATCATTTGATAATTTACTGTAGCTTTGAGGTTACATGAGTATCTTATATGAGAAGGTCAAAAAAAAAAAAAAAAAAGACAAATATGAATAAAAAAAACGACATTATATAACTACACTAAATTATGTGTGAAAGTAAAAGTTGTCCAATAAATCAATATTAATATCCTCATACCCATTTAAAATAACAAGTAACACTGAACGTGAGTAAAAGAAGTGACAGAACAACAGTGACAGCACTATCGCTATAGCTTTTGCTCGTACACAAACATGTCAAGTGTGAGCATTAAACTTCTGGCTCTTACCTTCATCATCGTGGATGTAAATTGAAACGTAGGGTTTGAAGGCTTTCTCCTTTTTAGTTGGTAAAGTACAGCATAAGGCTTGAATAATGGGAATATATGGGACTAACGTCCAACCACTGTAACCTCTTTTTGCTGTCATGATCTGCCTTTGTTGTGGCTCAGTGGTGAGCAGGTTCGTCCTTTAAACAGAGGATTGACCGGTGGTTCGATCCCCCAGCTCTGCTCCCATGTTGATGTGTCCTTGGGCAAGACACTTAACGATGTGTGAATGTTGGTTAGTCCTGATGGCAGGTGGCACCTTGCATGGTAGCCCTTGTCATCAGTGTGTGAATGGGTGAATGATGACATGTAGTGTTAAGCGCTTTGAGAGGTCAAAGACTAGAAGAGCGCTCTACAAGCACAGTCCATTTACCATCATTGCTGCTGGGTTTTTGTTCCGGTAAAGACCATTTTAATGTTCAAAATACATATATACAGTGTTTAGTTTGTTGGACAGAACTCAGCTCAAGTCTTTCATGCGTTGCTCTGCACATCCCCATTAAGTACAGTAAATCGTCCATTTTCATGCTGATTTATGGCTGAAATCAAATCAGCATGGGAGGCCGGTGGGGTGGGGTGTTGGTGGGAGGGTGGGGGTTGTGACACATCTCCCTGAGCTGCTGATGAATGTTGTGACAGCTGTCCCCTTGACACAACATGCTGAGGTGTCTGCAGCCTGACAGTGGGCAGGCCAGTAAAGACTTTACGGGGATCAGCAGGCAGGACCCCGTGGTCTCGCTGAGTAATGGAGAGTTACAAATCTGTTCCAAGGGGATCTGCTGAAGAAGGGAGGGAGACAGACGCGGACTGGGGGAAGCATCGAGGAATGACGTGCTCAGCCCAGAGACTCAGGAGATTGGGAACCTTGCAAACCACCAGGGCCGGATTGTGGTCAAGGGAGGGGGCTGCTTTTGTGGGATGCCTGCTGAGGGGACGATGAATAAGCCCCCCGGCTAAGGAGAGACACACTTTGTCCACGGCTGGTCCCAGTGGGAGGTCTCAAGTGGTGGCATAAGTGATAAACTGTTTCATGCTATTATACAATGACATGGGGAGTTATGAGGTGTCTGCAGTGCAGTCTGAGAGCGGTCAGACAAGCCGCCTTAACTTCCTGGGTGCTTCTGATCACTCACATCTACTGTAAATTACGCTCTATGGTTTATATTTCCATCTTCATATTATTTTCATTCTGCTGATTCACCTTGATGCAAGCAGCAGCAACAGATGTTTTTCTCTGAGGTTTGTTGTGCTGAGGGTAGCAGGTGCATGTAGAATACTATATGTTGCATGGACCTCCTGGGCAAGTTAAGTCAGTCACAAATTAATTAAATTGTCTGAGGAATCCTCCCTTAACAGAATAGGTCAACATGTTTTATGTTGTTTTTTGTCCTCACGACAAACAGATATACAAAGATCCAGAACAAATCTTTCCTCTGTGTGTTCATAAGGAGCGCGATAAGTTTAGTCAAATACATTGATGAACCACGTTAATCACACTTTTTACATGACATTACATAACATTTAGCTGACGCTTTTATCCAAAGCGACTTACAATAAGTGCATTTCACTATGAGTACAAACAAGAATCAGAACAACATGAATCAAGAAGGTACAATTTCGTCCAAAAGTTCAACTACAAAGTGCTATCAGTAAGAGCCATTCCAGTGCTACTATAGTGCTACATCCTTTATTCAAGGTATAGTCGGAAAAGATGTGTTTTTAGTTTGTGACAGAAGATGTAGAGACTTTCTGCTGTTCTGATGTCACTGGGGAGCTCATTCCACCATCGAGGAGCCAGGACAGAGGACAGTCGAGACTTTGTGGAGTTTTTTTGTTTTCAGTTTCTGAACCCCTGCTAAATGACTCGTCGACATTCGGTCCGATAACATTTGGAAAGCATCGAAGAGCCACACGGTTCCCCATTCAATCCCCATTCAAGTAAGTGTGGGACTAAACGGGGAGTTAGCCGGCGGAGGTCTGTGGTGAGCATGCTCCAACCCTCGAGCAAAAAGAAAAGAAGCAGTAAAGATTAGTTCTGGAGCGTTATTTATCTTAAATCATGTGAAAGAGGCCCGCACGGAGTCTATTGACAGTTTCACACAGGCAGGAAAGTCACTGCAGCAAATGTCGTGGGACATTTAGGCAGCAAAATTAAAAACTGGACTCAACTTAACAGAGGAAACTTTTTAGCTTCTGAAATAATGAATGAAGTTACGCTGCATGCGCATATGCAGAGAATGAAATTAATATTTTCCTCCCTAATGATCTGCTATTAATCAGAATGGTCATTTCTAGAACTTGCCACCCCCCCCCCCCTGCAGATATAACTGCAATCCTAGGTTAGGCTTGCAAGAAAAACACATGTAATAACATTTAACCCCTGCCCTACCTCTACTGACTGTCATACATACTGTGCATATGTAAGCCCCAGGACGCTCCCAGTGGATCTAGGGCTTCACCCCTGGTCAGAGAGACTGTAGATCAGCTAGCCTGGCTCCGGCCAAAGTAAAAACATATGCTCGCTAACAACCCTGAAAGTAATTTCTACAATGCAGCTTTATGTCGTATATCTCGTCGTGTATCGTGTATAAAAGATCCTACATGCCTGTTTATGCCACAATCAGCCCAGCAGTTTACCACTATCTACAGTCTACATGCTAAGCTAGACTACATACTGTCTGACTCCGACAAGAGCTTATTTATTATTTGTATATTTAGGGCTTGAGTCATATTTTTGGAGGATTTTTCCAGGAAGTTAGAAGAACAATTGTCTTGTCTGGAGGAGAAACACACACGCATACATACATATCTTTAAAATCAGACTAGGAAAGTAAAACACTGGCTGCTCAAATCTATTTTTGAACAATCACTATTTGTTCAAGTTTCAAAACTCTGTGCTCTCATCAGGTCAGTAAGTACGCACATAACGACAAGCACAATAAAACATCATGCCTCTGTTTTTTGTCAAACCAGAGTAATGTTGTCAGAGCCATCACAATGGACAATAATAGATCAACTGACAACCCCAAGTACCCCTCCCCCACCCGAGGTCATTGTGTCCCAGACACACAAAAATAAGGGCTTAAAGATGATTAGTCAAAGAGTGCCAGTTTAATCAATAAAATGTGAATGTGACATTTTTCCTGTGTGTGTGCGTGTGTGTGTGTTTCCTCCAGCCAGACAATGTCGGAATCGTTTTGTAACTTCCTGTATTAATCCTCCAATATATGACTCACGCAAACCCTAAATGAACAAATCATGAATGAGCTTGCATAAAGCCAGCTTGAATAAACTACACAGACTCATTGTTCATTAAAAATAATGACACAAACATTTCTTTACGGTCCTCCCCCCACACCCCCCCGCATGAAACCTGAGACACAATCATCTCTTTTCCAAATACAGCTGCCTTGATTATGTCGGACAAAACGCGCACTGTGAGCTCTGCTCCACTTAAAATAAACAGCCAAACAGATAAAAGAATGGATTGTTTCTTCATTTCTTGTGGGATGATGTAGCACAGCGAGAACTGTATGGCTCGGTCCCTGAAAGGGTAATCTCATGAAATAACATTTAGGGATTAGCTTTAATTTGAGGTTGTGCCCGGCACACAGCAGCGTCTGTCATCAGAGGCTTGTAGCGCTGGCCTGAGAGCAGCTTCTCAGGAGCCACTCCGTCATGAGACCATGATAGCATGTCTATTGTTAGCCCACGCTGTTTTAATACCAGACGGAGGCTACAAAAAATAACTATTCAAATAATTTCCAAAATTCAAATCATAATTATTCAAATAAATAAAGAATATATAATAATGATAAATAATGAACATACAATATAGGTTTAAACTAGTTTGTTGTTAAGAGGATAAGGCCAGTGATATGTTTAATGTAGTCCAGACATTACAAATAAAGGACCAAGAGTCCTTGTCCAATAACTATACACGATGCATCAGTGTTGCACAGGGTGACAGCCCAAATCTACTAAACTCAGTTATGTTTCATGGGAAACATATTTTTGGTTGTAGTGTTATGTGAAATGTGAGTAACATTGAAACAAAACAAAGATACCATGGTTTGGACCTAAATTAAAGTAAGTCACTGGTGACTTTTGGTCTCACAAAGGACACGAACAGCATTCTCCTGGGTGAAAGTCCTGTTTTTGTTTGACCCAATCATCCGCCCTACTCATACCTTCACGCACCATGATTGAAATGATTAGAAACGTATATTTGTGGCACGTTACAGACTATAAATCAACCGAGAGAAAACACATTTCCTTCTCAACATCATTTTCAGTAAGTGTGTTGTATCTGATTCTATTGGAGAACCAACATAGTGAATTATGTTTTCATACATGTGCCCATATTCTGCATTAGTCTAGTTGGTAAAGGTTTGTGCCAAAGAAACACACACTGACACCATTTTGATCAACATTTGCACTTCTGCATCTTTTTGCTCCAAGCCCAGGTGTTAGCATTAGCCTGCTATCCCCGCGCTTCATGCTTTGTTTAGTTCCAAAAGGGCGTGAGAGCTCACACGTGGCCTTTTAGCGGGGACCTAAACCCCTACTTTTACAGTTTCTCTTGTATATACAACCCATGGATAATCATTTCATTTGCATACTTTTGGTGGTGAAAATATCTCAGTGAACGATTTCATGTGACATATAATCATTTTAAAAAGCCAGTGAGAGCACGAACTGAACCAGAACTAAAATGCAACAGTCCGGACCAAATTAACCCAGCTACAAGTGTGAGAGTCCCAGTTGATTTACATGCTGGCTCAGATATTTACTAGAACATACTAATACTAAAACATATGTAAAGCTGAGGATACAGCAGCTACATGGTGTCATGGTAGAAATCTGTTCTGGGACCGGAACATCAATCTTTTCTGTCCTACTTAGTTAAGGTCCATTGTTTGAGCAAAGCCAATTTCACAGCACGTTCATTAAATGTGAGAACACACGTGTGACACTTCGTGAGAAATCTCTGGAAAAAAAATATACTTTGTCGAAAGACGTGGAATAAGAGACCCGTAACAGTCATTTACAATAACGGCACAAACACTTAAAACCCTGTTGAATGTACACTGTTCCATGCAGCTCTACGTGTTCTCACTGTCTGAGTGTCAGCCCTAAAGCTATGTAAACAGCCATTATGAAATTACAATCTCCAGCCCAAACAGGGCCTGTGATTCAGACAGAGAACTCCACTGGAACACACTCATGCATCACTTTGTGACGTGATGTGTCGCCCAACGGCTGAGAATCGGAATTGTTTTCCAATTTAATGTAAATATTGTAGCTAGATTAGAGTGTTCCTACCTTAGTAATGTTACTATGTGAAGGTAATAGCTCGCGTGACATGCGGATGTGATTCACACGAGAACGGCCCAGCTTTGACATTCGACACCCGGTCTTACACAAGGCAGTAAAGTTCAGAGATGACTTCAACTGTGGATTCTATTTGACTTGTAAATGTTCATGTGAGAGATCACAGGTGATTCATACATCACCTGCAGTGTCGTTTTCCTAAATGTTTTCTTTACTAATAATTTTTACTTCAAGTTTATCGCAACACAAAAAGTCTAGAGCGTTCTGCTTCCATCGTGATAAACAATGGAGCCGGCACAAAGACAAAGCAGACTCTTCTTCTCCTCACTCTCAGAATGATAACAACCACTAAAAACATCTTTACAGTTCAATTATGATCAAACAGAGACCAGACGCAAAAGCTACATTAAAGCTCGTCACATTCCTGAACCCAATTATGGCCTGTGTGGAGCTGTGTGTTTGTTGTAAATGCATTTTCATTTCATTGGACTCTGCTTCCTTTGTTCACAGTGTAATTTGAGCTCAGTCCTTAGCATCATCAGAGGATTGAATGCTTAGAAGCTTTCCTCTGCTTTAGCCTCAGATTTGCACCGGGATTGTAGAGCAAGGCGAATGGAGGCAGCGGAAACGAGGAGTTAAACAAACTTTGAATTAACAGTCTGATGGCTGTTTCCTGTTTGTTGCCCCCCACCCATCCCATATCCAACCATCCTAAAGTCTACCCGTAACCCTCAACTTAACCTCACACTCTGTTCAACATCTGCAGAGGCTATGACATGTAGGGACTGTAGTGAGACAGGTACAACATACCATTCTCCAATATATTACAGCCCTTCTAAGGTTGGGCTGTAATATATTAGAGACTATTATATGGAACTTCACTGGAATTCTGTGGTGACTGACAAACTTTGCTGCCTTACTTTTATTTTGTTAACTGTTGACTTATGATTAATTCTTTATAGCTTTATAGACTACACAGTAGGTGAATATATAAAAAAAATGTTTTTACAGTTCACAGCTCACAACTGAAACATACAAACATCAACCTCACCCTCTTTACTACAGACACACAAAATGTTTTTATTAAATGCTCATGACCAAGATGGGACAGGCTCCAGCCCCCTGCGACCCTGTAAATGATGAGTGGTTACAGATAATTGATAGATTGAATTCACATGACAAGTAAATGCCGCTCCCTAAATTCAATAATTTGTGGTGGGCATCCTGATCAGAGTCAGATGTGGTGGCAGGCCTAAAGGTTAGAGAAGCGACCACGTGGTCATAAGGGCGTTGGTTTATTTCCCTGGACCGGCAGGGCCAATTTGAAAGTGTGGAGCTTTCCCCTTCCTCATTACCCTTGAGCAAAAAAAGAAATGTGAAAAGCCTGCTCGTATAACTACATAGTGAATGTCAGCTTATTGTTTAGTGGTCCGGCTCACAACTGCACAGTGTCACCGGTCTCATAGTGTTGATTCGGCCACAGTAATTGCTGGGTGTCCAAATAAGTAAGTATTTGCTCATTGTTGCTACAATTTCTCTTGCTGCGGTACAGGAAGTGCCCATTCTTAATCCCGCCTACACCTGCCACCAGACCTATTTGCATGACCGCTCCACCCATCCATTTCATTTGTATATTGTATATATTGGAAGCTTATAGATATATATTGTAACTTTTCTGTTACGTTTTTGTGTGTAGTATATTTCGGCCAGTGCTTTGATGAGATTTGACACCATAGGAGCTAAAGGTTGTTTATGGAGGGCTGTAATATATTTGACTGCATTTCCCCCTATCTTTCCCCTGTGTGCATGAGGGAACCATTTATCTGTCTCTCTCCTGCACATCTCGCACATTCTCACTTGACTAATGTTTTCTGCATAGTTGCTTGAGCTGCTTTGAAATATATGTAGTGTTCAACTTTGCTGTCTGTGGTGTAAAACATAAAAACAATGGTTAACACACACACATTGGCTTCACTCTTCAGAACCGGAGGTTGCTTACTGGTCACTGCAGTCTGACTCCACCTTCTAGTATCTGTTCAGCTCACTTAGGACCTTGACTGGTTGTACCAATAAAAGCACCAGATATTTTCTGCTGTTTGCAAATGAAAACGTCAAAATAACTGTTTGAATCCTGGAGACAGCTTTTGGCACTATTGGTGTTTTGTGATTATTCTACACTAATACCTCCTTAACATCTTATACATATCGTGGTATCAGTAAATACTTCCAGGCTCCTGCTGGCTGGTGGTACAGCTTGATGGCTGGTCAGAACCTGTTTGAAACAGATTGATGTTTTTAATTTCTAAAGACTCAGCACTCCCAAAGTGCAAATAATGCTAATCTTTCAGTTCTGTTCTAAGCCCAGCGGGGTGTTATTTTGCTGCAAACACTGAGCAAAAGAGAAGCAGTGGCGAGGGACTCAGAGCGGACATTCAGCCTGAGGGATTCCCTCATTTGGCAGGAGCAGCGCTGCCTGGGAGAGTGTCCACAGGGAGACATAAACCACACTGAGGAGAACAAAGGTCACGACTCAGAGACCAAGGTCTAAGCCCCCCACACTATTCAGCCATGGTCATCGTCTTGCTCACTCATTGGCACCCACTGATCCCAACAAGCTCCCAGCTACAAGGTCGAATAGCTAGAAACTGCACTCGGTTCCATTGACGCTGTTCCTGCCTCCCTGCATAGTAAAGAAAAAGAAAAGAAAACGCCCAACGTAGGCCTCACCCTTCACCTGTCACTGCCTGGTCCCTAAGTGGTGAACAATGCCAAATGTAGGCCAAATGTTTCTCCTAATGGTGGGTAATTTATAGACACAGGCAGGAGCAAATTTGGACTTGTGGCCAGAGGTGTTGATTACCCTTTTTATCTGGCCGTTTGTTTGGGAGCATGATCAAAGCCGTCACCCGTTAGCGATCATGTGCTCCGCCCCCCCTCTACCCCCTTCTAAAACTTTGGCACACAGCCATGCATCGGCCTACTTTTCTTTGTTTTATTACTTCAAAAGGTTGCGCCTCACCCCATTCATCACAGAACACTGCTCCCGTCAAAGCTGTAACAGAGTCAAATTGTTCAGGCATTCGGGCATCTAACAAAGCACGGTGAGCATCTCCAAACCTGATGTAATTCAAGGAGGGATAATTCAACACTCTCGGAGTTGTCTTTGATCTGTCATCTGTACCTTATCTGCACCCACACTCACCCGTGGCTCATTTTATCACGCTTTGTTACGCTTTTGATATTTCATCTTGCCCACAAATTAGCATTGTGTTGTGGAATATCCCCAGATAATGCCTTTGATTTTCATTCCGTCTGGAAAATAGCTTCGATATGGGCACATATCTGTTTGCTGTTCATGCCTTTCTATATTGATGAGCTCTGTGGTGTCTAAACCTTTAGGATCATGAAGCAGTGTTCCCTGTTCTTGAGGGTTTCTTTCAAGCGCCTCTGTGGGAGGATGGGTCTGAGCTTATTTATCTTCCTGTTCTGCCTCTCTTTGTGCAAATGTTGGCTCTGAAGGCAAGGCCCATGAGGCAGAGGAAGCCACACTGGCTCTCTCTGAGGCACCCTGCCCCTATCTTGAAGCCTAATCCGATGAGCTCACACTCAGCATGTTCCTCTCGTGAGTTCTGCATGACTTGCGCTGCCCCCAGTGATAAAGGACGGATGGGGTGCTGCTGTCCTCACGAAGAGGCGGGTGGCGTGGGTGGGGAGGGGGGTGGGAGGGTGTTACAAGGAGGTGGGAGGGAATGGGTGTGGGGAAAGGGGCGGAGAGGGGACATACTAAGGCCTCTGTGTGCATGTGTGGGGGAGTCTCATCATCCACCACCTCTCCCGCCCTCGGACACTGACCTCTTTGTAGGATTCATATTAAAAACTCCGGCCCTGTGAAGATGACCCCCCGAGACTAATCCTGTGACCTCCAGCGCATTAAAGTGACCGTTAGTGGACATAGCAAAGACAGTCTGTCATTTTGGACTGCCAGTGGAAGGATGGTGGTGTGTGGGTGTGGTCAATGTTTGTATGCGACCGAGTGCAAGGTGGGGTGCAGGGTCTGTTTGTCATGGTAGTGGGGTATTGCGTGCTGCTTAGGGGCCCACGGCAGGACAATGTGGTTAAAGCGTGATGTTAGTGATGGGGAAGAGTTTGTTGGAGTTTGTTGGTCACCAAGTCGTTACAAGTTTCATATTTTTAAGAAGCATGCAAGATCATCCAGGAAAAAAGAAACCTTAGTATCTGGAGAAGCATACATTCTTGGTTGCTTACAAGCTTTTCTAAAATTGCTCAGAAGTGATGAAATCCTTTATAGCTTCCGAAGTCTGTAACCAGCAGGCCATTTGGTTGCTAATGTTCAATGAGGGCTCAAAGCACCGACTTGTTGTCTCTAGGACCTGTGGACATCTTCTGAAGCTCTTGGAGGCCACTTTATGTGGTGATAAAAAAAAGGGCCCAATAAAGCCTGCTCAACAGCGGCAGATCCTCCCAGAGCAGCAGTCCTTGTTAATCACAGCAAACAGTTGGAGATCCTTTCAAAGGGGATTATATCAGGGTCAGGAGCATTTGGACCTTAATTACCCTTGACATAATGTTTGACCATTCTGTTTCCACCGGGGAGGGTAAAACTTATTAAGGAGACATGGGCCTAGGGGTCACCCGGGTTACCCAGGTCAACAGTGTAAGCACAGCACACCCCAACCCCCACATTTCGTCATACGAGTCCAGCTATGGATCTCTAAGCCTGACTCCAACAACAGCGATGTGCCGTGAGCCCGTACTAGAGTCTGGTCAGTTGTAGAGCTGAAGGGTTTGAGTGGGGATGTGGGTTGTTTTTATCCCATTGAACACCATCAGCTGGGACAGGCTTTGGACAGCAGGGCTGAGCCCTGACATGCAAACACATGATTTGGGGACAAATGCAACCAAAGGGTTAGAGGTCACTAAGTGCATCTGCTATTAGTGCGGTGTTACACAATTGTATCAGGGACCTCTCAAATCCCACTTCTCTGTCACCTAACATCATCATCATCCATGTAGCTGCAGTACAACAGCATTTATTAGGAGCCATGAGCCATAAGTGCAATCAGAGTGGGCGGACAACATTTAAGGTTCACTGTTTGCATTTAACATCAATATTTGATGGTCAGAACATATTGACTTCAACACATTTGTCCATGTGGCAGTAAAGGTTTTGCATAGGGATGCACCGATACCGATACCGGTATCGGGTATCGGGCCGATACTGCGTTAAAATACTCATACTCGTATTCGTTTTCAATTGCCAATACCAAGAACCGATACCACTCAACAGTATTTCACTACAACAAACTGGTCGCGCTTTGTGGAGAAAAAGATTTGTTGTCCTACCTGACTTCAACGTCTAGGGCAGGGGTCGGCAACCCGTGATCCAGAGCCGCATACGGCTCTTTCGTCGCTCTCTTGCAGCTCTTGCAGCAAGGTGTGTAGAGTAATGTGCGTCGCGTTCACACAGTAAAAAATGACTGCCGTCCTGCCGGTGTGAATCAAACTGTTGCTGGTCCGCCAGAAGTAGCGCTGGCAGCGGCCTCATTCAGACGCTGTTGTGCGGCTACGGATGATATTATTGTATTATTATTAGTATTATTGTTGTGTGTCTATATTTGTAATTCTAATAAAATGAAAACACGCTGCAGGGTAACTTGAACCACTTTTTTATCTCCTTCACACACGTATATCCCACAATTCCACTCCTCTTTTCCTTTCCGTTTCTCCCTCCACAATAAAAGCACCGGAAACATAACTTGGAACACAGCTTCCTATATAATTGCTCGATCCCTAATATTATCGCTTACATTATGTACCCGGACATGGGGGCGTTTTATGGTCCGACATTGGAGGGACTTCCACGAGAAGTTTAAAGCTTGGTATAGCCTTCTGTTAATTTTGTACTATAGGCTTGACATAATCTGCAGAGGATAAAATTAAATCTGCCTCCAAATTAATTGCACTTTCATGGAGACCAAATCTAAGAAGTATCGGTATCGGTACTCGGTATCGGCAAGTACACAAATAAAAATACTCGAACTCGTATCGGTTTGTAAAAAAGTGGTATCGTTGCATCCCTAGTTTTGCAGGTTGCAATATCTGCCTTCTGCTGACAGACTGTACGAACTGACAAGAGTGCGAACTTCTTATGTTTGATAGACGTCTACGCATCTCAGGTGTTTTCAGCAAACCTCAGATTGGTTGAGTGTGGATGTTTTTGCATTTGGTAAGAGCAATTACGTTAAATGATCAACTCGCAGAGCACGTGACACTGAGCGACCGTTTTGGAGAAAGTCCACTAAGCACTGACAGAAAGGGTGGTGGATGGGTCAAACAAAAGTTAACTACTTTACACTTTACGCTTGTTGCATATCATTACGCCATGTACGTATTACACTTTTTGCCATTCTGCAAAGGTGATACAAGGCTGACATGGAACGTTTTTATAGAACTTAGGTTTGGTTTAGAAACGTCAAAATTCCAGGTATCCCGTGGTTTGCAGAAAGGTGCAATGCATAACGTATTTCTGGCGGCTGGGTCGTGTGTTCAGTGCAAAGCATTTACACACAGTGGGAGAGGGGGAGCATGTGGGATGCAATCAACAGATGGGAATGAAGTTTGCCCCTTCCACACCCAGAAAACCATAATTTTGGCTAACTTCTTAAAGAGCCTCTGTTCTGATACTGAAGTCTGTGAAATAATACTCTGTCCCCAATGTCTATTATCTCCAGACATGCATAAAAAAACATTGACCTAATACAAATGCAAGCTTGTATCTCTCAGGGTGTGACTTTACATCATGTACACTCCGACAGATGCAGCCAAACTGTGAAGCAGATAATATACACCAAGAGAATGCATGGCATGCAGTCAAAACATCCAAACTCTGGGCAGCTACAAACTGTATACATTTTGTTAAGGCCGTCTATGGAACAGAGCACATTCCCATGTAAACACACAATGTTGTGTATTATGGGAGTTTATTCTAGCCATTCTGTTGCAGTCTTTGGAAAAATAAAATATCGGTGGTCCTCTGAAATGTAAGAAAAGTATCTGCCTGCGGCGGTTCTACTTTTCTGCTACATTCAAGCATATAAATATATCAAATAAAAATGGTTCAGAACATGTTTCAACATTGCTTTGTTGAATTATTCCTAATCAAAACCCATCTACTCTTCACCTATAATCCACCTGCATGCTAAACCCTGAAGTCATAACCTCCATGAATAGAGGATATACAACTCTGCCCTTAAGATTTTGGAAGAGTCTTCAATGGGCATTTGCCCATGCTCAATAATTTACTCAGAGTAAACAGTCTTTTGTTCAGCCTCATGCTCGACAAGGAGAGCACAATGCCTCCCCTCAACACATGCACATAACACAAAGTCCCCGGCACCACAACACGTTGTCCTCCTGTCCACGTCCACTCATGTGTCAGACTTAAAGTGTGTGACAACAGTGTATCTCCCAATGCAAAACAAAAACAACCCCCCATCTTAGTTGACATGAGTGGGAGCACATAATTGGAGGCGTTACTGTAGCTGGAGGGGAGGACTGAGAAAGGATTATGGAAAGGTAGGGAGGGTTGGGAGGAGGAGAATGCAGGGAGGGGGTAATCTGTAATTAGTTAGTAATTGCATCTTAAATGCTTTGAATGGCCATTATGCTATGATCCATGATTGACAGAGGACATGGAGCAGCTTTGTGAGATAATGTTTTCACATAAACATGACATCAGAAAACATGACGCATCATTTGAGGGATGCTCTACAATCATTTACAGAACTGTTTGCTGTTTATTTCTTTGGTATTAACTAGGGATGCACCGATACCGATACCGGTATCGGGGCCGATACTGCGTTAAAATACTCGTACTCGTATCGATTTCAATTGCCAATACCAAGAACCGATACCACTCAACAGTATTTCACTACAACAAACTGGTCGCGCTTTGTGGAGAAAAAGATTTGTTGTCCTACCTGACTTCAACGTCTAGGGCAGGGGTCGGCAACCCGTGATCCAGAGCCGCATACGGCTCTTTTGTCACTCTCTTGCAGCAAGGTGTGTAGAGTAATGTGCGTTCACACCGAACGCGACACAAATTACTGCCGTTCCGCCGGTTTGAATCAAACTGTTGCTGGTCCACCTGAAGAAGCGCTGGCAGCGGCCTCATTCAGACGCTGTTGTGCGGCTACGGATGATATTATTGTAGCCGAGTGTCTGTTGTGTGTCTATATTTGTAATTCTAATAAAATGAAAACACGCTGCAGGGTAACTTGAACCACTTTTTTATCTCCTTCACACACGTATATCCCACAATTCCACTCCTCTTTTCCTTTCCGTTTCTCCCTCCACAATAAAAGCACCGGAAACATAACTTGGAACACAGCTTCCTATATAATTGCTCGATCCCTAATATTATCGCTTACATTATGAACCCGGACACGGGGCGTTTTATGGTCCGACATTAGAGGGACTTCCACAAGACGTTTAAAGCTTGGGATAGCCTTCTGTTAATTTTGTACTATAGGCTTGACATAATCTGCAGAGGATAAAATAAAATCTGCCTCCAAATTTATTGCACTTTCATGGAGACCAAATCTAAGAAGTATCGGTATCGGTACTCGGTATCGGCAAGTACACAAATAAAAATACTCATACTCGTATCGGTTTGTAAAAAGTGGTATCGTTGCATCCCTAGTATTAACTTATATACCCATCCATCCATCCATTATCTGAACCGCTTATCCTCTTTAGGGTCGCGGGGCGCTGGAGCCGATCCCAGCTGTCATTGGGTGAAGGCAGGGTACACCCTGGACAAGTCACCAGTCTATCCAGGGCTCTAACTTATATACCGTTTTATTTTTTATTTCAACGAATTAAATGTTCTCAATGTCAAATCTTCTACTGGGTAATACTAGGAATAAAGAAAGGTATACAGTATGTTACTTATGTTGTACTCAAAGAAACACTAAGATCTTAATACAGTGGCATTGTTAAACATAGGGTCAACAGTAAAACAAGTCCGACCCATTCTGGATTTTTGAGACAGATTTTTGCTATCAATATAGGCGGGGAGATGGATACCTAACTAAGTAGTTTTACTGCCTAAGTTGTGTCTTATTTATTTTGAAAAGACACGTAACATGTGATGTAGACATGTAACAAGCGGAAATTGACAGGTGTTGCTGACCTTCAAGGAAAACAGTCCAAAAAATGAAGAGTCATTTTCCGTGAGATATACAAACCATTGTGTCAGGGTATGTTGACACATGATGCGTTTGTAGCTTTGAGAGTGAGGCATCCACGTTTCTCGGAGCCCAACATAAACGCTGTAGTTTTGCATGAAATGGAACAACATTGAATTGAAGCTTGAAGTAAACCATGGCAGAAGATTAGTCTAAAGACTAGTCTTTCTCGGGTAGCACAACACCAGACCTCCGCCCTACTATTAAGTTTTGCCGTGTAACCTTCAACCTTTCTACGAACAAACAGAAGTCATTATTCACAGGACTGAGGTCCTTGTCAGTTAAACATAAACATAGTTAATACGTCCGCATTTGACAAATTATCAATGCTATCAATATCTATTTTTCTTGATAGCGGTCCCCGTGATCTCATCATATGTGGCGACTGTGGCTCAGTGGTTACCAAGTCTGTCTTTCAATCAGAGGGTCGGTGGTCTGATTCCCCGGCTCCACTAGTCCATGTTGTTGTGTCCTTGAGCAAGACACTTAACCCCTAATTGCTCACCGTTGCTGTGTCTACGGTCTACTGTATATCATGTAAGTCGCTTTGGATAAAAGCGTCAGCGAAATGAAATGTAATGTAATAATCTTAAACTAGGCCTTAAATCCGTACATGATGAAATCCACCCTTCAGAGAGTTTGCCATGTTCTCAGTGAGACAGTAAGAGCATGAGTGTGTAACCCTATGCTGTATTCACAACAAGCTAACGTATTGCTAGTGCTAAACCTGACCTTGAGTGACACAACACGGGTCCAGTCTGGCTCATTCCTCAGTGCGAGTCGGTCTTAATATGTTCAAATGAGGGCTGTAACATACAGCAGACAGCGCACGTCAGCTACAACGCTGGGTCGAAGTCCCCTCAGACATTTGTAAGGGAATTAAAATGAATAAACGTTTGTTCTAACCCAGCAATCAAGGACGGGGAAACACTTGTAACTTTTATGACGGCGCCATGGGGGACATCGACAACATACAAGGCATTCATCGGAGTCTTGGGAGCAGTTGCAGAAAAATATTTTCCCCTAGTGAAAATGACAAAAGTGTTAAATGTGTACAGTGAGCTGCTGTTTTAGAAGCTGCTTTACGGCCTCCCTTGAGTCTAACATGAGACATGGTGGCTACGACGCACAATGAAATAATGAACAGATACTGGGGCTGCATTTAACTGAAGGCTTTTTTTCCACACGCCGAGACAAGAAGAGTGGAGCTTTGACGCTTGTCCTCATAAATCTATCACTAGATCTGTTAAGTGATCCTAAATCGGGCACGTGAAGGGGGTTGTTTGTTTTTCAGTGTGCTTTACTGTAGTTGGTGAACCTGGAAAGTTACAATTTGAGAGCAAGGTAAATTTAGGATTTTATGGACTCTGGTCCACATTGGTTTTATTGCATCAGTGGAAACATACATGCTAATGTTTCAAGTGCCACATTCCTGACAGGTTCACAATGGAACAGACCACATTACACATATTAATCTATGTATTAATTCATTCCTAATGGATTTTTGGGCAGAGAAGCAAGAACAGAATCACAATTCCTCATCTGCTTTTCCTTGAAAATTCAGGGGCCAAGATAAATTAAGAGTGGGGAAGAATGGCCATATTGTCATCCTGCTTGGCACCAGCAGCAACTAAATATTTGCTGGGGAAAATCCGTCTTATGGTAAAATTCAACATTGAAAAGCTAATCTAAGGTAGGTGTACAATAAAAGCTGTACTTTGTAACTGAGAAAGGCCTCAGTGTAATGCAACTCTGCAAGATTCCATCATCACATTGTCCTGCTATTGTACTATACAGAACAAATATACAATACCTGACATACTTTCATCTTTTCTTTATTTAAATGCAATAATGGCTCTTTCATGCATGCACACGCAAGAACACAAACGTCCAAACTTCTTCAATGTATAAGTGAATACTGTATATTTATTTTTATTTTCCAATATATTCAGATTAACTGCTGCCTATTTTAATCATTCGGGGTACCTTTTTATCAACACAAAAAAAACTGTTGCAAAATAATTCTTATTATTGGCATTTTCCTCAAATATTCTGGTCAATTTAAATGTTTCCATAGCAGTGAAACCAAACAGAAACGTTATCGGGACATCTTTGTTTTCTTCCACAACATGTCTTGATTGCAGAGTTTAGTCTCTTCATGCATTTTTAGGATGTGGAACAGAACCTGCTGGTACAGACTGTGATGCGTGCGTTTTCCTATTACAAACACAGTAAACCACTCCTATAGGCTGGGCTTATTTCCTTTAATTTACTGTTACTGACAGCCTCCAGGGATCTCACATCTAGCATCAAGAAGTCATACATTGGGTAAAAGTTGACAGACATAGAATTCATATATTCACCATCACAATTTCCATTTATATTGCTTAATTTTTTCTTAATTATATTATATTTTAGTCTCATTTTGCCTTTACCTTTGTGAATTTACTTTCATAGCTACTGTACATTTTTGATAAATCATGATAATAAATAATGATAATTGACAAAATAATTATCTAATGATATAGTTTCTCTTGATGGCATTGCTCTGGCATCCAGCACCACCGTAAGGAAGCTCAGAGTTATCTTTGACCAGGACCTTCGTCTCCCACGTGAAACAAATCTCAAGGACTGCCTTTTTTCACCTACGCAACATTTAAAAAATCAGGCACATCTTGTGCTGCCTCTAACATGACCAAATATTACAGAGACAAACTAAAATAAACAGTATAACACTTTATAATAACTGCACACTATGAAGCATTATATAATACTTAATTTACAAATGGCGATCCATCATTTATTAAGTGTGGAACAATGCTTTATAAATAATGAATTAAGTATATGTGCAGTTATTATAAAGTGTTATCCATATGAGTTTATTGTCTACCGGCGTGTCTTGGCTGCTTTACTTGCAGTACATGAATATTAATATCAGGAATGAACAGGTCCTCAGTAACAGTAGCATTGATGCAAGGTGATGAGACAGATGCTTCTAACTTGCAGAGCAAGTGGCCGAGTATTGAGTGGTCGTTATTTAAAGTTATGTGGTATAATAACAAGTAAGGAGTGAACAACAACTGATGAGAGTGAACATAAGTGAAGCTGCTGGGTCTGAGAACCAGCTCACTGATGTTATCACTGAACTCTCTCACAGGAGTGTTCCCACCTGCTTCAACCAGTTCACACTTCCACCTGGATGGTGCGTCTCCAATGCTCTTACTCAGCCCTCACTCATAAAAACTCCTACAATCAGAATGTTGTTGATTTCAGCTCCGTTTTCAACACAATCTATGTCATGAAACTGATGGTAAACTTAGCACTCTGTGTTTGAGTACCTCACTCTGTAATTGGTTATTAGTCTTCCTCACAAACAGGCCCCAGGCAGTTCTAGTGTTGAAACAACGGAGCCCCCCATGGCTGTGATCTCAGCCCCCTCCTGTTCATGCCTGTGAAGTCTGCAGATGACACTGCGTCATCGTTCGGATTACACACAGCGATGACACTTCCCGTAGAGAGGAAATCAACAATGTTGCGGAGTGGTGCTCAGAGAACAATCTACTGCTCAACGTGAGTAAAACCAAGGAGCTGATTGTTGATTCTTTTTAAAGGAGGCGAGATCAATGGAGCTGAGGTGGAGCAAGTGAACAGTTTTCACTTCCTGTGAATCAGCACCACAGAGCACCTGACATGGTCATCATCACACATCTCCGTCCTGGTGAGTAAAACTCATAAAAGACTGAGCATCAGTGATATTGGCAACAAGAGGGGCCTGCGAAGAGCCCATAGAGTATTAAAAGGCTAAACCCACACAGCCAAAACGTCTTCACCCTGCTGCTGTCTGAGATACAGAATGAGATACAGAAGAATCAGCTGCCGAACCGCCAGACAGAGGAGCTGCTTACTTCAGGCTGTCAGATTTGAGTCATTCTCCACCCTCCACATTGAATGTATCTTTGCTTTTGTGTGTGTTTTTATTATGTAGCAAAACGGGATGAAACAGTGCATTTTGTTTAGACCCTGGTGTACAATAACAATGCATAACCATGTGACATTGTACTTGTTTAGAGAGAACGTCTGTTGATAGAGTAACTGACTTCAGTCTGCACACTTTTAAATACCTCACCATCCTGCTGTTTACAACGACTCAGTCCTACTACTCACCCATAAATGCATAAATGGACATGCACCTCCCGACCTACAAGAACTCATCACTCCCCAAACCTCCACCCCTCCCTCAGATCTACAAACTGCTCGCTCCTCCGGGCCTTTTGCTTGGCAGCGCCACGCCTATGGAACAGTCTCCCTGACCACTAAGGGCAACACAGACTCTTTCAAGACCTTTTTATTCAGGAAGGCATTTTTTTACTTTGTGTTAAATCATTGTCAGCTAATTATTTTGTATTATGGTTTGCTTTAACTATGTTTTAACTATGTTTTTATTTGTTTGACTATATATTGGCTCTGTGGCAAGTACAATTCAAATGAAATACATTATTATTATTATCATAACTGACAACCCCAGAAGAGACCACTCAGGTGCTGATCTCCAACACAGTCTTCAACATGTCACATCAGGCACAGGTGAGATACGAGACAAAAGCCCATGGAGGAATTTAGAATCGGAAAGTGAGCAGGAAAGAGGGAGAGATTGAGAGAAAGGCCTATTTTATCTCTGTATGGTTTTCATAAAGGCAAGCTCTCTGATTGCCTGTGTCAAAGTGACAGGGTCTTTTATGAGCACTTGGCGGGTCCCCGCCCTGGTTTGTGTAGCCGGGCAGTGATAGCAGTGCCCATTGTTGGGCTACGGGGAGGGGAGCGGCCCTGTGCTATTGAGTGGGGAGGGGCCCGGCCCCAGCTTGCCCGCCCTGTGCAGTGTGTTGGCTGAATAGGCAGCTAAGGTGTCCATGCCCCCCAGTGCCCTTCGGTGTGGGAAAGCTGGTGCAGGAAGCACCTGCAGCATCTCAACAGCGGCTGACACGGGATCGCGTGCTAGCTCGGGGTGCACAGGGCACAGACGGGTACAGGAAGAGTGTCACACTCCCATGCCGTGTTAATATCTCCTGTCAGAGATCAAATGGATCAAATTCCCATGCACCGTAACGTACAGTCCATGCCTCTTTGTGCATGCTCGCGCTGGGCACACAGAGACATTGTATAAAGCCCACGGACAGGCAATACGATGCTCTGTGCAGTACAATAAGTAAACAATTGCCACACATGCACTTACTTACACAATCACATCAGCTCACGTGTGAACATGATTTATGGGACATAATGCAACAAGCCTCTGATTGTTTGGGAGGCTATCACACACACGCATATCAGATAAGATGATAGCTGTTTTAAAAGCTCTTGGGAACCATATAAACTAAATTAGTATTCCTCTTGTATTTCTTTCTAATGTATCTGGTTAAAATACATTTTCCTGTTTATATTTGAATGAAATGATTTGCAATAAATATTGCCCTTTCCTCATACGTGTATCATAATACAATATATATATATATATAATTATTATTATTATTTTTTTTTTAATTAGGTACTTAAAATCCCTCTTCTTATTTTACAATTGAATGTTATACTCTGAAAAGCTCAATCAAAATCTGGACTGCAAAATGACAGAAAACAAATGTCAGCATAAATTATCCTTAGTCTTACCAATATGTCTTAATAAAGTAGTAACCAGGGTCAATATATGAACACTCTTTAATAATGACTTTGGTGCATCAGTCATTCTCTCATTTATTGTCTGGCATGTCCCATGTGATGTGTCTGTGTTGCAACGCTGCCATTCCTGCCATTCCTCCCTGGAATGCACAAATACAACACCACAGAATACATTCCTGAGGCAGGTTTTAACAAAAAATACTGTGCTGCTTTATATACTGTAATGGATGGGAAACATGTAATATACTGTACCGGCAAAGTAAACAAGGCTACGAATATCAGCTTGAGTTTTTTAGCGCTGAAGGGAATATATGCAGTTCTTTAACGCCTGTAAGGGACTGCTCTTGGTACAGATTTTTATTTTTAAAAGGGGAAGAAAGTTGTCTTCTTTTCATCTAATCTTCCTTGCAAGCAACATCTATCCTTTTTCTCCTCACATTCCCAATGCAGACTAGAATGTTTTAGTGGACATTTTCAAATGTCTGTGTAAAATGAATGGTTTCTGTACGTCAAACATGCTGAAACAACTCCTGATTTCACTGATTGGTCACTGCTGTTTCCCGGGACCGATAAGTGAGTGGCATGACAAGCAGCTTGAACTTACTTGTTTTTGGCGAAGGCGGGGAGGGGGGAGCTCAACTGGGTTCACCACAGTGTGGCTGTTGTTCCAGCGCTCAAGGATTACAATTAACCAGCCACTCCTGTTGGGGCTTAATGATCGAACACTGCAAAATCCAGCAGCAGGGACACTTCCTGAACAGCGCCGGGTTAGCCCTAATTGGTTCTGGCACAGCAATCCTTACTGCTTATCTCATAGCCAGCTGAGAAAAATCACCAGTGAAGTGTAAATCAAAACATGTTGATTGCATGAAATTCAGATTGTGCAGCATTCCTGATAAAAAAGTATTTTCGTCATGCTCGGTCACAGTTCCTTGATATTGTATTGTGCTGTTCTTCCTAAAGTCAAAATGTTAATGATGTGATCACACATGTGAGCTGTATGGTTATAATCCAGTCTTACTGGACAGATCACTTACTCAATACGCATACATATGTGAATCTTTGAAAATGAATAAATAGGATGGAATCATGGAATCTCCTATTTTTATATAATAGGACCCAGCCAACACATGTCCAATGGAGCAGGGGGGGTTTGGATGGGAGGTCCAGGGGATTTGGGTAAACCATCTGTTGACCAAAGCTTTTGGGAAAGAGCACTAATATGGATTTAGGATATTATTCTCTCTGCAGGTGGGATGGTCAAAACCCCTGTGGATTTCTCTGCGAGGAGGAGACGAGCCTTAAGAATATATATAAAAAAGATTTCAAAAGAGGGACAAGGCAAAATGGACGGAACAAAGATGCTGCATTATTAAGATTTTCCCTAATCTCCACAACTCAATTGCAGTCGAGTCAGGTATGAGGGTTCAACAATGGAACAGAGCAGAAAAAGGAAAAACTCATCAGAGGATCAATAAAAATGTTCACTGCAAATATCCAGAAGTATTTGAGGTGGCATTTCCTTCCTCCCACATTCCTAGCACAGTTAGAACAGCCACAATAAGAGCGGGAGGACCTGAGTGGCTCTCCACATGAACTCAGACACCATGCAGGGTGGACTTAGGGTAAACCCAGACATTGACCTTGTGACAGTTAGAGAAAGAGATCTCTGGGAGTAAGAGCACACTTTGGCTCTCTAGCCGCCAGGGTTTATTCCAACAGCAGCCATCTTTACTGGGCTTAACAGTGATTTGCCCCCTTTTGCTAACTTGTTTGTTTATCAGGATTGTACAACAGAGCCTTGAGCTGCCAGGTGCTTTCACTGTACCACTGGGGGAAGATGCACAGCTGCTCGAGCCCGCATCAGGACATTAAGAGGACTATACCCTCTATGGCAACAAGCAGGCTGGATGGCTGTTACAAGTTTTTAATAAAATTATAATCTGCTTAAACCCCCAGACTAGAGTAAACTGACTTCCCTCTGACTGTCATAACATCGATTCAGAATGGAACCTGCAGCATATATGCCAAAACAAACCATTCAAGGTATTTGCCAAAAGGACTTTCTAGGAATTTTACAAATCTGGCCAGCCTCTCGAGAATAATGCATATGAGGCAGATTTTCAGTCTTTCAGGCCAGCAACATCAACTTTGTCCCATCAAAACAGGCCTGGCCTTAAGTAGGCCTAAAGCACTGCATTTCTATGAGTTCAAAATAAGAGAAAGAATACTGAGACAGCAGAGGGTCCATAGCCAGTGATTGATGTCCAGAGGAAGAGGTAGTGATGATAGGAAGCTCTTTCTCAGTCACTAAATTACAGATTCCCTCTAATCCGGCTCTGATTCCCCCCACTCCATTTCCCAATCTGAGAGAATTTATTCCAGGAAATGTTTATTTTGAGGAACAGATTGTGGCATCTCTGTTGACTCATTGAAGCGGGAATAGGGACGACTAAACCACTGTAGCTACTGTGTACATCAGAGAGCAACACATGTTGCCTTTCCTATATTTCCTAAAATATACAGCAATTCTAAAATGAAAACAGTGTTCCAATGTCGGTTATGTTCAGAACTGGAGAAAGAAAGCTCTTAGACAGATTAATTATTCCATCATTAGGCCATTACATGTCCATCTAAGTCAAGTTATTTGTGGGGGGTCTTTGGAATTAATTCATGGTCAATAAAGACGACTTAAAGCCTGATTAGTGGACTTTGCCCCTATTAGATACAGGATCTGGCTGAGGTGATCCCATGCGTAAGGATATGTGAATCCGGCCACTTAAGGGGCTCTGTGGTTTTGCCTTGATTAGTTTCACGGATGTCCTTCCTGATGCTGTTGGGATATCCTGCTGTGTTCCAGTAAACTTCACATATCTGCTCTTATGCTGAAAGAAAGAAAAAAAAAACATTTCCCAGCAAGCGGTATAATCAGAACCGTTTATGATTGAACAACTTAGATTTTAAAAGATTTTGCAGCTCAACAGGATGAGATAACCTCTGTGATTAACTTAGAACTTTGGCAAATTATCAGATTTCTAATAAGGAAGGAAGAACAGTAGAATGAAGCTTGATTAATAAAGAGAGGCGTGTTGATCAGGGACACATGGGACACAGGTCCTACCAAGCATGTAGCTCTCAATGGAACAAGTCAAGGAAATGTAATCTCTCAAACTGTAATTCAAAATAATAGGCTAGCTTCCTCCAGGAATGGTTCTTTTGATTGTTTAATTGTTTGCAGGCATGTGGGTGAACTAACTGGAATCTGGTTAGATTTTTCTCCTGGGGATTAATGAGGAGCATGTTGGGAGGAAACCCAAGAAGGGTTTTACAACCTGGACTAAGGAACATCTTCTCATTGCAACACAACAATAATTGACATCATTTTGAACTGAAGCTTGCAGGCACTATGTTTGTGACTAATTTACTTTTATTTGTATCCACTCTTAATTATCAAGATAAACACACATTTTTATTGGGACATGTACATAGATTTAGCCTTTGCATTTAACCTATCCTAGCAGTAGGAGCAGTGGGCACCTTATATACAGAACTCAGGGAGGAGTTTGGTGGTCCGGTTCCTTGCTCTAGGGAACTTCGGCATTGTCCAGGAGGCAAATTGGCACCTCTCCACCCCAAAAGCTTGCTGCCACGATCGACTGAGACTTCTTCTTAGTCAGTAATAAAATATAAAGCATCTGATTTGAACTGCACTTACTGGATATAAGGGATATATTGCAATAGTCTTAGCCATTCAAATCTTGGGATGATTAAAGGTTACAGTATGTCACAGTGAATAGGACTTGCTCTATTAACGTGGCTGCTTTGTCTTACAAATACAATGTTATATACAAAAGCCTTTTTCTGAAAGTTTTTTTTGGAGGGAGTTTTTCCTGATCCGATGTAAGGTCCCGGGACGGAGGATGTCGTATGTGTACAGATTGTAAAGTCCTCTGAGGAAAATTTGTAATTTGTGATCTTGGGCTATACAACATTAATTGAATTTAATTGAATGATTATGTTGAATTACATTTTAAATTTTACATATTATGAAATTGACTCGCCTGGTTAAAATCGAACCAGATTCCAGTTAGTCAAAGTCCATGGTTTATGATCTCTCTCATTTACAATGTGGTAGATAAGGTTGAATAAGGTAGAATAGCCTTGAATTGTAATTTTGCATCTGTGTTCAGTTACGGCCACATGTTCTCAAAGAACAGAGTGACATCATGTTGCCGATTTAGCTCAGAACAGCACCTGTGATGAGGTTGCCCTCCTCTGAGCCATAAACAAAACACCTGGTCTACATCTGTAGTGAATAACAGCATTACACTGTAAATGGTGTCATTTGACTGTATCAGGTCAACATATATAAAATAAACATAATAGTCAATTACAGAATGCAAATTTGGGGACTGAAAGACCCAAGTTATAAAATGCCATGTAAACTATCCATTGTTTGCTATGATAGGCCGGTTACATTTTTGATAGAAACAATGAGGGCGCGCTCACACCAGCCCTGTTTCATCCGGTTGAACCGCGTGCTGGAGTGTTAATCTGGTGTGATGCGTTTGCTGTGATGCGTTTGGGTTGGTGTGAATGCTGGACTCGGTCCGCCTGAGGCACCTGGTGCAGTTAATTTCTTGTGTGAACACCATTCAAACCAATTACAGGAAGTGTACCCTTCATGTGTCATTTCATTGGTTTAACAAAACATTTGCTTTAGTGAGTGGTGATCTAGTAGCCTAATTTACGCATTTGCCATCACTGAATTTGATGAATTAACTGTTTATCAGACCACAAATTAGTTAGCTAGTGCATCCCAAGGTCCCTCTGCCTTGCTCCCCATGACACTGGTTTGATGTCTTCATCATTTAACTGCAGGGAACTTTGGAACCTGTGATTGTTGGAGGGGTAACAGCCTAAATAGATCTGAGGTGGCCAAGGGTGAGCACGAAAATAAAAAAGAGATCTGGGCCCTGCACCGATCCTTGGTGCACCCCACAGTGAACCACATGTCTTTTAAGTAGGAACAAAACCATTGCAGTGCCACTGACACCCACCCAGGTCTCAAGACAATCCAAGAGGATATTATAGTCAATTAGTGACAGTTCAAGACATGTTTATCTGAGTGGCCTAGGGGTCGGATGTCTGAGGTGGTCACTAGGGAGTCAAAAAGAAAGGCATTATGCAAACCCTGGTTTCTGTCTTCCTCTAAATTAACTCAAAATGACTAAAGTGCATCTTATGCCATCCATGATAGCATGTGCTGATATAATAAGACCATTAGCCTGGATGTGTTTGGATAAAGAAGAAAGAGGTTCTGACTGAATCTGTTTGGTGAACATGAAGTAACTGTATAGTAACATGGTTCATGGATTCCAGGGATGGAACAGAGTCAATATTTAGAACAAAACTACAAAGTATTACCATTTTCAGATTCCTGAGCTTTATTAATGTATACATAATATCATAGATAATATCATGAATAATACTCCAACCTGTATCTAAACCTGTGCAAGTGTTTGTGATAATGAATCCATAACAAGCCATTCAAAGGACAGATGAGGCATTATTTTAGGTAGGCTACCTTGAAATAATAAAATTTAAAATGTATTAAAGGAGAAGGCCAGTGTGAAATTGACTTGACATTTAAGTTTGTATATACTTCACTAGAACATAAAGTGTATAATTTAAAATAATTTCAATCAATGATTTTCCATACAATATGTTTAAATAAGAAATAAATTAAACAATTTTTTTAATTGAATGTATTAATTGTTTCTTCTTTTGTGTTATATATAAAAAGCTCTGGTTTTTTAACTAGGTTGTTAAGCTGATACATACATTCTGTGTTTTTGTGTAGCAGGATGCATTGGTTGGATATTGGATGTAGGTTATGTTTTGTTTGCTTGTTATGTCATGTTTTTATGAATACAACAAAATCAGTGGGCCCCATAGTGTATGAACATTGAACACCACTCACAGACATTTGCACTCTTACAATTAATTATTTACTCGTTGATTTAATTATTATTTGTGCATTGTTACAGGGACACATATCACATGGACTAGAATGAGTCATGTGTTTGTCCATGAGGACATCACCTGGGATCTCGTTGTTCTCTGACAGGACGTGTTCACACACGTCAGCTATCCCCTGAGTTTTGGTTACGCCCATACAGCTCGATCTGGTAGTTTCCTTGCTTTGAGTTCCCTGGGAGTAAACATCCAAATGTACAGTTTTTGAAGAAGAAAAGAGGACCGCAAAACACAGTGCTGGGAGATTATTTTGTTTTAAGATGAAAATGAGAGAACTCAGCCCAGAGGGACCACATTCTGGTTTGTGAAAATATATTTCAAAACTCTAAATGCTGCTGCTTGACTACAGACAACCACACTTCCAAATAGACCATACTTCCACCTAGCAACACTGAATGAGAGGCATATTGCTATGGACAAGGTTTATTGTGTACATACTGCTGAACTTAAGTCGACATAAATAGTGAGGCCTAAGGCAGGAAATTACATCTTGACAACCATAGTCTATAGTATGCTTTTTCATTGATGTCCCTCCCCACAAGCCATCCCAACACACACGATCGAATAAATCAAGATGTGGTTGGCATTATATGTTTTTGCAAAACCCAAGTAAGTTGAAAGTGGATCTTTTTGGCATTCACTCGGAGCAAGTAATGTACTAAAGCGAGCAAAAAGTAGAGCATTGTTATAATAACCACTCAACTTCCTGAAATGCGTTTTCCATGGGAAAAAAAGCTAATTTAAATTAAATAAAAATTATGACATGAAGAAGAGGTGGATCCATTTGTGAATATTTTAACCCGGATAGTTTCAACAACTATAGATAATCCACTGATGGATGAGGACGAACCGTAGATAGTCCACAATTACTACGGTGTGACTTAAGAGGTGCAACTTATCAAACCAGGTAGAAGGCCAAAAGTTAGCGACGATGGCTAATATTGACTTGTGACAGCAGATGTTGTCAAGTGGGATTACAAAAATATATGATGTATGAGCCAACAAAGTCAACATATTGTTTACAAGCATTCCCTGGGGAACTTTATGCCGGTGATAAGAGCAGGTGGGCAGGCATCAGATCTGTGCAGATTACTGGAACACCAAATGTCAGTATGATAATAGCAACCAAAACACAAGATCCACTCTCAGTAGTTTCTGTGTGAGGATTACTTTGAAAAATACCCCCCTTTCGCGGACACGCCACCAGCTTTTTCAGATCAGATAACACTGCTCATTTTTTTCACTATTTCTAAACCTGATTGTATTACTTGGCAATTTAATCATCCAAATTGGGCTGGGTGCTTGAACACCCATTTTTCTGTGGTTTAAAACCTACAGACTCCCTAAAACGGGTTAAATTGAATTCACGGGTTCACATTCATGTGTTTATGAATCAATAACAAATATAATGATGCCATATAGCAAATTAAACAGCAAAGCCTGGGCGACAAGAATAAGTAATCCATTTCTACATGCTCCAAACACACAATAACAACCAAAGCCAAACAAAACTTAATATATAGATGAACAGGACAAGATTGGTCTTGACTAATGACTATACGCTTGCTATGACAAGATACATTAGAGATGCCACTAAGGTGGTTATTTAAATTATTTATGCTAGTGAGCTAGCATACCTTGTTACGCTATGTTGTTGCGCTACGTTGTTGCTCTACGTTGTTGCGCTACGTTGTTGCGCTACGTTGTTGCGCTACGTTGTTGCGCTACGTTGTTACGCCACGTTGTTACGCCACGTTGTTACGCCACGTTGTTACGCCACGTTGTTACGCCACGTTGTTACGCCACGTTGTTACGCCACGTTGTTACGCTACAATGTTACGCTACGTTGTTACGCCACGTTGTTACGCTACGTTGTTACGCTACAATGTTACGCTACAATGTTACGCTACAATGTTACGCTACAATGTTACGCTACAATGTTATGCTACAATGGTATGCTACAATGGTATGCTACAATGTTACACATTTGTTGCACAACTCATGCTCTTTTGTCTGGTTCTGAAATGTCAACAAACAATGTAACCCATGGTTTCTAGAAAGTACAATGCCAAAATTTTTTTTTTCTTTTTCTGGCAACTGAGTTGACTGCAGTTTAACCACACTAAATATCCCTAAATGTTGCTGGTTGCAGCTACTCCATGTCAGTGCCACCGGTTACATGAGTAGCTGTGGTGTGACATTGGATATAGTGAGGAATGTGAATGGTGAAGACTCCTGTCACTACACACTGTCCAGGACCATTTTCATGTCAAAGATTATTTCACCATCATTTTATGAGCCGCCATTCAGGGAAATGTCAGACACTGATAGTTGCTCTCTTTGCTCCCTTAACTCCCTTAGCTCAGTGTCCAACTCAGTATTCTACTGTCTTTGCTAAACAGTTTAAAGGATAAGGCTTTGGATATAAGATACTTTCTTTACTGTCAACAAATACTGAGAAAATACCCAAAACAACAGTGAATAGGCCCCACTAACAAGTAGTAAGCCTGATATATTGGATTCATCTATGCCATAGTGTTCCAAAACTATTTAGAATAGTGAATAAGCCATTGCATTATTCTTCATTACCAGGAACCATATCGTAGTTTATTTTGATCCAATTCCACAAACATTGTCCTGTTGTTGTGAATACTCCCTGGTGGACAAAATGTTGATTAATACAACATTAAAAGTTCCAAAGCAAATTAACTTTGATAAAAGAAAATATATTTCACAGTTGTTTAGGAAATTATTCTTTTAAATATTAAAGTGTATATTTTCACCCATTGTAGAAACGTTGTCTTTAGTAGAAACTAATGGTCTTGAGGCGCAATTCCAATACTAACACATTAGTTTGTTTTGGTCTTCTCGTGTAATTTATTGACAATGAGAAAAAATAAATAACAGGCTCATCTTTTAGGAACACATATGGTCATAAAATGTATAATTTTAGAACGCTGTTTCTTGCCTTTTTGCTGTTGCCTTAGTGGAAGTTAAAATGTTGAACATATAACCTTTTTATTACCACCAACTCTGATTATTAGTATGTGAGTATGATGTGAGCTTCGTACAAAATGTATGTACTTTCGAGAAGATTTAAAAACAATTAAGAACATGCATTAAAACATTAAAAAACAGTTAAAAAGCAAAAAATACAGAATTGAATAAAAGTTGCAGTTTAAGATATAAAATGCAGTAGTGAGATGCAGAATCTGGTTTAATTAAAGGCAACAGCAAACAGAAAGGTCTTCAGTCTGGATTTAAAGGTGTTGAGGGTCTCAGCAGACCTGCAGCTCTCTGGGACCTTGTTCCAGATGTGTGGAGCAGAAAAGCTGAACGCTGCCTCTCCGTGTTTAGTTCTGACTCTTGGAACAGAAAGTAGACCCGTCCCAGACGACCTGAGGGGTCGGGATGGTTCATAAGGCAGCAGCAGATCACTAATGTATTTAGGCCCTAAACCATTCAGGGCTTTATAAACCAGCAGCAGGATTCTTTGTTGGACAGGTAGTCAGTGCAAAGACCTCAGAACCGGACTGATGTGATACACTTTCCTGGTCTTAGTGAGGACTCAGCTGCAGCTTTCTGATTGACTTTTTACAGAGGCCTGTGAACACACCGTTACAGTAGTCAAGTCTACTGAAGATACTTTACCTGGGAACACACTGTTACAGTAGTCAAGTCTACTGAAGATAAATGACCTGTGAACACACCGTTACAGTAGTCAAGTCTACTGAAGATAAATGCATGGACAAGTTTCTCCAAATACTGTTGAGACATAAGTCCTATAACCCTTATTATATTTTTCAGGTGATAGTAGGCTGATGTTGTAATTGTCTTGATATGATTTCTGGCTTGGTTTGAGGTTTTTTACATCAGTGATTAAAGCTCAGCACTCACTTTGAATCGTTCGTCCTTGGAACCAAAAACAATTCCTTCTGTTTTATCTTTATTTAATTGAAGAAAATTCTGGCACATCCAGTTGTTGATTTCTTCAATGCATTTAGCCAGCCAGGGGACTATAATCATGGGATTATAGTCCCCTGGTGATATAGTTATGTAGATTTGTGTGTCGTCTGCATAATTATGATAACACACTTTGTTGTTTTTCATAATCTGAGCCAGTGGAAGTATGTAGATGTTGAACAGAAGAGGCCCCAGTATTGAACCTTGGGGAACACCACACGTCATACTAGTCAGCTCTGAGCTACAGACACAAAGTATTGTCGGTCCTTCAAGTAAGAGTCAAACCAGTTAAGGGCTGCGCCAGAGAGTCCTACCCAGACTTTCAGTCTGTCCAGTAGTATGTTGTGATCGACTGTGTCGAATGCAGCACTGAGTTATGTAAAGATGGGGACAACACACATCCCATGGTTGGTGTGGAGCCACCAACTGCTTGTCTAATTTTCTGAATTTTGTCAGCAAAAAAGAATGCAAATTGATTGCATGCCCAGGTGGATTGGAGCGTAGCAGTTACTGACACCGGAGGGTTTGTTAGCCTGTCGACGGTAGCAAATAAGGCATGTGTATTGTTATTGTTTTTGGTTATGATGTCAAAGAAGAAGGACTTTCTTGCATTTCTAAGTTCCAAACTGTAGTTGCAAAGTCTCTCTTTATAGATAACACAGAGAACCTGGAGATTAGTTTTTCGCCACCTGCGCTCAGATTTCCGACACTCTCTTTTCCCTATTCGGACCAACTTGGCATTTCTCCAAGGGGATCTTTTCTTATCTGAGACAACCTTCACCTTAGTGGGTGCAATGGCATCAATAACATTTTTTACTTTAGAATTGAAGTGATCTACAAGCTCATTAACTGAGATGCAAGAGAGGGCTGGTGTGGAGGAGAACTTCTGAATAAATAGTTCACTGGTGTTTTCAGTGATGTAACGCTTTGTCACAACCTCGGTTTGGACATTTGTGTGCAGGGAGATTGCACTCTCAAAGAAAACACAGAAATGATCAGAGAGTGCAACATCAGTCACAGTAACCTTGGAAATGTTCAGACCTTTGGGGATGAATAGGTCCAGAGTGTGCCCCTTGTTGTGGGTGGGACCTGTTACATGCTGAGTCAGATCATAGTTATCAAGGAGGACACCACATAGACCCTCTGTCCTGGGGATTATCAACATGGATATTAAAATCACCAACAATGACAACGCAATAAAAATCAATACAGATTATAGACAGCAGTTCAGTAAACTCATCAAAGAAGAATGCACAGTATTTAGGTGGTCTGTAAATGATGAGGAATAAAAGTGGAATTAAGAGTGGAATTCAGAGCCACATATTCAAAAGAAGTACAATTACTAAAAGACATCTGCTTGCATTGCAGAGTCATTAAATAAAATAGCAACTCCTCCTCCTTTCTTATGCGCTCTTGTTTCACTCATGCAACTGAAGTTGGGAGGTGTTGATTCAATAAGAACAGCTGCACTGTTATCTTGGTCTATCTTGGTTAAAAACATCTTGGTTTATGCCTAACAATGAAATCATTGATTAAAAATGTTTTTCCTGAAGGAGACCTGACATTTAACTACTGGGTTACACACCATTTGACGATAGTGCTGCTGGCTCACTAAAAGGCTCACACTCAACTCTATTGCCCCTCTAAAAAAGAAGATAATAAAACAAAGGTAGTTAGCTGGGATAACCCTCAAACCTACCAAGTAAAGCAAATGTTGCAAAAACTTGAAAGGATTTGTCATTCCACAATTTATAAGAATCTCTATTAGTCTGGATAGATAGTCTTGATTTGTATAAAAAAAGTATTTTTTATACAACAGAGAAAATGAACAACCTCAGGTTTATTTGCAGCACTGTAAGCAACCTGACAGAGTCACAGCAATATAGAGGCACAGATTCCTAAAGCCATAACATATGAGTAATTAAAGACAAAATGATTCAACTGATTTAATCTCAAACACCGGGACCTTAGAAACAGCTGTAACGCCTGACCCATCTTGAGAGTGCTGGACTCTCATCGTTTGCCTGCAAGGATTTCTTCAAATAAGCTATCTCGCAGACCCCCATCTCGACTAGGCTGCTTAAATAACTTTTACCCCTAGGTAGCACCTCTTCACTCGTTATAAGCTGTGTTAACTAACAGGTTATGTGCCAACGTTTCTGCATTGGCTCCCTGTAACATCCAGAATATAATTTTAAATCCGTCTGACCTACAAAGCCTGACTGATCATAAAGAGCTCATAGTACCCTATGACCACACTAGAACACTGCACTCCCAGAATGCAGAGTTGTGGTTCGTAAAGTCTTCGAAGGTAGGATGGGAGCCAGAGCTTTCAGCTACCAAGTTCCTTGGGAACCAGCTTCCAGTTTCAGTCTGTGTGGCAGTAGTACACATGATATCTATCTCGCTATCATTTCTGTCCATCCGGCGATCCTAGCTCAGATGCTCTCTTTGAAGTATCTTCTCTTTCTTTTACACATTAAGAGTGTTTTGAGTTTTTCCATATCTGATTTTGAGGGTCCAAGGACAGAGGATGTGGTAAATTGTAGGGATGCAACGATACCACTTTTTACAAACCGATACGAGTACGAGTATTTTTATTTGTGTACTTGCCGATACCGAGTACCGATACCGATACTTCTTAGATTTGGTCTCCATGAAAGTGCAATTAATTTGGAGGCAGATTTTATTTTATCCTCTGCAGATTATGTCAAGCCTATAGTACAAAATTAACAGAAGGCTATCCCAAGCTTTAAACGTCTTGTGGAAGTCCCTCTAATGTCGGACCATAAAACGCCCCCGTGTCCGGGTTCATAATGTAAGCGATAATATTAGGGATCGAGCAATTATATAGGAAGCTGTGTTCCAAGTTATGTTTCCGGTGCTTTTATTGTGGAGGGAGAAACGGAAAGGAAAAGAGGAGTGGAATTGTGGGATATACGTGTGTGAAGGAGATAAAAAAGTGGTTCAAGTTACCCTGCAGCGTGTTTTCATTTTATTAGAATTACAAATATAGACACACAACAGACACTCGGCTACAATAATATCATCCGTAGCCGCACAACAGCGTCTGAATGAGGCCGCTGCCAGCGCTACTTCTGGTGGATCAGCAACAGTTTGATTCAAACCGGCGGAACGGCAGTAATTTGTGTCGCGTTCGGTGTGAACGCAGCATAACTCTACACACCTTGCTGCAAGAGCTGCAAGAGAGCGACGAAAGAGCCGTATGCGGCTCTGGATCACGGGTTGCCGACCCCTGCCCTAGACGTTGAAGTCAGGTAGGACAACAAATCTTTTTCTCCACAAAGCGCGACCAGTTTGTTGTAGTGAAATACTGTTTAGTGGTATCGGTTCTTGGTATCGGCAATTGAAAACGAGTACGAGTATTTTAACGCAGTATCGACCCCCGATACCGATCGGTGCATCCCTAGTAAATTGTATAGATTGTATAAGCCCAAGGCAATTTATGATTTGTGACATTGAGATAAAAATAAATAAAAACTAATGACACCATCTAGTGGGCTGCAGATGTACTGCAGTTGGTAAGATAAATATTACAAAAATAGTATTTTGTTAATTTACATATAAATAAAAAAACATCAAATTAATAATAATCATTTCAATGACCATTTACGTTTAAATATCTCCGCGCAAATCCCGACACAACTTCTGGTAGAGACAAACATGTTTTCCCACTGTTAGCTAGCCAACTTATCATCGAAGGCTGTAACACAAAATGGATATGTTTTAAAAACATGAATGCTGTGCCAGAAAAAGTTCAAAAGCATGTGGTGAGAAAATATAAACACATGCGTGTTGACAATAGCGGGCAGTGATTGGAGAGGGTAAGCAGAATATTTATTTTGGTCAATACAGACGACAGTGGCATAATGCATACCTTCAGCCCAGATAATCTTTTTTTGTTTTCATGTTGTGTTGTTTGGGAAGGTGGTCCAATGAGACACCATCTCCCAAAAATCAGAAGTGAGCCTCACGGGGAGTCACTACAGGTAAATAGAGAAAATTGTTGTACTAAAATATATTATGAAACAGCAACAAGCAACTTTTTACTTTTTGAAGACATCATACCGTATAGCTAGAAAAAATGGGTCACAAATATATTGTTTTAATTTAAGAAAAATTAAAAGACTAAGCACACATACTATTTTCAGCAGTGGATTAATACATATGTACTACTCTATTAAGTATTTAAGGCAGCAGGAGAGTGTATGTTTACCTTGTACGACAGCTTGAGTCTCATGATATCACGAGACAACGCGAATGATAGCATGGTCCCATGATATGGTAATTATGGTAAATATTTCTGTATATATATCAGCTAAATTCACACATTTGTACATTTAAAGACACCAAATCTGTCTCAGAAATGGGTTCAGTAAGAGTTTGATTAACGGATGTTTATTCCAAACAGTTTGCAAAGATGGCTTCTCAGATGATTCTGTGTAACAGTTTAATGATGTTAGGATCACTCTCTAGCTTTTTATTTTTTGTCACTCGAGCAGATAAGCTAGCATGATCTTGGGTCCGTGCTCACACATGGATTTACGGTTTCATTATTGACAACAAAGAGCACAGAGCATATTTCTTGAGTCAGCCAACAGATGAGATCACTGTCTCATCCCATTGACGAAGCAGAGAGTAGGGTGGGATACAAGAAATCATTATCCCTACATTCTCATCAAATCTACACCTTGTTTCAGGGAAATATTTCTGGGGAAACATGGGCTCTTTAGCACCACATCTCATGCCAAGTTGTCAGAATAGTAGAATAGAAATAGAATATGTGTGAGTAAAGTGCAGTGCAACCTGTAAAAACGATGTATACAGGTGGTTCAACAAGTGGCTTAACCAAATGCTGGCTCGTGTACAAATCAAGGCCAATAAAGTTCCAAAGCAAAGTGTGGAGCAGCATTTTACATGCGTAAGATACCGCTGATGTTCCATAATGCTACCTTCCCTCAAGCCACCAAAATGACACAATTTGGCTATGAGGGATGCGGTGTCCTTTCCTGCCATTTCATATAGATATATAACCTCTAACCACTCGTTAATACCACTATGTTAATACAGATCAGAGGATATTATTGCATGAAAGGTTAAGGAATCACCTCTATGAGGGAAATAAATGTCAACGCCAAAAGCTGTTCATATATTTCACACAAAACCTTAAATGTCAATCGTGTGGTTGCACCAGAGGAAAAGTCAGGTATCAAAAAGTCTTGGCTGTCTTCCAAACTGTTTGTTGACTCCTGAAACCAACTCCTTTCCAGCATCGGAATCTGGGCAACTATTTATGTAGCTTTCCAGCGATACGACGCTCACAACCACTTCATGCTGTGATTGTTCAGCTGCGAGGCAAGGAAGGAGTCAGGGTTTGAGCTTCTCTCTCTAGTTCACTTTATTCATTTGCATAAGCAACTTATCTTCTTACATTACATTACAATTCATTTAGCTGACGCTTTTATCCAAAGCGACTTACATGCAATTCTTGCAAACTCTGAGATGCGACCTGTTGGCACTTTGGCAAATGGGGCGACCGGCAGGTCGTCCAGTAAAAGGAGGTTCATCGGTTCAATCTCCGTCTCCCCCAGTCCGCATTGCAAAGTGTCATTGGGCAATGTGTGAATGAGCATTTAGATGAGAAGCGGATGGGCAAGCGGATGTATGAATGGATGTGTGAATGTTGACATGCAGTGTACAGAGCTTTGAGTGGTCACTACATATCTCCATATATTCAATTTGGCATATGGAATGACAAGTCAATTTACCATTCCATATGCCAAAGACCTCCTGTACAGGCAATGTTTTAAATTAATTTGACCTTCCCCTTTGTTTTTCATGTGCAAGTTATAAACTTATGGCTGTGGCTCAGTGGTTAGCAAGTCGGTCTTTCAATCACAGGGTCGGTGGTTCGATCCCCGGCTCCGGCAGTCCATGTCGTTGTGTCCTTGAGCAAGACACTTAACCCTCATTGCTCACCGTTGCTGTGTCTACGGTCTACTGTATATCATGTAAGTCGCTTTGGATAAAAGCGTCAGTGTAATGTAATTTCCTCAGGGCAGATTTTCCCTCAGCTTTGAAGTGTGTATTCTTAATACCATCACTTCTAGTTTGGTGACTACACACAAAAGGCGTTTGTGTAAACAGCGCTGTGCAGTAGGAGGCCTTTTTTATTATTATTTTTACGGTGGAATAAAACAACTTAGGTCTTCATGTTTTTTAACAGCTGAGGAGGCTGATCCTGAACCCCTGTGTTTCAAAGCATCTTGAGCTCTACACAATCCTCTACCCAGCAAAACCCCCTACCCCGCAGAGCTGCTTACAATAGTGCCTCATTCCCCGCATCTTCTTTTAAACACCAATAAAATATTTTACATTTCCTCAGCAGGCAGTTAACATTGGGCTGACTACCGTGCATTCCCTCTGTACTCTGCAGGATCTCCCCATGTCAAGTCCTAGTTTGGTTATTCTGTTGTTCTCTGCCTTCATGTCACCATGTCTTTTTTTCAGTGACATATTTCCTTATTCCTTTTCAACATTCTTGATTCTGCGTTCTCTAGACACTGTTTATCATGGTGCCTTAAGGTTTGTCACTGGTTGTAAAGCCCTCACTCACCGCTGCATCTTATATGCTCGAGTTGAGTGGCCATCTCTGGCAGCACGCCGCCTTATACATTGGCATATTTTTATTTATAAAGCTATCTTGGGTCTGCTCCCCCACTACTTATGTAACTACATCTTTAAATCCCAGAGCAATTACTGCTTACGTTCCAATGACTTTTATTTATTAATTATGCCCAAAGTTCACTCGGAATTTGGTAAGCACTGTTTTAAGTTCGCTGCACCTGCTGCTTGGAATGCACTGCAAAAAACTCTAAAGTTAAAGGAGCTCATCAACCTTGAAACTTTGAAGACTCGTGTGAGAGAAATTGGAGCTGCTTCATACTGCATTTGTTCTTGTTTTGGTGTGAATCCGGAGTTTTAGTCCTGTTGCCTTATCCTTTTAATGTATTTTATCTGTGTTATGTGATTTCTGTGTTTTTGTGACTGTTGCAATATTTTCTATGCTGCTGTCTTGGCCAGGCTTCCCTTGAAAAAGAGGTCATTGTATCTCAACGGGACCGACCTGGTTAAATAAAGGCTAATACATTTAAAAAAAATTGATTGGATGTGGGGTTCTCTCCGGGTTCTCTGGCTTCCTCCCACAGTCCAAAGACATGCATGTTAGGTTAATTGGACTCTAAATTGCCCATAGGTGTGAATGTGAGTGTGAATGGTTGTCTGTCTATATGTGAGCCCTGTATAGACTGGTGACTTGTCCAGGGTGTACCCTGCCTTCGCCCAATGACAGCTGGGATCGGCTCCAGCGCCCCGCGACCCTAAACAGGATAAGCGGTTCAGATAATGGATGGATGGATGATTGGATGTGCTTGATCATCACCTCCAGTACAATCATCCATTCTTTCCTTCTTTTCTATGTTTTCTTCTTCGATTCCTCCCTCCACAGCCACATGACCAACATCATGCGAAAACTCTCATGACAGTATGCTCTGCCAGCTCTGCCACGCGGACATTACGAGCCAGGAGCGAGTAACTGTTACAGCACTAAGCCCCTCAGGCAGGCCTCGTATCATAACCTCAGTCAACTGGATAATTTATAGCTCACTTACTCTGTCGGAACTGTTCCCAAAACCTTTCCAAAAACCCAAGAAACGTTTCTTAGTTTGATACAATCAATTGTAACATTGATTAAGAGTATCTACTTATAGTTAACTAATGCTAAATATTATGTAGCTATTAGAAAGTGTTACCAAATTATGTTAATGACTTTAAAATACTAACTCAGGGATTTAGCTTGGACTTGAAATACTGAACATAATAAAACTAAATCGAAATCCAACTCAACAGCGCAAACACATTTTTAAACGGGGGCGACTGTGGCTCAGTGGTTAGCAAGTCAGTCTTTCAATCAGAGGGTCGGTGGTTCAAACCCCGGCTCAGCCAGTCCATGTCGTTGTGTCCTTGAGCAAGACACTTAACCCTCATTGCTCACCGTTGCTGTGTCTACGGTCTACTGTATATCATGTAAGTCGCTTTGGATAAAAGCGTCAGCTAAATGAAATGTAATGTAAATTACCACCAGGCCTTCATGTATTTGACATTATCAGGTAACAGATTGAACACTCCTTTACCCAGACATTTGGGTCCAAGTTTTAAGTGTGTAAATATTACACAAATGCACAATAAACATAACAAGTTATAATTAATGTAATTGTTTAGTTCACGCTTCTTCAGTTGTCTGGGCACGTAAGCCAACATGCATAAATTAAACTAAGTTATTTGGGTTGACACCAACCTGATGTTTTCTGAAACTATTTGTTCAATAATCAGCTTTCGGATCATCTCCATATTCTGTCACACTCTGTGCACCTGTGAGCCAGTGGTTGGGTTTGCAGCATGCTTTGAAGGTAAATGGAATGTGACTTTTAAGCCCTTCAACAAAGGAAAACCCAGCAGAGAAGATGTTCAGACACAGTTGGCAAGTTAAATTGCTCCATATCACACACATATTTATGAGGCAGTTGTCCCTGATTACAGAGTCGTTGGCATGTTTTATCCATCATGATCCTTACCACATTTCCAGCACAGTTATGATAAAGAGAACAATTAGTAAGCGTATAAAGGGTGTTAAGAGTGCAAGCACGGACAATAGTTTCTTCAATGACCCAGCAGAACTTGATACGGCACTGCTCCGAGGTGTGGGTGTTAACCACTACACACTGTGAGGCATTTCTAACATGAATGCAGCCTGCCATTAGCCTAGCAGTGAAGATAATACAACTTCCTCTTTCCACATGTTAGAACCTGACAGCCAATTGGAGCCATAAATGTCCAGAAGGTTCCCATAGCCAGCAGTTCACACCAGGCAGACTGTTGTTAACGTTAATGAGGTGTGATGGCAGGATGCTTGGTTGTCAAGGTCAAGGCTAGCTGCTAACAACACAGGGAAGTGCTGAGCAACTCAACGCTGTTATTGTTATACATACATACATACATACAGTACATGCATACATACATACATACATACGTACATACATGCATACATACATACATACATACATACATACGTACATACATGCATACATATACGTATACGTACGTACATGCATACATGCATACATGCATACATACTGTACATACATACATACATACATACATACATACATACATACATACATACATACATACATACATACATACATACAGTACATACATACAGTACATACATACAGTACATACATACATACATACATACATACATACATACATACATACATACATACATACATACATACATACATACATACATACATACATACATACATACATACATACATACATGCATACAGTACATGCATACATACAGTACATGCATACATACAGTACATGCATACATACAGTACATGCATACATATACGCATACATGCATACATGCATACATACATGCATACATACATACATACATACATACATACATACATACATACATACATACATACATACATACATACATACATACATACATACATACATACATACATACATACATACATACATACATACATACATACATACATACATACATGCATACAGTACATGCATACATACAGTACATGCATACATACAGTCATACATACATACATACATACAGTACATACAGTACATGCATACATGCATACATGCATACATGCGTACATGCATACATACATACATGCGTACATACAGTACGTACATACATACATACAGTACATGCATACATGCATACATGCATACAGTACATACAGTACATGCATACATGCATACGTACATACATACATACAGTACATACATACATACATACATACTGTACATGCATACATACAGTACATACATACATACATACATACATACATACATACATACATACAGTACATACAGTACATGCATACATGCATACATGCATACATGCGTACATGCATACATGCATACATGCGTACATACAGTACGTACATACATACATACAGTACATGCATACATGCATACAGTACATACAGTACATGCATACATGCATACGTACATACATACATACATACAGTACATACATACATACATACATACATACATACATACATACAGTACATACATACATACATACATACATACAGTACATACAGTACATGCATACAGTACATACAGTACATACATACATACATACATACATACATACATACATACATACATACATACATACATACATATATACATACAGTACATGCATACATACATACATACATACATACATACATACATACAATACATACATACTGTACATACATACATACATACATACATACATACATACATACATACATACATACATACATACATACATACATACATACATACATACATACATACATACATACATACATACATACATACATACATACAGTACATACAGTACATACATACACACACACACACACACACACACACACACACACATAATTTAATTGAATTATTGAGGTATTCTTTCTTCATATTTTGTAATCTTGTATTTAATGTATTCTCACCATTTGCCCCCCAGGAGGCCGGCATAATAAATCACACATCCTGCTATGCCTGTGTTTTTCAAATTTCTTAAGGATTTTAAACTAGAACCCCTTCAGAACCAGCCAAATTCAAATTGGTAGTCAGGAGGATTTTTCACCTGTCCACCTCGGTCCACCTGTGCATCGTCTTTGGCAGGAAGTCCCACTCTGAGAGCCAGAAAACGGAGAGACAATGCAGTGTCCACCTGCGGCTACACGACCTGAGGCTCACCACCCACTTCCTGGGAGCCAACACCTGCACCTCGCTGCTGGAGGCTCAGCCCGTATTGCTGGGCCCGCTCAAAGGAAGAGAGGCAGTAGAATCTGAACCAGGAGTGTTCTTGGGAGAATGCCAGACTTTGTTGCAGTAAAATTAAAGGGAATCTGCTCGGTTTCCCTGACTGGCTGCTAATAGCCAGTCACCATGAATATCCCTCACCATATGAATAAGAGTTTGGACTGTGAACCATGCAGCATTTCAACTGCTATTTACACTACCTCATCCTGCCAGTGATCTCACATGCACTCTTTCTGACACACACCCATACTCACACTATCTATACATCCACAATGTAGAGAGGAATAGTGTGGGAGTTATGTGTATAAATACTCACAAATCCTACACAGTCCAGGTTCTATACATGTTTCTTTTGTATTACACGCAGTCAGCAGCAGGCAGAGTCTTATCTTTAGTCACGATATACCCGCAGCAGATCCTGACATGGTCAGGTCACATATTTAACCTTTGACCCTAGCCCCGCTGCTGAGAGGTCTGTCAGGAGAAGCCACCGGGTTTGCTGCAGGGAGAGCGAGAGGCACACAGGCTGAGAGAGGGGGAGAAAGAGGGGATAACATGGAGCGAGTGTATGTGTTTATGTCAGACTCAGTCCAATGTAAACAGCTTGGATGCTGTCTGTCACCATAGCCCAGTAACATGGTTGTCCTGTTTTGACTGTCCCATTTCCAGCTGTTATGAAAGTACTTTTAGGGGCCGGGATTATGGAAGCACACCATATATTGAAGCTGCACCCAAAAGTTTTATAGTGCTCTGAGGAGAGTGAGGTAGTTTTCTACATAACCTCTGTTTGTAAAATAGAACAAACTGTGCATGTCTGTGCTGAGGTTTGCCAGAGGTCAGAGAATCTCCAGACCGATGGTGTATGTTCTCATTTATCCCATTCGATACCCCTTGAGTAAGGCACTAATCCCTGGTTCTTCAACTGCTGGTCACTATATAGTTTATACAAGCATAGTGTCAAGTTTTATGGACCAGTTCTCAAATAGTCTGAATGTCATATGAGTTAAACAAACACGGTATTTCCCACTTTGCCCTATTTTAACCAATTTGACCAATTTGCCTCAAAGGGCTTTAAAATCTGTACACATAGACAGCCTCTGTCCCGGGACCGCAAATAACACAATCTATATAACAAGTGTTGGTGTTTTTTGTCATTGCCATTTAGTTTGTTTTGTCGTTGCCATCTTGTTTTTTTTAAATCACAAAGTGAAGTTTATGAACTGAAAACACAATGTTGGTTTAAAGTTCTTTGACAAAACCACTGACAATTCCCAGACTGGATAATGTTGTGCTTGCAACCTGTCAATCACCTTGTAGCCCCGCCCTAAAGCACCCCCTGCTTTATGGTCTGATTGACTCTAAATGAGCATAATTTACTAAATGAACATCATGCTGTATTGAAGAAGACTTGAAACTAGAGATTGAGACATAAACTCATGTTTACAATGTTTACTGAGGGAATAACTCAAGAGAGAAGTAGAGTCATTTATATAGACTTCTATACAACCAGAGGAGTCGCCACCTGGTGCCGATTATAAGTAATTTGGGTTTGAGGCACTTCTTCATTGGCTTTTTAGAACTCATTATAAATATAAATAATACAACCATGTGAATTACAAATAGCATGCATGATCAAACAATGCCGACATGAATACATTCTGACAAGCCCTTAAAGAGTACACCAACCATTTTATTATTCAACTTCCATACCATTGAATGGAACCAAAAGAACTGTTAAAATCCAAGCAGCAAAGGCCAAGATGCTAACTTGAAGTCCCTAGTATCAAGCTCAGAAACTAGTGGATCCAAAATTCAACTCATATGAAAAAAATGTTAACCTGTTAAACACATCTTTCACATCAACAGACTATCTGGTGAAGATTTGTAGTTTCCCAAGCCCTAAATGAAGTGAATTCTGCAAGCAAGTTCAGCTGCACGCTACCATGTTGTTAACGGGATCACTGATCTTACACATCAAAGTCTAAAGGTTTTGGGGAGGACTAAGGCATATATGGCGGGAAAAACATTTCACACGACCTTTTGTGGCTCCAAAGGGAGCTGCGTGAAATCTAATAAATTGCCTAATAATAATAATATTTTTATTGCGCTCATAAAATACAAAGGTAGGCCCACTCCTCCTGCCTATATATCCACTGACAGCTTCTACGTGTTTTGTAAACCAGCATACATACGATTAAGATGACGTGAAATTAGACGCAGGGAACATGGTAACTGCACATATGTCATTCGTCTGAACTCGGGTAAAATGGTATGAGATAAAAAGTTCTGCTTTTCTCTTCATCATCTTAAATCTCGCTTTGGTCACGGTGCCAAAGAATGTTCACTTGTTTACATGATCCATCATTCCTAAGTAATGAAACGTGTAAACCAAAACATTCTTTGGCAACTTTGTCAGTTTCAGAAGTAATATTATGAGAAGAGATATATTTTCCGTCAAGAGACGCATGTTCCTTGAGATACAACAAAGTACTGCAGATGTATACAATGATTACAAAGAAATATACCTACTTTTAAACGCCTGAATACCAGAAACAGCCTGCATGCCACATGTTTTCCAGTAGCAACTGCTGTTATGATGTCCTGCTTGACGCCCCTTTGGTATGATTCATAGTTTTACCCTTTCATTTCCAGTGTTATGCAATTTATATATAGAGCAGCGGTGGGCCGTCAAGCCTTCTCTGCTGGCCTAAGCAGAATCACAAACTTAGAACTATTTTATAATTTAATTGTTTTTCACAAATACACTACATGTATTATAACAATTTTTCCCTATTAGCTAATTTTCTCATTGCACAGCTTCTGTCTTCGTCTGTTGCTCTGCTTCCAGTGCAGCTTGTTAAGGAGAGCTCTCATCCAATCAGATTTCACCTCTATGTCTCTATGGCAGTAGACTGGCGTTTGCAGATTAAAGTACATGGGGAAGTTATCGTTGATAGTCATAGACTTCAACAAATAAGAGCTTTAGTTTGACATGCTGGGTGTATTCTTTGACGTGCTAAGGCCAGCGAACTGGCTGGACGTATGATTGGTCAGTGGACCAGCGTGACTTAAGTCAGCAGAAAGCTTCCTAGCTGCTAACAGGACTCAGGGGGAGTAAGAACAGGCTGAAACATAACAGAAGTTATGACATTTTTACTGTTTTGCTTGGTGTAGTTTTTTTTTAACACACAATGCCTTAAGGAGGAGGAGAAACGGACTTGGTGGTGGATTTACTGACAACGCAGACATTTTCAGCTCTAAAACGCATGGAAACTTATTCCAGAAACACAACTGGGAGGCTCAGCTGTCTTCACTGGTCCAAAGCCGTTGAGAAGGACCTGGTACTGGGACTGAAGCACAGCGTTAAGCTGTACAATCGTCACTGAACTGTTTGTTATCAAAGAGAGGAGGATGGACTTTGTCTTTAAGTGAACAGCATCTGGTGAGTGAACTGCTGTTTGTGTTTTTACATCTGCGATCATATTTAATCATATAAAATAAGCCGCTGTTGTTGCTGCTTGTATTTATGTATATGTTCAGACAGCATTGAAAGCCCAGGCAGAAAATGCACGGCCTGCCACTGGTATAGAGTGTATACATGCATATAGGAACAGGATGAAATCACTACAACAAAGTATGACTTGACAAGAAACGATTTTAAACAAACAAGCAGTTAACCAGATGATCAAAACTACTTTATTTGGAGATAAAAGTGAGGGGATCTGAATTATATAAAGTCCAAGGTGCACCAGGGAGTCGGTCTGATGTTGACAATGAACAGTTGGGTGATAATTCCACCTGTGCCTTTTCTTTAAAACTTGTCTCGACAAGTTGCTGGCTTCACACGCTAACCTGAGTGGACAAAACCCTGGTGGTTCTCCAATGGTACAAATATAGATAACAAACTAAAAAAATACAACCTAAAAATAATAGTGGAGTTGTTGGAATGCATTTTCTTCTGCATTTGAATAGTGATATTGGTCACAGATGTGGTCACGTGAGAAATATGAAAACATTCAAGCATTTAGCCACCCAGCACAGTCTACCTATCAATCATTGAAGCAATTGAGAAGCTAATCAAAGCAACCGGCAACTGCAGAGGACTGTAGTGGAGTGCCATGCAGACTCTCAAACCAGGTCAAGCTGAATGTCAACACAGTTCTTCCCCACTGCACATTCCAGCTTAAAGTCCAGGCAACAGTCAAAGGAGCCAGGCAATTACAGTGCATCACTTTTTTGTTTACCTTTCCAAATGTTCAGAAGCCTCTGAGCCTTTTGAAGTCAGTTCCTTGTGTTTGGGGGGCTTTTCTTTCTCTAGAAAGTAAGCATGAGTGTTCAGTTCCAGATGTGGGCCATGTTACCAACTCGGTTCCAACTAACTAAGAGTCTCCTTTTTGTCACCTTAACAGAAGGATCCAATAATGGTCACATGCTTTTTTTGTTTACAACTTTAACTTTCAAATGAGAGTTCTTTCAGATTGTTCAGATTGACTTCAAAGCTATACGGTTGGTAATCTTAATCTTTTTTTAAATGTTTGTTGGTCTCATAACCAACCTCATAATATCCATAAATAAATAAATAAAATGCTCAGACAACAAAAGAGAGAAAAATCCACTATATGTGGCTGTCGCAGGACAGTAATAAGCACTGCGATGATTGGATGGCTTCCTGCGAGTATTCTAATCCATACACTCATTGCACGTCAAGCAGTCTTTGCTAGCCTAACAGCTGTGAGAACAAGCAATAGTCATATTCGTTGTCTATGTTCATAATGATAATATTTGGCGGAGTGGCTTTGGAGGGTGAAGGCGGTACTCTGGGACTGGAAAATCCAATTGATTGAATTTGTAAAAGTGTATTTGTTTATTTGAAACCATTTGTTCAAAACATATACTACAGCTGTTCAGTGTCCAACTTCATCCAGAGCAGGAGATAGTAAATAAAAACACCATTTCTTTTGCTTCTTACGATTTTAAAATAAGATCTGGACCACAAAATATAAGAATACTGAAAATCTGACAACTGGCCTCTGGTTTTACTGCAGTACACTGTTAAGAATGTATATTTTCCTTTTCTGTGATGAATAAGCAGCTTGTTTTGTATGTACGCAGAAACAGATTGTACTCTCACATGTCAAATAAAGCTTTCAACACTTATTTGTCAGATCTAAATGTTATTTCACTTAATTGTGAGTTTGTGTAATTTGATGTTCATAATTTCTGTTTGGATAACAGTGTCAAATGGCTCATAGAAGTAAGTTAGCAACATACCACCCCTGTTCCTTTCACCACAGTGGGTGTGGGTTGCAGTGTTAGCCGGCTCATCATGGTAGCCTATAGATGTCCCTCTCCCCATCAACATCTCCCAGTTCATCGTGGGTGATCATGAGGCAATACTGGGACATTTTCTATAGACTTCTATACAATCTGACATCTTTTTGCAACCATGAGGAGTCGCCCCCTGCTGCCGATTATAAATAATTTGGGTTTAAGTCACTTCTTCATTGGCTTCACTTTTAGAACTCAAGGCTGCCTCTTTTTGAAATCAGAGGAGTCGGCCCCTGCTGGTCAGTAGAGAGAATGCAAGTTTGAAGACCTTCCGCCATGGCATCCCTCGGCAGAACCGGAGGTTGCCGCCTGGTAAATACATAAAGTGAAAACTTTAGCGATATCACAAAAAGCCTGAGGTGCTCTGGAAATCAAAACAGCAACACTCCTCAACGTTTCCCTACCGATGAGCAGCACAGTAACTGGAAAAGAAAAGGCGTCTTCCAGTGGATCTGTTACTGAAACAAACACGCTCTCTGTGCAGCGACTGAAACTGCCTGTCATAAAGGCTTTGTTGAGTTTAGGGCCTGTGGGAAGCCCCAGGCCCCCGACCAAGCTGCTCTCAGCCTGTGAAACCAGAGAAATGGCAATGCTCACGGGATCAGGGATAGTGACTCAAAGACACCCATTCACCAGCCAAACACTCTTCCCAGGGGTGTATGCTCTACAAGCAGAACTACACAGGGATCACACACTCTCTGTTGTCACCTAAATGGAGTTATTATATTTGATATATTATCTATATTTTTCATTGATCATTAAAGCATGTGCGCTAAATGGTTGAAACTCTGACCTTGTCTACTTTTGTTTCAGACTTTCTCTTCTACGGTAGACATAACTCCACTATATATTTACATGGACAGATATTTGTACAAACAGAAGATATGTATCCTAAGAACTGTGGTGACCTGTGACTTTTCCTCGAGTTTGATATTGATGGTTCAAATTGAAATATCTTTAAAACTGTTAGAGAGAATACCATAAAATTTGCCAGAGATATTTTGGTACAGAGTGAAATATCTGAAACTGGGGAACTATTAGATGCATTGCCGAAACATTTGGTACAGACTTTTACAATCAGTGGACTGTTGGGGGACGGATAGCAGGAAAGGTCATGCGTATCATGGGCTGAAAATTGGGATCCTCTGAAAGAAACATTGCTCCACATCAGTGCTAATGGTACTATAAAGTTCAACATGGTCCTTTTAAGATGTCAGTGTGTTCACTGGAGTTAATGGCATACAGGTCTCTAAGCAGGGATGCCAATCAGGGGTGAAAAAGCAAGAAAGACATTCCCCTACGGGTGGACTTTTTTTCTTTTTTAATGGGGATTTCCAGTCAGTTTTAAACAGGAAAAAAACACATGATCTTGCTACTACAAAAGGTAATGTAAAGGGGCTTTTGAAGAGCATTTTAAAGTAATGCATCCAAACTAACCGTGGGCCTATAAGATTCATAGGGTCCATTTGTTGAACTCATGATATTATGTGGGCCTCTAGGACTAGGCCCCTTGTGCTTGATATACACAATATGAGTCCTGTACAGACATGGTGGACTGTGTCAATAACACAGTTTAAACACATTTAAAGTGTAATTCAATACTTCTCCTAAAGTTTCCAACTTAATAACGTAATACTATGAACCAAGTTGTTTATGTTGTTAATAACGTAATACTATGAACCAGTTTTTTTAATGTTGTTAATAAAGTAATACTATGAACTAGGTTGTTTATGTTGTTAATAAAGTAATACTATGAACCTGGTTGTTTATGTTGTTAATAAAGTAATACTATGAACTAGGTTGTTTATGTTGTTAATAAAGTAATACTATGAACCTGGTTGTTTATGTTGTTAATAAAGTAATACTATGAACCAGGTTGTTAGACATAGGGCCAGTCCCAATGTAGCCCCTAAGCCCTCAAACCCTGAAACCCTCTGGGACTTACTGACGTCAGCTGTAACTGGTTGAATGTGAGAGGCTGTGATGGCTTCAACAGGTGTGAATATGAATGGGACAGCACTTTGCTGCAACATACCACATGATGACTACATCAAAAAATATTGTGTACAATTGTGGTTAATTATTTTGTACTTTTTATTCCCTGATTTGAACATCTTCAGTCTCTTTCCTCATGAGATGTAAAAGTAAAATAATCTATTTACTCGTTTTTGTCAAAACAGCTTCAATAACAAAACGAAATGTTTGATGAATAAAAAAGTAATATATACGCTATAATCTCTGCTTGCATTCTTCTGGTTTCATGTGCTTTTATGTTCCATCTTTAATCCTAAATCTTGTTGTGTAAATGTCCGCCTTGACGGTAAGCTCGGACACCTGGACGGGCGCCTCGGATCTCTCCCCCAGCTTTTTCTTCCTCTTCCCACTGAGAGCGCTGATGGCTACCTCAACCCTCTATTTTTCTATTACTATCCTATATCTTGCCTCCATGCGTCCTTCTGGATCATAACTGTACTATTGTTGGGGTTATTGCAAATCATGTAAAAGTCTTAATCTAATTATGACCATAATCTGGATTTTCACAGTCATCGAGTTGTTTGTGAAAGTTTTGTGTGAAAATTGCCTTCAAGCCATAAATGATGAAATAACCGCGCCACCCGCTGCCTGTCCCGCACTGCCCTCACAACACAATATCACACACTAATCAATAGGAATATTAAGACACCATTATCTGTGTGTGTGTGTGTGTGTGTGTGTGTGTGTGTGTGTGTGTGTGTGTCTGTACAGGGGAAAAGTCCAAAGCCCAACTCCTAGTGCCCCATACAGTCAGTGTGAGTCCTTTAACACACTTTTAGCGCATTAAACAATTAGACTGAAAGGGGCCCGCTCCCCCCTTTCGTGTCCCCCAGTTCAACAACGGGACTACACATAAGGGAGTAACAACGTGTTGCACATAACCATCCACAAATGAAAATGCATAGATTAACTGTATTGCCAAAAGACAGTCATACATTTTTCTTTAAATGTTAATGTAGAATAGGCCTATACTGTTATTGTGGTTGCTACTGACTATTTTACCAAAAAAAATCCTTATCTGTCTATTTAATGTGAATGCCCCTTTGAACACTAAATAAGGTTGACCGTCTACCTCATATGTCATTTGTGATCCTCTCTTAGGGCCCCCCAACATCACACAGGCTCCAATGCAGCCTCACTGCCTGCAGTGTCTTCATCTACACCCCTGAGTGTGTACATTAAATGCAAAGTGGGAACAGTGATGGTGGGGGTGAAGGGGGGTGGGGGGGGGGGGGGCTAGGCAGCATGGGGGCTAAGCAGCAGCTGCCCAGAGAGTGAGGACCATAAGAGAGGGAGGCGGAGGAATAAAGAGCGAGGAAGGGAGGATGGAGAGAGGGAAACCCAAGACTGGAACAGGAGGAAGGAAGGAGAAGAGACATGGTCTATGGAGAAAAGCAGATGAAGAGGGAGGATTTGAATTACCTTTATGCATATCTTTGTGAAAACAAATCGACTGGGATGAAAAGAATAGATATATTAGTAAAGGAGCAATGTGTCTATATATCTACAGTATAATACCAGCTGTGAGAGCCAGTGTTGTTTCCATTAGCTGCTTATTTCCAGTGGAAATGTGAAATACATGTTATATGACCAAATAACTCATTAATATGCCTCTTTTTTTGCAGCGCGGATGGCTTCCGAGCCGCCGGTCCCACCAGCTGCCAGGAGTGTCACAGGGTTAGTGGGGCCTTCAGCCACTCAGATAATCAGCTTTATTAGTGCTGCCGCTAAAACCGATTTAAGAGCAGACTAGAGGGATCAGACGGGCCAGCTGTCCACACCAGCGCCTCGGCAGGCACCCTGGCCCCAGCCCACACAAAACACCACAACAACAACGAGCCAACTGTGTGCGCTGCCAACTCAAGTGTGTGAGCAGGCTTATTACCATATCTAAACACACTGGCTCAGAGAATATAAATAAAAAATTAAAAAAACGCATTTCCAAAATCTGTGTTCATTGATGATACATTTGAGATGGTTTATTTCAAGATTATGAAAATATTGAAAGGTTATTGTTAATCTAAAGTTTTTTTCATAATTACATTTTTTGTGAGCTCCGGGTTGTCAAATCACTGACCCATGACTTGAGTCCCAATCACACCTCTTCCAGTTCTTCCGACAAGGCCAACTAACTCATCAGCGCAGTCAAAACAGCCTCGCCTCGTTAACAAGTCCACGACCCTCTTCACCGTTACAGTTCGTCTCCCAACCGGCCTCTGCTGCTAATTACAGAGCAGCGAAAAAGGAGGCTAACTCCATATTAGCTGGAGTGCAACACTCATCTCCAGGCCAAACCTCAACCTTACGTCACGTTTCTGTCTGGCTTGAGAAGGAGACAGCGGAGAAGGACCGGCAAAGATAATCTGTTCTGGTCACATCCTTTGCAGAGGGCCAGGTCTCACCCACAAAGACAGAGGTTTCAGGGGCAGATTAACCGGGTAAGGAAAAGTGATAAACAGGACACATGCTCCAAATGACGTACTGCCTAAATACACAATCACAAACAAATTACTCCAGGGTTTTTTTTATATACATTGAGGGAATGTTTTTTTTTTTTCACTTCACTCTCATGTGGATGTAAAAATAATGCAACGCCTCCAGATCCAGGTCAAACATGTGCACATGAGGATTTCTTGGTGTAAAGGGGTTGGCAGATGTTGAGCTAACGGCTGGTTGATACGTACATTGTATACATTGCACTGGTCGTGGTCAAAATGTGGCAGCTGACAAAAGAGCCCCACCTGAAAATGAAAAATGTCACATTGCAAATTCGGGGCTGCACGGTGGTGTAGGGCTAGCACTGTCACCTCACAGCAAGGGGGGCCGGGGATCGGATCCCGGTCTGGGCCGGCCCTCTGTGTGGAGTTTGCATGTTCTCCCCGTGTCAGCGTGGGTTCTCTCCGGGTTCTCTGGCTTCCTCCCACAGTCCAAAGACATGCAGCTCAGGTTAATTGGACTCTAAATTGCCCGTAGGTGTGAATGTGAGTGTGAATGGTTGTCTGTCTATATGTGAGCCCTGGATAGACTGGTGACTTATCCAGGGTGTACCCTACCTTCACCCAATGACAGCTGGGATCGGCTCCAGCGCCCCGCGACCCTAAAGAGGATAAGCGGTTCAGATAATGGATGGATGGACGTTGCAAATTCACTTCACAAAAAAATTGGAAATGTGTTTCCCAGGAAAAGTAATGCTATCCAGATTCCATTTTACAGTGAGTAGTTGTTTTAGCTGTACTATCTGACATGGTCAACATACTTTTATCCCTCTAACATTCCTCTCCTAATGCAAGTTTAGATCAGGAGACGCCAGCAACATTTTCAGTTGACGCGGATCAGAACAATTGATCCATGTTTGTTCGTTTAAAAGATATTAACCCTGTAACTCGACTTACATACAACAACCTGCCCGGTTTTAGACTCGTCACCATTTTTCTGATACTATTGTTCATGACTGGAGCTTGATAGCGAGCTAAGTGGATAAATAACATTCTTATATTAAGCTCTGATTGGACAAATATTTCACTAACCTGTGGGCACAACACAAAACACTTTTTTGAATTGCTAAATTAATCTTCTAATTCCTAATTTCCACACGCATCATTGAGATTAAGTGTGAAAGTAAATTCAGCGTGGTAACATGAACAAGGCCTGCATGAATTCTCTGGGATTGGCTCCAGTGCCCCGCGACCCTAAATAGGATAAGCGGTTTGGATAATGGATGGATTTATATGTGTGTGTGTGTGTGTGTGTGTGTGTGTGTGTGTGTGTGTGTGTGTGTGTGTGTGTGTTATAACGTGTGGCGTCGGCTTATAGGTCAAACACAAATCTTCAATACATTTCATCTTTCTCTGAAACTAGAATGGCATTTATAAAAGTCCCATTAGGATAACGTTTGTCTATGAAGTGGAGACAAGACAAAACAAAGTAACGCTAAGCCTTAAATATCCTCATAATGCTAAATATGTTCACACCTAATACATATATGATCCATCAGGGAACCATTAGAATGTAAAACCCAGCAGCAACGGCTGAGAGGAAGGCAGCGGTGTGGGGCAGGAATGACCAATGTATGTGCAGCTTGTATTTCAGACATCTATGTGTGTGATTATGTATGTACATGCCATGGTTTCATGCATTTGTGTGTGTGTGTGTGTGTGTGTGTGTGTGTGTGTGTGAGAGATCTTAACGGTAGATTCTTCCAAACCAGGAGCACAGATTTTACTTAATCTGAAGTTAACGGCTGTTTAAACAACCTCCATAAATGTTTAACGTTGCTGCCCATGTCTTATTGAATGGGAGGCATTTTACTTCACGCAAAAACAGGCCGCCAGGGGCCTCGAGGGCCCCCCTGACTTGCATTTAATGTGTGTAAGAAGGAGGCCATTATTAGCCTCACAATGACACAATTCACTGTGGCTCTGTGTCTGCTATCCCATTTGGTTTGTATCAGGGCCCCAGTCCTGCTGATGGATATCTAATTGGAAGAGTTAATCAAGAACTAATGTCTGAACTATTGATGCGTTCACGCTTTTTGGTCTAGACTGTGCTTCAAGTGAAGGATTCTATAGAGCACAGTCAGATTGGTGAGATTATGGTATGTTGCTCTTTATTTGGTCCAAGCTGAATTCACATTTTGTTACAGACTTTGTGTTTTTTATTTTTTACTCAGAACTAGTCGTTTTACATTCAGAGCAGCATACAACTATTATCTAAATAAAGACATAGAGGAGTAACATCTACCTGAGCAGAGAATGAAGTAGCTCTCCCTCTCTTCCCTGGTTAGCTCTGCACTCATACAGAGGTTACAGCCTCCACTCTGCACTCATACAGAGGTTACAGCCTCCACTCTGTACTCATACAGAGGTTACAGCCTCCACTCTGTACTCATACAGAGGTTACAGCCTCCACTCTGCACTCATACAGAGGTTACAGCCTCCACTCTGCACTCATACGGAGGTTACAGCCTCCACTCTGCACTCATACAGAGGTTACAGCCTCCACTCTGCACTCATACAGAGGTTACAGCCTCCACTCTGTACTCATACAGAGGTTACAGCCTCCACTCTGTACTCATACAGAGGTTACAGCCTCCACTCTGTACTCATACAGAGGTTACAGCCTCCACTCTGTACTCATACGGAGGCTACAGCCTCCGCTGTGCGCTTATACGGAGCGCAGAGGGCGACTGTGGGTCAGTGGTTAGCAGGTCTGACTTTCAATCAGAGGTTCAAACCCCGGCTCAGCCAGTCTGTGTTGTCCTTGAGCAAGACACTTAACCCTCATTGCTCACCGTTGCTGTGTCTACGGTCTACTATACACTCACCTAAAGGATTATTAGGAACACCATACTAATACTGTGTTTGACCCCCTTTCGCCTTCAGAACTGCCTTAATTCTACGTGGCATTGATTCAACAAGGTGCTGAAAGCATTCTTTAGAAATGTTGGCCCATATTGATAGGATAGCATCTTGCAGTTGATGGAGATTTGTGGGATGCACATCCAGGGCACGAAGCTCCCTTTCCACCACATCCCAAAGATGCTCTATTGGGTTGAGATCTGGTGACTGTGGGGGCCATTTTAGTACAGTGAACTCATTGTCATGTTCAAGAAACCAATTTGAAATGATTGGAGCTTTGTGACATGGTGCATTATCCTGCTGGAAGTAGCCATCAGAGGATGGGTACATGGTGGCCATAAAGGGATGGACATGGTCAGAAACAATGCTCAGGTAGGCCGTGGCATTTAAACGATGCCCAATTGGCACTAAGGGGCCTAAAGTGTGCCAAGAAAACATCCCCCACACCATTACACCACCACCACCAGTCTGCACAGTGGTAACAAGGCATGATGGATCCATGTTCTCATTCTGACTCTACCATCTGAATGTCTCAACAGAAATCGAGACTCATCAGACCAGGCAACATTTTTCATTCTTCAACTGTCCAATTTTGGTGAGCTCTTGCAAATTGTAGCCTCTTTTTCCTATTTGTAGTGGAGATGAGTGGTACCCGGTGGGGTCTTCTGCTGTTGTAGCCCATCCGCCTCAAGGTTGTGTGTGTTGTGGCTTCACAAATGCTTTGCTGCATACCTCGGTTGTAACGAGTGGTTATTTCAGTCAAAGTTGCTCTTCTATCAGCTTGAATCAGTCGGCCCATTCTCCTCTGACCTCTAGCATCAACAAGGCATTTTCGCCCACAGGACTGCCGCATACTGGATGTTTTTCCCTTTTCACACCATTCTTTGTAAACCCTAGAAATGGTTGTGCGTGAAAATCCCAGTAACTGAGCAGATTGTGAAATACTCAGATCGGCCCGTCTGGCACCAACAACCATGCCACGCTCAAAATTGCTTAAATCACCTTTCTTTCCCATTCTGACATTCAGTTTGGAGTTCAGGAGATTGTCTTGACCAGGACCACACCCCTAAATGCATTGAAGCAACTGCCATGTGATTGGTTGATTAGACAATTGCATTAATGAGAAATTGAACAGGTGTTCCTAATAATCCTTTAGGTGAGTGTATATCATGTAAGTCGCTTTGGATAAAAGTGTCAGCTAAATTATATGTAATGTAATGTAATGTAATGTAATACGGAGGTTACAGCTTCCGCTCTGCACAGCGGCCACTCTCTGGTTCCCGCTCAGGTGAGCGCTGTTGCTGTTGTTTGCACTGTTGGCATTGTTACTTGCTTGCGGCCTTTTTCCACAACAAGCATTCAACATAAATTAAATCATTTTGATATTAATGTATTTTTTCCTTTATCAAAATTATTATTTGTTAAGCAAGTTTTTCAATTCCAATAGACCTGAACTTGTATTGAACAATATTTAAAAATAAAAAATAATTCACAATTCTGGTTAGTCCCTTTTAGACATAAAGGGAATAGTTTAACATGTGATGCTAATTCTTTCGAATAGTTGGATGAGATGATCTAAACAACTTTTTTTTTATATGAGTCAAAAGGCTGAAATATCTCAAATAGAGGCGATCCCCTGAAGCTCAGCACTCGCACACGTATATCAAACTTATAGGCGCACATTAATAGTTTGTAAGTCCTCATCTTTGGAGACCTTTGAACATAGGAACAGTGGGGAAGCGTGCCCCTGCTCACACACAGCCAGCGGTGTGTGCAGATTGATGACGAGTGTGTTTAACGGGGCAGGAATCCCTCCACTCAGCGCTCTGGGGGAGCACAGTGATTCACTGTTTCTCTTATAAACGCTGCCGCACTCCTTAATGAGCCTCTGACATGCTGCATGTTTCTAGCGTGTTTTTCTTTGGCTCGGCGGCGACGGCTGTCTGATTGCTGCTCCCATTAGGAGGGCATTCACCACTGACACTGGTGTGCGCCTTCAGCCAAACGCACTCAGGCATAACAGGCAATCAACCAAGGCTAGGTAATAAGCACCTGCTGTGCCAGTGGTGAAAAACAAGCACATCGTCCCAGAGATATAAGTGAAGAATTAAAAAAAGAAAATGCATGAAAAAGCCTTTTTCATGTTTCCATCTTCTTTCTTACAGTTCAGTGTTGTAATCCACAGCAGCATCTGTAGGGATGGCAACACTCACATTCTGTGTATGTTCCAACCACAAAAGAGGCCAGGAACGTCTCTGTAACCGGTTTATATCTCCCATGTGATTATTTAGCTTGTTCCCTGCAGGCTCTGTGAGCACTTACCCATGCAAACACACTGACGCCTGGGTATTTCTATTTAATGCCACAGCAAGTAGAAACACCAAATTAAGTCTGGCAAGTCGTATCAGGTAAGTCAATCTACTGGGATGCTTTCACGTTCACCCTAATGGCTTTCAAATTGGACTACTTTTTCTATATTAAGCAAACACTTGGCTCAGGCTGGACATGAAGCACACTCACCCCAGTTACGAGCTCAACATTCACATGCTGCTGCTCCAATGATTCTCCTAATCCATGGAAGTTGAAAAACAGGTCCAAAACCCTTGTTGTGTAGTGTCCCAGTCATACACGCAGTGCACAGACCTGACCACACAGACAGTCTAGAAGCCAAAGGCAGGTGGCGGCTGACTGACAGCTGCCAGCACAGCTGACCCCAAATATCTGCCCTGCCGCCAGTTGCAGCTGGACCAATGGGATGTGGCGGCACCCGTCGCCGGGATCGGCCCAGGACTCCACTCTGAGGACCACGGATCCCAGTGTGCCCCAGTTTCCCACTCCTGCGTGACTAAATCCCCTCTCTAGGTCTGTCTGGACCTGCCATGCAGAGCTGCCAGGAGCGAGGATGCTGTCCAGACGGCATGCAACGTTCGCACTCTCGCTCCTCGCAAGGCTGGATTATTCTTTAACCATCTTGACCTCAGCACGAAGGCACGGTGAGCAAGTTCGGAAAACCCTTCACTTCTAATAAAATCAATTCAGGAAGCACTTTTCAACACAAATGTTAACGTGCATGGTGTATACTGTGTACAACTTGTGTTCTATGCACATTACAGGTATTACATAACTTGTTGGCTGGACACTTTTAACCAATGTGTGTAGCTGTTTCCATCCGGCACTAAAAGACAATTAAAGCCAATTAAAATGCATTGACTTGTCTTATCCTAATGCATAATTATGTGTGTGTATCTGTGTGTCTGTGTGTCTGTGTGCGTGCAGGCGTGCGCGCGTGCTCGCGTGCGCGCGTGCGTGTGTGTGTGTCTTATGAGGAGGCGCTGACTAGAGGCAGAGACCGCTTAATAAGCATTAAAGGCAGTAGAGGGTTCTTTGGCTTAGCCTACACAGCACATGAGCTAATCCCCCCCCCCCCCCCCCCCCCTTCTGCAGACCGACCGCTGCTTAGACTTATTTGACCTCCGATTTTTGGAGGGAGACGGCAAGTATTGCACTGCTGAAGAAGACCTCATGAAAACGATAAGAGGCAAGTATAGCTGGACCATCAGCCGCCCTGCCTTCTCTGCATCTCCTTTCTAGTCGTTTTGGCTCCGTCTCCGCTCGGGCTGACACCTTCTGGTCGGTTGGTCGACCTGCTCTTATCTGACCAAATTCTCATCTGTCGACAATCGCTGCTGTTACTTTCAAAAGTAAAAGCACTTCTTAATCCAATTTCTTTCAGCAATGGGTGGGTTGTGTGTGTGTGAGAGAGAGAGAGAGAGAGAGAGAGAGAGAGAGAGAGAGAGAGAGAGAGAGAGAGAGAGAGAGAGAGAGAGAGAGAGAGAGAGAGAGAGAGAGAGAGAGAGAGAGAGAGAGAGAGAGAGAGAGAGAGAGAGAGAGAGATCATGTCTTTTATAAAGAATTATGTGTTTTGTTGCTGTTCAACAATAAAGAACACCATTTGGAGCGTTCTGACCGTTTATTTAGCCAACATCTTCCCACTATTGTGGGCAGTAGAGAAAGAGAGCACTCTGAACATCTCTAAATGTACATCACAATGCACAACCAATCATGTCGTGCATACCTACAGTACCCGTTGCCCTCTGCTCATACCCTTCCATGAGCTGCTAGCTTGACAGCCGTGAATACTAACAATATTCATGTTGGTTGTTTTACCTTCATGATGATCATTTTTGGGGGAGTAGCTTTGGGGGGAGGTCTGAATGTACTCGGTATTGCCAACTTGGTAAATTTCTCGCTAGATTTATTGAGTTTTGAAGCTAGTTTGCTCGCTACTTTCCTTGAGCTGGGTTCTTCTGTTGGATCATTTTCTAAATCTAGTTTACTCTTGCTGGCTTCTCAAGATTACCAACCCTAACTTTAAATAGCTCGGGCCTGCACATCACTACTTAGTATAGATAGTCTTTGAATGTGAACGTATCAGAATTGTAATATATCAATATATTGTATTTTGCGGGGCCTGATAGTTTTGTTTATAATATAACTGCAGGCGCTACAAGAGTTTGAGTTCTATTTTGGGAAATTAGATGAATATTGGCGTATGGGCATGACTCCTGGTCGGCTGTCTGTTGTTTATTCAATTATAAAATAATTAAGTTAATAATAATTTGATCTGCTGAAAATAGCTTTTTATTATTATTTATAATAATTAAATAGTGCAGCCCTTTAAAACCACTCAAGTGCCCAGTTACGTTTCAACCAGCCTGAATGTGTGTATGAGCTCATGCATACAGTACATGTAGGTGTATATGGGTGCCTTCAACAAAAGTGTGTATGCACTGTGGGGGCGGGGTCTCCCCATAGTTTGCATGACAAAGTGTCCTTGAGCAAGACCCTGGGGCAGTGGCTCCCCGGGCGCTTCACGAGGCCCACTGCTCCTTAATTACTAAGGATGGGCTAAAATGCAGAGAATACATTTCCCCACTGTGGCACTAATAAGGGATTCATTATTATTATTATAAATTGTATTATTATTATTATTATTATTATGCATGAGTTGTCTGTGTGTGTAATCCTATACCTGCAGGTCCTCCATGATACTTCTTTTTGAGGAGTCGCTGTACATTGAGATCTGAAATATGTGTTGCATCATAACCAAAACATAGAACAATGGCTTGATAATTCGCACCCTATTGATACTACAGGGGGATCTAACGGAACAAGGAGGTGAATAATCACACTTGTTGTAACTGTTTCACAACAAAGACATGTATAGCAAGCAGATATTTCATAACACTGATAATACCAAGAGGGCCCCCATGCTATTTTTCCACCAATCTTCTCAAATGACTCCGGTGAAGAAACAATGTAGCGCTGCCCCACTGCTCCTTAATTACTAAGGATGGGCTAAAATGCAGAGAATACATTTCCCCACTGTGGCACTAATAAGGGATTCATTATTATTATTATAAATTGTATTATTATTATTATTATTATTATGCATGAGTTGTCTGTGTGTGTAATCCTATACCTGCAGGTCCTCCATGATACTTCTTTTTGAGGAGTCGCTGTACATTGAGATCTGAAATATGTGTTGCATCATAACCAAAACATAGAACAATGGCTTGATAATTCGCACCCTATTGATACTACAGGGGGATCTAACGGAACAAGGAGGTGAATAATCACACTTGTTGTAACTGTTTCACAACAAAGACATGTATAGCAAGCAGATATTTCATAACACTGATAATACCAAGAGGGCCCCCATGCTATTTTTCCACCAATCTTCTCAAATGACTCCGGTGAAGAAACAATGTAGCGCTGCCCCCGTATCACCAGCACACAGCTAATAGATAGCAGGTGAAGGATGAGAAATAGCAATGTCAACACTGCAATCGGAGCTCCCCTTTGGCAAGCCTCCAGACCTGCTTATCTCTTCAAATCAAGTGGTGCTTTAGTGCTCTGCAATGCCAACATGTGCATGTGAGGAGGGAAGTCCAAGCCCATCATCTCGCTTTCAGTCACCCAACTCATGCGGAACGCATTATTATGAAAAGTGCAGGTATATGGAGTATATGTTCTGACCTTGTCACTCGCTGGTATATATATAGTGTTCCGCATGGCCTGCACTTGTAGGTCTGGACCGAGAAACCATATGCGCATGCCAATGTGAACATTCAGATCGTGAGTGGGACCTGATGGCCAGGCCCTGAGAAGCATCCCATTGATTGGTTTTAGTGGTGCAAGAGTGAACACTTCTTGCTAGCTAGCTAAAGAGGCTCTGATATTGTACTTACGTTAACTTTACATTAACAGTAGTAATGACTTGTGTTGATTATTTAACTACAGTACAATGTAACACTTTACCCCTGGAACAAAAAAATGGAAATAAAACATTTGTGACCACATTGACCGGATCTCAAGAAGGAAAAGAAAAAAAAAGGTAATTCAACCATGAGTGGCTTAAATTGTCACGGGAGTACAGGATTTTAGGACCCAAATGCAGACCACAACGAGTTAACAGGGATCAACAAAGGAAATTTATTGTGAGATTAGCGTGTGGGTTGAGCTGTGTGTGGGTCCCGTGGCCCGACACTGGAGGCTGGCAAAGAGGCAGGATGGCAGACCGGTGTGGAGCCCGTGGTCCGACACTGAAGGCTGGCTGAGAGGCAGGATGGCAGACCGGTGAGCCCGTGGTCCGACACTGAAGGCTGGCTGAGAGGCAGGATGGCAGACCGGTGAGCCCGTGGTCCGACACTGAAGGCTGGCAGGATGGCTGACCGGTGTGGAGCCCGTGGTCCGACACTGGAGGCTGGGAAGGGGAGCAGAAGACGAGCAGAAGACGGGGAGCAGAAGACGAACAAGACAAACAGCAGAGGAGAAACAACAGAGACAAACAACAGACCGACACTGAGGCCTGCAGACGCAGGGCAGATATAGTCCCCTGATCAAGATTGGCCGCAGCTGCGTGCCAATCAGGGATGTGGCCGTGGGAGGTGTGTGGAGGCGGGACAGAAAACAAACGACGAACACCTGGTAACACAACAAACAGACACATGACAGACACAAGAGGGGAGGAGATTTGGGAAAAACAGGTTACACACACCGGGTCAGACAGGGATCCTGACAGTACCCCCCCCTTAAGGGGCGGATTCCAGACGACACAAAAAGAAAAACAGAAGAAACCAGGAGCACACCAGGAAGTGGGCTTGGCGGAAGACCAGGGTGGGTGGAGGGGAGCCGGCGGAGGGATCAGAGTCACAGGGACAGAAACAGTCAGGGGGCCGGGCCGGAGGACGGCCACCAGGCGGACAGGCGCTCTCTGGGGGGCGGGCCGGAGGACGACCACCAGACGGGGGCTCCGGAAAGTCAGGCGGAGGCTCCGGAGAGCGGGGCGGAGGCTCCAGAGAGCGGGGCGGAGGCTCCAGAGAGCGGGGCGGAGGCTCCAGAGAGCGGGGCGGAGGCTCCAGAGAGCGGGGCGGAGGCTCCAGAGAGCGGGGCGGAGGCTCCAGAGAGCGGGGCGGAGGCTCCAGAGAGCGGGGCGGTGGCTCCAGAGAGCGGGGCGGTGGCTCCGGGGGTTGTTCCGGAGACTTCCGTGGCTCCGGGGGTTGTTCCGGAGACTTCCGTGGCTCCGGGGGTTGTTCCGGAGACTTCCGTGGCTCCGTAGGGCGGGGCTTCGGAGACGAGGGCTCCGTAGGGCGGGGCTTCGGAGACGAGGGCTCGGGACGGGGCCCGGCGGGACTGGGCTCGGGACGGGGCCCGGCGGGGAAGCTGAGAGGAAACAGGCCTGGCAACGGCGCAGTCGGGGGACTCGGGACCGGGGCTGACAGCGGCGCAGTCGGGGGACTCGGGACCGGGGCTGACAGCGGCGCAGTCGGGGGACTCGGGACCGGGGCTGACAGCGGCGCAGTCGGGGGACTCGGGACCGGGGCTGACAGCGGCGCAGTCGGGGGACTCGGGACCGGGGCTGACAGCGGCGCAGTCGGGGGACTCGGGACCGGGGCTGACAGCGGCGCAGTCGGGGGACTCGGGACCGGGGCTGACAGCGGCGCAGTCGGGGGACTCGGGACCGGGGCTGACAGCGGCGCAGTCGGGGGACTCGGGACCGGGGCTGACAGCGGCGCAGTCGGGGGACTCGGGACCGGGGCTGACAGCGGCGCAGTCGGGGGACTCGGGACCGGGGCTGACAGCGGCGCAGTCGGGGGACTCGGGACCGGGGCTGACAGCGGCGCAGTCGGGGGACTCGGGACCGGGGCTGACAGCGGCGCAGTCGGGGGACTCGGGACCGGGGCTGACAGCGGCGCAGTCGGGGGACTCGGGACCGGGGCTGACAGCGGCGCAGTCGGGGGACTCGGGACCGGGGCTGACAGCGGCGCAGTCGGGGGACTCGGGACCGGGGCTGACAGCGGCGCAGTCGGGGGACTCGGGACCGGGGCTGACAGCGGCGCAGTCGGGGGACTCGGGACCGGGGCTGACAGCGGCGCAGTCGGGGGACTCGGGACCGGGGCTGACAGCGGCGCAGTCGGGGGAATCGGGACCGGGGCTGACAGCGGCGCAGTCCGGGGAATCGGGACCGGGGCTGACAGCGGCGCAGTCCGGGGAATCGGGACCGGGGCTGACAGCGGCGCAGTCCGGGGAATCGGGACCGGGGCTGACAGCGGCGCAGTCCGGGGAATTGGGACCGGGGAGCTGGGGTCGGCTGGGATGCCGACCGGACTCGGGGACGGTGCCCCCCCCTCCGCGGATGCCTCCGGGCATCCACGGAACTGCCAGGCAAGGGTGGGTGGAGGGGGAACGGCCGGAGGGCCGAGCTCGCTCTCGGCGGTCGGCTCCAGGAGGGAGATGTGGGGTGTAGGGCGGACTTCCATCGCCGCTGGGAGGGGAACCCTAGCCCCTGTATGGGGAGCCGGTGGAGGGTGGAGTGTCCGAGCCAGTTCCCGTACCATGCGGCCAAGACGGAAAATATCCGCCGCAAGGGAGTGCGTTCCCATCTGCATCTCCTTGAGTTCCTGGTGGTACTCCTCCATCCCCGTGCCAAGTTCGGCCAGCTTAGCTTCCTCGGTGGTTGCTGGGTCCATGGGTGGTCGGTCTGTTCTGTCACGGGAGTACAGGATTTTAGGACCCAAATGCAGACCACAACGAGTTAACAGGGATCAACAAAGGAAATTTATTGTGAGATTAGCGTGTGGGTTGAGCTGTGTGTGGGTCCCGTGGCCCGACACTGGAGGCTGGCAAAGAGGCAGGATGGCAGACCGGTGTGGAGCCCGTGGTCCGACACTGAAGGCTGGCTGAGAGGCAGGATGGCAGACCGGTGAGCCCGTGGTCCGACACTGAAGGCTGGCAGGATGGCTGACCGGTGTGGAGCCCGTGGTCCGACACTGGAGGCTGGGAAGGGGAGCAGAAGACGAGCAGAAGACGGGGAGCAGAAGACGAACAAGACAAACAGCAGAGGAGAAACAACAGAGACAAACAACAGACCGACACTGAGGCCTGCAGACGCAGGGCAGATATAGTCCCCTGATCAAGATTGGCCGCAGCTGCGTGCCAATCAGGGATGTGGCCGTGGGAGGTGTGTGGAGGCGGGACAGAAAACAAACGACGAACACCTGGTAACACAACAAACAGACACATGACAGACACAAGAGGGGAGGAGATTTGGGAAAAACAGGTTACACACACCGGGTCAGACAGGGATCCTGACATAAATAGAAAACGTGGTAATTTAATAAAGCCCAGTTTTGCTTTCCATGTCTTCTTTTCGAAAGGGAAACTGTCAGAACAGCAAGTGGGTTTAAGGACTTGAAACATCTTTCAGAAAGGCTGATAAAACACAACAGTTGTGCATCGCATGTGGATCATGTCATCAAGTTAGGCTTACTCAGAACATCGAGTGGTTAGTTCAATTACATTTGTTTTGTATAGCCTGAAGTCACAAATTACAAATTAGCCTCAGAGGGCTTTACAATCTGTACACATCCTCTATACCGGGACCTCACATCGGTTCAGGAAAAACTCCCCCAAAAAACCCTTTAGGAGAAAAAGAAAAAGAGAAGAAACCTTCCAGTGGAAGCTGGTTCCACATAAGAGGAGCTTGATAACTGAGGCTCTGGCCCCCATCCTACTCTTTAAGACTCTAGGAACCACAAGTAGCCCTGCATTCAGTGAGCGCAGCTCTCTAGTGGGGTAATATGGTACCATAAGCTCTCTAGCCTCATGTGCCCCAGCCATTTTTCAGCCAAAATTGCGGATGCTTTTTATCTCATATTAAATCCTGATTATCTCCTCATTCAGAAGGTCGATTTGAAAGATTTAAAAAGCTAAAATATACAGAAACCCCTTGTGAAGATAGATAATATAGCCATATATGTGTTAGTGTGTTATCTGTAAAATACTTATTATTATCTCTATATTGGTATTTACTGCTATTGCACTTCTGGTTGGATGCTAAACTGCATTTCGTTGCTCTGTACTTGTACATGTGTAATGACAATAAAGTTGAATCTAATCTAATCTAATCTAGTGGTATATTGGTTTATAGTACACATACAAAAGAAATTTACTTTTCAAAAGAAAAGAAAAAGTTAATCTTTATTACTTTACACATATAGATGAACACTTTTTTAAATACTATAAAATAGCTCAATATTGTAGGAGTATCTGTGCGAAGTTTGGCTTGGATTGAGTGAAGTATTTTTAATAATTATTTTAGTTCAGAACTCATGTTAACTCCGCTCAAAGTTGAAAGTTCCCACAGTCCTCGGTGGTCCCTGAACGGGGCTCGTTTCACTGCAGCAGGGTGCTCCGTGGCCTTAGCTGTGAGTAGGGATCAAGAAGGCCTGGAATATTCATATTTCAGCCATAAGTAAGTCAATTGCTCTTAAAGGTTTGTATCACTAGCGCTTAATGGTTTGTATTACTTGCTCTTAATGTGCTGTACTTTTTGTGCTGTACTCTGTACTCTTTGTATTGTGTGCCCTTCTCACCACATATAATGATGTATTATGTCTTTTATCCTCTACTGTTTATTCGTGTTTTATGTTTGTTATGGTCTGTCAAGGGACTACAGATGCGAATTAGCTGAAGCTATAATCTGGTAGAGTGCATCAAATGGTGACATTTATGTTTTAACTGTACATGGTCCCTTTTAAATAAAAGGTAAAAAAAAAAAATTGTGGACACAAATTACATTCTTGTGCATATCTTTGTGATGCTTTGTGTGAGAGTGGAAGGATATTGGTGTACTGAGTTTAGCTTTCTAGCTAGTTCCTAACTTTTTTAATCAGCATTTTTTCAAAGCTCTGGGTGCATTTTTTGTCGGTTTTGAGTCACTTTAAGTCATGCTTATGGTTTATGTTTATATTTATTGTGTAATAGTGTTATAAGCATGACACAATTAACTTATAGTGACTTGTGAGGCAGGGATTTGACATTTTTGGGATTTTTTGTTTTATTTATTTTATTTTTTCTTATATTTTTTGATATGCTCAGTTCCAGAGGCTGAACCCAATGTTCCGAGATCGGGCCTAATGGGGCCTATATGGCTAGTGGGGTAATATGGTACCATAAGCTCTCTAGTGGGGTAATATGATACTATAAGCTCTCTAGTGGGGTAATATGGTACTATAAGCTCTCTAGTGGGGTAATATGGTACTATAAGCTCTCTAGTGGGGTAATATGGTCATTTGAGCTCTCTAGTGGGGTAATATGGTACTATAAACTCTCTAGTGGGGTAATATGGTACTATAAGCTCTCCAGTCGGGTAATATGATACTATGAGCTCTCTAGTGGGGTAATATGGTACTATAAGCTCTCTAGTGGGGTAATATGATACTATAAGCTCTCTAGTGGGATAATATGGTACTATAAGCTCTCTAGTGGGGTAATATGATACTATGAGCTCTCTAGTGGGGTAATATGGTACTATAAGCTCTCTATTTGGTTAATATGGTAATATAAGCTCCTTAATTAAGATATGATGGTGCATTTAGGTCTTTGGGGTAATATGGTACTATAAGCTCTCTTTTGGGCTAATATGGTACTATGAGCTCTCTAGTGGTGTAATCTGGTGCTATAAGCTCTCTATTGGGGTAATGTGGTACTATGAGCTCTCTAGTGGGGTAATATGGTACTATAAGCTCTCTAGTGGGGTAATAGGGTAATATGAGCTCTCTAGTGGGGTAATATGGTACTATAAGCTCTCTTTTTGGCTAATATGGTACTATGAGCTCTCTAGTGGGTTAATATGAACTCTCTAGTGGGGTAATATGGTACTATAAGATCTCTAGTGGGGTAATATGATACTATAAGCTCTCTAGTGGGGTAATATGGTACTATAAGCTCTCTAGTGGGGTAATATGGTACTATAAGCTCTCTAGTGGGGTAATATGGTACTATGAGCTCTCTAGTGGGGTAATATGAGCTCTCTAGTGGGGTAATATGGTACTATAAGATCTCTAGTGGGGTAATATGATACTATAAGCTCTCTAATGGGGTAATATGGTACTATAAGCTCTCTAGTGGGATAATATGGTACTATAAGCTCTCTAGTGGGGTAATATGGTACTATAAGCTCTCTATTTGGTTAATATGGTAATATAAGCTCCTTAATTAAGATATGATGGTGCATTTAGGTCTTTGTAGGTTAGGAGAAGGATTTTAAATGTGATTCTTGATCTAATAGGAAGCCAGTGGTGAGCACCTAATACAGGAGTAATGTGATCTATCTTCTTAGTTTTTGTTAGTACACGAGCTGCAACATTCTGAATCAACTGGAGAGACTTAAGAGACCTCTCAGCTTGACGGTGTGTACAGACGTGACATTGAACAAAACAACCGTCTTACTGAAGAAAACAGGTCTGTTTTAGTAGAATTATAAACTGTATATAACTTTGTGGAAAGAGCGATATTGCCTTGCGTGGACATGATGAGTCTACGCAGCCTTTTTAGATGCATATTTGAGATTAAGTGCGAGGGAGACTCCAGACTAAGGAATCATTTCAATGCTCAACCCTATTTTAAGAGCACTTCAGCCATTATTCAAAACTAACTCTTGGATGTACAATGTTTACTCAGCAGCTGGCAAAAACTATAGAGTGCAATTGCTCAGGGGTAGGCCTCCTTAGAACACGTGTTAACCACAGCTTCATCAATGGCACACTAGCAAAATGTGTTCAAGAGAGTTTTATGAAAATGTTGAAGTGCTCTCTCATCCACATGTCAAATGACCTCTTTCACATTGAGGGTTGCCTGTTATTTAAAGTAGTTCTATTTTTTTCCCCCACTCGCATTCCTTGAAGTCAATTCCTACTCTGTCTCTAATTGGCTAGCACTCTTTGCCTTCTATGGAAAATGTTAAAGTTTATTGCTGATGAATAAGATTGGTGGAAGGTTGGAGGTTAATAAAGGTTTCATAAAGATGGCAGCCTTCTTGTAAAGTGCTCTCATATATAATCACAATGCCCCGATTATGGAAGAAAAATACTTTTTGCCTATACGGATATAATGAAATGGCAGATCTGTTGGAGATTTTTTTTAATGTGATGCAGTGTCATATTTAAACGTAATGTTAACCATACAATTGAGTATGACACACTTATTAACTGGAACATTTTCAAATTGCATTTCGTATCAAAAAGGTTACCGACTGCAGCAATGACACAGAGAGCAGAGGAGATAATGCAGCTGCAGTGTAATCATACACAAATATAATTGTTTGAAAGTGTGGATAAAATAACCATTAACATTGTAGATTGTCAATGTCTTTAATAATTTAACTTGTTTAATATCAGGTATTGGTGCCCATCTCTCATATTGACATTTTAACCTGGAGCCACCAAAATATTAAAAATCGTCTCTATAGACTGTCAACACACAAATGTGACCACTAGCTGAGGAGATATTGTCCCCTGGATCAAAGTCACAAGACAATCCTCCACCAGCAGGGCTAAACATCCACCCCATTAACAATTCTCCACGAACTGGAAAGGAGGACACCGTCAGTGCTTTTGCTCTCACTGTTTCATCGTCAGGGGGCCGATGCCCTCCATTTAAGGACAGCAGCATCAATGCCATAAAGGAAAACACAAAAGGATACGTGGTCCCATGTTCATGTGGACAGTTAACTCAAGCTTGGCAGATGAAATCCAGAACAACATTTTCATCTGCCTGTGCCCGGGTTACACTGTGTCCCTGTGCTCTCTGTAATCCACGTGTTTGTCTGGAACATGTCCCGCCTCATGAAGCAGACTACTAAGCATCTACTTTGCTCAGAAACCAGAGGACATTCTGAATGACTGATAGGAGATGGAGGGTGAAAGTTGGTAAATGAGCGTGTGCATACACAAATGTATAATGCAGCTTAGTGCGACGGATTCCACTCATTAGTCTCTTATGCTGTATTTTTAGAAAGACCGCAAATCCTCCGTCCCTCTGTCTGTCATATCATGCAGGGTTATGGTTATGGTGGGGTTTGTTTTAGGTGTGTGTGTGTGTGTGTGTGTGTGTTGTGGAGGCAACCTATGGGCTTCTGTGTGTGTATGTGTAGCAGTATGCAATGGTATAAAATCCACTGATGTCATTTATGGGTAGAGAGTTTAGAGCACTGCAGAGATCACGCTGTCTAGACTCTGGTAGCTCTATAATGGGATTCAGCCAGATTACTGTGATTACACTAGTAGTTGTAATACGGGGCAGCTCTCTGGGTAGCCAGAAGGCTTCGGTTTCATTCACTGATGTGCGGGTTGAATTCAGACCCATACTACATGCAGGGAGGATTTTGTCTTTTCTTCTTTTTATAAAATGATAAAAGGGGATCATCAGATGCATGTGACTGAAAGATCACGGGTTTAATTAAACTAGTTTAGTTTATTACATTTGTTTGTCAGGGACCATACGCAACAACATTAATCTCACATAAGGAGAAGAGATGCATTGTACCAGGCCGTTAACTCTTTGTTTTTGGTTCGGTTTGATTGTCAGCAGTATTACCCAATTACCCAATTATTATGAAACCTGGTGGGAGGGGGTAGCATGAGGCCAAGGCAGAATCCAATACATTTTGGAGCGGATACACAAATCAGTTTTTACTTTCACTAACAGAAAGACAGATGTGAGATAGATAGGGCATGGTCAGCTCATGTTCTCTGCTAAATTCCATCTGCTGTCCCTGTTGTGCTCTGTGTCCAATGAATATAGACAAGACTGGTTTCTCATCAAGGAGAAAAATATGAAAGTATATATATACATATTTTATATATATATGTATGTATGTAAAATATGTATATATATACTTCCATATTTTTCTCCTTGATGAGAAGGAGAAAAATATGGAAGTATATATATATATATATATATATATATATGTATGTATGTGGCTTGCCTGATCTGAACCCGAGCGGTGTTTTGTTGTTGGACTTCTGTGCTAGCCACAGTTTGTCCATAACAAACACCATGTTTGAACATAAGGTGGCTCATAAGTGTACCTGGTACCAGAACACCTTAGGCCGGAGATCAATGATCGACTTCATAATCGTATCATCTGATCTGCGGCCGTATGTTTTGGACACTCGGGTGAAGAGAGGAGCAGAGCTGTCAACTGATCACCACCTGGTGGTGAGTTGGATCAGATGGCGGGGGAGTCGGCCAGAAAGACCTGGCAAGCCCAAACGTGTAGTGAGGGTGAACTGGGAACGTCTGGCGGAGGATCCTGTCCGGGAGGTCTTCAACTCCCACCTCCAGAAGGACTTCTCCCACATCCTGAGGGAAGTTGGGGACATGGAATCCGAGTGGATCATGTTCAAAGCCTCTATTGTGGACGCGGCCGCTAGGAGCTGTGGTCGGAAGGTCATCGGTGCCTGTCGTGGCGGCAACCCGAGAACCCGGTGGTGGACACCGGGGGTGAGGGAAGCCGTCAAGCTGAAGAAGGAGGCCTTTCGGGCTTGGTTGGCCCAGGGGTCTCCTGAAGCAGCTGACAGGTACAGGCAGGCCAGAAGGACTGCAGCTGCGGTGGTCACGGATGCTAAAACTCGGGCATGGGAGGAGTTCGGGGAGGCCATGGAGAAGGACTTTTGGTTGGCCTCAAGGAGGTTCTGGCAAACCATCCGACGACTCAGGAAGGGAAAGCAGGGCCTTCCCCAGGCTGTTATCAGCGGGGGAGGGGGGCTGCTGACCCAGACAGAGGATATCGTCGGGCGGTGGAAGGAGCACTTTGAGGAACTCCTAAACCCGGTCAACATGTCCCCTGAACAGGGGGCAGCGCCTGAAGACTTGGGGTTGGATGAACCCATATCCCTGGCAGAGGCCACTAAGGTAGTCAAAAAGCTCCTTGGTGGCAAGGCGCCGGGGGTGGATGAAATCCGCCCTGAGATGCTGAAGGCGCTGGACTTTTTTGGGCTGTCTTGGCTGACACGCCTCTTCAATGTCGCATGGGGGTCGGGCACAGTGCCCATGGACTGGCAGACCGGGGTGGTGGTTCCCATCTTCAAGAAGGGGGACCGGAGAGTGTGCTCGAATTATCGGGGTATCACACTACTCAGCCTCCCGGGAAAAGCTTATGCCAGGGTGCTGGAACGGAGGCTCCGACCGTTTGTCGAACCTCGGATTCAAGAAGAACAGTGCGGGTTTCGTCCTGGTCGTGGAACAGTGGACCAGCTCTTTACCCTTGCAAGGATACTGGAGGGGTCCTGGGAGTTTGCCCAACCAGTCTACATGTGCTTTGTGGACTTGGAGAAGGCTTTCGACCGGGTCCCTCGGGGCTTCCCGGTGCTGCGGGAGTATGGTGTGCCGGACCCGTTGCAACGGGCCATCCGGTCTCTGTACGCCTGCAGTAGGAGCTGTGTTCGTATCCTCGGCAGTAAGTCAGATACGTTCCCGGTGGGTGTTGGCCTCCGCCAGGGCTGCCCTTTATCACCGGTCCTGTTCGTGACTTTCATGGACAGGATATCTAGGCGCAGCCGTGGGGCGGAGAATGTCAGGTTCGGGGATCTCAGGATAGCCTCTCTGCTGTTTGCAGATGATGTGGTCCTGTTTGCCTCCTCGGACCATGACCTCCAGCATTCACTGGGGCGTTTTGCAGCCGAGTGTGAAGCGGCGGGGATGAGAGTCAGCACCACGAAATCTGAGGCCATGGTGCTCTGCCGGAAACCGGTGGATTGCTCCCTCCGGGTGGGGACAGAGTGCCTACCACAAGCGAAGGAGTTCAAGTATCTCTGGGTCTTGTTCACGAGTGAGGGTAAAATGGAGCGGGAGATCGACAGGCGTATCGGTGCGGCTGCAGCAGTTAAACAGGCGTTGCACCGGGCCGAGCCCAAGACAAACTCTTGTTTGGGGTCATCTATGTAAAGAACTTCTTTATGCACCAGTAAAGAAGATACGCCTTGCGGTTTGTGAGTTAATGGCCACAACATAAAACATATAATAACCAACCACGCTATTGAATACATGCTTTAATATGCTGAGCATATCTCCATGGGGCACCTATTTTCTGGGTACAATTACTGTATCATCTATAGTATTTTGATGAATAGATTCACAACCCTTAGACGGCCATTCAAAAGAATAATTACAGTGAAACACAGAAGATAACATAAACTCAGTTTCCCTTGAATATTTGTTGTTTGTCTGTTTTTGATCCCTTTCCACTCTCTCTCCATCAGGTCCTCCAAAGCTGAAGTCTTTCAAGCAATCAACAGGAATTCTCTCTGGAGAATCAAGAGAATCTTTAGTGAATCCAGTAAAAGTGTAACAAGAATGAATCAGTGCCATGGCTGTGGAGAAACATGCATGCTACTCTGGATGGTCCACAGACCTCACTGTCCACTGTCCCTTTGAGAGCTGACAGACTGACTTTTAGAAATTGGTATTGGAAAAGACATATTGCTGTTGGATTATTTTAATCAAATAATCTCAATGCCCACGTTGAGCCATAAAGGTGGCATCACGTCACCAACATGGCGCTCAGAGCGACTTGAGGTCAATCCTGCCAAGAGGAGTTATTAAGATTCCTAAAAGAGGATTCCCATGTCCCTTCAGCGTGGACTGCCTGTTTAGCACCGCAGAGCCGAGTAAGACGGTCTCTGTCTCAATAGCTTTGTGCTTTAAGGGGAACGCCAAGTCTTTGCTTTCCTTTGCCTATAGGTAATGTGATAGGAGGCTTGTGTTTGCTCTGTGGATATGTGTCAGATACCAGTAGTATCAGTCACTGCAGGCCGATCCCTTTCAGCTGTCAATCATGGCGGGCCCTCAAGATGTTTTTCACACCTATAAACACTGAATGTAAAAAGTCAGTGTCCTGTATCGAGGACACTGAGTGACACAACGCGTGGTCATTTGGGTCTTTAGTGCCCTCTTGAAGCAAATCTCCTTTGTGACATGTTCAGATACTAAAAGGTGTTTTAACAGTTTGTATGAGACTGTCGACAACACAATGGCTGTTGTCTGTCATCATCACCCACCTGTATGAGAGACCCCCCCCCCCACACCCCCACTCACTTGTCTAATGGTACATCAAAGCACTTTAACTTAATCACCAAAGCTGCAGCCACAGAACACAACAAAAGCGAGAAACAGTGGGGAAACTTCACAACCTATGACCTTTTTTTCCCTCACTAGACTTCCCGTGAGGAATCAAAGCGTTCAGATGTGGCACACATGAACCCCCTTGTTCCAGTGCCCAGCCCCCTCCTGCCCTGAGCTTCAGTTAACTGGAGCTGTAGAGCAGCAGAGGAGCCACGGTGGGGTCAGTTACTGGATCATATCTGAGGGAGAACAAGTGGATCCTCTGGAGACTACAACATGCAGATCTTCAGAGAGGAGTGGGAGGCAGAGAGTCTAAGTCCAGTTTCCGTGTCTGTCTTGACGCCCGAGGTTCCCAGACGGTTTGGTCATGTGGGGGGAAGAAACAGCCAGGGCCTTCAGTTGAGAGGAAGCATCAAGCCGGCCAATCATCTAGGTTACTGCATAATATACCACAGACGGACTATAATAAAAACAGGAGGAGGGCATGTCAGAAAAGAATGGCCTTGATCTCGTACAGCTGCAGAGCGTTTAGGCAACACCATTATGACAGGTGTGTGAAAGCTCTGATGAAGTTCAGGCAGTAAAGGTAGAGGTTTTACTGCTGTATGCAAATCATAAACATAAACGAGAGCTGGGAACAGTGGTGGGAGGTTACTGGATGCCTTTACTGAAGCAATGTACAATTTAGAGAGAGACTTTATTTCCATTCTATACTACATTTATATTTTAGTTGTAAATATTGTTCTTAACTTCTGCTACATTTAACAATTATTTCCCCAGCCAGTTACAAATTAATAAAATGTTCAATCATTAAAAAATAATAAATAATGTAAAATATATAAAATAATATAACATTCTGCCATGGGCCATTTTGCACAATGAGCACCGTTATTGTGGTTTTGTACATTTAAGTAACATTTTAATGCAAGATTACTTGTACTGACTAGAAACAAAGTATTTATACATTGAGGTATCATTACTTTTCCTGAAGTGTACAATCTGAGTGTCTATAACAATTTGTCCATTATTAGGTCAACAGAAAATTAACAATTTTTATCATGGATGTATTGTTTAATGGGGACATATTGAGAAACTCACTGTTTCACTGTGCACATACATTGAGTATCCGGAGCAGGGTATTTAATTAATGTTCAGCGAGGTCCAGTTAGAGAGGATGTCCTCACCAGAGGTCCAGTTAGAGAGGATGTCCTCACCAGAGGTCCAGTTAGAGAGGACGTCCTCACCAGAGGTCCAGTTAGAGAGGACGTCCTCACCAGAGGTCCAGTTAGAGAGGACGTCCTCACCACAGGTCCAGTTAGAGAGGACGTCCTCACCACAGGTCCAGTTAGAGAGGACGTCCTCACCAGAGGTCCAGTTAGAGAGGATGTCCTCACCAGAGGTCCAGTTAGAGAGGACGTCCTCGCCAGAGGTCCAGTTAGAGAGGACGTCCTCGCCAGAGGTCCAGTTAGAGAGGACGTCCTCGCCAGAGGTCCAGTTAGAGAGGACGTCCTCGCCAGAGGTCCAGTTAGAGAGGACGTCCTCGCCAGAGGTCCAGTTAGAGAGGACGTCCTCGCCACAGGTCCAGTTAGAGAGGACGTCCTCACCACAGGTCCAGTTAGAGAGGACGTCCTCACCAGAGGTCCAGTTAGAGAGGACGTCCTCACCAGAGGTCCAGTTAGAGAGGACGTCCTCACCAGAGGTCCAGTTAGAGAGGACGTCCTCACCAGAGGTCCAGTTAGAGAGGATGTCCTCACCACAGGTCCAGTTAGAGAGGACGTCCTCACCAGAGGTCCAGTTAGAGAGGACGTCCTCACCAGAGGTCCAGTTAGAGAGGACGTCCTCACCAGAGGTCCAGTTAGAGAGGACGTCCTCACCAGAGGTCCAGTTAGAGAGGACGTCCTCACCAGAGGTCCAGTTAGAGAGGACGTCCTCACCAGAGGTCCAGTTAGAGAGGACGTCCTCACCAGAGGTCCAGTTAGAGAGGATGTCCTCACCACAGGTCCAGTTAGAGAGGACGTCCTCACCAGAGGTCCAGTTAGAGAGGACGTCCTCACCAGAGGTCCAGTTAGAGAGGACGTCCTCACCAGAGGTCCAGTTAGAGAGGACGTCCTCACCAGAGGTCCAGTTAGAGAGGACGTCCTCACCAGAGGTCCAGTTAGAGAGGATGTCCTCACCACAGGTCCAGTTAGAGAGGATGTCCTCACCACAGGTCCAGTTAGAGAGGACGTCCTCACCAGAGGTCCAGTTAGAGAGGACGTCCTCACCAGAGGTCCAGTTAGAGAGGACGTCCTCACCACAGGTCCAGTTAGAGAGGACGTCCTCACCACAGGTCCAGTTAGAGAGGACGTCCTCACCACAGGTCCAGTTAGAGAGGACGTCCTCACCACAGGTCCAGTTAGAGAGGACGTCCTCACCAGAGGTCCAGTTAGAGAGGACGTCCTCACCAGAGGTCCAGTTAGAGAGGACGTCCTCACCAGAGGTCCAGTTAGAGAGGACGTCCTCACCAGAGGTCCAGTTAGAGAGGACGTCCTCACCACAGGTCCAGTTAGAGAGGATGTCCTCACCAGAGGTCCACACTTTGACCTGCTCTGATTTAGTGATTATTGAAGCAGCCAGCAGTTGTGTTAACGTCTGTAAGTAGTCAACAACTGATTATCAAATAAATAAATAATATCTCAACAATATTTATTATCAGATTTCAAATTAAACTGGATGAATTATAAATAATAATGACTCTAATAATAAATAAATCAATTACAATAAGGGCTGGCAAATTGTAAAATAATGTACCTTCTTATAGGACATTTAATGTAACTGAATTGTCCTGCAGCTTCCTTTCCATTCATGTGTAGGCTCATTCCAATATACCGCCTATGGATTAGATAGACAGATACTTTATTAATCCTGCAAGGGGAAATGTTTTTGTTTGATTGACCTTAGCAAAGGTGTGCCATGTTTTTCTCTCAAGAGAAGGCTTGGCTTTTTTGGGGTGAATACTGGTATATTCAGACAGACAGTATGATAAGAATATATACATTTTTTTAACAATAAACACACATTAAGTATCTTTTACAGCAAAAAGTCTAAATATTTCTCGGATTTGACCTCTCAGTTGCTACATTTATTTGTTTTATATTATTGTAAATTTAGATTCTTTGGGTTTTGGATTGGTTGTTGAACCTAACAATCAGTTTGATGTAATCTTGGGAACTTGAATAATGGCATAACTTTGACAGGTTTACCTTGGTTGAGGGAACAGAAAGTAGAGACCACCTCATCAGTACTTCTGAACTTTTCCTGTTTTTAATATAGATCAAATAAAGAATGAATTCATTTAAAAACAATATATTGTTCTGTATCAAAAATAATGATTAGTTGCAGGCCTAAAGTCATTCTTTTGGGAATGAAGCAGAATGAAGAATGTCTCGGCGGAGGAGTCACAGGGAAGTGAAGGAGTTACAAAAAGGTGGACTGAATGCAGGCAACGTGGGAGTGAGATTGAGAGATGAGGGAGAGTTTATTCCTCCCCCCTCATCTGCTGTCCTTTTCTTCTCCTGTATCTCGATCTGGCCTGCATATCTTGGAGCAGTCCTCCCCGGGGTTCCTCAAACTGCCCCTCTGTGTTTGGGCGAGCTTGAAAGAGAGCTGATAGTATTCAAAGTACCACGACAAGCAAGTGACGCACGCGGTCGCTGGGTTTTATCTCGCCATCGGCAGCTGGGAGCGCGGCTCGAACGCCTGTCCCGCTGTCTCACGTTTCTGCAGCGGCGGGCCCAGATGCAAGGCGGGCCACGAGAGGCGCTTCATAGGTCAGTGGCTTGGTGATTTATGAAGTACCACGCTACAACAATACACCACAGGGTGCCACCTGGTGTCACCTGAAGAGATGCATTGAAGGGCTTGAAATTTCATCAGCTGGATGTCTGTTAGACCTCCCGTAAGACGAACTACAAATCGTTAACTCTGGCAGGACACCTCGAGGGCCAGTCAGCTGATAACTTAATTATGTCAATGTGCCAAAGCGGTTGGTCTAATTTCAAACAGCTTGTTCTAGGCAGAGAACAACAGGATGTATGTTGTGCTTCAGACCAACCAGGGTGCTTTCATGCATTGCTGTCAGGAAAACTGGCAAACAAAACCCACCGCAAATTGAGCGGATGTCACCAAAACGGCCTTCGGTGAAGATGTGTGTCTAAATCTTTCTCCTTCCTGTCGGCGCCTCAGATCGCCGGAAATTGCTGCGAGGTACTTCACATACAAGGCAGGTCGATGCTCCACACGCTGCAGTTTTGATAAATAACAATTGGGTGTGTTTGATCTGCTGCTATTCTTCTCTTCCTAGACAAAAATACCACCTTTAAACAGATGTGCTCTACTTTGAAAGTCTTTCTCGTTGAATATGACCAAAGAGGGGGTTATAAATACAGATGGTTGCTTAGTTGTATTCCCACAGTGGATGATTTCACAGAGGCTTTCAAGGACAGTGGGGTTTAGCTTTGGGAGTATGCTGGTTTGATGTCTGTGTGCACATGTTGGCTGTGTTTCCAAATGAATGCAGGCGGATACATGCAGTGTAGGGTTGGTTAACAAGGATGCTTTACCAACGGGGCCCAGACTATCAGGGGCAACAGGTTTTCTGAGTGCCACTTGTTTTATAGTCACTGATTAATTTACATTTAGTTTGGCAATATGCACCTCTAAAGGCGCGACTGTGGTTCAGTGGTTAGCAGGTCTGACTTTCAATCAGAGGATCGGTGGTTCAAACCCCGGCTCAGCCAGTCCATGTTGTTGTGTCCTTGAGCAAGACACTTAACCCTCATTGCTCACCGTTGCTGTGTCTACGGTCTACTGTATATCATGGAAGTCGCTTTGGATAAAAGCATCAGCTAAATGAAATGTAATGAAAGGCATTGATGGATTGTGATCCCAGGCATGTAAAAAACCCTCACCCTGTCTACACAAGATCAAGACATTCAAAGAGCCTACTTTCAGTTATTTCATTCTCATGTATATTTAATCACTTTGTAGTAGGGCTGGGCGGTATACCGGTGTCAAATTTATGTACGGTATGACTTTTTCACATACCGGCACACCGGTGCCAAGCCGTTCTGAGTACTTCGGCTCTGCTCGGTCGTCATCGGCAGACGACATGCGTCACACAGTGAAGCCTAACTGAGCGTTCAGCAGAGCGTGCTGCGAGCAGCGGGGAGACGCTGACGTACTTCATGGCGCCCTCAGACGTGCTGCCCGTCAGACTCACCTCAGCGCCATCAGGACGCCATCAACTATTTTTTGTTGTTATAATCAGGGATGGTTTTTTTGGGGGGCACAAACTGTTATTGATAGCTCCATGCCAAGTAAACTATTGGTTGTGTCTTTTTATTTTGTAGGACAATTTACTGTTATTATATGAATCTGCTGCTACCATAGTTCACTTTATCTGAATGTGTGTGTGTGTGTGTGTGTGTGTGTGTGTGTGTGTGTGTGTGTGTGTGTGTAAGCAGGTCATCCACCCAGGGCAGATCCAGGCTGTGCAGGAGGCGTTCTCCCCCAGTCAAGAGAGGGTCCAGTGGGCCACACAGCTCATTGCTGCTTTTGACCAGCACCAAAAGGAGGGAAAGGTAAACGTTAACATCCTCTGACAAAAGGTACAATCCCATTATTTTTTCCCATTAAATGTATTGTTTGTGAATAATTGCTCCCCATAGATGCTCATTGTTGTTGCCAGGACGTTTAACCCTTCGTTAGCATTTGTCCTGGTTGTGTATTAATACTTCCAACACACACACACACACACACACACGCACGCACGCACGCCACTGACGGCACGGCCCCCCCAGCACCATCAAATTAATGTTCTTTAATACTTTGTGTTGTGTCTATTTCCCTTTCCTGTTGAGAAGATAACTGAGACTTCTGCTAGCTTTGAGTACTGCTTATCAATGCTTTGTAAAGCATACATAGTCTTCACTTTAGATTAGCTCACAGAACATGCTTAACTAATACTTAACTAATGAGTAGTAACTACCTGAATTAATCATGAATTGCTGCTTTTTTATAATTTACTAACACTTTACAAATTATCTTAGTAATCATCTATAAGTCCTTAATACTTAATTTACAAATAGGGAATCATTAACCTCAAAAATGTATTTTATAACATTACTTCTTTTATTGATCAGCTTCAGTTGATTAAAATCACAACTCAAACCGCTACCAGCACTTCTTCTTTAAAGTCACCATCATGTCATACATTTGTATTAATACTGATGTGACGGCTGGAACCAGCCATCACAGTAGCAGGCCCAATGCCCAATCAAAGTTACCTGCAGCAGACGAGCCATCAAGAGGCTTGCACCGCTGCAGCGCACCTGACTAAATAGACGGGCCTGGGTAATTGGACCATACCAGGGTACCTCGGGTCAGAGGGGTGTTCCCGGCAGCGGTGTTCCCGGCTCTACTAGGGGAGAGGTCTGCTCTTCCCTTCCACTTAAGAATGGATGCACCGACTGCTATAAAGCCTGCAGTTGGCGGTGGCTATGGGGTTCCTGTTCCACGGGAGCCCTCATTATGTTAGTAGTAAAGGCTAGTTAATGAAGCTAACTAACTTATGTTGATGTTTGTTCTTATTTTGTTACTTTTAAGACCTTGTTCCACATCTGAGAACGGTGACTATTATTGGGGCAAAATAAAAATCCTTATTTTTACCACATTTCCCTGCCTTCGGAGTTTTTGCTAAACCCTGGTCCTTCACACATGGTGGCAGTGGTGGGATCAGCAGTAGGAGGTACAGGGAAGTGTCAAGATTTTATTTATTTTTTTACATCTTACTTGCTCTCTCTTCCCTTTTGAGAACAAAACATGAAAAAAGGTCAAAGAGGAGGAAAAGTACCAGCCACTCGTGAGCAGGAACCGGCTGATGCTGACGAGGAAGGAGCAGAAGGTGGAGCCAGGCCCTTGGGAATGGAAGAGCCCTGGGAGCCCACCATTAGCGACCTGGCCGGAATACTGCACGCTCATATGGATCAGCAGCGGAGGCGAGATGCCCGACTGGCTTATGAAGGAACACTTCAAGGGCAGCGATTTGAAGCGTTGCCGCATCAGTTCAAGCTGCTTCAGTTAGAAGTGCAGCAGGCCCGTACCCTGCCGGCATTTGATCAACTTTCTGGTAAGGCAGACTCACTGGGTGCATATGGGGACGAGTCAGAGGCAGATTACCTGGCTGCTCAGACCAGGTTTGGACTTCCCCATAAGAAACGCACAGCAGTACATGTGAGATCTACACAGGAGCCAAGGCTTCAGCAGTTGACGGATATGGAGGATATTGAACATTTTCTTGTCACTTTTGAAAGGATAGCAGCAGCATGCAGATGGCCAACGGAAGATTGGGCTTTTAGACTCATTCCACTATTAACCGGCAAAGCTAGAAGTGCTTATGTCCACATGGATATTGATGATGCTCTAGAATATGATGAGGTCAAACGGGCTATTCTTCAAAAATATGACATAAATCCAGAAACCTACAGACAGAGGTTTCGCAGACTTGAGGTTGAACCAGATGAGACTCCAAAAGAACTATATGTTAGGTTAAAAGAGCTTTATGGGAAGTGGGTTCAACCAAAAACAAAACATGTGAAGGGAATTGGTGAAATTATGGTCCTGGAACAGACTCATCAACATACGTTAGTTAGCTTCATTAACTAGCCTTTACTACTAACATAATCAACAACTAACATAATCAACTACTAACATATCAATCAATCATTTTTTAACTGATATTTAATCGTTTAGATTTTCCAATAGCCTAAAGTGAATATTGCCAATACACAGTGCTACTGGGCAAATCACTTACCACTGTGTAGCTCTGTGTTTTTAGTCAACTAGAAAAAAAAACTTTCTAAGGGAAAAAAGGGAAGAAACCTTGGTGAGAGCCACAGAGGAGAATCACTCTCCTCGGATGGACAGAAACAATAGATGTCATGTGACCAGAATGAACAGCGTAACAGAGGTGCACTACAGGGCAAATCACTTACCCTGTGTACCTCTGCGTTTCTATTCAATTCAGTTTGTACAATCTGTACATACAGTACTGTGCATGGTTTAGGCAGGTGTGGAAAAATGCTGTAAACTAAGAATGCTTTCAAAAATAGAAGTGCTAACAGTTTATTTTCATCAATTAACACGATTTTTCTTTTGTTCGCTCACTTTGCATTTTGTTAATTGATGAAAATAAACTGTTAGCACTTCTATTTTTGAAAGCATTCTTAGTTTACAGCATTTTTTCACACCTGACTAAAACTTTTGCACAGTACTGTATAAGACATCTCTGTCCCGGGACCTCACATTGGATCTGGAAAAACTCCCCATAACTAGAAAAAAAACCTTTCAAAGGGAAAATAGGCACTCCTCGTTCATGAGTTGCACTTGTAGTTGGGTAGAGTTGAGGAGTTTTGCCTCTCTCTCTTGATGCCTTTGAATGTGATTAAGTCTCTTTTCAACTACATCTTGGAACTTTACCAGAAAGCTTGTTTCTGCCTCATCTTCAGAGATTTGACAGAAATTATGCTGTTTAGTCTCAGATTGTCTGTGAAATCTCTCCATGTCACTGATCTTCTTCATCAGACTTTGGATCTGGTTGTTTGCTAAATTCAGAGCAGTTTCTGAACTAAGCTCTCCTGAAACAGGGGCCTGACGACCAGCAGCCTGGTTCCCCTCGTTGTTGTTCATGCTCATGATATAATCACTGGTCAATGTAAAGTCCGACTAGAAATGGAGCTGTAAATCTGAGAGGTAAAATATTTCCCTGGCAGCTGCTTATATATAGTGTATGATGAGTGTGCATTGTGTAACCCTCGGATGTATTGCCTTTCTGATTTTGATTATCTTAGATTAAACCGCAAATTATATGAGCCATATACACTGGGACTGCCAACCCGCATACAAATCCTGGTTAGGGCAGGTTACTTCCTGTTGCCGTGAGAGAGTGTTTCTCATTAAGATCCTCTGCAGGCAGCAGGGAGTTCTGGCCTGGAGAGATACTCTGTTGTCTTTAATTGTCTCTGTTGTCTTTTTTATAGTTATCTTGTTCATTGTATATAATATGTATATAGGTACAATGAGAGCTACTTGAAAACGGAGTCTAATTCCATGTATGTGTAAAAACACATGGCCAATAAAAGCTGATTCTGATAAATGGCAGTTGGCCTAGCATTTAGCTAGCTCCCATTAGCTTGGCTAATTAAGTATTCATTGTGACCTTTTGTAGGTCAAGGTTTTTGTTTACCTGGTGAGGTACATCTGGATCGTGCGGATTACCGTTAAGATATTGGATGGCGAGCTACCCTAGTGGATTATTAAGAGACTCAAGTCCCCCCTCCTTCCCACAAGAGGTGTTGTAGAACTATGAACTTTTTCCTGGACGTGAACTGAATCCCTCTATTTTCTTACCTCTGACATCTATGACTTGTAGTTGTCTAAATGATACTAACAGGGATTATTATTATTATTATTATATATTTCTTTGTATGCGTTGAGATTGTGCTTTTCTGGAACTGAATCACTAAAAACACTGCGTGGTTAAAGCTTAACTTTGTCTCAGTGGTTCCTTCCCAAAAATTGGGCTCCGTAGACGAACCTAGTACCTGGCAACGAAATGACTGGGCCATAACTTAGGTTCAAATTGTTATAATAGAGACGCAGATTACAATTGCATGTAATGTGAGGTCACCGGTAGAGCAGTGTGGCCAACTTGCCGATTTTCTTACTAAATCTGGCGACTTTCCAAGCCCTCTTGGCCACTTTATTTTATCAAAAGCGACTAGCGACAAATCTTGCAGCTTTTTTTGGTGTTATTGGAGACTTTTCCGGTGTCTTGGAAGACTGACGGGAAAGGACGTTTTGTTCTGCGGTTACTGTCCTCAACGGGTAGCGGGTGCTGCCGTGACCGGTCTCAGTCTCAGTCTCCCAGCTGCAGTCAGAGAGGAGACTGGCTCCACGTCCAGACTGAAAATGAATCGTGCAAAGCCGCCACTGATCCTGCCCTAGGTTACAGAGCGGGATGTAAATGTTTCCCAAACTAAAATAAACCACCTCAGTCACCTCGTCCACTATGTGTGCATCTCTGTGACATAAGTTAGGGCTGGGCGGTACACCGTTTCAAGCAGTATACCGGTGTCAAATTTACATACGGTATGACTTTTTCACATACCGGCACACCGGTGCCCAGCCGTAGTCACTGGCGAAGCGGTCGGAGTTATGTGTGTTACGTGCATTGAGTTAGAGTCATGGATTTAATTTTATAACAACAATTAATAACCCGCAACTAACGCTCTTTAACAGGGCACAACACCACAAAACAGTTTGTGACACATAAACAATTTGTAACACTAATAATTGTACATTTATTAAATTTTCTCCGCCGAACTGCATGCTGGGTACAGCCCGCCCACTATCACTGAAAGAAGAAACTCCGTCGCTACATTAAACAACGGATAAGAGCGATGCAGGAGGAACAAGAGAGAGCAGAGATGCACCAACACAACGTGTTGCCCAGAGAGGAGCTGCGTCTGCTGGCTGGAGGGTTTGAAAAGTCCGACGTAGTTTAGAAAACGATGTATTGCAAAGAAGCTGAACCTGGAGGGACTTAGGACCCAGGGGAATGCAGGTGAAAAAAACCCGGACGAGACAGACCCGAAGTCACGCCACACAAAAAGCTGTTCACAACTTGCTGGGCAGTTGAGAGCGAGTTGAACAATGAGCTGTGAACAGCTGTTCAGGTGGCCGCCGGTCCTTTTCGGTGTCAATAAATTAATGTTAATACCGTGATATACCGTGACACCGCCTGAATCTTACAAAATACAGTGATATGAATTTTTGGCCATACCGCCCAGCCCTAATTTGTAGTCATTTTGCATCTCTTCAAATTGCATCTCTGTAATTGTCAGACTATCTGACATCTATTTTTATTGTTTTTCTATCTTTTTGCAGCAGTTTTGCTTTTAATTGTACATCCATCCATGGTTATTGTGTGCCTCCCTAGTTGTTTTGCATACATTTTTACATGTTTCCATGTGGTTGATTTGGGTCTCTTTGTGTTCCTTCTATATCTATTTTTAGTCCTTTTGCACCTCCTTGTGTTTTTCTTCTCTTGTCAATTTGCTTCTCTTTGTAGTTGTTTTTCATCTATTTGTTTTCCATTTCTTTGTGGCTTTCTTTGCAGTCGGTTTGCAGTCATGTGTATATTTTTGGTTGTTTGTATCTATTTTCAATAAAGTAGCATCTTTTGCGGTTGATTTGCATCTGTGTAGTCTTTTTGTTCCTCTTGTAAGTAATTTTGAGTTGTTTGTTGCCTGTTTGTGGTCATTTATTGTCTCTTTGTGATGGTTTTGGGGGGTTTTTTTTTGTTTTTTTTTCAGGAACATTTTGTGTGGCAGGATCCCTGACCCCTTGGGATCATAGAAATGTGAGATGTGGTGATCTCTCAAAAGAGTGGGTACTGGGTACACCTCAAACAGTAGAAAGAACAGGGTCCAATGTGTAGGCTCATCCAGCCCTGGCAAATCACACGCCATCATCAGCAAAGACTGGAAGTGTGTCCTACAGGATGTCACAGACACAATTTAATTGACACAACTTGAATCTGGTGCAACTGAAGGACCTTAACCAATCATCTCCATTAGTGGACCCATTTCTTCAATGACGATCGTCTCGTCAAGTGAAGAAATACTGATGGAATCGGTCACATGTCGCATCACGGGGACTCTCTGTAGAAAAGGACATTTCCAGGGAGAGAGCAATCCAATAACTGATTTGATGATTTTAAAATCACATTTAAGTTTATGTTTATTTTATTCTCAGATTCACATGTATTTATTGATATTTCTGGCTTATGGCAATCAAATGCAAGGTTTTCTTTCGGCCCTCATTTGGATGAAGTATATCCTTCATGCTGCCTCTGGGCAAAAAGTGAAATTGATCTGTCTCTACTGGTTGAAAACAAATGCATATTGGCCGCTAAATGATCAAAGCTATAAGCAGTTAAGAATTTCCATTCTTAAAAGTAAAAAAAACAAACAGATCACTGGTTCCTAGTGTTCAATACAGGTACTTCATCTGGCACTTGCATACATCTGTCGGTGAGAGTCTGAACTCAGCACAAACAGAGAGCGGTTAACAGCTGGAGCCACTGTTTTCTTTTATAGAAGTAATAAATGTGCTTTTACTAACATGTGATTCTGTTTCTCCTCTTTTACCGTAACAGGGCGGGAAACGTTTTACTGGATCATTTGGAGACCTCACAGAACTCTCTCACTGATTCCTCCCCTGAGAGAGACCGTTAATGTGGGATTAGTGGTCGGGGTGCATGTTGACGTCTGGTGCTCTCCCATAGGCTACCGGGACTCTGAAAAGCCAGACTGGGCCGTGAGTCACAGAGGACGGGACTCACCCTGCCAGCTGTGAGGCTACTGCATCTGCAGCCGTCTGCGGTCAGGAGTCTGGACCTCAAGTGACCAGAACTAAGTTCTTGTGGTCCTCGGAGGGGAGATGAAGGAAAGTCCCAAACAGAGTCATATCCGAGTGAAGCAGCCTTGTAATTATTTCTGTGGACAAAAGTAAAATTAGGCTGAGATGACATCTGAATTCTTAAAACTTCAAAATGACTCGTTCCCACCTGCTGGATCCTTAGAACCTCAAACAATCACAACTTCTTGACCACTTTTTCCTATTAGGCCAACAATGTTCCTGGACCGGATGTTATAGACCGGATCCTTTGAGGTTGACCATGAGTCACTGAAAGGGGACAACACCCTCCCTCCCCTCTCTTTCGGTCCCCTCCCACAGCTTTGAAGTGGTGACAGATTGTGCACAAACAACATAAACCGACCCCGCGACAAACGCTGTGATTTACCACCCAAGGCAAGGAAATGGCCAGTGAGACAGTTCCATTCAGTTTATAGGGCTGTTTTGTAGCGTCCGTGCCTCCGGACGGACGCTCTTTTGTGACGGCCACTTTGAGAATGCTGGAAATGAGGATTCCCAAAGCGGAGCCTGAACAAATGTCTGGGCAGGCTTACAAGCCAAAGACAATTTTGTCCCAACAAAACTCCCAGTCCCAGTGCTGTGGGGAAGAGGTTCTCTTTCAGGCTCAGGATTCACACGCTGCCTGTTATCCAACAGTATCATTGGACAGCTAGTTGGTTGTTGCACATTTCAGTCAACTACAAATGGAACTGAAATCCTGAAGTCTGAAGTCCAACTGAAGGATGCAGATATTCAATCTCATGAATGAAGTATATATATATATATATATGCGTATTGATTTGAGAGTGTTTATTTCACCATCACTAACTTTGTAAAACAGACTTACACATACACAGATCTTTTTGGAAAGAGAGTTTTCCCCTACTCAAGTACAACATGTTTGTATCTGTACTTTACATACTTCTGTTTCGTGCTATCACATTTCAGAGGGATATATTTTACACTTCAGTCTTATGTTGGTCTAGCTTTGCTTGTTCTAATGTTGCCCACCACATTTACATACATTTATATTAGAAACACTTTTCAGTGTAATGCAGTCCCGTACTACAACCTCAATAAAAAGCATAGAGTGAAATAAATACCTCTATTAAAGTGTCAATGAAAACTGAGCATTGTTGTATTGAATTGCAATGCATTGTATTGGTGTAGCTAATAAACTTTCAAACGAGTGCTGCAGTCGAGTTGGTCATGTTAGTATTAGAAATACAATTCTTTATATACAGATGTTGATACAGCATGTGTCTAGAGGAATGGATGTAAATGCTCTGCTTAGACTGATCAGTGACAGTAAAGATGTCCGTCCATGTTATTGCACAAAGTGTCTACTACATCAAATAGAAATGATATGTATGTACAGTGAGATGATTTGGTGTTACAGGGTTGTTGCACAGATAATTGTTTTCTGACATCCAATGTTAAGGGAATGTTAATGTTTGGGATGTCACTCCCACTTATAGCCCTGCATTATCAGCATTAAGGTACTGCACAGCCACACTGGGGTTTACCAGTCAGGGTGGAGCTCTGCTGGAATGCAAAAACATGCATGCAAAAACATGCATGCAAAAACAAAACAATGATTCTCCTACCAGAACATCAACAAAACAAATAGGACAAGGTCCTATTTAATGTACTCTGAGAGGGAGTCTAATCATGTGTGGGCGGACTTTAAACTCTCTACATTAGGGTCTGACTAATTAATTAAAGAGGTTCGTAAAAACAGTAGCAAACAGGCAGAAAGATACTTTCTTTTTTTAAATATTGTTTTATATAGAAGCAAAACCCTTTAAATATTCTAGTTGTGTATAAATGTGTCATTTATATGGTAATTATTTTTAGGATTCAGCCTACAAATAAACTGTAATATTTAAAATAGTCACTAGAGGGCAGCATTTTCTAAGAAATCCATACAGAGGATTCATCAAAACGTTAAATAGACTTCTATAGCTCTTTTCTAGTCTTCCGACCTCTCAAAGCGCTTTAAAACTAACGTGATCATTCACCCATTCACACACTGATACCATGCAAGGTGCCACCTGACCAACAGGGACTAATCCTTCATACCCTGCAGGAACAAGGGAGCAATTTGGGGTTATGTATTTTGCCCAGGACACATCGACACGAAAAACATTAGTGGACAACATAATACTTTTGTGACACAAAATAATGATTACTTCGCCCTAATCTTTGTGAACAGCTGAATACTTTGACCTCTTTTGGGCTCTACAAATCCCTCAAATTAAACAATTTGAAAAGGAAAAATGAATCTGTGGTTTCTCACAGCTCATGTCCATACTAAAGCCAAAGCCTGTGAGAAATAGCAGCGATAAGGACAATAAGAATATAATAAGAATAATATTTTGTGGGTATCTCTGTGTTTGAAATATAAAAGGATGTGAATACTGTCAATAAACATTAGTTGTAATTATACAATGTTTGGTACTCTAACTGTTATGCTATTGTTACATACCTACTCATTTTCCTTTTACCCTGGTAGGGGCAAAGTAAATGTATTGACTAAAGGAAAGTTGCTAATGTGTGTGTTTTCTTCTTCTTCATATTGCATTGCAATAACCGGTTTAAAGTGATCGTAAACCAAAAAGCTAATCAATGCTGACACTGTTTGCTAATAGATGAAGGAGTGAGGATACAGTACATGCTTTGAATTCCTCAGATACAACTATGCAGAATGGATGGCATGCAGCAGATCATAGAATTACACTATAACCCTGCTCTCCACTGAGCATTGTCGTCCTTCAAACAGAGAATCGGTAGGTCGATCCCCGGCTCCACTAACCCATGCCGATGTGTCCGTGGGCAAGACACTTAACCCCAAATTACATGCCTACGGTGTGTGAATGTGTGTGTGTGAATGTTAGCTACTCCTGATGGACAGGTGGAACCTTAGCCCCTCCCATCAGTGTATGAATGAGTGAATGATGACAAGTAAGAAAATGCTTTGAGAGGTCGGAAGACTAGAAAAGAGATGTACAAGTACAGACTAGAATGGAGATGTACAAGTACAGACTAGAATGGAGATGTACAAGTACGGGTCCTTTTACAACCAGAGGAGACTGGAGACTTGACTCAGCTTCTAGCTTAAAGGTGTGAGCCTTGACTTGGATTTACAAGAAATACCTGTGATTATCTCTGATAAGTAGACATGCATTTATTCTAAGGGGTCATTAGTCAGAAAGGTTAGTAGCCATATGTTAGCATGTATAAACTACTTACCCAGTAAACTTGAAGAAATGTCCATGAAAAAAGTAATTAAGAATGTATACATATTTGCATTTAACTGTTCAGCACATGTAACATGTAATGTTTAATATATGCTAAGCTCCTGCCTGGACACTCACGGATGGCTGTGGGCCAGTTTGCTGCCCTGATGAGAAAACAGTGCCGTGCTGTCGAGGCCACAGTGAGTCTGGTTGAATGGACTGTCAGGGGCTCAGCGATGGGCCGATAAGAGGACAAAGTCTCTACTGTGCTCCAGCCTCACTTATCCACTCTACAGAGATGTGAGTGAAGTCAACCTTATTTATCGAGTCTAAAGAAGGAGAGTCCTTTATGTCGTGCAGATTGTAAAACCCTCTGAGGCAAAGTTGGGATTCAGTCCTTCGTGACTAAAACTGACCTGTCTTAGTTTTAGTAAATGGACCTGTACTCGTCTTCTGACCACTCAAAGCACTTTAACACTACTTGTCATCATTCACTCATTCATATACTGATGGGAGGGGCTAAGATGCCACCTGCTCATCAGCAGTAACAAACATTCACACACACACCTTAGGCACAGCTGCAGGAGCAATTTGGGGTTAAGTGTCTTGCCCAAGGACACATCGACATGGACTAGCGGAGCCGGGGATCGAACCGCCGATTGAAATTGTTTTAGACTAAAAACGGGGGATGAGTTCATTCAAACACCATGTACCCCATAAACACTTGGGTAAATAATGAGTTGCCCTGTGCATATGTTATCACAGAGGAATGCATGAGGTAATGTGATCAAACCATAATCTTATGGCCTCGCTATCAAACTCCTCAATTTTAAACCCCTTTTTCCTCCTCCTCCCCCTGTGGACCTTTTATTTTAGCGTCAGTACTTTGTACTCACATTCTTCTATTCCAATCAGAAAAGCTCATTAGAATTCCTGCTCGTAAGAACCATAGGAGCGCGGGAGAGGCGCTGGCACTGGCACGTGCACACAGGCTTGTTCAGGGAGTGGCAAACCCAGCACGATGATGCAAGCGCACGGAGGGACAGTAGGTGGCAGCACCTGGGGCCTAAAGCAGCAGCCCAACCTTGCGGTCACGCTCTCTTTCATCCTCTCCATCCACCAGTCCGCCTGGTTTTGTCTCAGCAACAACGCGAGGTCCTCCACATAGTCGTGGGGAAAGACTGAGTGTGGAGGCCCTCATGGCATAACATAACTACATATTATAAGGTAGTATTAATTTGCACACCGATATCAATATTGATATTAGGCCGATACTGACTCAAATAGCTGGGTCGATAGTATGCCAACCAGGCTGATCTATTCAATTCAGTTATATGTTTGTATACTTTATACATTATACACTGGAATTGTAATTTCTGTTTATGTTTTGACCACAGTGTTGCTTCATAATTCATCATAATAAAGATGTTCACATTTCACAAGTAATTCCTGTTCAAATGTGCTTGTGTACATGTTTTAATCTGAATTAAAAATACAAATTTACTTAATGTATTTTTTTAATTTTTTAATTTACATTTCGTTTAACAAAGTTAGGAAAGCAATGTATAAGTCAAGCCTTAAAGCTCCCTTCCCACACTGAGACACATGAAGGAAACAGGTACCAGGAAGTGCTGCTACAGGAACATGTTTTAACCCCGACTGCACAACAACTCATCATCCAGTAATGTCAAATATATATAACATATGATATGTTCTCATACATATCATAGAATGTCAGGTTCGGGGATCTCAGGATAGCCTCTCTGCTGTTTGCAGATGATGTGGTCCTGTTTGCCTCCTCGGACCATGACCTCCAGCATTCACTGGGGCGTTTTGCAGCCGAGTGTGAAGCGGCGGGGATGAGAGTCAGCACCACGAAATCTGAGGCCATGGTGCTCTGCCGGAAACCGGTGGATTGCTCCCTCCGGGTGGGGACAGAGTGCCTACCACAAGCGAAGGAGTTCAAGTATTTCGGGGTCTTGTTCACGAGTGAGGGTAAAATGGAGCGGGAGATCGACAGGCGTATCGGTGCGGCTGCAGCAGTAAAACAGGCGTTGCACCGGGCCGTCTTGGTGAAGAAGGAGCTGAGCCGAAAGGCAAAGCTCTCAATTTACTGGTCGGTCTACGTCCCAACCCTCACCTATGGTCACGAGCTTTGGATCGTGTCCGAAAGAACGAGGTCTCGGATACAAGCGGCCGAAATGAGTTTCCTCCGTAGAGTGGCCGGGCTCAGCCTTAGAGATAGGGTGAGGAGCTCGGACATCAGGAGGGAGCTTGAAGTCGAGCCGCTACTCCTTCGTGTCGAAAGGAGTCAGCTGAGGTGGTTCGGGCATCTAATTAGGATGCCTCCAGGACGCCTCCCTTTAGAGGTTTTCCAGGCACGTCCAACTGGTAGGAGGCCCCGGGGAAGACCCAGGACACGCTGGAGGGATTATATCTCCCAGCTGGCCTGGGAACGCCTCGGGATCCCCCAGAATGAGCTGGTAGATGTTGTGGGTGAGAGAGAAGTCTGGGTCAGCCTGCTTGACCTGCTGCCTCCGCGACCCGACCCCGGATAAGCGGTGGAAAATGGATGGATGGATGGATGTTCTCATACATGTTTTTATACTTTCGATAACAACTTTTAAAAATAATTTAGACTTAGTCAGTTATATGAGTTAAATATAAAGATACGGAATCAACTAAAAGACATTGGCTTGGTCAAAATATCTTGACGTGGCCTGTCAAGAAAAGCGTGTTGTCTACTGCCACTAGTTTATTATAAATGTATACATGATGTATTCCTGCCTTTGCTTTGCTGGACAGGTGATGTGCAGCAATGATTCATCTTTCTTCAGAACATTGACTGACATAAGTCTGCTATTATTGTGTGTCATGTGTGATGGACTATTTCAATATAATACAGGTGTGGAAAAAAACATATTAAGAAAAAATAAATAATAAATACATTTATTCATACATTTCCGCAATAATAAAAGTGAAATGTAGGACTTTCACCTGTGACGGAGCATTTTTATATCATGGTACTCCAAACTGTTGCTGTCCCCGCGCCCTGGAGCTCCAAGGGCCTCCGGACTGAATTAACTGTAAACAAGCAGAAAACAAAATCGTCAAAACTAAATGTTGACTTATTTCTTCTCAAAACTTGAGATTTAATGTTATCTGAAGAACAAAAATTCAACAAGATTGTGGTAATTTTTGGGAAAGTTACAGTTGATTAGCGTATTAGCACATGAGGAAACGTGTGTCAGTCTCCTCCAGAATGACTGACGGACCGGCCCCGCTCCCCGAGAGGCTGTGATACTTTAAATAAGGACAAATAGGGTTCTTTTGACTGGAGTCCCTAAGGACCCAAAATACATTGGTATTTAATTAAATTAAATGTTTTAAACAAACACAGAAAACAATGCTATGAAGTTATTAGGAACACATTGTGATTGACAACGTCATGAGAAGTAAGAATGGCAGAATAAAGCCGCTGTGAGATATGTCGGCAGGTTTAGCTCAGGGTCTGCGGCCCCCATCATCATCCAATCCTCACGCTTCAGGTCCAAATAGTTTGAAGACCATCAACACTTCACTTTTGTGCGTTATGTTGCGTATTCATAGATTCATATTGTAAATAATAAAACCAAGTCGTATACTCACTCGCACATATGAACGGTACACTTTGTGTATGTGTGTGTGTGTGTGTGTGTGTGTGTGTGTGTGTGTGTGTGTGTGTAGAGGGGTGGGGTGGGGCATTTAGGTCCTCTCTTTACTCCACGTTACTTTAAAAATATCAAAGAATTTGAAACAAAAAAAAACCGAGCATTTAAATGCACAGCCTCGCACGAAGAGGGTTGCTTTGGATGAAATGTACATGGATGGCATCATAAATGCTGTTTGTCCACAACACATGATGAGAAAGCATGGGAATAAACAAAGCGTGAATTATGAAGATTGTTGGCTGTCTCCTTCTTTCAACTAACGGGCTGTAACTATACGGTCTGGGTGTGCTGGTTGGTTCTGTTGGCCTCAGAGAGCCTTGATGGTCTGTCCACCCACTCATCACTCAAGAAAACAACACAAAGATCTTCATGCAACTCTTTCCTTTCTGGAGCGATGCCACGGGTGCAAAAGCAAAGCGGGATCATTCCCGTGAATTGTGAGCCAACTTGTGTGAAGAAGAAGAAAAATATCGAACAATAAATGAAACTTTATCTAACTTTTTTACCCCCACCAGTCTGCAACTGCTGGATAGTTAGCCCGGCCCATCTGGTGCAGCAAATGGCCCAACTCACCAGGGAGCAAGGGGAGTGAGAGAGGGGGAGATGGCAAAGAGGGGGAGGAGAGAGAAAGGGGGGGATTGAAAACAGATCAGCAGCCTGGAGAGCTCAACACCACCGCATGTCTCTGCAACAACTGCCGAGTGAAGCCAAACCGCTTTCTACTTACAAACTTTTTCGCGAGAGAGAGAGAGAAAACCCGACAGCAACAACAGAGCTTGAACGCATCATGCTAGTTTACTGAAAGGCGCGCGAAGCACGCACGCGAGAGCGCTCCTCTTGGGAGAAGATGGATTGTAAGAAAAAGTTGGACTCGACTTGCGCCGCGCACTGAAGTCGCTCTCCGGGACAGAGAGCGGTGGGCATGCCGTGCGAACTTTGAGCGCCTCCACAACTTTTTGTTCTTCTTTCTGAGTCGGTTCATGGAGTCCGGAGAGGCTCGCCTGTCCACGGTGCCGCCAGCCCGGTCCTAGTTTACGGGAAAGTTTTCCTCGGACACAAATACATCAGTTTAAAAAGAGGGAGCGCGAGAGCCTCGGAGGTTTCGAAGTGAAAGCCAGAAAAAGGTAAGGCCACTTCTGCGGGATGCTGCCAGCAGCGCGTTGCTCTGTTTTTATGTTCACTTTCGCAGTCTTTCTCTGTGTGTTGCCGCTGGGCTTCCCCTCCTTTTCCTCTCTCTTTTTTCTTCTTCTTTTCCCGTCGCCCTGCGTGTCAGCGGCGGACGGGGCTTAATGTGGCAGCTTCACATCTCATTTGCACTTTGAACTTATCTGACACAGGAATCCCAAAAATGTTTCTTCCTGCAACCGGATCCATCACGGGAGGAGATGTGACCGGGAGCTCGGCGCCGTCCCTCCCTAACCCGAACCCGGCTCTTAATAACTTGACTGTTCTAATGGTTTCCACTGAAGTCTCCTAACAGTGACGCTGCTGTAGGGTCCCATCCACAGATGAAAACACACTTAAAATAATAACCAAGAACGATTTCCAGCATCACGAAACCCGCGTCGCGGGGTTTTGTTTCTATCATTCCACCTTTTGTGAGACTTGAATGGGAAACTAATAAAACAATTACGCGTTTGGGGCCCTTCACTTTTGTTTAATCTCTTAATGGCACAAAGCAAAGCAACGCACAGATCAGGCGTAGAGTGTGGAATGCAGTAGCAGCGGCCTGACAGGGCTGTGGAGATGTGTACTTATTGTTGAAAGATTCAGAGTAGACTGTTTGCTCTGCAGCCTGAGCAGTCAACAAACACTTGACGCCTTTGTGGGGCCCTTAAGCAGCGATATTTGCTGTTGGCTTTTCCTCCCATCTAACAGGCGCTGCTAATGATCTCCAAACTCATGTGTGCACTCTTGAGTCCCACTTTTTCTGTTAGTTCTTTTGGCCTACATATAAATGAAAAAGAAAGTGTTTCCTTAAAGCTTTTCCCAAATAATTATTTCCTTGGATGACTTTTTCTATTTCCTACTGATGAGAAAAAGTTAGAATAGGATTATGGTTTAAGACTGAGAAGAGCACGCTTTAAAAAAAAACGAGTTAACATAGAATTCAAGTTAATTTAAACAAATAAAAGAATAGTTATGCAAAACTTTCGAATAATATATATATATATATATATATATATATATTTGAATCCACCAGAATAAGCTGCATGTGTGTTTTCCGCTTCACATGATGACAACCCCGGTCGGGCCGAGGTGATTTGCATGAGAAAAAAAGAAAAAGTTTTAGTGCATTTGGCCATTGTGAAGAATGAAGAGTTCCAACAGTTAGGGCCGACGGAGAGTGAAAGGAGCGAAGAATGGATGAGCCTATTCAGCTCATTCAGCCTCAGTTCAGGGGGAGACCCATAGTGGCCATGTCACTTTCATCTCCACAGCCCGGCCCCTGTGCTCTGTTGTATGTCCGCTGCGTTAGCCCCGTCTTCACACATCGCCTCTGTGCACAGGCCCCACTTTATTGATCTGCCCCTTCTTTTTTGCTTCTTTTCTGAAAGTCCGCAGAAAATTTAATGAACCAAATACTGGAAAAGGAGGGGCCGTGTGTGTGTGTGTGTGTGTGTGTGTGTGTGTGTGTGTGTGTGTGTGTGTGTTGGAGGGGTATAGGCCAAGGAGGAGGAGTTGAGGGGGGTTGGGGGCTACAGCTCTTTTTTGAAAGCAAATACCGATGAAGTCTAGCGTACAGGGACAGAGAGGAGGGTTGGAGGAGCGGGTGAAGAGGGTGAAGTCTGAGTGACTCTGAGGAGGGGGAGGAGCACACCCCACCCTCCTCCCCGTGTGCGTCGCCGTGTACTGTACCGATGCAGCCGTCCGGCAGCCCGGCCCCTTGTGGTGGCAGAAACCTTGGCCTGTGGGGTTTGACTCTGTGGTTCGGCTGAAAAGTGTGTGCGCTGGAGTTTAGTGGCTGTGGAAGAAGAGGTATTATAGTTATAGTAACACGTTTTTCTAAATGTGAAATAACAAAGAAAAAGCAAAAAACTGCAACATGTCTTGCGGCTGCAGTGCATTCTGGTCCTCTGAGGATGAAATAAGATAATCCGTGCTGGTTGTATCATAATGAATTAACCCGTTGGTCAGTGGCCCTCAGCGTCTGAATCCCACTCTTCAGCTTCAGCCAACCCCAACGTCAGCCCGTCTTCGTCATGAGGGTGGACGGGTCAAACCAACACAGGACTTTTTACCCAGAAGACACCTGTTGGTGTCCCGTGTGAAACCAAGTCAACGCTGACTTACTTTACCGTCACTTTGTGACGTGACTTCCAGACTTTTCTTATGCCAGTTAAGTCACAAATTAGCAGTTATTTTACGCAACAAGCGCATTTATTTCAACCCAAACCACGTTGTTTTGTTGGAAAAGTAAACCTAAAAACTACTTAAGTTGTAGGTTTATTTTTAAAAGACATAATGCAATAACGAGCGGATACTTGCTGCGCCGCCCCCGGCCTCCAGAACTGACCCTGGAGCGGTAAGTAGAGCGTGATGTCTGAAGCGTCGGCCTTTGGCGAGTTGGGAGTGAGAATACCATGCGGCGAACACATGCAGGTGTGAAATGGCGAAAGTTGCTCTTTGATTCGGATTTATCAAATATGGATGAATAAAACTGCAGAATTCTGCTCCAGTTCTATCAAGGACATCTAGCAGGAAACAGGAAAGATATCCCCCCGTCATATCAGTATTCACAACTGAGAATCTGTGAGCAGCAAATGTTTGATGTTTCTTACTGAATAATTTACTTTAACAAATACTAAGCCATGGATCTGAATATAGAGGAGGGGCGTGTCGTGGATTGAAACTTACCCATGTGCAGGGATCAATTGATGAGGCTTTAATGGCCATTTAGGGGGCTGTAAAAGGCAGCTATGTGTCGGCCGATGCCACAGCCATCTCTCACAGTCAGCCCACTTCAGACGGAGGGAGGAATGAAAGAGAAAAAGATGGCCGCTCACACTCATCTGTAGAGCCCTTCAGTGAATCCCACCTCCTTTGCCTTTGGCACGGGAGACGGCGTCGGACAATCCCCGCTTGTTTTAGCGTCCGTTGTTTCACGCCCCTCGAGGCATCCTGTTCATTCTCCCTCAAGTGTGTGAGGTTAAATAGGCTCACATCATATCTGGGTCGGGGTTGCACTTTTCCACCCCCCTACTTGCCCCCCCTTTACACTACAGCGGCCATGAGTGGGCACTCCAAATCCCAGAACAGAAAGTGAGGTCACGCTGAATTGTACCGCTGCCGCCAAAAGGACCCGTTTGCGCCGCAAGGCCCCTAAAAACACACATGACGGGCGCAGAGCCCGACGTGCATTTAACAAGCTATTTTAATGGCTGTACGGTAAAATAACTGACAAGCTCATTACAGGCCGATTGACCTCATCAATCACTGCGGAACTGCAGCGGAAACAGGTTGTCTCAGGAAAACTGTATTTCCAAGTCGTGCAGCGCACAACCCTGCTCTCATGGCGGAGCCTCTGTAGTTCTCAAAGTGTGGAAGAAGAGGAAGCACAAGGCCCTCAGCCGGCTCCAATATCTCCAAAAGGGAGGAGAGCTTAAGCAGATACAGTCTTGTGTACAGTGTCCTCCGTGGCGTGTCATCACCAGCACGCCACACAAAGATCTTCCCATCGGATCCTGGCCGAACTCTTCACACACTCCTCGACTCGCATACTGACTCATCGGAAACCCAGTTTCCCAAAAGCATTTCAGCAGGAACCTCATCATTGTCTATGGACTTACAATAGGAACAATGGCTGTGGTGGATCTGGGGTCTTCAGGGGGAACCCTGCCCAGGTCACCGGAGGTCACTTCATTTGTAGGAGGGGGAGGGTGAAGCTAATTTCATTATCTCAACACAAGATAAACTCCACAGACAATGGAAAGGGACAGGTTGTTTTTTTTTACCCTAATTCGTCTTTTTACACATCACTTCTCACAGTTGTAGAGCTTCAATGATTAGTCGATTCATGTTGTAACTATTTTACAATCTTTGCTGATATTCTGTCGTCATGATAGTCAACTTTTCACCATTTCCTTTTATTTATTAGACCAAACTAATAATTGATAAGTCAAGAAAATACTGGACAGATTTATCGATAAAGGGTGCAGCCCTACTCAATTTACTGTTTTGCTTTACGAAAGTTTCATGTCACAGTTATCACGGCCAGAATCACAGACAGGACTCATCTTGTTTAGCGAACATTATTTTCAGGGGAAACAATGAAACAATTGTATGGAAGGTAATTATAAATCATAAGATGCACCTGCATAAATACATAATTAATATACATGATATTAATAAATAACAAAGAAACATTATGAGTCTGTTCTGTTCTGTCTCTACTATGATAGCAAGCTCGATCAAGTAAACAGAGCAAACATTGGTCTCAAATGTATATGGTTGATTTTCTTTCCTTTTTTTAGCTGAATAGTAGTTTGGAATCTGTAGTTTGATTACGGTTTGCTTTTGTTACTGATTTCAAGTGTTGTCGTCATTACTGGATGGCTCTCCCAGGAACTGAACGTTTCAGCCTTTCAGACGTAACTTCGGTCTGACTCATCTTCTAACTGACTTTCTAGTAGGGAAAAACAAATTCCAGTCAGGTGTGAAGCAAAAAACAGCAAACAGGGTGTGCTCCTGTCATAGGAAGCCATCTTTGTTTGTAATGAATCCTTCAGGTTTGCATTTTTGTGTGTTTTCTCTTACTTTCCAGCCGGCATACATGATCCACCTTCCATGTAGCTACAGTTTTCCCAGCATCTTGTTTGAATGAAAGTGACTAAAACCGATGGCAACTTAAATGAACTTCCTGGCTGGCGGTTGTAAAAAGCTGTTAGTCTGTAAGGAGAAGGATCACGAGTCCCCCCCTCATGTATCATTAACCCTTCCTCATCAAACACCCCAACAGGCCCTGATATGCGACTGTGAGCTCTGGAGATAGAGTAACACAGGCCTGCAGACAATGGTGTATTGTCTGCTATGTTTGCCGCGGGCCTTAATCTGATGCAGAGGCCGCTGACAACAACAAGCAGCCAGCACACAGAGAGAGAGGAGAGAGAGGAGGGAGAGGAGGGAGAGGAGGGAGAGGAGGGAGAGGAGGGAGAGGAGGGAGAGGAGAGAGAGGAGAGAGAGGAGGGAGAGGAGGGAGAGGAGAGAGAGGAGGGAGAGGAGGGAGAGGAGGGAGAGGAGGGAGAGGAGAGAGAGGAGGGAGAGGAGGGAGAGGAGGGAGAGGAGGGAGAGGAGAGAGAGGAGAGAGAGGAGAGAGAGGAGAGAGAGGAGGGAGAGGAGGGAGAGGAGGGAGAGGAGGGAGAGGAGGGAGAGGAGAGAGAGGAGAGAGAGGAGGGAGAGGAGGGAGAGGAGAGAGAGGAGGGAGAGGAGGGAGAGGAGGGAGAGGAGGGAGAGGAGAGAGAGGAGGGAGAGGAGGGAGAGGAGGGAGAGGAGGGAGAGGAGAGAGAGGAGGGAGAGGAGGGAGGCGGGATCTGTTTGTGCTCCCAACTCTGGGGTTTGTGTTGGGAGGGGAGAGGGTTAGGAGTTATGATTTAGGCCCTCCCATAGCTACAAAGTCAACGCAGCCTCAAGGGCAAGGGCGGCTGGGCTTCCTTTCTTACGTTTCCACATGATGGGAGATATTAGATTCCAAAATTGTGCTGACTCAGTGCCAGGCCACAGTCTCCTCTCAGATAGAGACGGAGAGACGGAGTTGAGCTTGGATATAGAGACACGAGCCCCGTAACCCCCACAACACGTGTTGCTGCCATCATCATCATCATCATCATCTCCTCTCTCTCTCTCTCTCTCTCTCTCTCTCTCTCTCTCTCTCTCTCTCTCTCTCTCTCTCTCTCTCTCTCTCTCCCTCTCCCTCAGGCTCCGGGCCAAAAGGAGGTTTGCTCATGTTTTGTAATCAGCTCATTAGAGGGAAACGTTACGTGCTCGGCCGTCTTTTTGCGCTCGGCTGTTTCACATGCGAGACCCGGTAATGTGAGGCTGCTCTCAGACTGAACTCAGCAGCATCAACAGGTGGTCGTAGCTTAGCAAGGCATTCCAGGAAAAGGAAAGGTGATGAGGACAGCAGAAAATCAACATTATACATATCATTCTGTTTCTCAGTTTGGAAGGCTGCACACAACAGTGAAGCACTCATTACTGGTCTAACAGAGGGGACGTTTGAAAGCTGCGTGTTGGGACGGCAATACGGTTAAAATGATGTACATGTGGTTGAATACTGACTCACTAAACTAGATCAATCCAAACCCGCAATTAAGGGGTGCTCTGCTGATTCTACCAGCCTCCAGTTCAAAACTGAAGCCACAGCGGAAGTGCCTTAAACTTCCTTTCTTCCTACTCCTACTTCTTCCTCCGGTTGCAAAAAGAAGTCTGGTTGTATAGAAGTCTATATAAATGACTCTACTTCTCTCTTGATGTATTCCCTCAGTAAACATTGTAAACATGAGTTTATGTCTCAATCTCTAGTTTCAAGTCTTCTTCAATACAGCATGATGTTCATTTAGTAAATTATGCTCATTTAGGGTCAAACAGTCCTTGTTTTCGTATTAGAACTTTAACCCTTTCACAGTGTGTTTCTTACTTCACAAAGGTAACATTTTAACCCCTAAATATGTCTTATTCAGCGCTCGGTTGCACTTAGCTCCAACCTCTCGTGTCCTCTGATTGCATGAAAAACAAGATGGCGACGGCCAAAATGTGGAACTCAAGGCTTCAAACCCTAGTCCACAAACCAAAGGGGGACATAATGAAAACGTACTGTTGGGTTATGGGACATGGGCTACACGCCAGGATGTCTCAGTCGCTGCTTCTTCGATGTTTTTCTCTCCGCCAACTTTATGGAAGTACAATAGTAATTAGGGATGTCACAATACCAGAAATGTCGTACTTGGTACCGTTATACTCGTTACCAAATTCAATACCACTGTAGAAAGCAAACAAAACAATACAGCCCATGTACAATACACTCCTTTATTACTGTTTGCATACTGTTTTTTGCATTTTACATTTTACAAGACAACATTTGAACATGTCATATAATGTTTTAATTCATCTTCGCCCTATAGTTTGAGCTTGCTTTATGCAAGTGCAATGCAACCTCCGTTAACGTTAGCTCCGTTATTTATCCAAGCAGGAGTGCTCGGCCCACTGACTGCTAACAGCTAACATTGGCTAGCGCTCCTCCTGCCAATTATAACACGGATCTGTTGTTCACAATGTAGCGTTTTCAGGCAAATGCTCATTATCCCAGGGATGACCTTAGTTTCGATACTATAGAAAAACGAGGAACGCCACGTGTTCAAACATGAGTGTGACATCCTTGCTTTTCTTCATCACGATCAATGGCGAACACAGCTGACCTCTGATTGAGTTGCCTCATTTACAACGGGACCATGAAGTAGTAATTTAACATTACAGCAGGCTTAGTGTGAGCAACAGGCTGAAATGGTGAGAAAAAGATACACAGTTAGTAATTACCACAGGTCTCACCTGGTGCCTTGCTCTGACAGCTGCTAGTGGCAGGTCCTGGTCCAACACAAACACACTGACAACCCCCCAACATCAAGGGGAGTCCCCCTGCCGGCACCAGAGGCCTGAGATCTGCCTCGGACGTAGCAGCAGCTGGCTTGTAGGGCTCAGCAATGCACAACCACAGACTGTCAACTATCACAAGCACTTCTCCTGGAGCGCTGAATGCACCGCAACAATGTGGAAGTGGCACCGCAGCGAAACCTGAGAGCCACAAATGCCAACTTTGATTTGGCCAAATCTTTACTTGACTTATAGTCTGTGGTTCTGTGGCGGAGCACACACACGGAAACAAAGCCAGTGTTGCTTAAGTAGTTGCAAGGTTATTGACAGCTGAAGCAGTCAAAGTGAGTGATAACACAACACATTTAGGTGGAATGGCCCAGTCCAAATGCTTCAGAGAGGAAGCTGGCTCAACAGCAGCGTGCAATGTGGCACCAGTGACAGCTGTGACGTTTACACACACACACCTTCATTTCATGTGTCAGTTTAGTGTCCATTCAGCTGTGACATGTCAGCCATAAAAACATCACAGTTTAAACTTTGACAAGTAGTTCAGAATATAAAATGTTCAAAGACAAAGAAAAAAAAACACTGGGCACCATTTTCCAGAGCCCGAGCTGACATTTTGAAATGACATTTCTTTTTTTTCTTTTTTACATTTTTCTGTTTTCAATATTTTGCAAAATAAATTGCATCCATATAGATTCCTCCCTGCCTGGGACTGTGTGTAGGCCCTGAGATCCACATCTGTTTTCTGTTGTTTGAGGGAGACGAAGAGATCAACCACAGGATATTGCCTTTACTAGCAGGAAAGGTCAGGTTCAGGGTGGGGTAAGAACTCATCCACAGGGCTTTCCTCCGCTGTTTTAGAGGCCTTTTATATTGCATCAGTTGTAAGCTGCTCATTACTCTCTATCTTCTGCAATTCACTGGATGATTGGGTTTTGTTAAGATATTTGAGTTTGTTTGGAACAGTCTAAGGAGAAGATCTATTTTTTAAAGGCCCTATTTTACATGATTAAAAAACAAATTGACATGTATGAACAATCCTGCTTTAGATCAATATGATAAACCATTTTGAATTTGAATCATGAGAGTTTACATTTCCCTGCCTTTCTAATGTCCTCAGTTACTGAGCCATGTAAAGCACTTAAACAGCCTGCCTATAGAAAACCTGCCCCCTGGTTTGAAACAAGAGTATTGTGGCGATACTTTCCCTCCCGCTTGAGTGACCTGAATAAATAGGTGTGCAACAGCCTGTAGTGATGTTGTTTCAACCTCTGAATCAGACTAATGGCTAATGTGTGGCTGTCAGACCTCTCACATCTACTTCATGACCTTTAAGACCTGAGCTTCAAATCCTCACAGGGAGACGCTTCTCTAAAGAGTGATTCACTCGTGGAGAATGTGTCCCAGTCTAAACTTGTCTTCCCCCAAAAGTCTCTGAAAATTCGCTGTCCAATGCGGTGTATCATCCGTCAACATAGAGATTCTCAGTCTGATAAGAATTGCAATTGTGTCATAACAATTTTGTTTTAATGTTTTTGAAAGTACAAAAGTAAAAAATTTAGTGTTTTCTGGAAAAAATGTCAAATATTGTTATAATTCTCGAATAGTATTTTTCTCAAATATTGAATTAATATTTTGTTTTTAAACCCGCAATCACTACTTGGCCACTTGGGGGTGGCGGGAACAAGCTGTAAATATAACTCAACCTAACCTTTGCTAAGCCACGCCTCCTGCTGCTCCCCGTCAAGCTGTTAGTTACCACGGAGCCATACTGTCACTAACTGCACTCACAGGTTTGATGCCAGAGAGAAGCAGACAGACGGGTCCATGTTATGTGTTTGAAGGATGTATTCAGGATGTCAGGTTAAATCTCTATGATCCAGGTTAAAGAGATAAAGCTACAGATCAGTGTAAACGTGAACCAGCACATCACCTGGAGATCGAGACAGAAGACGATGAAATGAAGCAACAGTTCCTGTAAAGCTGGGAGGCTCTTCATTCTGTCACAACAATTATAAAGCTAAAGCAGCATGTGTAGACATTCAGTATACCGTGTGTATATAGACGTGCTAACGCTAGTTAATGATATGCTCACAATTCTAGTTCCACAGGTTTTTACGTAGAAACGTAACATTTTGTTTTGTTTACAAACCCAATGTATGTGCAGCATCATTAGACTTGTTTTTGAGTCGTGTTTCTTTCCATCTGGAAATTTTAAGTTGACTTATTATTCTCCTTTTAGGTCTGTTTTGGTCTCGACTAACTTCTAAGTAAAATATGTGGCTCTGAAGCCGCATATTGCCACCATGTTCACGTGTTAACTTCGTCTGCCATTTGGTGCTGGGCAGGCAGTGCTCTGTGGGTTTAAGTGCCTTGTCTGTGACAACAGCTGCCCTGTGGGCTGTAAAACCCCAGACACTAGCAGAAAGATGCTTAAACGCTCTGTGGATCTTAGGGGAACTGCAAAGTTGAGTGATAATTCTAGGTGACTTTCATTTGATTGATTATATTTAAAGGTTTATTACTTCTTCAAAAACTGTATTTTGGTGAGAAAATAAATCCAAAGGTTCTAAAAAATCACATTTGGTAAACATCTGGGATTAACATCACTTATAATGTATAAAGACAATTTGCCAATTTGACCTTACTCTATAAGCTGTAATAATCAAGTTCACCTCACTATGACCCAAAGGGCGTGTTAATATTTCTTCTCTTTATACTGGCCCAAAACAATACAGAAATCAAGCAGTTGAAACAAATCGAGTTGTCAGGAATACAGTTTCAAATGTGGTAAACCAAAAGTACATTTTTTAGTGTGTGGTTTAAGAACTGAAGCTGCTGGACTGCATTGCTTCATGTTTAGCTGGGAGCTGAAAGCATTGCTGCCTTAACTTTACATGAAGGAGCAGCTGAAGGGCTATTGAGTCGCAATAATTGTAAAGCTCATTACTCAAGAGATGATGATGCGAGGCACCTCTCTGTCTTATTACTCAAAGACTGCTCTTCCTATTGTCTAGAGATTTGTTTACGTAGAGAGAGGCGGCGCTGATGAACACGTTATTGTAAAGTATGGGTTCATAGTGTGGGAAATAAAGCTCGATAGAAAAGGCAGTTTTTTGCTTCCCTCGAGTAAAATCTGGCCACAGTTAAGGTCGGAGTCAATGGGGCAGTTGGATGGCAATCATCTCACGTTGATGCTCATGGCGCAAAATGTGTTACTTAATTTGCTTTTTCTTTAATTATTTTCTGTTTTCAGGAAAACATGAAGCTGTCCGTTCTTAAGTAACTTAACAAAAAACGTACAAAAAAGAAGGTCCTCAATGAGCTGAGCAGTTTAAGAGTTTAAAGAACGTTTCTACACTAAACGGTGTAGTTGGGTGCTAAAAAAGTGAAATGAGTTCTTTTTGACTGTCTGGTCTTGTGTTATCTAAGGAAGGGAGTCTTTGGTAAGCTCTCGTGGAGAGAACAGTTGGTGAGTTAAATTGAAGGTTTCTCATGAAACTGTCGCAGAGAACCAGAGAGAGTCCGCCCAAGGTGGTCAGAAGGAAAACAGATGTATTTTGTTTGAATTATGGAAGGAGCTCTCTGGATCCGGATATAGTGAAGGTACGGCTGATGCACAATGGAACAAGAAGCCGGTGTGGACCACCACCACCACCACCTCCCGTCGCTCCTAAGAAGGGTTAAGAGTCTTTTGGAGTTCCTCAAGTTTGCCTTAAAGTGGGATAACTCATTGGAATCATTCTGTCCTCTTTTAAGGATTCCGAGAGACAATCCTCACAATACTAAAAGCAGCCCGAGAAATTACTAATCAGTTCTCAAAAATACCACGTCAACATCACAAAGCACGTGAAACTAAATCAAATGTCGGCTTTTGATGGTTGTTATGTTCGGCTGCATGCGCTCCTCCATCAGAAACCTGAGCAGAGAGGTCTGCAGGTGGTGTAGGGGCAGGAGACCTCACCTATAGTCCCCCCTGTGTCTGCCCAGTGAGCAGGGTGTGGGACAGCAGTTGGTGTGTATGCGCAAATTCACTGTGTGCAACCATGTAAATGTGTGTGTGTGTGTGTGTGTGTGTGTGTGTGTGTGCTGCCAGGAAAAGAGATCCTACCAGCATACGGATAACAATGACTGTAAGATAGGAAGGAAGAAAGTAAGAAGAGCAAAGCCTGGAAATCTTCAAAACGAGAGGGCCTCTTTTGATGTGTGTTTGCATTCCTTTCAGTGTTGGTGAAAGGGGAGCTGTTGAACGGTAGTGGAGGAGAGGAACACTTGAAACTGACCGAGGCACTAAGAAAAACACACACCATGGCTCATAACAAAAGTCCTGGCAGAGGGGGGCGAAGGTAAATGGAGAGAGAGAGCAAGTGGAGTTCAGAGAAGACGAGGCGCAGATACTGTTGTCTTTCAGAGACGTACAGGAGAATAGGGTAACAAAATGAATAAGGAAATATCACCATGAAACTTCTACAGCTGATTACTTACATTCAGACAATTATTTTTTGTATTACAAGTTTCATTAAATGTTACGTTAATATGTACAAAAGTAGGCATTGTCTGTTAAACATGTGCACATTTGCATACGCTTTGTATTACTCAATAAATCAGAAAATAAAATAAATAATTTTCTCCATGTTTTATGGAAGAAAATGTTGTATAAATCAGCCTATGAATGATGTATGAACAAACCCTCTGTAAAAACCTTCAGAGTATCGAGAAGAATGCTGTCTCATAGTTCTACTGAAGTGGAGATTTCTGGATCAGAGTCTGAGAACCAATTAATGTCCTTCAAAAATATGTTTTGTTAAATGCCTTACAGACTAAATACACTACAGGTGAATATGGTAAAATAAAATAACTAATATATATCACCATGACACTTCCTCAGTTACATTAAGACATTTCTTTTTGTGTTACAAGTTTTCTGAAATGTTATTATAATATGCAAATGAGTGTAATCTAATGACACATTTTGGTGAATTTAGGAGAAATCTACAGATGCAATAAACACCTGAATGTGTATTTTGAAGGAAAATCTCGAAATTGACCAGTGCATGAAAAACAATGTTTTTACCTGTAGTGTCTCACCCATCAGAGAAAAGCTGCAAGTGGAGCAAGATAATTGCTGATCTGAGTTGAATTGATTATCTTGACTTCCTTGTTACAAGACATCAACATTCTCTTTTATTTTTTAAGATACACAAACTTTATGCAAATGCTGCACTGGAAACAAGTGAATCTGAACCCCTTATGGTGTGGTGTGTCTGCATGGTGCATCAGAGCGACGGCTGCTGGAGGAAAGTCAAGAACTACTTTTCTCTGTTTCATATTTCCCATTCTGTGCGCTTACCCCGCTAAAAAACTGACGTTTTCTGTTACCCCTTTTATTTATGATTCATAAAATACATATTCAGAACCTTCCTGGTGAGGGTGGACTTTAATCATTTGTTGAATTTAATAAATACAAGACATCAATTACAACAGGTGAACCTAGTCAAGCACTTGAATAAATAAAAAAACACAAATAAAAAAAACAGACAGATTCTTCCTCAGACCTCACTTTAAAGTTAGTTCACTGAAGCAAAGACTTTGCTCCATGGTTTTGTGGCTGCGCGTGGCAGGAAGGAACAAGAACAAAGCAGCCTCGCTGTAAAGCTTAGGGTTAAGGTTTCGGATATGGGTTAGTCTAGCCTTGATAAAAATAAAAGAAGCTGCTTTGAAATGAATGAAATAAATCAATTCGAGCTGTAATCTGTAAATTCTTGTTTTGGGAATTGGCAGCTAGACAGACACTGCTATGGATGTGTTTTGCATTTCCCAGACGGTCGATCCTTGGGGCATCTTTTGAAAACATTTTGAAAACATTTTGAGGTTTGTTCAGCATCACTTCCTATGACAGCTCCTCAAGACACCACATGCAGAAGTTTGCACGCTGTAAAGAGGTGATATGTAAATCAGACTGTGTACCGTGTATTCTAAAGGTGAAGAAGTTAGGGCTCTGTGTGTTGTGAGTGGAGGTTATCCTGCCCTGCTATCTGTGGTCACATGGGTATAGGGTGGGGAAAGGAGAAGGTGTGTGTTGGGGGTGGGGGGCTGCCCAGCCAACCAGAAGATGAGAAAAGAAGTGCACCCTTGTTGTTTGTTCGCCTTTGGCCCCTGCCATCTGTCCGCTTGGTTCCTGACACCTGTACCAGCCTGTCAGAGCTGGGCTTCCCTGTCAGCAGGGGCAACGCGGCCCGGCCTGTAGGGAGACACCAGGGTGGGGGGGTGGGGGTATTGTAACAGCTCTACAGAATTAGAGAAAGAGGTGGGGGATCAGGGTGAAGTTGGGGTCACTTTTTGAGAAATGAACTCAAATCTAGCAGTTTAATTTAAGCCTGGTGTACCACACGATTTTCAAATCTGAACTGATTCATAAACAATTGTGGGAGGACATGGACAGACTAAACCAATTGTTCTTATTTTAATCGTGAGAATGCACACACACAGTCAAGACCCACACGTGGCATTTATATGAAACCATTTCAGCGTGGAGATTCCAGGGACCACACCGACACGGAGGCTGACCGTCTCCGTCACATCTTTGCCCTTGTGTGTGCTATGTTTCGCATCCAAAACAAAAATGGATGAAGTCATGGCATTTTTCCATGCGCTTGTCCTTTTTTCCGACCGCCCACCTGGCTCGGCAGGCCCACGTTCCATTGGTGCCGTTGGCAGCCATGTTTCTGTTCTAAACAAGTACGCAACATCCTGTTGGGGACACTTCTTGGTCAGCTCAAAATTCAACATTCCCTCTGTGTCTTGTTACCAGAGCGTCTCTCTGCTCTGGTGACATGCGCTCACTGCCGCAGGATCATCCATCGCCATGTTGAGAGCTGTTGAGAGGCAATAGAACTGCTCCCAACCTGGTGTTGAGCACCTTTAAGATTGTATCCGTAAACCCCTCACACTGAAGGATCCTTATGGCAGATAATCTTTTCGGACCAGCCCCAAATCGTGAATATCTCTATTGTTTGGAAGAGTGAATGTTAACCAAAATCTAGGAGTTTTAGATTACCTTTGCAGGTGCTTGTACCCCAAACCTCTCCTCATCAAAATATTGGCTCGAGGTTCAAAAGGCAATTGGAAAGCAAATAGTTGGCATGCTGTAAAAGCGCAGAAAGCGCTATTAATGCGGTGCCAGATGTTCATCAGACGGAGATGTTAAGGGGAGGATTCTCAGTTATTTTTAAGGGGCAGGCTGCTTGAAAGGAAAACTGTGTTGCTGCGAGCGCTGGTGTGTTCACGGGCACGTCTTATCTCTGCCAAGAGGGCCCGCCGCCGAAAAGGAGCCCGCTTTCTGGCCAACTGTGAATTCGATAAAAGCCCATGAAAGAGCACATTACATTCTAGCACAAAGGTGATGTCAGAGTGACGGAGTTCTCTCCCAAGACAAGACTTGAGGACGTTTTGGCACCAAGAAAAAAAAGAAACAGATGCAGCCTAAACCTGTTAGTCACCCACCTCTAATCGGCTTACACTGGCCCGGTGACAGGCGACTGGCACCTCCGAAGGGTCACACACACGGCTGCTAACACACACACGTCACAATGAAGGACGACATGTTGGATATCCACATGAAACCGACGACAGCACACATTCGGCTAGGGGAATCAGATCACTGAACAATGACTTGTTTCAAATGGCAGCATCACTCGCAGCACTCATAATTATGCATTTCCATGTTCTCATACCCTCTAGTTCTTAATATCGTTTGATCCCTCAGAGTTCTTTTATGATCTTTCTCTTGGCCAAAAATCACATTTGTTTCCCTGAGTTGAGTGAAAACTAATTGGTTTCAGGGTGTTGTTTGTGTCTTTTGGACACAAGTCAAGTCGTAAACACTTTTGTTTTACAAGAATGGAGACTGCAAAATGATTTTGTGTAAAGAAAATGTAATCAGCCGGCTTCCCGTAGCTGCCAACAGGTGTGAGGACTAAAAAGGCCTCGCTGGGATGCCCCAGAGCATTCAGATGCATGCTAAAAATGGGTTTCACTCTTCCAAACATGGAAAGAAGTCCTTCTCCTTTGCACCTGTGAAACATGAAGTCACCCGTCTGATCACATCCACGTTGCTCGTAATGTTGTCTCAGCGCTCTGTCAAAGCAGCGGCTGGAGAGCAGGTGGAAAAAGCCATGACCACAAGCGAGCCGGAGGCTGTGGAATGACCTCTCCCTCCCGGCCGGGAGCTGCAGTCTTGTTTGTTCTCGGCAGAGGATGATCTTGTAGGTCCCACCAAGTCAAACAAGTGGCGCGTTGCCAAGTCATCGGGCCATTCACACCGACATGAGGAGGTATTGACACAGTGCGAGCGCTAAAGGGCCACTCACATTTACAATTGGAACAGAAGAGGTCTGTGGAGTCTTTACATCTAACTGAGAAATCCATCTGTGTGTTCAGGGCCTGACCTGACACACGTTACACTGACAGAATAAATACATAAAGCAGTGAACGCACTGTAATACACCTCAGCTTGTTACTACATTGGAGAAGAAATACTTGATTCCTTGACGGTCTGGTATTTAAAAAAAAGTGAAACAATTAAGAATAGGTTTTACTATATTTAGCTTAAAGGGGCAATAGATCATTTTTCAATTACTGTCTTGTGTTTTTGTGATTTTCTTTATGTAAAGCAACATACTGTAGCACTGTACTAAATACTAATTTCCTCTTTTTGAACAATAAAACTCAACTAGAAACAATCAATATGATTGTTTAACAAGGTTCCAGTCATCCCGCTTTGAGAAACAGATTGAACTTGTTTTCGGGGTTCACTATCCATGTTCTAGGGCCTCAAGACCCATCTCTTCACCTCTGCCTATCAGTAGCCCCCTTTTGACTGTATCATGTTCTGCTTTGTCCTGTTTTTCTTTGCTTTGTTTTGTTTTGTCTTGTATCGTCCAGTTTTGCTTTACCTTCTAATCCTGCTCCCTGTAAAGCGACTTTGAGTCCATGAAAAGCGCTATATAAATTCAATTTATTATTATTATTATTATTATTATTATTAGGGTGAATGAGTATGTTACACCTTGCTGAAAACCTTCATGAACAAGGCAAACAAGGACAACAAAGCTACAGCTCCCGTAAACACTCATATATTTTTCAATGCATCACCTACGTCCTGTTGCACAGTCACGGCCAAGAGCAAATATTTTAACCTCACACTTGTGCCTCTTGCCTTTCCAGGTAGTGACGGAACTCAAGGGCAGCATGGAGACTTCAGCTCCAACAGCCACGGAGAAGAAGGAGTGTAAGGGTTCAGGTCTGGACGGGAGCAGCTTCTCAGAAATCCCAAAGAAGCCCCTGCCCACCACTCTGACCAGAGGTACAGCTTTTTAATAAATCATTTACCTTTTATACTAGATCATTTGGTGATAAAGCAATACTACCGCAGCCATTCTAATATAGCACTCTAGTATTCTTTTGTTTGCTGTAGCATCCTGTACTCATACAGTGCAGTGAACTGAAACACGACGGCCAGTCACATAAGTAGCTGGATGCACATGAAAAGAGGAAGACCAAGAGATGGGGCACGCATGTTTCAGAGATGTCAGAGAATGGGTGATGAAAAAGTGTTATAATGAGGTCGAAAGACCTTGTTCTCACCTCCCAAGTGTAAATTTCATGAATTACTAAAGAAGGCTGGCAAAATAGTGGACGACATAGTGTACCAGAGTCCTCGGATAAAGGCCGGGCGGAGGGAAGCACCTTTGAAATGCTAAGGAGAAATCGGATGACATTGTGGCGTTAGCGGTATTTCTGCTTAATGATGGGCTTGGTGGCCTGCCACGAGAGGAGCCATTAATTGTTTAGGGATGTGTGGTGAGAAACTAGGACATTTCAGCGCTGCCCTCCCTGGCACCTCCACAAAGAGGACACAAGTTTTTCATACCAGCAAAGAAGAAAAAAGTAGTGCGCTTGCCATGATATGAATTATTTAGTCAATTACACTGTTATGATCATTGTGTATTATGTAGACTGCGGTGGTTGAATTTTCATAACCTTGCACCAGTGAAAAAAAATAAAGGAGTCTGCTGCACCCATCAGGGCTTATTTGTGCTTGTGTGGTACCACAGAGGTTGCAGGGTGTACAAGATCCCCACTATAAAGGGGTCATAATTAAAAGATGAGAGCTCATGTTTTCATTAGTGCATGCGTGATGAAAACTCCTCCTAACGAGGTCTGAGGACCTTGTTCGGGCCTCTGAGGTACCAGTGTTATAAATTACTAACGCCTGCTGGTGGAGCCGGCTGGTGGACACTGAACCCCCTCAGGAAGACACACTGGCTTCATCTGAGGGCCACTGCAGGAACATACCAATCAAGTTGCTTTACTGTTTAATGAAGGGCCTGGTGGCCTGCCATCACAAAGCTCCCCACGTCACACGGGGGAGCGGTAAAAGTAGGACGTTAGTGTGTCATTAGATAGTTTTAAGACTCCGCTTTTGTTTCCATTATTCTTTTCTTTTTGTATTTGAATTGGTTCTCGAATTAGCATGCATGTGGAAACCCAAATGTGGGGCAAATGTGAATAAATCAAGTAGCTTGGAAACATTTCTTGTAAGATGTCACAAACTGGCTACTTAAAAGGTCCTCTTTCAGGCAGCTTACTCATATTTGAAACGGAATTGCAAAGTACTCCAAACCATGCAGGCTGCATTATGGGTTTCTGTGAGCTGGAAAAGGAAACCGCACAATACACTAGTGTAACTTAAGCAGAAACATCCTGAGCACATCTCGTTCACCCTGATCTGCTGCGTCAGCCGGCAACGAGTCTCATAACTTGTTTGATGAGAGCTCACTTTGCTCGTGTTTCATAGAGACATGCTTTGCCCTTCGGACATGTCTGTGAGTGTGAAGACATCATGGAAGTGTGTCTGGCCACTTATACAGAGTCAGGGTCCAAGGAGGAGAGACGATAAGAGGCCAGGGAGGCTGGCACTAGAGTGCAGGTCGGGTTCGGTCCTCGTGATAGGAGGCGGGCTTCGTTCTCTGGGCCTTGTTAATGGTTTTAAATGGGCACCCACATTCCGTGTGACAGCCTGCATCCGTCTCGCAGCTACAGGGCGTGCTTCCACAGGCAACGGCACTTGCAACCCGACTCCCAGGCCTCCGGGATTTACGAGTCTGTGTCGGCTTGTGCTTCACCATGTCAGAGTAACATGTGTCCGGATTAGGTACCAGGACTGTAAAACATCTCATGGTTTCAAAGGAATACCTGTGATGGATGCCCCCCCTACTTCACAAAATGAGACTGGCATATGGACGCCCGGATGCACTGTGTGCCGAGCATGGCCGACCGTTTGCAACGCAGATCTGCCAACGTGTTGTTTTACGGCCCTTGTTATATTCTGAGAAAGTTTGCCGAAGAGAATTTTTCCATCATCCCTCACTCCGGTGTTGACTGTACGAGGCCAGTGGAGCAGACAAGCTCGCTAACACTGATTATTTCTGCCTAAGCAGTGTGTTATATTCATCTTTCTTGGAGTTCAGCCGTAGCTTGCGAACGCCCGACAGAGATTGATGTTCTTCAGCATAAGAAACACATTGTCCACAGATAATTATTCACAGCTTTGATGTATGTAAGGAGGATGCCAATGAGAGGCAGCACAAAAAAAAAAGAAATGTCCTCACCTTTGTCAACACTTGCTGTATTACTTGTACTCAAACAAGAATACGGCATTAAATCACCGACCTTCAGTTTTTCTGCATGAAAATGGATTGGCCAAGTCTGACTCGGAGTGGTCACTGGAGCACAGATGGATGCAGAGGAGAAGTCTGGAGTAATTAGTCTTGCAGGGAGTAGAGCACTGGCTTTGCGATAAGGAGCCGTGTGTTAATCATGGCTATCACAGGGGGTCTTAGATGGAGCAAGAGTCTGAAGGGTCTCCACCGGGGTCTCCGCACCGGCCACAAGGGCTTTCTCTGGAGTGTGCTCTGGAATGGGTCACCCCCTCCTCCCTTCCCCCCGTCAGAGAAAAATGTCCCAGAGCAAAATAGACCCCCTCCTCCCCCAGCTCCCTCCCTCACCGTCCACAGGCCTACTCCAAAAGGACAGCCACTAATCTTCCTGAGAAAGAGATTTCTGCCTTTCTTTCTGTGCTCCTAAATGAGGCTCTTACGCTGCTGTGGTTCCACAGACCGGGTGAGAGGTGGAGGCGAGGGGATTGGCAGGGGATTCAGTGGCCAGGGTTATGTAGGGATGACCGCATTCAAGCCAGACCCCTTGCCCCCTTTGGTTTAACTCCTTGGCCCTCCACCTTTATTGAAAGAATCAGAGGATCTGTCTCCTGATGCCTGAAGTATTCTACTTAGCAAAAAAGAAAATGCAGTTGTTCAAAATGGCCATGATGCTCCAACGTCCGGACCAGATCATTATTATTTTTTGACCAAAGAACACACCTGTGGGTTTAGTGTAAATGCAACTTTATGTATCTTTTCTGGGGATGTCAATACTAGAAATGTAGAAGTTGGCACCATGACCAGTGAAATTCCACCGTACTCATATTGACACCAATAACCATTAAGCCATCACAAAAGACCCAACTATACTACACTACACTATACTATAAAACTACAAAACTATAAATAGCATGTACATCAACATACACTCCTTTATTATTGATTGCATACTGTTTTTGCAAATGTATTATTAATCACTGATGATTTGTCCTTGAACGCACCATAATGTAACTCAATGTAACCTCTGTTTTTTATTTAGCTAAGCAGAACTGTTCTGGCCCAACGACTACCTAAGAGCTAAGATTAGCTAGCTCTCCTCCAGTTGATTTGATCACAGATTTGGTGGTCATGAATGTAGCATTATCAGGGTACTGTTCTATCGTCTCCGGGTCGATGGAACCCGCTCAAGCCCGGATCCCTGATACCTGCGGTACCTGCGGTTTCAGAATTGTGCCATCGACTGGGCATCAAAGCATATGTTCTCTCGACACTCCCTAATCTTTGCTATTTAAGGAAATACTGCAGATCGAGTTACGAGGCTGCACATACAAGAAACCCTTCCCTAACCCTGAAGGCCTCCAAACATGTCATGGATTTCATTTATAACAGCCAAAGTCCATATTTGCATCATCGGTGATGAGAAAGAATCAGCTCTATCAGGTGTCATCTACAGTAACATTTTGTAACAGCATCAATAATGCCTCTCCTGATACTTGAGATGCAAGCAACAAGCTTACAGGAAGGCCTATTGACCAAGTCCCAGTGTTGTTTATTTTCCTGTCAGGGTCTATAGCCACACACTATCAGGAACTCACCGCTTTCCTCCAAGAATGACTTTAAGAGAGGCCGATATTGTTTCTGTCCCGGAATGACTTTCAATTTATGGCCTTCATCATCTGCAGAGTCAGTTTACACTATGTGCCTGATATGTCCTGTATGTGCCCTTACTTGGGACTGCACACAGGTCTGCATGGGGAAAAACCTGCTGAAATACTTGAACAGCCGACTGGCGATCTGGGTAACAGATTACTTCATGTGGCTCCTATAAAACGTTAACTTGGTCTTTTTCCAAGTCATCCACAACCCCTCTAAGCTTCCATCCTCACACTCTGTTTACTACTGTTTACTGGCTGGCCATGACTGGATTTGAAGATTAGATATGTTAAGATATGTTTGTACGCACCATAACGTCACCCATTGGTTTGTGGACTACGGTTTTGAATCCTTAAGTTCAGCATTTTGGCCATGGCCATCTTAGTTTTTTTCATGAACTGAAAACACTGTGAAAGGGTTAAAGTGCTTAGACAAAAACACGGAACACCGTGGCAGCAACCTGTCAATCACCTTGTTGCCCCGCCCTAAAGCACCTCCTACTTTATGGTCTGTTTGACCCTAAATGAGCATAATTTACTAAATGAACATCATGCTGTATTGAAGAAGACTTGAAACTAGAGATTGAGACATAAACTCATGTTTACAATGTTTACTGAGGGAATACATCAAGAGAGAAGTAGAGTATTTATATAGACTTCTATACAACCAGACTTCTTTCTGCAACCAGAGCAGGCACTTCAGCACTGGCTTCACATTTCAGATCCAGATGTTGCTGCCTGGTCAAACCCTAAAACAGGGGTTTGAGCCCTGAGTACTAGTTGCAGCTTTTATCATCACCATCAACTGGGAACTGCTGTAGGATGGTGAACCCGTCCAGGGATTGTTAGCAATTCTTCACAAGGGGTTTGAAGTCTTACATACAGTTATTATTATGACTTTATGTTTTATTTAATATAAAGCTAAATTATACATGTTTCCTAGATTCCTTTTTATGTATATGTTATGTTGAACTAAGAAGGCAAAGAAACCACAAGATGAATCCAACCATGTGGTTCAGAGGAATTCATAACAACTTTTAAGCTCTATCAAGACTCAGTTTCCTAGTTTTGAAAAAGAATATCTCAAGACAAATGTGTATTTTAGTGAATATTAATAAGGTAAATATTAGGAAGCCTATTTTATGAGCAAATGCCTTTTGTGTGTTATCTGAATGAGCACTGAAAGCCTTTGGAAGCTCTATAATGTGGTTATGAAACATACATCAGGCTCAAATGAGCGGATATTTCTGATATTAGTTGTTTCTTTGGAACGCTCCGCTTCAAAGCAGTCAGAGTTAAAAAGCAACGTGGTATGCTTTGGGCAAAGTCTGAGAATATAAATCTCTGTACCAGAGGCGTACACACACACACACACACACACACACACACACACACACACACACACACACACACACACACACACACAAAGACAACATGTTACATTCTTCTCCGTTTACAAGCAGTGGGAGAGGAGGTAGAGGCAATATATGGATGCTTTAGGGGATTAACCAACACCCGTCCGCCAGCTTTCTCTCTCCATCCCCTGAGTCTCTTCCTTCTCCCTTGCTCATACTTCCCTTTTTCTTTTTGTGCTTCATCCGCTCTTAAACAGAAAGCTCTTTCCCAGCATGCAGAGTGTAATCCATGCCCCTGCCTCTAAGACACTTCCTGCCTGTTTTGTTTGTCAGGCTGAAGGGAATCAGCCCTGGAAGGTTTAGCTCCCTCCTCTTCTCTGAGGTGTCGCCTCATGGCAACCGCTTTCTTTCGACGGGTTATCAAAGAAGTTGTTGGTTCAAGGTCCATGCCCACGCATTTCTACACCGTCAACTCGCCGACCCGGTGTGACCCTCAGTGTCCGTCAGACTTGAGCCACCAGCCTGCCAGCCTCGGCTACTTTCATCCACTAATGTAGCCCCAGCACTCACAGTTCAAGTGAAGCAAAATAAACGTCCGTGGAGTTTAGACGTGGTAAAACAAAAATGTGTGCTAGCTGTAAACACGGGCGGGAGGCGCTTGTGTAAACAGGCCTGGTTCCTACGGCTGAGTGGGTCTGGAGGCAGACAGTTTGTGGTCGGGCTCTTCCGGTTCGTACCCCCGCACACACACCACCAGCCCCCCCTCCCCGCCTCGCTTGCGGACACAGCTGTGGTCCGCCCTCGCTGGAACGCTGCTGGAGTAAAAGAATCAATCACAGCGCTGCACGGAGCAAAGCAAAGCCCACTCACCCATGATGAGAAGTGCATGTCTGCAGTTGCTGAGGCATCAGCCGAGAATATATAAAACAATAAACACCTTAAAAGTTTGCATCAACATACGTCTCTCCAGGGAGAACGTTTTATTACGTTGATGTTCCAGACTTCCAGACAGCGGAAAATAGGTTTATTTACAATTAATATCTGCCGTAATTGTACTGTAATTGTACTAAGAAAGCAAGAGGAGGAAATAGATTTTTGCCATCAGTGCAATTCCTCCTGAGGGAAGCGCTGCTTCTTGTAATTACAGATCTAAGGTTTCACTGCTGCTGAGCAGCCTCTGGTAGCATTTAGCAATTAGCCAACTGTACAATAGAAAAGCGTCCTGCCCAGACAGCGGCTACGTTTGCAGCAGAGGCGGAGGAATCCCATAAACATTTATGAAAAAATAAACTTTTACAATGTATGTTGGTAGTCACAGCCTCAGGAGGGGGAATCTTTCTCCAGATGGCGTGTGCGGCTGTGACACCGGCCATCCCCAACTCATTCCGACTCATTCCGTGGAGAGGACGCAGACGAGTCAAGGGGAACTGTGCAACCAGCAAAATGAGCCCATGAGGTTGCCTCGGTAAATACAGTGGACGGCTGTCCCTTCACACAATTCATTGGCTCTGGGAACATTGTCCTAAAAACTGGATCAGAGGGAAAAACAGAGAGGCTTCTTTAAAGAAAAGTCACATATCAAATTTGGCTTGGTTTTTGCTTTCTGCAATTTGTTATAGATTTGATATTGAGGCACAACTTGTACTCCATTTTAAGGCTATTATAAAGTCTAATATGTTGAGCAGTATGTATGATCAAATCTCATTTCAAGGGTCAACACAGACATTTAATCTCTATCTCACTGTCTTCTTCAAATGGAGCTGATTCATTTTTCATCACGTTACCTCAGGGGAATGTTGGTCACATGACATCACATACGATGCTGTATCGATTCTCAAAAACGTTATAGATTTTTCAGCAATAATTTACATGCAAGGATTTTGGGCATGCAGAGGCTCAGCTTGCACAAAACGCAGTGCTGCTTTATGACGCTGGATGTATCGGGGATCGCGATAACGCCATCGTTCTGATTGCATACAAAAGTAAAGACAAAGACTCATATTATGAAGGTGGTTTTCTTTATACCATGCCAGTTTCCCAAATATTACATTTTTTTTCACAATTCTATCGCAATATATTGCAATAAATTAAATGGTAACACAAAGCCCTAATTGAATCACATGACTGGCGACACATTTATGACACCTGTGGTTGATGTGGTTGCATCACTGATAAGCTAGTAAGTAGACATTGAATAGAATGTATTTTATCGCAATAGAATAAAGAAGGAATTCCAAACGGAGGCTGGTTTTCCTGCCATTCTTTACTGCGGGTTAAAAAAGGACTTTCTGCCAGCCATAAGCTACAGTGCCATATTCTTTGTGAGAAAGTGACTCTGGACTGGGCTACTATTAGTTTCACTGCTCTGTAATCTCAGTAAAGCCTGTCATATGGTTGTCATGGTCCTTTGAAAAAAAAGGAAACAAAATGCTGCGAATATGGAAAACTGATTTGTATGCCATTCATCATACAGCTGCAGGAAACAGGAATAAAGACAGTGGTTCTGTAACAGCTGGGTAGCAACAGATGATTGAGGGTTGGCATTGTAGCTTTTTTTCCCGAAAAAGGATGTCTGAGATTTAAATCTGAAATTCTTACCTTAATATGACACGTGCCCTTTGGACGATACTTTTGCCCAGTGTGCTCCTTGTGCTTTAATGGCCTCGCTACAGTTCTATAATTGTGCTGCAGCAAAGTACATTTTGTTGAAAAAAGTCTCTATGAATCCAGCCTCGTAACTTTGTTCTCAAAGTGCACCGGATTGATACATTTAACTTTATAATATACACAATCTTCATGTCAGTTTTTTAAATATATTTTCAAGCTTGAATTAAAGCAGTTTCATTGTGATTCCCTTAGTTTCGAGCGGTGGGGATTATACTTGAAACCAGTAAGGATATGTCAGGATTTAAAGAAATAGAAATAGAAACTCATGAAATCAAACATAGCATTAAATGTTACTCAGAGACAATTTGAAGTGTGCGATAAAAAGCAGGAGGGAGGAGCCTCTTTGTGTGGTGTTTTGGTCTACAGATGAACAAAAACACCAACAACAACACATACCAACAATGAAAATACCCTCAAACTCTTTTCTGTCAACTAAACTTCCCTAAATCCAAATGAAAGTTTTGTTCTGTGAAGATATATAATTACACTCATTTTGCAATTACTGCGACAAGGTTCATCGCTCTGCTTCAGCACCATTACGTAGGTGGAAGGAGGCGGCTGTCTCGCAAACAGTCTGCGAATGAAAAGGCCTCGTTGAATGAGAGCCTGTGTGTTAGTATAGCGTGTAAGCCTGTTGTGTTTTGTTTGCCAGGTGATTTCCCCGACGGTGTTAGCTAAGCCTGAGAATTTTTGGCGCTGGCTTCAAAGAGCAGCAGGGTCATCCCCTGGCAGCGGCGAATACAGACATGTTCACGGCAGCCGTGGAGCTGACGTGCGCAGCACTGCAGGCAGACTGCCCGTCAGCTTGACCACCTCCATCCTACATTGGGAAGTTGGTCTAAGGACTTGTAGAGCTAGTTTCAGAGAGAGACTCACGCTTCAGAGGAAATGGAAACCATCCATTGTTCCACACTCAATCTATATTTTCACACAGTGGTGAAACAATTTGTCAAGTGACAGAAAAGCTGTATTTTTATTGATGTGAATTGAATACTTTTTGGCAATATGAGGACAGCTTGGCTCTAGGGAATTGTGTTGGTAATTTTCAGATTAGACCTTCAGATGGACAGTTTTCAGAACAGATCACTCTAAAAAGAAAACTATCATTAGTGTCAGCCCTATACTTACATTCACACACGTTCATATTGTGCAAGTTCATATTCTCTCTCAGAGTGCATCCACACTACGCAAGGAGTTAACTGCAGTGCTGCCTCAGACACCTACTGCGTAGGGGTTCATTCAGCCGTACTGTGCACAGTAACTGTGTCTATTCTTTTATTACCTTCGCCAGGTTTTCACTTTGGTTTGTTGGTCATAGGTTCCAGATAGACTACTATTTCCATTAAACTTGATTGAAGGGTGTCGCATACATTTTGGAGAGGATCCGAATCACAGGGAAGATCCACGCATCGTCTTTCACTTATGGAAACTGCCAGGGCAGAGGTCTGCACTCTCCAAGTGCCCTCTAGTTTTTTTTCTTTGTGATGCAGGTGTCTCTTTTTGAGACTCGTCTTCCATAATAGCCTTATCTGTTACATAAAGTCTAACGGTACAATGTTCACCACCACCAACGTTCACAACGTTAACCAGATGTTATGACGTTAACCACTACAGTTTCACAACAATAACTAGGTGTTATGATGTTAACCACTACAGTTTCACAACAATAACTAGGTGTTATGATGTTAACCACTACAGTTTCACAACAATAACTAGGTGTTATGATGTTAACCACTACAGTTTCACAACAATAACTAGGTGTTATGATGTTAACCACTACAGTTTCACAACAATAACTAGGTGTTATGATGTTAACCACTACAGTTTCACAACAATAACTAGGTGTTATGATGTTAACCACTACAGTTTCACAACAATAACTAGGTGTTATGACGTTAACCACTACAGTTTCACAACAATAACTAGGTGTTATGATGTTAACCACTACAGTTTCACAACAATAACTAGGTGTTATGATGTTAACCACTACAGTTTCACAACAATAACTAGGTGTTATGATGTTAACCACTACAGTTTCACAACAATAACTAGGTGTTATGATGTTAACCACTACAGTTTCACAACAATAACTAGGTGTTATGATGTTAACCACTACAGTTTCACAACAATAACTAGGTGTTATGATGTTAACCACTACAGTTTCACAACAATAACTAGGTGTTATGATGTTAACCACTACAGTTTCACAACAATAACTAGGTGTTATGATGTTAACCACTACAGTTTCACAACAATAACTAGGTGTTATGACGTTAACCACTACAGTTTCACAACAATAACTAGGTGTTATGATGTTAACCACTACAGTTTCACAACAATAACTAGGTGTTATGATGTTAACCACTACAGTTTCACAACAATAACTAGGTGTTATGATGTTAACCACTACAGTTTCACAACAATAACTAGGTGTTATGATGTTAACCACTACAGTTTCACAACAATAACTAGGTGTTATGATGTTAACCACTACAGTTTCACAACAATAACTAGGTGTTATGATGTTAACCACTACAGTTTCACAACAATAACTAGATGTTATGACGTTAACCACTACAGTTTCACAACAATAACTAGGTGTTATGACGTTAACCACTACAGTTTCACAACAATAACTAGGTGTTATGACGTTAACCACTACAGTTTCACAACAATAACTAGGTGTTATGATGTTAACCACTACAGTTTCACAACAATAACTAGGTGTTATGACGTTAACCACTACAGTTTCACAACAATAACTAGGTGTTATGACGTTAACCACTACAGTTTCACAACAATAACTAGGTGTTATGATGTTAACCACTACAGTTTCACAACAATAACTAGGTGTTATGATGTTAACCACTACAGTTTCACAACAATAACTAGGTGTTATGATGTTAACCACTACAGTTTCACAACAATAACTAGGTGTTATGATGTTAACCACTACAGTTTCACAACAATAACTAGGTGTTATGATGTTAACCACTACAGTTTCACAACAATAACTAGGTGTTATGATGTTAACCACTACAGTTTCACAACAATAACTAGGTGTTATGATGTTAACCACTACAGTTTCACAACAATAACTAGGTGTTATGACGTTAACCACTACAGTTTCACAACAGTAACTAGGTGTTATGATGTTAACCACTACAGTTTCACAACAATAACTAGGTGTTATGATGTTAACCACTACAGTTTCACAACAATAACTAGGTGTTATGATGTTAACCACTACAGTTTCACAACAATAACTAGGTGTTATGACGTTAACCACTACAGTTTCACAACAGTAACTAGGTGTTATGATGTTAACCACTACAGTTTCACAACAGTAACTAGGTGTTATGATGTTAACCACTACAGTTTCACAACAATAACTAGGTGTTTTGATGTTAACCACTACAGTTTCACAACAATAACTAGGTGTTATGATGTTAACCACTACAGTTTCACAACAATAACTAGGTGTTATGATGTTAACCACTACAGTTTCACAACAATAACTAGGTGTTATGATGTTAACCACTACAGTTTCACAACAATAACTAGGTGTTATGACGTTAACCACTACAGTTTCACAACAATAACTAGGTGTTATGACGTTAACCACTACAGTTTCACAACAATAACTAGGTGTTATGACGTTAACCACTACAGTTTCACAACAATAACTAGGTGTTATGACGTTAACCACTACAGTTTCACAACAATAACTAGGTGTTATGACGTTAACCACTACAGTTTCACAACAATAACTAGGTGTTATGATGTTAACCACTACAGTTTCACAACAATAACTAGGTGTTATGATGTTAACCACTACAGTTTCACAACAATAACTAGGTGTTATGACGTTAACCACTACAGTTTCACAACAATAACTAGGTGTTATGACGTTAACCACTACAGTTTCACAACAATAACTAGGTGTTATGATGTTAACCACTACAGTTTCACAACAATGACTAGGTGTTATGATGTTAACCACTACAGTTTCACAACAATAACTAGGTGTTATGATGTTAACCACTACAGTTTCACAACAATAACTAGGTGTTATGATGTTAACCACTACAGTTTCACAACAATAACTAGGTGTTATGATGTTAACCACTACAGTTTCACAACAATAACTAGGTGTTATGATGTTAACCACTACAGTTTCACAACAATAACTAGGTGTTATGATGTTAACCACTACAGTTTCACAACAATAACTAGGTGTTATGATGTTAACCACTACAGTTTCACAACAATAACTAGGTGTTATGATGTTAACCACTACAGTTTCACAACAATAACTAGGTGTTATGATGTTAACCACTACAGTTTCACAACAATAACTAGGTGTTATGATGTTAACCACTACAGTTTCACAACAATAACTAGGTGTTATGATGTTAACCACTACAGTTTCACAACAATAACTAGGTGTTATGATGTTAACCACTACAGTTTCACAACAGTAACTAGGTGTTATGACGTTAACCACTACAGTTTCACAACAATAACTAGGTGTTATGACGTTAACCACTACAGTTTCACAACAATAACTAGGTGTTATGATGTTAACCACTACAGTTTCACAACAATAACTAGGTGTTATGATGTTAACCACTACAGTTTCACAACAATAACTAGGTGTTATGATGTTAACCACTACAGTTTCACAACAATAACTAGGTGTTATGACGTTAACCACTACAGTTTCACAACAATAACTAGGTGTTATGACGTTAACCACTACAGTTTCACAACAATAACTAGGTGTTATGATGTTAACCACTACAGTTTCACAACAATAACTAGGTGTTATGATGTTAACCACTACAGTTTCACAACAGTAACTAGGTGTTATGATGTTAACCACTACAGTTTCACAACAATAACTAGGTGTTATGATGTTAACCACTACAGTTTCACAACAATAACTAGGTGTTATGATGTTAACCACTACAGTTTCACAACAATAACTAGGTGTTATGATGTTAACCACTACAGTTTCACAACAATAACTAGGTGTTATGATGTTAACCGCTACAGTTTCACAACAGTAACTAGGTGTTATGATGTTAACTGCTACAGTTTCACAACAGTAACTAGGTGTTATGATGTTAACCACTACAGTTTCACAACAATAACTAGGTGTTATGATGTTAACCACTACAGTTTCACAACAATAACTAGGTGTTATGATGTTAACCACTACAGTTTCACAACAATAACTAGGTGTTATGATGTTAACCACTACAGTTTCACAACAATAACTAGGTGTTATGATGTTAACCACTACAGTTTCACAACAATAACTAGGTGTTATGATGTTAACCACTACAGTTTCACAACAGTAACTAGGTGTTATGATGTTAACTGCTACAGTTTCACGACGTTAACCAGTTGTATCAACTTTATCTGCCACCATTTCACACTTTCAATCAGGTGTGACAACGTATTGTGACCAAATATTGTTAGCCAGGTGTCACGTTAACCATGACCATTTCACAACGTTAACCTGGTGTAACAACGTGTACATCGACCATTTCACAATGTTGGCCAGGTGTTACATTAACCGCAAACATCTCACTATAACGTAAGAGGGTTTTTTACCACAACGTCCCAGGTGTTGCAATGTTTCTGGCGACTGTATCACAAAGGTTTTGTTGTTTGCTGACCAAAAGACAGAAAAAGACATGTCATTGTCTCTATATTGTCCAGGCCTTTCAGTCTGGACAAGAAGCTTAATAAAAACAACCAATAATGTTTTGGTATTTTTTAGCTTTCAGTCGGCTTAGTGTGGATATTTTGTCTCACAATCACCTCTGGACCCTGATGGCTTAAAGCAGCTTGTCTCCAGATTGTAATCTTCTCAGAGATTATAAAGTAAACTGCCCTGGTAAAACATTGTACTGTCAGACATGTTGTGGCAAGCTGCTTTTTCAGCAATCACACTAGATGCACAGTGTATCGCATCACTCAATGCACACCTCCTCAGTGCACTTTTTATTCAAAAGCTTTCATCCTTAGTGGACCCATTATTTAAGCATTTGTGCATTTTGCAAATCATATTTATGTGTCACCATCTTGACTTTATAATAAACGCCAGGTGTTTTAGCATGATCTCAGCTTGAACAAGTGAAAAGACAAATTTTATAAACGTGTGTGTGTGTGTGTGTGTGTGTGTGTGTGTGTGTGTGTGTGTGTGTGTGTGTGTGTGTGTGTGTGTGTGTGTGTTCTGGGTATAATTTATCCATGAGACATTCTCTGAGTGTTAGCTTTGGCAAAACAGTTTGAGATGCTTAAGCGATAAAGGTACTGTAAATCCACTGTAGTCTCAGAGAGAATCTGGCCATCCAAAATTCCCACGGAACAAAGAGGGGGAGGAGGGGGGCAGGCAGGGGGGTGCGGAGAGGAAGAAAGGGAGAGGGTACTCAGCTGAAGAGGGGGTATTGTTTACATATCAAGACGCTTCCTCTAACTCCCAGGAAAAGCAGTAATTTACCTAGCGAGGTTTTACAGTTTAATTTCTCCATTGTGCGGGGGGATAAGGCCTTAATTATAGAGGAAGTGGCCCTAAGCCCCGGACAGAGGGCGAGGGCTCACAGAGTTTTGGACCCCCACTTCTCCAGCCTCAATCTGAATTTCTCACTCCCTCTTCGCTGTGGCCATGTTGCCTGTTCATTAGCACTTGTGGGGTGTCTGGGCGCTTGCCAATTACTGCTCTGCTCCAAGTAATATTTCCTTCCATGAGGCCAGAGCAGCCCGACTGGTGGAGACTTCTAGGCGTCTGAGCCCGAAGGATTGGGGGTGGGTGGACGACGACATTGTGCCAGAGTTTCGGCACCCTTACCCTCTACAGACTGGAAATCACTTCACGCAATCACCACTTTTGGAACATTTAATGCTAAAGCCATTGAGTGACATCTTCGGTAATATCCAGACTGGGCCTCTTGCACAGTATGTCATCATGACAGACTTGAGCAAATATTGACCAAAGCTATAAAGGTTCACGGTATACAGGGTCAAATATATGGTTACTGCAAAACTATCCATCAACAACTTATTAAGTTGTGTATTCAGTTTGAAGACATGTTTGGGATTTCACGTCTTTTAAATGCAGTTTAACTGCTGACGAGTGCCAAAACGTAACGGAAGTTCATTTTTCTGAAGTTTTCACAAAATTTAGGAAATCTCAGTTTTAGCTTGTTAATTTGATAAAATAACTCTTTGTCATTTCAGCCCAAACCTGACTGTATCCTGAGAGTAGTACATGACACAGTAATCTGTGCAACATGCAGGTTCCTCTGCCTCCTCATAGGGCCGTTATGAATATGTTTTGTACTGCACAGTGAACCCAGAAATGATTCTGCTGACTGATGAAGATAATCGTTAGCTACAAATGGGACCATCCCAAGAGACCTGCCAAAGTATTGACTCAAGCCATTGAGAACATGAAGACATCAAGGACAACGCATGTTCTTGTTGGCACACCACAAGGTGAGGAGAAGGTTTTTGTGAAAGCTTTATTGAGTATCTCGTAAGGCGTCTGATTGCATTCTTGGAATGCACTGACCAACTGATCAGAATCAGAATCAGAATCAGCTTTATTGACCGTGTGTGTGTACAGATACGTGGAATTTACTCCAGTTACACGTTGTTCTTGTCGTACATATATGTACATATGACATACAATAAACAAGATACATATAAAAAAGACATTAAAGACAAAGAGTAGAACACATAAACTAAGCATCCACATGAACAATGCAAGGAAAGCTGCAATAGAGATGTTTTTGAAGGTGTACATTAAGTAAAGTCAATACTGGACAACCTGTGGTCTGGTTAAAGGAGCCTTGTGCATATATCGCGCCTGTGCGTGTGTATTAGTGTGCGTGTTGTCCTCACTATTGGTAACTGCAATAATACAAGCTATTCATTTAGTGTGACCTCACCACCAGGATAGCTAACAAAACTACCCAAGTTATGAATATGTTTTCATATTGCGATATTTGTCTGATGGTAAAGAGTTTGTGAGCCCAATACTTTTTTCAGTCTGGTAGTTTGTGTTGCCCTTGCCACGCACGAGCCTGCCCTGGGAGATGGAACACTTCTGTAGGCTCATGTTCAGCAAAATTGCCTGATAAATATTTTTCCTTCAGAAAATTATGACAGAATTGAGCTTTTCAGGGCTGCGAGTCGTATTCTGATTTCACTGCCAAACACTTTTAGGGTTTAGAGGCCTGTGTTGTCCAATCTTGATGGTACTTATTATAACCTATTTTATAAAAACCTTTCCAAAGCATGTAATGCTTATAAATCTTTGTTTCTTTAATAGCTACTTATGCAACACTATCTGACCTCCATCCATGCTTAATACTGGCATCGCTGCACCTCTGATCTTTGTGAAAGACAAGCATCTGTACGCTTACTATCTTTTTCTTCCACTCTGTAACTTTCTCTCTCTCCCTTCTGGCACTCTGCTGCCAAACAGTTACTAGCACCATTAGGCTGTCATAACACGGCACATATAACCTGAGGTGATCCCAGGACTGAGTGAAGCGAGCGTCCCCGGGGGCGAGGCGCTGTGGCAGCCCAACAGGATTGCTACCTCATGGTCTGGGGTGATGGGTACCACATGTAAGCGGCGGCAACTGCGGGCCCTAATAGGAGCGGACATGTGGCGGTCCGACAGGCGGCAGATCAGATGGCTCCGAGTGGCCTATCGCTATAGTAACAGGGCCCTATGTTAGCGGGTTGGCTTCAAATGGTCTTTGTACAGAAGAAACTCTCCCTCATGGCTCTGCCTTGGTCTCGGCCTCGTTCTAGAGCATTCTAGAGTTAACGCACTTGTTGGAATTCACACGTTCCACAGACCAGCCATTTTATTTCACCCTGCTCCAATGTAACGTGCCAAGATGCAGAAAGGAGGAAAGCTAGTGATCCAAAAACTTAATTACAGTCGTCATATACAAAAGTGAAGCAGAATAAATATCTAGATCGCCCCCTGGTGGCTGCCTGTAGTTTAGCACTCACAACCCACCCTCTCTCTAGCGGATGGAACTTTGCATGACTGCAAATCTACAAACCAGAGTGCATCTCTATTGAGATTATTTCTATACGATCTAAGCAGTTCATTATCATATCACAGTCCATCCTTGTCTTTCCACCAATTTGTAACTTAACAGACTTAAGACTCCTAAAAGTCCTCCCCGCTACTCCTAACAGTTCTTCAGCTCAGGAGCAGCTTTGAATAACTTTTATCTGTATGTTGCTAGGACTGTGCCTCGTCAACGTCCGCAGAACTGAAAGAAGATAAATGTTTGTCCTCGCCCACTGTGACACTTACAACACCACACAAGAAGACATGCTCACCAGCCCACGGGGGAATGAGGAAGAATCACAGTTCTTCTGGGGTGTCAACTGGTATTAATGGAAGGAAAGTAGGACAGTGGCGTTTCTTGACACGCAATGTATACATTGAAAACAGCAGTGTCTAACAAAAGTAGGCTAGGCCTTACACAGCTGGTGTGTTTCCCTTTAAGTACCACAGACTACACACTTTGAGCTGCTGATGGAAAAGATCTCACCGGCTACCTGAGACATGCAAGTGTTGGTGGATTTTGTCCTCGCTGAAGACAGCTGAAACCACCAAAAACATCTCAGCAGATTTTACCGTCATTGTTGGAGCCATGAACCCGCCCCCACACACACACACACACACACACACACACACACACACACACACACACACACAGACCCCCCCCCCCCCCCACACACACACACACACACACTTAAACCACAGCATTCAGTGGGACTTCACATGATGTGTGCTGTAACTGCTTACTTAATGTGGTTCATTCAAAGTGAAGATTCATATTAATACAGTGGCAGCATGTGGCACCCTTTCCACACGGAAAGAACAAGAGTCGGTTGATGAAGGTCACGACTGCCACATGTGGATCATTATCAAGAGCCAGGCAGCAACAGTTAAAACTTAAATGTGCTCTTAGATTGGGGCTTTGAAGCAGGGCAAAGGAAAAAATGCTTTCTAATCAAGGCCTTACAAAAACAAAAGCCACAATGCCTAAACTGTAAGACGACCATCTCCAACCTGAGGAGCCAGATGGTTTCTGTTTGTTTGTTTCTATTGAAGGGAAAACCAAACGAAATAGTGAAAGAATTCTATAAGTCAGCCTTTAGTCATTTGTCTGTTCAGTACATAAAGGCGGAGCAAAATGTCCCTTTGGGGATTCTTTAAGATGTATACAACAACAACAAAATCTAGGTTTAATAAATGAAATGTTGCACTGGAAAGAGACTGTAAAGAGAATTGACCATGGTTTTCTTTTTTCCCTCATTGAATGGAATCAAGATAAGCGTACATGTCTTTACCCAGGATTTGCTCTGGAGCCTGGAGTTTGGCTGGACTCCACACTGTAATTGCTTCCCCATGTCACCACTCAATTGCGCCGTCACTAAGACTCAGATATCATATGGAACTCCCATTTTCGGTTTTCTTAATTCAGCCCTCCAAATCTCAAGGTTATCATCGCTGTTATGGTCCAAGAAAGACATTCTTAACTCACTGTGTATGTTGATAGAAACTCTCTGGAAGTAATTCACTCTAGAAATGGACTCAATGACAGAGTAAGATGGTCTTTAGTCATAATTCTTAAGTATAGGTCACCAAACGTGGGTATGTTATTATAATACAGGGCTGATTGTATAATTAGAGTGTGAAATGTTTAGTTTTGATTGTCTAAGGTATGACGGCACAGATTCACATTATTCATCATCTATGTCTCAAATACAGATGCAGTTTGTCACAACAGGCTGAAAGGCATCCACCAAGGGTTTACATTGATTAAAGGAGGACTCACAGGAGAAAAATTAAACAAAGAAAAGGGAATAGTCAATTACGCGGCAGAGGCCAAGCTATTCTAACCTTTCATTTCTTATATGGGCTAAGCGCAAAAAAATGAATTCTTGGTTCCTGTGATGAAACGGAATAAAACATGTTCGTTAGATAGCACCTGCCACGCCTTTGGAACTTTATGCCCCCTAATGTCTGGGAAACCCTCCCTCATGTTTAACATCGGGGCAGTGCCCTTTTAAGAAGAATGGTATTTAAAATACATTTTAGTCAAAATAGTTTTTTCATGAATGCTCTCATGCAGATCGCAAATATTACGAGGCGGGAAAGCGAATAGACGCACATTCTTCTGAGTTTTTGTACCGCAAGCAAAGGTAACAGCCAATCACGGTGTGCGCAATAACTTGAATTGTGCCGCTTTAAAATGATTATATACTAACAACCCAGGTCATTTGTAGTGCTGACCAAGGCGGCAAACTTAATTACTCCTTTCAACGTTGCCCTTCACAATAAAAGCCTTTATTGGCAGGCTATATTTGGCATGTTGTGTCATTTATTCATGACACTCCCCGGTGTGTGAAGGCCGTCACTCACTGACTCTGAGATTGAGTTCAGTCTTCCAAGAAGAAGCACACAAATTGAGCTTTCAACTCTTGTACAATGAGGCCCTCCTCTCTGTAATTACAGCTCAGTCGCCTACTTCTCCCTTAGTGTCAGGTTGCATGAGGAGCAGGGATACAGGGAGTTCAAGCTTTAATCAGAACCTGCATGCTTTAGCTACGTTTTCAACTACTTGATTGTATCGCTGTCATCGCCATTTCCATTCTCTTTTCCATTTGCTCGAACCTCCCCGAAGCGGCCTTAAAACGTTTTGATCATATGCCTCAATGTGGAATTGGATTCTTTTCTTTAGTGATTTTCATGTTTTGACATATTCGCTGAAACGATGTTGAGGATATATCTGAGTAGTTTAGAGCAAATTAACACAAAATGCAGTCCAGATGCAGAGAGTAAGTATACTGTGAGTCAAAGGGAATGTGATGGTTTACTATAAGAGCCAGTCCCTCTGTACTTGTTCCATATGAATACGGGAAGCTTTGAAGGCGGATGTATCCCTTAAGTTCAAGTCCCTAGGGACATAATTCAAAGTAATTTCAATATTTTTCAATCACCAAATGAAAGTATCCTGTTTGCCAAATACATCTTTTGTGATCACTAATGGCCTTGCTTAGCTTAGCCTATTGAGCAACATTAACAACTTATTGGCACTCCACATTCTTTCTATAATCTTCTTCCAAAACCTGATGTAAACATGGTCTACGCCACAATGCCCTGACCTATACATCATTATTAGGACTTTTATAACAAAGCTAATTTGATTCTATTGTGGCACATCAATCTGATGTGTAACTAGTAGCTAACTACTGGATAGCTGTCAAATACATGGAGTAGAGTCACAGCGGAGTAGAGCTCTAAAGCAGCAGGACATCGACTTTCGGATTTAGATTTTGACGGCCCCTGTGGACAACAACGGTAGTGTTTCTGAGCACTAAAGTCCTTTTAGAAAACCTCTTTGTTCTACTTCCGTCAGGAACTTTAAGTAGTACTGAAGTCGAGGTACTTTACTTAAAACCACTTGCCATTAAGAATTTGAACAAACTAAATGGATTGCATAGGAAAAAGGAAAAAGAAAGCGATGCAGAAGTGTTTACGGGGATAAACCTGGACCCATAAGGTTAGACTGCCTCAAACCAATACAGTCCCTTGCCACCATGGAGGTGAGGTTTTAGGGAAGACAGACATGGATGGCAGTATGCGCTCCTCCGTCCTCTGACACTGTGAGATTGCTCCAGGGTTTGTGTGAAGAACATTTAGCAGTAGAAGTCTCCTGGGCTTTACTTCATGTGCAATTCTATTTGCAATATCAGCTTGACTTTGGATGCTGCTGCCTGGTTCCCTGTTTGTTTTCTTCTCACACAGTACTACATAAGAATTTAAGCAGAAAGCGCTGCCACAATTGATATGTTTTACAAAGGTTTGAATACCCAGGCCTTTCGGATTACTCTTTGCTCAACAGCTACGATTAAAGCCCAAATGTTGCAGTGCTGATGCGCGGAGAGTCTATGGTTGGACTGGGAAGATTCCCAGACTGTCACTTTGTAAATGCTGAACAGAGAACGTGGAGTGTGGAAATCAGGAAGTACAAACGTCAGACAAGACACTGATATATGTAACCCTCTTCAGATAGACGTTAAACTGACATGTACCGTGCTACATTGATGGAGATGCATGATACAAAAAAACTAATTAAATTTAACCAATTTGCTTATTTAGTATTTTGATAACGTAATTATGAAGCAGCATCATTATTTACCAGCTCTGACCAAGCCCTCATGAATAAAAGTTGCATTACCAAAGTGCAGAGAAACTTCCTGATGATTGAGAGCCCTTCCCCACCATATCCACCAGAGTGTTTGTCAGATAAAGGAGATTCCCCCACAGGCTTCCCCCGAGGTGACCCGGCTCTCTCAGTGTCGCACAAGGGAAGCGGCGTGTTGGCTAATTTTATCACACAATGCACGCTGTTTGTCAGCGCAGCTCCGGTGACGAATGATTCCTTATCTTGAGGGCTGTTGTTTGTTGTTGCTGAGTAATGTCCTGGCCGCCTCTGGAGCCTTCAGGGGCTTCAGCTGCCCCGCTGTCAACTGTCAGGGGCCACACTCGCGTTACAGTCATGTGTGCACGTGTACTCACCTGAGCACACGCCATTGAAGACGCACAGGAAAGCAAAAGTTTCTTTGAACACAAACTCAAGCGTTGTTTACCCGCGTCGGCCAACCTGTTCTCACTCCCCGCTCGTTACACAGCGATGCTTGGACGGGGGCCTTCGCCACCGGATACCCGGCGCTCTGAGGCACCCGTTAGCGTCCGCATGGGACGGTCAACGCACCGACGTAGATTAAAGAGTGAGACAGGCCTCACGGGACGGGGGAGAGGGGCGGGTGGATGGGTCTACCAAATGTAGACTTTTTCCCTGGAAAGTCCTGAACTTATTTTATCGTTTTGTTACGTGACTTTCACAAGCGTATGTTTAAATAAAAAACACAATATTTTCCTCAACCTAACCAAGTAGTTTTGATGCTTTTTGAAGTAAACCTAAGTAAACTAAATGTTCAAAGAGACAGTGTGCATGGGACCGGAGGAAAATGTCACCCCGTCCCTGACCCGTCCAAAACTGACCTATAGTCGTAGTTTGAAGCTTAGGGGCCCCTGAGCGGGTTATGCAGGATAACTGTTTTCTGTTGGCCGTTTCCTCTGACTTCAACTTTCCAGCACTCAGCTCGATGGCCTTTCCATTTGCCCGCATATAATCTAATGAAGACAGACATGTGGACTAACACGGAGCAAGCCCCCTTCTTTCCTTCAATGTCCCGAGTCCCTCTCCTTTATAAGCGGTTCGACCCTTTTGCCAGCGAGGGACTGATGAAAGCAGCATGTTACTCGTAGGGCCCCTTGTTTACTTGACTTCCATTAAGACCCGCTTTACACATCAACTGCCCTCCAGGCTGCAGGCAGAGCAGCCAGAGAGATGCAAGAGTTCGATGCCTCTCACAGCGCCGGCCCTCCTGCCAGAGAGGTGACATCTCACCTGCCGTTCAATGAACTGAGGGTAAAGCTTGTGTGCGATTCCTTATTCCAGAATAATACGCTTTTGAGTCTGGACACTTGACAAGATATATCTTCACACAAAATCAAGTCAGGAATAGGGACATTTTATATATCTTTTGTAATCCATTCAATTCACATGTTTTGTGCCCTGCAGATCCCAGAGGTTGTGGCCTCTAATAATTCATGCCATTCACATGCCCTCTTTTTCTTCTTATTTTGCTTATCAATGACTCCTCACTTCTTCTTTCAACTCTTGTCTGAAGCGAGTCTTGTTTGTCTGTTTGAACCGCCGGAGACAGGTAGGAAACCGATGCCGTTTAAATAGAGCAATAACCAGCAGCACGTCACTGAGCAGCTCTGACTTCATGGAACACAAAATGCAGCTCGCCGGTCCCCCGTCTCTGCACTCGTTCAGCGCTGAACCATGGGACTGCTTTCTTTCACTGATTATGTATGAAACAACCCGGATGCTTTGAAAAGAGCCTGGTGTCAAAGAGCTGGAGGGAGAAGCGCTGGAGAAAGGCTCCACAGTTCTTCATCAGAGTGGCGCGCGGGGTTTGAAGCCAGCGACGCAAGGCTGTGCAGTAAGTCGGCTCATAAATCAGTCCTCTGTCGTCACGGTGATAGGTTAAGAGTTGTCTTTTTCGGGTCGCTGTGGCAACAGAGTCCAGCTAGCTGAAACAACAACAGATGGAAAACAAGTCAGCAAGCATGCCATAGTTTACTGCTCTGGACAGCAGGAGCACCGGGTCGCCGTAGACTTTGTCTGCTTCAACCACCAATTTAATTTACATTCAGAAAAAGCTTTTGAGAATATAAAATATTACATATAACAGCCACTATCAACTTGATCTTTTCCTTTCAAAACATGGACTCTAAAATGCGGGCCGCTTCACAAACGGAGGAAGAGCAGGGAAGCACTGTCAGACCGGGAGGGGGTCACCTGACAGCCAATCCAGTTGGTCAGAGGCCCTCTGACCTGCTTCACAGCTGTTTCTTGTTAGTGCTTTAAAACAAATTCCCAGAGCGAGATGGTTTCCTCGCTCGATCCTGCCCTGAAGAAAGAGGCCAGGCGAGAAGGGGGTTTATAAGACCCCGCTGCTGTGTGTGTGTGTGTGTGTGTGTGTAACGTTTTATCTTATCAGGATAGATGACCTGCACTGAAGATGCTCTGCCCTGTGTTCTGACCGCCACCAACAGTCAGCTGAGCTGGTCTTGATCTCCTCAAAATCTATTTCCAGCTTTAAAAGTATCAACCCTTAACTAAGCTTCAGTAACACTCAAAGGATGTTTACACTTGTTTAGTGAGAGTCGACCTTTATAATCAACTGCTGCCGAATATAAACAAGTGTAAGTAAGTCTCATCTTAGACGGCACAAACGGATGGTACCGAATGTTTTTGACAGTTTATTCTCACCTGTCGCCGGACTTTTAAAATCCTTAGAATTGGCCGGCTTTGTAATGCAAGCAGACATGAAGAGAAAGTGGAGGGGTGTTCGCCGTGTCCTACAGTTAAACGGGCCACATGTTTTTAGAGCTGTTGTAAACTCGGCTGCTATTAATGTCATCACTGAACTAATGGATATCAGTCGTTTATTTAATAAAAACCTCCGTGCTGACGGCTGTAAACATTCTTAGGGGCATGAATCATTTTAAACATGAATGATTTTTCCCTCAAGAAGAATTCACCTCTGGCCTTTTTAAGCCTACATCCGTCTGTGTCTTAAATATACATTTGGTGTCTTCGCTGTTCAAATGGGGAAAAGGTTGTGCATCAAGAAAGACCATAGACATTACAGACAGTTTGATGGAGACCAGGCCAGGTCCATGCAGGATACTCCCCGGCCTCCCTGGGCTTGGAGAGCAGTCTCCCAGGGGGGGAAGGAGGGCCTCACCTCGCGGTGACCCCCAGCTGAGACGGCTTGTAGATTGATGTGCTCCGCCTCCCTCTCCCTCACATTGTGTGCTGTTTGAGGGTATTTCCTCTGCCTTTCCCCTCAAGAAAAAAGCCCTTTTCACAAGTCTCGGATTGGGAATGCTAAGCTAGTGCTGACGATGCCGTCACAGGGCGCTGAGGACGCTCTTTGTGTGAACTGGCAGCTTCTCCGTCAGCTGTGTCTCAGAGGTCAAAGGTCTCACGGAAGACAGAGGAGGGCTCTGAGTTCCCGCCGTTTGAAGTGACTTGGCTTGATTGGTGCGTTTACACTTGCCAGAAACTGGCAAGCAAATGCTTTTTCTGAGAGAATGAGGAACAGATTGATGAAGTCACACATAAACTGATTTTGTATGTGTTGTTTTGATGACTGGGAATAGCTGATAGTGACAACTCTGTATTTTAAGTATCACTCCACTCTGTGCGTCGCGATGGGCCCCCTCCAACGGGGACCAAGGTTTTTATCTTGTTTTAACTTGCATCCTCCTGAATTGAAATTACCGGCGTCGCAACAGTAACAAACCCAATGCATTAATTACTTGATCGGCCCTACACCTGTGCTCTAAAGGGGCCAGGCGATAAATCAGAAGTCTGCACGGGAAGTTGATTATCCTGACACCTCATCAGTCTTCACAGAGAGGCCCGCTGCCTGCCACAAGGAGAGGCTTGCTAGGCCAGGCTACCCGTACGCTAGCATCACATACTCATACTCATGCTCATACACAAACATGAAGGGTACCCCAGCTCTGCTATATGCCTACCACTCTGGCAGGGTGATGCATGGCCATCATAAGGCAATGATTCCCTAGTGCTGCGGCTGGACACTGGCTGATCATAGCACCACTTCCAAGATGAAATCTGTAGAACTCAGATTTTAGGTTTTTTTTGTTGACTAATGGGTGTCAAGGGGATGAGATCATACAAATGTGGTGAGCTTTTTGGAAAAGGCCTTTAAATAAAAAAAATCTGTGTCATGCTACTTCCCTTGCTACCTCTTTCACACTGAATAGACTTTAGTACCACAAGCTGAAGCGACCCAGGTGAGATATGGTCTTAGTAGCACTCAGTCTTTAGAACAATTAGGGGAGGCGGTGCAGCACCTTGTAGTCCAGGTGATGGATCATACTGGTGCTGGGTTTGTGGGGTTGACGCTGAGACCAGTGATTGGCCGAGGCCGGCGTGCAGATTTGACAGAGACTGATCGCAGAGGAGAGAGGCCAGCTGGGTCTGAGTGGGATCTGTAAACACGCTGGACGGGAGCGGAGGCCTGGGCAGCTACACAACAGCCCATGACGCGATGCAGCGCATCTGGGGGGAGGATGAGGGATCTGAATCTCTAGTTGCTCACAAACACCCAGCTCTTCAGAAAACACTCAGTGATAAATGTGAACATAGTGGAGCATTTGCAGCTGAAGACCCTGTTATATTTCTCTGGAGTTGGTCGAGACCAAAACAGAGATAAACATTGTTTGTTAGGTCCCCAGAAACAAAACTCCAAATTCTCAGTCTATTCAAAGTGTTTAAAGGCTCACTTCATAGTGTGAAATGTCTGCCAAATGTAGGCCAAAAAGCAGATTCATATTGCTTTAGCTCTGATACAGTACCTGTGTTTTAGGACCCTACTGAGGAATACAAACATGATTAGGAACCTATTTCTGCAGAAAAGAAAAAAAAGTAAGTTTTCATTCACAGTCATTTAAATCCAAGAACTTTGCCTTAACAAAACCGTCACAAGCCCTCGCTACTACTCACTAGCCTACAGAACTACCATGGAGCCCTCACTGTCACTAACTGCACTCCCTGTATAAATATGACCTAATATTTTTTTTAAACAACAAAATAACAGAGAAAAAAAACAACAGAAGGGTTGACAACATGCGCTTCAAGGATATGTTGATGATGTCAAACTGATTCAGCAGTGAAAACAGGTTAAAATACAGATGGAAGCTGCAGATCACCTGGTGATCGAGACAGAAGACAATGAGATGAAGCAGGGTAAGCCGGGTATGTCTTTATTCACTGCTTTAATCATTAAAAAGCAAAAGCAGCATGTGTATACATTCAGTAGCTAGCATAGCTAACGCTAGTTAATGATGTGCAAACGTAATCTGCTAATGTTAGCTACACAGGTTTTTCCGTAGAAATGTTTCAGAAACATCTTTCTCCTTCCAACCTCTCTGGGTAACGAGTATCCATATTTCAGTTCACTATGACAAGCTGCAAACCCACTGCCTGAAAATGAAGAACATCTGAAACAATTACATGAGACTCTGAGAAGCAAAGCCCCTGGTCCGAGCTGTGTGAAGTTTTGAATAGTTTTTGAATATCAGTTTTGAATAGCATGTGATATGGACACATTTAGCTCTGTTCCATAAGTGTTGAGGTTCAATAGGCCGAGCCACAACTACTACTACACCACTAATGGACACGTGTTGTATTTGAAATATAAACATCTGATGTCATGATGTACTATAAAACAGTTACAAGCTTCCAGCTCTCTTCCCAGGGAGAGTGTTTGATGTGTACATCACAACATATACAGACTCTGCACGGGTTCACAGGGACTAATGAATTTCCGCTCAAACCATCTCATGTCATTAAAGGGACCACTGGCCTAATCCACTTACCTTCTGCCCAAAATCCCCCTATCAATAAAAAAGGTATCATTTTACCCTCCCGAGGGCTGTTAAAAGTAAAGAGCCACTCTGCTAAGACTTCCTTTCATAGATGGCAGTGGTTCCGTGCTCTGCTGTAAGCCTCTAATCCCTCTGTCGCCATCACTCGCCCATGCACTGCCCTAGAGGAAGCGACGTCTTGCGAACTAAACCTGTAGGTTTCATGTTGTGTGCAGTGCAGGATTCCCGGATTAGGCTAAACATACACTTTTTATTAACCTTGGGCATAACACTTGCTGCAGTGTGTTTTGTGTGTGTGTGTGTTTCAGAAAGGCATGTCTGTTGAACCTCAGAGTAACACATTTGTGTTTGTCTCCGTCACTCTTGATGGTTGCTTACTGAGAGTGAACTGCAGAACAAATCAGTATCTGTGTGTGTAATTGTGAGTGAGTGTGTGTGTGAGTGTGTGAGCATGCACATGAGCGTTTGTGTATAGCCGTTGGCACGGCGCTGTGTAGTTAGGACCCAGGCCAACTTTTTCTGCTGGAATTTCCTGTCTGAATTGAGCACCCCCACCTCTCCTACTCCTCTGCTCTTCACTTCTCTCTCTCTCTCTCTCTCTCTCTCTCTCTCTCTCTCTCTCTGCCCCTTTCTCTCAAAGCACGACAAAGGCTTTTTTTTCCCTCCCAAAAGTATTCCTGGCCTGGCCTCTCAGGGCATTATTATTTTCGTTGAGTACTTCCTTCAAGACATGAGCCCACTCCACTCTCCACTTCAGCATGGTCCTGATCTGGGGCTTCATTTGGACGTAATGAGAGAGTGCTTTTCCTTCTTCTGTCTCTGAGTCACGAGACTCGGCGGGGCCTTTGTTAACATCGAACACCTGGCATTGTCTTTAGTGAGAGATCAAACCGGGTCTTTGAGATGAGAAGCTAAAAAGGAGGAGAAGATGTGGCAGGATGTTTGGGTTGGGGGGAGGGGGGGGGAGAGAGGGGGGTAGACATGTTCAGTCTTAAAACTAGTTATGAGAAATCGGAGCAGATAACCGACCACAAGTCCCTGTGGTCTGGATTGATTTATTATTTAAGTTTACGTCAACAAAAGTGTGCACTGTAATGTATTTTAGTTTGTATATTTGTTGAAATTCTACAGCAAAAAGAAGTTTAAAAACCTTTAGAATCCATCTTGCTCTTACTGGTTTCTCCAATGTTACGGACACAAGCTTTAACCCAAGATTTTGACTTTTGAGCCCTTTCCATATTTGATCAAATTGACCCCCAAAACACAGCCCCATATCCGAAAAGGACAAAACACCAGGGGAGTTAATTACCTTTAACAACCCAAAATATAGGAATCACAGAAATAATATCAAGCTTATGCTAAGCAGTTTTTCAGCTCCGAAATAGCGCAGCCTTAAAAAGGGGTCCATTGGTGAAGGAGTGCGGTTTCAGATACCAGTGAGGAGATGAACTATGTTTCAGGAAGTCCGGTTTGAGCCAACAATGGCACATTGTGTTGGGTGTTGGGTCTGAACAGTCCTCTGCACTGTTTGGGATGGACCGCATGAGGCCCAGGGTGGAGTAACCCTGCATGCCAGCACACCCAAAGGGGACGGACGGGCGGTAAATCAAGAAGCTGAGCCGTGCGCATCGCCCAGGCCATGTACCTGTCGGTAGCTGTCCCTGCAGTCCTGGAAACAATGCCGCTGTCTGGGTGATGGAAGGGCCTGTTCAGCCCTTATCGCCCCCACATCCAGCAGCCCCAAGCTGGGGAGGACAGCGGCCTCTGGGGATTCTGCTTGGTTATTTGTGTGGGTTTGTGCATGTGGTTCAATAATGGACATCATTTCTTACTGGGAACTAAAAACAGAAATCCTCTCGACATGCTCCATCAACAGTTTTCATTGACGCCAGTAATGCTCAGTTCGTAAAAGCTTTTACATGTGCTATTCTAAATATCTGACGCTAGACAGGTGTCAGGTAAGACTTACATAAATGAAAGCTTTCCCAGCTGGAAAAGGGTTAAGAACCTGTTGAAACCAAAACTTTATCGAACGAAAATATATCGCAAGTAATAAATGAAAGTAAAAAAAGAATAAGGTCCTGCAGGTCGACAGTTTAATGGATCAGATTTCCAATACGTGTAAAAGAAGCTACCGGCCGCGCTGTCTTAGTCTCGTCGTCCCGCCCCCCTCCACCAGAGATGTGCCAGACAGCACAAGCAGGGGGCACCTCTCAGACAAAGCCCAAACTTCTGGCTCCACTTGTGGAACAAAGCTCAAACTCCTTTTCCCAGCTCCCACTCCCTCTCGCTCATTTACCGGGTGCCTCTTTTGGCTTTGTAACGCACAAGTTGACTCGGAATTGGCCGCCCGTCCTGCGCACAAAGGCAAGGGAGGGTCTCTGGCTGAGGTCCAGCGGCGTAGATCTTGATAGAAACACAGAGCCCCTGGCCTTCTGAGCTCAAAGAGGAGAGGAGACAAGGAACGCAGGCCACCACGGATCTGTACAACTCACTTTGTCTTCACGGGCAATTTCTACCCGTTCTGTGGGAGGGCAGTGGAACATGGTACCTGCATCCACTGCTGCCGTGCATACCTGCCTTCCTGTTTGTAGTTTCTGAAGTAGAAATGAACCTCCATGTTTCAAAGTCCTCTGGGAATACTAATCAGGTTCTGCAAACTGTACCAGGACAGTTTTGACTATTTTGGCAAAACTTTCATGTTTTTGTTTTGTTAGTCAAATGCATCTTCAGCAATGTCATAATGCCAAAGGAAAATAACCATCATTGTTAGGTAACGCCTGTTCTTAAACAAATTCCACACCATCAAATGGTTCCCGGTTCAGGGCTGCCCTCAGGGAAACTCCTCTCCCAGTCGCGTGTAATCCCATCAGAATTAACAAAGAACAAGATGGTGCAACGTCATGATGACTACCTCATTCACAGTAACAAAAGGCTCAATCAGGGTTTAAGTAGAAGTAATATCTGTCTTTGTAATTGGCATCACCTTAAAACAACTTTAAGCGTTGCGGCAGCCGGGAGGCACAGATTCCTGTTACACCTTGTCTTCCCGCGCTGGCTGCAGTGCGTTGGGACCCCTGAGGCACAGCTCAAACGGGACGTCTTTAGAATATGCAGATCATGACAAGGAAATACACAGGATGTTATAATTGTTGGACTTGAAAACACTGTGCTTCAGATGCAAATTCCATGTGTCCAAATCAGGAAGTATCATACAGTAAAACAGCAAAGATGAAGACAAAAATCAATGTCAGAGAACCAGGTATTTACTTGAATCAAGCGTATATTAGCTTGATAGCTAACAAGCTCATATAGCTAATATATAGCTATATAGCTAAGCTTATTTTAGCAGGAGTCTTTGGATCAAATGTGTCTTCTTTTCCAATAATATATACTCAAAACGTCCTCTATATTTAGCTGTCTTGATAAGATCAAGGTCTCCGTACATACTCATAATCACCGCTCATCATTTCTTGAAACACTTCCTGCACACTTCTTGTTTCACATTAAAAGACATCTGGTGACTGAATGGATATAATTAAGTTCTTTCCTGGTAGACATTTAATGTGAAAAATAAGAAGAAGAAAATGTGCATTTTGGTTTTTGTCTTTTTAATTATGCAGCAATGTCCTCAATAGGTTGGCCCGCGGCAAACTGGCATTGCATTGGTGTGAAAAGACGCACCCATTCCCCCGTCGTCAGCCAGTCCCAGTGGTCCTCTCCGGTAGAGATAATGATCTGCTCTCACTGAGCTTTGACCTTTAACCCCGGTGGTCTCTGCTCCCAGGTCATCCCAGGTTTACTGGACCATACAGCCAAAGAATCCTAATAGCAACTAGAGATCATCTCAAGGGAGCTGCATTTCACTATGCTCTCAGGCACACACACACACACACACACACACACAGTCACACATACACATACACACCACAGTCACACACACACACACACACACACAGTCACACATACACACCACAGTCACACACACACACACAGTCACACATACACACCACAGTCACACACACACACACACACACACAGTCACACACACACACACAGTCACACATACACACCACAGTCACACACACACACACAGTCACACATACACACCACAGTCACACACACACACACACACACACACACACAGTCACACACACAGTCACACACACACACACACACACACAGTCACACATACACACCACAGTCACACACACACACACACACACACACAGTCACACACACACATACACACACACATACACACACACACACACACACACACACACATACACACCACAGTCACACACACACATGAATGTGCTGCCTGTATTGTTTTTTTTGCATCCCATGTGGAACTTTAACATATGTTGCTGGAGAGAATTAGTCGACGTTTGTCTATGATTAGAGCTCTCCTCCTCCTTCAATCAAGACAGCCATGTTTCCTACTCGGCCGTTGTAATCACAGTAATTAATGAAGATCGGCTGTGTTATCCTAATGAGACTTCCCTCGAGCCATCAGACCCTTTATGGCAGGAAATGGTGGATGTGTGCATTCTTTGTCTGACACATAAAAACACATTCATTGTTGTGTAAACCCTGCTTTGGTCTCAGTGGATACAGAGGGTCATTAATGAACACACAGCTCTCGTGGCAAAAGCCTCAGACAGTGTAGAAGGTTTCAATTACTGATGGATTACAGGAACTGTAAAAGGGTACAGTTGCATCTCACGCTGCGTTGCAGGCATTAGTCAGGACCTGTACATCAGCCGAATATTTCTTCAGTACTTTAAGTAATGTGTAATCACTCGCTGCATTTGTATCTGCATCATTATTATTTTTGATGGTTGACTGTTTTCTCTCTTTCACTCACAGGTCCACACCACCTCTTCCCCACGTTTCACACGCCCATCCCCATCGACATGAGACACCACGAAGGGCGATACCATTACGAGCCACACCCACTCCACGCCATGCATGGGTAAGTATCATTAGATGTCGCCGGCCATTAAGACATTAATAATAAAGTTGACATTCCATAACAAGCAGTGACCCACCGGGCTGCTCGTTGCCCCCATTCCAAGTATCGGCTGATTGAATGGCCGTTACCAGTTGTTAGCACTACCATAGTAGAGGGGCAAACTGCACCTCTCAGCACTAAAAGCTGGAAAAAAAGCTAATTACAGTTTTTGCCTATTGCTTACACACGTTTTGCTAAATTTGGCTCATTGTGTCAAAACTCTACACACAAGCAAATAAGACACAACACTGGGAAATAAACCATTCGCATCCATGTCAAATTGAAACTCTGCTATCAAAACCTAACAATCCTTTGTCAAAATGTCACTCTGATGACAAAATGATACCCACTTGCATCATATGAATACACTTTCAGATCAGCAGTAACACACTAGTTTACTTTATATAAAAAACTGCAGTCTTTTGTTTTCAATGTTTTTATTCAGTTCCATAGAGGGCATGTTTTCACAACAACCAAAAAAATGAAATACTGAATTCAAAATCTTTACATTAGTATATTTTACAGTACAGTAAATTCAGTTAAATCAAAAATAAAACAAACAATACACTACTGTAAACACAGAAAAACACAATTGTGCGCAAGTGGGCTTATGGATCCTGCCGTCTGTTGGGGTCTGGCCACAGGATCTCATCAACGTCACAAGCAATGTCTTCTCTCGCTAAGCATCGGGGGAAAATATCCCTTATGTCCTTATTATGGATGAAACTGTGAAGCGGCTTAGATTAGGATGGACTCTCTGCCCAGCTTCCCTCATAGTCAGGCCATGGTTTATGACATGGTCCACCAAAGTTGCTCTTATGTCATCTGAAATAATGGTCCTTGCGTGGCCTCTTTGACCACGTCCTCCTCTCTCTCTCTGTCCTCCTCTTCCTCCTCCTCTTCCTCTTCCTCTGCCTCTAGCTCTCCCTGCCTCCATGCTTGCAAAGTTGTCAAAATGGCTTAACTGAGGCCTTTTTGTAGCTGGCTGATTGGTGTTCAGTTTTGTAAGTAAGTGTTTTCAGGTGTGTGTCTATGTCTTTTCAATTAACCAATGTGTGTTGTATTTTGAATAGATGTGTTTTCCCAATGGTACCCTGAGATTTCATTTTTGAACTAAGTGTCTTATGTATGAAATAGTGTGTAGTGTCTAGGCGCAAGTGTGTTGCAGAAAGGAGCAAGTGTGTTACAGAATTGCAACTAAAGTGCAAAGCAGCGCTTTTGTTTAAGGTATGGTTACACTTTGTTTAAGGTATAGTAACAACAACTTCAAGTTATGTTACTTTGGTTTAAGCATGTGTCTATAGTGTTCAAGCAACGGACAAAAACTGTAATTTCCTAGCCATTAGCACTGTTGAAAAGATGTCCCTTGATTCTGGCGCTCCCTGTGGTAGCGGTAGTGTTTCCCAACAACAGAGGCCCTCTATAAAACTTGGAAATGTAATTTCTAAAAAGCATTCCATTTTAGAACATGAAGTCAGAGTTTATTGGAGAGCATAAATAATCCAGTCGTGTGCTTGGATTTGAAACTTGTATACTAACCTGACCTACAAAGAAACACCAACTTGTTTTCTGACGTTATTACCATAAAAGTCTGGCCTTCCTAACATTGCGAGGCCTCGTTATGCTTATCTGAGATATTCGAATCCAGGAAGGGAAGTAAGGAGTAAGATCAATAGAGGTTTTGTGAGAACTGTGCTGTTACATTTAAATTCAGCAAGATCAGGTGATACACAGTGTAGGAGAGCTATTCATCACCTGCAAAGCGAGGGGAAGGGAGGAGGGAACAGCGTGGCTGCGCACCCGCTTTTGTTTTGATTAATGTGATGGGACTCTGACAGAGTGCTCCCACTAATTCATCAAGACCTTGATCTAGCTGTCTTTTCCCCAGCATGCACCAAACTCACCTAATTACTGGTGTCCCGGCGAAATGGAGCAGGGTGTCGGCGCGGGGCGCCTGGTGGCAGAGTGTTGTCGGTGGCTGGTTGCTGCGTGTCAGGGTTGTACTTCCCGTCTAACTCCATACGGAGCGCCCTTCATCACTGTTTGCATGTTACATAATGAGGGCTGGGGTCACAGTGTCACAGCTGTCATGGGGCAGATGCTGCAGAGCTTTGCTACCTGCTTTGCTCCCTGGCTGACACTGCAAAGGAAAAGACATGGTATCGATGCCACTCAGAGGGCCAATGCTCCTACCCCATGTGTACAGCAGCTTCCAGCACAAGTGCAACTCGTCATTTCCTGATTATCTTTTATGTTTTACACATGCTGTGTAATTCTGGAAGACAAAAGTTGGATTTGTTTGGCATTAGTGGTGTTTTAAGAGCAATCCACCAATTTAGCTGTGCACTCCTGTAACATTGTCCGAGTCACGTTGGACAGTTTAAAGAAAATGATCGAAATGCAGCGGAACCAGAAACCTCTTTTTTATATCATGCAATAGGCTGTTGGTATGTTTTAACTCAGGTGTTTGTTGGATTGTCTAAGGTCCTTTTAAAACCCTTTTATCCTTTTAAAAGATTGGACACACGGGTGGTTGGACAAATGTATTTGCATTACTGAAGGTCACAGTGTGCATATATAAAGCCATCTTTCTTTCACATTTCACAAGTACTTGATCCACATCCATGCTGTCTCATGTGATGACAGTGAACACAAACTTACACCGTGTGAGCTCTTTACTGCATATTTTGTAGTCGGGCATCTTCTGTGCGAACCCACAAGCCAGGAAAGCCAGCCATCATGCCAGTATGTTTGACCGGCTAATTAGCAATCTGAAATCCAGCCTTCCGTTCCCGGAACCTCAACGACAACGCAATGGATGAGAAAAACAGATCCCCCGCTCATTCCACAGCCCATATTTATGCTTTTTGGGAAGCAGTCGGGGGGCAAATTGCAGCGCTGAAAAGTTGAAATATGCCCAAGGTTTTTGTGTGGCAGGGCTGCGGCCTACACCGCCCCTGTACACAAACAGATGTGGTCCAACTCACCAGGCAATCAGCCTGCTCAAGGCCCACAGCGTGGAATGTGTTGATTAAATACAGTTTACAGATCAGCCATTCGGGCCAGTGTTGTTTTTTCCCTTCTTTGTTTTGGTGTGGTTAACATGGAAAAGGGGGAGGGCGGGGAGATGAGCAGGGCGGGAGACAGATTTTGGAGCCTGGCTGTCAGTGGTTGCGACAGACGTATCGCCATGTTACATTGTTGTTTGTTGGCTCGTCGTCACAGCTAATGTTTGAATTTGGAAGCTCCCCTGAGTTACGGCCAGGAATGTGCTGCTGGAAAGACAAGGGGCCCGTCAATCAAAAGGCTGGGAAGTTGCAAATCAATAGCCTGAAATTTGCACGGCGTATCACACGCTCTCAGCATAATTGTCTCGCACTCACTAAAGACTAAATGGTATGTGACAGCAACGGAGCCGAATAATGGATAATTACCCCTCTGTAAAATCCCTTCTCAATTAAGTGTATTATCTCATCGCCTGACATAGTTCTGCTGGGCCCCTCCTTTGTGCACAGCCCTCTCTTCTTAGGCAGTACAGTATCAGGTTGTGTCCAAATCCTCTGCATCCTGATCAGGGCCCCAAAAACAACTAAGGCAGGATCTTAGCATGTCCCCTGTGGGCCAGCGTGGTGATTTATCTTGATCTTCTCGGCTGCCCAGAAGTACAGAAGGGAGTGTGTCACATCATAATTCATCCCACCCCGAGCCAGTAGGGAAAATGCCAGAGAGGCAAATTCTAACTTGTTGGTCAGCCAGGAGGGCAGCGAGGCAGGCGGACAGACAGAAAGGGAACTTGAAGTTGAAAGTGTGGCTTTAACACCTCACCTTGAAAACAGGTTGCATCGGCAGCATCTTGTGGCAGTGAAGATGGATGATTTTCAAAAGCATCCCTTGCAGAACAACCCTGTTGCAGACAAATAATTGCGTTTGTATGTTTTGAGGGAAACGTATTTTCTTCTGGACCATTGGTTTTAACGGTCAGTTTTAAACTGGTTCACTCGTTGGTTAACTACATCGGTTGAATTTGCCTTCATGAGGTGAACCAGTTCGTAGGAAGTGTTTCTACGTCTACTTCACTGTACGTGCACTCGGGTATGCACTTACTTGCAGAGTTACTCGTGTGCTCTACAAGCTGCACCATGTCCAAATAACTTTTTTGTAACAATGGAACAACAGAGAGCAGGGAATCACACAGTACAGAACACAGGGACAAATAGCAATTACCGAGTCGAAAGCATGTCATCTGCTGACTCACATTGGCTCCCTCTCCCCGGTCCTCCTCAAGTATCATCCTCACGAGGACGGATTCCTGCCACGTTTGTTTGGCAGCCATGAAGAATTTAGATTTGAGTGTGTTTCCACCAGACCAGCCACCCATCATGTTCATGTATGATGGAAGGTGCTTTAAATGTCAGCCACTAATTAAGAGACAGGGCTCTCCCAGTGCTCATTCAACCTCTGCGACTGACGCCTCTGGAAAACTCACAGACTTCAAGTAACATCTTGTCAGAAAAAGGGTGGATCGACAAGGCTTCAATAACGCTACCTGCCAGACGGGACTGTTATTTGCAGCCTCCTGACAGGCGACAGCAGTACATTTCACCTTATTATCAAGCCCTCGTACACACTCTTGGTCGTTTGAATGATTTACTGCAGCTAGAGTGATGTGTGTGGACACGCTACTTTGCTATCGGCTAAAACAAATAACTATTGTTGGCGGATGCAGGTTTAAAGTCAAATGTTGCAAAATGGTTTTGGTAGGTGAACATGGAGAGGGGGCGTGTTGATTAGAATGGATTTATTTTTCAAAGCAAGTTCACACTTGTATTTCTGTCTTTATATTTTTCCTTAAACAAGCTGAAGATTTTCATATCACAATATATATGGCTCATATCATCATTGTTTTGTGTTTAATTGTGTTTAAATGTGCTTTTTTGTTAAAGAGAGTACACTAAAAGGCATTGCCTATGTAGCCAAGGCTCGATTCATCGGTGCCATTGAGCTACTTATTGTTAACACACGTCAATGAGCCATACATCAAATCCCTCATGAGAGCACTAAATGTGGATTGTATAAGAAATTAAACTATACTTTTGTGACTAGTTATTAAATAACTTAACCATCAGTAGGAACCAATGGGAGAGAACCCAACCCGTTACCAGCTTTGCTGAATGATGAATGCCAGTTTACAATAACTTAGAGGCCTGTGGCAGATTGTTTATTTGCTTAGCTAACGCCCACTAAACACTATATAAGGGCAGGTGCAAATACTTATTATTATAATTACTAACACATATTGCCAAGAATTGGAGAGAAGCCCCCCAAAAAGACGTAAGAACGTAAAAAAAAACGTAAGAAGAAGACAAACTTCAGGAGCTGTGAAATTTGGGTTTGGTTAAATAAAATAAAGTAAATGTGAATTTTCATAGCGGCAATATTGGTGTTCCAGGAGAATCAAAAAGCATTGAATTGAGAAAAAAAAACAGTCCAAATAAAAAGGGGAAGCCACAGCCTCCTGTGTGTGCTCGGGGAGCTAGGTGTAAGCCTTCAGAAGCATAATGCTTTAAGAATCCAATCATTATAATTACTCTAAAACATATAATAATAAAAATGTTATTATCCCATATTCATGGGTTTACTTATGTTACCTAAATTCAAAACATGTGCAGGACAAACAACTAAATAAGAAATAAGAATGTTTTTCTTATCTCGACCATAAAATGTTCTCTTTCTTCAGAGAAAACAAGAATAACAAGACCTTGATGGAACCAAGATATTAATGCGTACTAACAAAATAAAAACCTTTGTGGATACAAACAAAAACCAGATCAGATTTGAATATGTGTTTGATATGTGTTTGCTTCCGGTGGCGATCGATCAGAGATGGAGGTAATGATGAAGTGTGTTAAACAGGTTCCTGTATTACATTACGGAGCCATGTCTCTACGATACTGCATTAAACCTTTCAGCGTTAGCTAAATGCTGGGAATCCCCAGTGTGTGATTGCTTTGATGACTCTTGAGTCACCCAGTCTGATAAGCAAGAGAGCCAACAAAAGGGCCAGCTTGCCCAGGTAGTCCTTCAGTGAAGTAGCCGGGCGCTAATCTGAGGCGGCACTGCCAAGCTCTCTGTATGCTGCATCGAGGAGGACCGAGGGAAGCGTGTTTTTGTGTATGGAGCGTCTGTTTCTTCTCACTTCTCCCCTCCCGCCCAGAACAGAGGGCTCTTTATGGTTGTTTGTAGGGGAAGACTGGGCTTGACGGCAGAAAGTTGGCCCTCGGACAAGGCCAGCAGTCTGCAGGCGCTTACTGGAAATGGAGCGAGGGCCGAGGCTCTGGGTTGGTTGGCTCGGGCCTGAGTTGGGGCAGGGCCGGGCGCAGGCTGGCATCTGCACAGAGACAGTGAGAGAGACTGAGCAGGGTAACTCTGGGGGGGGGGGGGGGCTAGGTCTGAGGCCTGCCTTTCATAGCAACAGCCATATAACTGCAACCTGGACCAGTCACACTCATTTCATCTGAGTCAAGTGATTCGACACCCCTGACCGATGTTTTTTCAGATGTATCATGAAATGTTCAAGCTTGTCCAGAATTATGACCAACATTACTATTTACTGGCCTTAAGGCATATCAGTCCACAGAGGGATACAAAACATAGATGTAACATAGTACCTCAGAAGGCCAAAGTCTAATCTCCATATTGAATTGAATAACATTACTGAACCATGTTACCAGTTAGAGGGATGCGGGCAAACCTTTAGATGAACCATTCCTTACACCCTACTCTTAAGCATGCAGTTGCTGCTGCCAAGAATTAAAACCACACATATAAACACTCATGTGTTCACCGCAGCCAACAGGCTGCCTAACTGTCAGATTAAACAGCGTTTGTTCTCAGGCCCTCATAAAGACAGCTATTCTGTTGCTTTCATTAAATTGTATTGTTGTTGAGTGTCGCGGTGGTCACATGTTATTCAAACGAATCGCTCCTGCTCCGCTTGGTCAGTGGCCCAAACAGAAGTTCTGCACTACAAGTGTTTGACGTGTCCGTTTCCACTCGTTCAGTGACTTTAAAATAATCTCCTGTGTTCAAAGGAAACATACATTTCTACTTGTCTGCTTTCAAAATAAACTTTAAATGTAGGGTTACTTAGTTTTTAGGTTTACTTTTGCAATAAAACTACTTGGTTAGGCGTATTAAAAGATAGTGCTTAGGGTTCAAATAAGTACGTTTGTTACGTAACTGGTGTTATGAAAGTACAGGAAGTGAATGTTTGTGTTTGTTTGACCCATGTAACCTTCCCTCCCTACTAGCCTACTCTGACTTTCTCCCACTTCATACTACATCATTTGCTCTGAATAATGCCTCCAGTGGTTTACACTGGAGTTAGTTGAAGGGTGCTCTAGTGTGTCGGTATCAGACACCGTGGGCCTCTGACCATGCACCAGCACTTTATGAGTTGTTGCCAGATTGAAGTGGAGCAAGTGCTGTGTGATCTTTGACACTTGACAACAGGGCCGGCATGAAATCCCTCACTTTTCTCAATTCAAAACATGAGGTTGAATAAACATCGGAGCGAAATGACCAAAGAATATAAACATTTTGAGTACAAGTGTTGAACTGACTGAAGTGACCTCCAACCTGAATTCCATTTTGAGAGGAGGCTACGATGCAGTGTTACTCATCTGTTACTCAGACTCATTGTGTGACGCCCTCCTCTAAGCCCATGATAGAATTACAGTGAGTCATAGTCATTCCCCTTCAGGTTCATTACCCTTAACATTGTCCTGTCTTCCTCCTTTTGGCTTCAGAGCGATTGACTGATGACTTACTGTATAGTTACCATACACCAGTAGGATTAAAACAACTTGTTATGTGTCTTGTTGCCGCATACATTTTGTAGGAAGACAATGGCTTATTCGTTGTCTTCTGGGTATGCTTTCTTTCTCCTGGATGGAGTGAATTGTAAGCCGGGTACCGCCCTGTAACCTACCGGTCTGTAGCGCAGTTCCCACCTAAAAGTCCACTCAAACTTCCCTGCAACAGCATCGATTGACAATGTGTTAGTTACAGTTGAACCAGCAATGTAACCATTCATTTTTCACCTCTTAGTCATCCTCCCCCCAGCTTAATAGTCATTCCTGAGGGCTGAATTTCTACCAGGTGTTCTCACCACACACTGATGGAGTGGCGGGCCTCTTATCAGAGTTGAAGCACACTAGGTTGGACATAAGTACTAATGCCCCGTCAAAGGGTTGTGCCACTGCCAGCGGCCAGCAGACATGTTTATCTACAGTTCAGCCGCTCGGGGCTGTTGAGAAGTACAACACCCACGTGTCTGTGTTTCTGCAAGCAGAGCTGCCAGAGATGTCAGAGATGACAGATGTTCTGTAGAGCCTGATGTGACTGACAGGCTGTCGGACAACTTCTGACTTTTCTTGCCAAAGGTGGCTATCAGCAGCTACTTAAGGCTTTGAGCATCCAGTTTGGCTCTCTTATAATACAACATGTAATAGCTGATGTGAGAGACGCTGTAGTTTTGCCCACCCAAACAGATAGAGACGCTTCCTGGGAGCCTCACAGTGGAAAGCCCTTGGTCTCGACTTGTCTGTAGCTCTAGGGCATAATAGGAGAAGGCGAACAACAGGGGATTACTATGTATTATCTGTGGGACTGGAAAGGGGAAAGGGTGGAAGTGGATTGAGACAGCAGACACTTTGGTGGAACAACAGAAGTAAAGGCTTGTCTCTGAACATACCAATGAAGATCACTCCCAATGATAACGGAGCCCAATACAAGTAATCACATTAATACAGGAGGTCTTTCCCCCCCTTCATTTCCCACTATCTGCTTTTTGTCTTTATATATATCTGTGACCAGTCTCCTCCTTCTGGCCTCCACACCTTCTTTCTCTGTGTCATTCATTTAGATTGGTCTAATTTAGAATTCCTCTTTGCAGACCTCCTGGACTGACGGGCAGTCCAGTCATCTCAGACATTTCCCTGATCCGTCTATCTCCTCATGCGATGCCCGGTGAGTCACCGTTCAGCCCTCCACATCCTTACGTCAGCCCCCACATGGAGCACTACCTACGCTCGGTACACGGCAGCCCCACCCTCTCCATGATCTCAGCAGCCCGAGGACTGAGTCCTGCTGAAGGTAAGATGTACCCCATGTACCACCAAGATACTGACTATGATATTGTTACATTTGCCCACCTACTATGGGATGGCTCCATAAACACAAACTGCAGCTGTCAAACAAATTCATCTTCTTCTTTTCTTATTGTAAAGTGTATTCCACCCTCCTACTGGGCTGACTTGTCTGGTACATTTGGAGAATCACTTCCTCAGAATCACTTTTTGCACATTTTCTTCTGCAGATTGTACAAATTAAAGTATATACATACACACACACACACTTGTGTACTAAGTAAAATGGCGTACCAATGAGAAAGCACTGGAACAGGATGTGAGAAGGACGTAGTCACATGCGCTCATGTAGATGCTAATGTGTGAACGAGTTGCAGTGCCAGGCACACGTGTTCCATCCATAAACACTCTCATACCTGTTAGGTTGCCACCATCATGCATCACCATCATGTATTTGCAAAGTGGAAACACTCCGCCTCAGTGTTCGTATGATGTATGCATTCTTCACCCTATGAAGAATAAACTGCAAGTGATGTGGAAAATCTTTCACATTTGGCTTTTCTGCAGCTGCTTTGACCAGTTAGCATTAAGTAGGTGGGACTGGAGTTGAGCAGGTTCAGAATTTATGTATCCTGTTCACTATGAACCAACTGTGTCTGCTTGGCTGCAGCTCACGGCATGCACGCTTTAGTTTACACAGTTGATTATTTAACCAGCGGGGATAATTAGTCTCACACCTTATACTCTCCTCTACATAAGGTACTGAGGTACACCTTTCATCAAGCTTGTTATGGTGTTTTTGCAAGTGTGTGCATGCTGGTGATTTGTGGGTCTATCAGGGGTATGCTGAGCGATATGTGCAACTTCCCTGCGTGTCTGTACATATGTTTGAGCAGGAGAAACCATGTAAATTAGCACAGGAAAAATAAAAAAGCTATTGAGTTCACACGATGACGGAGCTGTCCTTGCTACCATAGCTCAAACAACAGGTCAGTGAAGTGAGGAGCCACAGGCCCGCACCCAGCATCCGTAAATCACCAGGCACACGCTGCTGCCAAGTAAAGCCTCGCCGCTTTTCAAGAGAAGCAATGCGGAAGAGATGCTGTCACTGATAAAGTGGCAGGGAAGTATGGCACCAAATGGAGGGCACTCTACAGCTCTGCAGAACATAAATACAGTCTGTTGAACCACGGAGCTCAGTGGAGCGCGTGGAAACCCTCTGATAGGGATACCTGGGTGTCAGGCATGTGTTGAAGGTTATTACCGCTAAGGTATACTCAGAAGTAGAGAAAGTATTCGACTATTGTACTTAATAGTTGTAATTACTATTTGTAATTAAATATGAAATCAAGGTCAGTTAAAATGTGCTCTGAGTAATACATGATAATAATTGCAGTAATAAATAAAAAATAGGCAACAAGAGGGAGCTGTATAATATAACACTATAAACTCCACAGCAGCTGCAGCCACAAACACATTACAGCAAAGGAGATTCTGCTCAGCCTCTCTGTCCCACTATAACCAGTCCACTCAGCCTCTCTGTCCCACTATAACCAGTCCACTCAGCCTCTCTGTCCCACTATAACCAGTCCACTCAGCCTCCCTGTCCCACTATAACCAGTCCACTCAGCCTCTCTGTCCCACTATAACCAGTCCACTCAGCCTCCCTGTCCCACTATAACCAGTCCACTCAGCCTCTCTGTCCCACTATAACCAGTCCACTCAGCCTCCCTGTCCCACTATAACCAGTCCACTCAGCCTCTCTGTCCCACTATAACCAGTCACCTGCAAAAAGGATGACATTTCCATCTGTGAAGCTGGTAAATATTTGCCACACACTAGCATGTTAGCATTACGCTTATGTTAGCATGTGGCTCCAAGCATCCCTGTAACTACGTACAGGCCCACAGAGCCACTAGCATGGCTGCAGACTCTGTAGCTGCATCTGAACTAAATCCTGTCCTATTTGAACGTTTTACCTGAGTTACTTCTGTCTGATTTAATATGGACCAGTGGCGCTGCTATCGCTCATCCTCTGTGTTCGTAAGTGAGGTCACACACGCTCAGTCTCCAAATGCTACTCTGCGGAGTTGGTAACGTGATCTGGCAGCCATGGAGGAACCAAAGGTTTATGCCGGGTCGCTGCTGCTGGAGCACAGACTAGCAGTGCACTCTGCCTGTGCACTGTTTCCACAGCCAATGCCTAATAAGTTCTGATGGATCCAGATTCTTTTGGTTTATATGCATGCTTATGTGTCAGAGGGTGGGGGGGGCTGTGGTTTTGCTCCCCCAATATCCAACTTGGCCCCCACCCAGTGATCCCAACCCCCACATCCCCTTATTTCCACCAGCATGCATATTAATCCACCATCGGTCCACACCCCGGTCCCCTCCACACACCACTGGGGGAGCTTATGGGGGGAGCAGGAAATGGAGGAAAGGGGGACACAGGCACGTGTGGGGAAAAGGAAAACCAATCCATCCCTCACTCTTATAGTTCCTGACACATTGCAGCTCTACTATGAGCAGGTGTTAACACATTTTACGTCAATATTACCTTTGCACATACAGCATTTAAGGCTTCCTCTGCATTATGAGCGTGTGTCTGTTTGCACCTGCCGGGTAGGACTTCAGCCTGTCCGACTTGGTGCACACACAACAGCAGAGAAGTGCTGGAATGTGGTATTCTCTCCCTCCGCAGCCCCCCCTCTGCCCGGCTCCAGCTCTCCCTCTGCTTCCTTTACTCCCTCGAGATATTTTCCCTTAGCCCAGCGAGCCTCAAAGACATCAGACATCTTTTATCAAAAGGCTCATGCCCCGCGGCATGCAAGCAAGCACGGATCCTCAAATCTGTAAAGCAGATCCCTCGTCTCCTCTGTGGAGTCCTTCCAGCAGTCTTTCTCTGTTCTTGTCTCTGTTTTGTCATTCTGTCAATGGGTTCGTCAAATGGCAAAATCAAGATGTGTTTTCTCAGCCCCTTTGACTTGTCAAAATGTGTTTAGGATCACTTGGTGGGTTGTGACCACTGTGCGGTGGAACAGAAATGCTTGACAGAACTTACCTCCTGATTAGTTCATTCTGCAATATTGTTTCTAATACGATCCCATTCTGTGTTTTTATTTTCTTGACGGGTGAAAACTTTTTTTTTCACAAGATGAATGTGTAAATGATAACACATACCAACATTAGAAGTCTATCCCACAGAGGGATGGGAAATGGACCATCTGTCCATGACAAAAAAAGAAAAATACAAAATAAAAACCTGCTCTACATCTTCTATTTGTTCCTCCTATTTCTGTTGCAGTGACCCACGAACACCTGAAAGAACGCGCCCTCTTCAGTCTCCCTCCTCCACCACCAGGGGCCAACCCAACAGAGTACTACCACCTGATGGCCAGTGCCAGCCAGCGAAGCCCCTACGGGGACCTGCTGATGCAGAGCAGTGCAGCGGCAGCGGCGGCGGCGGCAGCTGCAGCTGCAGCTCATCTCCCAGAATACATCAGCCCCGTGGATGGTAAAGATAAACTGATAGCTTGTGATATGTTGCCTTTTGACAGAAATACAACTTGAGATGTTTTTCTGCACCCAAGCAATTTCTGAATATATAGTCAAGTGTAGCAGCACAGCTACAGTTAGTTTGTTATTGGCTAATCATAAAATGAGAATTGCACAAAGAACATCAATAGCACATCAGATTATAAAACTGTTGGATTTCAATGGCATTTTATCAAATCTTTATCTAGTAAATTATAATCCTTCCAAACTGTTCAAATCCCGTATTATATAACCCACATTTTGTTCCCAGTGAAACGCAGCACATTTGGGTTTCACTGGGAGAGTCTAACTTCTGAAATTGACAAGATTGTTTTACCAAGGAGCTCAACACTCTGTTCAATGTGATCTCCCTACTCTTCATATTTTGCGTAGTATCTGGAAGCACAGGGTTGGTGGCGGTTAACGATGTAACAAATGATTACTGTGGCTCAGTGGTTAGCAAGTCGGTCTTTCAATCAGAAGGTCGGTGGTTCGATCCCCGGCTCCGGCAGTCCGTGTCGTTGTGTCCTTGAGCAAGACACTTAACCCTCATTGCTCACCGTTGCTGTGTCTACGGTCTACTGTACACTGTATATCATGTAAGTCGCTTTGGATAAAAGCGTCAGCTAAATGAAATGTAATGTAATGTAATAATTAACATTGTGAAAAGTCACAGTTATCCTTGTTACACATGATTAACGTTGTGAAACTGCAGTTGCTCTGAGCGTGTAATGTGGGCCTTGTGCGTCCAGGTCAGACGGCGAGGGGCACTGAGAGCAGACCGCTCTGTTGAAAGGCAGAAACCCACAGCGCACTCACAACTGTCCAGTGGTGCTTTTGATCTGCCACTGCTGGTGACATTTCAAGTTGCAAAGGTGACGGTCATGACCAGATGCTTGGCACATCTCCCATCACAGGGAGCACGGTACTAAAGCCAACCTGTACTGGAAAGCCTACTGAATCACCAACATGATAAGTCAGTTTGATATTTCCGTGTCAAAAAGTATTACTTATCTCTAATAACTGCCATCCCAGTAACACTAAAGCCTTTCATACCTGGTACAGCCAGACTTCTTTTGTTCTCAGCACCAGGCATGTTGATAGCATCCTCTTGTTCTCCCTCCTGAGGCTTTCTCATGGAAGAGTTCACCACATCAAAGCTGGTGGAGCTCTTTAGACTTACACGTAGCATGGGGGCCGCGGCTGGATGAGGGTTGAGGGTGCATAAACACTAAAAGCCCAAAGGCCAGGAGCTCGTAAATACAAGTGTTCACTAAGAGTCTCTCATTCTGACGGTGTTTCAGGTGTGTAAGTAACATCCTACAAAACAGATCCAGGGTAACTGCCAAGAAAAGAGCAGCATGAGGAGAAATTGGCCGCTTGAGGCGGAGGAGACATTCATGGGATTAACCTCGTGTGCACGGCTGTCCACTGAACGACGAGGACGAGGCCGCTTACTCACACACAGTGGTGCACAAAAAAATGAAGAGCCAGGCAAACAGGCAGGCAAATGCTCACACGTGTTTGCACACAAGCTCACAGAGGCCAGCCTGTTCGCTCATGCCGGTTATAACACCGTCCCTCCATCAAGATGACGGTCCGGCACCGAACAGGCGCTTGATCTCAGCAGCAAAACGCATCCAAGAAACCTTCAGGCCTTATGAATGGGGAACAGAAAGCAAACAGAGTGGAAATCTGTCCGTGAAAGTCGGCCTTTTCGATGCCTGATAATCAAATACTCCACTTGGCACCGGTGCCCACCCGGCTCCAGGAGCCCCGGCGCTCTTTCTTTCATCCCGTCCAACCTCCCACCCAAAGAAAGAAAGAAAAAATCTGCCCCACTGCTTTCACTGCTACAGTGACACGCGGTCACAAGGCCTGGCACCCAAAGGCAGGCATCCTCACGCACAGGTAGGAAAACACAAGAAGTGGTTTAAAATGAGCTCAATCAATGAGTTGACCACAGTGCTGCTGAAATGGGCTACGGGCCTTGCAGAAACTGTAGACCACCTCTCCATCCTCCTCCACCTTTTGCTTCTCCAGCTCCAGCCACCTCAGTGACCGCCGCTGTCCTGACTCGCCCGCACTTGTTTGGCGAGGCTGTTTGCTCAAACAGCCGCAACCCCCTCCGCTCTACGCAGCGTCCACACTTGCTTCCACCGTCCCGGCTGCTTTTATTTAGTGTTGGACCGTGTTAGGAGTGATGTGGTCAGGTTTCTGCCACTCTGCCAGCATGGAGGCTCTTCCATTGCGGCCTCGAGACACAAGGCTTGTATTGACCAGGGCGGCCAGCTAATGGTCACCGCGGGCAGCTTCGGCCTGAATCAAAGGCCTCATTTACTGCCAGAGCGTGGGAGGAGGCGTAGTGGTAGAGGTGGCAAATATGTGCTTCATCCCTCAGCGTTAGTTTTGGAAGGCAGCGCAGATAAAACCCATATTAAAAATCAATTTATGCACTAATATTCAGCAGACCCACCGCAAAAACTGGAGGCCCTCAGTGAACCCATAGTACGCTCCTCCCGCCTCCTTCTTCTACCTCTGGGTAGGTGAATTGCGAGGCTTACGGTTGATCCATGAAACACTGAATGCTGCTGTGTGCTGGTGGAAATGTTGTGGACACATGTGTCAGAGGGAGCGGGGGGAGGGAGGGAGTTGTCAGAGCTACAGGTCCCACTTATGAATTTTTAGGATTTACTGTTGGGTTTGCCTTAATTCAGACACTTAAACACAGGAATTTCTCTCCTCTTCGTTATATGAGGAAGATGTTGTTTGAAGTGCCACAACTACAGACTGCCACAGACTTTGGGGGAATTCTTTTCATGTTCCCAGTTAAAACGAAAACCTACGCAGCAGAATGGTTGTTTTATTGCAGTCTTACTGTTTCAAGATCCACACGCCGCTTGCTGGGTTTTGCTCCCACAGAATTGCCACAGTGTGATGGACAGGACTGCTAGGCAAACACGGCGTTCCCAGCGTCTGGAAAGGCCTCGCTGAAACGCTTAGCTGCCTCTGTAAGCCACTGTTTCACGCATTAATCATCTCCTGTTATCTGAGTCTGAGATGAGCAAACTGGACTAAAGCAACAAAAATACATTTTGTTCCAAAGACACGCTGTTAGCAACAAGCCGCTAAATCAAGTAGTGTGATCTTGTCTTGATAAAAAAAGAAAATGTAGGTTCAAATCTTCTTGAATCACACACACGTGAAATGGGATACCTAAAAACAAGCTGATTTTTGTGGAAGATCTTCTCCTTTTGTTGTAACAATTAGAGGATTCATTCTTCAAGCTTCATTCTATTGCTGTCGGCAGTGTAACAGAACCCACATACTCCTACATCCCTGTGTGCTCTCAGTATCATCAGCTAGAACATCTTTTAATATTAATCAAGTATGAAGCAGTTCCACACTTTATACTTGATGACATCACTCAATACTTGGGATAAAACGACCTGCGACGTGGAAAAGTGAAAAACGATCATTCAAATGGGAATTCCAAGTTGGAAACTTGTGCAAGTCCCATCTAGTCCGAGTTAGCAGCAACATGGCAGCGCATACATCACTTTTGACTTTTTGTAATGTTTTATGTAGGGTTTGTGTCAAAATGAAATGATTTGTGCTCGTAGATGATGCCTAGTTGCATGAGACTTGCAACGGATCGCCGCATTAGGACTCTAGTTTGGGGTTTTGGAGAAAGTTGTTCATGTTTGCGAATACTGTTGGACCATAGGAATAACTTGTATACATTTTGAAAATGGGCGTAGTTCCAATTTATGACTAAAAAAAAAAAAAGAGGAAAAGAGATGACTTTTATAGATGCCATTCGTTTTTGTCAGAGACGTCTTTCCACCTTGCATGCATTTTAATGCATATTAATATTCCGATTTCTGAACCTCAATAGAATTAACACATATTCCAATATGAATGAAAATACATTTCAAGTTGACCATGGTTAGCATTAGCATTGGTAAGTATCAATAAAGTCCCACTGTGGTATTTCACATTGGGAGGCATTCAGAAGACTGTTTGTATATGAGCAAGCGGGCATGGAAGGGGTGGGTGGGCAGAGAAATATCAGAGCGGCTTGAGGGAAAACGCCGAAGCTCCCACGACAAAAGCAGCGGCCAAAGTAAACGTGTGCCATCCCGAGGAAAAAGGCTTTAGTGTTGATGCAGCGGAGGGAGTGAGGGAGATAGATGTGTGTACTAATGTGGTGGTGAGGAGGTGGGGGTCCGGAGGTGGGGGATTGGGGGGGGGGGGGGGGTCCCCTCAGACTGCAAACACAAGCACTTAACTATATGTTGGTTCATGAGCACATGGCTGGAAGTGTGTGCTTAAACACACTGGCAAACACAACGGCGGCTTTGGGCTGGACACTGGGGGCTCATAGAGGATTCGGCGCGAGCAGCCTCGCTAATAAAATTCACAGTGTTAGCATTAGTGAGATTTAGCAGGGAAAATAAACATTTCTCCCAGCCCGACCAGCCTGTGGGGTGGCTAGGCTGGCTCAAGATGTGGAGGCCTGGGGCCCTGCTGGCACGGACTCAAGCTGCTGGTGGGGAGGGGGGTTCTCCCATTCATGCTAGAGGGGGGCTTTGCTAATGCCTGCTTCACCTGCAAACATGTTTCTGCTCGCGTAATGATTTTATATATCTTGGTATCCATTTTTTGGGGAAGAAATTTGATCATAAAAGGCATGAACTCCACTGTAATCTGTACTTGTACTGAAGTTGATGTCACATGATCACCTGTAAAACAACTCTGGCGCTATACGTTAGCACGTTAGCACTGTAACTGTCTTGGTGAGAGCGTTTGCTGAACTGTGCACACAAACCTGTGCTTGCACACCACAAAAAACACAGCAGTGCCCCGATCACAGGATGCACCCTTACTGATATCAAATATCAGGACATTATTTCTTTATTCATTATATACTGGAAATTGCTGCATTTAAAATATTTACTCTTGAATTGTAATAACTGTTCATTTTGAGGATTTCTTTACCAAGTTACTAGTGTACGATTTATTATTTTAATGATTAATAACAATTATACTGTGCATCTCGCTGTCATCAGCATCTGTGCACTCTTTTTTCGACAGCCATTAGAGTCCCCTCCACACAGCGTATTGGGGAAGCAGTTGCGTTGCCTGCGAGGAGGGGCTCTGTGTGCCCGGGCCGGGATGACACCGAGACCTAGCCCTCCAATTAAAGTGTTTTCATTTTCCACAAAGCCATTTCAGTTGAAACAGCAACAGGCAAATGCTTAAAATAATCACACACATACACTCTTTTCACTCCCATCCTTTTTGATATATATATATTTTTTGACTTGACTGTATCGATGTGCACTGGAGCGCCTGTAATTATGACTCTATATAAGTCCAGATCCCACAATTACAACCATCCACGATGCAGTTCCACACATAGACACACACTCCCACACACGCCACATACTGTCGCGCCGCCATGGCCTGTGTAACATCTGTTTTCTCACTCCCTGCCGGAACCTGCTCACCCTTTCAATTATAAGCGCCACCTATAAAACACTCCTTTACCAAGTGGTGAGAGTTGTGTGCACACATTTGAGTCAAACTGTTCTCCAGTTAAAAGTAGGTTAGCCCAGTAACAACAACGCTAAGTAAAAACAAAGCTAGCTTGTTTGCACCTGAGGTTTAGAAGAACGGACATTATTATTATTATTATACATTGTTATTATAGCCGTTGGGAATTCTTCCGAGCTGAGGTGGATTTATAGATCGAGGGGGTGGTTTTGACGATGGAGGCCGAGGGCGGCGTTTTGGGCACAGTGCCCAGAAGCGTGAGGCAGGCGCCAAGCCGCCAGGCCACCAGGCGGTGAGGCCTGTTTCCTGCTTTATAAAGGGGGAATATTAATACACATATCTCCCATTAAATCTGTTGGCAATACGGCAAGCGCGCCTGACTGCATTAAAAAAAAGGCTAATCCTTACTGCTGCACGACCCGTTTGCAATACAGAGCTCATCGGAATGAACTCCTGGTTCATGACGGGCCGAGTGGAGTCTGTTCCTCCCATCTCCAGCCTTTACTCCGTCCTTACTCCTCTACGTAGATAAACAAACATGGCACATTTATTTATTAGCCCTAAAGAGGCACATTTCTGAGGAGCGTTTGTTGTTTCTGCCAACTCTTTCATACACGTCTCTATTATCTCCACCAGTCCTTTTTTTCAGGCCCCAAACTACTGTTGTCCGCCGTCTGTCGTCCCGGGGGCCTTTTTAACTAAGTGCATATGCCTCTGCTTTACGACTCGCCACCTCCAAACATAATAGTTTTGGAAGTAAGATCCTGGTTTATGGCTGTAGGTCTGGCGCGGTGATTATGGCGGTGCCTGCACTCATTTTGCTCGAGGGTTTGTGAGTTCCACCAGCTCAGAGCCGGGGTGTGGGCTACACATTGACAGCGGCAAAGCTGACGTGCAGCAAATGTGTGCGTAGGTGAGTTGTGATGGGCCCATTATGAGTTTCCTGCCTCTCGCGCCTCTGATGATGTCTGCTGTAAGACCTAATTACACGCGTGCTCAAAGACACACATGCCGGCCCCGCTTTCAAAGCAGCACCTGTTGGTCCCAAGCAAGAGGTCTGTCTCTGTGTCCGTGGGAGTGGGAGAGACGTACGCCCCAGAAATGCAAAAGAAATAAATACACATGAATTATGGACCGTATGAATGAAAAAACAAATAGCCTTCTCTTCAAGTTCATGGGAAAGTAGTCTCCCCCGTCATTTTCTTGTGCTCTTTTTCTATGAGAATGAGAAAATAGTGCACCAGCCAGGTCCAGCGGAAGGCTGTGAGCGCTACCTTAGTGAGTCAGCCTTGTTCTTTTGTTTTTTAATGGTATTCCGAGATCAATTTGTTTAAATTGCCTCCATTTAACTTGCCCAAGTACGGCAGTTTGAAAGAGATTGCTATCGCGGCAATTACTGAGAATGATTGGGGGCGATTCATTATGCATAAGAGGACGCGAATGTTAAATAGGGGAGCTGTGTGTGTGAGAGAGATGAGGAGATAGAGTGTGGCTTAGCATGGCTGTGACCTCTACTAGAAGGCTTGAGAATGTTTCTTCTAACATGGTCCAGGGTAACTGCTGGTCTCTATTGAGGCCAGACAGGAATTTACACGTTCACTCTCCAACCTGGTGACTGTGAGCCCTGTCTGCATGCTAGACATCATGTGGTCATCCGTTAGCACGCGGTCGATTCATTTTGAAGTCGTCCACCGAGGTAGCAATGCCAAGATGGCTGACCTTGTCTCTATTGTGTCTGCTTGTGTCTGTGTCCAGTTTCCCGTTTCTCCAGCCCCCGGCTGACCCCTCGACTGAGCAGGAAGAGGGCTCTGTCCATCTCCCCGCTGTCAGACGCCAGCATTGACCTGCAGACCATGATCCGCACCTCACCCAACTCCCTGGTGGCCTACATCAACAACTCCCGCTCCAGCTCTGCCGCCAGCAGCTCGTATGGGCACCTTTCAGTCGGAGGGATCAGGTATTCCGATCTACAAATTCTCCAACATGCATATACACACAGCTACAGGCATGAAGCCTTTTCATCATAGATACCAGTGAAAACAAGCTTTTTATTGCTAGTGCATAGTATTCAATTAAGCAAATATCCTCAATATCTAGCTTCTTTTTTTTTTATCTGTTTACTGGAAGATGCAGACTTACCACTGACAATAATTACTAGTACTTTAACAAGTTATACTGGTTGAAGTACTACCCTATGTGTATCCTACTGTATCCAGTAAAGCCAAAAACCCTCAAGGCACGTTTGTTAGTCAACATGATTGTGTATTTTTGTGGAGGGAGAATATTATCTTCTTCTCTGTAAGTTAGCAAACGCTCTAGCAAGTTTTGTTGGCTAGTTTTTTAACAATGGCGGAATAAACTACGAGTTCCTCTGAATGTGTACAGGCACTCGCCGTGAGTGGTACTTGAGAAAGTTATCAGATTGGCCGACCTTTACACGCTGACTTGATGGCCAGACGTCGGCCAACAAAGGAGCTATTTACTCCTGTTTGGGACAGGAATAATACAAATACAGTGCCCAGCTGTAGGGGAAATTGCTCACATTTTCCTGTTCAGTAAAAACAAATTGTTAGGAGAATCTGAAAGTACTGCAAAGACAGTACTTGTTGGTCTTTTAGTGGGATTTGTTGACAATAAGTGAACAATTTTTTTAAATTAACAGTATAAAAACTAGTAGCTTACACTGCTAGTTGATACTACATGCTACAAGCATCCTATTTGCAGCCAATCAGCATGCTAGTAGCTTTGCACAGTTGGAATTGTTTCAAAGCTGATCTTAGCCTATTAGCCACGAGACAAAATGATCCATTCATATTTACCATAGGATAACTTCATCTCTTTTTTCTCTTGCTCAGTCCCTCGTTCAGCTTCCCTCATCCCATCAACCCTGTTGCGTACCAGCAGCTGTTGTCCCAGCAGAGGAGTCTCAACGCCTTCGGCCACACGCCTCCTCTCATTCAACCCCCGTCCTCTTTCTCTGCCCGCCAACACCCGCTCACTGCTTCACCGATGACCACCTCCCACAACAGCTCCAACTCTGAAGCAAACCAGGTAGAAAGGGGAGCATTTGAATCTTTGGTTGTTACACATTCTATTGTTTTAGCAATAGAGTGTTCACAGATTCAAGGGCATATATACTTTCAATTGTTCTCACTTCAGAGCCCGTCTATATGGATGAGTAATGTAGATGTTAGATTGAGTGTTTCATTGAACAGATATAATTTGATCAGTGTTTCAACCGCATGTTCCTAATACCCATTCCTACACCTGAACTTGCACTGGGCCGATACTGAGTACCACATGTGCATCCCTCAACAGATATGGGGAAGAAGCAAGATAGCTCTATTGTTAACTTCGTGGGGAAAAAACTATTGTTACAGTCAAGCGCTAAGGAGTGAGCCATCTTGCTTCTTTCTCATCTTTGGTGAGAGCTGCACATGTGCAATAGGGGCAGGTAGCGTTAATTAGCTGATAAATGATGTTGTAACGTGGTATCTGATCAGTGCACAGACTCAAGTACTCGTCAATACCCGATCCAGCATTCTAGTATCAGAGGCTAGAGTACTAGTATTGTATCCAGGTTCAACTCCAAGTGGCTCTCACCCGGGGAAACAGCCGTCAATTACATTAATTTAGCAAACGATGTGGATAGCGATTCAGTATTTTGATAATCTTGGCTAAGTTTGCAATGGAAAACAATGTGACATTGAAAAATAAACATGTCCTTGTTGAACAACAAGGACAAAAATATATATATATATATTTTCTTCATTAGAAAATGCCCATCACAAGCTCAGAGCCAACGGGTGACATCTTTGAAAAGATACTTTCCTCCTAAAAACAATATATTGAACTGACTACTACTGGAATCAGTCGTGTATCAGGCTGCATGACTTAGTAATCAAATGACGGTCAAAGGTTTTGACGGTTAATTTTATGTTGATTCAGAACTGAGGATGAGGGCTAGCACTGTATTATATGCAGCCTAAATTCAAGTAGTCATGAATGAAGTATTCTTTGTAAATTGTCTCAAGTCAGAAATATGCATGAGGCTCCCACCCAGTGCCATCTGTCTTGCTTCCTACTGTCTCCCCGGTCTCTTTATCAGCCCTCTGTATACACCACAGCGTAACGTAATGTAAACTTCCCACTCCGTGAATCACTCCGCCTCACACTGCTATCAGCTGCCTCCAGCTCCGTGTCAGCACGGTGTCTACTGACACACACAAGAGTATGTTTGCACCTTGTTGCGTACTCTCACATACACACACACACATGCACACACACAGACACACAGACCCTGGTTGACACACATGCACAAACACACATTTGGCTCTGTTTCAGCAGTGATCAGAACCATATTCCCCTCTTGGTTTTCTGCCAACTGAATGAATCACGGAGGCCCCCAGAAATGCAAAACTGCACTGCAGCGTCTGGGTGGGATTAGAGAGACCCCCCTTTTGTATCGGACCCCCTCCAATGAACCTTAATACACACGCACACACGCAGAATCATTTATCAGCTGCTTTACGTTTGATAACTTTCCTTTCTTTGCGTGTCCATTAGAGCTTTAACAGGCCTTGTGTGTTGTCGTCTTAGAATCTGTTGGCAGATCAAAGCCCCTCCCGCCTCTCACCCCACAATCCCCGACCCTGCCGCCTTCCCCCTCTGTACCGAGGGCAATAACTCCTCTTCTTTCATATTTCCTTGTGGCTTTGGCGATCATAAAGCAGTCTAAACTGTTTAGTCTCGGCGGCGGGTCCCAGTCTGACTTATGGACCGCTGTGCCTTGCGCAACAAGGACTCCACACATCTCACTGCGGCAGGCTAGTGAGCCAAAAGAAAACTTGTATCTCGTTGATTCTGTTATCTGATTCCCATCTGCCACTGGTGACTGTGTGGAGATAGTTGATTTAATGCAGTGATCAAATGGTCAAATTAATAGAAGAATGAGTGGGAGGGCTGAATGAAAGAAGGTTGAAATGTGTTACGATCAATGGAATGATTCACTGATTGAGTATGAATGAGTGAGTTGTTGCGTCTGAGGTTGGTTGTTGTTGGTTTCCTTCAATTTATTAGCCTGAATGACAAAAGGAACAATGTTATTCTGCTTCCTCTCCTGCTTCAAAATACAGTAAAAAAAAAATGTCTTGTCCGTCCTTCAGAATGCCAGTGGAGACCCAGCAGTGAGTAGCACAGTCAACCCATTGACCTCCAAGAGGTCAAAGGTTAAGACGGAGGCAGAGGGCCCGCTGCCCATCTCACCATCCTCTCAGGTAGGATAATCAAACAATAGTGGTAAAAATGTGACAACAAAAATCGATTGCATCTGAAGTATAACTTTTTCAGGTTGCACATTCCAAACCATGATTGATTTCTATTTCCTGGAGAATTTACTTCATGACCTTGATTCTTTGTTTCGGTGCCTTAGCTATCTCTTTCACAGCTTCAGCCATTTACAGTGACAATAATAGTCACCTCCTTAACTGCAATTTGGCTCTTATTGATTATAGGCAGCGAATAAGAATGCAGCTTTAATCAATGACAAAAGGTGTCACGCGTCGAGATCAGGCACCAACTCATTAGGATCAAGTACCAGATAAGATAAGAGAGATGCAAAGCAGTAGAGAATGCGTCTGTGACGTATCAAACACAGTTTCAGGTGAAAACAGACTGTCTGTACCTTTTTATTTGTAGTCTTTCATACTGGATGCACACATCTGTGTTGTCTGTTCTGATCTCTGTCCTCTTTCTCCAGGACCACTGTGGGGGGATCTTGGACCTGAGTGAGGATCTGGATAAAGACGAGTGCAAACAGGAGCCCGAGGCCATATACGAGACCAACTGCCACTGGGAGGGCTGTTCCAAGGAGTATGACACCCAGGACCAACTTGTTCATGTGAGTGGTTTGAATGACACACTTGCTCGGTTTCATTGCAGCCCTTTGAACTGAACAGCGAGAAGTTGACTGTGAAAACGCTCCAAAGTCTTTCACAGACGTTTCATCGTGCTGTTCTTGATGCCGTCATCGACATTCTGAGTTTCCATAGTGAAAGTAAATCACAAACTGTGCCATCAGAAACATCGCGTTTTGTTTGTGTAAAAAGGGAAAAGTTCAAAGAACTCTCCTGCTCCTCATTAAATCCATGGCGATTGAGCCCCAGTCAGAAAGCTGTCCAGTAACTGATCCCTTCCTGTTGTGTTGACACGCGCAACGTTAATGAGCCTGCCGGCTCTCGCCACCATCAAGCCCAAGTCCTGCAGCTGTGCCCCCAACCCCCAAACCCTCAGCCCCACGACCCCTAACCCCTAACCTCTTACTCCGAGCAACACACCCCCACCCCTGAAGCCCAGAGGGCCGGCCGTAAATCCATCGTCATGCCAGAAGCTCTGGAGTTACGGAACCTCACGCTCCCCCTCTTTTCCAATCCCGTCAGAGCGGCGGCCATGTGTCATGTCCGCTGGCCCGCAGGCTGATGGGAAGTGGGGCGGAACGTGTTGCCATGGGCGGCTGCAAGTCAGGACCAGAGTTACCTTTCAGAACTTTTGCCCCAACTCCAGCTCCTGAGCCAAAACTCTTTGAGAGCTTGCCAGGATTAGTGAGTAGGCTAGCAGAGGATCGCCGGTTTGATCTTGGACAATGTGAGGCCCACACATTTTTAAATCCTCGCAGGACAATGGGGGGTTTAAAGGCCTCTGCTTTTTATCAACTTAAAAAAAAAAGGGAAAAAAATAAATCTTGCTTTGGAATAGACTTTTTTTCTGCAAAGACTCATGGCAGCGTCTCCCTAAGTGCCCCCAGGGTTTCATACAAGGTTAATATCTGAGGAAAAAACCACACACAAACACCTGTTCTGGCTTCTGCTTAACCAAAGTAATCCGGTCAAGAGCCCCCAAATGATGGATTCACAGCAGTGTGTAACCTGAAAATAGAGGCCTCTGCTCGTTTCCATTCCTCCTCCTTCACCCAAAATAGATCTCAGCAGAATCGACAACCACGGAGCCTTTGCGCTGGTGAAGTGGCCACATAAGTGGAGCGTTGTGGGCCTGGATGTCCTCAGGAAATGAAGTGGTTCCTCTGGGTGTGTGGATATTTGCGTGTGGTGCATGGGATGAATTCTTTTTTTTGTGTGTCTGTTCAGAACCATGTGTGTATAGTGCAGTGTAACAGTGGTTCCTCTGCAATGTAAGTCTTTTGAGTTGAGAAAAAAACCTGTTGTGTCTGAGGGCATAATTAGGAAGATAACTGTGAAGGTATGTTTTTCTTTAGCATGTCGCCACTTTGCAGTAGCAGTAACTGACTGCCTTCTTCTCCAGCAGTGAAAAGTATTCATTTTAAAAGGACAAAAAGAAAGAGGTGTAATTTTGCAGTGTAGTTTAAACATTTAAAAGAGAATTCCCAGAGATTTCACACTTTTGCAAGGTTTGCATTGTAATTTGTCTGAAACTACTTCAGAGTTTAAGCATCGCACAGGAAACTTTGTGTCCCTCAGTGACTTCCTGATCCATTAAAAGTAAGGAGGAAGGAAGATAACAACAAGTCAGTTATCCTCTTCCTGATCACTTTTACTGGGATCTGAGGAAGTTCCTCGAACACACACACACAGAGAGACACACACAGAGCCTGAAAAAACAAACCAAGCTTTTATAGTTTTTGTTTCCTGTTGACAGATGCATAATAACTGTCAACCATAATGGATGGTGTCTTCACCCACTGTGTGTGTGTGTGTGTGTGTGTGTGTGTGTGTGTGTGTGTGTGTGTGTGTGTGTGTGTGTGTGTGTGTGTGTGTGTGTGTGTGTGTGTGTGTGTGTGTGTGTGTGTGTGTGTGGGAAAAAGACAAGAATTTGCTGACCTGTTTTAATTAATACGCACACATGCTCACACACACTTGGTGTCCTTATGTCAAGGTCTGTATCACTGTGATGATTTACTTGAATTCAAATGTTCTCCTCAGCACATCAACAACGACCACATCCACGGTGAGAAGAAGGAGTTTGTGTGCCGCTGGGACGAGTGTTCACGGGAGCAGAAGCCCTTCAAGGCTCAGTACATGCTGGTGGTCCACATGAGGCGTCACACGGGGGAGAAGCCGCACAAATGCACCGTAAGAACCTCATATTCCTGCAAAACACCATGGTGAAATGTTAAATGTAACTAGCTGGTTAACCTACTGATCACCTGACTCTGATCACCTGACTCACAAAGGCATACTCCATCAATTTAATATGAACTTTTCTTTTCTTCAATTGGGGGGCCCATTTTTGAATTGTCAAAATCAAAGCAGCTGAGACAGTAATATCCTAACTTTTATTCAAAAGCACTGGGGTCCTGCATTTCCCATAATGCAACCAATTGCATTGTTCGATACAACTTCCCTACCTAAACCTCCCTGTGTTTCAAATCCCACGCCCCCCATTTATAATGCAGGCTTTTGTCTCCGAACCCCAGCGGACATACCCCGATGACATCACAATGACATCATGAGGGTTATTTTGTCCAGACTTGACAAAGCTCCTCCAGTGCAACAATAGACATTATACAACTGTCTTTATTGACTGTGTCTGCAACAGCCTCTGACAAAAATAGCTTTTTGTGTCCTTGTTATGTTAATATTATATTTCAAAAATGTCTTTACCAGTGATTTGATTTTGATATATGGCTTTTTAGAAGTGTGTGGCGGGGGCGTGGTCAGCGCACCTGCGACGCATGAGAGAGAGGCGCGCTCATTAGAGACAGCCTCTCTCATTAGTGGGAGCGGCTGGTTCTGATGAGCGCGGGGAAGGTGTGCGGCTATATAGAGCCGCACAGTGGGGTGCACGGGGTGGTTGGTGCGGGTGACATGTGCGCAGAGTGTCTGCGGCTAAATAAAGCGTGTTGAACCCGAAGCGCAGCGTGTCAGTGATTACTGTTCGAGCCATGGACGCGGGGGTAGTGAGAACGCTTGCCACAGTGGCGCCCAACAGGGTTTTCGGACCGGAAGGCAACGGAGGGGGAAGCAGCCGGCGGAGGAGGACGTGTCGTGGGACGAGCTGTTCCGGAGGTTGGCGGGCATTCCCGAGGGTTCGGGGAAGGGGCCGGCCGTGGAGGAGCGGCTTGACGCCAGGACCGTGGCTCAGGTTGTGCAGGTGCCGCCGGCCCAGATCGGGGGGGTGACCGTGCCACCGCCGCTGACCCCGGAGCAGCACCGGCAGCGGCTCCGTGTAGCCCAGCAGGAGCCGGGTGAGCCGCTGCTAGCCTTCGCTCGGCGGCTGCGCCGGCGGACTGAGCAGTGGCTGCAGCCGGGTGGAAGGGGGGAGATGGCGGACGCGGTGGACCAGGTGGCCACCGAGCAGTTCCTGGGGGGGCTGCCGGTCCAGATGGCCGACTGGGTCAGAGGGTGGCGGCCGGCAACGCTGATCGGGGCCGTCGCGAGGGCAGAGGAGTACCAGCGCCGGGAGCCGAAGGCCGGCACCGCAGCGGACCGGGCCCGGCCGGTGGGGGTGGTCCTGGGGCTGGCCGTGCCGGCGGCCCGGAGGACCGCGTTTACGCAGACGGTCCCGGACGCGGGGAGGCGGAAGACCACGGCCACCGCGACGCAGACGGACGCGCCACGGAAGAAGGCGGCGACCGCGACACAGACGGTCCCGGACGCGGCAAGGCGGCGGAACAAGACCGCCGCGACGCAGACCGCGTCGGAATCGGCGACGCGGGGGGCCGAGGCCGCGGCTACCCAGACGTCGGCGGCGACTTCGGCGACGACGGAGACGGCGGCGCAGACGTCGGCGGCGACGACGGAGATGGCGGCGCAGACGGCGTCGGCGGCGACGACGGAGATGGCGGCGCAGACGGCGGCTCCGGCGACGGCGGCGGCGGCTCCGGCGACGACGGACACGGCGACGCAGACGGTCCCGGGGGCGACGACGCGGGGGACCGCGAGCACTACGACGCAGACGGCTTCGACGACGCGGGCGCCGGCGGCCCGGACGAAACCGGACCCGGGAAGACGAAAGGCGCCGGGGCCGACGACCGACGGTGGGGCAGCGCGACGGCCCAGAGCGCGGCCGGGGCCTAGGCGAAGGGCGCCGGGGAACCAGGCCAGAGAATGGCCGGAGCTGTGGACAGTTCCCCGGCGCCACGACGCGACCTGGTGGGACCACGGACGGCCCGCCCCGGGCCCGGCGCAGAGGTGCTGGACGTGCGGACAGCTAGGGCACGTCCAGCAGGACTGTGACCTCATGGAGGTCGACCAGGTGAGCCGGGTCGGGACGACCCGGCCCAGCGGACCAGGGCCCGGAGGGGCCAGGAGGGCGCCGGCCGGTCGAGACCCCCTGACCGCCCAGCCCCAGCCAGGGGCGGGGAGGCGGGGAGGGGGCAGCCGGCGGCGGCTGCGGGAGGAGGTGGCACGGCTGAGGAGCCGTCTGCGCAGCGCCGACGACGAACGGCAGCGGGCCCAGGCGACCGTCCTGCAGCTGGGGAGGAGACTCCGGGCCGAGCGGGAGGCTCGGGCCTGGGCGGAGGCCCAGCTGGCCGAGGGATGGTCGGGGGGGGGACTCACGTAGGTTGGTGTTTCCCTAATCTTCTCTCTCTTGTGTTGCAGGTTGCCGCGGCGGACGGAGGGTGAGAGCCGGTTTTGGCCCGGGAGGGGGCCGGCGGAGGTCGCGAGGGACCTGCCTCCCGGGGCGCTCGATCGCCCTCCGGCCGGGCCATGACCCGCGCCCGGGCCCCCCCGGATGGAGGATGCCAACGCCCGGACCACCCGTTGGCATCGGGCGGAAACGCAAGTTAATTCCATGGTGGTCCATAGGTCGGGGGTGCAGATGGTCGGGACTGACTCCCGCTCCCGCTCCCAGTGGGAGGGAGGGGGGGGGGAGTTGGTTAGGCCGGTGGCTCCCCGGCCTAAATCGGGCGGTGGGGGTATGTGGCGGGGGCGTGGTCAGCGCACCTGCGACGCATGAGAGAGAGACGCGCTCATTAGAGACAGCCGTTCTCATTAGTGGGAGCGGCTGGTTCTGATGAGCGCGGGGAAGGGGTGCGGCTATATAGAGCCGCACAGTGGGGTGCACGGGGTGGTCGGTGATGGTAACCTGTACGAGCAGAGTGTCTGCGAGGGAATAAAATGTTACCTGAAGGCAAAGAAACGGTCTCTGTCCTCTCTATGGAGCTGCTACGATCCCCGGGCAAGCAGGTGCCTTGCCACAAAGTGCTTTTCTGGATCTTTAGAGACCTGAGGCATGCATTTAAGGGTTAACCATCTGGTTAACTGGTTGACTAGAACTTGGGTTTCTCACTAGCAGCCCTACAGTCTTGATGCTTCCCTTTGCCCAAAAAACATGTTCATGTGATTTTCTTTGGGCCTAGAATCAGTGATATTTTCCAAATCATGAGTTTTTTTGAAGCCTTCATTTGCTGTGTGAAGATCAAATTGAGGGCATGTTTGCTCGGCTTCAAAGCTTGCTCTTGTGAATGCATTAAAACAGATGACTTGTGAAGGAGAGAGTGAAGAAAGCTGATTGACAGCGTGGGCGTGTAATTAAAATCTGCAGACAAGCAGGGGGCCTTGGGTTCTTATTAATAAGACCAGGCTGTGTATTCTCTGCGCAAATCCCACGTGCATCTTCTCACAACACTCTGCTTTAGTCTCGTCTTTTAACAGAGAATCTTCTGACTTTCATATCCCATTTCTGAGCTAGTCTTGTTTGATTCTCTTTTCATTTCAAAGCCAATTATGTTCACAATGACTGCTCAGAATGAATACCAAATTATAGCTTGTACAGCACAAGTGAAAACAAAGGCTAAACACAGACTTCTCTTTGTCTCAACAAAGCACAGCAGCCAAAGAGCTCTACCGCACTTCACACTCAGTTTAGATATTTCGCATAATAACCCTTTTTACCAAACTGTAGCACTGCTTTGCTTTTGTGTGGCATGCCACAGTAGGCGGGCACCAGACCAAGAGTAGATTACATTTAAAAACTGAAACACACACAGCTTTTGGGGGTTTATTTCTCCAGCCAGCTGCAGACAAAACAGCACGCAGGCATTACGTCTCACTGTCTGCCGTCTATCTCCATCTCTGCAGTTTGAGGGCTGCGCGAAGGCTTACTCCCGCCTGGAGAACCTCAAGACCCACCTCAGGTCTCACACCGGGGAGAAGCCGTATGTGTGTGAACACGAGAGCTGCAACAAGGCCTTCTCCAACGCCTCAGACCGGGCCAAGCACCAGAACCGCACACACTCCAATGAGGTATGTTCACGCACACACATCGATCAGCTGACTTACTCAGTGGAATGTCATGCATACAGTCTGATTAGGGCTTAGCCTCTTGAGAATTATGCAAAACTATGGGGTGCCATCATGAAACCCCAAAATGATTATGCTTTCTTTTTTATTTTTAATTTATTTCTCAGAGGAGGACACGTATATGTGTGTTATAACCGACCAAATGAAAATATAATTTAATTCAGTTGGACTTTAAATCCTTTTTTTGGCAGAAACCATACGTGTGTAAGATCACGGGCTGTACCAAGCGCTACACAGACCCCAGCTCGCTCAGGAAGCACGTTAAGACAGTTCACGGACCCGATGCCCACGTCACCAAGAAACAACGAAGCGACGCACCACCGAGACCGCAGCCGCCCAAAGGCAACGGAGAGAACGAGGCGAATACCAAGATTGGTGCAAGAGGAGCGGACGGCAAGATTGAGGCCAACAGCACCTCTCGAGGAGTGGAAGACTGCCTACAAGTCAAATCTATCAAGACCGAGAACTCTATGGTGGGTCCCGATCACATAAATTACGAAATCCATCCCTCACAAATCCCTCTATTAATTCATAAAAATATTTGTTAGCGGGACATTGATTGTTTTTATTCAGACTTTGGAGTTTGATTGATTACATTACATTACATTTCATTTAGCTGACGCTTTTATCCAAAGTGACTTACATGATATACAGTAGACCGTAGACACAGCAACGGTGAGCAATGAGGGTTAAGTGTCTTGCTCAAGGACACAACGACATGGACTGGCTGAGCCGGGGTTTGAACCACCGACCTTCTGATTGAAAGACTGACTTGCTAACCACTGAGCCACCGTCGCCCCAACAGTTTGATTGACTGCATTGTGAAGGAAATGCACCACTTTGTGCACACCAAATGATCAGTGTCACCTGTTGGACACAATTATTTTCCTGTTTTCCACTTCCAACTACTAACATGGCTCTGAGGTTCAATGTTTACTGCCTGCATCCTTTCTAACTCACCTCTCTGGTTGTTGCTTGAACTTGCTTCTCTCAAGTTAACCTTTCTAATGGACAGACTTCACTGAGGTGAGCACTCACACTGTCTCTCTGACAACAACAGCATGTTTCGTGCTACATCGATGCACCCTTACATGATGTAAAATGTTCTTTTTGCATGATTATCCATTTTCACAAATGTATAACATGCTCCTTGGTATATGGGATGCCCATATATGCATGTCTGGAGACACACACATTACCACAAGATTTCTGGCAGTAGCCTCTGTGTTCGGCCGATGATAAAAGTCATTGTCACATTAATATGCAGAGGCTGGGACTGTTTTAGCATGTGTGTTGAACAAATAGTGCCAGCATCAAGCTGTGATCAAGACTAGTTCATTTTTGTCCAGCTTGAATTTCTGTCACTGCTGGATTGTCGCTCTCAGAACTCATCTTTTAGCCACTTATTTTCTTGTTGTAAATAAATAATATGCTTCTACGATTAATGAGATTATGGAACGATAGACCCATATTAGTTATTGAAACGCCATTACAATCAGAATTTCTCAAATGTGGTGATTATTTAATATTGAAGAATACATAATGGGGTTCTCTGAACTTGGCATGTCACAATAGAATTCATTATTTCACTTTCTATTTTTAAATGTAATATTGTGTGATTAGAAAACCGTTGTGTCTTAAAGTTTGGCAGAACATTATTTATTTACTTGTTAAACATTTAACAATGTAGCTCTGTCATTTACAATATACTGTAGCTCCTACAGTTTAATTTGTTCCACTTACATCAAATTCCTCCCTGGTATCCTCCATCAGACATATCAGTCCAGTCCTGGTGGCCACTCGTCATGTAGCAGTGAGCCGTCGCCTCTCAGCAGCGCCAACAACGACAGTGGAGTAGAGATGGCCCTGCACAGCGGGGGCAGCTTCGGGGACCTCAGCGCACAGGACGATGGCCCCATGGTTGACTCCACCGTTACCGCTGGGGGACAGCAGGCTGGGGTGGGGCTACAGTTGAGGAAAGCTGTGGGTCATGGTGGCGCGGTCACCATCAAGCTGGAGAACATCAAAAAGGAAAGGCTGAAGACAGTGAGGGACTCTTGCCCCTGGGTCAACTCTGCACCACAGCCGCCGCAGGGCCAACGCAACAGCATGAAGCTGCCTCCCATACCCGCAGTCGGTAAGTGTGGGTTGAGGAAATCTGTTCGTATTTCAAGTCCTTGACAGTGGGATCAGGGTGCAAGATGGCAAGATGTAGAGTGAGTCTAATAGCCATATACAGTCATGCTCAGTCTATAAATATTGTAAAGTTGAACAATCGTGAATGTGTTGCTGTCATCATGTAACCATGTCCTTTGTATCTGCCAGGTTCCCTGCTAGAGAACTCCAACTTGATCACCAACTTAAGCGGTTCGTACCCTGGCCAACGCATGGGTGACCTGTCCTCATGTGAAATAACACTGCTGAACCAGCTGAATGAGCGCCGTGACAGCACCACCAGCACCATGAGCTCAGCTTACACCATGAGTCGCCGCTCCTCTGGTATTTCACCGTGCTACTCCAGCCGCCGCTCCAGTGAGGCGTCCCAATTTGGTGCTAACCGTCACAACAATATCAGTTCGGCTGACTCCTATGACCCAATCTCCACTGACCTGTCTCGCCGCTCCAGCGAGGCCAGCCACTGTGGAGGTGGTGGTGTCAGTGGAGGAGGCGGAGGAGGTCTCCCCAGCGCCCTTAGTCTGACACCAGCTCAGCATTATCGACTTAAGGCAAAGTATGCTGCTGCCATTGGTGGAGCTCCGCCTACTCCTCTCCCCAATATGGATCGAATGAGCCTGAGGACACGCATGGCACTGTACAGTGACTCCCAGGAAGGCATGTCCCACTCATTTCATCAACCACACCCTGGAACTTTGCCTCGACGTTGCAGTGATGTAGGATACGGCACACGGAGCATGATGCCCCATGAGGTACCCAGCAGCCTTCCACGTCGTGCCAGTGATCCAGTGCGTCGTCCGACTCTGGACCCTCTGTCCTTTCCAAGGGTTCAGCGCTATAACAGCACAAACAGCATGAACCCCATGAACGGTCCATCAGCTGAACGCCACCCAGCACTGGCTATGCAGGGCTACACTCGCTCAGATGGCAGCCTGCAACGATACCCATTTGCGCCCAGACCACCCAGCATTTCTGAGAATGTAGCCATGGAAAACATGGCAGTGGATGGTATGATGATCGGGGGGGAGCAGGGTGGAGAAGAGGACATGGTGCTTCCAGATGATGTGGTGCAGTACCTTCGGTCCCAGAATTCTGGCCCTTCAGGTCACAGCTTGGGGCAAGTGGACTACCATTGCAACAATCAGACTAAGGGCTATCAGACAAGCATGGCCCCACCAGCATCATTTTATGCTCAGAGGAGGATGGCCATGGTGGATGCCACTATGACTCAGTCTGGTCAGGACATGCAATCCTGCCAGACGGGACCCGGTGGCTCCCATCAGTCCTTCTCAGGACCACCCAGCAATATGAACAAGAATAACATGCCGGTGCAATGGAACGAGGTGAGCTCAGGCACTGTGGATACCACAAACAAGCTATCCAAACAACAACAGCATCCTCTGAGAGGGAACCTAGCTGTTGTTCAGCAGAGGCATAATTTTGGTTCCCTCCAGGGACAAGGTCAGGGCCTTGGCAGCAATCAGCAGGTAGTGCCTATGAGTCAGAATATGTCTATGCAGGGGTATGCGAACCACAACAGCCAGAGGCCGATGAACATCTCCCACCAGCAGCATCAGCAACAGAGGCAATGCAACACTGCAAACTTTAGTGAGCAAATGAGTCCTCAGCAAGGGTTTGGCCAAGAAGCAATCCCAAATTCTATATCTGGGAGCACTAGCGTGAGGCCTACCCGAACCAATATGGCAGTTCCAGAACTGCAAAGTTACAGAGCAAAGACACAGGCTGATGGGTATTCACATGTGAACCAAGTGGATCAGCCGCAAAATTACAGTGTTGTCTCTCAGCAGCATAATATCCATAATGGAGGCCGAGGAATGTTACAACCCAGGCCTCCCATTGAACCCAAGTTTTTTGCCAGGCAACAGACTGGGTCTAGCATGATGCAACCAAGCCGAATACCCAAGTCATCTGATTTGAACCCCAGTCTTGGTACTGACACATCCGAGGCGAGCCCAAAGAGGCCCAGTGGCTCAGCAGCTCACAACAGCAACTCTGCTAATCCAAACTCTGCTGTGCTCTACACGGGTCAGATTCACATGTTTGAGCCCACTTCAGCCGGCTTTGATGCCCCCATGTCCCCCAGTGCTAGTCAGGCTTCTGACAGCAACACCACTGCTGCAGCCAACATGGCCTCACCAGGAGTCAACCACGTCTCCAGCAGTACTGTGGATTCTTCCTCTAGCGGATCCGGTGGCACGGAGCATGCCCAGATTGACTTTGACACCATGCTAGATGATGGGGACCACTCCAGCCTAATGTCGGGCACCCTGAGTCCCGGCCTCCTGCAGAGCCTCTCTCAGAGTTCCTCACGTCTCACCACCCCCCGCAACTCTGTCACCCTTGCGTCTGTACCGACAGGGATCGGCAACATGGCCATCGGTGACATGAACTCTATGCTCACGGCCTTGGCTGAAGAAAGCAAGTTCCTCAACATGATAAGCTGAGAGCAATCAACCACCTCATCATCCATCCAGTCTTAACTCTTTCTACATCAGGAATATATGGACTACACAAAGCACTGATTGAAAAATGCAATACTGGCTATTCCATTAATTGTTTCTTCATTGTCCATAGTAATATGCTTGTCTTGTAATATTTGCTTCAGAATATAATATGTTACTTTGACAAAATAATAGTAAGTATAGCTAGGCTTTAGGACAATTTCTATCATTATGTGTTACAAGCCATTTTACCTACAAATATATGGGTATATAAATGCATTTTCAAAATTGCCATTCAGTATTTGCTGGTGTCGTAGGCCTTTACAAAGCGGTGCACTGAAAGCAGTTCACATCAACATCAGTACGACATGAAAACCAAGTTACTAGGATCATTTTTTCTCATGAAGTTGTATGTGTATAGATTATACTCTATGGTACTTACTTTAAGTTATGCTATATACCTTTGATGTTGAAACTATGGCTGTCAAAGGTAAAGTAACATATGGACTCCTACTATATATATTCACAATGAAAAATGAATGAATTTGTAACTAGATTTTTTTTAATGACTTCAGTTATTTTTTTCTTTGTGCTAACCACATAGATTGCAAAAGAATATTCTCACAAGATTGTGGTAACCTGACACCGTGTAAAAAACACAAAGTGTTGTGAAAATGAATGAGAAAGCAGATTTTTTTGTGACAAGGTTTTTAACTATCACATCACTCAGAAGGACATACATAGCAATGTATGTTCTTTTTATACAGTTAATTATCACAGTTTATTAAGCTTTTCACTTCACCATACATGCGGGTACTTAAAGCATTGAGGTTAATGAACAGTCACACCCATAAAGAAAATATGCATGTAGAAGTTGATACATACATGTATGTATGCACTTAATTCAATCTCGCAGAAGAAGAAATACGCAAAGAAGTGCCATAACAGTGACCTGTCTTTGTATTGCTGAGTTTAAATTACACATCGATTTTGGAATAAAGGTTGTGTGCGATTCTGAGCAAATTTTGCTTTCATTAAACATTTTAAATGACATTTCATGAAATTCAATACGTAATTTATACCCTTCAACTAGGAAGTTAGGACTAATTGTGAGTCACAAAAATAAGCATTTGACAGCCTTAGTTTGAACATGTGGTTGTACAACATTATGATTCACAGATATTAAGTGCTTTTTGATCATGGTTTGAGCTCTTGGGGATGGCACTGTAAAATCAGATTTCTTCTTTGCCCTCTGGATCAGAGGCATTAACTCCCTATGGTGCCATCTCACAAGGGTAAAGGATTGAACAGGACAAGGATATGTCTCTGTGTTAGTCTATCAGAGCCTATGAACCCCTGTGTCTGAAGAGTATTCTCCAAAAGAATATACAAGTACCTCTGTGTGTTCTCAGTAGTGATCCAATCCTAATTAACACATTCATACCACCCCCCTTCGCTGCACCACATACTTCCCCTGGGCCCTGGATGAACTGCAGAGTCCAGGAAGGGACACAGACTTTGATAAATAAATCCTGTTTCGGACTGGATTGGCAAACCCGCCTTGCAAATCCCTGTTTTATTATGTTTGCTGAATTTCTAAGTAGCCTTTAAAATGTTTGTGCGTATGCTACCATTCACTTTTACTATGCTCTGTGTGTGTGGTTTGTGTGAGTGTGTGTGTATATAGCTTTTGTACATTTCAAATAAACTATCTCCTTTTTTCTGTTTAAATCCCTGTGTTGTGTCTTTGTTAAGCATGGAAGCAGAGCCAGGGCTACAAGTGAAATGACATTTGTCATGTTGTCAGACCAGTGTCGAGTGCAGCTGTACGGGAAAACACCCAAATACTCACTTAGCCATATGTATGAACAATAAGAGGATTTGGAGCTGCACAAACCAATCCATATGTAAGAAGTATTATTATTTTTCATATTCTAGCACTTTAGTGACTAGTAATTGTGGCTTATGTGTCATCAATAACTTGCAATTGTTGGTTTGGCATTGTCATTAAATGTCTTTAAATATAGCTGCACACACAACATTGACATATAACTACATTTAAATGGCAAACTTGTTATTATTATTAAGAGCAATGGGGAAACATTAATATTCCTTTGGAGTCGTGTTCTAGCCAACTGATAAATGTAAGTTCAATAGTCTCTCTCTTTTTGCTCTGTTTTGGTCTCTACCAATTCCTGAGGGAAATGGCAAAGGGAAATCTGGCGGTTCGCTGCTAGATGCTCCACTGTGTCCACCAGCAGGTCTGCAGGTGAGCAGGTAGCTCTGTGGAGGGCTCCAAATTCAGGTAATAATTGAATTCATCAATAGGAGCAACCCCTTTAACATTATCACAGTTTTGTAAGTTAAAAGCGTCAGTTAATGTAATGTAATACATTATTATTATTATTATTATTATTATTATTACTAAAATAAGCATAGTGGCTTTAAAAAAAATTGTGAATGGTTTGCATACCCATACAGAATATCTCCTCAACCACAAGAGCTATTTGAATAATTTCCAAAGGTATGATGTTCAGAAATAGCAGTACTGGTTTATTGGTTGATGATAGAACACAGGAAAGAAAGAAAAAACCTTCCAGGATGGTTTCAATCTTTCAAATGATTTTCCATAACTTGGGAACTCCTCTCAAGTCATACTTGTGGTTTATGTTAATATTCAAGGTTGAATTGTGTTTGAAACATGTAAAATTGACTTATATGCTCTTGTAAGGCCAGGCTGTGAAGCTTTGCTATGTCACGTCAGTGGCTCTGATATCGATTCATGGGAGTACGAGGACTTGGAGAGTGAGGAAGAGCTCCTGATGAAGAGTCCAGGCCACATTGCTGGGGGCAGCTGGGGAGGACATGTTGGACCTTTTGGGAAATGTTCTTTCTGGCAGACAGTCAGAGCAAAGCACTGCTGCTGACAGGGCAGCAGCAAAAGACACCTAAAGGAAAGGCTCAACTAAAGAAGAATCAATGGATTTCCCAGCCAGGCACAGGCTGTCACACTGTGGAGTCTGTAAATAGTCCAGCATGAAACCAGTCACTTCACAGCTTGTCATGTTTACACTTCTGATCTAGCTTCCCATTAACAGACAGGTCTGAGATTGGTATTGATTGTGTCCTCTAATTCAATTCAATTCAGTTTATTTTGTACAGCCCAAAATCACAAATACAAATTTGCCTCTAAGGGCTTCACAATCTGTACACATACGACATCCCTGTCCCGGAACCTCACATCGGATCAGGAAAAACTCCCTCTAGAAAACAAGGGGAAGAAACCTTCAGGAGAGCAACAGAGGAGGATCCCTCTCCCCGGATGGACAGAAGCAATAGATGTCATGTGTACAGAATCAGCATAACAGAGTTACAGCACATTCAATGGATGTCACAGAAATTATTCATGAGTAGTAGGCATGGCCACGGCCCAGATGACTATGATCCATGGCAGCAGACGGAGGTAAAGATGAAGGGCATCAGCAGGGCCGCCATGGAAGGGAACAGGACCGGCTTCAGACAGCCACGATCCATGGACGCTTGAGGAGAGGAAGCACAGAGGCTCCCGAGAGGAAGTAGAGTTAGTAATGAGCATTAAAGAGACATTCATTAATTTATCTAGAAGTATAGAGAGGAGAAAAATGAGAGGGAGAAGAAGATATAAATCCCTCGGTGTTTCCCCAAGGCGCTCCCCGGAAACACAAGTCCATAGGAGCACCCCAGGAGCACCTGAGGAAGGGAAGAGGAGGAGAGAGAGAGGCCAGGAGAGAGGAGCTCATTGTATCCTAAAATGTTCCCCAGCAGTCTAAGCCTATGGCAGCATATCTAGGGGCTGGACCCTAGGTCCGCTGAGCCAGCCCTACCTATAAGCACTATCAAAGAGAAAAGTCTTAAGTCTACTCTTAAATGAGGTGACTGTGTACACCTCCCGGACAGAAAGTGGAAGCTGGTTCCACATAAGAGGAGCTTGATAACTGAAGGCTCTGGCCCCCATCCTACTTTTTAAGACTAGGAACCACAAGTAGCCCCGCATTCATTGAGCGCAGCTCTCTGGTGGGACAATATGGTGCTATAAGCTCCCTAAGATATGATGGTGCATTACCAATTAAGGCTTTATATGTAAGAAGAAGGACTTTAAATGCAATTCTCTGTCTTACAGGAAGCCAGTGGAGAGCAGCTAATACAGGAGTAATGTGATCTCTCCTCTTAACTCTCGCTAGCACACGGGCTGCAGCATTCTGTATCAACTGTAGAGACCTGAGAGACCCAGCAGAGCAGCCCGATAATACAGAGTTACAGTAGTCCAGTCATGTAATGGTCTCTAATGTCTTTAGACTATTCCTTATGTTTGATATTTTGATATTCTACTGTTCAATTGTAAATATTCATTCATCCATTCTCATTTACTGTTAAATGTGTATTGTTAAATGTTAAATGTATGCACCTTCCACCAGGACAAATTCCTTGAATGTGAAAACAAACATGCCAATAAATGGTTCTGATTCTGATTCTGATTTAAAGATGTATAATAACCAGTCATCAAACAGACCATTTAGACCAGATTTAGGGGGAACTGGCAATGACGCCTTGTATTGGTGTACATTATGGGGACAAAGATCTTTAAACAATTATATTATGGGTTGTTTTAAAGTGTTTGACTTTTTCTGTGCTTTCTTTTCCACACATTACATTACATTACATTACAGTTCATTTAGCTGACGCTTTTATCCAAAGCGACTTACATGATATACAGTATTCAGTAGACCGTAGACACAGCAACGGTGAACAATGAGGGTTAAGTGTCTTGCTCAAGGACACAACGACGTGGACTGGCTGAGCCGGGGTTTGAACCACCGACCCTCTGATTGAAAGACTGACTTGTTAACCACTGAGCCACAGTCGCCCCACGTTTTAGTTTATCTCTATTCATGTTTCATATAAAGGTCTGGGTTCTGATTTGCTGAATCAATGATGCTGTGCTGTTCCTCCTTGCATCCTTGCATCTAAACCATAACTGTTCCACTGACTCTGAAATCAAGCATCTTATTCTCTTATTCAATTTGGCTCAATTCAGGTTTTGTTGGCAGGTCTTCAGAAATGTTTCTGCAGAGTTTGAGGATATTAATTGAGTTGAGCGGGGCAGCATCGTGAGAGGTGACATCATTCAGACAGAATGTAAACAAATTCCACTTTTAACTGATTCATCCAAACAGCTATATTGGAGGATAAATGAAAGAAATATTTGAAAATAATTCCTCAAACTGTTTGTTTGCAGGGCTGTATTTCACTGTTGCAAAGTCAAAGGAAAAACATCTCTCACTTAGGCTGCTTAAACATACACAGTATTTAAACATCAGACCTGACAGGTTGTCAAATTAAAGCAAGTTCTTAGCACACACCTTTCTCTTGTCTCAGTCAGGTCTCTTTAGATTGCTCTTTGATTATTGCAGTGTTTCAATAATAGAGGAGCAACAGTTGTTATGCTTTGAAGTGTATATTACTTGATGCTCTGCTATCGAAAAGATAAAGTACTAGCTGTGGTAGTAGTGCCTTTGTTTTTCTTCTTGATTCTTCATTCTGCATACGAGAGCAAAAAGAAACAAAAACTCTAGTTTGAAAGTCCAGGTGAAAAAGGACACTCCTTAGACAGAAAACGCATACAGAGCAGTTTCTAAAGTTAGATGGCATGTTGTCCAAAATGAACAGTGGCGGGCCGACCCTGAAGAAATGGGTCTGAGAGCAACATAAAACAGGAAAGAAGAGAGAGGAGAAGAGGTGGTGCAAGAAAAAGGGAAAGGAGAGGAAAAATCAGAGAAAGAGAGAGCTACTGTCAAGTTGACCAGAGCAAAGCGAGTAGCAGGAGAGACACTTAGAGGATCTGGGTAACAGAAAAGATGCTAGAGCGCGAAAATAAAGAGAACAAATCCCTTTTAATTTGACAGCAAATGCAGCTGGGGACTGGTTCGAAGTGGAGCCCACTGATTGCTTTTGCCACTGGAATTCCTTATTCTCTTAGAGAGAGGATGGGAGAAAAATAGCCCCAGGGTAAGGAGTCTCTCCAGAGGAGAGAACAAGAGGTTAGTGAGGCAGAAATGGATGATTAGACAAAGCACACAGATGAGGAGAAAAGGTTTGCTCTGAGGCGCACAGGGCACCGACATACGGTAGTGTATCTACGTATATGTAATCACTGTTTCCTTGACAATGCTGAACAGAAAATCTAGACTTTAAAAGTTCTATACACAAAGAGCACTATTATAGCAGCAAGCAAGTAAAGATTTCGTGGAGTAATGTCTACAGAGCAGGTAATGAGGTGCTCCCTCTCTGTGTGTTGTAATCCAAGCTTCTCTGTGTGCTCAAGCAATTATTATTGTTTGCAACGAGATACAAGCAACATGCTATGGCCTTATACAAATGGTATTGTTAACAAGTAAGTAAATAATGGCCTGTTTATAAATCCAGCAGAGCATTTGGAATCTTATAGCAACTTGATGAATGGAAATCCAATAGTCGCAGGTTTTTGTTGTCAACCAACTTCTGAGAAAAATATCTTTAGCTGCTAAAAGCGCCACCAAGCCACCAGGTTGACTGTAAACTATGGGATGCAATGAACATCTAGGTTTATGTCCCAAAAATTGGTTTCATAATAGGTTTCATATCAGCCTTGTATCACACTTGATGACACAAGGTTAACGGTGTGAATGGCCTAGGTTTGCAACAACACTTGGCTATGGTCCGAAAAAAGAAAACAAATGAGAGGTGGGATGAAGGGAAACATCCAATCTCTATCTGAGGAATACCCTTTCTGTGGCTCAGCTGTTGGCAAACATCTCACTGCAGGGCTGCTCCCGTTAAGTTGTAGGCATTCTGACGAAGTCAGCTGTTGTTGGGGATATTCGCACCCTGCTCCTCGGTAGTCCAGACAAAACAACATGCATCAGAGGGGCAGGGGGTCGAGTGGATGAAAGACTATCCTCAGCTGACCCACAATGGAACAAATGCAAGCTACATTTTACACAGCTAAATATAGCTGACTTTCTGATGTCCTGATGTCACTGGGGAGCTCATTCCACCATCGAGGAGCCAGGACAGAGAGCAGTCCAGACTTTGTGGAGTGTTTAGCTCTCAGTGACGGAGCTACAAGGCGATTGGCAGAAGCCGAGCGGAGCGCACGAGTTGGGGTGTAAGGTTTTACCATGTCCTGGATGTAGACTGGACCAGATCTGTTCGTAGCACGGTACGCCAGTACCAATGTTTTGAAGCGGATGCGGGCGGCCACCGGTAACCAGTGAAGGTCGCGGAGGAGCGGAGTAGTGTGGGTGAATAAACGGTGCGCTCATAGCTTCAGAGTGAAAGTAGGATGTCCATGGGCCCCCAGTATCAGACAATCTGCAGTGTTATTAATGATGCAGCAATGACTCAGCAATGCCTTTTCTGGAAAATAATTGCTCATTTAAAATCCTGCAATTAATTAATACTAAAATACCTTTATATTAAAGTATTATTAAATAATGCCTTCTTACTACTGTTGTATGTGATGCATCTCTGCTTTGATACTCTTATTTGTCTCTCTTTAGCTACACTAGCTGCATGACTCTAGGACGGCACTTGGTTGGATTCGCTGACTGTATACAATGTGAACTGGTCCCAGTGACTTGGCCAGTAGGTGAACCCAAGGTGAAGCTCAAAGTGGTTGGCTCTGGCTGTCGGTACCTGGTTTTCTGTAAACCAGAAGTGACCATATTTAGACAAGAGGGTGGAGCAAGGCTCAGCAGGTATCGTTAGCATAATGAACGCTAAAGTTATGAGCTAACAGCTAGTTGGTAATGGACCTTCCAGAAAAAAGATAAACAGCCGACTCCTTTGTGTCTTTTAGTGCTAAGCTACGAAGCCAAGTATGGTGAGCACAGGCATTACACTGACGCTTTTATCCAAACATTTTATCCAACATGATATACAGTAGACCGTAGACACAGCAACGGTGAGCAATGAGGGTTAAATGTCTTGCTCAAGGACACAACAACAGAGACTGGCTGAGCCGGGAAATCAAACCACCGATCCCTGATTGAAAGTCGGACCTGCTAACCATTGAGCCACAGTCGCCCACAGACACACTACTGTGCTGTAAAGTTGTATAAATTAAATAATACTAGAATTTCACTCAGCTAAAAAACTGTAGCACAGACGTGTTGAATTAATCAATCATTTATTTGTCATAAGAAATTGTACAAGACACAACTCCAGTGAAATGCAATCTATAGTTCTTTCAGATCGTTATATAATAAGTTGGAATAGAGTCGAATGGCACTGTAAAGTTATTTAAGTTATTCAGTTCATGATACCCTGCTGGAAACTGATGCAGACATGGAGATCACCCAGACCACCATCCAGATGCCCTGCGGACAACTAATCACACAGACAGCCACATTATGTCCGATATTGCGTGAACAATTGTCCGAAAGGCAGCTACACCACAAACACATGTCGAGAGGTCGAGCTCAATGACTTGAATTAACCGACGTGACCTTAGCAAACAGCTAGGGCAGTGCTGGCACCAATCGGTGACTCAAAGTGGCCATACCCTTTATTATGCATAATTTGAATAAGCCCTAAAGTAATTATTTAAAAGAATATTAGCCATAGACCACAACCTTTTTTGTACCAGGCTGTAAAGACATTTCTGCTGTAAAGTTGGGCATTTTGACATTGGGGTCCATTGGGATTGACTCCCTTTTGGAGCCATTCGGTTATTCGATGAACTGCAGTTGTTGGCACTTCCGGAGGTTTGATCCCACTGACTTTTGGTTATTCCCACATTCGATGGATTTCCAAGAACCTTTGCGTGGATTTTTGAGGTCCCTCAAGAATGAATTCTAATTACTTTGGCGACCCTCTGACTTTTTAAGTAGCACCATCCTGGACATGGATTTGGCACATAACCCTGTTCAGACATTCATGGTTCCCAGATGATGCATTATAACAACTTTAGTGGGGGCCTGTCTTTTCAAATAGCCCCACCAGCAGGTTGACAGACATTCATGTTTGAATTGTAATAGCTTCGGTGATCCACTTACTTTTTATCATCATTTGTCATCATCAGGTCAAACCTTCAACTTGTCCCATACTTTTGTGTAAGAATAAAAATACAATGCTATCCCCATTAGCCTCAGCGATCCAGTGCACTAAACCTAGCTAATTTTTTTCTTTGTTTTTATGTAACTTCATTTGTTCATCCATTTCTTTAATCACCCAGATCCATCAGGTCCCCAAAGTATTCTTCACCACTGAAGAGAGAATTTAGTTTCTTAGCAGCTCAGCAGTTCCCAGCGGTGTGTGAACAGCAGTTCATTGTTTGATTAGACCCGCTGCAATTGGCACTTCTCAAATCTTTTCTGTTGTGGAAATTAACCATACTTATTTTTTTTAACTGCATTGAAATGGGCCAAAATTCAGTTTGAAATGTATCCTCAACGTATCAGAGGGTATTTGAAGAAGTATCGGAGTGTGTCGCATTTTGCTCTTTGACCTTTGAGGTCGGGTCATCATAATAAAGCTATTCACTGGCTGGGGCTGTTGTGCCCTTCTCCCCAGGCTTGGCTCAGTTTCTCATCAAAGGCTTCCTGCGTCGAGCTCTGCGCCTATCGAGATCAGAGGGACGTGACCCGTGTCAGAGTCAGGGTTACCTACTGCTCCAATAGAGTTTTTGCCCATCCTGCTGCTGCTAGCCCAAGGGCAGAGCGTGCCCCGCTAAACTCTGGAAAGTGAAAGAATTATGATCAACCCGCACAGAGCCTCGGGATGTTTGTGATAAAGGCCAGCATTGTGGCCTTCCTCGGGGAGTGCGAGTCCAGGGTCAGTCCCTAACCCGGATGATGACCTCTCCTAGGTTATCCTCCATTGCCAGCCAGACTGGAGGTCAGATGCTCTGAGAGCTTCGTCATGTGTAGGCCGTTGAGGAATGCCATCATTTGATTGAAGTCAGAGGGATCTTCTGATTAAAGGCTTATGTGAGTGAGAGTGAGTGTTGTGAGGGGATGACCTCCTCTTAGCTCTTTGTCAGCAACGTTTTGAGCTTCTATTTAATGCTTTTTAGCATTTTACTTTTCCTGTTGGAACTGGCACAAAGAATGTACACCCACTGATCTCCCTCAAATGCTCCACTTTCCCTGTGACACAAATGATGTAACAGTGCTCCCAAAGTCATTCTGATGGTTGACGCCTAATTTACTTTTTGTCTGCTGAATACAATACTATTGGAATAAAATCTTTGATATTCTGAGATGCATTAGAAAATTAAAGATATAACTGTTATAGTGGCATTAAAAAATGTACTGGCTTAAGACCACAGGCAGTATGGGCAGTTTGTTTTTTGCTAATGTTCCTTTGGTTTGGCTCACTCACATATGTCTCCGAGCCACATTGACCCCAGCACCTCCCCAACACTGTGAAAACACTCTCGACGTAGCTCCACTTCTGGAGCACAGCCTCTAATAGGCCAACGGAGGTTTCCCACCCTAAACCTGAACCCTTGACCTGGTACAGGGGTGGGGAGACCTGGGCTGAGGCTGATGTTGCTACATAAAAGCTGTTGTGGATGAACTAGTGTTTTCACATCCGTAACACTGTAATTATGTAGTAGAAATGCCAACTGGAACTACAGTTTGAGTAGCTGAGTACAGCTGAGAGGCGGTGGATGACCAGGCTTAAAAATAGATTGCGAACAGATATTTGAATGTGTTTGTTTGCCTTAATCATACAGGCCTGCAATCCTGTACAAGCGTTCAGCACTGATATCATCTTCATACCACATCAGTGGAACAAGGAGGATGTTGGTGCCATACAGCATTTTAAACACAGCACGTTCGGCTCTGGGGTCAGTTACTTTTACCTGCAGCAAGAGTCCCAGCTGGTGACTTGAGTTTAACATGAGGCCTTAGCATCTCACAAGTATCATATATTCCCCCTTCTTCCCCCCAAGGGCTGGAGGCAGGAAAGGGGGTCTGATGCAGCAAAAAGCATCAGCCCAGACAAAACACAGATTGTTTCCTTCCATACAATGCACAATGGTCCACTTGCCAAATAAAGTACCTCTTTTTAGCAAACACAGCAGGTCTATGTAGAAAGTCAAACCACGGTGCTGCTGTTAGAAGGAAGGAACAACTGTTGCATATATATTCTGGACAATGCCAGCACGTGGGATGTTTGCTATTTTGAGGAACAACTGCTTTCCTCTTGTATTCTCTGTCATCTCCTTGTAACAGTTTGAACCCCTGGAACTTGGTCAAACTACATCTGCATAGAAAGTTGCTCATTACTATCTACGGTTGTTAACTATTGCCTGATAGCTAAGTTAGTTAGCATAGTAAAAGCATTTGTAAGATATGAGAAATGAAGTTGTCAGATCTTATGGGTAGCAACTGAAGCACATTGGAGGTTCCCTCCTGCCCTATTTCTGACATCACCTTTGGCACTCATCTTGTTGACATGACGACATTAATGCAGTCGTTGGTCTACATGCCACAGACCGACAGCTCCTTACATTTGTCTCCTGTTGCAGGCCAGCACTCACGCTTGAAAGATCTCTCCTTCTGTTATGGTCTACACTGAAAACTTTACTTTTTGTCAAAGACATAACTGAATGCCTGTGCCACTGGGATTTGTTTCCCCAGCAGTTTAAATGTCCATGGCCTCATGCGCCTTGACGATGTCTCAGTTGATTATGATGATGTAAACAAGACCACATGAAGTGTTCTTAGCTTAGGTTCTTTCTGTTTTATAAATCTGCAGCCTTAAAATTGTGAAATGCACAGCTGTCATGGAAAATGTACAGTAAATCTCATGTTTGTGATACAACGAGTATATATCTCAGGCATCATGCTCCCGATGGCTACAGCAAGGTTTTGCCAAGAAAGCCCAAAGCAAACTGTGGACTGCAGCTGTAGCGTGATGCTCTCTGGCTCTGGTGACATCACTCTCTCCTCACAGTGACCAATGCAAGAAATAAAAAAACTGTAAGTACAGATTTATCAGACTCAGAATCACCTTTATTGCTCTACTCAACATACATACACAGCAATAGTCAATAAACAATCCTGTTTATATATACAAAAGTATATATATAAACATAGAGACACAACAACAATGAAATGGAGGTAATAGTGCAGTATTACCTCCATTTCATTGTCTATTGTCTATTCACCTATTGACGGGCAGTGAGTGAGAATTAATTTTGATGGAAATTAATGGAAGTAATGCCTGGAGCTGCAGGACAAATTCATATTATTGGTATTAATATTAATAACAATAATTAAACAAATAATAATAGTTTTAACTTGTTTGTATGAGTAGTAAATGTAGAGCAACACTTTATTTAATATACTATTATGTGACAATGGATTTTGTTGTCAACTGTGCCACAAAATATACTCATTGAATCAAATGAGAAAACACTAATGTATAAATGATGTTAGCCTCCATGGATGAGTACCATACATGTACTTTGTTCTGTGGAGCATCCTTACCAAATGACTGAAGCAAACCACTCACTGCTTGGCTTTTAGTGTGACTCAGGTACAGTGCTAAAGTCCTCGCTGATATTAATGCTTTTAGCACCCCAAAGTGTCAAAACGTCCCATTTGAGGTGACAATGCATTATCACACATCTAATCTGCGGCTGCATGGGTGGCGGCGACTAAGAGCATCCTTTTGACTGACACTCTGCTATAAGCTCATATATATGCCGACATGCCCCACACAGCTGGATAGCTACAGATGTACAGCAGAGAACAAATATGTAAGTATGAAACAATACTGCAAGCACATTTAGCTGTCTATTTATGGTAAACCCATCATGATCATTGTGTATAATCGTTAAATATCCAGAAAACCAGCAAGGTTGGACCTACTTTATGAATGTGTTTGAATACAAACACTAATAAGGCCTAAACAACATTTACTTTAAAAAAAAAGTACTTTACTCTTGTATATTTTACTCTTTGTTTATTGACAAACTGGCCACTATTGTACTTAAAGTTTCACAATACCAACAAGCTCTGTATCAAGCAGACATGACATAACTGTAATGAAAAAAACAAACATGAGTGAACAATTGATTTTCACAAAAACATGTTCCCACTCTGGCCACCATCTTAAGCTATTAATGTGTGCTGTGTTTTTACATCTTGTCAGCTCGAAAGAAGCTTTTACTTTCGTGAAAAAAGAACGGTTACCTCAGGAGGTACTTTAAAGAAACTTGGTTCACATTTTTAAGCTTTTACAACAAATAACTTTGGTGACTTGTTACCTTTTCACTCTGATATCGAGAATCAGTTTTGTCACCATGAGCATGTTAGAATGCTAATTTTAGCATTTAGCTTGGTAAAGATTTACAGAGCCACTAGCATGGCTGTAGAGTCTTAGTCCTTTTAAAACACTTATTGTGGCCTCAACTTGTTCTACAGCCGCAAACCAGCCTTATGAGTGGATGATGGCCTCTTCCTCTAAATTCAATGTTTGGACAATGTCTCAGAGGATGGGAGGCCTTTTGGTCCTAAGCCAGTAATTCGGGAGGAGGGGAGAGGGGGGGGGGGTAATGAGGATGAATATCCTTTAATTACATAACAATGCAATGCATGTTTTTCACACACACACAACAATATATTTGTAAGGACTTTCTAGAAGACCAGGAGCAAATCAACTTCCAGTCCTCTTATTTGTGTTAAACTTTCCAAAAAAGTAAAACAAACCTAACCAATAATCACAATAATATATGAATCTTTCACATAAGCCTTGTTGATAAATCCAAGTTGCCACCAGGGTGTGAAAGACACTGACAGAGGCATCATGGGAGCTGGCAGCTGCACAGGGTTCCTGAGTGTAAAAGCTGTTCTGTGTTCAGAGGGAAAAACCCGCTTTGTGCTGAATCAAAAAGCTCTCCGCTGGTTTTCCTATTCTCCTCCTGGCTGCGCATCTCAGTGACAGCGGATCCAGGAGCCAGACCCTCGCCACCACCACACTTTTCAACTCCAAAACCCCTCTCACCCTTTCATTTCTGTCCATTAGCAATCCAGAGGGGGAGGTTTTGCTGAAAAAAACAAACAACAACAAACAAAAGACCAAAGTGGGTGCGAGGAGAGCGGAAGGGGTGCAGAGGAGGAACTTCTGTGCGAAATAATTGCGAGGAACAATTCCAAACAGATGTCTGTTTGGACTTGGCCCTGGGCTCGTGTCCCCGTTAAATATAGTGATTTGATTGGAAAACAAGCAGCGTGAGGTGGGCTGGCGGCCAGCCGGACCATTCGGGGCCTCTCTAATGACCCCCGAGGGTCGAGGGGTCGTCGGAGTAAAAGCAGATCAGAGAGGATGTGGGGCCGGCGGCCAGGACAGGCCCCATAAATCTAACCCATTCTCAGAGGAAGCTATCTTTTTTCACTCCACCATCAGAATTAAAACACAATCACAATCGTCACATTGTGCTCCCGCCAGTGTGCAAAGGTTATAATTCAAAGCTAGCAGACAGAGTTGGGAGGTTGGGTTGGATGGTAGTCGGCTTTTGGGAGGAAGGTCAACAGGGTCATGTATTTTAGGCTCTATGAGAACCACTGCCCAGGGGATTGTGGGAAACTGTCCGACAGATCCATTTATTAAACGTTTTGATTACTGCGACCGAGCTGAAAAAGCACGACATTCATAAAAGCAAGTATAACATTGAAAGGATTTAATAACAGGTCACAGACATGTTTATTCCACTCCGCTAAGTCGAGACCACGATCCCAGCAAAAATATACCATGAATGGAATGCATTATTGCAGTGGGAACAATGTTTGTAAAGTGAAAATCTCTGATGGCATAGCTGACTGTGAGTTTTTCTTCCAATTTTCAGCCGGCTCAGCTTCTCACAGATGTGTTAATGTAGGGTGAACAGCTGCACTTCATGGCAGAATGGTGCAAGATGATCAGGATCATGTTCATGCCCGCTGCCCATTGAAGGAACACACGTGCTTTTTCAGTTTGTCAAAAACTTTGAGAGAGAGAGAGAGAGAGAGAGAGAGAGATTTGTATTTCTTTCCGCAACAAAGGGCTTAGTCAGCCCTGACTGTGGGTTCGGTGGTTCACAGCTCTGATGCGCTCTCTGCAGGGGAGGAGGTGGTGTGTCAAAATCACTCCAACTCTCACAGGCCACATTTTGTACAGCGTACATGTCTCGTTTTTTAATTACTGAACTTTCTCCCAAGCCTATGCATAAAGTACATTCAACGTATGAATAATATCACAAACCTGATTCTTTAAATTATTGCTTTTGAATTTAAAAATGTGAATCAAATTACAAATTACACATCACATTTTCTAAACTGTCCATCATGAGTCTGATTAGGTTATAGGGTTGCAATGCTAAATGCATTAAAAAACAACAACAGAGGAGTACTCTTTTAATTTTACTGTAATTTGCAGTGACAGGGTTTTATATTTCCAAAACCTTCACTTATTTCTGTTACTTGCTTCTCTAACACGTTGTCAATGAGAATTTAGCCTCTGCAGAGACACAGCAGGGTAACATGCTTGCTTCACTTTACCAACCCGTACATAATGAAGAGGTAGTATTCCTCCGATCTCTGACAGGGATAAGCAGGCGCATCAAGTTTCACTCAGCCACTTGGACCTTGTTGACCCTGTATGCCAAAGGTGCAGGTTTCAGGTTGTGTGGGTGGCGGTCACACTGTTCCCTGACCAAAGCCAATCACAGAATGTGTGACAGAATGTACAATACGGTACATTCATAAGCTACTCAGGTGGTCAGCCTTCATCTTCCTTTGAGCGCTGAAATAGCATCCCTGTCTTCTCCTGACCCTACACCTGTTTGGTATCCCCAGCTCCCTTTCACTGCAATATGCTATAGGAAGGACACACTTAACACCGGAATGACCTTTGACCCACAGAAAATGACCCTCAGAAGATTGCTGTCGGCCATGTGTTGCAGTGCCACATATACTAAGGGCTAACATCTGACTCAGTTCATCTTGACTGACACAGCAGACTGCAGAAGCATTGCATACTAAAGACCAAATTAGCTTGTTTTATTGCCATTTTGTAAACCTGCCAAACTACGGCTTCACAGATGAAACATCATGGAGATACTTCGGCAATAATACTGCTTGCACGTGTAAACGTATCTCCATTATCCTAACATGCTGTATATCATGGAATTCAATGTGACAAAAGATATTACAACTGAACAGATGCTTTCTCTCCTCGAATGTAAACATACAGATGTTTGTCGCTAGTAGAGCCATCTGCTGCTCTGACATCAATGTGACACAGACTAGGCCCGTCTCCTGAGGCGGAGAACCTGCGCTTACAAAGGCCAGAAAGCAACATACATATTCAGCAACAGGCTCACTATGCTACTAGCAAGGGGCTAATCATCACGACCCACACACAGCATCTGCAGCAACCCTGCAAGAGGCTAGCCTGTCCTTAGAAACAGCTGAGTGAAAAACAGAAAACACCCCTTTATCATTATAATACCTGAGATAGACAGCAAGTCACACTGTCCATCAACCAGGGAGGTGGGAGACTTTCAATCAGAGTTCAATCCCAGGTAGTTCAGTAGTCCATGTCAATGTGTCCTTGAGAAAGACACTTAACCCTAACTGCTCACCGTTGCTGTGTCTACAGTCTACTGTACAGCATGTTACATTACATTTAGCTGACGCTTTTATCCAAGGCGACTTACATGCTATATAGTAGACACAGCAACGGTGAAGGTTAAGTGTCTTGCTCAAGGACACAACAACATGGACTACCGGAGCCTGGGAATGAACCACCGACCCTCTGATTGAAAGACGGACTTGCTAACCACTGAGCCACAGTCACCCCACTGAGCCACTGTCGCATGTAAGTTGCTTTGGATAAAAGCGTCAGCTAAATGTAATGTAACGTAATGAAATGAGATCTCCTGTTTGGCAACCCTGCGACTCCATCGCCTGCCACAGGGACCCTCTACCCTCGAGTTCACCTCTAACCATCTGTCTATTGTTGCTATGCACCTTAAATGAGGGGATTCGACAATGTAGTGGTATCCTGTGAACTGCTTTTTGCTTGTCCTCCTTTGGTCTGACCATACATGTTGGTCTTCAGGACATTAAACTATAACCGTCATATACGGGTCATATGCCATATATGTAATGCGTTGCATAAGAATAGTGTTTTCCTATTTTAATGCTGGGATCAATTTAATGTGATAGGGGAACAAATACAAAATTAATTTAGGTTAGCTTTAAAATATTTTTTCCCCCAGATATCCTCATCTAGTTTATTGGTCTGAGGCAACTACAGTTTCGCTTAAGTTGTATGATGGGCAATCTGTAAAACACATGGGTTTTATCATCTCTGATGTTGTGGCGCCCTCCTGTGTGTGATACAGATAAATGCCTCCTTAACTAGTGGTCCATGCCTACTACTCATTATATGAATCATTTCTGTCATATTCATTGAATGTGCTGTAACTCTGTTACCTTGTACATTCTGTAACATTGTTATTAACTGGACAATATAACTTGACACAATGAAGTACTGTAGTACATACTGTATAGTAATGTGTGTGTGTGGTATTTTTTATAACCAAGCACATGGTGCAGTGAAATTTAAATAACTTCTTCTGTGGTCATGTTACAGTTCATCTTTATTAAATAGGTATTGCAAAAATCAATGTTCATCGTTGTTTTTCATGGTATGCAAAAAAGAAAGCAGTTTAAACAACACATGATCATCACATCAACACATAATGACAGGGTAAAAAGTATTGTATTTCAAACATCAGTTTATGAATCAACAAACACAATAAAAAAATGAATTTCAATATTCAATATTAATTTCTTTAAAAGATGACTTAAATACAAGAAGCATTTTTTTTAAGCAAAACATTGTTTCAAAGGTTAATGTTTACATTACATTTTCCTGACGCTTTTATCCAAAGCTTACATGCTATACAGTAGACACAGCAACAGTGAGCAATTAGGGTTAAGTGTCTTGCTCACGGGCACAACAACACAGACTACTGGAGCCTGGGATTGAACCACCAACCCTCTGGTTGAAAAGCAGACTTGCTAACCACTGAGCCACAGTCGCCCCATACAGCTTACAGTTATTAAAGCACACAATTGTTATTCAAAAGTAAAAATAATGTTAAATTGTATGATGCACAATATGAACAATATTATGATGTTGCTGCATATATTTAGTGAATGAAGAACATGACAAAAAGTAGTTCATATATTTTAGTAAGATCAAAAAAAAAAAATTGACAGCATTCCTGTTGTGCCCTAACCGTTCTCAACATGGCGGCGGCTGATATGGCGTCTCGCAGCTAATGGTGCTAACAGCGCTAGCAATGCAAAAAACGCGGAAAGTGCTGACAGAGCTAACTGTTTAACTGAGGGAGGGCGGGTTGTCTGCGCCGTATAGGAGCAGAGCAGAGTGGCGGGCATGAGCTAACTAGCCAGTGAGGCACGCTCACGTGCACACGGTATCAATAATATCATGCAGGGATGCACACAGAAACATAACATTGCGTTACATTCATTATTTACACAACTTCACCGCTTTTCAAAGTACACAAGTGTGTGTCACACTAATGGAGCCACAATGATTAGCTAAAAGCTACAGTATGTTGGAACAAACTGTTTTCAAAGTTCACTTAATGTCGAGTGCAACAGGGCCTTTGATCGAGAAACCGATAAAGAATGACACTTTGGACTCCTGGGCATGCCCACTAAGCTGACTATGAAACATTGGGTTGATTTCCAACTTCAGACCTGGGATACATGTATCTGCCAGAATGAACCTGTTCTTCACCTGGCCAGTGACCCTACAAAGGCGCTCCTCCACCTTCTTCTCTTTCCATATTCTTCCATTTTCCCACATTAAGGTGAACTCTTCCTGCCCAGCAATGATGCACCTTTTGATTTCCCCTAAGTGTACCAGTCGCTCATAGCCCTGCTTCTTCCCCAGGATGAAATGGACATTGGGCCTTTTGCCATTGTTCACTTCCTTCATCACCATGTGATAAGAGGTCCTCATCTGTGAGATGTGCATCCCCAGACTTTTAGTTTGAAGCCCATCCGTACAGTGCTGCTGTGGCCACAACAGCACAACTGCGATGAAGCGCAGTGGCAAGTTCTCATTTAATGGGATTTGGTTATGCAGAACTTGGCAAAGGAGATGAATTAGTTTTGGGTAGGGCATAATGTATGTTGATGCCAGTTTGATACAACTCAACACAACATTGACATAGATGAAATTGATTTTCTCCTTCACAGTCGGCTTATGTTCAGGTGCACAGACAAAAGCAGAGAGTCTGGCGATCTTCTTCATTATTTCAGGTGAGATGTCATTTGAGAGAAAATTCAGAATCCCAGAACACGTATCAGCTTTTTTCATCTCCAGGTATTGTCTTGCCTCGTGTAGTTCCAACTTGTGGTTCATGGTTTTATTCCTCAAGAGATATGCAGAATCAGTCTTGCAGAAAAGATTTGCATACTCAATGAAGCATCTGAAAAGCTCATTTATCATGCTTTCCTCACGAATGTCTTTCATTCCAGATCTGGAGCCCAAGTTCACATAGAAATTGTCAAGGAAGTCAAAGTTCATCTTCATCCTACATCTGAGGTTGCAGAGCACATCCTCAAACTGTTTGAGGATTCCGTAGTATCGTGTGTGTTTGTTGCGTCGTTTATCATTTGTCTCTACAGCCTGAAGTTCCATATCTCCAGAGAGAACCTCACTCATTATGTCATGGCGGACATTTTCAGAAGAAAATACGGGGGTTTTGGCCAGCACTTTAATGACAAGTACTCCAACCTGAATTTCTCCCAGGCACCCTGCTGTATTAAAAGGGGATACTCGCTGACTTGACTCCTTCTTTGCAAGGCTCTGTGTTTCCTTGAATGCATCTATCGCTGACTGAGCCATTTTGAGAAACATGTCCAATGTGTCAGGACTTACAGGTTCTTCCTTGTAGTTTGCAATGGCATTCTTGAGCTTATGCTTGACAACTTGTGCTGAGGTGTCGGCGAAATATGAGCTGTCTTTGGAAAGACCTCTTGCTTTCAATGCCCAGATTTCTGCTTCTGAGAAATCCTTCTTTTTTAGGTAATAGTACCGGGCTAGTAATTGAGAGACAACTGCATCTTTCTCAAATCTTTTTGATGCATTTTGTAGCACCATCTCTTCCAGTCCTGGGGTTTCACTTGCGATGTCTTGAATTAGTGGGGAAAACCGACATTCATCCTCAGAATAATGTCTCTTCACCAAAATGTGGCGCACATCTTGCAGGAGTTGGTCTTTGCCTTGTGTGCTCTCATAAAGCTTGTCTGTGGTCAGCAGAAGGTCAGTAATGTCAGCTTTCTTCACATTGTGTGTTGTGGTAAGTTCCTGCAAACAGTGACTTGCAATACTTGAATGGATCATTTTCACAGCTTTGAAAACTACTTTACCCTCAACTGAGCAGGTGGCAATCAAAGTGGAAAATTTCCCAAATCCTTCTTCAACTTTGATGGTTCCACAGACTGGTTTTGGTTGAAGACCAAGAAATTCCTCACAGAGAGAGACAGAGAGAGAGGCACCCTTGCAGTATACATTCAACAGAACTAAAACAGCCAGAAGTTGGGCATGCTTCTGATTTATGTTGAAGCTCTTCAGGGTGTTGCGGGCCACACCCTCAACATACTCTGGCTTAAAGTTCTTTTTCATTATCATGAATCCATAGAATGTGTCTGCATTCTTGTGTGTTTTCTCTATTTCAACAAGTTTTTCCTCAAACAGTTTCTGCTCGGTCTCAGAGAGAGTGTTTCCAATGAATACTGTCTCCTCAGTTTGTTCAGTCTGTTCAGAGGACTCTGACATCATACAGTTCAGTAGAATTACCTGTGCAGACTTGGATTGAATGTTTTTCTTTGTACATTCTTCATCAATGGCCCGCTGCAAGTCAAATACTTTTTCCTTATCATCAAGGTCATCTATCATTAGCAAAACAGGGACGCGTGGTAATTGCTCCTCATGGTGATACATTAAAAGTTTGACGACTTGATTAGCGACTTCAGCAAAGTCAGCGTTGATGTCTCTGAGGACAGCACAACGGAATTTGTCCCGGAGAGCCCATAAAGTATGCTTGGCCAAAGTTGTCCCACCACACCCGGGTAAATGCATGAGGTTGAACAACACGCAGGCTTTTCCCAGGGAGCCCAGATCTGGTATGACTGTGTTTATGATGAAATCAAACTTGTCTCGTTTGATAAATGGTGAAGATCCAGGCTGTTCAGAAAAGTAGAAATTCCACCATGACACTTGTCCTCCTCTGTAGAAGTTCTCTTCTATGACCATTTTGTCCTGGTTTCCACCTTCACATTGGTTGACACATAGTACCTCCAAGGTATTCAGGGCACGCTCCACTTTCTTCTCAAGAAGCAGATTACTTCCCCCGCCACATGCTAGGAAACGGCTGGATCTACGGTTTTTTGACAAAAGACTAAGGATAGTGCCATTGACTTCAGTAAAACTGAGCTCATATATGCATCTATGACCAATGTTGATTCCACACCGAGCATCAAGAAGGTTCATCCAGGAGGTAAATGCTTTTATATTGTCGCATATACAAAGGATCTGATCTGTGCCTCCGAGCTCCTGACAGAACGTACTGAAAGTCTCAACAAGAGGGTCCATCTTCTCACTCACTGTTGACCAAAGTAAGAAAATGACGAGGAATCTCTTGTTTGGAAGGACATCTTTCCGACACAAAAAAGAAACCACATCTCGAATGGAGGACCCCTTTTCCATCAACCACTCGTCTTTGTCTGAGGGTGCCTCATTCTCAATCCCTCCATTGCAGAATACCCAGCTGGTGGTTCGAGTTAATTTCAACTTCTTTGCAATGTCCTCAACTCCTTCTGTGATTTTATACTGTGCTGGTAAATGGTCATTGACTGTGCTCTGTTGTTTAAAGTGACATTGCAACCCATTTTTAGCTGATTCAGGATCAAAGTCCAAAACAGCTATTGGGTTGAGCTCCACAAGAAATCCTAGTGATTCCAAGTGGATTGGATGTGATTTGTTAGTTACTATCACATACCTCTCAAAGTGTGACTTATCTAAAGAGAGCGATCCACCAGTTATCATCTGACTCAATCTGGAGCCCTGAGTACTGCTTTTTATCACATTGAGGTGCTTCTCTTCGGCTTGTTTTCTGAGTTGTGCTGTCTGTGCCTTAACAGCAACAAACTGGTTGTACTCTTCCATTGGTTTGGCACATGTTGTTGGTGCGAGGAGATCCCTGCTGCTACCACCGTCTCGGACAAAGAATTGTCTTGTTTCTTTACCTTTTACTTTTTTCTTGGCTTTTTTTGTGTCCATGTTGATGGTGTGGTAGATGTTTTCTTCACACATCGTAGAGTCAGGGACTATGTCCACTTCTATCACACATTTGTCAGATGATGTCTCATTCCGATTGAGAACCCCAACAAATCTAGGAGGTTTGATGCAACTATGAGCAGTCTGTTTGTGTTTGTGCTCAAAGTAATCAATGGCAGAGTTTATTTTCTCTGCATAAGCCTCTCTGTCTTTAACAACCATTCCTAACACTTGACCGTGTCTGAAGTTTGGTTTGTCTCCTATTCCAAAATGAATGGTGCCATTGGTGCGACTGTTCATGCAGGCAGCTGCAAAGCGGATAACCTCTTCAGTTAACCTGGTCACTGTAGATTCATCTGTTGTATTGTTAAATGCTTTATACTCGTGGCAGGGTTCAATTAAGTCTGAGGGGCCTGATTCCAAAATATCAAGAATGTCGCCTTCCATGTATCTATGCGTATCATTGTACCTACAGAATGGATAGGGCTTGCATGGTCCTCTTGGCATTTGTTTTGAGCCAACAAGCTCCTCTTTCTTTAATTTCACGACCTCATCTCTGGCATGAATGATAAGTTTTGCTGGTCCAAAAGTCACACCGATTTGTTTAAAGTCATCTGTATCTAAAAGCAAAAGACTAGGCCCATTAATATCCTGCTGTAAGAGTATCTCTGCAACACTGTCATCTACATCATCCAACTCTAGAGTCCATTCTCTCACTTGATGTTTACTCCAATCCTTGATGTCAGGTGGCAGATCCTTCTCCGGACTCTAAAATACAAAATGCCGTTATTTTTCCTCATTTTCAACTCAATATAAAGCACAGTTATTAGTTGACCATTATTTAGTGTTTGTTTCAACTGTTATTTACCTTAATTTCGCCTCGCTCTGCCATGACAGCGTTCGTTCCTCCTTCTCAAACATAGATCACTATTGCTACAGAAACAATTTAAAAAGTTAAATTCACAATGGAGGACTAGACAATGTAGTGGTAGCACATGAAACACAAAATGTCACAGATTACCTTTATTTCTCTTGATCATCCAAGATAGCTGGCTCACTTTGCCAACATCCTGACCACTAATGCTGCAAGAAAAGTATATATATGAATATGTTGATATAAAAACAAATGTTACTAAGTAATTAAAATGATCTGTTGATAGTCATATTAACATGCACTTTTAATGTAACTATTAGTGACAGTTGGACAGATACTTTTTAACCTTTTTCTGTCTCCAAATAAATGTAACATTGTATAACTGAAGGCCAACTCAATGTAGAAAGATAGGGCTGGCCATGATTCCAGTCCTTGGATGATGAAACCTTTTTCACAGCAAGACATAGTTTGCACTGTACTATGATGTTGATCCTTTTCCTGCTTCACATACTAAATAATGATGAAATGTCTGCATGTTTCTTTTCTAGACGTTATTTGCATATTTAGTATTGTGAGACTCCAAAAGTATTGGAAAGTGATCAAGTTATGTTACTTTAATATTGTGATACTTGGAGTAGGTTACTTACTACATGTCTTTAGGCAATTAGTAAATGTATCAGAATACATATAAAAATAACTCTCCCAATCCTATCCCCCAAAAAAGGCAATCTATCCTTTATGTAATAGTCATCATCAATATCTGGGTACTTGAAATGAACTGAAGAGTTTGTTAGTCCAATTTTATCCAATGAAATACGATGGAACAGATCCATACATAAAATATTTGGTCATTAGCAGTATGGTATAGATTAAATTGTCTTTGTCAGCGAATTCCAACATTTCTGGATCTGAATTTATTTAATTTAAAATCGTGCATAATATCACCTCCAATTAATTGTTATCTATATCCCTGTCATTGTCTACTCAATGTAGGTTGTTTAGGAAGCAGTGGTGAGAGTCAGGGAACAAAAATAAGCTGTTGACAACTTTTGCTGCAGGAGAATTAAATATGCAGATTAGGCATAGTTTTGGTGTCCACAAGGCGCCATAACTGGAAACCAACTTGGTTTATTCCTGACGGTCACAATTTTGTGAAATACGAGAGACAGCGAGTGTGATTACTGGCAGTGGCAAGCATGTGGCAAGTCTGTGGCAGTTTGGTGTCTGGACAGTGGTAAGTCTGTGGCGAGTCTGTGGCAAGTCTATGGCAGCCGTCAGTTGTTCGGCACCCCTGGCATGTTAGTTTAAATTTATTTTACAATCTTTTATTGACACGTTATGAAATTGTACATGTGCAATTGTTGAATAAAGAATATAAAAAAAGTAAGAAGCTGCCAAGCTGAGTGGGTGAGCCACATTTCCTGGGAACACCCATTGTTGTTATGACAGGTCAGCTGCCGTAAATCATATTTATGATTTTAGTTGAGTCAACTGAGCCCCCGTTCTCTGTATACATCCTTTGTTCAACCTCGCTGTACTTTTTTGTTTCTCATTCATTTTATTTATGTATGATTTTTTTTTTTAAAGTAACAAAGAATACTCAAATAATTACTTTTATAGTAGTTTACGACAATCGGCTAAAATAATGAAAATCATCCTGTTTTATATAATTTATCATCCATCCATCCATTATCTCCATTATCTGAACCGCTTATCCTGTTTAGGGTCGCGAGGCGCTGGAGCCGATCCCAGCTGTCATTGGGCGAAGGCAGGGTACACCCTGGATAAGTCGCCAGTCTATCCAGGGCTCACATATAGACAGACAACCATTCACGCTCACACTCACACCTATGGGCAATTTAGAGTCCAATTAACCTAACATGCATGTCTTTGGACTGTGGGAGGAAGCCGGAGGACCCGGAGAGAACCCACGCTGACACGGGGAGAACATGCAAACTCCACACAGAAGGCCCGCCCAGACCGGGATCTGAACCCCAGCCCCTCTTGCTGTGAGGCGACAGTGCTAGCCTACACCACCATGCAGACCCATCATTTATCGTTTTGTCAGAGACTTGACACCAGTAGTCAGAGAGGTCCCACCACTAGGGGGGCAGTAGTCAGAGAGGTGCCACCACTAGGGGGCCAGTAGTCAGAGAGGTGCCACCACTAGGGGGCCAGTAGTCAGAGAGGTGCCACTACTAGGGGGCCAGTAGTCAGAGAGGTGCCACCACTAGGGGACCAGTAGTCAGAGAGGTGCCACCACTAGGGGGCCAGTAGTCAGAGAGGTGCCACTACTAGGGGGCCAGTAGTCAGAGAGGTGCCACCACTAGGGGTGGCAGCAGACAGAGAAGTGCCACCACTAGGGGGCCAGTAGTGAGAGAGGTGCCACCACTAGGGGGCCAGTAGTCAGCGAGGTGCCACCACTAGGGGGCCAGTAGTCAGAGAGGTGCCACCACTAGGGGGCCAGTAGTCAGAGAGGTGCCACCACTGGGGGGCCAGTAGTCAGCGAGGTGCCACCACTAGGGGGCCAGTAGTCAGAGAGGTGCCACCACTAGGGGGCAGCAGTCAGAGAAGTGCCACCACTAGGGGGCCAGTAGTGAGAGAGGTGCCACCACTGGGGGGCCAGTAGTCAGCGAGGTGCCACCACTAGGGGGCTAGTAGTTTAAAGAGATGCCACTACTCGTCTCTCGTTTTAACTCCCTTGTATAATTATAATTATACTGTATACTACGTAATAATATAGCATAATTAGTTAATTATATTTTGTATTAAGAATCCAAATCTGCAAAGTAGCCTAATTAGTAACTAATATTCTCAAATATAGTGTTATATAAGTTAAAAGTACAACTAGACTAGATAAAGTATAAAGTTTCATATACTTTAAAATGGTACTTGAGTACAGGACTTACCCTAAATGTACTTAGCACCACATTGTTAAGAGTTCTTCATAGATCCAGTTTCTAAAAATGTGCTCTCAAAGTGCACCAGATTGATTCATTTAACATTAAAAGGTCCAAACCGTTCCCCACCACAGTCTCTCAGAATCTTGTGTGAAACACTGCTAGCTGGTTGCTTCTTCCCACTGGCTGGCTACTCCACATCCTCTTCCTGTTCATTTGCATGCTGTATTTATGCCAATTCAAACAGAGTAGCGATTTGTGTGGAGCTCAGCATAGACTCTTTGTTACCATGAAGTCCATTTGAAACATTTGGAATTCTCATTTGGGTCGGTCCATTAGTCCTGTGTCATTTCTTACTGAAAAGGGCCGTCTCCAGATAATGTTGAGAATGAGAATGTTCACTAGCTGTGATTGCTTCAAGCAAAATAAAGGGCCTCACATTGGTCTTGGCCTGGTCCTCATCAAATCTGTAAAACCGCGCCTGCTCTAAGGAATGACAAAATCATGATTTCCTGATTACGTATATTAAACATGATTTCATGATTTTGTCATTGATGTTGTCATTGAGCTTTTTGGTCTCAAATATGGTTAAAACATAAAACCAGGAAGATACTGTAACTTTAAAACTTTCACACAATACCAATGTACTTCTACAAAACTAATCATCCAAATATAATTTGTAAATATATTTTATATGACAATGATATTATTGGGTTTGATAGGATGTAAAAGTGGAAAACAAAAATATTCTAAATCACACAGACCTAGGACCTGCTAGTCGAATACAGGAACTACAGATAGACTGATAGCTCCGTCAAAGAAGTGAGGAAATATTGCTTACAAACATTTAAAACGATGTAGATCAGGGGTATTCAACTAAAATTCCGCGAGGTCCAGTTCGAGAGAATTTCCTCATGCAAAGGTCCGGAACATCCCAATAATGTCAAATTTGTGCTATGATTTTGTGCCATATGTATTGAAGTAGCCAACAGTTGTATTAACGTCTATATGTAGTCAACAACTGACTGTAAAATAAATAAAGTTCAATTAATTAACATCTAAACAATATTTAATATTACAGATTTCCTTGAATAATTATAAATAATACATACTCTAATAATACATAAATTATCATATCTTATTTCAAGGCAAATAAAGGCTGGATTTAAAACAGAAAGCTTTTGAAAAACATGACTATATAAATTAAATTAAATAAATCATGTTAGAAAGATTAATTTAACTGAATTGTCTTGCAGCTTCAAATTCAGTTTATTCGGGCATCTAGTGATGTCAATCCAAAGAGCCAATATATTATATCCTTGTTTTCAAAAAAGATAAATGTGTTTGCATGGACTTCATCTGTGGTTATTAACCCACTTGTTTCAGCTCATTTTTCCTCTCTGTTAACATTATTGTTGGTCAGTTAATTCATGTGTTAGGATTCTGATCATATTAATTCATGTGTTAGGGTTCTGATTATATTGGCCTCTTAGGTTTATTTTTCTGGGCCTTAATCTCTGATGTGAGTCGGTCCGTTTGCTCTAAAGATCTGGTTGTGGGAATAATACACATTTAAGTCTGTCCATTCCTGGTTCAAGGCTCTGGTTAAGATGTCCACATTTCTCTTTTGGAGCGCCAAGTGAAATAACTTCTCTGACTCACGTACTTTTCAAACTATCAGGTCTCTCCAGTCGCTCCCGTGTGTGCGAATGTCTTACTCGAGTCGAGGGCGGGGCTTAACGCAATACACACATGTGATTGGTCGAGTAGGATCAAGTGACAGGATTTTCAAGGCGTGTGATTGGTCGGAGTGTTTCCTGGACCGCTGAACGAGAGCCGTAAAGGCAGGAAAAGCTGCGCCGGTGAAATAGAAGCGATCCACCAACAGTTAATAATTTGGTAATAATAATTGGTTTTCGGTCCAGGGTCCAGAGACAACGGCGTTTGGGTCCGGACCCGGACCGCGGTCCGCCAGTTAGTGACCCATGATGTAGATCATAGCGTTAAATGTGTGTTTCCACACATGTAAAAACACTCACCGTTCCGACTCTCTGGATCCCCGCTGACCGCTGGCTGCTGGCCACTGGCTGGCCTCGCTGTTGAATTAATAATCGCGTACTTTCTTCAAACGAAGTTTGTGTGACAGACTTTTCGAGATTAGTATTCTGAAGTCAAAGACGTCTTCCTGTGTCGGTTCGCAGAGAGGAATAAGAGATCAGAACCGATTGATGCGGAAGAGTCAATCTCAACGAGGGCGGTCCCACTTCTGATGAAACGAAACCTACGAAATCAAGAAGTCAAAGAAACGATACATGAGCCATGATTCGGGCCAGGAATCACGGACAAGGCAGTCATGCAAAGTGTATGTCTTTATGACATAAAGATATCTTTATGTCATTATATCCAGTCGTGTCCTTGATGTCCTTATTACCAGTGAGAACACCTCCCTGATGATGGAAACAGCACCAGCAGCAGAGGAGATGGGACTACAGTACATGCATATGGGCCCTAGATATTGTTACACATCTGTGTGAGTCATGTATATTGCATACTTATTGTCAGTATTATTGCCACAGACAGTCCTGTGTGAATCATCTTATCTACTCATGTGATCACTAACGGGTTAAACTGAAGTTATTCTTAACACATTTAGTTTGGGGAAATTCTGAGACTTAGAGGTGGGAAGCCAAATAAATGGATTATACATTTTAGAAAGGTTTTTCTATATTTGGTCCACCCACCTCTATATCACGTTAATAATTGAATGTTAATTAAACACACTGGATTCAGTCAAGGTAAATGCAATAATATATTGTTGGTGTGTCAGGAGCAATACTGCTCCCTGCCATGGAGGCCCTGCTGATGCCCCTCATCTCTGCCTCCGTCTGCTGGCCTGGATCATGGTTGTCTGGATTGTGGTCCATGCCTACTACTCATTACATGAATAATTTCTGTGATAGTCATTGAATGTGCTGTAACTCTGTTACATTGATTCTGTACACATGACATCTATTGCTTCTGTCCATCCGGGGAGAGGGATCCTCCTCTGTTGCTCTCCTGAAGGTTTCTTCCCTTTTTATTTATTATTTTTTGGGGAGAGTTTTTCCTGATCCAATGTGAGGTCCCGGGACAGGGATGTCGTATGTGTACAGATTGTAAAGCCCTCAGAGGCACATTTCTATTTGTGATTTTGGGCTATACAAAATAAACTGAATTGAATTGAATACAGTAAACTGGTCCGTGGAGCAGCACACTGCATTCTATTTCTGTAAATTGGGGGAGAGCCGGGAAGACAGGCTCTCTTCGGGTAACTCTAGATTGTATATGCTATGTTTATTCATGAGTGCGGCCACAGGTGACTCAGTGGGCACCTCAAACACTCCTGTTCTATCATGTCTATAATGAACATGTCTCTGGTTGTTCAGTTCAGTTCAACACAGCAATGGTCTGTCATGGGTGGCACAACAACATCTGTATGTGTGTCTATTTGAGACAGAGAGCGGCGTTTGGTCAGGACCCACTTGAATGCCCAGGGTACCCCTTCAGTGTCACTTTTCAACTTGCAGGGTAATCCAATGGACTTCAACGTGTGGTTAATGTTGTGAATTCCAACACAAATACTTGATTAGGATCAGTACAAGATTATGGTTTGGGTAAAAATAAGCATGTTTGGTTCATAACTTACTGTAAGTTACATATGTAAATTATACATATGTGATGTAAGTTATGTATATTGCTTAAGTTAAAGTTATTACAAGGAACTTTGACTTTGTGTTGATTTTGGTGCTGTGGATGAAAGTGAGAGTGCCTCTTAGCCAAATGCCAACTAGGGGGTTCACGCTAGGTGGCTCACGCTAACTGGACACCAATAGCACAGCGCCGTCCCCTGATATGAAAAAGGTACCCCTTTTCGTATCATGGGTTACCCTATTGACGTCAACAGCCAGAATGGCAGTGCTCGAATTCAGGATATTTTGGCTTCATTTTTGCACGGTGGGAGGACGTGGAGAGGAGTCATCCATCTTTTTATATAGTCTGTGGTTTCACATACAAACGGATGATGTGCAGAGCATACACGCCTCATGTTTACCAAATTTCAAATCACACTTTGTCAAGACAATAGTTGGTATATCATATGTAACAGAAACAGACAATAGCATGTACGACAACTTTTAATGTTTAGGACAAGCATGAAAATGGTGAAGGGACGTTGCATTACATACAAACAACATAATGCAGTTTTGTTCATTTGTCTTTTCTATTTGTCGGCTTGATGATGTGTGACATTTATTCTACTTTATAAATCATGAAAGTAATTTACTTGCATTTATAGGTGTTTAAGTAAAAAAATGAACACACATGAGATGGAGTAATACAGCAGTGTTTATCACTAATTATAAGGCCTATCCAGCATAAATCAGTAACTTAACAACAACACAAATTAAACAGAAAGAAATGAAAGAAAACTCAATAAAAGTCCAAAATCAACAGCAAACTGAAAGCTTCTCAGCTTTTTTCAAGTACAAGTAAATGTTACATATTTTAGTCTAGATGGACGTATATACAAGCTGTACAAATCCACTGATTCTCAGAGGAACGTTGCATCTCCTGAGTACCGATTGGTCATTCCAGCACAACGTGGTAGCCATCAGTGTTTTCATCTGGGTAACAGAAAACAGTCCAGTAAAATAACATAAAATATACCAATAATCAATCTGCAGAGGAGGGATACTGGATGTAGTGAAATTAGGGGGAAATAGTTACCTCTTATAATGCTCAGGATGAAGCTTGTTTCCTCCTTGAGGTTCTGCACCATCTGAAACGAACGGATCGATTGATTACAACGCAGTTCATTGAAGTGCTGCATATAAAAAAATGAGAAAATCTCCACTTGTGGTTCATCATCGTGTATAAATCACAATCCTCCCTAATCACCATGTGTAAGAGCCAAATATGGTGTTGGAAATGCAAATGATAGTCTCCGTGTATACACTGGGTGGCGCTGTCCTAATGTTCTGGTCTCATGCAGACAGGTACTGAAATGGTGAAATAGTTCAAAGTATGAAGAGTTAGTGATTGATAGAGGAGACGTGAGGATACCTCGTCAGAGACTAAGACGTGGATCCCGCTGGGTTTTTGTCTGTAGATGTGTGTAATTTGCAGCGGAGTGATGCTGTACAGCATAGAGATCTTTTCCGAGAGGTCCAACAGTGTCAGCTCCTCCAGGTACAGAGCTTGATAGACTGCAGGGAAAACAAACCAGGCATGAACGAGCTTCACGAACAATTCACAACATTAGATCCCATTATTCATTTGTGAGTTTGAGTTTTAGCTCTGTTTTCCCAGTCCAAAAAATATTTAGATTTTTTTTCTGAATGGTGACCAATGTGTAAAAGAGTTCCAGATACACCCCGAACATTTTATAATATCCCTTATAAAGGAGCAATAAAATAAAGTAAACATGAGAGAATACAATAATCATAAAGTATGTACACCTACTGTCTCCACCACATGGCTTGATGGCAGGTTGGTGACTGGTCTGCTGCTGACACACATAGATGGTGAGACGTGGCTGTATACACCTGAAGGATGTGAGCACAGACTGTACTATTAGGAGGTAGAACATGCCGCAGTAGTAACGGGACTCGTTGAGGACTTAAAGGCAGCTATTGGAAAGTTCTGTTTTCTTTATTAGATCTCTTTCACAAATAATTTTTTTAAACGATATATATACAGTATGTATACAAAATACACTTGGGTTGGTCTTTGACTGAAATTTTTACCGTATTTTAGGAAAGTACAATAATAGACAACGGGTCTGTTTGAAATATACTAACTCAATACACCCTTCCGCAGATGCAAAGTCAATTTGTGTGGAGCTTTCACACAGACTTTGTTGGATGGTGACATTTGTGAACCGTTTTGACAGTGTTGGCCGTTATAGAGTCTGAAATCTAAGAAGGTATCATATTAGGAGAGTCATACATTCCAATTGTATGTAACTCTGCGTTTTTCTATTTTTCCATGAACAAGACCAGAGTGGACCGACAATAACCACGGCACAAAAAGCACTCTCTACTAATACATTTTACGAGGAAACAACAAAACCTGTGCCAATTCTGATGTGACTGAGCACTTAGTGGTGCATTTTAATGTCTCACCTTCCTTTCACAGTGTTAAAGAGGCGAATACCATCGGCTGGCCCGCAGATCTGGATCAGATCCTCCCTGCTCATCCTCAACAGATCGGCACCTGCAACGATAGCAGAGCATCTGTCCTCCCTGCTCAATAAAAACATTCAGTGAATTCCTCAACTCCTTTCCCTATTGAGAGTTCTCCCCCACACCCTATCCTTACCTGAGAAGCTGTAAAAGAGCCTTGAGAACGGTGAGAACCTGTTGCGGTGCAGCCACTGCTGAGTGTCCTGCGGCGATGACGATGGCAGAAGGTGCTACGTGTCAGAAAGAAGAGGAGCCCTTGACATGAGTATAGCAGCACAGCATCCACTGTCTCCAAAATAATGGACGAAAAGAATTCAGAGAGCCACATGAAGACTTTTCCATTGCACGGTTCTCCGTTACTTACATCAGAGCAGCCGGGCATGAGCAGCTCCCCTTGCTGGTTTGGAGAACAGTTGCTACAGAAACGACCACATGAGGAGGAGAGAACCGATCGGTTAGATCAGATTAACTTGACATAAATCTACACAGCTCTGCTAAACACATTGGAGTAGGTGGGTGCTTACTAATGTGGTGAACGCTGACTCACCCATCTGTGAAACTACAGGAAGTTGGGGAGCTGTGGTAAACTGGGGACGGAGTACTGCTGCTGCTGTGGCTGGTGAGATGTAGGGCATCGGGCCAAGGAGAACACTTGAGAGAGAGAAACAGAGAAAGAGGAGGGAAGGTGTTTTCTGATTATTCAACCTGAAAAAGTAATTACATGTGAGCACAAAGACCAGGCATAATAGACATACTTATAATAACAAACCCACAAACAATAATAATAATAATAATAATGCATTTTATTTATAGGCGCCTTTCAAAACACTCAAGGACACCTTACAAAATCAACAAGGAAACACTCAATCCATTAAAACAACCAAACAGAGCAGCAAACAGTAAAAACATCATAATACTATTAATAAAATGAACAGGCAAAGCAAAAAAGAAGGGTCATTGCACAAGAGAGAAAAAAAGAGTTAAAGCGAGTAAGCCTCTCTGAAAAGATACGTTTTTTTCAATGACCACTGAACAACCGTCTCACTGCCTACTCGTCAAGATATCATAAAAATGCAGTTTAAAATCTTTGAAAAAAAGATTCTGTAAGCTTTTGTTTATCTTTATTATTTGTCCAAGTATTCTTTTACTTTAGTTCAGTGGTTCCATTTTATACCATGTATAATGTTGCTTCACTATATTTCAAAGGGACATATTGTACTTTTTACTCAAGTACATTTATCTGACAACTATAATAACTGAGCAATAGTTGCAGATTAATATTTAACGTGAAAAGCATATGATAATTTTTTAGAACATGTGTATTACACCAACCAACAGAAAATTAAGCAGGTAGCTCCACCTCAACAAGTTAGTAGTGAATTGCTGCTTATGTGTCAATGCGTATAATACAATAATAAATACAATTTTGAATGAGGCCATTCTACAAACTATGTACTCATTTAGCTGATAATACCTCTGCACTTTTACTGAAGTCAATTCTAAAGGGATTTTTATTTAAATGCAGTATTTTCACATTGTGGTTTTGCTATTGTTTACTTCACTAAAGGATCTACATTATTCTCATTGGTTTTCAGTGATCTCTTTGTAAGTCATACAGATGAATGACAAACCAGATTAACACCTTATCAGAAACTGCTGAGTCACTTGTATTTCAAAGACACAAGTGATGCACCCAATCATTGACCGAACTAAGCGCCAAAGCAACACATTAACATACAGTGACGTAGTACTGGTTTAACAGGTACTGTGGAAGCAAAGAGAGAGGTATTGTATTGTGTCTGGCAGGTGTAGAACAAAGAAATGAAATGGATGATTAGATGAGATAACAAGCATTTAGCACAGCGGGGTCAATAAAGCATTACAATGCTGTTGACTGTGCTCTGTTATGTAATGTGGCCGGACACAGAGAAGGGTAAGCTCACCTCTTCGAGCACGGTGTTCTCATGGGACAGCTGATACTTCTCTCTGTCTTGAGGGACCTTTTTATCTATCTTTTCCCTGTCTGTCTTTAGTTTGCGATCAGCTCCTTTAGGCTTCCAAAAGAAAAACGCACATTAGGAGTCAAAGAAAACTGTCATAGAATATGATATATGGCCCAACGATTATTAGAGCATAGCATTACAAAAATAAGAGTACTCTACTGGACTATGGGTATTATTCTCCTCCAATTACAAGCACGCAATGGCCCAAAAAAATGCATAGTCAGAGCTGGCCAAACAGGTCGTGACCATCCAAATACTTGCGGACCCCACAGTCTGTCCACCTGCCCATCAGGAGTATCTAATATTCAGACACACATTCATATACCGTAGACACAGATGCAGGAGCACTTTTGGGGTTAAGTGTCTTGGCTAAAGACACATCGACATGGGCTAGCAGAGCCGGGAATCGAACCGCCGATCCTCTGATTGAGAAACAACCCTGCTCTCCACTGAGCCAGTCATAGGAGTGGCAGAGCCCCCTTGGTAGATGGTTCTTCCTGTGCTTATAGAAACAGGGCTACAGTATTGTTGCCTTTGTTCTAACTCCAAAGGCTCTTGACGGGTCCAGTGGGTGGAGCCTGATGAATGCACGCCCTGCTGCAACATAATGTCCACCCAACCGCACTAATCCTGACCGGGCAAAAGATAAAAAAGGATAGTCAGGCATTGGTGTGCTGTATTATATAGCGTGGGGTCCACATTGTGCTTGGGTAGGTATACGTCCTGATTGGTGTGCTCATGATGGGAGGAGAGTAAAGAACCCATAGAGTCTAGTAGAAGGCTACGTCTGTGTTAGTTAGAACTTGGTAAAAAACAAATATGAAGACATTTGTCAGGGAAGTGTAATACCTTAAAGACTTTGACCTGGCAGCCAGAAGAATGGACATGCTCCATGTATTCTCCGTGTTCATTGGTGGTGAAAGTGTCCTGCTGGATACGAAAGGGCACTCCTTTCTCCCCACCGTGCTTCCTGGGGGTGAACTCAGTGCTGATGCAGTTGACCTGAGGAAACATGACAGAAGAGGGACTGTAAGTTTGCCACATATTTTAAGGACCCCCCTCTAGACGTTTGACCAGAACCCATCCGTTACCTGGATGAAAACAGAAGCGTTCTTGACAGGATCCCAGAGGAACTCAATGGTGTTGAGATGCAGAGGATGTGAACGGGGCTCCAGTATCCCCACTGACAATGGTATATCTGCATATAATGCAATAATGAGTCAGTCAGTTTACATTTGCTAAAAAGCCCCTCAGAATATGCTTTCTCCTTCAGCTTCTTGCTATGAGCGATGGAGTCCCAGCTGAACAGACAATCGGGATCAGACCAACAGGTTAGCCAGGTCTTATGAACAGCAACGATGGTCTGTTGGCCGGTTCACGGCTTTGGTCCACCACCTTGGTCTGGACTGAAATATCTGGAAAGTTCCATGGTATTTTATCAACTAATAATAAGATGTCTGGCTCTTACCGAGTTCAGAATTTTGATGTTGCTAACAAACTCAAGTTTGCCTACCAAGACAAATAGAGCCCAGTGAGCTAGCATCTGCTAGCATCTACTTTCACTGTAGGAAGGTTATGTTCTGTGGTTATGTCAGATTGTTTTATTTTGGTCACGCTATGAGCATTGGCGGCGGAACTTTGCGTCATTTGCAACCATTTGCGTCTGTGCACTGACTTTGCATATAATCTACTTGCTTGAATAATTTGTGCCGCGTTTGGTGTGAACGCAGCATAACACTTCTATTGTGTGAATGCATATATTGACGCAGTTGGCGGACACGGTCAGCGTACTTGGACTGTACTTGTATATCTCTTTTCTAGTCCTCCGACCACTCAAAGCGATTTAACATCATTCACACATTCACATTTATACACTGATGGGAGGAGCTACCATTCAAGGTGCCGCCTGCCCATCTGGACTAACTAACATTCACACAGGGGCTAAGTGTCTTGCCCAAGGACAAGCAGAGCCGGGGATCGAACTGCCGATCCTCTGATTGAAGGACGACCCTGCTCTACCACTGAGGCACAGTCGCCCAGTGGTTATGTTCACGGTCCTTGTGCAGCTTTTGGCGTGCTCTTTTGTGTTACTGTGCGCCTCACATTTTGGATTTCAACGCCCTGATTTTTTAAAATTTTGCCGGATAATTAGTGCATACTTTTTGGGTAATTATTTTTCATTTATCTAAACAACAATTTGGTAGCATGTTGTGTTTTCCACCTGCTAAATGTGCTCCGTCTGATCAAGGCCTTCATCTTTTAGACCTACTTCAGTCAGCACTACACTGAGTATGCAGATATATGCTTTGTTTGGGTGAGCTTTGATGTGCAGTAAACTCACCTATATCCAGGATTCGGTCTCCAGGTCGGTTCCACCGCCATCCCTCCAGCTGCTGGTGCTCCATATACTGCAGTCGGCGGTCATGAAACACCACGCGCACAATGCTCTGTGAACAGGAAGGATCTCTTTAGGCCAGAGCACAGCTACAGCTCGCACATGGTGCAATAACAGACTCTCCTCATGTTTTAATTTAAACATAATGAGGGTATTTCATTGAGCAAGAGTAATAAATAGGTGAAAACTCCATCTCCATCCCTTCCAGTCATACACTCTTCTCACTTTGAAAGAGCGTCTACACATACAGCACCAACAGTGACTTTAAATCAGGGCTCCCACACCCACTTGCACAACACATTTAAAGATCCCATGCAGTGGGCATAATAAAAACTCAATACATATACACGTATTATCCTTTATTATCATTATCATTCTTTATTTAGATATGTTTCTAGTGAGCCTCCTGACTTCATGAAAGTGCACTTCTTTAGCAGTAACCCTCTGAAATCCTGCCAGGTGGAACGGCCTCTTTCTTCAGCCTGTTGTGTGCCTGCCTGTCTGCCTGGCAGGCCCCTGGTAGGCCCCTGGCAGGCCCCTGGTAGGCCCCTGGTAGGCCCCTGGCAGGCCCCTGGTAGGCCCCTGGCAGGCCCCTGGCAGGCCCCTGGTAGGCCCCTGGTAGGCGGAGCCAATCAGTGCAACTGGAAGCACCTGCTCAGTCTCCCAGGAGTATGTAAGATCTGGCTCTGCCAGTCCATGGCCTCCCTACGTCCTCCATTCCTATGGCCTCGTGTGCTTGGTTGGCTGTCTTCGGCCGTGTTTCTAGTTTGGTTTTCACACCATGATGGCACTGATTACCACACCTCACAACTTCAGCATGTCATTTATGATTTTGTATGTTTAGTTGATAAAGTTTGAACCCTCCCGTCTTCAGTGATGACTTATGAGTGGGTCATGACACAGTAAATTAAATGAATCAACAAATTAGACTAACATCTTGTTAAAACATGTTCCATTGGGATATTTATGGAGAGAGGCCCACGCATGACCGAGCACCAGAACTCAAAAGGCCCAGGACCCAGCCCCCCATGTGTTTGCACTGAAGCCACCTGTCCCATTCTTGTGTTTCTAGGATGCTACCGCTTTTTTAACGTTTCAGTCTCAAGCGATGGCAGAAGGCCTGGCGACAGAGACATGTCAAGTGGATGCACTCACACAGAAGTGAAATAAAAATGACCTCTCCTTACTCTTGAGTGTGTTGACAAGCGTCTTTTGACCAAATGTAGTCACTCAGTAACAGTATGTGTGTGAAAATTAATGTAATATGATTTTTATTCAGAAAGCCTTGGCATCCCTTTATTTTTGTAATTTCCATGAAAGAAGCATAACATTTGTCAAAATATTATACGTTTACAGATGAAGTCTTTATGAAACAAATCCCAGTAAGGCATAGAAAAACAGTTGAGAGAGTGTGTATGGTGTGTTTGTAAGGGTTTGTGTGAGACTCGGAGAGAGGAAAGGTAAGTTTGGGTGATAGTACCAAGCTCTCCTAGGTCGATACCCCACCCCTGAAGTGGAAGGGAGGGTTCAGGGACCTGTGACAAACCAGGAAAAACGGATACATGAACAGAGAGAGGAAGAAAGAGGAAGAGGTCATGTGAAGTCAAAAAAGAGACAAACACAATACCTTACACCTACCTTCACATATTTGCTGCATATATCTGTATACTCCACTAGTTTTCTGTTAAGCATACGGATTTCGTAGGACTGACCTACATTTTAAAACATTAAAAAAAAACTGATTAAAATTGAAAAATGGGAAAATCAGAAAAGAGGGGCAGTTGGAGATAGAAACTGAATCAATTCAGAAACTGTTTAAGGCAGATATCAAGGCCAGCCACTAAAGGTATCTTAGCTTACATATCTCCATCCTCATCAAATATGAAGTTTAAAATTACAAGAAAATATCTATAAATTAGCCCCAGAGACACTAAGACTAACTATCAATGCTTTTTCAGCATAGTGATCAATCTAAGCTACAGAGCCTGATGGAAATTAACTTCTAATCAGTGCATGTAATCTAAACATGGCAGTGACATCATTGCATGTTACAGCAAACTCACTTTCATTGGGTTTTTTCCTTCAACCAAATTACTGTTACAGCAGATGAGCAGCGCAAACTTATAGATAGGAAAATATAGATAAAGGAAGCACAAATAAAATATGTCAGTGTTCAGCTGAAGACAGAAACAATCAGAAGGTTATAGAATGACGATGAGAAGGAGGAGGCACAATTTAGAAAAGAGAAAAGACAAACAAGAAAGAAAAGTTGAGATGAGAGTTAAAACACATGTAGGAGTGCACACACAAATCAATAATGCATAGGTTGTGATTATATGTCTTTTATATCTTACTAGCGTGCTTTTTATTTAGTTATGTCTACAGTATACAGCCTTGTCTATGTGTGTGTGTATTAATACTGTAAACAGCTAAATTTGACCAAAATTATTTGAAGATAATCTATAATCTGTAGCAACTGAATACCTAATTGTGAAATATATCCATGGCTGAACATTACAGTTGACATTTAAATAGCTCTGAATGTATAGCCTTGAGAACCTTTACTTAGAAATCTGTCTGCAAAAAAAAGTTTTTGAAATTTCCCAATGAAGGAAAAATTGTGAATAGCAATTTGAAAAATCAAAATATATCAACCTAACATGGATGGATGGATGGAAAATATATCAATAACTAAAGTTTAATTGGTGCAATATTCTCATGAATATTGCATTTCAGCCATAATAAATAAATAAATAATGTCCTAAACTATAAATTTGACCATGTTTAACCAAGATTCCGCCTGACTGATCGATAATGGGTTTTAAAACCTGCATCCACATTAATCTAGCCCTGCTGCTGCTGCCATGTGACAAATGCGCCGCGGTCCACTCAGTCGACGTGGACATCCAGCTGGCAGGACAGATAGCTACCTTGATTGAGATAAGTGAGACTCTCCTCCTGCTGCTTCACAGCCGGCGAGGTGGCTGCACACAGAAGGTACTGGAACGGGCTCCTCTTGGCGCCGCGTTCAGCCATAAGCTGGGCTTCTTCGTTTCTCAGGAAAGGTGCCAAGGCCTCTCTGAAAGAGAGCAGAAGGAAAGCAGAGGGGCTGAGTGTGGGGGACGATAAAGTGACTGTCCCTTCTCTCTTATCATTTAGCCATAGGTGCAAAAGGTTGATGTTACAGCATTACTCAACTCACTTAAAGTGTACTAGTCTGAAAAAGAGAATAAAAAGTCCCTACGATCTATATTTGTTTTGCCTAAATGTGGATTTTGAAAGCAAAGCCCTTTTAAAGTAACCATTGAAGTGCATTAGAAAATTATAATTTCACATGGCAGTTACATGTGAAGAATACAAATATTTAAATGAGGCAAAATGACTGCAACTGTGCACATTTAAAAAGCTTTTGCACTTCTACTTCTCTCCATATATTCTTGTGCAAGTAAACATTGCTGCTTTGCACCGACACTCTCTTTAACCTGTTGGACACAGAACCTTCCCCCAGTCGCAGAGTCGAGCGTGGCTTGTGCTTTACCTAATGCAACTAGCAGAGTGCTGGTGGTAGGACTCAGGCTGGGAATGGCAGAACAGCATATTTTCCAGTGCGGTGTCTTCTTGTATCCCAGGGCCACGTGGTGGGCGTGCACGTGGTGGGCGTGCACGTGGTGGGCGTGCACGTGGAGACGGACGGTAGCTTTGCGCCCGCTGGCTTCCTCAGACTTCAGCTCAGAGGTTTTGCAGGCAAACCTCATCGCCTGCCTCTTATATTGGCCCGGTGATGTCATCAGGACTCCCACTTTTTTTTTTCAGCATACCTTGGATGACCTTTGAGAGGCGGAGAGTTCTGGCACACCTCCACCCACCAATGTTTAGCCAGGTTGATGCATTAATAGCAGATTTCACCTGACCGGTTGTTGACACTAAAAACAGTGAGGCCCTAAAGCTCGCCTTTAAACTCACTGAGGGGAAGGACGTTTGGGGGAGCATTTTGGAAAATTGGAAAAGAAACAGTTACAGCTTTTGGGGAGCAAAGAATGGTGTGTGTAGCCTTCAAATGAATGGAAGTAAACATAATGATCACCCGTGTGATTACAGGTCTGAGAACATCTGTGGACGAGCATTGAGATACTTGTGATGTCTGAAATTCTAAATAGTGTTTGACTGACTAACCCTCGTGAGAAACACATTGCGATCCCATCATGCACGCTTCATTTGGACAGATGCTTTGAGGTTGAATACAAACCCCTGCAGCTGCTTTCCGGTCCCAGAGATAAGGAGCAGGTCACGGGACGTCTGCTCAGGTTAATGTTTCTACAGAGCAGCTAAGCACACCTCAGCGTTGGGATGGACAACCGGCGAGTCCGACCTCGTTGGACCTGCGGGGCCGGACATGCTTTGATTGACAGGTGTGAAATCTGGGATCAATAACCAGAAGACATGCGGATCAGTTCTTAGTCTGTTTATTTCTAGAGCAAACAATTTCTTTACATTGTTGCAAACCTATCACAGGTAGAAGTCAACAGCAACAACAAAAACCCTTCTGTACAGTTTATCATGAGGACGAAATCAAATAAAATATATAAATACAGGTATGAATATTACATGACCGCTTGAGACAAAAGAAAGACAGTGTACTGTAGAACATGCATAGTGACAGTTTGCAAGGAGCCATGTGGTCTGTTTCCAGCACCAGCAGTGTGGTAGCGTGTCAGTGTGCTGATTGGTGAACTTTCCCACTATTAATAGGCTGATTAATGCTCCCAAACGGATGAGGGGAGAGGAGACAGGCATATTACAGGTCTGCATGTTGCCGAAAATCATTTTCAGTACCAATGCTTAAAAAGCTAATCATAAACACGTATTACGTCTGTACATTCATTTACTTAAATAACCACAATTGGCCCACTCTATGGATTCCCTGAATGAAAACACCACTCAACTAAAACAGTGTGAATGCTGTCACCAGGTAACACCAGGAATACTTGTATTTCCTTAATATTATCTCAATATTAAAAGGCATAACCAGTCTGATCCCTTCCTCCAGAAGATTAACTGTATCATGATGAATCAAATCATATAATAATAATAATACCATGGACTCGGATCTAAACTACCATCAACTTAAAGAGGGATCTCGTTGTTAGATCCAACGTTTTAAAGCTTCTCGATACCTCTAACGTAACAGAAATGTAAAACATCACGGCTGTGTAGGCTTTCTGGACACTTAAATAAACCCAACACATTTTGGTCATACGAGTGGGGCCAATGGGACTTCCTCCTCTACTGAAACAATAAATCAGAGACGAGTACTCTGACGATGTCACAAGTGCACTTAACAGCCTGGGCCCTTCAGAACAGCAGGTTGGCATGTGCTGCCGGTTACATGCAAGCTATTTTGCTATCGTGCAAATAAAAAAGGATGGGACAACGCGTTCACTCCTCTCTCTGTTAGTTTTTTTTCACCGACATCATTGAAAAGTTTGCTAAGCAGTGGTCCAAACGTGTATGTACAAAACACCTTATATTCGTGGCTTTCGCGGTTATTGCAGAAGCTGTGGTTACGTGACAGGGGAAACACCTAATACTGTATCTGCATCATCACGGGTCGAGAACACTGCCAGGGTCCCTTTCCCTGCAGAGTCACATTTGTCCCAGTCCACTGACGAGATGTGTTGAAGTGAATACGGCCTGGTAATGTCCTTTTGACCGCCTCCGATCGCTTGTCTCTCTCCCGACTCCAAGCTCAGAAAACATCTGCCGCTATTTACAAAGGACTTGCTCTTCAAACAGAGCCGCTCGGCCGAGCAGAGATTCACAGGTGCGATGCCACAGACCGGCAACCAGCCGGCAACCGTTTGCCCAAAGCATGTCGCGCAAAAAGACGTCCTCAAACCTAATGCAGAACGCTCTTGAGAAAATACAGGCACACAAACGTCTGCCGAGTCAGCATTCACACAAACTTTAACAGAAGTCTAACAGAAGTTTCCTATTCTGTACGTCAAACTAAAGTTCCACACTTAATTTGAAGGATTGTCAATTCTTCAGCTGAAAGATTTTGGCAACTTGTGGAACAAGTTTTTTTTTAAAGGGGATTTAATTGGTTACTTTTAATCACAAATTAACATTTTAAAAAAAACTACAATTGACGGGCAGGCCTCTATGAGCCACGATCATGATCAATAAACATAAAATATGAACTAAAATTATTATTTTTGTCCCTTACATTTTATTTCCTTTTTTTCTTACTAGATCTTTTGTTTACGCTCCCCAAACCAGAAATGATCCCACAACATATGGGCTTATTACCATCACTGGGCCAGCCAAATGACATTTCATCCCAAACTGGAGTCGATCCGACAGAAACGTCTCCACTCTGATCACAAATATTTCACGGCATCATGTTTGAACTCGAGGAGAAACAGGCTTCCAGACACAGAAGGCGGCGTGGAGGCTGAGGGAACCGTGGAGGAAGAGAAAGTGCATTCCCTCCATCCAAAACCTCCAAATGTGGTGATTCCCTCCCCACCAGTCCAAACCCAAACCAGGTACATTCAAAAAGATCCTAGAGCAAAAGGGGGGCACTACATGACAATAGGTTGCTGACAGGAACTCCTCCAAATGGAGAGAAGCGCAGTAGAGCTGGAGCGAGGAAGAGGAGGACGAGAAGCTCGGAGACGGAGATCTTCCAGCGTCGTCCCTGCACAGGGTTTCCAAATGAAACCTCGCTCCATTAACTGTGAGAGGAGACGTCCGAGGAGCTGCTGCTATTGCTGTTGGTCGTCTGGGCTCGCTTGATGTACAGGTTCAGTAACTTCATCTGCAAACCAGAAAAGACAACAGAGGTTAGTCTTTTCCTCAGCAGAGAAATTGTGCATGTTGAAGGAATCCCATCGGACTTCCCCTTGCGGTCTTAAAGGGTTCCCGTTTCCCTGTTGCTCGTGTTTTTTGTGTCTAAGTGAGAACGGTGACCATGTTTGAGATCGGTCCAGTATTGTTGCTAAACGAGCTGCTCAGTAAACTCCTCATCAATGTGCGTCCACTAAAAGTGCTCAGATTGTTATAATACATGTCAAACAACATTATGGAAGGAACCCGACAGAGAAATAAATTGGTGTTCTTTATCTTTCACTTGGTCCAGAGCCAAAAGCAGAAAGAAATATGCTATCTTTTTTCTCTTGAGAATTACTGGCTAGATTTACTTTTTCAGAACTATCCAAATAAAACAGGAAAAAGAGGTTGAAATGGATACATGCAACTTGTGATGAGGTTTTGAAGTAGACATGCTGCTTTTAAGTGTCTCAAGAAGTTTACAACAAGGTACCAATGAACCAGCTTCCTACTGCACTGGCTCATGGTGGACGTGTTCACACCCGTTCACGCCTCACATTACAACACAGGTGGACAGCTCTCAGAACAGGTGAGAAGCACCAGGACGCCTGGACATCCGATCACTGAGACCACTCTGGGAGGCGGTCTGGTTCACCTCCTAGAAGCATCACGATCTGAAGCCGCAATGAAGGACCGCCTCCCAAACTGACGTCCTCTGGGTCAGTCCGTACTCATTGCCAACCAGCGGCATCATATTTACAGCATCTGACTATTTCAATAACAGACCATAAAGATATATTAGGAGTCTGCCATACATCTTTTGGTGATTTTGTTTGCCTGGAACACGTCAAAGAATAGACCCAGTCTGTAGGGTTTATATTTCTTCTTATATTAACTTCCAGCACACTAGGCACTTGAATTGCCTAGTCTGGCGAGTGTCTCCTGCCGGTTAATATCTACATGCAGATTCTACATTCATATGCAGAATCCACGCTCAGACACCGAAGTTGTGGCCCAGATATCTGCGAGTTACACCAGAAACATAGAACCTTGCCCCTGAGTTCTGAGAAGGTAAATGGTAAATAGAGCGTTTGGGGGTTTTGTTTGCACTAAGACTTCCCCTGAAGGTACAACGTGAGAATGTGACGGTGTTTACTCAGTCGATACTGTATGTACCAGGCTCCTTTCAGATAACAAGCTGTCCAAGGTCAAAGGGGAGGGTCCCTCCTTTCAGGTGAACCTGACCCTCAGACCTCAACGCGTACATAACCCAAGGACAGTAGTGAAAGAAGAGCAAATATATATACATATATAACACCGTGCTTTATTATTGGAGAACTGGTTGAAACCTGCTGAGAAATAATAACATGGGAAGATGATAAGGCTCTGCATCTGTTGAAGAGGCTTTGGGAAAAAAAAGTGTGTGTTTGTTTGTGAGAACGTGTTCATGCAAAGAGCTCCGTAGTCATTACCTTGCTGCCCGTGAGCAGTGCCAGGTGGGGTTTGAGATCCTCTCCAATCACAGAGTAGATAGCCACCAGACAGAACACGCTGGCCTTGCGAACGCTGCTCTCTGTGTTGTCATAGCCCTGCAGAGATAGCAGGCAGCATCAGACACACACACACACACACACACACACACACACACACACACACACACACACACACACACACACACACACACACACACACACACACACACACACACACACACACAGTTCGCAAACATTTCCAGGGACAAATAAGGCAAATAGTTCACCGTGTCCAAATATGAACATTGTCCAAATAAGCCCCTTTGGAGCTGACAAAGACGTTTCTGATCGGCCTGTCCACAGAGAACTCTTGTGTTGTGTAATGGTTATTTAATTTCAGTTTCCTGGTTTGTTTTTGAGCAATATAATTAAATATAATCTAAACCACAAAAATAGGCAAATATGACAATCCAAATCTACATTTCTTTGAAAACGGCTGCTGTGTAATGCTTCAGCTCCAGACCTGTAGGAGTCCTGGGATGATGTCGGGCAGCAGCTGCAGTAAGGAGTCCTTGGCGATGCGTTCAATGACTTTGGTTTGCATCTTGATGGCAGCCAGGTTGATGGGGTAGTCGGCTGTCTGCACAATAGGACACAGCACCTTGATGCACTGCTCTGGGTGGATGGAGCCAGCCAGGGTGGACGCCGCCTCCTCGGCCGCACGCACCACCTAAAAAACACACCATCAAGATTAAAGTTGCAAATTTATGAACCCAGAAAACATGAATGTATTACTTTAATCTCAGAGAATATCCAAGATGTTCTTTCCTCTTGAATGTAGAATTTTAATCTCCAGAATTATTCAATTAAATTCAATTAATTTTGTATCACAAAATCACAAATTACCCTGTACAGTCAATCTGTACACATACGGCTACATACACAATGAGTGCTTTGAGATTATCCTCAATATTTTTTTTTCTTTTGACCTACAATGGCCCTAAAATCGGGGGAACATATTATATAGAGAATATGTTAAATGTGCTGCACCCATAATTATAGACAATACAAACACTCATCACACCAAGTTTTCTTATTATTCCATTATTATTTTGTTAATATATTGTGCATTTTTCATTACTTATTGCTTACCTATCTATCTATCTATCTATCTATCTATCTATCTATCTATCTATCTATCTATCTATCTATCTATCTATCTATCTATGCAAAAAAAAACACAAAAGGTTGCTCTGGAAGCCCTCAAACAAAGTATTATTATTAATTGTGATCTCTTGTCTGACTGAGCAGTGGTTCTTCAGCCCAGACTGTTGATTATTATTGATCTGGAAGCTTCATCAAAGGGTAGTCTCAGTGTTTATCTTTGTTTACCCACTCTCTGTACCCGCTGACCTTCCTGGGAGGACCACTGATCTGAGTTATCCTGAGTAAAGGTTTCTCCTTGCTGTTCCTGAGTTCCTGATCAAAGGTAGGGATGAGCTGGATTCATCGAGGTGTCACAAGATCACGGAGGTCACAGGTTCACATATCACACGAAAATCCATCTTTTAGGCTTCAAGTAATGAGTTTGCCAGAGCACGGACCAATCAGCTTCCTGGGAGGAGCTACAGGCGTGGCTTAGGTGTGTCTGTGACACGACACGGAGAGGTTAGCGTAGATGCTGCAATAGCATCATCTCTTTTAGAACTTGAGAGTATTTATTAATCGAAAGAGATGATAAGATGTTTTTGCTGACTTCCCTAAGAGTCCCTTTATTTTGTTTTCAAAGTGCCTGCCATTTACCAAACGGTTTCCAATGATGGCTTATCAGATGGTTCTGTGTAATAAACCATGAGGGGTTACTGTTTGATGAGGCTACTATGGAGCCTTTAAAACCAACAAGTATCACACTTTTGAACTCTAGGTTGCTTAATATAACATATTACATTCTATAAAAAAGGTTTTCACTGTGGTTTTAATGTACAATATGGAGAGGCTGTGATCCCCTCTATTTAAATATGTTATATGCAGTACTTCTCCATAGTCAGTGTGTTACTACAGTAGATGGAGTAGCAACACAATGTGCTGCTGTGGACGGGGCAGCAGCAACACCTACTTTAGCCACCTTAAACAATAATGATCAGTTTAAGAGTTGTATTGAAAACATTTTCTCAGCTTTGTCTTGCTGTCAGACAACCCTTTCTGAGAAGGGAACTGAAGCCAGATATCTGCGAGTTACACCAGTCATTTTAACTCCTAGAACACACAAGTAGCTGGTCTACTGCCTCCATCAGTTGTGTTAATCTGTGACTCAAAGACTTTAAAGTCACACAATAACACAAACAAACCAACCAATCGAGGCAGCGGTAGGCCAGAAAAAGGAGGTAAAATCCTCATTCTTGTCAAAGGAGTCTTGTAGTTTTGAAGAGAAAGGGCTGTCTGACGGAAAGGTGAAGCTGAGAAAATATTATAGATACAGCATTAACTTATAGTGATATTGATTCTGTGTCTAACTATTGGCCCTGGTCTTCCATCTATAGCTGTAACATACATGGTTTTAACATCTGCAGAGTAAAGAGAATTAACTTCCTCTATCTAGTCAGAAAAAAAAGGAGAAGAGTAAAAGCCATGACAGCACATATCTATAGGACAGAATGGGGCCATGACCGATAGGTCACCCTGCTGACTGTAGCTCTGGGTGACAAGGGGTCACTCCTGATGCAGGTCCTCTGTTGCAGTTAGCCGGATGCAAGATGTGTGGGAGTAGATCTACACAAGGCCTGGCTGGGTTCTGTGAAATCAACTGCAGATGATTTTTTAATGATTCTATAATCTAATTAATACTGTTGATTCTGTAATATGATACATTTTGATTTTGTTACATGTTTTAATTGATGCTATGTAGTGATGCTCAGGTTTGAGAATACAATGTGTCTTCAAGAGACTGTTATCGACCTTGCAAGAGAGTACAATATATTGAGGAAATACTCCTGACTTATAATCAATGCTTGGCCAATTTGATGTGTAACAAGAATGGTTGAAAATGTCTTGTTTTTCTTTGAATAAATCTGTATTACAAATTATGTTAAATGTTCTTTTAGTTTTGTAAAACCATGTGGTTATTGACTGAGAATGAAGATTGTGCAAGATCAGCGAGAATGAGCCCCAGTCTGGTTGGCTGGTGTTCTGAGACACGGCTTGACCTTTGACTCGTAGGTGTCCCGTGTCTCGCAGGGCTCTCCGTTAGCGCTGCTCACCTGAGCGTGCCATCTCCTCTTTCTTTTCTTTTCCTCCCTCTCTCTCTTTTAAAGTTTTACGTTGATAAACCGTTTTCTTCACCAGCTGACTGTTTAACATAACATACGTCCACAGCAGCACATTGCTTTTCTCCCGTGCTGGTACTGCAGTCCGTTTCTCCTAACCGACAGAGTTATCACCAACAGAGACATATATTGGTGGAGTGTAACGGACTTGGATCCATCAGGTTGACACAAACTTGACTCCAAATAAATGTTGCCATGTATCTGCTGTATGTATAAATAGGCAAGTTTGCTTACACCTGATATGAATAATATGAAGTATAGCAAAAACAACACAATTAATCCATTTTGAAAGTCCTGTAATGTGGTGTATTCTCCCATTTGTATGTACCTCCTTGTGAGAGTCTTTGTGAGCCTCCAGGGTCTTCATGATGGTTAGCTCAGCATAGTTTTTGAAGCGGGCTGGCTGGTTCCTCAGAATCTCTTTCAGCAGACGCAGGGCCAGGGCTCGGATGGTGTGCTGGGGACACAGAGGCACGGGCAATTAGTTCAAAGTACCCTGCCTGGATATCAACACATGCATAAATTCAGAGTGTGATTCCCACCCATGCCTGTTAAGCTCAGTGGGAATCAATATCCTCCACACACAAACATTCACACAGAGCCATGAAATAACGCACATCTTTATCCCCCAGAGTCTCCAGCAGGAGGAGGAGGATGGTTTTGAAGTGTTCATCCCACACAGCCAGGCTGTCCTCCCGTGTGATCTTCAGCAGCTCCACCAGGGCGCCTTTACGCTCCTCTGAGCGCTCGTTGTGATTGGACAGTTCCTTCAGCAGGTCGGCTACCAGGTCCGAGTGGTCGTGACCGATTGCTAGCCGGGACAGGATGAGAGGGATGAATGACATATACTGACATTTTGCAACAGCCCCCAAAAAAACAATAAACAATCTTAGTCATTTCATCTCACATGAGTCTTGTATCCTATCAAGACTGTGAGAAGGTTTGACTGGTTTCCAATTCAAATAAATTAAAACTTGTGAAGTAATCTCTCATTTAAAAAAAGATTGTAAAAACGGTTTGAATGTTCCATTTTTGAAATTAAATTGGCTGCAGTTTTAAATACATTTTGACGTTGATTAAAAGTTTACATATAGAGTGAAAGGATAGTCTAACATGTGATGTTCTTCAGGACAAAGTAAAGCACTAACATTGTACTGACATGCCCTCTCTCGTGTCATACATCGATTGGACCATGCAAACACACAGAGGGTGGATGGAGTGAGTAGTCAGTAAATCAGTCAGGCATGTTTACCGGGAGCAAAGACCTTGGGAAGCGTCATCTTGTTTTCGCCACTTTCCTGACGTCGGCCTGAAGGTAGAGGAGGGGAGGGGGGGGGGGGGGTGGGGGAGGGCAGAGCAAAGGATGTGATGATGATAACAGCTGACACACTGACCGCAGCTCCTCTGTAACCGAGTGAAAAGTCAAAGTTGACTACACATAATTAATGCATCCTTTCCTGTGTCTCCTTCACTTAACAGCAGCCACGCCTCCTTCAGGTTGTCAGACATGACACGTTACACAATGGTGGACGACTTTTCCTGCTTTTTTATGCGTTGTTACTTCTGTGCAAATGCACATCAAACAAAGTAAATAACATAATGTTATTGATTGTGTTTGTTGACACCACAAGTTGAGGAGAGATTGTAAGACGGTTTCTGCTCATTTTGTGCCTGTTTGAGATAAACATGTGGTATTAATTAATCCAATAGTGATCAAGGTACAGTCCAATATGTATGTGTACAATATGTATATGTAGAGTACAGTAGAGTATGTCTGTGTACAGTATGTCTGTGTAGAGAATGTATGTGTAAAGTATTTATGTGTACAGTATGTATATGTACAGTATGTATGTATGTGTACAGTATGTATGTGTACAGTATGTATATGTACAGTATGTATGTATGTGTACAGTATATATGTGTACAATATGTATGTGTACAGTATTTATCTGTACAGTATGTATGTATGTATGTATGTATGTGTACAGTATGTATGTATGTGTACAGTATGAATGTATGTGTATAGTATGAATGTATATGTACAGTATGTATGTATGTGTATAGTATGTATGTGTACAGTATTTATGTATGTATGCGTACAGTATGTATGCGTATAGTATGTATGTATGTGTACAGTATGTATGTGTATAGTATGTATGTATGTGTACAGTATGTATGTATGTGTACAGTATGTATGTGTACAGTATGTATGTATGTGTATAGTATGTATGTGTACAGTATGTATGTATGTATGCGTATAGTATGTATGTATGCGTACAGTATGTATGCGTATAGTATGTATGTATGTAGTATGTATGTATGTGTACAGTATGTATGTGTATAGTATGTATGTATGTGTATAGTATGTATGTGTACATTATGTATGTATGTGTATAGTATGTATGTATGTGTACAGTATGTATGTGTATAGTATGTATGTATGTGTATAGTATGTATGTATGTGTATAGTATGTATGTATACAGCATGAACGTATATGTACAGTATGTATGTATGTACGTGTACAGTATGTATGTATGTGTACAGTATGTAAGTATGTGTACAGTGTGTACGTGTACAGTATGTATGTGTACAGTATGAACGTATATGTACAGTATGTATGTGTACAGTATGTATATATGTATGTATGTGTACAGTATGTATGTATGTATGTATGTATACAGTATGTATGCATGTGTACAGTATGCATGTATGTATGTATGTGTACAGTATGTATGTATGTGTACAGTATGTACGTGTACAGTATGTATTTGTACAGTATGTATGTATGTGTACAGTATGTATGTGTACAGTATGTATGTATGTACGTGTACAGTATGTATGTATGTATGTGTACAGTATGTATGTGTACAGTATGTATGTATGTATGTATGTATGTATGTATGTGTACAGTATGTATGTATGTATGTGTACAGTATGTATGTATGTGTACAGTATGTATGCGTATAGTATGTATGTATTATGTATATAGTATGTATGTATGTGTACAGTATGTATGTGTATAGTATGTATGTATGTGTATAGTATGTATGTGTACATTATGTATGTATGTATGTATGTGTATAGTATGTATGTATGTGTACAGTATGTATGTGTATAGTATGTATGTATGTGTATAGTATGTATGTGTGCATTATGTATGTATGTATGTATGTATGTGTATAGTATGTATGTATGTGTACAGTATGTATGTGTATAGTATGTATGTATGTATGTGTATAGTATGTATGTATGTGTATAGTATGTATGTATACAGCATGAACGTATATGTACAGTATGTATGTGTACAGTATGTATGTATGTATGTGTACAGTATGTATGTATGTGTACAGTATGTAAGTATGTGTACAGTGTGTACGTGTACAGTATGTGTACAGTATGAACGTATATGTACAGTATGTATGTATGTGTACAGTATGTATGTATGTGTACAGTATGTATGTGTACAGTATGTATGTATGTGTACAGTATGTATGCATGTGTACAGTATGTATGTATGTGTACAGTATGCATGTATGTATGTATGTGTACAGTATGTATGTATGTATGTGTACAGTATGTACGTGTACAGTATGTATGTGTACAGTATGTATGTATGTATGTGTACAGTATGTATGTATGTACGTGTACAGTATGTATGTATGTATGTATGTGTACAGTATGTATGTATGTGTACAGTATGTATGTGTACAGTATGTATGTGTGTATGTGTACAGTATGTATGTATGTATGTATGTATGTGTATAGTATGTATGTATGTGTATAGTATGTATGTATACAGCATGAACGTATATGTACAGTATGTATGTGTACAGTATGTATGTATGTATGTATGTATGTGTACAGTATGTATGTATGTGTACAGTATGTAAGTATGTGTACAGTGTGTACGTGTACAGTATGTGTACAGTATGAACGTATATGTACAGTATGTATGTGTACAGTATGCATGTATGTGTACAGTATGTATGTGTACAGTATGGACGTGTACAGTATGTATGTGTACAGTATGTATGTATGTGTACAGTATGTACGTGTACAGTATGCATGTATGTGTACAGTATGTATGTATGTGTACAGTATGTATGTGTACAGTATGCATGTACGTGTACAGTATGCATGTATGTGTACAGTATGTATGTGTACAGTATATATGTGTACAGTATGTATGTATGTGTACAGTATGTATGTGTACAGTATGTACGTGTACAGTATGCATGTATGTGTACAGTATGTATGTGTACAGTATGTATGTGTACAGTATGTATGTGTACAGTATGTATGTGTACAGCATGCATGTATGTGTACAGTATGTATGTGTACAGTATGTATGTGTACAGCATGCATGTATGTGTACAGTATGTATGTATGTGTACAGTATGTATGTATGTGTACAGTATGTACGTGTACAGTATGTATGTGTACAGTATGTATGTATGTGTACAGTATGTATGTGTACAGTATGTATGTGTACAGTATGCATGTATGTGTACAGTATGTATGTGTACAGCATGCATGTATGTGTACAGTATGTATGTATGTGTACAGTATGTATGTATGTGTACAGTATGTACGTGTACAGTATGTATGTGTACAGTATGTATGTATGTATGTGTACAGTATGTACGTGTACAGTATGTACGTGTACAGTATGTATGTGTACAGTATGTATGTATGTATGTGTACAGTATGTACATGTACAGTATGTATGTATGTGTAGAGTATGTATGTATGTATGTATGTATGTGTACAGTATGTACGTGTACAGTATGTATGTGTACAGTGTGTATTGTAATGATCGCATATGTCTGTCTCTGTTTACGGCACAGGTGAAGGTAAAAACATGTTTGTTTATTTTCCTTTACACTTTAATTGCCGTACTGTTAAGGTATTATTGCCGGCCTGAGGGAACACCGGTTTCAATTGGATCTTCTGTTATTGTTATTATTACTTTTATTTGGCGTTTGTGTATAAAATGTGACTGGGGGGAAGTGACGCGAGGGGTTTTGTTTGTGAGGATTCCGACGTCGGAGGAGCGCATGGACGGCGAAGCGGTCAGCGCAATTAGAGGCCTCAGGATGACGTAACCTGGCGATTGCTCCGTATGGGAATCTGTGACCCGAATGGGATTAAGTGGATTACAAGCGAGAGACTGCGCTGGAGCCGGCTCACTGGGCCAGCTGCTGAGGAGACTGCGCTGGAGCCGGCTCACTGGGCCAGCTGCTGAGGAGACTGCGCTGGAGCCGGCTCACTGGGCCAGCTGCTGAGGAGACTGCGCTGGAGCCGGATCACTGGGCCAGCTGCTGAGGAGACTGCGGTGAGGTAGCGCGGGGCAGGGGAACGCGGCGACTCGTCACGTTTCCGCCCGTCGCGGAGCTTTGCTTGCCGACTTTGGGGGGGATTTATTTGCTCAGTGAACTTTATTTTTGGACTTCGGGATTGTTGGGGTTTGAATTGTGCTCAATTGTTTGTATGGCATGTGTCGTTTTGTTGCATTGAATTTAAGTTATTAATATACTTTGATACTTGCAACTGACTGTTTGGCTTTATGACCTTTCTTTTTTCTTTGTTTGGCCAAGCGTAGGTCATGTTAAAGGTGTAACACACACCAGTGGCAGCAATTTAATACTATTATTAACAGCGGATCCGCCCATTTCCTTTTGATTTAGCGTTGTGCATTTCCCCTTAAAGTAAATTGGAGGGTGAATTGTTACAGTATGTATGTGTACAGCACAGCACCTTGTGATGTGGTAAGGGGTCTGTCTGCTGTGATAATCACCCCATCATGTTGTGTAACAAAGAACAACACCTCCGCTTCATGACATGAACTCACAGTCTCTGAACTGCTCCACGTCGTCGTCAAACACGGCCTCCTTCATGGCGGTCTTGTCGTATGTGCAGATGGTTTCTCCGTAGCCATAGGGAGCGAACTCCCGGCCCCGCGGCCCAGAGAAGGAGCGAGGCGACGGCGTGTTGAGTAGGGAGGTCTTGTTGTCCAAGGCGGTGCGGCCCCCTTCCACCGCGTCCAGGCCGAGGCGGGCGTCAGAGCCAGGAGAGGACGCTACTCCCTCTCTCCCTGCCTGTGAGACAGACGGGTAGGTGGGACAATACCAGGATTCTGATCATTGTTTTTTCTTGGGAGCATTAGCAGCTTTCCAATCATTTGATTTGCCATTACACCACAGGGGCTCTAGGCTGCAAAGCCCAGATCAGGCCTGGATCTGAAGAAACCCGTCCTGCAGCAGTCGACCTCAGAGAACCTGCACACCTGCTTCCTGCTGTCCTGACTCCAAACTCCTAGTTTGGTTTCACAGTACTAACTGCAGCAGAGATTGTGGAGCTTCAGCAGTCTCAGGTAGACAAATCAAGTGGGTTTCATCCAAAGTTGCGGTACTTTCAGTATGTATATGTCGGTGTCGTCTCGTCATCGTCTTGTCTTAGTCCTTAATGTCCTTAATGAACATATTCAGTCATAGTTTTTGTTAACGAAAAAGTTGCCCACTTCATTTTGATCAGCTCACACAGTAGCCTCATGTTAGCCTCAGATAAACTTTGGAAAATATTTTGGACCGCACTGTGGAACGGGTCCCCATCGCTGACACTGTCACTGAAAGTGCAATGTAAAAGGGATCATTTATGTATGAACTGCAGAAAGGATTACAGCAAGCCTATAGACAGGTTGAGACATTTGCTGCACTTGCAAATCCCAAAACATGGTCTTGACCTGGGGGCCTCTCTAAATGTACGTATCTAATATTAATTTCTACATTTAAATTACAATGAATTAAGTTCAAGCATTGTTTGCGAAATGCAACTGACTCATTCTAACGTGATAATCTCTTCTACATTTTTGGACGATGCAGCAGCAACACTGTAATGTTGGATAGAGGCATAGAAAGGTCATTTCTCAGGCGTGAATATTGAGGGACATGCCGCTGTGAAAGCTCTCTGACTTACGGCATCGTCCCTCTTGCCCTCCTGTCTGATTGGCTCATTCAGGTCCTCCTGGCTCCGGTAGCTGAAGCTCTGAATGGCCTCGGTGACGCCGCGCAGGGAGCTGTAGATCTCATCCGAGTTCATGTTCTCGGTGTCATACTCCATCATGCTATCGGACACACGGACGCAGAAAGGAATACACACAGGATTTATATGAAATCTGAAGAAGATGCACAAGCCTGCAGTTGTTAAGCCACCATGCACAGTGCTTTAGCACTGCATTGGACTGAGAAAGGGATTAGTTTTTAGAAAGGGAAAGGTCAGGTGTTAATAAACCTTTGTTTTATTGTCCATTAGTGGGCACACCACAGCATTAACCACAACTTAGAAGTAATGTCAAATTATATTTTCATTTAATCAGAAAATAAGCATTCAGTGAGAAAATGACATACAAGAAAACAAGAGATTCGCTCGATTGTTTTTTTGACAAGTGAAATCTGGATAAGGAAAAGGATCAGGGTCTGGCTTCCTTACGGGAATAATAGCCCGTGTCTCCACCTGCCTGATTACCTGGGTGAATATGCTCTGCGGAGGACCCTTAGGGAGGGGGCAGCAGGGGTGGAGTGGGGCGGAGGAGGAGGAGGGGGGGCAGGGGGATGCTTTGAGAGTCCGTCGACACCCCAACCCCATAACCGACTGTTGCCACAGCGCAGCCGGGAGGGAAGGATGGACAGACAGGAGGGGGGAGAGAGAGATGGGCGAGGCCGATGGGAATCAAGAACGGGTGGAGACCACAAGACAAGACAAGAGGAGGAGGAGAAAGAGAAAAAACAAGTGTGCAGAAAGAGAAGAGACAAAAAAGAAACTAGTCTGAGCTTTGAGGTTAAATGAAAGTGTTAATTCAAAGGAGTGAAGCGGAACGTAGCAGAATCCCACAAAGTCAGCTTCACATACATGAAACAAAGTCTCCCAATCATGAGTGAGGGGCCTTTTTCCACATGTTTAAGTTTTCCACATGAAGTTTACTTCAGGTTCAACGAAGGTAATTACTCCCAGGACATTCAGCCGCTGTGCTTCTGTGCTTATGGGTTTCAGCTTGCAGGTTAAAAGACTGTACAGCGGCCCAGGTGAATGAGCTGCTCAGAGAGAATCAGTCACTGGCATTTTATATCAACAGCCCTATTTCAAGGCACTTCATAATGTATCAGCAGCCAAGTGGATAAGAGCTGTTTGAGAAGTTGTATTTGATCTGTGGGGGTTCTAACCTCTCTGAGCAACTCACACAGTATCATGCTCCCACCAACACACTGTTAGTTCAACCAAATGACAGATCAGGACAGCAGCAGTATCCGCATGTTTAGACCATAGACTGTAAATAAAGATGGACGACATGACAGCGCCCCCAAAGGAGAAGCCAAAACATCTCATCACAGGCGGTTTCTCATTTTAAATACTTCTAAGCCCGGTGATAATGCTCACGTGGACATTTTTCTGACACATTTGGTTATGATCAGTTATTTGATGCTATAAAAAGTGGGTGTTACATCATGATTGGCAGCCGGTCTACTTAGTGAGTGAAGTAGTTGATGTGGAGCCTCCGGGACGTAAGAACCTTTAACTTTCCATAACCGTGCCATCGTGCCTCACACTAACAAGCTGTGGCCGTGCTCGGCTCGTGATTGGCTCGGACGGTGTCTGGGCGGGACCTTGATATCGCTGCTCTGTCCACCGATCACCACTGTGCAGACTCCCGATGACGTCAACATTGGCTTGAGTACAGGTGGGATTAAGTGGATCCATCTTTACATAAAGTCTATGATTAGGACGGGGGGTGGGTGTTGTAGATAATCGTTAATAGCAGGTGGGCGATTGGCTACCTTGGAGACAGTCCTCCGTGGGAACAGTTTGTCGGAGAGGTGAGGGGGCTGGTTCTGCTGGGGGTGTGGCGTGTCGGTGTCCGGCCAATGGTGTTGCTAGGAGACCCCTGGAAGACAAGGAAACCATGAAGAAGTCTGAATGTGGCGGACCTGCTGCCTGGCGGTTCTACAGAGCCTGGCGCCGAGCATGCTGTTCACTACTGTGTGGGCATTGGTACACAGGTTTTCACCCGAGTGGGGCTTCTGTGAGGAACGCCAGCACACGCCACGCGGCTCGCCTGACTCACCACACCGCTGCTGGTGTTGCTGGAGTTCTTCAGGTGGTTGTGCAGCAGTTTGGTGGCTCCGTCCTGGAAGGTTTTGGGGAGCGCTCCCAGCAGCATGGTGAACTCCGGGGTGTTGAGCTCAAACAAAGAGATCAGCACCACCTGGGCGGCCTGCAGGCAGTGGGACACAACAGGTGAGGGCGGAGCGCACAACAACTTGGGAGGCTCAGGCGGTTTCCTTGGTTCCACAAGTAGCTTGACCCTTTGTTTCTAACGGCCATTTCTCCAGAGTGATTCAATGCAGCAGACTTTATAAAACCACCGTTAGTAGAGCAAGTGACTGAATTATGAAGTGTTGTAATATTTGATAGTAAAGACCAATTTGATGCAAAGGCTAACGTTAATAAAAGGTACAAAAAAATTATGAAACCATGGAAACCAACTGTTCAGCTCCTCAGTGCAGACTCACATATGCATTAACCTGTGGACAGAAAGGGTTAAAAGGTGAAAGCTGCATTCAGTGGAGAGCTAATACAGTATGCAACCATTCAGAGATAATATTACTATATCAATGTGGCAACGTGCAAGTGAGTACAGATCAAACTGGAGGTAGAAAATACTGGATGGTTGGGGAACTTTAACCCTACAAAAGGTGCCTTAGTTCATCAGAAGACGTTCTTAGTTAAAGCTGCCGCACCCTGAGCGGGTGGAGCTTCTTTTGTTTTTCTTAAACTAGATTAACAGGTTGATGGCAGCATGTCAGAAGAACAAGTTGCTTGTCTTGTTTCTTTTATATCTTGGCATTGCCAACATCCCATCATGGTTCAGGTGATGTATAATGCTGCAATATGAGTCAATGAGTTAGCTTTGGGGCTAACTCATTGCGTTAGCCGTGGTTGCCGTGGTTTATTCAACCCTTGTTTTGTTTTTGTTTTTTTAAACCCTGTTTTTATGTCTTTGTATGTTTTTATGTCGTCACATGTTTGTGTTGTTTCTTTTTGTCAGGCCATCACTGTAAATAAGAACTTGTTCTTAATGATCTGCCTGGTTAAATAAAGGTAAAATAAAAAATAAAAATAAAAGTTGCATCCTATATTTGTTTATACATTAAGTAGAATCTGCAGTGTGAAAAGTCATGCTTCATCAGCTACCAGCAGGTCCTGGTTGCTGCCAGCATGACTGTACAGACAACAAGCACAATGATTTATTTTGATAGTAAATAACTGAATCTATATGTAATGATTATGAGGCCAAATATGAGATCTTAACATCTTAACAACAACTCAGCCTGACTCCAAAATAATGGGTTAAAAGATTGATGAACTAACAACCTGATTTCAACATCAGATTAGTGAACTCAAGTGGGATGAACCATGTGACCCTAAACATCTTCATCATTTTTTTAAAGTGGTTCTCTGCATTTATGCCAAGGCCAAACCCTCAGCAGTTATACTATAGAGTTTGTTTGAGAGGAATGTACGACGGCTTATTAGGGCTGTAAATAATATTTACGGCACCGAGGCGTGGTATTCGGAGAAAAAGCACCATGATTAATTTGCCACTTAATATAATATTTAATATAAGTTTTGTCTCTAATCTCGGATAATATTAATTATTTAAAAAGCAAGTGAGCACAACATCATTTGTTGTAATCATAAATTTTGAAAATTGTTTCTTGGCACTATAAATGCAGATATCATATAACATTATAATAAGCCTGAGCTGAACTTGTTTCAACTTTGGAACCTCTCATGTACAAGAATAAAAGGTTAACATGCAGGTGGATGAGAGTTTGTTAAGGTGAGTCAGACAAACACAATGTGTTAGGCACACAGTAGTAACACAACAGCATTCCTATCATTGTTGAGCAATACAGTTAGCTTAAACAACCATTCAGACAAAGCAACAAGCGTTTCCTGTCACTTTGAAAAAATACCAAGGTTAAGATCTCAAGGTCTTTTGTGGTTGCACAACAAGCTTAATCTACTTGGTGAGTGATCAATCTGCAAGGCACAAAGGGGTTTGAGGTTGTTACAGCAAAAACAGCAGGAGCGTAGATGGTAGGGGTGAGTGACTGATGCCACACTCCAGTCTTCACGGTCTCGGAGGTGTTGGTTAGGCAACGGGCAGGCGGGGCATTGCGTGCTGATCGTGTGGTGTTGTGATTGGCTGTTGGAGAGGGCTCTACCTGCTTACACCTTTCTTCCTGGTTGCCCTCAGCGGACAGTGAGGCTGCAGTGCTGGACCTGCCAGCTAGCTCCTCGCTCACCCAGTTATGAAGGGTCTGGGGCACAGTGGCAAGGCAGAACGGGCATTACAGCATGACACAGGTCCTCCACCATCACATACGGATGCAACACTGAACCTCTCTCAAGGCTACCTAGCCTCGCACGGAGCTCATGCAGCCGCGAGGCGAGAAAAGAACAACCCTGCAGATCCATTTTCTAAATCTGATCCAAATTGTTTTCTCTCTTTTAAGCACAGTTGGGAAATAGCTTTGATACTAATAATAATAATTTTTAAAAAGTAATCTGTGAAACAAGTGTTTCAAGTCAAATTATTTGTTGATAAAATACTAATTTTGGTTATTTAAGTAAAAGTACAAAATGTTTTCTTCCAGGTGAGTTTTGATTTACATAAATTGCAAACACACAATAGGTAACAATGTACTTTGTGTCTGAAGTAAAGCATAAATGCAATGAGTGCAGCCTCTTGTGGACCAAACGAGTATCATAACAACTAACAATGAACAAACGATTCAGACAAAAAAACTATCTGTTGCCAAAACCTTTCCCCACTCGCACAAAACAGATGAAAAAACTGAAAAAGAATCCTGGTCAAACATTTTGCCACACCTGCTCTTAAGTCATAAACACAGTGGATAAAACCATTTAGATCACAGAAATGTCTTCTGTACCAACAAACCTCTCAGATAATGGATACTCGTGAAAACTACAGTGAGGATTGCTGACACAACTATTCACAACTAATCCATCCTGCGTTCATGCTGCCTGCAGTCAGGCCCCGCTGCAAAGCTCGGGGAGGATTTCATTTGGAAGAACAGCAGTGGGAAGACAAACAGGAGGGGACACGGAGGCCAGCCGATGGACGCTGCCCATCATCAAACTGTTGCTAAACGACACTACAGGCTGAGGAAGCTGTCGAGTGCATCCTCTGACTATCTGTCGAGGGAAAAGTGCATTCTTTTGGTGATGGATCTGCTCTGCAAATAAATCTGACTCATTTCACAGTGTTGTTTAACTTCAGACTAAACAAGTCTTCAAGCAATTTGATCAGCATTCGGCTTCATCACTCGTGACTTTATTATAATAGTTTAGTACGGCATAACTTCTTGTGTAGATTAAATCCATACTACTTGGTTTTAAAGCATGAAATACAACAACTTGTAAAATAATGTAATGTGTCCTCGGTTTAGAACTGGGATGATAACGATTAAAAAGGCAAAGTTAAAAACATGAACATATGCATCATACTTAAAATAACAACAATGAATGCATGAACGAAAAAGGGACAAAAGAAAAGAGCCAAGCACTATTCTGCTTTGATTGTTTTTTCTGAGCAAAGTGATTTCCATCGTCAGTGCTGCATGACGGGACAAACCAATCCAGGCCTACCTTCCTGACATCAGAACTTTTGGGTTCAGTGGTCCAGGTGATGATGCGAGATACGGCCAGGCGCGTCTCGCTGGAGTTGACAAAGTCCGTCGGGTCCATCTGCCGAGCCAGGGACTCAATGTACTTCAGGATGGCCACCTTAACCTAGAGACCACAAACATTCAGTCACAATGTACAAATAGCTGCATCAATCACACTAACCAATCCCCCAAAACCTAGGCCTTCACTTTACCTTCAGATTAGGCGTCTGAGTCTGATCCACGATGAACCTCATCAGAATGTTGAACTGCTGGTCAAACGGGAAGGACTCCCTGAGAGAGAGATGGAGACGAGGACATCAGACAGTGATGCAGTCGTTCAAAACAGATCTCTCTCCGGGTTTCCACCAATCACAACACAAACTGTTATAGTTATTATTTGTATGGAAATATTTATACTATATTCCACTACACTTGCCACTTTCACACAACACTTACATACCATGCACTTTATCTTATTTTTGATATTTTGATATTCTACTGTTCAATTGTAAATATTCATTCATCCATTCTCATTTACTGTTAAATGTGTATTGTTAAATGTGTATTGTTAAATGTTAAATGTATGCACCTCCCGCCAGGACAAATTCCTTGAATGTGAAAACAAACATGGTAATAAATGGTTCTGATTCTGACTACATGGTTGTGAGGGCGATGCTGGTTAACCCCCCGTGACCTGGACAGCCATACGTGGCGTGCGTTTCAGACCTTGTGACATCCAGAGCCTTCTGGACTTTGGCCTGGACTGAGCCCAGCAGATCGGCCCCCATCTTCTTGAGCAGCTGAGTGAGCAGGACAAAAAGCCAGTCCTGCAGGTCTTCCCTGTGAACTGTGATGAAGTCCACAAGTGTCTCCAGGAACATGCTGAACACCTGCGGACAGTGTGGAACATATATTACACAACACTGCTTGATTTGATTTGGGTCTAATTAAACTGCTTGTGTTCAGACAGATTCATTCCTGTAGTAATATGGATAGAAATACACACTTACTCTCTGTTGTTAGATCCACAGCAAGACAGGCCATGCAACATGAGACACTTCATTAGTTTCAAGTAGGTCACAGCTCCATCAAGTATTGCTGTATTTCAGATACCATGCCTTCACACTTAAGTCAGAATTAGTCACCGTGCTTCAGTTCGTACAAGTCATCTTCTTTACCTTGCTGTGTGGATCTGCAAACATCCTTGTGAAGATCTCACAAAGTCTCTTCAGCTCCACTCGGCTGCAGGGAACAAAGGACACCAGGAGGTCAGTAAAGTAGGGCAGGTTCGCCAAAAGGTCGTGCCATTCTTCAAATACAGCCCAATCCCACCTCAGTATTCTTTGGCTCTTGAAGAGATTCTGCAGGCCCAGCAGGCCCTCCTTCCTCTCCGACCAGTTGGAGCTGGCGCAGTGGTTCAGGACCTCTGCCACATCCTCCGTCTGCCGCAGGTAATGGGGGATGCCTCCGTTCCTCGAGCCGTAGGAGCGCTCCGAGCAGGCACTGGACGCGTCGCTGTTGGCATCGTCGTCAGAGTACATGCCAGGGGACTCGTACCGCCGCCTCAACGGCTTCCTCTGTGGGAGAGAGGACAAGGTGAGGGAAACGGTATGGCCCCTACATGTTAACCAGGCTCTGCAGAAAACGCGCTCAGGCAAATCAAATCAGCCATGAAATAAAAGATATTGGATACAAGGTCGGCAGTTGCATCATGCAGTTTTCTGTACATTTCATGTTTTGTTCTGTGGCTGTTACTTTTCAGATTTTGGTAAATGTCACTGATTTGCAACAATAATGAATTTGATGCCCCACAACATAAAACAAATATTATTCCACTTTAACTATGTTAAACTTCATACCAACTTCAGTCCTGATTATAACTACCAAATAGTCAGTCATTTAAAAAAATGCCATGTTTTTGTTAACTTAGTTTCATGAATTCATAATTGCTTTTTTATGGAAAAATAATTATGTATTTTCTGTATACTAAATGCTAGTGGGATTTTTTTTACATGAGTAAATGGCTCAGTCTGGTGGAACGTAACATGGCTCTAGTTTGAAAGCCTGATATAATACCTTATGCTGTAAGCGCCTTGGGATCACACATGTTATATTAATGGGTTTCAATGGGACACTTTTGTATTTAAGGGTCAGAGTCTCTATTTTGGAAACACGGTTATACTGTATATAGATATATTTTAGGAGCCAAGGCTGAACTTAAAAAATAAGAAAACACAACTCACATGCTTGCCAAAATACATGCTGTGTGCAATAATAAAGCCAAAAATGTTAAATAAAAAAAACAAACACCAAAAGCCAGTAAAGCAGTGCCGTAATTAAAAGCAAAGACTCTTGACTAGAAATGCAATGCAGCCGGGAAACTCCAGTAGAGCATATGTAATCTCATTGATCTTATAATAAACACATATGAATAATGTACCAAAACAATGAGGTTCAATACAATTATACCCCAATGTAAAACAAGAAATTGCAGGGTGCCATACTGTAGATACACACTACTGGGATGGGTTGGACATTCAAGGTTAAATAATTAAATCAAAAAATGAATACGGGGTTTGGGGTGAAGGAATGTCATGAGTCAAGCTGCATTGTGGCTCTCTGAGTGTGATTAGTGCTGGTGCATGGATGTACGGACAGTGTGTAAAATGACCAACTACCTTATTCCTGGAGTCTCCTAATAGCTGAAATGGTAACAAACAACCAAGAGGGAAAGGTGAGAGGGATGGTTTGAGGAGGAAACAAAGAACAAGTACAGTCCTTCTGAGAGAACAAAACTAGACATTTCAACTGAAATTTGTAAATTATTGAAATATTCTCAATAAAGACAGTATGCCTGGCTTTACGAGGCTATTCTAAAACAATATGACTTATTACATGCTCATAATGTGAATATAATCACTATGTGGTCTCAGAGCGTTTCTGCAAGGTTTTTTTCACTCATAACAGTAAATACAAAGCAATGCAATTTTGTATTAGATATTATTGATTAACGTACGCACACACACACACACACACACACACACACATATATATACATACATACATACACACATACATGTATGTATATATATATATATATATATATATATATATATATATATATATATATATATATATATATATATATATATACATACACACACACGTGTATGCGTTTGTGTCAGTTTTTCACAGTTTTACATAACAGGAGTTTGTGGAAATATATTTAATCATGATTAATCAAATAATGTATCCAAGATAATCTCAGGCCTTATGAGGGAACTACATTCAATGTCTTTTAAGACTTTTCAAGATCACGGTCTCAGTTGGCCGGTGTAAGGCTTTTTGTATTGCTGCCCAACTCTGTGATTCAGCCAAGTAATTATCTCCGCCAGGCGTAATTATAGCCGTCAGTACATCTAGTTATCACACAGCTGAGTACTGGCGATACCCAGCTGCTGCTCTGCGCCCAGAGACACAGTGGGGTGACACCATTTACTCACTGTTCTTCTTTTAAATAGTGAGCTTGGCTAACAGCAACACGCTGCTGAGTGCCTCCCTGCCTCTGCTCTATGGATCACTTTTACAGTTTCTTTAGGATGTGTGTTTGGCTAACAGCTAATGGAGCTATCAGTGCACGGCTGTACCTTGCTGCCAATCAGCCACTAAGTCACCAGACAGCAGGGTGAGTTGACCTTCCTGTTTTGGTACGATTGTACGAAGTGCATTACACAACATCTTTGAGTGCTTGTTTTACTAACAACCCCTACTCATTAACAACAAACTAATTAAAGTATGTCTTTCCGGTAGAAGACGTTCCACAGCAGCTTACCAGAGCATCAGCAACTGCTGCCTCCACCTCTGTGCCAGTGTTTAGGACCCTCATGGCATTGACTGATGCCGAGATCCTTGCTTGGTGAATTAATCCATATCGATCTAGAAATGGGAGAAGAAAAAAAAGGTAAAGGCAGAAGGTGAGTGAATTACCTGAATGGAAAAAAGCAACTGATGCTTTTCTTACTTTTGTAACCACACAGAGAAAGTTACAGTTTCCTTTGGACACATTTGCATACAAAGACAAATAACGTAAATGAATGAACTGAAAAGATCACCAAAGGGAAATGATCTCAAGTCTCCAACCACCAAAAGTAAAAACACACAAAGAGGATGACCATGCCCTCGAGCAGAAATAAACAGGCATACATTGCAGCTATGCCGTTTCCCTGGGAGATGGAGGCGGTAAAGCACCAACAATGAACCAAAGAGGGGAAACTACAGTAATGAGCTAATAGGGTAAAAGTAAAAAAGAAAACAACAGAGGCACAGTTCACAAAGTTCAAATGATAACATCAAAGCAACGAGTAAAGGTGTGGCAGCTCACAAAAGGCTGTAGATCACAACTTCACAGAGATCTCAGCTAAAATGAAAAAGTGTGGTGATTAAGGGACAAGCAGATGAAACCAACGGCTCCCTTTGCATGCTGGACAAATACAACCTGTCCATTCTTACCTTTCCTGTTTGCTAAAATACTGAATGAAATGCTCCAAAAAAGAGAGAACATAAAGTAAAGGAACGATGGATGCTACCTGCTGTCACTTCACTAAAAACAAACAGACGCATGCTGCTTCCTATAACATAAGGGCTTTGTGAGGGGGGGCGGGACCGAGAGGGACTGGGAGGTCACCTGACTGGCTGTGGGGGTCGGCTGTGGAGAGAGCGCTGGTTGAACGGGAGTGGCGTCGGGAGGCTGCATGGGACAGGAGAAGTGGGCAACATCCGGACCACGGGGTTAGTGACACACACATTACAGGTTTAACACCAAGCTCTAAGTTAGGACTTAGGGGATATTTTTACTCCTGTCCACTGATCATGAAGGTGAAAGACAAACACAATATTAACACTCGTGGCAGCATATCAGACCTCTGTCCTCATGCATTTAAGACGGTGTTGGGAAAACAAACATTTGCCTATATAGGGGCAGTTCAGTGGAACAAGTTAGACCGGCAAATTAAAGTGATTCTTAACATAAACTCTTTTAAAAAGAGGACCAAGGACTGGTTACAAGAGAGGATAGCAGAATAGAACCAGAGACAATTACAGTTATCTTTTATATTCTTGTTTATTTAAAATGTTTGTATAATATTTTATGTCATTGTTATCACACAATCTGTAAGTGTCCTGTCCAGATGTTATATGTTGAGGACCACAATGGAAATAAGTCCTGGACTTTATTGTGTTTTTATCCTCGATTGTATCTGATGCCTTTTGTATTTTATGTTTGAGGTATTTTTTGATATAATTAAAATAAATCAAATCAAATCAAATCAAATCATCAGATACACCTGGCTGGATTATGTCATGTTCTTTTATTTAATTGGATTAATATAGTTGGAGACTCTGGCTTGTGTTGGAATTAGTGGTGTTTCCAAAGAAGCCCTGAGATGAACCTGTTCTTAAATCCTAAATACAGGAAAGAAAATAATCTATATATTTATTAAGTAGACTATTGCTTGATAGATTAGGAATAAATTGCTCATTTTACAAACAAGATCAGCTGAGATTTTAGTGAGCTCTGAAGTGTGAAAAAGGTCACATCTCGATGTATTACATTTGATATACAGTACAGTATAGTAGGAGTGGGCCCATTATTTATGACCTCTAACCAAATTTCATTCCACACTTTGTGCCTCACGACAAACAAGAAATCCAGAAACAAAGAGGGGGCAAAACAGTGTCACAGTTCAGAGTCAAATAGTCTGCAAAGTAAAAAATAAACCTCCATCTCTCAGACTGATGGTCAATAGAAACAACAGTAGTTAACCTATGCTATGCCAACAACACTGACTAAGCCTGACTCTAAAGCACTGGCTTGCCTGGCATACTTCTCCACTCCTGCCTTGTAGATTCCTGGATGATACAGCAAGGGCTGCATATCACTTCCCAGGATGCAACTAGAACTACAGCAGCAGCTGCTGCACTGGGTCAGCTGACTGCAAGCATTGCTTGCTGTTTTTGTTGCGTCTACTTCTTCCTCTATGTCTTCTCCAGTCGTCAATGATTGGCAATGAAGTCACAGCATTTGTAAACAGTTTCACACACAGGAATCTAACATAAAACAGCCCGACATAAAGAGAGGTACATTCCAACAAGGAAAAAGAGGATTCAGAAGAGACACTGGACATGGAACAGCAATCGTCCCTTAACCCAGAGAGACACTACCAGTGCAAGCGCAGAGAAAGACAGGCAGAGGTAGAACGGCACTACGAAGAACCCCAACCACAGCAGGGAGGCTCGTGTTGGCATCCGGGAAAGACTCTCCGGTCGGGACACTCACTGGGGAGCTGGTCCCTCAGCTGCTAGCTCAGCGGTACTCACCCAGAGGAGTGAAGCCCCGAGCGGGGCTGGTGTCACGGCTGCTCTCGCGACTGGTGTCGCGACTGCAACCCTGACTCATGCTGGGACGGGGGATGCGGCTCCGGGCTAGCGTGCGGTAGGGAAGAGCAGCAGGAAGAAGAGCTTTACCACACAGGCTGGCTGTCAGGACAACAAGTTAGGTGGGAATGTCAGTGTGCATTCATGACGGGATGAGGGGCAGAGAGTCAGGAGAGAGGAACAGAAGGGAAACTATTCTTAGGACTTAAATTAGCTTAGCATAGGCTATATGGTCATTAGCTTCAAAAGGCTGTATTGCCTTAAGCACATGAATGTGCTAAGAAAATCTGATGGCAATTTGTTCAATAGATGATTTTAGGAATTGCCCAAAATGAAAATTCTTTGGGATGCAAATTTGATGACCATCACGTGTGGATCATGTTTCTCTGAACAAATGAAACAATTCAGTAGACTGTCATTGTCATCCGGGGGGCCCAGACGCTACTGACACAAAACATAAAGAGAGAACCGAGGACAGGAGAGATACGGAGAAGATGAAGAATAATTGAAAGTAGAACAGAGAGAGAAGCAGTGGCAGGATGCTGGGTGAGTGAGTTGGTCAAACAGCATACTGCTAGTAAAGGTTAGACACTTCAAATTGTGACAACATTAGAAGAAACAGAGGAACAGTATCCTCCTCATATTAAAAACAAAGCAAAAAAGAAGGATCTGTAATCAATCAGAAACATTCAACAAGTCACCTTGTTGAAACAACCTTTCAAAAGAAACAACGAGCAGCCAGTCCCCCCTTGTGGTAGTAAAAGTATGGCCATCGGGCACCAACCACTACAACTCACACAACCACTCTCAACCAAGCGCACATCAGCACAGGTCTGTGAGGCCGGCTGAAGACTGAAACTATGAAAGTATGTGTACGTTTCTATCACGATGAAAAGAGAAGTAGCTGAACAGACACTGCTGTCTTTGTCTTGGACAATCTGTGCAGCGTCGGTTGTCTGAGTGCTGCGGCGTTTCAAAGAACCAGGATGTCGTTCACCACCTATGTGGTTGAGTGAGGAGGAGCGTGTGGACGGTGAGCGCTCCACCCGGGGCAGAGTCTTGTCACAGTGCGGAATGGAGCTCCCATTGAAAACCACAGCTGCATCAAGTTTAATCTACAGCCCCGGCTTCACAGCTGTAGTTTTTACTATTCTCAACCAGCTTCATCCACTTTCAGGCAAATAATAGCGTTTTGTATTGTTTCCTGCACAAAAGAATATCAATCAATATCAAAGTGTTGCATCATTGACAGATCCCAGACTGGGAAAGGAAAAATCCCCAAAGCATTTAGTATTCTTAACAGAAAAAAAGTAAACTGTTTGTGGCACAAACAGTGGCATTGTGTAAACAAACCATTGAAAGCGTTAAGATTCTAAAAAAAATGAATGAATAATGAATCCTTATGATAAGGACTGAATTTTATTCTGTGTGTGAAAAATAAGAATAATATATAATTGTATGGCATGTATTTTTGCCCTCTAAGGACAGCAGCACAATAACAGCAAGTCCCAGTAGTTCTCTCCCAGACTTGCACCACATAGACAGTGCTTGTGAGTAGTTCTGGCCTTACCGAGACCCATTCGGCTGGGGCTGGTCTCGCGGCTGCAGCCCTGGCTGCGGGGGATCCTGGTGCGCTTGTCAGCCGGCGTGGTGGAGGCCGACACCGGGGCTCGAGGGATCCGGCCGTAGCTGCCGTGGCCGAGCAGCTTTCCTGGAGAGCTGGAGCGGCTGCCGGCTGCCGGGAGAGAGGAGACAGACACAACATGTCCTGTGGTGAGAACATATTCAGAGTGGCCAAGCTTTAGTAACGAGCCTGGGCGAGTCTCTAAACACACGGTCTGCGTCACTAGACCCGATGCTGCGGGGACAGTGCAGCAGCGTAACATTGGATAATGTCTTCTTCTACATTATTCATCTTAGTGTGGACCGTAAACCTCTCGTGGATTTCATAGATGTAGTTACAGTGTTACAGTGAAGGTGAATGAATACTATTTTCACGACAACACAGAATTTGGAGGCAAACAGAACTTCACAGGAACTTGTCACAGACACCTACAGGACAGACTAACTGTGTGGAAACATCTACTGAGCAGTCATCAAGCAGTACAATCAACACCTCAAAGGCCACAAAGACTAGACGACACGCATTTCTGATTCCAAACAAACTGTGGGAAAGTAATCAGAAAGATGTGTGACGCACATGTGTGATGAGCGGAGCATGCTGCTACTGTACGTGTGAAACCAAAAGGTAAAAGGCCAAAAGAATGGGGACGCGTGCTAAGGGGTGATGAGGCGTCTGGGCTTGTGATTGGATGAAGCTGAGGCCTTACCATTGATGGGATTGGCTGATCTGGATCCTGGGTGATGGAAGCAATAGGCAGGACAGGGTGGAGAACGGTCAAAATGAGACAGAAGGGGGTTATGTTTATTGCATTTACTAGGGATGCACCGATACCGATACCGGTATCGGTATCGGTGGTCGATACTGCGTTAAATACTCGTACTCGCATCGGTTTCAATGGCCGATACCAAGAACCGATACTCACTCAACAGTATTTCACTACAACAAACTGGTCGCGCTTTGTGGAGAAGCAACCCCGTGGCGGAGCCGGAGACGCTCTTCTCTGTCTCAACTGTCTCAACAGTCTCAACTTCTGAGCAGCCAATCACGCTATCCAAGGTTTTGCCGTCCAATCAGATGGCCAGTTTGTCTCAACAGCAGAATCTGGAGCCGCCATCTTGGATCCTCGCTACGCAGCGCTCACTTCTTTCAATAGACAGGAGGAAAGTGAGACGCGAGTACAATACAAGACTTTATCGATATTGTGCTTATTAACCGGTGTTGCATACGTGTGTATGACATATTAGTGCTCATATTAGTGCTCTTGTTAGTGGCTGACAGCCCCGGAGTTACTTGTAATCAGTCCGTCCCAACGCGACGCAAATGTTTCGCGCGACCAGATTACATGTAAAGTCTATGCACAGACGCGTGTGGTTGCGACAGACGCAAATTTACGCCGGCGGCACGTTAGACGCGAGAGTTGAAATTTTCCATATTTAATACATCTATAATTGAGAAGCTCTGCGCGTCATCACCGCCGTCCTGCCGGTTTGAATCAAACGGCTGCTGATCCACCTGAAGTAGCGCTGTCAGCGGCCTCATTCAGACGCTGTTGTGCGGCTACGGATGATATTATTGTAGCCGAGTGTCTGTTGTGTGTCTATATTTGTAATTCTAATAAAATGAAAACACGCTTCAGGGTAACTTGAACCACTTTTTTATCTCCTTCACACACGTATATCCCACAATTCCACTCTTTTCCTTTCCGTTTCTCCCTCCACAATAAAAGCACCGGAAACATAACTTGCAACACAGCTTCCTATATAATTGCTCGATACCTAATATTATCGCTTACATTATGAACCCGGACACGGGGCGTTTTATGGTCTGACATTAGAGGGACTTCCACAAGAAGTTTAAAGCTTGGGATAGCCTTCTGTTAATTTTGTACTATAGGCTTGACATAATCTGCAGAGGATAAAATAAAATCTGCCTCCAAATTAATTGCACTTTCATGGAGACCAAATCTAAGAAGTATCGGTATCGGTACTCGGTATCGGCAAGTACACAAATAAAAATATCGGTATCGTATCGGTTTGTAAAAAATGGTATCGTTGCATCCCTAGCATTTACCCAGCATGCACTCTGACTGGCTGGGAACGTGTTGGCTGTGTACCGATTCCAGGCGGATCTCAAGAATGTATAGAGACCAACATACACGCAAACTGTGCATGCATGTAGGCTCACAAATACACAAGGTGTTTATCGGGCTGCTGCAGCACATGAGAAACATCACACACACACACACACACACACACACACACACACACACACACACACACACACACACACACACGCGTAACAGCAGAACATCTGGTATGATCTCAAAGCCGATGCAGACAAAGATCATACCAGTACATGAGAGTGGCGGCTTGGCACTGAATGTGTGTGATTTCAATTCCATTCATGACAGCTGTGTGTGGGCTGCATATACATACGCTGGGACTGAGAGACTATTTTAGCTCGGCTGCGCCCCCTGCTGTCCACCACTGAGGGACTGGCTCCGCCCACGCTGCCCGAGCTCTGTCTCCTGGTGCGAACGCGACCTGGGCGACAAGGGGAGGGAGAAAGAAGAGAAGCAGTTGAATTACGGAAATGTGTTTGACCCCGACCCTGGACAGAGACGCTGAAGAAGACAAAGTCTGGGGAGACAGCATGAAGGAGACCTGGGTGAGGGGATGGAGTCCCCCTGGAATCACACAGGAGGGAAACAGACAAACCTGGGTCTATTAGTTTGCAAATACTTCTCAGTGCTAAGACGTGAGCCATACAGAGAAGCACAACTTGAGTGACTTTTAAAGTTTGGAGTGTGTCTTTATGTCCTGAAACGAACCTCAGGAAATATCGGCAAACTTTCTGACCCAGGTCTGAAGAAGGACGGACAAACACTGAATATCTTTTGCAGCTACGCTTGAAAAACCTGCAAACATGAGGAATACTCTGACAGTATGACTTCTGACTGAGTAGAAACACATTTGGTATTGGAAGTTTAGCTTGAAAAGCCCATCAAACAAAGGGTGCTGCTAGCTGCCAGCTAAACGGCTAGCTTTAGGCTTTAAGGTTGCAACATCACATTGACAGAAACCCTTTCCCCAAAATGACAGATCTAGCATGTTATGGTCAAGCTAAATCTAATATGCAGTCGTTTGTGACATTTAACAAGCAAAAAAACTGAAATACCTTTCAATTCTAGCCTCTGTGTTCTTTAGATTTTAAAGTGTCAACAGACATTACCAAAAATAAAGACAATTTGTACTAAAAGACATTTGATTTCCATTTAACGTAGTTAACACCGGAAACAAATTCATAATAACTTTCTTCACACTCTCACTAAATTTGACAACAAGCTGATTTGTACCGAAGCCGGAAGAGTAGTTGTGTAGGGCGGCCTGAAGGGGCGGTCTGTCAGTGTCGACTGAACCCTTAGATTTAGTGACCTCTGGAGCTGTGACCTCTACTCTCATAGGGAAACAGTTGACAGCACAGGGTTGGGTTTTACGTCGGACACATTTAAAAAAAAAAAAAAGACACACTCTAGCTGCAAGTCCTAAACACAGGAGAGAAAACTATTTAGATCTGACTACGAACTATGGATTCACCAGAATTCTTTTGTCATTTGCCTCTCGGGGCTTCCGTACTTTTGACTCGTGGGTAACGGACAAGAACAAAAAAGATCTGTAGTACGAAGCCTTATACTCTATTAAAATAAAAAGTGGTTTGGTTCTAAACCTCCAGGCAGAACAGCCCAACCCTTTGACCAGACTTTGTAGTCCTGTGGATCCTCCACAGAACAAGGGGCCGTTAAGCTCCAGCAGGATGTCAGAAGTAACCCTAACCCCAGCATTTAGTTCATGAAACGTACACCGGCCGTGACTTTGGCACATTGGAAGACAGAAATCCAACTTCAACACAACCTGACAGTATGAACCAGTAACATTGGACTTGATGGCAGTGTAAGTAACAGAGTTGATGGAAACAGTTGTTAGGGTTACAGTAAGAAGAGGAAATCCATGCAGACAGCTCATGCGGTTCCACATTAACTGGCGACTACCGGGGAGGAAAGAGAGGAAACGAGGGCACAGATGATGTGAACGTGTAGCCCGCGACAGCTGACAAAAAGACGACAAGAAGAGACGACTTCACTTTCTTGGGTTCTGTGCAAGTTGCACAGACACACACACATATACACACACATACACCAAGAGACACAAGTCTTACCATCACTTTTACCAGGAGTGCCATCTTTTGGGCATTTAAGAAAGGCAGTGCAGCAGCGAGTGGAGGAAGAGGTATAGAGGAAGACATTAGTAGCAATTGAAGCAGGAACAGGAGTGAGTGGGTGAGCAAGGGGCCTCATCATCATCAGTAACGGCCATTATCGGGCTATGGGGACTTACTGAAGAAGAACAAGGGAGGGAGGAAAATATGGCCAAAAGGATTACAGTACATTTCATATGTATTGATGGGAATGGGGCTTAAATATTTCCCATTAGCTTAAAATGTTGTGAAAACATACTTAAAATGCATCTGGGGTTTCCGTCACACTACCCAGCCTCATTACATCGATTTGTCAAAAGTATCAACGGAGGATTTAAACAGTTCCTGCTGACAGAACAGTCTAATGACAACCTCAGTCGTCATTAATAACCCCCGTCAGGCCCATAAAAGCCAGTGACTACAGGAGAAATGCTTTAATACTTCATGATGATGGGAGACTTTGACAATAACTGCTTGACTGGGCCTCTAAAGAAGGACTTCAACTAAGCTCTGCTAAATGACTGTAGATAGTGGCTCACTGCGGAGTAAATCTTTACAGATGCAACACTGCAGAGTCTAAATTCTGTCCTTTGTCGAGTGTTTCAAAAGTGAGCAAAACAGTAGCTGGTTTTATTCTTTTTGCTTCCAGTTGCATGGACATCTTGTACCAAGCAAGCCTTGTCCTCAAATTACTTGCATGGATTCTCTGAACACAATGTTTATTTACAATTCAGCATGTGCTGAACGACACAAAGAGTTCTTTCTTCATGAAACTGCAGTACGGTGCTTTGTTTTTCTGCGTTCAGAAGGTTAGCAGGAGATGACTGATTACCTAATGAGGCGTAGGACCCTGGGGGGAGGGCAGCCGCAGAGCTGAACGGCGAGGAGGCAGGAACGGTGGTCAGGCGGGACTTGGCACTGGAGGCGGCGTTTACATCGATGTCACTGCGGGAACGCTGGAGCGATGTGGTCGACACCCTGGTGCTCACCAGCTTACCTGCGACAGCACAGAAATGACGAGGATTCAGTCACGGGTGCTCGTGCATCACTTACGTCGACTTCTTCACTTTTCACCTCCATCAAAGAGCAGGACAAAGTTTTTGTGCAAACTGTGACAACATTAAAGCTTAGAAGCCTGAAGACCAGACTCATCACGTCTGCACTTCTACATTTGCACTTGCATATAGTACACGCACAACTCATGTGTATATCGTCTAATATATATTAATATTAGAACGTATGTTGCGTGTATATCTTATGAATGAAATTTACTGAGATTTCTTATTTTGTCATTATTATTTTAAGTAGTTCTTCTATTCACAGGCCTTTAGACCTTTAGACCAGCAAAGTCTTCTCTCATCTCATGTTAACCTCTGAGCTACAGATTAGGGCTGTCGGGGGCAGTTTGGACACAAGGCCATACCAAGGGATGGAGAGTTAATGCTATACTTACTCCTTGTTATACTGCCTCCAATGACACTCTTCACAGACAACGGACGGCTGAAAAACACAAGACACTCTTTAGACTTTATTACATCATATTTCAACACAATGAGCTTCTGTCAACACTAAACAGTTATGGTGTTTAAGAATAAGAACAATTAATATACAATCAATAATGGGAAATGTATTGGAAACCTTTGCTTCTTGTTAGACAGAAAACAAGTAGCTCTCTCTCACACACACACACACACACACACACACACACACACACACACACACACACACACACACACACACACACACACACACACACACACACACACACACACACACACACACACACACACACACACACACACACACACACACACACACACACACACACACACACACACACACACTCAACTCCTTACCCTAACCTTGAACTAAGTCTTTACCCTAAAGACGGGCATTAGTCCCCACAATGTGACTGTGTAATCAGATACATGTCCCCACAAGATGAGGAAAACTCACTCACTCACTCACTCACTCACTCACTCACTCACTCACTCACTCACTCACTCACTCACTCACTCACTCACTCACTCACTCACTCACTCACTCACTCACTCACTCACTCACTCACTCACTCACTCACTCACTCACTCTGTTGGATTAAGTATGGGGTCATTAGTCAACACGCTGCATAGGGAAACTATATACTGGATAAACAATGGCAATCAATGCAATGGTGTGTGTGTGTCTGTGCATGTAGCTGTGATGTCTCATAATTTGATCACAATTACCAAAGCATTTACAATCATATTCCATAAGACTTGATTAGCATTAGTGGTTTCCTACAATCTAAAAGATACCTAAAAGATGTGCAAATGCTTGGAAAAAAATAAAAAATGTGGAAGGGAGGACAGAGAGGGATGGGAGGAGGTGTAATCTCTGGACCAAGCAGGGCAGCAGAGTAAAGCTGTGGAAAGGAAACACAACACGTACTTGAGACTCTCCTGGGAGGACGAGGACGAGCGGTCCGACTGAGGTAGAGACACGATGCTGTCAGAGCCCTTCAGGTGAGACTGGAGGGCCTTCTGATAGGTGGACTCCAGCGCCTGGAACAGATGCTCTGCTTCCCGGCTGTAGTGACCATGGAAACCCCAATAGCATCTACAAGTGAGAGCGAGGAGAAGCACAATGTATATGAATATACTAAAACTAAGTTTACCACAGGAATAAGAATAAGTGGTGGAATCAGTGTTCATTTTGTTAACGAAAGATATGACTAAATAATAGGAGTGGGAATCACTCAAGGCCTCACAGTTCTATATCACTATACCCAAGTCACGATACGATATTGTGTTATGGAGTTAAACAAGCCATAATTCACTAATATCTATTCATGTTGCTGTGGAAACATCTCCTTCAAACAACTGTATTTATACAAGTTTCTCACCACTAGATTTAACAAGATTACATCTGAACACATCATGATAATAATATATATAATTTTGTTATTATGGTTATGAAACTCATATGACCACAGTTACGGCCAAATCAGTTAATCCCTGACATTCCTAATTGCAATTTAATAGATAATTTAATAAAAGAGTGATACTTGGCGTCTCCAAACTAAATATTGTGATACTATGTTATAGTGACTTCATAGCACCCATACTAAATACTCCTAAACAAGACTCGTACATATGCACACCACCCACATTGCAACTATACAATGGCTAGTTGACAATCTGAAAAGTTCCCTTTTAAACACTGACTGTGACTTTATCAACATGCAAACTTTGAGGAAAAACGACGAGAATAAAAGTTTAAATATAGTTGAATAACTCCCTTGATTTATGTTGACAAAAAGCAGGAGAGGCTATTATGGACAGTTTGTTTTTCAAAGCAGCAAACAATGAGCAGGAGGACTCAGATGACTTACTACAGTTAACACTGACAACGGAAACTAAATTCAAATCATTTCTGTTTTCTTTTACTGCCCAGACTTTCAGTCAAATTAAACTTGACTAAAAAACAAGATGAGGTTGACTAAATATGAAACTAACAAGGATATAAAAGTCTAAATAAAAACACAGGTGACCAAATGGTGCAATGACACTTACTTTCTTGCAATGGATCTGGCCTCAGAGTCGGCATCGTGTATGCCTTTCTTGATGGTGTCAGTCAGAACCGCCACATGTCTGGGGTAGTAGGGGAACATGGTGATGAGGACACAAGGACCACGAGACCCAGGACCACGTTAAGATAGAACCAGGAAGTAAAGACAACTAAACTGATAAAAGCTTTGGAGTGTCTCTCTGTTCTGCCTCTTCCACTCCCATCCCTCTGCTGCTCCACAGGCAGTGTGGCCACCCACAGGCTGTTTCACACGCTTTTTAAAGTCGCGGCCGCGGTTGTCATGGTTACAGTGATGGAAAGCCACCTTATCGCTGGTGGTCTTGATGATGACGGCTCTCTCAGGACTCATCCATTTAATAAGCCTCATCAGTGAGGCATCCAACCGACACTTGGCCAACTCAAATGTTAGCCGTCTCAAATGCCATCATGTGAGAGGAGGAAGAAGCACTCACACACACACACACACACACGCAAACACACACTCACTTTCTCTCTCTCTCTCACACACACACACACACACACACACACACACACACGCTCTCTCTCGTGCACACACACACACGCACACACAAGCTTTGGTGGTTTTAGAGGAAGATATTTGTTTCTGCTCAAGAGATACAACTTACCTCTCCAGTGAGTTGGTGTGCCACTCTTGCAGCATGAGGTCTAGGAACTCAAAACAGCGCCTGGAAAGGAGATGAAACAACACCATGACAGGATATTAAACTTAGGAAAAAACACAGAATATGACATGGCATGGCAATTAAAGCAAATGTGACACAAGCAATGTAAAGGAAAACCATAACATGCCTGTGATTTGAGTTTGAAAGATGGAATTGTTTCTAGAAACTAATCAAGAATGTAAAATAGTGAATAGTTTATATCTATTCAGATTATAAACTGTATATTGTGATGTAGTATTAGAGCCATTGTAGTTCAATAATACATACATTACAGAGAAGGGGAAGGGGGGACATACATATTTAAAGAAAGAACTCATTATTTACAAGGATAAAACTTTAAAAGAAAAAACTACTTTGATCAAGGAACCACTCCTCCTCCCTCCACAGACGCCACCCGTAAACACTGCAGTAACGTGAGCGCCTTGCTACGACTTTGCAGTCGGTGCAGTGTTTAACGGTGGCGTCTGTGGAGTGAGGAGGTGGATCCAACTTTGCAAAGTGATGTGATGTGGCCCCAAAAAATAACACTTTTTGAAAGTTTTTTCTCAGATATTTATAGTTTTTTTTTAATAGAATATAACCCACCCCGCCTACACAGTTATAGTAAAAAAGTAATTAAAGTAATTCTTAAAAATAATCTAAGAAAAGAAAACATTTTCATTTCATGTAAGAATTGAGGTCCTCTTACCGTCTGACTGCTACTGATTTGGAGGTGCAGTTACTGGTGATGATGGGGATGAGACGTGGGTAGTGTGTGCGCTGGAGGAGAAAGCCCAAAAGGAAAAGTTTCACTCGCGTACTCGAGTGGTTTATATGACAGTGCTGTAAATCTCTCGTCATGGAAGAATGAAACCACATGGACTGTCCTTACCCTGAGGATGAGGCGGATGGTGGCCATGCCGGACGTAGCCATGACTTTGGCACTGTTGGGCACAAGGTTCAGCAGGGTGGGCATGATGCTCTCCGCGCCGTGGTCAAACTTGTTCCCCAGTATTGATGACAAATGTCTGAGAGGGAGAGGAAAGGGCGGACGTGGTGTTAAAGGACACGCGTGTTCCATTCATGCTGATGAGTTGTTGTTCTTCCTCACAAAGAGGACCGAGGCAGCGGTGTTACAAGTGCTGCTGCTCCAACGAGTATGAGTACGAGTATTTTAACTAAAGTGACTCTCAGAAATCTTTAAATATATCTCGGTGCTAAAAGGAGCTCAAATCTGAAGAAGAGTTGAAATGTGGTGGGGAAGTTTGGGGAAGTTTGTCCCGCATTGAGAGGCGAACTGCGGTGTTGACATTACAAGTGATGGAAGAATCCAGCTGCCATCCATTCATCATCCTGATGCTCTTTCCGTGTGTCTCTGCTCTGTTCCACCTCGGCAGGGTCGTATTAAAATGTGGATGACGGATGTTTTTTAGCAGAGAGCGTGCTGCTTGTTTCACACCCGAGCAGGGATCATGTTCATTAGCTTAAGTATGTGGAAAGAAAGCATTTAGCATTTCCCTGGAGTAGCCTAATCAGATAGAAAGGTAATTTCACTGCTGCCAATGAAAGCTCTTTAGAGTACGCTGGACAACTGAATGACTGAAGCTGTTTTTTGTTTAGAGCCACTGGACTCCTTTGACAAAAACTATTATTTTACCTGGCAGAATACAGCGGTTGCTGTTTGTTTCTGTTATTGTAAGGGAGGTAAGAAACCACAGAAAATATGGAGTACCGCAATCATTTTATGTTTTGTGATAATGTATCAATTCTAAGAAACACTGAATCGATGTTTAATAAATAGTTTTCATGCAGAGATTCCCATAATACTTTCTTTCATTTGCATTTCCTCAGTCTATGTGCCCTCTCAAAGATGCTATGATGATGGATGATGCAGGGCCTCACTATGCACACCAAACGCCCCTATGTGTGGGAGCTTTAGTCATGAGTTGATTATATGAACCTCTAATCAGTATCAGACACATTTGATGTCAATATACAAAAGATTCAGCAACATCTGAACTTCATAGTCAAAAGCATATACTATGTGAATATGTTATAACACAATTCCATCATAAACATTAGCATAAACCATAAATATGACTCACAGTGACTCAAAATGCTTTTGGAATCCTTAGAGCCTACAGAGTTCGCTAATGTACGTTAATCACATAACTTGTCATTTCTTAGTGAGCTGAGGTTACCAGATTAATAATAATAAAGCGGCTGTAAAGTGGTACTCAACTCTGGTGTCCCAAAATAATTGAGAAACCTGTGCAGGACAGTGCATCCTCCTCAACTTGTGATCTTACCCCAGAGTGATGCAGGCCTCTCGGACCACCTGGGAGCGCAGGTCTTTAGCTGACAGCTTGAGGGGAGCCTCCAGGAGGCGCAGCTGCTGAGGGAAACCCTCGTACTCAGTCGCCCCGGCCAGCAGGAGAGAACGCACCTTCTTCAGCTGGAGAGGAAATACATATCAGTATTTCATCAGTGGATTCATGCACTTCAACCCTGTGTGTGTGTGTGTGTGTGTGTGTGTGTGTGTGTGTGTGTGTGTGTGTCCCAGTCTTACCGCGACCACTCGGTGCTCCCAGTCGTGTTTGTCATCAGACAGCACTTCTCTGATCTTGGACAGCTGGTCCTCCAGCTCTCTGTTGGAGTAGATCTGGACACAGAGTCATGCTATCATTAGCTTCAGGGTCAGCGATGCTACTATAGGTGTGTTAATCCCTTTAACTGTGATGCCACCTGTGTGGACGTTTTGTGAACTGCAACCAGCAGCATCAATTAAAGCCCAACAGTTGCTGTGCAACTCGACCTGTCACAGCTTGGTTTTTGGTCCTGTGTATGAAATATATATGAGATATATATATAAAATATTATGTAGAGTAGTGAGATGCACCACATAAAAGAAATAGCAAGCAGATACTGAATTACTGAACTTGTCTTAACAAATAAGACATTATGCCATGTAAGAAGAAACCTGCTGGTGGTGTGTGTGTGTGTGGTGTTCAAACCCAATAATCCCTCCCATCGTCTTCCCTATGCTGCTGGATTTGACACAAGCTAACAAAACCAAACAATACAGAGCGCAGCATACCTGGACTGAGGGCACGTCTTCAAAGGTTTTAATAAAATCCTCTTCATCAACAGCGCCGGCAGCTGCTTCTTTAGCTTTGGGGGGAAAAAATGTGATTGTACCTTAGATTCAACAACATATTTCTAAAGAATAATTGATGATGGTAGCAGGAACGTGTTTACTGATACCTCTTTATCACACAGTGTCAAGACATTACCAGTCGCAGTTGTAGTATCGTCACAATCATTATCAACGTAGAAAGTGCTGCACAATAAATGCATTATTATTGGATGGAGCCCCTCCCTCACCTGTGACCTTGGCCGTCGTGGCTGAGCTGGGTCTTCTAACAGAGGTCACTACAGGCCTCCTGCCAGTGGGGGGAGCTTTGGATGATGACGAGGAGGAGGACCGGCCTCCATCCACAGAGTCTTCATCCTCAAAGTTCTTATCTGCAACGACAGAGGCAGAAAAAGGGGAAATGCATGACATAATTGCCTGTTTAAAAATGCCCCTCGGGATAACTGCCGGCTCGGTGACTGATCAATAAATCATTATTAATTAATCATCATTTGAGGGCACATCGCTCCCCTCTCTTCCTGGTTAGTGTCTGTGATGAAATGCATCATCCTCTTCTCATTAATCTGCGGGCTCCAGTAAACCCTGAGTCATCTCTGCGCTGCATGACCTCTGCACGGTTGTGAGAATGTAACATTCAGCCTTTATTCATCCTTCCAGCTGACTTTAATTTGCTTTGGCAGCCATGCATCGATACACAAATACAACAATAAAATCCAAGTGAACAGTGATCAAGCTCGTACACAAAAACCAGCTCCTTCAACGTCCCCGTGCCGAAGAGCACCGTGACACAGCATTTATCACCGACACCACATTGACAAAGTGGAAGACGAAAGACAAAGAGGCAACAGGTCGAGCGAGGAAAGGGCAGGGACGCAAAGAGACGCGTACATCCACAGAATACAGAGCAAACCCGAGCAGGAAGCAAGCGGAGAGGGAGGAAAAGGGAGATGAAAAGGCTTCATTCTTACGAGCGCAGATTTTCTTGCACATCAGCTTCCTCAGCATGTCTCTGCTGCACCGGCGAACGCTCTCTCTCTTTTTCATCAGTCATCTGTCGACGGGGTGTGTGTGTGTGTGTGTGTGTGTGTGTAGCACACTGGGCACTGACAAAGTGGCAGACTAGCCACCCCTTAAGCCCTCCTCTCTGGGTTGAGTTGTCAGTGTGAGTGTTGTCATAATGAGATGGGACTATCAGGATCTGTCCTTCAGTGGTTCTCGTCCTATATACATGACAGAACCTTTAACGTTGCTGTAAACAATGTACAGTCCGATGTAACCAATTTGTCCTGCGGAGTGGCACAAGGGTCCGTTTTGGGCCCTATTTTGTTTTTACTGTACATTTTGCCACTTGGTCAAATTATTGGTTGTTTCAAAGATGTATCATATAATTTCTATGCAGACGATGTCCAGTTGTATTGTTCCTTTAATGATGCTGAGTTTCATCGTTTGTCTCTGTTCCTAGAGTGTGTGTCCTCCATCAAAGACTGGCTTGCCAATAACTATCTGCAGATAAATTCAAACAAGACTGAAACACTGATCTTTGCTCCAGACCATAAGATCACGTTGATCAAACAGCACCTTGGCTCCCTGGGCCTCTCTGTCAAACCCAGCCTCAGAAACCTGGGGGTAATGTTTGACCAGGCCATGTCTTTGGAGACACACTCAAAACAGCTCGTCCGTAATTGCTTTTATCATCTTAGGAACATCTCTAAAATTCGCAAATTGTTGTCAAAGAATGACCTGGAAATGATAATTCACGCTTTCATATCAACAAGGCTTGACTACTGTAACTCTCTGTTTACCTGTCTCAATACGTCTGCTTTGAACAAACTGCAAATTGTTCAAAATTCTGCCGCTAGACTTTTAACAGGTGCCCCTCGAAGGTCTCATATCACTCCAGTCTTGTCGGCTCTCCATTGGCTCCCTGTAAAATTCAGGATTGACTTTAAGGTTTTAGTGCTAACTTTCAGGGCCTTAAACGGTCAGGCCCCACAGTATATACGAGACCTTTTGAAGCCGTATCTCCCTAGCCGGACTCTTCGGTCCTCTGACCAAAATTTGCTTGCAGTCCCTAAGACTCGTTATAAGACCCGAGGGGACCGGTCTTTTCAGTCTGTTGCTCCCAGACTGTGGAACGCCCTGCCCCTGTCCATGCGTCTGGCTGGCTCTGTTGTCTCTTTTAAAAAGGACCTGAAAACTTGCTTATTTAGGAAAGCTTTTGCTTGATGGGTTCTCAGCGTCCCTTTCCTTTGATATATGTATGTATTTTATACTGTTTGTCCTACCTATTCTGTTGTACAGCACTTTGTGATTTTATCTGTGAAAAGCGCTTTATAAATAAATTTTACTTACTTACTTACTTACTAGTGTGCTGGTTGATGTGCGAAACTGAAATGTAATCTCAAATAACGATCCATTCTTTTGGGAAACAAAGTCCCCGGCCAGAGCACATGGATGTATACGTTTAACCACACACACACACACACACACACACACACACACACACACACACACACACACACACACACACACACACACACACACACACACACACACACACACACACACACACACACACACACACACACACACACACACACACACACACACACACACACACACACACACACACACACACACACACAGGTCAGGCATCGAGGATGCACTTCCTTCTTCGTGCACTAGGTGTCAGGACGCACTGAAGGGCTCAAAGTTGCTGAAGCTGCATTGGCTTCAGCGGAGTCACTAGTAAACCACATATTTATATAATAGGGAGCGTTTCCCCTCCCCTGCTGTACTCTTCAGAGAAAGAGTACAAGCCCAGAGGAATGGGGGATCAAGAGACGCTTCATAACGTTCTTTACTGCCTGACGGGAAGGGTGTCTCTCTCCCACTACCTCTTCCACTGACCCTTTTGACCCCCGGGCCTCGTCCTTCACGCAGGCCTGAGAGGGTTACATAAGAGACGGATGACTGGTGATCAGTGCGACATCATAACAAAGAATGTCTTTGCTGACACGCCGCCGAGGCTGCTCGGGCTGAAATGTAACCGTGTGGCCACAAGTTATGGATTGATTCAAATCCAGCATTTACAAAAACCCGCTTGTGTCCCCAGCTACTCCACATCCAGACAGGGTGGGAGTCGGTCAGATATCTACTGGGAGCGGAGCACTGAGGCTGCTGATGGCTCTTCACTGATGCAGGGGGGCCTTGATTTTCACTGCACAGAAAGGTCCTCATCTCTATGGTAACAGCACAACCAAGGTCTTTAGTGCAGAATTCATAAAAACAAAATCATAAAGAAAAAAGAAAGCAAGTTGAATTTCTTTGGAAAGCAATGATCTATACATCCAACATGTTTCCCAGTGTCCACAAGTGTTCCCCAAGTCGGGGGGAGTTTCTATGTGCTTTGAATATAATGAACTACTGACGTGTTTACAACCTCGACTTCCAGCCTTTCTGTCACATGACTGTTGGGCTCAGGTGAATCAATCATGGCTTCATAGTTGAGCTGAGGAGCTCAGAATGTAATCTGAATAAAGAAAACAGTTTATTTGGGGCTAGATTTTAGCGGAGACCTGTAGAATAACGTGTTTCTGTTGAGGAAAATCTGACAAAAAGGTGTTTACAGTTTCTGTCTGATGATAAACGGTGTAGTTTTGGAGATTGTTTACATTACATTTCATTTAGTTGACGCTTTTATCCAAAGCAACTTACATGCTATACAGTAGACACAGCAACGGTGAGCAATGAGGGTTAAGTGTCTTGCTCAAGGACACAACAACATGGACTAGCGGAGCCGGGGATCGAACCACCGATCCCGCTGGTTTTGGGGTTCAGAAGCTCCCACTCACTAAAATGCAACCATCTATCACGAGGTGTCACAGCAGAGGAGATCATGACAGAAGGGTCCTGAAAGGAAGCAACCCAGAGTCGAAGGTGTCCACAGAACAACACCAAGCACTGACAACTCTGAATATGTCCTGTGTTCAGCAACACAGATGAAACTAAGGCTACAACTGGTGCTTTTGTATTATTGATCACTGCAACATTAAAAATAAAAACAAATGCTTTTCCCGTCTTCCAAAGACATTCTATGAACAATGACAACTGCAGCGTTTCAGATGGACTGCGTGGCAGATACTTCCACAGCCCACCGACAGAAGCACATTATTGTAGCCCGGCTCGCCCTGAGGACAATGAGCTGCTTGTCCCTCTCTCACTCTGTGATCGGCTGGAGAAATGAGGAGCAGAGGCAGAGAATGGACTGCTTCATCCCCCAGTGCTCATGTTGGGCCACCAGCCGCTCGTACAGACCAACTAGCCACTGGGTGTTTTCCTCACAGAGCTCATTCCAGCTGCTTTCTACCAGACTGACTAGAAGCTTTCACAAGATACAATAGGTGTTGCCAACATGCTCAGCTCGCCCTAAAAGCTTCAATATTAGTGCTCTGTATTTTGGGTAAGACGTGTTGCAGAGGAAACAGAGCCATGTCTCCCTCCATAACATGAAATATTCCCCCGTGCTAAACAGGCCAGCATCAAATCCAGTGGTGTTTCCACCATCGGCGGTGAGTCTCTCGTTCTTCTCCTACGCCGCAGCGCTTCAGTGATGGCGATCCGATGGGAGGCATCCAAATACAGGGACAACGTAGAAACACAGGACAACAGACACGGAAACAAGAGTTTAATGGGAGGGGTAAACCTCATGGCCTAGAGACTTTATTTCCTTGTTTTTATACTTAAAAATAAATATAGATTTTCTTTTCATGGCTTGGCACCTGCCACTAATAACAATGTCAATCGGCCCTCTTCCCATGTTCTCTCTGTCCTCTAATGTGGACAGAGCTCAAAGGGAAACTCAGTCACAGAGAGGGAGAGGGCGTCCCCTCACAGACCCCCCTCTGATCCTCACAGACCCCCCTCTGATCCTCACAGACCCCCCTCTGATCCTCACAGCCACTGGGACAGAGGGGCTGCTGGCCCGTTTCACTGGGCAGAAGGAGAAGAAGAAGAAAGAAAGTATACTTTATTGATCCCCTTGGGGAAACTATTCTCTCCATCTAACCCATCCTTAATTAGGGAGCAGTGTGCTGCTGTGAGGAGCCCAGGGAGCAACTGGGGGTTCAGTGTCTCGCTCAAGGACACTTCGACATGCGAACTATGGGGAGATGAGGGAAGGAAGACAGTCGCATCATTCAGTACGCTGCTCACAGTCCATATGCTCATCTCTCTCGACTGGCAGTCTCCAGATCCTCCACAGTGATAATAAATGATGCTCCTATAAATGATCAATTATGACTGCATGTATGAGCATGTTGTCCGGATTTGAGTTATTGTCATGAAAAGACCAAAACAAACAATGAATTGATTCCTCTATGCTATCAAGCTGTTGGTTTTTCCATCAGCGTGACCTTTGATGAATGAGCCGAATCCATATCCTTTAATATTCATTTAGTGTTAAAGTATTTAGGGTAACAGTGTAGTTTCAGAATCGCGTCATCATTATTATGCAACGTTGAGCAGGAAGTCACCAAAAGATGTGACCAGGTTAACAACTCTGTTGATTGCAAAATTTGTTTTTTTTCTCAAGTCTTTGAAAAGTGATTATATATGTATTTAAAAACCAAGAAATAATCCAGATATAATAATCAGAATAAGGTTTAGATGCAGTGAGGCATTACTTCTGTGTTACATTCAGACTTTGAGAACATTAAGAACATTTTAACAAACACCTGCCACGCCGCCCTGAAATACCAACACTGACTAACGTGTGCTTCTAAAGTCACTGTGAGTATTCAGTGTCGACAGAGAAATCTCTCAACACTGCTTGATGAGGTACATACAAATTGTATAAAACGTGTATAACGTGTATAAATGATCTCTGAACGCATCACATAATGTACACAGGAAGAAAGAAATACCTTATATAGAAAAGATCTCCTCCACAAAGGCAGCGCACACACACTCACACACACACACACACACACACAGAGAATGCACTGCTTTTCAAAGAGCTTAATGCGTTTTCTTACGCATGTGTATGTGTGTGTGTGTGTGTGTGTGTGTGTGTGTGTGTGTGTGTGTGTGTGTGTGTGTGATGATGATCAAAGGGCTCCGTCAGAATAAGCTTTCAGCCCCCGTTGTTGCTGGTGAGCCGTTCAGCAGCTACAGAGACAACATTCACTCTGCGCTGCTTCTAGTGGAACAGCTGCAACAATACATGGATTAACAGTTCAATTCATCCGTTCAGTGGGTTATATTATTATTATTATATATATATATATGTATATATATATATATATATATATATTCTTGTTTCCTGTACATTCTCGTTGGGTTTTGGCATCTCCAGACATTTTGCAGAACAAACATTTCAGGGATTACTTGAGACAATAGTCAGTGGATTAACTGACATTGAACAGGCTCGTTAGTTACAGCATACCAACTGCAGCTACCGTTACAGCTACTCACACACACACACATGTTGTCTGCTTAGGGTCCACACTCACATGTCAGAATGCACGTCATCCAGCTCACTGTTGTACTGACACCAGAAGGAATAACTGACCTCACAAATACTCTCACCAGTGCTTTGCATCAGCCAATCAACCTAATGAAGTACTTACGGCCTACAGATTGAGATCTGTGCACTTTTAGGGGGTCTAGCTGGCCAGCATTATCCTAAGAGGCTTATGCTGAGAGCAATTCATCGGGAGAGGAATCTTAAAATGCTAATACACAATTTCAGTCACACAGAAGGCTGCAAGGTCCACAGTCAGAGATTTGAAAACACAACACACCTGCTGTTCAATTTAGGAAACCTCTGTAACGCTTGAAGCACTGAAGAATAGCCTGATCTCAGAAAACCTCCGCACAAGGAGAGACGTATCGTATACAGTGTTGATTCAATGCCTCAGAAGTATTGAGACAAAAATAAATGGACTGTTGCTTGATTTAATATATTATAAATCACACCAGAAAAGGACAAAAGGCCACGTTTGTTCGGCAGCAGAGGGCCACGGTATTTCAATGTAACTGAACAAGTAATCAGAAATGAATCAGACGATGAAGGGGCTGCAGAGGGAACAGTTTGTATACTGGCAGCAGCTCTCGTCGCTGGACGGAGATGCTCAAGGCGCTGAGAGGAGACCGGAGGGAGAGATCAGTGAGAGGCATGACGCGTCACCTACAACGCTGCAGAAAAGAAACTCAACCGTCTCCTGTGACGCGGAGGGGAGGAGAGAAGGTGTCGCCTTCTCCACGCACACGCAGCTTTGTTACGCATACAAAATACAGCTGGAAACAACAACAACAACAAAGCACACCAAAAACTGATTACATAAGAGAGTTTATGTCCGCCCCCCAGCAAAGAGACAACTCAAGCTCTTACCTTCTCCAGCTGTCATGGTGCAACGCCGCCCTCAGCTCTGAAGCCAGAGAGGAACTCTGCTCCACGCCGACAGCTCAGCTCTCTCTCTCTCTCTCTGCCTTATTATCTCTCGCCCACTCTACATCTCAGTGGTGCAACAGAAATGGCTGCTATGTTTTGCTCTCTGTCCCTCTGTCTCCACGATCCCCTCCCCCCTCCCCCGCCTCTATCCCTCTGATAAAATAATCTGTAAACATCTCACAAGACGAGGCAGAGTTTGGGAATCGTGTGCCATGTAGTCCCTTTTAAACTGGAAGTCAACCTTCACTCTACATCATCTACGAGTACTCTTTTGTATTTGAGTTCATTCTCTGTCCACAGCACCGCCATACATTCTTCTCTGCTCTGAGGCAAATAAATGGATTTGAATTCAAATGAGTCGACACCTTCAGCCACCAAGTTACTTGGAGAGCCGCCATGAAGGAGAGAAGAGGAGCCTGTGAGCAGCTGAGGCTCCACTATCAAATAACTGCTAAAATGAGTCACGGTGGCGCGTTCCTCTCAACTTTCCAAACGAACCGACAGCGACTGCTGGAGCCTTAGGAATCAAACAGTTGAACTACGATAGTCTTTATCTGGAATTTAAGCAGATTATTGAGCAATGGACTCGACCTACTTCTGCCAGGGGAAGATTCTTGGACTTGTGGTAGAAACTGAAAGAAAGAGATGTCCATTACATCATTTAGTGGATTTGTCTTCTGTGGCGTTCTGCTTTGCTGTGACTAAGTGATGAACTAATGAATGACTGTTGTAGGACTGCCTTTAAAGGGGTCTCGCCAGGGACTCAAAAAAGGAAAGGTGAAAATCAATCCAGCGTGAGAAACTCAGGCTTTTTTCTCTGGGAAGGATCAGTCTCCAACAATGCTGGATCCTACAATTCCCATAATGCAGTTCAATAGCATCGTTCAAACACCTGGTAAACGCCCCATTGCTAAAAGCACAACCCCAGTGTGTGATGCAGGATATTTTTTGTTGTTGTTGGAAGCGTGCCGGCCAAGGCCCAGAGAAACACATGTGACATCACTGTGACATCATCAGGGGTACTCGCTTGTGCAGAGCCACGGCAGACCAGTAAAGTTGGTGAGCGAGAGTCCCTTTAACGCTGCTCAGAACAGAGGGCGTCTACTGTGCCGTACACTGTCAGAGCCGAGACGGGTTCTTTAGGGTTCTCTATGTTTCTCTACGAGCCGGTAGAAAAGTCCCACTCAGCAAAAAACTACTTGAGTCTGTTGAAGTCACATTTGTAAGCAACGGAGCAGACAGAGAGCTCTGCAGCTCAAGCAGCAGCTCACCCACCGGGTCAGAGAGCTCTGCTCTCCGTGTGCTCGTGACAGTTGAACTCCACACGTGAAATGTCGAGGAGAAGCTGGAAGGTGATGCTGCAGGCTGTTTCTGAAACGCCACGCCCCCTCTGACCCCGTTCTCCTGGGCTCAGCTGTTCTGTAGAGCGCAGAGTCAGCAGTGAGGATTTCACCTGCACAGAAGTCTCTCCCGACACACTAAACACTCACCAGTAAATGGACTGTACTTGTACATCTCTTTTCTAGTCTTCCGACCACTCAATGCGCTTTAACACTACTTGTCATCATTCACCCATTCACACACTGATGCCCCTGCCCATCAGGAGTAACTAACATTCACACACACACATTCATACACCGTAGGCACAGCTATGGGAGCAATTTGGGAATTAGTGTTCTGCCCAAGGACACATCTACATGGACTAGAGGAGTCGAGGATCAAACCGCCGACCCTCTGATTGAAGAACGACCCTGCTCACCACTGAACCACAGTCGCCCCTGTACACCTGTGTCTCTTGGTACGTTCTGCTATATTGGTGTAGTCTGTTCTGCTCTTTGGATCCACAGAGCTGGAAAGCTCCAGTGGACGCCCACCTCCTGTGGAGAAATCTCATCCTCTCTAGCCCCAGGCTGTCAGGCTGTCCGTCTAGTCCGGTACCCTCCCCCCCTCTTCTTCCTCCACACATATAGCAATACGCACACACAGAGAACGCAGAGTGATGGAAAGACAAACAGCCAGCTGACAGACTCGGACAGTATGGTGAAACTGAAAGGCCGCTTCTAAACTCATCATAAAACATCTGATATTTCTCAGATTTTCCTTTCAACATATACCAAAGAAACAGCGAGCTGCTCCAGACCGGCAAACCGTCCTCGGGTCACAAGCCCCTGCTCACATGTGTAATGGTAAATGGACCTGTACTCAAAGCACTTTCACACTACTCATCATTCACCCATTCATACACTGACTGCCCATCAGGAGCTAACATTCACACACTGTAGGCACAGCTACGGGCAATTTGGGGTTAAGCGTCTCCGAGAGAGGGGGGGGGATCACCAACAAGGATTGATCCCCCCCCTCCGAGAGAGGAAGATAATTTACTTCAGTCACCAGCACCAACTTCCACCCCCCATACCCCATCCAGGTCCCCCTTCTCTCCATTCTCCCCCTCATCTTACCCCTTCTCCCCCCACCTGGAGTTCACTGACCACATGAAAGAGCTGGTCACTGCCGGAACCAAATTCACTCCCCGCCGCACCCCCATTTTCCCTGCTAATATCCCTCCAGTTCGACCTCTGCCACTGCCTCTAAGTCCAGTTCGATCTCTGCCTCTTCTGCCCCCCTCTCCTCCACGACAGCTGCCACTTCTGCCCCCCTCGCCTCCACGACAGCTCCGCGACTATCCTCAAGCTATATCTGATAAAGAAATCTTGATATTGATATCTTCTTGATATCTTCTGGGTCCGGACTACAAGGCTAATGACACTACTGATTATCTCCAGGAACAGTCGGGGCCCTGTATGCAGCTAGCGTTCTCAATTCCTGTCCTGACTCATAGAAAAGGAAAGGTGAGGCTGCGAAGAAACATTAGTAAATCTGCAAATTTATCAAACTTATTGATCATTCCTCGTCAGCCTGTCCAGACACATAGGACAAATAGAGCTTTAAACACATTAAACTTAGCTTTATTAAATGTCAGGTCTCTGTCAGGAAAAACATTTTTAATCAATGATTTCATTGTTAGGCACAAGCTGGATTTTTTGTTTTTAACCGAAACTTGGTTAGACCAAGATAACAGTGCAGCTGTTCTTATTGAATCAACACCTCCCAACTTCAGTTTCATGAGTGAAACAAGAGCGCATAAGAAAGGAGGAGGAGTTGCTATTTTATTTAATGAGTCTTTGCAATGCAAGCAGATGTCTTTTGGTCATTTTACTTCTTTTGAATATGTGGCTCTGAATTCCACTCGAGTTTTATTCCTTAACATTTACAGACCACCTAAATACTGTGCATCCTTCTTCGATGAGTTTACTGAACTGCTGTCTATAATCTGTATTGATTTTGATTGTGTTGTCATTGTTGGTGATTTTAATATCCATGTTGATAATCCCCAGGACAGAGGGTCTATACAGCTATGTGGTGTCCTTGATAACTATGATCTGACTCAGCATGTAACAGGTCCCACCCACAACAAGGGGCACACTCTGGACCTAATCATCACCAAAGGTCTGGACATTTCCAAGGTTGCTGTGACTGATGTTGCACTCTCTGATCATTTCTGTGTTTTCTTTGAGAGTGCAATCTCCCTGCACACAAATGTCCAAACCAAGGTTGTGACAAAGCGTTACATCACTGAAAACACGGGTGAACTATTTATTGAGAAGTTCTCCTCCACACCAGCCCTCTCTTGCATCTCAGTCAATGAGCTTGTGGATGACTTTAATTCTAAAGTTAAAAATGTTATTGATGCCATTGCACCCACTAAGGTGAAGGTTGTCTCAGGTAAGAAAAGATCCCCCTGGAGAAATGCCACGCTGGTCCGAATAGAGAAAAGAGAGTGTCGGAAAGCTGAGCGCAGGTGGCGAAAGACTTATCTCCAGGTTCACTATGGTATCTATAAAGAGAGACTTCGCAACTACAATTTGGAACTTGGAAAGGCAAGGCGGGCCTTCTTCTCTGACATCATAATCAAAAACAATAACAATGCACGCGCCTTATTTGCGACCGTAGACAGGCTAACAAACCCTCCGGTATCAATAACTGCTACGCTCCAATCCACCTGGGCATGCAATCAATTTGCATTCTTTTTTACTGACAAAATTCAGAAAATTAGACAAGCAGTTGGTGGCTCCACACCAACCACAGGATGTGTGTTGTCCCCATCTTTAAATAACATCCATCCAAATATCATGACACAATTTCATTCAATTAACCAAAGAAGCTTAGACGATATTATACAACATCTGAAAACATCCTCATGCTGCTTGGATATTCTACCAACACACTTTTTCAAAAATATTTCACACTGCATGATCACTGACCTTTTACAAATTGTAAACACATCCCTTCTCTCAGGTGTCTTCCCACAAGCCCTAAAAACTGCAGTTATTAAACCACTCCTAAAGAAGGCTAGTTTAGACCCCGAAATAATGAAAAATTATAGGCCAATATCAAACCTCCCCTTTTTAAGTAAAATAATCGAAAAAGTGGTTTATCAACAGCTAAATAGCTTCTTGGCCGAAAATAACTGTTTTGATGTCTTCCAGTCTGGCTTTCGTCAGCATCACAGTACTGAAACTGCTCTTGTTAAGGTTTTCAACGACATCCACTTAAACACAGACAGTGGCAGAACTTCAGTCTTAGTATTATTGGATCTCAGTGCTGCATTCGACACAGTCGATCACAACATACTACTAGACAGACTGAAAGTCTGGGTAGGACTCTCTGGTGCAGCCCTTAACTGGTTTGACTCTTACTTGAAGGACCGACAATACTTTGTGTCGGTAGCTAATTACACATCAGAGCTGACTGGTATGACATGTGGTGTTCCCCAAGGTTCAATACTGGGGCCTCTTCTGTTCAATATCTACATGCTTCCACTGGCTCAGATTATGAAAAACAACAAAGTGTGTTATCATAACTATGCAGACGACACACAAATCTACATAACTATATCACCAGGGGACTATAATCCCATACCAGTGCTGGCTAAATGTATTGAAGAAATCAACAACTGGATGTGCCAGAATTTTCTTCAATTAAATAAAGATAAAACAGAAGTACTTGTTTTTGGTTCCAAGGACGAACGATTGAAAGTGAGCGCTGAGCTACAATCACTGACGTTAAAAACCTCAAACCAAGCCAGAAATCTAGGAGTAGTTATGGATTCAGACCTCAACCTGAACAGCCATATCAAGACAGTTACAAAATCAGCCTACTATCACCTGAAGAATATATCAAGGGTTAGAGGACTTATGTCTCAACAGGATTTGGAGAAACTTGTTCATGCATTTATCTTCAGTAGACTTGACTACTGTAACGGTGTGTTCACAGGTCATTTATCTTCAGTAGACTTGACTACTGTAACGGTGTGTTCACAGGTCTCAGTAAAAAGTCAATCAGAAAGCTGCAGCTGATTCAGAACGCTGCAGCTCGAGTCCTCACTAAGACCAGGAGAGTGGATCACATCACTCCGGTTCTGAGGTCTTTGCACTGGCTTCCTGTCCAACAAAGAATTGACTTTAAAATCCTGCTGCTGGTTTATAAAGCCTTGAATGGTTTAGGGCCTAAATACATTAGTGATCTACTGCTGCCTTATGAACCATCCCGACCCCTCAGGTCGTCTGGGACGGGTCTACTTTCTGTTCCAAGAGTCAGAACTAAACACGGAGAGGCAGCGTTCAGCTTTTCTGCTCCACACATCTGGAACAAGGTCCCAGAGAGCTGCAGGTCTTCTGAGACCCTCAGCCTCTTTAAAGCCAGACTGAAGACCTTTCTGTTTGCTGTTGCCTTTAATTAAACCAGATTCTACATCTTTTGTTTTGGTTTCCAACCTGCGTGTTGATGAAACGACTCCCTGCTCTTGCAAGTGCAGCGCTTATACTTTGCTCGTGACCAGAGAAATAAATCTACCAAAATGAGAGAAGTTTTACAAAATTGTACCTTGTCACAAGTAAAGTGAAAGCACATATTTCCCCGGGTTTTTTAGTAGGGAATGAGAATAAGTGTCCGCAAGGTTAGGGATTTAGGTAAAAGAATAAGGAGTTTAAATAGGACAAAGGGATGCTCTTTGGAGCTACCGGAGGTCGACTCTAGTCGGTAGAAATCCAAGTTGAATCCGTGTGGCACGTTGATACCTCTGGTAACTGAAGTCACGGAGCGATATAGCGATGAAGGTGGCGGTCAGTTTAGGGTTTAGATAATGCCGCTGTGGGAGCGATGCCGCTGTGGGAGCGATGCCGCTGTGGGAGCGATGCCGCTGTGGGAGCGATGCCGCTGTGGGAGCGATGCCGCTGAGGGAGCGATGCCGCTGAGGGAGCGATGCCGCTGAGGGAGCGATGCCAAGAGGTGCAAGGTTAAGGACACAGGGATAGATTTGTTGTTTTTCATGGAATGTGTGGGTGGTTTTTGTAAGTCTTGGTGAATTAACGAAATCTGAAAGCGTGTGTATCAGAACACAAAAGTGGACTGAGAATTCCTCGGGAGAAAGTGTTCGACTACATATCTGTGGGGATTAAAGGGGAATAAAAGGGAAAATCATAGTCTATGGTACTACGAAGCAAGGAGAAATAAAACAATATTTGTGAACTGGTGTTATAAACCTCAGCGATCGAGCGCTGTATCCCTCTGATACAGTAGAAGCTTCTCGTTCGAGTTCACTGTATTGGGTATTGCAGCCTTTCTCCTGGCCTCCAAGGATACGTGTAAATAAATAAAATAAACTGTACTGCTTTCTGCCTTTTAACTGTTTTTTTTTATTGTTTTAATGACTGTTCTTAATTGTTTTTAAATCTTTTATTTTTGATTGTGTTTTTATGCTTTTAATTGTTTTTAAATCTTTTATTTTGCATTGTGTTTTTATGCTTTTAATGGTTTTATGTGAAGCACTTTGAATCACCTTGTGTTGAAATGTGCTATACAAATAAACTTGCCTTGCCTTGCCTTGCCTTGCCCATGGACTAACGGAGCCGGGGATCGAACTGGCGATCCTCTGACTGAAGGATGACCCTGCTCAACGCTGAGCCACAGCCGCTGTTTAAAAACATCTGGGCGGCATAAAGACGGCTTCTGAATGACTTGAGATAAACGGGAATGCTTGATTGAACTGTCAGCCAGCCGTGTTGATGGATGCATATCACAAGGTTGCCACATAACTCAATAAAAGGCACAGAGACACAGGAGGAACACTCACCCGAAACAGAGGATGACATCATGTTCCCGGATCTTTGGACTTCATCAAATTTGCTGAAGATTACATTCAACCTGTATTAGAAAAAAACAAATCTGTGTCAGGAGACTGAAGCCGAGGGAATGGTTTACAGTAAAAGAATAAATAAATATGGGCCTGGGCTGCTCCATCCATCCTTTTGGAGGTAAGAAGCTCTCCCTCTGCTGCGAGCAGCACAGTGTGTGACCAAAATAGATGGTGTCCAAAAGTGCCACACATGACAGCCTGGCACCGAGGCCAGAGAAAGAGAGGGAGGTGATGGTGGAATGTAGAGACATGTGGTCAAGAGTGAAAAAAAAAAAAGCATGAAGAGGACAAAACAGTAACACTGTCTCTGTTTGCTGGCGTGCGATGCAAAAACAGAAATACAGCTCGTCTAAATGGGCCACATGAAATTCCATACAACTAGAAATCCTGTTTAGTGGCTGGAAAAGAAAATCTGCTGTGAGTTCAGTGATGAGCTCATATCAAATACATCAAACACAGGGGAGCATGAAGAAAAGGCATAGAGCAACTCTCACAGTGTGAGGGGGAACGTGAGTCGCCACAGGAAGCAGGAAGCTGAGCTTGTGAGAAAATAAAGGACCCTAGGTTGTCTGAGATCATCTGGAGGATATGGAAGGAGGAAACCTCAATGACTACTTCTGATCTGCTCTCTGAACCCGACTGTGAAGCTGCTCAGCTGAGGTGAGGTGAAGGTTAAGTTTCTTGAAAATGTCTCGACAATACCAACAATGGAAGTATCAACATGTGTGCTAAATCTAACGATAACATAATTTGCCTTTTCAATTCTTTACTATATCTTCACTCAACAGTTGGATCTTACTGGGCACTCAGTTGCCCACAAACTATATCCTCTAATATGATCATAATGTTAAGTAAACACAAAAAGTGAACAATAGATCTTTGGTGACAGCGAGTGTTAGAGCTAGCTGCACATGATAAATCTCGCCTGCATTGCTTAATTCTTCCACTAGATGAAGAAGCACAGTGTTGTGGCCTGCTACCTGTTTGGGAGGAGGCCTTCATCTCCTGACCCACCTCCACTGTGAGTACTCGAGTGTATGAGGAAGTATAAGTGAGTGAGTGAAGGATGCAAAGGCAGAAAAGAACAAGCGACAGAGGGAATGGGAGGAGGGGGCGTGGCTAGCAGCCGTCCCGTCTTCGTACCGTGACTGTGGCAGCCCCTTTTTGCAGAGATCCATCCTCACTCTCTCCCCCACGTGTCGGTAGATCTCCACCAAGCAGCTCATGGCCCCGTCCCGTACCTGTTGACCGTAACATTACAGGAAATCATGCACACTGTTGCCTTTACCCACTCGGCCAGGGACAAGGTAGGTTTAGGATCGAGTTCCAGCCACACAGTCTTTGGGTCCACCGCAGAACTCGTACAGGGCAGATTTCAGTTTGCTGGAGCTGCACTACTCAATGCCGCCACTTGGGGAAAGGAAGATGAATCTCTCCTCTCATCCAATACAGCAGTGGCTAATCATACTGACGAGATAACTAACTGCTACTTTGTTAATAAATAATATGTTTCTTTAATTGAATATGCAGTGCTCACAAATGACAAAGATAATTGCAAACACCTCACAATAGTAACAAAAGTAAAAATAGGTTGTTTTCTCTGGCCCCTGAAAACATTTCATACAGTAACAGTGGACGAGAGGGCATACCTGACTTGTGGGGTCCCCCAGGAGGTTACATATGTGGGGAACGATTTTACTGAGGGTCAGGCCTTGAGCTCCGTGTCTGGAAGACAAGAATGTAAATAAATCAGCCAATGGACAGCGGATAGGAGACACACAGGAGCCCCCCTGCTGTTTGGACAGCGAACGACCTTCAGAAACGAGGATGTCCTGTTTTCTTTACCAGTATGACCAGTACGACTAGATAGAGGATGGGCAGCTGACTCACGTGCTCAGCGTGGCGATGAGGCAAAGGCACACTCCTTCTCTGGTCCTGTTGTTCTTATGCTTGAAGCCCCCCAGCATCCTGTCCCACACATACTGCACACACACACACACACACACACACACACACACACACACACACACACACACACACACACACACACACACACACACACACACACACACACACACACACACACACACACACACACACACACACACACACACACACACACACACACACACACACACAGTTGTTGTACTGGATCACTGCAATCTGAAACCCTTATCTCATAGTGGAAGGTGACCTGACGAGTTTCCCTGTACTTGGCAGGTTGCAGGTGCTGATTTCTTTCCCTCGCCACACATCCTGTATACCTTTTACCACGACGTGGACCAATCACTGCACAAGAGGTGCTTCAAAGTGAATGAGCCCATTTGCCCATATGGTATTAGGTTGTAATCTATGGCTCTAGTGAAAGCGGATGTGTTGCTAACCGGGTTGGGCCGTGTTGGACGACGATAGCAAAGGTTTCATCACGGTGAACAGACTACACAGCTTTCTGGGACCAAGACTGTGGACCCGCGGTTATCCAGGAGAACAGCAAGACCAATAAACGAAAAAGAATATTGGCAGCAAATCTAAATTATGGTGTGTTCACACCGAACGCGACGCGAAATTTCGCTCGAGTGAGTTTACTCGCGTGAGTTTACTCGCTCGACTTTATGTGGTTAATTTCCGTCAACGCAAATTCGCTTTAACGCGGGCGGGGCTTATCTCCGTGGCTTATCTCCGTAAAAACAGTACCGTTTCCGCCATCCACCATTAAACTAACCACTAGTTCTGCTTTAACCTTCTTGTGGAAGTCCCTCTAATGTCGGACCATCAAACGCCCCCGTGTCCGGGTTCATAATATCATCCGTAGCCGCACAACAGCGTCTGAATGACGGCCGCTGCCAGCGCTACTTCTGGTGGATCAGCAGCCGTTTGATTCAAACCAGCAGGACGGCGGTGATGACGCGCAGAGCTTCTCAACGCTGATTGGCTTTCGCGACGCGAATTTTCGCCCGAGTTGGAAAATTTCAACTCACGCGAATTTCGCGTCAAACGCGTCTAACGCGCCGCCCGGCGAAATTTCGCAACCAAACGCGTCTGTGCATTGACTTTACATGTAATCTGGTCGCGCGAAAAATTCGCGTCGCGTTCGGTGTGAACACACCATTAGTCATTGTTGGAATTAATTCTAGCTGCGTGCTCAAACTCATGGAAAGAATGAACTCTCTCATAAGAAGCTGTGTGTGTGTGTGTGTGTGTGTGTGTGTGTATACCTGCGGGCTGGCAGCTTGTTCCATGATCTTTAGCAGCACTGTTTGGTCTTGGTCCCTCACTTGGTCTTTAGCGTCCCCCAGTCGGTCAATAAGGCTGGGCAGAACTGAGGAGAGAGCACAGAAGAACTGAAGGGAAGGCATCACTGTGTTTTGGGCTTAGGCTTACCAACAAATAATTGCATGGTATATCTTTGTATTGCCTTTTCAGCATTTTAACATACACGACAGCTCCTCTCTGTATTCTCTGAAGCAAGAGTTTCCAGTATGTTGTCAATACAGATGCAGACCGAGTAATAACCTAACCCTCTACCCTCACAACAAAGGTTGATGTGATTTCACAAGAGAGGGGAGATTAGTTACTACCAAGAAAATATAATTAGATGTGACTGAGGCTGTAAACATTTAAAAAGTAATAATGAAATTCCAAATGCTTCTTAATTCCATTTTTTCATCCCACAAACAATGTGTGTGAGTGAATGTGTCTTACCGGTCCCCACGTGGGCCCTAAACCGCTCCTGTAACCTAGTCACTAAGGCAGATAAGAGGTCCAAGCCCAGCAGAGCCACCTGGTGGAGACACAATAAAAATACATTAACACGTGTATGTTTTGTTTTTATTACAATGTTTTAACAAAATAAAACAAACATTATCCTTCATATAAATATATATATGTTTATAATCTCAAATTAATGGAATACTCATTGCTACAACAATGGCCCCGGCCAGGTTGAAGGCTGTATTCAAAACAATCTGTTGCAAAGGATTATGGGTAACGATGACTTTTTCATGTTTCTAAGCTTCTGCTGTGTTTATGAATTACACTAGCCTCCTTCAGCCATCAAATCATTAGACTAGAACACATGTGGGACTCTGGTATCTGAGACTGGTAACACGTGAAACTCATATTCAGACCTGCACCATGACTGTACACCCTCTGTCCAACCCTTCATATTAAATCCTGCACCGGCTGAACAGTAACTTTCCTTGTCTTGGGGTGAGTGAGCTGCTCAATGAACGTCTAGTGAGAGTAGCCCTGCTAACACCATAACGACACATAGGCATCACCTGGACTTCGGTCCGGGTTACGGTGCAATTTTTGGAACCTTTAAACTTGTGAAATAAAACATTAATCTAGAGAACAATGGGTTGATGACGTCACTCTGCTGCCCCCTAGTGGAATAGTGCTGTACTGACAAGGAGACTGAACCACCATGAGTGCATGAGATTGAGCAGTATGTTGTCTATATATATATATTTATTTATGTCTATTTATTTATAATAAGCACATTTTCAGAGTACCAGATGTTGTTTCCCTTCAACCTTTCTGTTCAGGAGTCAGTTGTGATATACCCATTTAGATCACATTTTACAAATATCCTTCCTCCCACTGGTAGAACAGGTAGTGAGTGTCCCAGCAGCCAGGGGAGGGCCTGGTGTCCACAGGGCTAATCCTCAGATCTGTCCCTTTGTTCTCCAACTAGAGGGAATTACAGTCATTAGACTGATGACAGGGCCCAAACAAAGAGCGAGCAGCGGGGCTAAACAATGGTCTGAATCTCCATCAATGCTCAGTTTTGAAAGTGCCTCAGGTCTGGGTTCAGCTCCTCTTGGGTGAAGTCGATGCAGGACATCTGTCTGACCTTTTCTTAGCGTGACACAACTGGAGGTAAACACTCTTTCCTCGCTGCTTTTATGGAGTACAGGGAAGTCGAGTGACAAAGGGGCCGTGGCCACACCTGCACCCTGTGTTTCCGTGGAGTTCAGCAGACAGATGGCGAACTCCCTTTTGCTGTTGTCAACTTCTGGAACTCCGAAATACAAATACCCCTCAAGGCTCTTGACCCAGGTCTCAGTCCCCCCTTCCCAAATCCTCCTGACAGACAAGGTCCTCCCCTTGTCGATAGTAGACTACATCAGCATATAATACATATGAAATAACGCCACTCGACACTGAGATAAATACTGACGTGCACTGAGCTGCCCAGAGGCCTGTGGCCTGGTCTGTAGAGGACCTGGCTGTAAACACACGGTAAAGAAATAATATGAGTGTGTGGTTGAGTAGAAAGACAAATGCAGCTTTTCAGGGATCCTCCAGGTTCTTCCACTGCAGCTGTCTCTTTGTGCCCCTTTTGTTGTCTCAGACAGAAACCTACCCACCCGCAGCCTATATATAACCCGACCTGTTCAAAACATGTGAGGTTCTGCACCAGCTTCTCCTGCATTTCCATTGTTTATGACAAACCAGGACACGTAGCGTAGCATTGGAAACGCACAGGGAAGCTACAAAACGTACAAATGTTCCGGTCCTGAAACTTTACGTATATTCAGATTCATACCTCCTGCATTTGACTCCATCTGGAGCGGATGGGTGTGCATGCACAGAGCACTTCATTTACACATCCAGCTTGGACCGGCCGGTCTCTCTGTGTGGAACCGTGTTGTGGAAGAGTCTGGTTCGTCTTCGTCGAAAATCTAACTATTTATTGATCTCATCTGCACACCTCCGTTGATAGTGCTTCCTTGTGAGTTGCCATTGACAATGAAACCCTAAAATATGATGTCAGACATTCAAAGCTTCATTGTAAAACCTGAACAAAAGACTTAAAAGTTGAAAAAAGAGCCCTAATCTCAGGGACCACCCTCTGATCAACTAACCCACTGACATCAATCCCAGTTCACGAAAACACATGTGCCTGTTCATCCTGAAAACCAGCAGGCCTCGGCCTGTTCCTCCATCTGTCTCCATGCGCCTTTAAATCTAATCAAGGATGTCGCCTGTCATCTCGTTACCACACACACACACACACACACACACACACACACACACACACACACACACACACACACACACACACACACACACACACACACACACACACACACACACACACACACACACACACACACACACACACACACACACACACACTTTGCTTCTTGTAAAATGAGTTCACAACACAGCAGCACAGAACAGTAGGCTGTAGTTTATTGCTGAGTGCTTTATGATTATGCATAATGGGCCCTCCCTCCTGATACACAATACTAAATGAATTCCGATGTCTCGGGCGCTTCCATACAGCTTGGGCTTCGTCTGGACTCTGCAGAGCTGTAACTCAGGGGCCTGCATGTTTTTATTAGTATTGCAAGAAGAGGACCAATCTTAAGCGACATAGGCTGACATATGCAGGTATGTTTTCACGCTGTCTGAAGCTTTGCTGGTCACCAGTAGCCGTCAAAGTGACAAAAAGAAGAGCCTTTCCCTGGTTGTTTGTTGGTCGCTGGTTCACTGAGCCACATGTGCCTCCGTTTGCAGATGAGCTAGAGAGCTGATGTGTGCTGCAGCTTACAGCTGAGCACAGTGACCTTCACAGCTTCATGCAAATACAGTTCAATATTACAGCCCATCATGAGATGGGAACACAGCAGTGACACCAGCTTGGATCCAATCACAGCCTTCTTCAACGTCAGCCGTCCTGCTGATCTCAGCTACACACCGGTAAAGCCTCGAGACTTGCACGGTTGTGAAACTACGGCGGGAACACAATCCGTCCACAGATGGAAACATAAACACCCGGCAAAGCACTCCAACCCTCCCCTGTGGTCCTGCTACGGTAGGCGTCCGCCACAATGACTCACACACACACTCTCAAGGTGAAAAAGATGTGTGTAGACATGCAGACAGAGCTACATGTTATAACACCAACCAGGGACAGGGGGCAGGACCACAACTAATATTTTAAAATGCCTCCTTGTTTGCACAGGACATTCAATTTACAGAGCAGTTTAATATTGTGGAAGAACGAAACTAAACAATTTCAATCAACAATTTTTCCAAATAATCCCCTTAGACAACATTTATTTGAAGGTAAAACAAGTAATTCCTACTGCTGGTCATATGGCAGCTGCCTGATCATTTGCTCAAAGACGATGCACATTGCTGTAAGAGTCCCGGCCAAGCTTAGATACAGGCCAACACACTTCATCCCTTCCTCGTGGAGGTGGGATGGGTCACTCTGATGGCATGCCAGCATTTGGAGGCTGCAGCAGGGCCGCCATCGTACTGCTGAGGCGAGACCAGCCAGCGGTCACCACACAGTGACTCAGCACCACTCAGCAGAGCTCACAACCCCAGGCAGGGTGGCAGCTAGACGGGGCAATGTGCAGGAAACACTCATTATGGAGCACAACACAGATCATACACACACACACACACACACACACACACACACACACACTTTTCCAGTTCACTTCCTCCAGAGGCAACACTTCACGCTCGACTTCCTGCAGTGAACACACTGAAATGGGAGCATCCTCCTCCAGACATGGTGATACTGATACTAATATCTCTCCGCCTCTCCCTCTGTGTGTGTGTGTTGTAGAGTATGAAGTCAGCAGTAACGTTGTAGCTGTGAACGTAGTTTATTGGTCAGTGAATACAATCTACAACTCCTCAAGACCAAAGCCAAGCTGCCACATGCTGATTAAAGAATATGTGAGCCCAGGCTCACTTAAGGTGGACTGACTTAAGGTGGACCAGCTGTTCTCCTGTAAGTGACAAGCCGTCCCTCTGAGTTGTGCTCAGCTGTTTACTGTTTAACTGATAGCTTTAGTTGTTAGTTAAAGGTTCATTATTAACATCCCCACTGTTTGTATCGGGGAAAACACAACGTTGAAAAATAAGTGCGGACTTGTGGATGAAAGCGTCTGTTGTAAGGTGGATGTTACAGACATATTTATGTCTTCTTCTAATCTTTGTTTTGGCAACACTATGAGGTCGGACTTTTCACAAAGTCTTATTGGGTTTGGTTTGAAGCTGAAGTAATCACACACACACACACACACACAACACAGCTGTGGGGAATGTTGTTGATTTGAGAAGAACACACACGTGTATTTGTGAACACACAGGGTTTCGACACTGAAACCAAAAGCCATCTCAGCCTATCATCAGCCCGGCTGACATCAGTGGTACACAACAGCAGACCTGGGGAACGGACCACAGGAGAGAAGCCAGGGTGTAACTAGGAAGACTACGGCAATCTGAAAAAGGCAGGACAATACGCTGGCATACAGTCAGTGAAAAACATGACAATTCACACAGAATGTATGATGCTCATTGCATTTTGACTGATGACAAATACAAGTCTACTAAAATACAGAATAGCATTTAGTTTTCCTGTGGAGGCGTTTTCCTGCTGGACCAGAGTCTTTGTGAGGAACAAACCCAAAGACCGAAATGTAGAGGTAGACACACTCAGGCCTGGCCTTCATGTTACTAATGGGAGGCTCAAAGGCACAGTGGCTGTGGATTATAGTGTGGTTGATCGGTGGTTCGATCCCCAGCTCTGCTAGTTCATGTCACTTAACCCTTACCCCTTGGCACAGCGAAGAAGTTTCAGTTGGTTTCAATCTGCAACCTCGCGGCCGGACGCTACACACTACCCCTCTAAACTCTCACACGGGAAGAGAAGCATTTGATCAGACCGGTTGAGGAGACAACATGGCAGCATGCCTGTGTGCACGATACATGAGGCCAACAGGTATAGTGACGACAGCTACTTGGTGTTCCTGGTGGAACCGTGCCAGACCGACAACTTGTGTCATTTCCCCGCCACGTGGTGTCTTCATCTTCTGATGCTGTAGCATTTCCTCTGTCAAGGTGCGGGGCTTAATGACGGTGATGAATGGCCAGCTGATAACATCAATAACACCCTATTTTAATAATGCGTCAGATCCAGAAGTGGAAAAAAACAAGACAACAAAACAAGACGTAAACAAGGAAGCAGTCACATGTTCTGTAGCCCAGGAGCAACACACAGCTGTTCTGGCCTCATCTCATCTCGGGGAAACTAAAAGACTGATGTACGCGTGGGTCTATTTTGAGGCAGTCCTTGGAGCAGCCGGCTCTAACCGAGTCCTGGAGGTAGAGATGTGGCCTATCAGAGGCCGACCACGGGACGGGCACTGACGTGAGCCCAGATGCTCATGAGTCCCGTTTGTCACGGGCAGAAAAAGAAAGACACAAAACAAAACACACGATGGTGTCTCAGCCGTCATAAGGGAATCCCCCACATTCTCACCACATTTGACAGGTCAGCACTCCTAGGGTTCAATATGTTCTGCTAACGCTGCTGCTGCCTTTGGTGTGTTAAAAGATAGAAATAGTGTTGGTGTCACAGAACCGGCCCTCTGCCTGGTCTCTTTTCTCATTGTTCTGGTCTCAGGGAACCGTGCGGGAGTGGAACATGGATGCAACGAATCACCAAACTCACAGTGAGGATCGTGTCCCGGTTTTGAGTCACTGGCTGGACCAGCAGAAAAAGAAAGCCAGCAAATAATAACAACTTTGAGAGTTTGCCGCTGATGCTTGTGGCCATTTGTCGATGAGTCATACAGAAAGTTTTTGTTGTTTTGTTTTAGCAGCTGAGATTCTGCTATTCTTTTTTTTTTAACCAGCGTCACAAAAAACTACATTTAAACACAACTACAGTCCGCTACACCACTAGTGTATCACCCAGGCAACAAGCAGGTGTGCAGCCCCGGCCTCAATCCTAACCCTTCAAATACCGACCGACCTGCGTCTACAAACAGCAAGCGGCAATGCTACATGGTGTACCTTTAAAGAGCACAAGCACTCTGACTAATAGCTGTTCAAACCCGTGAACACACACAGACACATTCTTCCCATCATATTAAAATAGAACAGCACTTCACACACTACAGCACTGTGCAGCAGGCTCCACATACCTACAACTCTAACCTGAACTATATCTTGATTGCTGTGAGGACTTCTGAACTGAATTGGAGTGTGTAGACTAAGCCTCTAACACTAATAGGCGGACCGCGGTCCCAATCCGGACCCCGACGCCGATGTATCTGGACCCTGGACCTACAACCGAGTTTGACGGAGCCCTTCTTCTATTTTAGCCGCCGCAGCTTTTCCAGCCTTTACAGCAGTCCAGGAAACACACCGAACAATTCCATGCCTTGTAAAGCACATCGCGTGATGCTACTCAGCCAATTAAATATGTGTATTCCGATAAGTATCGCGGCTTGAGTGAAACATAGACAGGCTGAACAGTTGGAATAGTATGTCAGAGGAGTTATTTCACAAAGCGTTCTTCAAAAAGAGAAGAATGGACAGACTCAGTCTTCCCACGATCAGTTTAAAACCAGTGTGTCTCATATGTTCAGACCGTGGTGATTACTCAAAGCGGTAACGTGAAGCTCCACTACGAGACCAAGCACCTTTAAGCAGACATACCCACTCACGTCAGAGATGAAGGCACAGAAAATCAACCTGAGAGCCCAAATGATCAGAACCCTAACACATACAGAATATAATAATTTGGCTTTTTTGGGTGACATCACTTCACACCTGAATTAACTTTACTTTAAGATAAACATTTTTCAAAAGCTTTCCGTTTTTTCTTTTAATCCAGCCCTTGTTGTAATTGAAATGAGAGAACATTTATTTATTATTAGAGTTACTATGATTTATAATTCATCCAGTTTAATTTGAAATCTGACAATAAATATTGTTGAGATATTATTTATTTATTTGATAATCAGTTGCAGACTACTTACAGACGTTAACACAACTGCTGGCTGCTTCAATAATCATCACTAAATCAGAGCAGGTCAAAGTGTGGACCTGTGGTGAGGACATCCTCTCTAACTGGACCTCTGGTGAGGACGTCCTCTCTAACTGGACCTCTGGTGAGGACGTCCTCTCTAACTGGACCTCTGGTGAGGACGTCCTCTCTAACTGGACCTCTGGTGAGGACGTCCTCTCTAACTGGACCTGTGGTGAGGACATCCTCTCTAACTGGACCTGTGGTGAGGACGTCCTCTCTAACTGGACCTGTGGTGAGGACGTCCTCTCTAACTGGACCTGTGGTGAGGACGTCCTCTCTAACTGGACCTCTGGTGAGGACGTCCTCTCTAACTGGACCTGTGGTGAGGACATCCTCTCTAACTGGACCTCTGGTGAGGACGTCCTCTCTAACTGGACCTCTGGTGAGGACGTCCTCTCTAACTGGACCTCTGGTGAGGACGTCCTCTCTAACTGGACCTCTGGTGAGGACGTCCTCTCTAACTGGACCTGTGGTGAGGACATCCTCTCTAACTGGACCTCTGGTGAGGACGTCCTCTCTAACTGGACCTCTGGTGAGGACGTCCTCTCTAACTGGACCTCTGGTGAGGACGTCCTCTCTAACTGGACCTCTGGTGAGGACGTCCTCTCTAACTGGACCTCTGGTGAGGACGTCCTCTCTAACTGGACCTGTGGTGAGGACATCCTCTCTAACTGGACCTCTGGTGAGGACGTCCTCTCTAACTGGACCTCTGGTGAGGACGTCCTCTCTAACTGGACCTCTGGTGAGGACGTCCTCTCTAACTGGACCTCTGGTGAGGACGTCCTCTCTAACTGGACCTGTGGTGAGGACGTCCTCTCTAACTGGACCTCTGGTGAGGACGTCCTCTCTAACTGGACCTCTGGTGAGGACGTCCTCTCTAACTGGACCTCTGGTGAGGACGTCCTCTCTAACTGGACCTCTGGTGAGGACGTCCTCTCTAACTGGACCTGTGGTGAGGACATCCTCTCTAACTGGACCTGTGGTGAGGACGTCCTCTCTAACTGGACCTGTGGTGAGGACGTCCTCTCTAACTGGACCTGTGGTGAGGACGTCCTCTCTAACTGGACCTGTGGTGAGGACGTCCTCTCTAACTGGACCTCTGGTGAGGACGTCCTCTCTAACTGGACCTGTGGTGAGGACGTCCTCTCTAACTGGACCTCTGGTGAGGACGTCCTCTCTAACTGGACCTCTGGTGAGGACGTCCTCTCTAACTGGACCTGTGGTGAGGACATCCTCTCTAACTGGACCTCTGGTGAGGACGTCCTCTCTAACTGGACCTCTGGTGAGGACGTCCTCTCTAACTGGACCTCTGGTGAGGACGTCCTCTCTAACTGGACCTCTGGTGAGGACGTCCTCTCTAACTGGACCTCTGGTGAGGACGTCCTCTCTAACTGGACCTGTGGTGAGGACATCCTCTCTAACTGGACCTCTGGTGAGGACGTCCTCTCTAACTGGACCTCTGGTGAGGACGTCCTCTCTAACTGGACCTCTGGTGAGGACGTCCTCTCTAACTGGACCTCTGGTGAGGACGTCCTCTCTAACTGGACCTGTGGTGAGGACGTCCTCTCTAACTGGACCTGTGGTGAGGACGTCCTCTCTAACTGGACCTCTGGTGAGGACGTCCTCTCTAACTGGACCTCTGGTGAGGACGTCCTCTCTAACTGGACCTGTGGTGAGGACGTCCTCTCTAACTGGACCTCTGGTGAGGACATCCTCTCTAACTGGACCTGTGGTGAGGACGTCCTCTCTAACTGGACCTGTGGTGAGGACGTCCTCTCTAACTGGACCTGTGGTGAGGACGTCCTCTCTAACTGGACCTCTGGTGAGGACGTCCTCTCTAACTGGACCTCTGGTGAGGACGTCCTCTCTAACTGGACCTGTGGTGAGGACATCCTCTCTAACTGGACCTCTGGTGAGGACGTCCTCTCTAACTGGACCTCTGGTGAGGACGTCCTCTCTAACTGGACCTCTGGTGAGGACGTCCTCTCTAACTGGACCTGTGGTGAGGACGTCCTCTCTAACTGGACCTCTGGTGAGGACGTCCTCTCTAACTGGACCTCTGGTGAGGACGTCCTCTCTAACTGGACCTGTGGTGAGGACGTCCTCTCTAACTGGACCTGTGGTGAGGACGTCCTCTCTAACTGGACCTCTGGTGAGGACGTCCTCTCTAACTGGACCTCTGGTGAGGACGTCCTCTCTAACTGGACCTCTGGTGAGGACGTCCTCTCTAACTGGACCTCTGGTGAGGACGTCCTCTCTAACTGGACCTCTGGTGAGGACGTCCTCTCTAACTGGACCTCTGGTGAGGACGTCCTCTCTAACTGGACCTGTGGTGAGGACATCCTCTCTAACTGGACCTGTGGTGAGGACATCCTCTCTAACTGGACCTGTGGTGAGGACGTCCTCTCTAACTGGACCTGTGGTGAGGACGTCCTCTCTAACTGGACCTCGCTGAACATTAAATAAATACCCTGCGCCGACACAAAGTTAGTGTCTGATGTTGCCGTAGAGACGCTGGCACAGCACCCGCCAGACGGGGTAGAGGAAGACATCACTCTGTGGCAGACAACAGCCTCAATGAAAGTGGCAGCACAGCTAACGTGGCTACTACACACACACACACACACACACACACACACACACACACACACACACGCTGAAGCCCCGCCCCTTCAGGTCATCACCGTGGAGCGAACACGGCTTGACGGAGCTCACACAGAACTCGAGGGGCCGAACCCAAAAGGGTCGTGAACAAAGACGGTCCTTGTTGTGAGGAAGTGTTGTGACAGTAGTGTGGCAGCTCGAGTCATGTGGACGGTGTCCAGGGGGAAACACTCCTCTGAGATGACTGCACACATTTCAGAAATCATAGCGACCATTGTATTGAAAATGAAGTGAGAACTCACCTCAGGTTAACTAATCACTGTTCATAAGGCTGCTTTGTTTCAGTTCTGTTACATTATTCTGGTGTATTCTGATACTTAAAAAATAGACACACATGCTGAGTCACATTTTTATGGTTAACCACAGATACAAAAAGAATAAAGCGAAACATTCACAATGAAAATAAGTAAATAACTACTATATCACTGCCAGTCAAAAGGTCAAAGATTCAAGCTTTCAAACTAAGAACATCTGTTAGTCAGCAAAGCTTCAGATTCATGACAGCAGACAATCCGTCCTGGTGTTACTGATGGTTCAAAAAGAGGTGTAAGAGAAGAGCCCGAAGTCACACTGGGGGTCTTAATAATGAGCATCTCCAAAGGAAGCAGGTGACAACTGTGCTCAGGGTTTTTCTAAATAATCCCACTCGTTTTCTACTTCACGTTTCCTAGCGGGGAGGAGCGGCTACATCAGGAACACTTAGCGCGCTCCCTCTCTTATTGTCACGAGTCAGCAAATCGATGAGCTCCAGACTGTTGAACACGTTAAACACGATGTGAGATGATCCAGGTCTAATGTGGGTAATTGTGATGGAAGCAAGTTGGGATTGCAATAAGCAGGTGAGCTTTATTTAGTTTGAAATACCTTTCACAGCATAACAACACAGACTTATGACATAATATCGGATTACAACTGACAGGGATTCATGCTAATTTCCCATGTATGTTTTTTAATGGTTTACAATGCATATACAATGCATACAGCCCGTTCTTCATTTTACTGTGAATATTGCAAATTTGACAAACTCAATCTCTTTAGAATAATAGCTGTCGTGCTAGCTAACAGGCATGTGTGTGTGTGTGTGTGTGTGTGTGTGTGTCATTGCATTTCTATGCACTATGCCACATGCACTCTTTTGTCTTCCACAATGCTCACGTTGGAACCATGACAGAGCACATTAGCTGCACAATCCACTCCGTGGCTTCCTTCTTTAGTTCTGCTGACTCGGCAGAACAAATGGCCAAACTGATAACATGATGCGGGTGTTAGATCTCCAGTGGGCCGACATGGAAAATGACACGGCCACGAGCAGATCAAAAGGAAAACTGTCCGGGTGAAAAGACTCCTCAGAATTTAAATTAGACCAAGTGTTGCAGGGTTGTTGTCTCCTCTCACATCCCTCTGAGGGCAGTGTGTGTGTGTGTGTGTGTGTGTGTGTGCACACTGACTCACAGATGTGACACTTTGCTTTTACAACAGAGAGAGATCAGCGCGAATTCTATACAAAGCTGGATCGTCTCCGGGGTCATGTGCAGACAATCACACTGCTTTAAATTATCACTCATTCAATTCAATTGGTCCACTGAGTACTTTCTTTCTGTTAGTTTTTATTTCATTTATAATCTTATTATGACCCCTTTCCCAGTTATTTCCCTCCACGGCATCATGCTTCCCTTCTCGCATCATGCTTTGTCCAGTATCAGGGTGTTTTTGTCTGATGTCACCTTTTTATTGCACCAATAAGAATTAGATGAAAAAGACAGAGCACCTTAATTCATTTAACTGAGGCTACTGTGAGCTGACGCAGACGGTTCAGGCAAACAGGTGCAGCATCATCCGGCATCATGTAGGCCATTAAAATATGTAAAAGCGTACATTCCTGGAAGTGTAATTTTACTGTTTATCTTGGAAGATAAAATCACTTAATCTGTGACGGTTATGAACCAAACGTTTCAAAGTCATGAAAGGAACGTATTTTACCTCACTGGTAGTACAAACCGCCCTCATTGGGAAAGAGTTTGTATCCTTACTACAAAGTATGTAAATTAATACAACATATTTATTAGAGATTTTTCTTCAGGGATAATAAGGTGGCAAATTGGATGTGATTTCATCTTTAGATCGTATAGTCCAGCCCTAGCTTATAGTTGTGGATGTCCCGTTGCTGATGTTGATAACAGGCATCCATTAAGAAGGCAATCTTTTGTATGCTGGTTTAAATAAAGTGTTTTACTTCAGTCCAGCAGGTAATAAGCGGATCACAGAGGCGGACTAGTCACCGCTGTGTTAGGAGTTGACCGTCAGCTTCATTGCTCAGGGAGAAGACGAGCCACCGCCCCCTCAGGCCGCTGCTGCTCTACTTGTGATGTAACCCAGTTGCTTCAGGGGAGCTGCCGCGTTGCCGTAAAGGACAAAGCCACAGGAATCGTTGCAGCACAACTTTATACTGTACTCAGAGGAAACAAGCATGAAGTGTGCTATAAGAGGGGGCATTCTGGGAGACAGGGATAAAGAGACTGGAGGACAAGGGTTGATGGATACAGATATTTCCCAAATAATAATTTACAGCGTTTGAGGTAAGGTATATCTGATATATATATATGCCTTGATCACTGAAGAAAACTTTAAACTCCGTATTCTGACATATGGACATAAGCTGGGATAGGCAGCTTAATGTTGGCATTTGGGAAATAATTCCATAATAACCTTTCAACATATTGTACTTCATGTGGATTGAGAGAAAACCTCCTCTTGGCTATGTTTTCAGGATTTTGACTAATCTAGCCTGTGACAGGAGACTTTGGCCTATCAGAGGACGTGTCAGAGAGAGAGGGTTCCTATAGACAAACGCATATATGTACGCTCATCCCTTCAGATAGAAAAAGCTAGATGTCCTGCAGGAAACAGCTGCTATTCCAACATTGGCAGCAACTCCCTCCCCTGCAAAGTAACCCAGAACAAGGTTAGATGGACTTATCAACAGAGAGCCTGACGGCATCAGGGAAGCGTTTCAGAGATGGAGAGAACATGTTGCTCACGGTTTAGCCTCCTGCTCACAGCTGCAGCTAGCTCGCGGCTACCGTTAGCAGAAGGCTAAACTATGAGCAACATGTTGGGGCTAGCTGAGCCTTAGAGTCACGGTGTCATCTCGAAGGGCTTTACAGGACAAGATCACGATGAAGACTGGGACATGAATAGTACTCTACAGGTTACTGTATGATGAAGATTTGGAACTCATACAGGTTATTCTGGTATTTTTGCCCAATCTTTCATTGTTAAATGACATTAAATTGAGATATAAACACCGCTGGGAAAAAGGCTTCTATTTTCACAGCTGTAATGTTCTGTGACTTTCTCCTGTGGGAAGCTGGTCTAACTGAGGAAGAACAGCTTGAATAAAAGTCCAAGTGATTGAATTGCATGCGTACGTGATCTCGCCCTCGGTGTGACCTCACCTGATGTTCTTTGGTGTAAAGCCACAGTGAGAGAGGGACGACTTGGTTTCCTCCTTACAACAGGGTGGCAAATAGCAAACCCTGGCTTATAAACATGACATTCACACATAATTGCCCCTTGGATTGACAGTTAGTAGTGTCAGTCATCTTTACCATTAAGTTCCATTACACACCCCACAGGTTAGAGAAACCGGTTTATTCTAATATTCGGCTCAAACAATCTAAACTCTGCTTTGGCCCAATTATATAATTTGCATTATTAGAGGGTTTAGGCATCAGTGGAAAAACAGATCCAGGACAGGATGCTGCGTTGTGCGTTATGGCCCCACTGTGGCGCTGATAAGATTCATTGGCCCCTCATTCCTCTCTCGGCGTGCTGTAACCAGAGTGTCGACTGGCGGGGCAGACAAACCCAGTGGCCTATCTCCTCTCCAGCTGCCAGACAGTTGTGCTCATTAATTGCCAACCGATGTTGCCGAATGGAATTACAAATTCAATTTACATCCACAGCGTCCGGAGGGGACAGAGAGAGGAAGCCCGCTTCACTTTTCAATGAGAATGCAAATTTGTTTACACTTTTTTTATACACAGTTGTATAAAAATTGAAAAAAGAAAAGTTGCATCTCACACACACATCAAATGGCATGCAGCGCCCTAACGAAATGGGGCATTGGGGCACATGCTAGATTAACTAAAAAAAAAAATCCTTGAGTTGAGCAGATTAAATAAGAGCAGAGATTATGACTATGAGGTCTATAGAGGGGGGGGGGGGGATGAGGATTTACAGCTGTTGCTGCTGCTGGTGACAATGATGGTGGCCATGGTGGTACACAAAGGAATCCCCTTTACACAGTGCACTCTAAATATGGCTGGGAGAGTCAGTGAGGGAGATAACTGAGGAGGTGGGAGGTTTGTCTGCGTTTCAGATGGGGCGGGATCAGCGGAGAAAGGAAAGAGGAAGCAGACAGTGAGATGATGTATGTATGTGGGAAAGAGACAAAATACATGAAGAGACAGCAGGTGAAAGGGGCGTGGACATGAAGATGGAAGAGGAGCCAGAACCGAGGACAGGAAAGGGGGCCAGTTGGTGTGGATCCAGGTCCTGGGTGCTTTAACACTGTTATGCAAGCATCAGCATCAACACACTCGCTCTCTGCATTCCTCCTCCTCCTCTGCTCCATCCATTGCTGCGTCATTTACATCATGGCGCAGCCCTGTTTGCCAAGCTGGTTCTGCTGTTGTTGGACACTCTGCACCGGTTCCCCTTCAGAAGCTCCTGTTTCCTCCCACAATACCCTTCAGGTTCGGTCAGGTTTGAGCTCTGGACTACCTGTAGACGTCACTGCGTTTCATTTGTTCAGTTCCACACATGTATGAAGTGCTGTGTGTTAGAGATATGTCGAAATTAAAGGGTCGGTTTTGTTTACCATATATCATCATGTTAATAAAATTATACGATTTTGAAAACGGTGCTTTCTCCACATTTAAACACAAGAGAGAATGATCATAGTCAATAACAAATTATACATCTGACTCAGTCAGTCTAGTTCACCCAAAATGTTTAATACTTGTTCTTGACGATCTAGTTTCCTTTTACAAACTATATTATATAGATCCACAACTACAATCGCACAAATCCCCAACCCTACACCAAACGCTGCCTCATTCCTAACACACTGCATATGCACACAGAAGCCTCCTGACATTACAATTCACCCATAAAGACACACACACACACACACACACACACACACACACACACACACACACACACACACACACACACACACACACACACACACACACACACACACACACACACACACACACACACACACACACACACACACACACACACACACACACACACACACACACACACACACACACACACACACACACACACACACACACACACACACACACACACACACACACACACACACACCGTGGTTTGGGATTCACATTTAACGTGGGGCTGTGACGAGGCTCCAAAGTCCCCCTGGAGCTGGAGTGGCCATTTCACACCTCGTTTCACCTGGTGCACAAGCACACTCACTGCACGTGGGCTCACTGTAAACACATGCACATAACCTCTGAAATATGTCACTTGCTCGACTGTCAGTTTAAAGAAAATCAACTCAGCAACAGGAGCTGTGTTTCTGTTTCTTTAAGAGCATGAGCCGACTGTCCAAGGTTGATTGATCCAAAGTATTAACACAACCTTTGGACAAAGCTTACAGAGGCTCATTCAAACTGACCAAATAGTATTTGGTCAGTTTGGTCTTGAGTCCTTTTCAGATTTTTCTTGATTACAGATTGAACCACAGACATGAACATGAGTAAATATATTGTACAATGTTACAGACAATTGTACATGTGAACATTTCTGTAGAGATATCGGGGCCAATCCAGGCTTATTTTAAACAGATCTTTCTTTACTGTACTCTTCTCATGCTGGTGTTGCAGCACTGCTCTCCAGCCTCAGTGTCAACAATGTACTGTATACAAGGGTGAAAATTAAGATTCAAAATAATTTGTGTGCACCGGTGATTTACACCAGGGTTAGCAAGCCAGACACATTGGCTAAGCTCTGATGTCAATTAGCAGAGAACATTGTGGAAATCATTCAGTCAGAAGCATCTCATTTCGATCCAGTTCTGGAAGTCACTTTCACCGGCTGACATGAAAAAAAACTTTGGCAGGTTCAGATTAATTCTTGAACTTGATGACCAGAATGAACTTGGTTAAATGTCTCTGCAGCCCAGTGATTTCACGCATCAAAGAAGAAGAAAAAAGGACAAGAGAGAAGGCGAGAGGACATCTGCTTCATCCTCATCAAGGTAGCTGTGGTTGTTACCTTGACTAAAGCCAATCAGAGTTGAGCTTGCCTTAATTGGCCACTTTATCTGCTGAACAGTATCCTGTAGAGGCATCATGCTCCCCTGCAGGGCAACAGAAACAGCATTTTATGAGTACGACGTTAAAGTGATGTCATTCTGCTGCACCCTGGAGCCTTCGAGCCCCATACAGCTAATCATCGGTCCAGTCTCTGATGAGGCCGGCTGGCCGGTCCTCACTACAGCCACAGACTACGACTCTGCTGTCCAGTCTCATCTTCATGCCATAATTTCCCCCCGAAAGCAGCTTGTACCACCATGATTCGGTTACAAAGTGCCTGCAGTGAGTGCATCACATAGAACTCATCACTACAACGTGACAACTGAGATTTATTTATGTTGAAGAGACACATATTTGGTCCCGTGAAAGGGCCCCTCAGTCTGCAGTACAACACCTCTTATACATTGCATAACAGTCAGTTGCGAACTTGCGATGCACAAACACTGTGGATCTGAAACCACATAACAGCCATTTGTGTTGGAGGAAAAGAGAAGAAACAGCATGATCATAAAAGCATAAAGTAATGAGTAGCAGGGAAAAAGCCCTCCCATGGCAGTAAATAAACTGAGGGACCGACCACTCAATGGCTCCCCACGGACAGCACTAGTCCTCTGCAATGAGAGAAACACCAGCTTGAACTCATTTCACAAACACTAAAAGCAGAGCTGACTGGAACCCCCAGGAGAAGCTCAGCATGGTGCAGGAGAGGCAGGGCGGCTCATGATGCTCGCTTCCTAAGGCCCCAGAAAGCCAACACAGGCCTGGTACTACAGTTATCAAGCACAATGAAAGGACCAGTGATCAGGACCGCAGGAAGCAAGCAGCTACATTTTACATCTTTTTTTTTCCTATTAGTATCATATTGTTGGTCATATTGCCACAGCATTGATCAGCTCGAGCCCCTCCACCCAGACATGTCTAAGCGACATAGCCGGTGGTCCCGGGTTGTCTGAGCGATCACTTCAAGGGCTCGTCAACCCGGAAACCGGTCCTGCCAGCCTTCATTGATTCAGTCGGTAGACCAGCTCAGCTCCCAGGCTCAGCTCTGGCAGAGGAAGGAATGGAAATGATGGGTTGACGTGATGGATGGTTACTGACAAGAGCCCAAGCGCTCTCCTGGAGGAGGGAGAGGTGTGGACACAAAGTGCAAATCACATCCTTCTTTACTGTTGTGGTCCTGCAAGCATTGCCACTTGAAAGTGGCAATAAATATTTCCTTAAAAATTGCCGCAATGTTGCACAGGAGGGTGTCCATCGAATGTCATAGATTTCATCGTGTAGTAGAAAACTAAAAGCATGAACCAAGGAGAAGACCACATAAAATGCTCTTCATTATTTTTTTTTAGCATGATCACCAATCTCCAAGAAAAGATCGATTTGAATCTACGGTCTTAAACAACGGGAGTCAGCCGATGCCGTTGGCATGGAGATTGAAGCCTACTTGTGCGTTCTGTATAAAGGTCAGCGAGCTGCATGCAGTGGCATACACTGATTTGATGTGAAACGTAACTGAAAAGAGTAAAAGAAGCAACTCTTACACCACTGATAGAGCAGCAGTAAAAGCTGGGTTGTGCAAACAGCATGAGCAGAAAGGCCCAGACACACACTCAGGATTCAACCACATCAACGGACTGCAGATGATCTACAAAAGCATCAGTGAGTCAGTCAGCTGTGCTTCTGACAAACTCTCTCTTTCTCGCCTCCTTGACAGCACCACACCTCTGCATTTAGCTGACCACCGGGGTACTCGGACTAGTTTCGAGTTGATCCGGCAGCTGAAGCCACAGCTGGGATGTGGCTGCTGACTCGACACACCCAGAGATGGAGGGGTCACACAGACGGAGATCGCTCTGGAAAACGACAACTGCACCAAGAGGTGTCCGTCTATCGCGCGCATGATTCTTTTCATTTGAAATTGCATGTGCATGAATCATTGAAACCTTCATTTAGAAACAGTCAGAATGGCCTGGCAACAGCAATCACTGGTGTCCATGGCTCTGCTCCTTTAAGAGGGGCATTTCAAGACATTGATGATCCCATTGCACACAAATAGAGATAATAAATAAGTGTTTAATCCTGAACTTAAGTTAAGACTTTGGACCAAATCAGTTGACCAGTTCAAAGAAATATAGGGCTTTGTACTCTAAGGCGGGGTTATAGGAAAAGGGCCTGACAATGAAGAAGGTCCAGGTATTTTCATCTGAATTCTATCCGAAGATAAAATAGTTTTTGCCTCACTGAGCAATGTAAAAAAGCTTTAGTGGAGCCTTTCGTTGTTTTAAGAACACCTGAGACACAGTACCAGTGTTGCTGGAGTAACAACTATATTTTTTGACGTAGACTCTTCCAGTCAGAGAGCTCCTTCTCTTCCTCTGCAAATATAAGTTGGTACACATCATGTCAGCTAACCAGTCCGGCAGTTCAACACCCTGATGTTTGTTAACTAAACAGAGAAGGTATGTGCAGCAGAGGAAGCCCGCTGCATGACTGAATGGTACACTGACGTTTAGGCTAGGAGAGTGTCAAAGACTGTAACTCTCTCTTTAAACAGTTGCTTGGTATTGGAGACATCCGCCCAAAGCACCATTTATGGCGAATGAATCCATCACCCTCTCATTCTCGCTCCCTCTCCCTCTAAATACTTTCCACATTAGTTGCCAAGTGATCAGCTCGGCCTGTGCTGAGGATCCTGCCTGTGTTGGGCTAACTAACAGCACTGAAAGCAAAGCTCCGACTGCAAAAGCCCATCAGACCTGGCTTTGGACAGGATGACAGACCGACTCAGCCGAGCCTTCAGAGGGCTGTCTAGCACCCAGAAAACCAAGAAGAAACATAAAGAGAACACTGGTATGTTTTCTCACATCTTTGAAGCAGTGTAAACAACAGGAAGGAAGATTTGATGCATTTCTGGCAGAATTTTAAATTATATCAGCCGGCTCAGGCCTTACAGTACCCCGATCTTTCCTACACGCTCCCTAGCCTCTCATCACCATTTCTCTCAGGCATGTGCCAGACGTCTGGGACCAAAAATGCAGCAGTGCAACATAGCCTTCAGGGTAATTAGAAGCACACCAAAACATCCATGTCATGAACATGGCATCGCAGCACTGGGACGACAGAGACGTAGAGACACGTCCTCCCCGTCCTTGCTGGCTGCAGCACGTTGGGTTTGTTTTTCAGGCAGATATCAGACGTCCAGTCAACAATGTGTTCCAACAGTTATGGCAGAGAAAGCAACCTGTGGCTGGGAACTGGAAGAACTGCTGATGCAAACACAATTCAGGGTGAGATTAAATGTTGCCCTCAATCAAACTCCAAAATAAAGCACAATCAACCACAGAGGAAGAATGTGGGCCAGCTCTATGGTGAGCGGAAACAAAAGGTCTGTGTGCCTGAGAACGTTTATGCTTTACAGCCCAGCAAACAGTCAGAACAATAAAACAAACTAGAAAAGGCTCTTATGTGGCTGTACAATAATATGGAAGTGTAGTCTCAACACCGAATAAAAATGGAGAATTCCACAACAAGCTTACCCATAGGTTGTTTTTCAAGTTGCTCTATTTGATTGAAATTGTTTCCTCCATATTCAGTCCGCTGATAACATTTGACCCTATCATTAATATGCTCTGCTACTCTACTTCTCTCTTGATGTATTCCCTCAGTAAACGTTGTAAACATGAGTTTATGTCTCAATCTCTAGTTTCAAGTCTTCTTCAATACAGCGTGATGTTTATTTCGTAAGTTGTGTTCCCTTTAGGAGTAGTGTGTTTTCACTTCATAAAAGTTAATTGGAACATTTTGATCGCTTCAAAGGTCTAATCCAGTGTTCGGTTGTTCCACCCTCTCGTATCACTTTGGGTAGCCAAAGAACAAAATGGATTCAGCTAAAAGCCAAGATGGCGACGGACAAAATGCCAAACATGAGGCTTCAAACCACAAACCAATAGGTGATGTCACGGTGACGACGTCCTCTTCTTATAGACAGCCTACGGCTGTGAGTGATGCATTGTAGCCCCGCTGAGTTTTAAGTGCAATGAGCAGTGGGCCGGACTGCATGTTTTAAATGCTCGTCAGTAACTGGTCATAGCGTAACTCAGGAGCTGATTTGGTCTTGTGTGCTCTGATTTATGCTGATGTGAAGAGTGCTTTAGAAAAACAGCTTACAAATACTTTACGTAACTTTAAGTGTTAAATTTGAGAACAGACTTTTGTGTTGTGGTAGAATAAGTGTTTAATTGGAGAAAATGAGTTGTCAATGGAGGATGAACGCGTGTACAGTGATGTCCTTTAGTCTAGAGCGGAATACAAATGGGGAATTCAAAACTTGGTTACAGTAAAAGCCTCCACCGGTGTGGGTGCAGCTGTGTGGAAACAACTTGATACTGTTATACTGATCCTCATTATTCCCGCCTCGTCGTTGGGGTTTACCTTGAAGTTGCTAGAGTTGACCCAGGAGCTGGCGATGCCGTCGACCATCTTGTCCAGCGCCGTCTGATCCTGCTCCAGGTCGTGGGACTTCTCCTTGTCCAAGATGTAATCAATGATCTCCTGCCCCACCTGCAGCCGGCGGCCCATGTCCTTCTGCAGGACCTGGGCCAGGCAGCTCTCCATGCTGGGCTCCATCATGCTGGCCTCTAATAAGCGAGCCCTCTGGCTTCCTCAGTCTGCCTGGCTGAATGACTGGCTGGCTGCTAGAAATCCTCCACTGTTTCAAGCAGCGAGAACAACAACAACTAAACAAAAGGAGCCCCAGTCAATGTGTTGGTCTGGGTGACCCGGAAAAGGGTGAAGAAAAAAAAGAAAGGAGGCAAGTGTACACAGTCTGATTGTATTTTTAACCCCAGAGGAGGACAGGCCTCGTCTCTGTGCCAAGTGCTAGCTAGCTAGCGAGCTTGTGGCCGTGCCCTAGAGATGGATGGAGCGGGGCCTGGGGAATGGCGGCAATGCAGCATGTGTGTGTCTGGGCAGCAGCTGGGGAAAGTTTACTACTCCCTCCCACTTGGGATTTTTTTCCCCTTCTTCTTCTCTTAAAGGAGTCTGTGCCAAACCGCTACAGCGGGGGTAGAAGAGGTGGTTTTGGAGAGCAGCGTGCAGAGCGGCAAACAGAGAAGGATGGAGAGGGTTAGCTTAGAGCTCCATGTCTTGTCCCGGGATCTGGCCTGGAGAGCCCTGAGGGAGCAGAGAGGACAGCAGTAGTCAATTCATTACCAACCCTCCTCATTGTTGATTCCTCCTGGTACATTACAATTCATCACTCAACATTTATTTCAGACTTTTGATCTGACAGTAAGAAGAGAGTGGTTTACCTAATAAAAAACTGACTGTTGTACAAGATGTAGCCAAACGTATGTCTGCAAAGTAAATCATGATGCCACGGCTTGAAATAATACTTTAGTTGTATTGTTATTTCCATTATGGATTAATATCTAGAAAGCATGAACCAGATCATTTTTTGCATGAAGAATGGTTTAAATCATGTATAAATTGATAATCCAAATATAATTTGTTTTAGTTGATTGACATACAATCAATTCGTCAACTAATTGTTTGAGCTCACCCGACATCAGTGGCCGACATTTTTAATGCTCTCTTGGCTGAATGAGAGCAAATCTGTGCTGTCAGGTTCCAAATACTCTCGGCCACGGTGTAAGTACGTCCCCAGTACTTTGGCATAATCCAGAGTAGAGTGTTGAATAGAGAACACTGCCGAACCACACGCCAGCAGCCAGTGATGACAAGTTACAGCCAGTGCAGCTTAAAAAAACAGATCTACTTTCAAGAATAGGCTATAAGTAAACTTTTGACAGTTGAATTCCACCCTACACACACACACCTCTGACAGCGTAAAATACTCATCAGCCCACCACTGCCCTGGGATCACAGGGCCCGAGGGGTCGAGCTTCAGTAGCAACTCCAAATATGACACAAGGATGTCGCTGTGACCGCTCCGAACTGCTCGATCATATGCTGACTGCACAGCTTCCCCAGGTGTGTGACAACGTTATCTACTGGAGAGGACTGCTTAAATATCCCAATCAGATACGGGCCTTTGTTGTGGGACGGGAAACTCAAACCTGCATGTGTGGAAGGAGCTAGATGTGGGCCAGATTCACAGGATTTATATGTTACCCACACTCTCCTTTTTAGTAGTCATATTGTTGTGAGACATTTGCTTGTTTTTAGTGAAAAGATTTGCAAAAATAGTTATAATAATTATTCATTTAGCCAGGACAACACAATAAACATGGTTCCTAAGGGTGTAGCGATGCGTCTGAGGAAATAGGGCATCTAGGTGAAGCCAATTTTGCAGCCGGTCTTTAAATTCCAGTTAACACAGCCATACAACTTAACAGACCTGTTGGTTCTGCTGCGTGAAGGCCTGGTTTCTTTCAGCCTGTTATGTGCACATGCACTTTTTATTCTAAAAAAAAAAAAAAGGCGAGGTGTGAATGTTTTGGCTTGGGTTTGTTTCTCTCTTTTATGTGTCCTATTGTGTTTCTTATTAACATATTGAACATATGCATGCTCATTGCTACATTATTCATTTAACAGTTTTCAAATTGATGTAATAATGTATTAGGTCTATAATTATGAAGCTCTTTGAGCTGTTAAAATAGCAGTAGTTGTGTTATAGCATCGTTATACCATGAAACCATTACACCAGAAGTAATTCTCCATGTTCCACTAACACCAGACTACTCTCACCGTTGACAACATCCAGCCTGGCCGCGCACATTTGCTCGGTGTCGGTCATGTCTCACTCAAACACGCGGGCGGGCGCGCGCGCACACACCTGCTTTTTTTTCTTTTTTTTCCAGCGTTAGCTGAGCTGTGGCTAGCCCAGAGCCTGACCATCACTGCTAGCTGTGCCAAACGAAAGGAGCGCCTCTGACAGCTAACGCGACGAGAGCCCGCTGGCATGTAGCGAGAGCTTTCCCTCTAATGTACGCTTGCGGCCATGACACATCCCGTGCTCTTTGTCTCTCTCTGAAACAGCTGGCCAAAACAGAGTAGGTGTGTTTCGGGAATGAAAGCTAACGCTAGCCCCTCGCGAAGCCCTTCCTTTCAATGAAACGTCAGTTCAGACAGGGCAGCACAAAGAGAAGGAAACGGGACGAGGCGGTGTCCCGACTACACGTATTCTCCCACTTACCATATCCTGCTGAAACGCCGCAGCGGTTTCGGACATTCAGCTCGCGTTTCTCGGCTTAAATGTGCTGTCTTCGGCCTCAAATCTCTCCTGCCTTTCTCTTTCTCGCACTCACTCTCTCCACCCGGAATGCTGCCTGCAGGACAAGAATGGGATCGTCGTGCGCAGGCGCAGTCGATCCAGGGATGATGTTGGCACTTGGAAAACTGTCGCATGGCAATGTAAAAAAAAAAAAGAGAAAACTGTCGGATCGTGGTGTATAACGCGACGTGTGGCGACACCTACTGGACGCATGCGGCCAGTGCGGCGTGGTTCAGAAGGTTAAAGAGAGGTTTCAAAGGTTCAGGGTCCGTCTCGAGACAAAATGGCTTTATTGCGATATATTTCCGGAAATGTCGCACCCCTCAAAAAAAGGTGTCTAAATTACATATTTACATAATATAACTATATTATTTGTTCTATACAGTCTCTACTTTGTAAACGGGCCTATGAGTTTATGTACATTAATCAGATAATGTATTGTATCTGGTCATAAGGTGTTTTTTTTTACCCATTAATGTGAAGCATTAATATACAGAATAAGCCAATCACCTTCAATTGGGGTTGAAAGCACAATCATTTAAATTTGGTTGAAGACACATTTAGATTATTGCAATCCATTTTTTATTGTACATTCTCACATCATTTATCTTTAATGATCATAGTTTATATAGTACAAATTTAACCACGCTTTTAGACAAATGTGCATGACGGAAAATAAACAAAAGAAATGCCTGTTTTGCATCAACATTACGTCCCTGTGTGGCAAAGGAAACGGCCCACTCCAAGACAGAAATACACATTTGTCAAAGAAGTCCAGTCTACACTGCCATTACTCAGGCTCACTGCGATGGTTGTGCGAGCTCCACCCATGGTACTCACTACTGTAGTACCCACAGCTACGGTGGAAACTCTCATAAAAGAGTCTTCCTCAAATGTAATTGGACCTCCACAGACTTTAAGACGCACTGAGATTTCTGAACACAGTCCAAAGACAAGCCTGATATGTGCAACTGTGCTGTGACAGCCAGAGACCCGAGTCACCGATCAAACAGTGGAGGCTTTCACTCTGCGTCGGCTTCCTCGCCCTCTGAGTCATCGTCCTCCTCCTCTTCCGAGGAGCGCTCTTCATCCTTCTCTACAGGGGGCATCTTGAGAATAATTTCATCATCTGCATCATCGTCAATGACCGTGGACTTCCTCCTCTCTAGGACGGATGGGGTGCAGACTGGCGTGGCGTCCTGAAATGGACCAGAGGAGATCATTAGCCACACATGCTCAATCTGCTACTGATTGGGGTCATTTTTGTCCGGTGTTATTCCTTAATCAGGGATTTTTCTATTAATGCGAGGGGCAGTGACATTAAACATATAGGTGTAGACTGGCACAGGAAATAAGACCAAACTAGACGGACAAAACTAAATGCTAAAAACTATAAATCCAAATTACTGTTATTACAAATATGCAAACCAGTCATTTCTATAAGTGTTACATAAAAAAAGGTGTGTGATATTTGTAACTGATAGACAAAGAGGCCTGAGTAAAAAATAGTAATAAGGATGCAATAATAATAATAAATCTTTGCAGGGTGTTGGTACATGGGTTTTATCACGCAGCCACCAGGAGACGCACGCAATAAGCTTAATGCACCACAGTGCTCTAGGCCCAGTTGTCTGACCCCAGACCACTGCTTCACCTGGGGTCATTTTCAGTCTGAGCCAAGAAACGCTACATAAAATGTTGCTGCTTACGCTGCTACACGTAGACGCATCCAAGGAATCGGAGGACTTCTTCTTCTGGGGCACCTGGCTTGCCTGGAAAGCAAAGGGAGCACTGAAGGTTAAGACGATGGCGACTAAACAAAGTATAGACACCAGTAGAGCAGCTCTTCAGTATAGAACGCCACGTTTTGTTTGGACGAGGGCGCCATCCATCACGGCTCACATGACATTTCCAGATGTTGAGGACATTTACTTTGTATTTTCAAGGCTGACTGTCGTTCTAGTTATGAATCCCCTATTTTTTTCCTTCTACCTCCCAGTCTCAAAAAAAAAAAAAAAATAAATAAAAAAACTTACGAATCCAGGGAAGTCGTAGTCGATGCCGTGTGCTGCCAGTCTCTTGCGGAGCTTGGCTTCCTTCCGCAGGAGTTTGTCTTTCATCTTGGTCACCTGCTCCTCTGTGTGGGTTTTGTTGTAGCGGGCCACGGCAGGGAATGAGGGCTTTCTGAACTCCCTCTTGGAGCCGACGAACAGCTTGTCGTGCACATTCTCAGGTGCAACTATGTGACCTGGGAAACGGCAGGGAGAAACACTGGGCAGTGAGTAACCAGATTACTCTGATTACATGCATGCTCACAAATACAGTCAGTCTCTAGCATTTCACCTTGCTTTTACCTTGAAACTGCCCTGAGGTTCAGAATTAAATGAAAAAAACACTATTGTTTACATGGTTGATTTAATTCACACAATTATAATAAATAGGCTTCATCATGTGGTTGTCTCTTCGACTACGTAGTTATTTATTGCATTACCAGAAAACATGCCATATCATTATGGATATTATTTACAGATTACAAATTATTTGAGCTTTTGTTGGCACATGGGTTTTATCGCTCTGCCACTGAGGGAGCAGGTGATAAGCTTAAACGCACCACGATGCTGTAGGCTCCGGTATCTGACCTCAGACCATGGTTACATCTGAGATCATTTTCAATCGGAGCCAAACCTAAGCAGGACGTCCAGTCCACCGAGGGGACACCTGCCCTCTGTAAAAGGTCATGAGAGCTAAGTGACGACATCTACGTCGTTGATGTTGCTTTGGGCTAGTGCACCGGATAGGAAAAATTTTGTCAGCAATCCTCGCTACCTTTTTACTCCGGGACAGCCGCAGCCTCAGGACCTTCCCAAACTGTTCGAAGTAAGATTTGAGCTGAGGTGTGTGTAGTTTTGAATCAAACACTAACCAAACAGATGTAAACTGTGCATTTTCTGGGTCTATTTTCAGCTGTGGATTCATACACATTTAGTGTGCGTGACTAGTTCCGATCCGTGCATCTCATTGATGCGTCTTATTATTTTTGGACGACAAAATAAAACAGTTCAGGCTTTATCCACATAATACTTGATGTCTATTTATATATAGATTTATGCTTTATTGCAAGTGTTTTCTAAATGTATTTGCTTTATTTATACACAGTGTAATGCTTGGATGGATTTGTTTAACTGTGGCATCACAGATGTCATGCTGTCGAGACTAAGATGTCATTTCACAATGTTAGGTGAGATGCCTTTATTAGGGTTGATGCCTGTCGATGTAAGTGCCCTCCCATAGTGTATTGTGTGTGGGAAGTTTTTTCAGGGCAAATCATATAAAGCCCATGTTGTGTCTGTAATCATGAAATAGTGATATTATGCCATCATCTGATTGCTAACTGGTGAAGGCCATCTGGCCCTCAGAGTGGAGCGGTGACTCAGATCAGTGGACAAGGGTTAGGCTGAGGTCTCAACACATCCACTTCCTTTAACATTTCTTTAAAAAAGAAATAGCTGAAGCATAAAGGAGTCCTTCTATAAAGCTGCAGTAGAAACTTTGATAAACCCACTAGATGCTGTTCTTCAAACTGTACTAATCAATATTTGTATTTTAAATGGATGAAATGATGATGTATACAATATGAAACTGGGTTGCACGACCATAAGCCCTGCTGAGCATTTTAGCATATTTCAGTTCATTTTGTTATCAGCATAAAACAATGACACGCCAGCTGCCCAGTTATCAACTAGCAGTGAGTAAATGGGTTTACATCATTGTCCATATTCACTGTAATCATTTCATTATTATTTCTATCAAGGCATCGTCTCTGACTGAGTAGTGGTAACGGGAGCCATACTCACATTTAATGAGCCTCTCTCCCATCAGGTAATTGTTCATGGTCTCTGCAACAATTTTGGCTACTTCATCACAGTCGAACTCTACGAATGCATAGCCTTTGCTTCCACCTGTCTGAGAGCAACATAGACGGGGAACACGGTGAATACCACTCAGTTTCACACCTGCATTTGATCAAGCTGGGTAACAATTTAATGTGATCATTCATCGTTATTCAACGGATTCAAATTGAAATAAAATCATACATCCAAGATAAAGAAAATAAATTGATAAGCACAAATAAGAATTGATACAATTTATGCCTCGTCAGAAATACACTAGTGTACTTAAATTTACCTTGAAACTGCCCTGAGATTCAGAATTGAAATCATTTTGGATATTTACAGATTACAAATTATTTGAGCTTTTGTTGGCACATGGGTTTTATCGCTCTGCCACTGAGGGAGCAGGTGATAAGCTTAAACGCACCACGATGCTGTAGGCTCCGGTATCTGACCTCAGACCATGGTTACATCTGAGATCATTTTCAATCGGAGCCAAACCTAAGCAGGACGTCCAGTCCACCGAGGGGACACCTGCCCTCTGTAAAAGGTCATGAGAGCTAAGTGACGACATCTACGTCGTTGATGTTGCTTTGGGCTAGTGCACCGGATAGGAAACATTTTGTCAGCAATCCTCGCTACCTTTTTACTCCGGGACAGCCGCAGCCTCAGGACCTTCCCAAACTGTTCGAAGTAAGATTTGAGCTGAGGTTCAAACAGCCCGTGTGGAAGGTGACCCACATAAACCACTCCAGGTGCCAGATGCCCCCCCTGGAAAAGAGTACAAAATACAATAAACAAAAGGGACAAAGTTACAGAGAAGATAGATTATTAAGTGTACATTGTGAAATGAAAAACAATTATCAGTTATGTATGTATATTGTGTGTACATGTCATTTTCGTGCTTCAGTTTCCTGGTGCTCCCTGACTCACATGGTCATGACAGGGTCGTTAGTAGCACCTGTGCTACCTTTAAGGGCCCAGTGTCTCGAATGGTAATCACTTTCGGTGTGTCTCTCTTTTCTGGGTCCAGAAGCAAAAATAAAGTGTGTACATTACCATACGAAGAGTAGTTCGGTCCACAGAAAAATGTTTCTTGTATTATTATTTTAACACTTGTGTTGGTTAATGCAATAATTGTTGAGCCCCAGTTTATTATGTGTGTCTTACTTCTGAATGGATTCAGAGGTTTAGCTGAACCGTGATGTATCCGGTGTGAAGCCAGGCACGCTGTCTGCTGCGGCCTGTATCTGAGCGCAGTGCGTTAACGTGGAGAACAGAACCAGTGTGAAGCCACCCGCCACGAGTGAAGGCTCCCGTTAGTACCGGACGGTGACGGAAGAATGACGTTACCGTTAAAAAATAAAATAAAAAATAAAGTCACCATTAGCCAGAAGAGCAATTACTTCGATACGTCGAATGCTAATTCACGATAGTTGAAATGTCCAAGAGGGTCACGCGCGCCGGTGGGTGACGGAATACAGTGTCGCACTGGTCCACTTAGGACGCACGGAGACGCGGCGAAGTAAATAAATAACCAGCACCCTCGTGTTTGGGAATCCATGGTGCCTTCAGGGCCACTGATCCCTCTCGACCCACCTTGCTAGATTTGTTCTTCTTCGCCTCCTGCACCTTCTTCTTGAACTCGGATTCTTGTTTGGGGTTCAACGCCAGCAGCTCTTTGGCCGGCTTAGGAGCCGTCCCTGCTTTACTTTCAGTCATTTCGATTAATTTAAAAGGTACGAAGACATAAATCGTAGAGTAAAAACAACGGCGTCACTCAACTCTCTGCGTACCACGCTGGTCTCTTCATCCGGTGGCCCATGCGGTGACAAGAGCCGACGCGCAAGGGGAGGGTCCCGCTGTATTATCCACAGCGGAGCCTCCACGCAGCGCCGCCGACCGGCACGGAGGACTAACTCATGCCTTACTGAAACAAACTACATTAGTATGCTTTTTGTATTGTTATTATGAGTTGTTCTATTACTATTATATCCTGATTATAAAATAGTAACTCTTAACTACGATTTACTATTTTCTGCATATATAAGACTGGAGCCTATGTTACTATTAAAACATTTTTGCACAATGCACAAATCCATGTACTGCAGGTATGAATTTCAGACATTTCTTATTTGATTTTATTAGTTCTATAAAAAAATGGAAAGTTATTTTTACAATTACTTTTTTCAACTTACTCTCACAATTATGAGGTATCTCAGCATCGGATAATGAGATAAGTTGAATGGGATCTTCTTGACTTATTATCTCATAATTAATATATTCCATCTTGTGAGAATTAATTAAAAACACACATCATCTGATTACATACATTTACTTTAACCCTTACAAATGAGAGGTAATTGCGTGGTGTTTTTATTGATTTTGTAATTGTGGAAATGCACAAAAAGATCAAACACATAACACATTCAAGAATAAACACATAGGGGGTGGGGCACTGTTGCTTTGAATTAATGAGTGTTCTTGTAACGTGTGGTTTGTAGAAACGCTACAGTACAAAAGAAGGAAAGGAGAAGGAGGAGCACAGGAGGAGGTGGAGGGAATAAAACAAGGGGGAGGAGTAAAACAATGAGGCCAGACAGACTTTAGATCCAGATCAGTAGTGCACACAGCAACATTGGTGGCTCTGAATTCATGACATGGCAACAAAAATCATCTACTTCACTGTGAATGGGAGACCAGAGCAGGCTGAGTTCCCGGTGGATTGCCCGGCCAATGATGTCAAAGGTAGGAGCAGGACATGATGTGACTACTCAAAGTTCACTTGTTTGTATTAGAAAGGCATTTTAAGGTATGTCTGAGTGCATACATACATATGTCCAATTATAGTGTTTAGAAATTAATATTTCCATCGGTTATATGATACTTTTTTTTTTTTTTTTACACATATGTAATGTAAATATCTGAAACGTTAGTATTAGTTCTATATTTGAGTTGCATTAACAGATAGAATGACAGACATATATTCCTTCAGCTTTTAAACATATTTTTGTGTTAACCAGACAAGAAAACATGCTTGATAAGTGCATGGCTGGTTGGACAAGCAGGTGAACTAGTGTATCAGTGTTGAGGCGGTCGTCTGAGCGTCAGCCATACAGCTGCCACTGACAGCTCCTCACTTGCCACACAGGGGGAAGGCTTCACATGTTCTTCATGTGTGCGGGGAGGGCAAAGGGAACCTTACTACAGATCTCACAGATATTGTCCGTGAGGCGTTGTTTGCTGATTGTTCTTAACTCGTGTTGATTGGATTGTTGTTAATCTAACTGTAGAGCCTGCATGCCTCTGTGGTACCACTCAAACATGACGCACTCCAGGGCTTTTCCGTGCTTTTATTAATGTCAATAAATAATTTACAGACGCTTAGAGGTCAGTTATAAGCTGTTATCAAGACAGACATTAGGGCTTTGTGCCATATCTAAATGAAAAAAAATAAAAAAAATTAAATGTATGAATTTGGTTATAATAAGTTGTTAAAAATGGATTTTGGTCCAGAACCTCTGCAGCCCTGTTCCAGAGGGTAAATGCTCATATGTCTAATTAGTCAAAGGGTTTTTTACACAACCTGGCAACTCAAAAGTTGTTGTTATTAGTGGTTAGATGATAAGAATGATATTATGGGCCCTTTATGTGCGAAGGCTGAGTCCTTGACCCAGTCAGGTCTGAATCCAACATGTGGCCCTCAGCTACATACGGATCCCTCTTTCTCCCCTTTCCAGTCTCTCTCTCTCTCTATATATATAATGAAGACAGAACTATTATCTTGAAACAAATAAACTAATAATGGATTTAGTTGTAACTTAATCATCCTTTATCAAGGGTCCCTTATTAAAAAGAGGTACCCAAAAGCTTGACAAATAAATGATAACTCAAGGACCACTTATTAGCTATTTCCAGACCTTTCCAGCCACACCCCATGGTCTTCCTGAGCGGTTGAGGAAAACTGTGAAATCATTTCTCCGGGGATAGCGTGAACCAAACAGTGAGCCGTTGCTTTTCAGATCTGTTCCGCTCTGCAGCCGAGGCTGGACCCCATGACATCTTGAAGCTGTCCAACCTCAAAGGCAACATCATCAACATCTCCCCAAGTCTGGAGCCCAACAGCCCAAACTGCTGCTACAAGCTCGAGGTGGTGGCCGCCGACTGCAACAGTGAGCCGTTAGGTATCTTTAACTTTGTCCCATGGGAGTCGCAGTGCTTGGGCTCCTTTTCAAAATTGTTGACGGACTCCCTCTTTTATTGTGATTTCAGGTGCAGAGCTTGCTGGTGCACTTGGATTTGACTTGTCCTCTATGGAGAAAAGGTAGGCACAGTGGGGAAGAAGAGAAACAGGACACACTAAGCTATATTCCTGAGTCTAAATGTCATTCACATTAAACGTGAAAGGTGAATAAGGCAGTGAAAACAGTCTTGTGAATAGTCACCGATCTGGTGTTAGGTGCTTTGAGACTTTGAACAGACCGATACAGATGTGTGGAGACCTAACAGCCCGTTGATGGTGTGTGTTCTCAGACTGCAGGGCCTAGAGAAGAAAATCCTAATTGAGGCTGGCGAGACTCCTGCAGTTGTGTATGAGATGAAGAAGCAGGTGGAGTCCTTCCAGGAGAAACTAGAGGTACAGTACTCAGTGGCCATCTGGTTTTTTTGCAAAGGAAGTGACACAAAAGGCTGGAGTTTGGCACGACCAAACACTGATTAAGACTGACCAAAATGTTACAATTAACTTTCATGAAGTGAAAACACACTATGAAAGGGTTAAAGGTTTAGGACGGAAACATGAACATCGGACAATTTCGTGGGAGCAACCTATCAACCACATGGTAGCCCCGCCCTAGAGCATCCCCTACTTTATGATCTGATTGACTCTGAATGACCATAATTTAAATGCGACTGAGACCATAAACTTTGAGGGACACAAACTCTACCCAACATCCTGGTTTCCAAGAAAACCAGGCAGCTGTTTTCAGATAATCTGTCATCCCTGAAGGGTCAATATGGATTTAATGTGAATAACGACGTGCAGCTCTCACCCCCGGCCTACTGACTGGATTTACCCGCCTCCCTTTCCAGAGTGTGGAGCACCTGAGCTGGCTGGGATTGTTTAAAGACCTGTCCGAGGGAACGCACAAGCCCTCCCCCTTCTACCACAAGAGAACCCTGCATAAAACCAGGAAGGAGTGCGAGCATGTGCGGGAAAAGTTTCTACAAATGAGGCACGTTCACATGCAAAACTCACTGAAAGCTATGCTGCCCATAATATAGAATATATGATATTATATGTTCAAATAGCTAGTAACCATTAATGCTCATGTTGTTGTCCCTGCAGCTCCTTGGAGGTGTCAGAGGAAGTGAGGCAGTACTTAAAGACCCCAACCTTTGACAACTGGTAAGCATGGACACATCTGGAGACGGGTTAAGGCAATCATGTACACCACCCCGGTGTGCTGGGCGTCCCTGTGCCTGTGATCAGGAACAAACCACCAGTGTACCTGTTTCCTCAATATACAGTGAGGCAGGCGGCCGACTAATGAAGTTCGTGCCCCGCCAAGCACCTCTGATGCTCTCTGAGGACGGGAGACGTCCCCCTCTCCCTCTGATGGACACACTCATCTCAATATGAATAGGCCGGCAGAGGGCTCACAAATCAAAAGGTCTTTGTGAAAGGGTTAATGAACGAACCATGTTTGAAGTGGGCTTCATGGGGAGGAAGCGCATGTTGCATTCAGCGAGGCTTGCTCGTCGCTTCATTTGTCCAAATGCTTTTAAAGCAAAGCAGAATGAATTAGACGACTCCTTTGAAATCTGCTATGTGGGCAGAGAGGTATTATGAAGGATGACAACAAATCCCATATTTAATGTCCCTACCCTGTCTGCTCAGCACCACGCCATTACTGCTGAAGACCTCCATCTTAAAAAGAAGATTCCAAAATAGATATTTACATTTTTATAAAGGCTCAGCAATTTCCTAAAACAGTCGGGCACTGTAGTTTTGAATCATACACTAACCTAACAGAAGTAAATAGTGAATGGGTCTCTGGGTCTATTTTCAGCTGTGGATTCATGCACATTTAGTGTGCGTGACTCCAATAAGTGCATCTCATTGATGCGTCTTATCATTTTTCAACGACAAAATAAAACAGTTCAGGCTTTGTACACATAATACTTAATTGTATATATATATAACATTTCTAGCCTCATCTATCAAATAACAACTTATGTCTATTTATATATAGATTTATGCTTTATTGCAAGTGTTTTCTAAATTTATTTTTTGCTTTATTTATACAGTGTAATGCTTGGATGGATTTGTTTAACTGTGGCATCACAGATGTTATGCTAAAATGTAATTTCACAATGTTAGGTGAGATGCCTTTTTTAGGGTTGATACTTGTCGATATAAGTGCCCTCCCATAGTGTATTGTGTGTGTGCGTGTGTGTGTGTGTGTGTGTGTGTGTGTGTGTGTGTGTGTGTCTGTGTAGGCAGTGGGAGGACGCAGAGATCATGGTGCTCCTGCAGGTCATGTACACTGATTTAGATTTCATTGCTGTCTTCAACATCGAGCCTGAAGTGCTGCAACAGTTCCTGTTTGAGGTGTACCGAAGATACAACAACATCCCTTTCCACAACTTCAAGCACTGCTTCTGTGTCACCCAGATGGTGAGTGTGTGTGTGTGTGTGTGTGTGCGTGCGTGCAAGCGTGCGTGTGCGTCGATTTATCGGGGCAAATCATATAAAGCCCATGTTGTGTCTGTAATCATGAAATAGTGACATTATGCCATCATCTGATTGCTAACTGGTGAAGGCCATCTGGCCCTCAGAGTGGAGCGGTGACTCAGATCAGTGGACAAGGGTTAGGGTTAGGCTGAGGTCTCAACACATCCACTTCCTTTAACATTTCTTTAAAAAAGAAATAGCTGAAGCATAAAGGAGTCCTTCTATAAAGCTGCAGTAGAAACTTTGATAAACCCACTAGATGCTGTTCTTCAAACTGTACTAATCAATATTTGTATAAAAGAGAGTGAATATTGCACTTGCAGTCATCATGTTGTTTGTTCAGCACAACTTCATAAGGTGATAATATTTCATTGTTGTATTTATGGCTTGTTCCATTTCCCCCAAATGGACAAAAACAAACTGTAATTAAGAAATGCAGAAAGCTTTTGATCTTTAAGAGTAGATGGCATCCTTCTTTTTGCCACAATAACTACATTTACATTGCTATGTATCTCTGAGCAGATGTACGGTTTGATCTGGCTGACGGACCTGAAGAGTAAGATGGACAGCGTGGACCTGCTGATCATGCTGACCTCTGCCGTCTGCCACGACCTCGACCACACAGGATACAACAACGCCTACCAGGTATGTGAAGGCCCCTCCCTCTTTGTGCGTCCGCAGATGCTTGCTGAGTCCCAACAGAAAGTGGGAATTTGGTTCTCATACAACTCAGTCATTTCGATTTGTCTAACTCAGACTCCTAAATCCTCATATTGACTTCAGCTGAACTTTAGAAGGCCTTTGCACACCAAGTGTTGTTATTTATTTTCCATGTATGTGGCATCCAATAAAAATAGATACCCGCAAAACGCTGAGGCTGATGCGTTCTATTTTAAGTTTGCTGTACGAGACCAAACTGAACGAGTTACTGCATAATGCATCGTGCTCGCTCACAGCCGGCGAAGACAGTGACAGCGAACAACAAGACTTTCTTTGAATGTGAGCAAATGAGCATACAGAACGGCTTCACCACAACTCTGTTTCATCACAAAGTCTAAACACAAGTCTGACCACCTTTCAGATAAATGCTCGGACTGAACTTGCTCTCCGCTACAACGACATCTCTCCACTGGAGAACCACCACTGCGCCGTGGCCTTTGAGATCCTGGAGAAGGTAAGGATGCCAGGCCGCTGGGCTTTCTGCCTCGACACACACACACGGTTAGTGTGGAGCTGTCAGCAGAACATGGAGCCTGTCCTCTCTGCAGTCAGCGACTGTGAACAGAGGGTTTTCTGTCTTGTAGACAGAGAGCAACATCTTCAGAAACCTGTCCATGGATCAATACAAGCGGATACGAGAAGGGATCATCAAGTGAGAGCCTCTCTCTGATTCTCTTAGCGGGCACATTTTCTCATGTTACTGTAGCACAACAGCACGGGGTACGGCTTTATTCTCTGTCGTCATTGCAGATGCATTCTGGCCACTGACATGACGAGGCACAATGAGATTCTCAACAAGTTCAAGTCCATCCTGACAGCGTTTGACTTCACCAACAAGGACCACAGAGATGTGGTAAGAGGAGCGCCAATAGGATTCCATATTCACAGCTAATTCATGCTAGCCTGGATATGAAAAAGGGACATTACGGTACTATCTTTCCATTTTTACTATAATTAATAGTAGTATCCTGTGGTGAAACTGTTTCTTCAAAGCCATGTCTGGAATTGTTTCATCTCGAGTTGCAGTGATTTGATTCCTTGTTCTTTACACACTGGGATCACTATGGAAACATAATGAATATATTTTATTGAAGTGGTGAAGATGCACCTGTTATCAAATCCTATCAAGATCCAGTTGTATGGCACCTTGCATAAGCTAGTGCGATTCAAAATGATGATAAGATAAGCACCAATAGGAAGTCAAATAAATAGAGACCAATAAAAGACCAATAAAATAAGAGAATGACAAATACAATAGTCAATAGATTTTTCTAACATGAATTCCCTTGGATATACAGTACATATGCATGCACATAATATATACACAAACATTTGTGTTATTTTAATATAATTATTTAGTTAAAGTTTATTTTTTAAGCACACTTCATCCTCATGCGGTTGTGATGTAAAGGGCCATCCCTGCCCAAACATGTCAAGTAAAATGTCAGACAGATGCAGATAGGAAAGCATTGCTAGTGTTGAGCCTGCTGGTTGTAAAAGCATGTATTAATGGCCACACATTTTTGTCAACATTAGGTTGTGTAGTTTACAAACTATAAAACCTGCTTTCATCATACTGATAGTGCGACCTCTGTGTTTCTCTCATAGTGCATGTAGCTCTATCTGATTCCTTCCTGTTGTGTGTGCAGCTGATGATGATTCTGATCAAAGTGAGCGACATATCCAACGAGGCGCGGCCCATGGAGGTGGCTGAGCCCTGGCTGGACTGTCTTCTGCAGGAATTCTACAACCAGGTAACCGAGTGGCCTGGTCTGGAAAGAATGAGGATTGTTTACAGATTCAGATGAAACAAAGTGAAATGAAGTCAAAGTAACAGAAGCCAGCCCTACATGTATCGCCCATGTATCTGCCCTCAGAGTGATAAGGAGAAGTTAGAGGGTCTTCCCATCACCCCCTTCATGGACCGGGACAAAGTAACCAAGCCTTCATCTCAAACAGGCTTCATCAGATTTGTCCTTTTGCCTCTCTTCATTGAGCTGGCCAACCTCTTCCCCTGCTTGGAGGTAATTCATTTGAAAGGTTTCACTGATATCCAACACACATACTTAGTTTGATTCTGACAAGTCACTCTAGATAATCCAGGGAGTGACTAACTAAATGCTGAGAGGAGGTTTGCCATTTGATCAATCCCTCACTCATTCTGCAGCAACACATCATCGACCCGGTCCGGAAGGCTCTGGATTACTACACAGAGATGGAGAAAGCTCTGGAGAAGGAGAAACAGATCCGGGCTCAGAGTGAGACTGCAGCCAAGAGCAAGGAGACGCCTGTGGGCCTGCAGAGCTCAGCCGGCAGCCACACAGAGGCTGGGCCTGAAGCCGTGAAGCCAGACGCACAGTGAGCTTCGTCTAATGGACCGGGCATCTAGTCTGAAGATTGTATGATTTTAGACTAAATGTATTTCAGCCACCTGAATTTGTACTTGTACTTGTTTATTTACTGGGCTAAGCAATAGTACTCAATGCTGTTCTGATCCGTTTGTGTTGTAGTTTTTGGTGGATGCAGTATTAAACGGAATGCGATGAGGCGGAAGCAAATTTTTACTCAACGAGCTAAATACTAATCCAACAGTAATATATTTGTTACAAAAGTATTGTTAAAGGTACAGTGCAACAAATTTCCCTGAATAATGTTTTATGACAGACATTTTTTTTGTTTATATAATAAACACATGTGATAGAAGTTGCATCTCAGGTCAAACATCTTAAGCATTGCATTGTTTCACTCTTGCAGAGGAAATTGAAAAATTTTAACATGCAACAATTTCATCTTTGTCTGTGACATCCACCGTAGTCCCAAGTAGAAGGGGACTGGCACAGTGTCCAGGTGTGTCTCATCCTGGGGGACGGCATGAGAATCGAGTAGTTCCTTCTGGCCAACAGCTAAGTTATGCAACAGACCACCCTGCAGCTGGTGCAGTGGCACAACAAGAGGGGGAAAAGGCAGGACAATGGAGATCCAGGGGCCCGACTTAACCCTGGGTTTCAACCTCTCATCTGCCCTTCCTGCTCCAGTCTGCCGCACTTGCAAGAAATGCGGACAGTTCAGGCTCTAAGAATATAAATATATTAAGACCTTAAAACACTATGGTGGGCAGCAGAATGTTTTCTTCCCCTCTTCTCATTCTTTTCTCTTTTTTCCTCTTTCCCCCCATTTTTTTCTTCCCCTCATTCAGACCTTTCCACAGATTCTGCCTTGTCTCGTAAAGAAAAGACCCTCTGCTGCCGGTGTGACCGTTCTTTTGGTTCATATTCTGCTATATGCTCACACACAGGCACTTCATGCTCTTTGCATTGTTTATGAAAAATAAAATGCTTTTCTTAGCAGCCAGGTCCCTTGTCTCCCTGCTTTGTCTCAGTCTCTGACCCAGGCTGTGACATATTTAACATGACGCTTTATAGAGCTCATCCAGACTCAGGACTGGACCGGGTTGGCCTGCTGGCACTCATCCCAACCTCCCACCTCACCAGCCTCATTTGGAAAGTTGAGCATGCAAATAACTGAACCATATAGAAAAAGAGAGAAGGAGTCTCAAGCTGCAGGGACGGCACCGCGGCCCTGAACACTTGGACCTGAGAAGAGTACCAGGTTACAAGGGTCCTGTTTGAACTTTGCTGAGATCAAGTTGCCTCTCCAGGACAGACCTCGGCGTTCCCTGCCTCTTGATAAAAGCTACACTTTGTTCACTGATAACTACAGCAAGGCCCAAAGCGGTGAGAAAACCTATGAGTTAATAATTCAATATTTAAATTATTTACACATTTTATCTTGATCGTAGGTTTCTGGTTGATCATTCATTGTAAGCCAAGAAGAAAGAAGTTGCTTTATTATTAGACGTCTCTATACACTCACCTAAAGGATTATTAGGAACACCATACTAATACTGTGTTTGACCCCCTTTCGCCTTCAGAACTGCCTTAATTCTACGTGGCATTGATTCAACAAGGTGCTGAAAGCATTCTTTAGAAATGTTGGCCCATATTGATAGGATAGCATCTTGCAGTTGATGGAGATTTGTGGGATGCACATCCAGGGCACGAAGCTCCCGTTCCACCACATCCCAAAGATGCTCTATTGGGTTGAGATCTGGTGACTGTGGGGGCCATTTTAGTACAGTGAACTCATTGTCATGTTCAAGAAACCAATTTGAAATGATTGGAGCTTTGTGACATGGTGCATTATCCTGCTGGAAGTAGCCATCAGAGGATGGGTACATGGTGGCCATAAAGGGATGGACATGGTCAGAAACAATGCTCAGGTAGGCCGTGGCATTTAAACGATGCCCAATTGGCACTAAGGGGCCTAAAGTGTGCCAAGAAAACATCCCCCACACCATTACACCACCACCACCAGCCTGCACAGTGGTAACAAGGCATGATGGATCCATGTTCTCATTCTGTTTACGCCAAATTCTGACTCTACCATCTGAATGTCTCAACAGAAATCGAGACTCATCAGACCAGGCAACATTTTTCATTCTTCAACTGTCCAATTTTGGTGAGCTCTTGCAAATTGTAGCCTCTTTTTCCTATTTGTAGTGGAGATGAGTGGTACCCGGTGGGGTCTTCTGCTGTTGTAGCCCATCCGCCTCAAGGTTGTGCGTGTTGTGGCTTCACAAATGCTTTGCTGCATACCTCGGTTGTAACGAGTGGTTATTTCAGTCAAAGTTGCTCTTCTATCAGCTTGAATCAGTCGGCCCATTCTCCTCTGACCTCTAGCATCAACAAGGCATTTTCGCCCACAGGACTGCCGCATACTGGATGTTTTTCCCTTTTCACACCATTCTTTGTAAACCCTAGAAATGGTTGTGCGTGAAAATCCCAGTAACTGAGCAGATTGTGAAATACTCAGATCGGCCCGTCTGGCACCAACAACCATGCCACGCTCAAAATTGCTTAAATCACCTTTCTTTCCCATTCTGACATTCAGTTTGGAGTTCAGGAGATTGTCTTGACCAGGACCACACCCCTAAATGCATTGAAGCAACTGCCATGTGATTGGTTGATTAGATAATTGCATTAATGAGAAATTGAACAGGTGTTCCTAATAATCCTTTGGTGAGTGTATATAATATTTCAGCTACTGTGGAGTCTTTACTGTTTTTCATTATTTTTTATTGCTTATTTGCTTATTTAAAATACTTGTTTTGATCTTGTTTCTTTTTGTCTCTTGTTTGCACTTTACCTTCTGCTGCTGTAAATCTGTAAATTTCCCCACTATGGGACTAATAAAGGATTATCTTATTCTATCTTATCTTAAGGGATTTCAACACTTTTTGGGAATCCCTCACAGCAACAGAAGTGATGCTGATGTGTTTTCTGTCTGCAGCGTCATCTGTTGGTCCAGACTCTGAATGTTTAAGAAATAAGCTCGACTGACCAAAAGACACCATTTACAGACTTGTAAATTCAATCTACAGACGGGACCATGGAATTACCTGTTATGTTATTTTCAGGATTTCACAAGATGTTACTGTAATATTTCACATTATTACTTCATAACTAGTACAGCCTTCAGACTTGTACTGTGAAATTCTTGCAAGGCGTGGCTATTACAACCATGATAACTGCAAACTACTGTGAATTCACTGGAATAAGGGGTTTCCCTACATTCTGCCATTGGAAAATTTCTAGCTGCATCATCTGGAGCTCTCATCCCCACCGAGATAGTTATAGTGATGGTAAGTTATGTGATGTCAAATATTTTCCAATAAATGACTGGGGAAGGCAGGTAACAGACAGCTTACTATTAGGACCCAGGTAAGAGGGCAGAGTCTATACAGAATGTTGGGGGTCTTCTGGTCAGGGGGGACAGGCAGAGACTCACCTGTCATCATGAAAAGTAAAAAACAAATAATTATAAAAAATATATATTATTGCTCTACTGATATGTGATGTAGTTGTAATTTATGTATGATTCCGACCATTTCAAGCATTGTTATAGTCAAAATCGCTGATTTTTAAAAAACATTATTTTCTATACTAATGTTATCTTGTTTAGATACGCAGACAACCTAGGTATATATTTTATTTAAGAAACATCATCTGTGAAATGTTTTGCTAAAAATAATTAAATGAATATTCCCAAACTCTATTTTCTTGTCCTTTTAATTGGAGACTGCCAATCGGCTTGTAGCTCCGTCACTGAGAGCTAAACACTCCACAAAGTCTCGACTGTTCTCTGTCCTGGCTCCTCGATGGTGGAATGATCCCCATTGACATCAGAACAGCAGAAAGTCTCTACATCTTCCGTCGCAAACTAAAAACATATCTTTTCCGACTATACCTTGAATAAAGGATGTAGCACTATAGTAGCACTGAAATGGCTCTTACTGATAGCACTTTGTAGTTGAACTTTATTGATGAAATTGTACCTTCTTGATTCTTGTTGTTCTGATTCTTGTTTGTAACCGTAGAATGCACTTATTGTAAGTCGCTTTGGATAAAAGCGTCAGCTAAATGACATGTAATGTAATGTAATGAGACAAAAAACTGTTTAGTGTTATGCTCGAAATACTTATTAAATAGCAGTATTACATGTTATCCAAGGTTGAAAAGCATCCCAAAATGTTTCATGAAGTTAAAAAAACTTAAAACTTTAAATCCTTTAACTAAAACGTTGCCTTAACCGCCAGGTGGAACTGGAAAAGAGAGATGCAGTATTGTTGTTCCTTTTCAAGTGCAATGGCAACAAACAGAAGTGAGAATAGTCCTTCATAATCTACCATTGTATTTGATTCATTGTTTTAACCTAAAAAACGACCCTATCCATCTATAAGGCCTGTGTGGAATGACCACTGCATATTCAGCAGGTTGTTATTAAAAGCCTTGCTTTGGTCATATTAAACGCCGCTAGAGGTCTCTCGGTCAAAACATTAACAAAGGACGGACTTTCACGAGGCGGTGCGGGCGCGTGCCCCCTCAGCCAGAGCGCGTGCCCCCAAACCTGATTGGACAGAGCGGGGCCGACGCCTTCTGCCGAGCAGCCAATGGACAGAACACCGGCGAGTCCTCTGCTTCGTGCCGCTGCGTCCACGCCGCCTCCCCTCGAGAGGAGTCTCAGCCGGTGTTCGATAGCAGCACTCGTGTCGTGGGAACCCGGCGAGCCTCAAGCCCGACAGCTGGTCGTGTTCAACCTCCTCTTGTTTGGAGTGATTTTAGAAAGAAAAAAGTTCAAGGATGGATCCGCTGGTTGCTGCAATTGACCAGGGCACGAGCTCGACGAGGTTTCTGGTGAGTGACGTCATAGGTGTCATGTCAAGTACATTTCAAACACACCGACTGGTCTTAATTGACTCCTGTGTTTTACGGTCCTCCGGTGTTTGCTGTCTTATTTGACCACGCAACGTGAGCTGGTCCCATAACGAAGCCTTCGACTGAAGAAGAACCTGTTGCAGGTGGAATGAGAACTTTGGGTCCGAACTAAGGCGACTTTAATTAGCCAGCAAGCCCCTCGAGCCCTGTGCAGTGTTTACGGCCTGCACTAGCTAGTTCTCTTCAACACAAGGAGCAGACATCAGCTATCAACAGCTCCCTGCGAGGAGCAGCTGAATGACCGTATGTTATGAGGTATGGCTTTTTACGCGCCGAGCTGTTAGCACAAAGGATATCTTTCTAAACTTTAGGCAAACAATATAATAGCATGCAATCACATAACTACTCTATCAAACCATGTGATGCATCATATATGAGGTTTATTAAGAGCAACACAACATCATACATCAGTAACATGTCAACCGTTATTTAATTATGAAACGAAAATGGCCCATTATGAACGTCAAGAAGCAACTAATTGCCAGCAACACTTTGTCTGCAATTGTTCTCAAAGATGAATCAAGTAGCGATGAGAAAAAGTGCAACACTGAAACTCTTTTAACATGTAGTACCACTGCACTCTGCAGAAACATTCCACATCCACACTAGACACACGCTTGAATGCTGGAAGACACAGAATGCCATCAATCAGCCACTGTTGGGAAGACATGCGTTGCAGAGGTGATGGTGACCGTGATCCGTAACTGTTTGTGACCTCGGTGATGTTTACAAACAAACCAATGTGATGAATAGATTTCTATACATAATAATAAGGAGGTGCTACTGCGACCTAACTGACTCCAACTGTTTTGGGACATTCCCCTTTTGTGTTCATTTCATACTGTTAAACCAACAAAGACGGCTGCTTAAAATCATCCCATTCCTAGTTCTATCTGTCTGAATACGTTGTCAACAACCCACCAGAATTCCCCATTTGTCGCTTTGTTTTCACGCTTTGGCAAAATGAGTCCTGTTTAGTGAGGCATTGTGAGTAGAATTGGGTTTCCCCAAGTAGGTCAGCCGGAAGATTCAGACTTGCCAAATAATCCAGCAGTTTGGAGCTCTGGAGAGATGGAAGTTCAACTTGCTGGTCAAGGAATAGATGGACAAGGTGTTTGGTGCCTGAGTAGATCTGGTAAACATTTTGCTGAAATGTGACTGTCGATCTTTGGCTGGGGTCTGATACTCAATTCAAATCTCAAGTATGATCTCAGGTCCTGTTAAAGATTTACCAGGAATGAGCCACGAAGAAGAAACAACATATTTAAAGGCACAAATTCCTACTTTACATTGGTAACCCAACCCTTTTTCATTATGCGTGCAATGCATCTCAAACTTATGTGGTCAAAAGTTCCGGTTTTGTATGTTCTTCACATACAAATCAGACTCTAACCATGTTACCTTTTCGTCTATATGTCTGGGCATTAGATGGGTCAATCAGCTTATTGCAGACATGTTGATCAATGGTAATACCATGACAACACAAAATTGGACATCAAATTACATGAAGTTATCTGTTCCAGTTTGTGCAGCTTGTTCATTTCAATGACTGCAAAGTGTATCTGTTTGTGAGGCACCCTGTGACTTTAAGTCACTGAACTGTGTGATCTTTAGTTTAAATTTGTCCCTGTCCTGGTCTGACCTGCTGAGACCATAAAGAAACAGTTTGCCTCGGATAAATAGTTTCAATAGTTTCTGTCCTATGCTGAGCTCTGGGTATAATCTGCCTCTCTGCCCGAATAGACAGATGTTTTGTCAGTGAAAGTGTTCAGAATGAGGTCTCTTGAGTATCTGTGTAAGTATATTTAAAAAGGGACGTTACACCTATGTTGAATTTCCCAATATGTATTTGTTGCACCACAAACCACATGGGACGCAAAGCCTGGCAATGATCACATGGAAACTTTGGAGTGGAAACACTCTGGCTACCGGGATGCATTACTTGTGTTCTAGCTAAATTGAACATGTCGGCATAAGTATTAGGCGGATGTCAGATTTCAACTTGAATATTTCTGGTGAAATTTTGGACTTAAAATCTTTAGATTTGTGGAAATGTAGATTTTCTTGTGTTTCTTTCTTGGTTATTTTCTGCTATTTATTTATTTCACTCCCATAGAATGTACAGAAATGCGCAATGCACTTTGACATATACAATTATCTGGAAGAGGAAGAAATAATCATTGCAATAAAGTATAACAAATAAAAAGAAGCGTGAGATTAGGGGTGCTACTTTAACTGGCCCGTCATGCAGCCTGCCCTTTAATGATGGCGGCAGGATGTTCCTGACTGCTGTCCAACTGCATGACTTCAACAGAATGGTTCCCTCTCAGTGGCACAGGGTTCAGCCTGTGTGTTGGTGTCCACTCTTTGTAGCTGTGGGAGGATCAGGAAGTGGAAAGAGTTCAAGGTAGCACAGTGCGTCCCGGTTTTTCCCTGTGTTACATTGCTGTGTTGATTTTTTTTTAGTTGAGTGACGCAAGACGCTGCATTAATTCAGCTAATAATAATATCATCATCTGCTCTGCTCTCTGTCTCGTATGTCAATCAAAAATAAAACTTCCCCACAATATTTCCACTCCTGCGTTGTCTTGCCTTTTCACTCGGGCACTTCCTCTGTATCATTTATTTGTATTCTTGGTTCCTCATTAATTTAATATCTCCACAGGTGTTCAATGCAAAAACAGCTGAGGTGATGAGTCACCACCAAGTGGAGATCCACCAGAGTTTCCCCAAGGAGGGGTGAGTGCTTTTTAATCGCAATTATTTAGCAATGAAACGGTATAACTTCCTGCAGACCAAGGGGACAGTCCACTGTCTTATTCTGGCTGCCCCACAGTCTAACCCCATAGACATTCAGTTTATTACTTATGACAAAGAAAAAGCATCAAGTCCTCACATTTGAGAAGTTGGAAACAGTCTAGTTGTAAATCCTGCTGCATATAAGAAATGAGTCACAGATGTTTCCTATCAATGTTCTCCGGGTTACTGGGTACAGTGGAAGTGCTTATGAGATGAATCTCTTCGTCTATTTGATGTGTGGGTCATAATGAGTCTAAGGTCCAGCTCTTATGTTTTCTTAGGAACCACAGCTGGCTTGGTTGATACACATTCAGATGTTACTGTCAATTAAATCTGCTTGATTTACACCAATACGCCCTGTATAAAGTCCAACAGGCCATATAGTTGGTGCAGCCTGCTTTAGGCCAGATCGGGAACATTATGGGATGTGTAAATGATAAATTAAATTAGTAACCTTACAATTTAGCAAATTCTGCCCTTCTGCTCTATGCTTTTCTAGCATAAACAATGGCTAAATCTAGGATACTGTTGCCTTAAATGCCCAAATGGCGAAAGGTTACATCAGCCAAAGGAGCAGCTGTTTACTTAAAATGATTCACAGAAAACCATCATAACAGCTTCCTCTAAATCAGGGGTCAGCAACTCTAGTTGTCCAAGGGTCAGGACAAAGGTACAGGCCTTACAAATTCAAAGAATACATTTACATAGACATAATTAGTGTTTCATATTTTCAATGTTATTTTTATAAGCCTCTGTCAGTGTGGACAGACTCCTCTAAGACATGATAGCCAGATACTTCAAATGCTCTCTGGTTGATGGTTGAAATCTGTATTCAGGAAACATTATTGCCGAATTCAGTCCTGATTTGGTTTTGGTTCAACTATGTGCTGTCCTTATTGGTGGAGTAAAGAAAAAAAAAAGTAAAAGAGAGAGTTGACATGGAAAACTGTAGCTTTAATGAAGAATGGACTGATGGGCACCGACTCATTTGGCTTTTAGTAACACTTGACCTGTAACAGTAGGCCTCACCAGTACTCAAGGCATACAACACAACATCATCCCTTTGTGTGAGGTAGGGCCGGCTCCCATCCGGTCGTGTGGGCTATTCACTGATAATGCGCCGACCGATGGATTTAGAACGTCTTATCATGAAATTGTTTCCTTCTCAAGTGCTTTAGGGCTTGCTTAAGTTTGGGAAGATTTTTTTTTAAATATAATTTAAAAATGTAATATTGTGTTTGAAGAACCTGAACACATTTCTATCCTCCTCATATTTTGAGTATTTGTTTTTCCATCAGCTGGGTGGAGGAGGACCCCAAAGAGATAATGCAGTCGGTGTACGAGTGCATGGAGAGGACTTGTGAGAAACTCTGTCAGCTCAACATCGACGTCGGCAACATAAAAGGTGTGGACGAGGCCTAACTGCTGGATGAAAGAAACAAAGAGCAACCACACCTAGCAGGGTTTCATTCACATCCGTGTTGTTTCTGTTTTCTCAGCGGTGGGGGTGACCAATCAGAGAGAGACGACCCTGGTTTGGGACAAAGAGACCGGAGAGCCACTCTACAACGCCATTGGTGGGTGCATTCTACATCTGAGTGAACAAGAACCGCTGCCAAATATTCTTTACATTTCAATTCTGTATGATTCCATTTTTACAATAACGATGAATAGCAAAGTACTTCACATATTCAAACATATTGATGGGGGACTTTAAAGGGGAACACGACCTAGATGAATAAATCCATTATGTTATTTCCAAGGCCTCAAAGTCCAATCAATCTGTGAACATGTAACCAGAGCAGGAAGTCTTAAACTTGTGATGTCATCGAGTATAAAGTGTGGAGCTGCTCTATCGACAATGAAAGGCTTTTCTTTTTTATACCCAAATTAGCTCATTTTTATCGTAGTGTTTTCAGTTGTGAAACAGAAAATTGCACAGAGATCATCTTTCACTAATTATTGTCTATGGAGCACCTCCACACTTTATACTTGATGACATCACCAGCATGAGTTTTAGCACTCCAGTTTTTGGGATTTGGTAGGGAGACTGTCTTGTGTCAGGTAATTGGACATGAAACAGCCATGATTTTGGGCGGAGTGCTGCCGTTTCTGCTCCCGTGTAAACCATTTGTGCTGTTAACACAGGCGCACGCGGCCTACAGGTCCATGGCCGGCTCTCTGTCTGCAGCCATAGTTTTGGCATCTGGTCTATTTTCTCAGCGTACCGCAAGCTAATCTGGCTGGAATTAACACTGACTTTAACTTCCCCCCCTTCCCGATTCCAGTGTGAACTCTGCACCAGACCGTAGGAATAATAATGTATGAAATGAGAAAACGAGATTAGCTACCCTCTAGTTGTATAGACACGCATAGACCCAATTTGAATACCATCCCTCAATGCAACCAGTCTATTTGTGTAAAGATTCCCTTGGCTGCAGCTTCTCTGGTTACAAACTTGTGACGTGTCAGACTTAACACTCCGTACCTCTCAGCTGTAACATCTTTCATTGAGCGAATAAGAAGGTTATGTCATCTGGGAAACAGCCCGGTGACAGCACATGACTAGGTTGCATCAGATCGTAGTGTCCCATGTCATGTCGGTCCCCGCCCCAATTCCTGCAATTCCTCAAGAGGCAACACTGACCAGTTATCCAGCCTAAAGCCACCATGTGTTTAAATTGTGAGTGATAAAGAAATCTGTGGAAATATTCAGATGGCAGCTGCCGGCCATAGTTTTGACCCGTGAAGCAGATCTAGTTCATGATGGATTCTTTTCATTCAGGCTTTGAAGAACGGAAGTGACTACTATAGTAGTACAGATTTAGTATTGAGATTCAAGTAAAATTATTCTCTGATAACTTCATATCATTAAAATAATATGGGAACAAAACAAGAATAACCAATAAGATGAACAGTAATTGTATACAGTAAATTCTAAACAAACTAAAGAGAAAAGGTGTCGGCAGAAATAAACAATGATATGTTCTTACACCTTTCTGCAACTTTATGTTTTAATAGTATTATATTATTGTATTTGCTTTCATCTTTAATACTTTTTCTTAAATTGTTTGACCTTTCTTTAATTTCTTCATCTAAACACGCACATTCTTTTCAATGTATGTTTTATAATAAAATGTTCGATTAGATCAGTGGTTCTCAAACTTTTTTTGTCAAGCCCCACTTTGGAGGACGAAAAATGTTCGGGCCCCACCGCCCCTACAAAATTGTAACAAAATGGTCCATACTGAATTTTTATTGAAATAACGACATTTTGTGACTCCTCTATCTGTAACTTTTATTAATAATAGAACAAAGAAAATGTCACTTTCATGTAAACCAGATTGCTCCATCGGACAAAAACAAATAAAACGTGCAATCACTTTGTTAGAACAATACAAAGTTGTGCAAAAAAAGAACTAATATTTGGCAAAAATATCTTATTGTAATAGCCTAATTAACATGTTTTGTACTGAATATCTTTTCAGGATAATAACAATAAAGTTCAACCTGTGAAAAACTAAATAAAACCAGTTAAATATATTTGGCAATAAAGAGTTTTACACTGCATATCTTTTCAAAACAACAATAACGTGCAACCGGTGCAAAACAAAACTAAATTAGTGCAGATATGAGCCTGCTTTCCACTACAAATCTTTGTAAAACGGGGTTGTAGATTTGATACGGCCACTCTCAATTCATGCTCAAAGTTGAGCTTCGATCTGTATTTTGTTTTGAGAGAGGCAACAGCAGAAAAGCCAATCTCACAGAGGAAGCTCTGCGCGTCATCACAGCCGTCCTGCCGGTTTGAATCAAACAGCTGCTGGTCCACCTGAAGCAGCGGCCGTCATTCAGACGCTGTTGTGCGGCTACGGATGCTATTATGAACCCGGACGCGAATTAACCACATAAAGTCGAGCGACTAAACTCACGCGAGTAACACACCATTAGGTCTACAAGTGTGAGTCGCAACTCGCAAAAGGATCTGTCGCGGTCGCGCATGCGGAACCGTAACGGCGTAATTTAAACCACAGATTTGAAAATGCAAAATGCATTCTGGGATATTGGCTGTCTCAAGTACGCACAAGTCTCATCCTATGCATCCCCGGTAAAATGGGCGGATCAAATCACATTCGGGCATTTTCACAATTATTTAAAATAAAAAAATAAAAAATAAAAAGAAATCTACATTTCCCCAACCCTCTCGCGCCCCACCTGTAATACCTCCGCGCCCCACTAGAGGGTCGCGCCCCACAGTTTGAGAACCACTGGATTAGATTGTAACTCGAGAATGTTTCCTGTATGTTGCCAGGAAGTAAATGATTTCTTGCTTTGTACATCATTTGTGGAGTCTTAAATTCCCCCAGACACATAAACCTCAGGTGAGCGTGTTGGTGTGTTGCTGTCCTCATGGCTCTCATTTGTAGTATTTATACTGAGTGTAAAGGGCTCCAGTCATTCAGATAAGGAGATCAGATAACGCTAAGTCTGAGAATTGCAAGTTGTGATAAAAACGTTTCATTTGAGGGGTCAGGAGATGATTCATGGGACAGAAATGAACACAAAAATAGGGCTATCTTCTTTCAACTTTGCACCTTCGTGAAATGTACCCTCTGTACATCTTTAAAAATGATTGGGCTGAAACATTTTGAGGAGCTGCATTTCTTTTTGATTAGACTTCTGATGAGAGGTGGCATGTGTACGGTGTTATAAACCCCAAAGGTTTGGAAACACTGCTCTAGAGGCGATGCTGAATGCTGTTGAGGATGGCAGAAGGCTAATCCATGCTCCTCTGCTTGGTCTGTAGTTTGGCTGGACCTGCGCACACAGTCCACAGTGGAGAGTCTCATCAACAGAGCTCCGGGTCGAAACAAGAACCACCTCAAGGTGAGAGAGATGCACATGAATGTGATCAGCATGAGCAGCTGTAGGCAGCCTTGTACGCTCCTTTTAACCCTGAACAAGAGCTCCCATCTGTCTCTCCACCCTCCTCTGTCTCTCCAGCACAAGACGGGCCTCCCCATCAGCACCTACTTCAGTGCAGTGAAGCTCCGCTGGCTGCTGGACAACGTGGCCGAGGTGCGACAGGCGGTGCAGAGTGGGCGGGCCCTGTTCGGCACGGTGGACTCCTGGATCATCTGGGTAGGGGCTCACATGTACAAGGGTGTTCTGACTCACAGCCTGGCTTTAACCAATGCTGCTCCACCTACAATTTGTATTAATTGTGAAGCCTCACTAAAAGTTGAAACAGAAATAATACGTTTCAGACTTTTCACTTGTAGTTTGTTTGCTTCACTTGATGATGTTTATTTACACTCTGGAAAATGTTGCGATTCAAAGCGAGGCAGCGCAGGAGAGGACACGGCGGAGGCTGTTTTCAGATCATGATCTAGAGAGTTAATGAATACGTTTCCACTTTCTCTGAAGCCACACCCCCTTTTTGACGACCTGTTGTTTTTTCCCTCAGTGCCTGACCGGGGGCAAGAACGGGGGGGTCCATTGTACAGACGTGTCAAACGCTAGTCGCACCATGCTCTTCAACATTCACAGCTTGGACTGGGATCCTGAGCTCTGCAGGTAAACAAACACATGCAGGTAAACACACACGGCAGACCACTGGAGAGCACGTAAACTATTCAATTCAATTCAATTCAGTTTATTTTGTACAGCCCAAAATCACAAATACAAATTTGCCTCTGAGGGCTTTACAATCTGTACACATATGACATCCCTGTGCCGGGACCTCACATCGAATCAGGAAAAACTCCCCCAAAAAATAGTAAAAACCCTTTCACAGGGAAAAAAGGGAAGAAACCTTCAGGAGAGCAACAGAGGAGGATCCCTCTCCCCGGATGGACAGAAGCAATAGATGTCATGTGTACAAAATCAACGTAACAGAGTTACAGCACATTCAATGAATATCACAGAAATTATTCATGTAATGAGTAGGCATGGACCACGAACTAGTGCCTCGAACACACTCTGACTTTTACTGACAAATACTGAATGTAAACACGACTCTTTTTGTTTCAAGAAAAGTCCCCGTCCTTAAAGTCCCTTAAAACGGAGTCACTTCACTTCACTGTCCAAACACAGACCCGTGTGTGATCATCTGTACACGATGACCCGACACCAACATCACTGCTGCTCTGCTGCTTCTAGGTACTTTGACGTCCCCATGGAAATCCTCCCCGAAGTCAGAAGCTCCTCTGAAATATACGGCTGGATGGTGAGCTCAAGTTCTCAAAGTGTTTCAGAGCTGCCATGTGTGTTCCCAGAGGGAGCGGCCGGCCCAGCATGCACTCTTCCCCTCATTTCAGAGTTGTGAGTGCAGCTAACTATCGGTAATCCTAAAATGTTCATGGCGAATGGTCTCGTGCCGTGTTTAAATCGCTGCAATGACCAAAGAAGTTAATGAGATCCGGTGAATGTGCTGATAGTGTTCCTAGTGAAGTAGTAAAGGATTTCCAGCTCAAAATATTATTGTCTTTTTGGAATTTACGTTTTTTACGAATTTCTTTTCTTTTTCTATTTCTTTGATTGATTTGATATGATGATCCCTGAAGAATGATGTAAATAATTAGTATTGATGGGCTGATATCAGAAGAGGCAACATAAACACAAATCAACAATCTGTTTACATTTTATTAAAGTAGGTCATAATGTCTCGTGCACACAGCCTCCTTATATAAGGTTTTAATGTAAGGAAGAGACAGATTTTTGCTCTTTGTATGTTTTCTCACTAACTAACGGAATTATTATCTGTTTGTGATTTTACTGAGCGCAGATCACTGTGAGGTGATTCTGGATCCAGGAGTCTTTTCTTGTGATAAATGACCTGATAAGATCCCATGTAGCTTCATCACACTCTGTCTGTTTGCCTTGACAAGACACAGAGGCTGTGTTAAACCTGATTGTTGCAACGTGCACATTGCCCTGCAGGTCAGAGGTCAGCAACGTGGCAGCTCTGTTTGTTTTCCTCCTTTTTTATGAGTTTTATTTTTCCTCAAAATAAAGTTACTTATTGTTTCCCTCTGAACCTTTAAAACGGTACTAGAAGATATGCCCTCACAAGGAAGGGAACAGGTCATTTGGCTGTGAGGACTCTTGCGTCTCAGGACAGTTTTTATGTTTGCATCAGCATATTTTAACGGGGAAGTCTCTAACCCTGCATTGAAATAAACGGACAGCGTAAAGAAACGTTCTGCAGAGCTGCTGTTCAGCTGATAACTTTTCAAAGACTAGAGAGTGTGCACTTAATGGTGTCATTACACCTAATAACTTCATCAAGTCCCTCTCGGGGTAATAAAAAAAGCTCAGCCCTGATTGTGATGTTCCTTATTGTACGCTCTGTAGCACATAAAAGGGGTTTATTGCAATACATTTGAAATGATGAGCACTGATAACCTACTGAATCATAAAGCCTGGTGGAGATTACTGTAGCCATGTTATTCCTTTATTCTTTAGTAGGGAGCATTTCATTCAATGGAGGCCATTATTTTAGGAAGGTGACGTTATTCATGTTAAACAAATTAAGTACTATTATCTAGATGACTATGCCATTGAGGGGCGACTGTGGCTCAGTGGTTAGCATGACGTCCATCATGTTGTGTCCTTGAGCAAGACACGCAACCCTCATTGCTCACCGTTGCTGTGTCTACGGTCTACTGTATATCATGTAAGTCGCTTTGGATAAAAACGTGTGTGTGTGTGTGTGTGTGTGTGTGTGTTCCAAGCAGAAATCCAGCTCTCTTGCGGGCGTTCCAATCTCTGGGGTGAGTATTGGCATGTGGCGCAGCGTGTTCAGAACAGTGTCTTTGTTCAGGTCTTTGGACATCTGAACACTGCACAGGTTCAAGTGGTTTGATGCTCACAGCACACTACGTCATTTACTATTTAGTTTAGTGTGGCTTATTATGGTTGTATTGGCCGTATGTTTATATATTTGAATCGTATTCAATTCATACATGTTCTGCCATGGTCCTTTAACTACATCCTTGTTTCCATCAGTGTCTTGGCGACCAGTCGGCTGCTCTGGTTGGTCAGATGTGCTTCCAGGAAGGCCAGGCCAAAAACACGTGAGCATCCAGCGCTTTCTTCTTTGACCTGTTGGTTGCAGTTCGCTGCTCCGCTGGTCACCTCACTGCATCTAAACCTTATTCTGATTATCACACCTGGATTATCTCTTTGTTTTTAACTACATATAATCACTTTTCAAAGACATGAGCAAAATCACAATTTTTGCATCGTTGTTGAAACGAGATGCCAGCTGAGGTGCCAACATGACACAACATTAAAGGCAGTCTGGAGCACGTGAAACAACTGTTTTCAGTGGGAAGCAGCTAAGCTTGAGCTATTCTTCATGCATGTCATAACGTAACTATTGGCATATACCGTACTTTTTATAATGAAATCAAGGTGAACTGAAGTGACTCTCCATTTATGTAGGGAAGGACTCAGAACTTAAAATTAACTTTTGTTTAAACTATGTTTATTTGAGAAAGGAAAAAAAGTCAAAGGAGACGGCGTTCACAGGACAAACGATGGGGTTCAGTGGTCGGTACTGAAGAATGAGGGTAAAAGTAAAAATAGAAACTATCCAAGGTGGTCTAGTATGTAAGTAAACAGCCTAAACCAGAATCATAAGTCCTGTGATCAAGGAGCATACTTCTCTTTCTCTTTCAATATGACAACATAAAACACATAGAATTCAGTGAGACACACTTCTTTAATCAGCTTCAAACACAGATTAGATGTAGAATTGTGAGCATCATCATCATGACACAGAGTCAGTTATAAATAAGTGATGCTACTTTCCCAGTTCATAAATCACCGGCCTGTCATCTGACTAACTCTTTTTCCCACCTTTTGTTATGTAAAGGTACGGCACCGGCTGCTTCCTGCTCAGAAATACAGGGACCAAGGTAGGATGAGAGCCACATGTGACTTGGGTCTAACTTTTAGAACGACCTACTGCTCCGGCGCCACCTCACACTCTGTACACGTGTTTCCTTGTGGCCCTGCTAGCCTCTGGTGTCAGACCACGGCCTGCTGACCACGGTCGCCTACAAACTGGGAAAAGACGAGCCGGCCTGCTATGCTCTCGAGGTGTGTGAGCGCTCCTCGGTGCAGTAGTGTCCCCCGCTGTGAACCGGCCTGGCCTCTCATGTGACGCGGGTCCCGTGTTGTTCTGTCTTCCTCCAGGGTTCTGTGGCCATCGCCGGAGCGGTGGTGCGGTGGCTGAAGGACAACCTGGGCATCGTGCAGTGTTCCTCAGAGATCGGTACGTACACCTAGCATCTTATGTGAGATTCATTGCTCATTCACAAATGGAATCGTAATTGCTTTTTTATTATATCACGTAGAAAAGACGTATGACTAATAACCTTTCCTCCTGTTTTTTTCCTCAGAGAAGCTAGCAGCTGCAGCCGGCACGTCTCATGGCTGTTACTTTGTGCCGGCCTTCTCCGGCCTCTATGCCCCGTACTGGGAGCCCAGTGCAAGAGGGTGAGCCAGTCAGCTGTTCAAACACACATCTGAACCATCAACTGTAGTTTGACACAAAAAGAGGAGAAATGTTTTGTCAGTGTTTGTTGTCTTACAGGCAGTTTAATTTCTCCATTCACTCTGAACATAAAATACTAGTGGTATCAAATATATTGAAGCATTGTTCAAAATAAAACCTTGTTATGAGATGTGATGTATGTCTTTTGGCTAGATTCTGCCACCTTTAGGTCTCTTAAGAACATGAGGCTGAGATGCCTATTGTGGCCAGAATGAGTATTACAACAATAAACACTTTATATTTGAATGCACCTGCCAAAAAAAAAGTCAAGGATGGGAAAAATAATGCTCTTGAACTGTTCTTGAACAATAAACAAAGGTGAGAAAGCAATTTAGATCCGACTTTATTATTCTCACTTGCCTCTCAGGACTACTGTAGTTGTTTGTTGATTGTAGAAAGTTAGATTTCAAGTATGATTTCTTAGTTTCTCCCCCAGAGACACACGTCAGCAACGTGAAAGCATGAAAATGGCACTTATTCCCTCCGTTTGTCTTCCAGCATCATCTGTGGGCTCACTCAGTTCACCAACAGGAACCACTTGGCCTTTGCTGCCCTCGAGGCCGTCTGCTTTCAGACCAGAGAGGTGAGCAGTGTCTCCTCTCGGCTCCGTCACCTCTTGTTGACTTCTGGTTGTTGTTTATCACAAGTGTGTGCGTGTGCGTGTGCGTGTGTGTGTGTGTGTCAGATCCATGATGCAATGAACCAGGACAGTGGCGTCCCTCTGACGCAGCTGCAGGTGGATGGAGGCATGACCTCCAACAGGTTACTGATGCAGCTGCAGGCCGACATCCTCTGCATCCCAGTAGGTAGGAGGCCTCTATACACACTCAAGCTTACACATGCAATACATGTCTGTTATTTTGGAGATGTGACTCCAGGTGCAATGTCAAACGTTTGTGGGCCTTCTCTGTGACGCCCTGCTGTCGGGTAGTACTTCTGCATGTGTGAGTCCGGTCGGTCGGCTTTGAGGACGACGCCAGACCTCTGCAGCTCGCTCTCTGTCACAGGCTAGCGACTCGGGGCTATGTTAGTCGCTACTAGCACACCTGAATCTCTGGAGATGTATATCTGGAGATGGTCGACTTGCATCGTGGGTAATGTAGGCGCCAGAGTTTGGAAAGGAGGACGAGGTGTGGATGACAAAGAGAGAGGCTATACTTGAGATCACATGCTAACATAACACGCATGCAGTCATGTGATGCAGAGAAGACGTGCTGCTGGAGTGAGAACAGTCTGCTGGTGATGACACATGTAGAAGTCTTAGAAGTTGCATTACACAACCTGCTGCTCCTTTTCTTAGCAGCCCACTATGTGCAAGGCTACACCTTTGAAGTGAAACATTGTTGCAACATGAACAGCTTCAGGAAAGTTGTCTCTCCTACTTCAAACAATAACTTAAAGTTCATAAATCTGTTATTGTCAGATTGAGTAAGCATTGATTAAACCTGGACTTTAAACCTCTCTGTGTACGTGTTGTTTTTTCTAAATGGGCCAAAGGTTAGGAGGACAAACGTTAACTTTGATGTACAGTACATTAAATGTACTGGTGTGTGCATAACTGGGTCCCCATGCACATTACCATGTGTACCATGAACTCCAGTGGGAAGTGAGCTGACAACGTCCAGTCCTTCTAGATACCAGGAGAGATCTGCTGCTTCCAATACTTTTACAATCTTGGCTGATGATTTCAATTCCTCGGTGGAAGATAGTGTTACCTGCCAAGTAGAAATCCATGAACTTGAACATTTAAACATCTCCCTCCTTGATTATCCGTCACACCACAACAGGTTTGCATTTCACTGGCTTTAAACGGCCAGTTTAACGTTTGTAACCCACTTAATGTTTCTGTGTATGTGTGTCTGGCTCGTGTCGGTCCAGTGCTACCCACCATGTCGGAGACCACGGCTCTGGGTGCAGCCATGGCGGCGGGGGCAGCAGAGGGGGTGGGCGTGTGGAGCCTGAGCCCCAGTCATCTACCGCACGTCACGTCTGAGACATTCCAGCCTCAGATCAACTCTGAAGGTAAGAGAGAAAGACGGTGGGGCCCTTTGAGCCTCGTGAAGCAGCTCATACTGAGCATGGGACTCTGAGCAGACACTGTAATGCCTCTTCTGCTGCCATCTAGTGGAGGTTACATGCATCACACTGGGTGTTCGACGAAGGGGCACTGTAACCTGTTAACCTGTCTGTCTGTCTGTCTGCCTGCCTGTCTGTCTGTCTGTCTGTCTGTCTGTCTGTCCTCACAGAGAGTGAGTTCCGCTTTGCTCGTTGGAAGAAGGCCGTCCAGAGATCCATGAACTGGGAGACCACAGAGCCTTGCTGCAATGCCAACGGTAATATTTGTCTTATTTATGAAAAGTATGACTGTAAATTGTATAAATGTGTGACATCCAGGACATTTTTTTTTGTGCCATATTCTTTCCTGGATCTCACTGACAACAGGTGTAGGAAAGATGATGAACGGCGCTCCCTGGGTGGCTCCGCCCACCCCTCCCCCCACCAGAACAGGCTCCTAAGGTCCGCCGCATGCCGTGTGTGAAGCGCTAGCGTGGTCATGCTGTGACGGGGCCTCCACTGGGCTTCACTAACAGTGTGTTGAGGGAGTGATCCATGAGTTAATACGCAGTACACGTTTTTATCAACCATCACTGGACACCAAGCGTTAAAAAAGGAAGAAAGAGTCATCCTACGACAGCGTAGAAGGGCCATTGTAGATTTTAAAAAAGAGGGAGGGGGGCTATTCGTTTCAGAAACAAATATCAGAAATTCCAAAATTATTTTTTATATTTATGAGAAAAAAACTTGAATATTGAGATAAGTTGTATAATTGTTGGCTTTACCTCACGGTTGGATCAAGACACTGCTGCTTTACTGCAGTGGATGACCTCATCAATATACTAGGAGATAAATAGGATTTAGCAATAAGGAAATCCTTGTACTCGGAAGAGACATTGCTGTGAATTGGGCCTATTCTGGAGAAAAAAATAGTTTTCTTCTAATAAATTTGTAAATAATATTTTACTATAGTAATAGTATTACCCATTTCCTTTGACTCCCTAATGTGTCTTTGTAACCTACAGTGGCCCCAATAAGCCGTCGTAGTGGTCCATCTTAGCTGCTGGATGGTAATTGTCTTTTAAAGAACTTGGTTAAATAAAACTAATTGAACAAGTGAGTAAATGAAAAATACATTTAAAATTACTAAAATACTTGTCAAATGAATCCACTCATGTTACTGCATTTAAATGGTTTACTGCTGACTAAACTGGCTGCTGCTCTGTAATAGTCTAGCTGCCGTTTAAGGTTGGACTGGTTTAGTCTGAATCCAGTTCGTGTCAGTTACAATTCACTCTGACACCACTAGAGGGCGTAGTGTCTGAGGGTTGACTCAGTGACTGACAGCAGCTTGTTCGGTTCAACCCATTAACCCAAACTCAGCTGTGACTCCGACCGTGTACTCAACCAGACAAAACAATCTGCACTGAGTTCTTTCAGCGTGGTCTTTTCTCTCCTCCCAGATCACCAGGTGTAACCTGTTCTACACCTTCATGGGAATATGGAAACCTGCTGCGGAGCAAGACTGGAAGAGGAAGGGACTCGGTGCATGAAGGACTCGAGGGGTAGCCCGTCCGTAGTCATACCCGGCGGCTGGGACCAGACTGAGAAAAGCTCATCGAGCAGCTCTGGAACCATTTGAGCACATTTTAACGAGAAACTGGATTTACCTTCTTCCACTTGAGCTGTAAAGTTCAGTGATACTCGGCTGAATCTCATCACTGGAACAAAAGCAGTCTGTACAGTATTTGAATAGTTTTGTACCTCTTAACTTTGGCATGTATGACATTGTATGAGACAAATTCTGTTTTATTAAACAAAAGAAACTGCATAATTCCTCTTGTTTGTTCTAGATGGAGATGAAAATTTAATAAATAATTTTTCACAATGAGCGAAAACATGTTTTGGAGTGTCTAATGCAACACTTTAGAACCCCCTCGTGTACGGAGAGGACTGGGGAGCCATGCCGGTTTAAGGGGAAGGGATTTTAACCAGATCTAAAGATCAGTGCTGAACGTACAATTCATTAAAATAAGTACTCGTGGCACGTTCTGTTGAAACTCTTTAGATCTGAGCCGTCACACATCCACTGATAAAGACGCCTCAAGATTACATTTATCTTCAAATTTAACAATTGAGATTATCCATTATTTAAAGGGAACATGTGGTTACTGTATCCATGTGAAGACTGATTTATTTCCCACAGTTGTGCTGTTTCTGACCAGATGTTTTGTTAGCAGCTCTTCAGCAGTGTGTACATGCTGTAACAATGTGATATAGAATCAATTAAGTATCCACGTAGCATGAATGAAGCAAATGTAATGAAAGTCAACAGATTTAATATTCCAGACAGGTAACATGAAGTCATGTTAGAAAAGTGAGTCCACAGAAGGAATGCAGCGGCCTACTCCAACACACCACATCCACGATGTGTACATTTACAAAGTACTCTCTCTACATGTTAGAGAGACGGGAGCCCCGCCCTCCTTTCAGAGCAGGAAGTTCAGATAAAAGGGCAGGTCTTCAAATAGACAGGAAATGATCAGTCCAGGGGGCGTTCCCTTGAAGGGGTTCAGCGAGAGAACTGCCTCCGGTCCCCTTTTCCCTTGTTGACGTGCTTAAAGACTCTGGATTTCTGCCCGTAATTGGACTTCTGGTATCCAAAGCCTCCTCCCCCGCCTCGCTTCTGCATCTTTCCACCTCTACCAGCGTGAACACCTGGAGAACAGCTGAGTTAAGGAGAACTATTTTTAAATCATACCTACTTGACATGAGGAAGTAATGACAAATCAAGACAACATCAAATGAACAGCAGCAAAGGATACTCAGGTCGACATAAGGAGGCACTTTGAAGCCAAACGACAGCGCCACCATGGGGAGGTTGAGGGTGTTGACGTTGTAGATCTGTTTGAGCGAGTGGGAGTCGTACGCCCTCACGTAGGACTTGTAGGCCTCTTGGGCCGACTTGTGGAGATAGTAGTTCTTCTCAATCAGCTTCTCCATCTCAGGAACAATAGACGGATGTATTGTTAGACTACAACACTTTTATATCTTTACAAAACTAAAGATATGTAGAAGCTGCTATTAAGAAGTACATTTCTTACCTGGGACTGGATATCAGAGATTTTACTCCAAGAAAAGTCAAACTCACTGAGTGGAACCTGGACAAAGAAGGAGAAGAGTAAAGAGAGGCTTGTTCCGGATAAGGACCTGGCACATGTCCACCTGGTTGGCAAAGGCTGCTGGGTCAAAGCTGAAGGACCTAAACGACCATGAGGAGTTCAGTGGTTACCTTGGCCTGCTTCAGGAAGCGCAGGAAGCCGAGCTCCTCTGGCCGGAGAATGAGGAGCGCGTGGCCTCTGCCGTTGATGCCTCTGGCCGTCCTGCCCACCCTGTGGATGTACTCCTGAGGACGCAAAAAACAGCTTAAAAGGAGTCCTAGTCTAAATTATCATGTTAAAGGATCTAGTTGTAGCTCCAGTACCTTGGGGTCATCTGGGGGGTCGTACTGGACGATCCAGTCCACCTCAGGGATGTCCAGGCCTCGGGCTGCCACGTCAGTACACAGCAGGATGCCCGTGTCTGCGTTGCAGAACTGGAAGAAGGTGGTGGTGCGCTTGGTCTGCTTCTGTTTGCCCTGGGGGAAACAGAATAAGGAGACGGGTGAGGTCGAGGTGTCTGAACACGGGTCTGTGATGCCAGGGGGTCGGCGACGGGTCTTACATGGATGGCCATGACGGGCAGGTCGATGTAGTTGAGGAGCTCGTAGTGGTACTTCACTGACATACAGGAGGCGAAGAAGACCATGATCTTCTTCTTTCGGTTCTTCTTCAGGAAGGTGAAGAGCAGCAGGAAGCGCTTCTCTGACGGACACACCACGTAACCCTGAAACACCAGACGGGTAACGTTACAACGCGCCAGAGGAGGACGGCCTCCACGCTACAGGGGCGGCGTAGACAGTACCTGCTCCAGGCCGTCGACAGTGGCATTGTCCTTGTTGTCGTCCACGCCCACGTAGAGTGGCTCTTTCTTCAGGGAGATGCGAGCCAGGTCCTCCACCTTACGGGTCTGAGTGGCCGAGAACAGCATGGTCTGTCTCTTCTCTGGAAAACGAGGGAGAAACGTTAAACAGGGACTCAGAGGGAGCAGGTGGGTCAGGGTGGACATTGTTTAAAGAGATCATGAAGAGTACAAGCAGCCAGTGAAAGCCTGGTGGGGAGTTATTTTTATGGAATCTTGAGTGCAGTCCTAAGTTTCTGAAGTACTAACTCCACCGTCCCATCTGCAACCACGATACGTACTTGGCAGCAGCTTGATGATCTGCTTCAGCTCTTCCTCGAAGCCCACCTCTAAGATCCGGTCAGCCTCGTCAATAATCAGACACTGTAGGTTCTTGTACATAAACCCAGAAGTATTCTGAAGACACAAAAAGATATACGTTTTATATTGTCATCAACAGCATTCATAGTAGGAACACATCAATACAACAACGATCTCCTGTTTGATGACCTTGTCGATACCACAAATTCTATGAAGATCGGTGACTACTACTAATGGCCACTTTGATAAGGTACTCTGTATGTGTCCTGGTTCTCCCCTGGATCCTGCTCACCTGGAGGTGGTCCAGCAGACGGCCAGGTGTGGCCACCAGGATGTTGACCCCGTTGGCCAGTCTCTGGGCCTCCGCCGAGCGGTTGCTACCTCCCATGGTCAGACCAAAGGTGTGCACGTGGTGCGCCATCAGCTCCTTCAGCACGCCGTACGTCTGCATTGCCAACTCGCGTGTGGGTGAAAGGATCACCACGCCGGTGCCTGACAGGAAGGGGAAGAGGATTAGTGGAGGGCTTCCACGCAACTTCCATGATACGGTTTGACGTGAGGTGAAAGCTGTTTCCTTCTCGGAAGGGATGCGTTCTAGAAATCTTTGTGTTCTACTTGTTGAAATTATCTTTATATCCCACAGCAATGAATAAATTAAATGATCTGACAAATAAAGAGAAACAACTGTCTGCTAACTGTGGCTGCTGCAGGACTAATAAGCCAATCATTTGATTTGGCCTGTCATTACACGTCATAAGCTGCTAGCTAAACAGCTGCAAGTTGTAACAATAGCCAAGTTTGATGCTTACTTCATAATTATAATTTCTAGCTAAATTCAGACACTTTAGAAGATAGTGATGCAAGCTACTTTAATTAGCAACACTGTGTTGTTGTTTTTTGTTGGACCATTTCAAATAATCTAATGTTGCTGGTTTCTCCAAAGTTACCTGACCTTACAGTCAGAAAACATAGTGCTGGTTTAACAGGTCTAGTCTTACCGTTTCTGGGCATGAACTTGAGTTTGTAGATGAGCTCTATAGACGGGATGAGGAAGGCCAAGGTTTTACCACTCCCTGTCTTGGCCGCAGCCAGAACATCCCTAAAGAGAAGCAAAGCAGACAGAAACACGGTTTATGTTCTGGTCTAAGGGTAATATGGATTTTTCTGAAACGAGCTGACCTCTAAAGGCCCAAAAAAAATGAAACATCAGATGCTTACCTTCCCTCCAGCAGGGGGCGGATACTTTTGTGCTGGATCTCGGTCATGTGTTCAAATCCCATCTCCTTCACGGCTTTCAGCGTACTATCACTCACCAGCTCAGCCAGAGAGGAGAAGGACGTGTCCTCAAATGCTCCTGAAATACCAAAGACACATTTCATGAGTGCAACGCTCACCCAAAGGCAGACTCCATTTCCGGTAAAAGAAACGGGAGGATCAGCAGTAAGAAACAAATCCACGTGTCCTTGCGGTTTTTCCTGTCAGGAGGACCACTGGAGACTCCGCCCACAGACAACCACAACACTTTCTGTATGCCTTAGTTGACACCCGTTTCAGGATGGAAACACTGAACGGGCAACACATAAAGGCAACGCTCTAAAGTTTGACGCAGCAGCAGGTCCCTGAAGCCCACAGAGTACCACAGTAACCTGGTTAACTAAATACAGCTATATATACTGTTTCAATTGCCAGCTGGAGAACAGAGCAGAGTTTTATAATATATATATTATTACTATTAAATATGAATTGTCTGCTGAGACGGGACTCGCTTTAGCGGTTTGCTTCTCGTGGGGCTCCTTCCCTCTCAGACACACAACCACGGAAGTGTGTGTGAGTGTGTTGTATGAGCATAACGTGTGTATGCGGCCTGTGTTTCTGTGTCAGGAGGGAAGCAGGAAAGAGCCTGAGAGAGTTTAAACGTGCAAGTCAGAACTTCCAAAAAGATGCACAAATTGAGAGTCAATAAAAGAAAAAACTAATAAAAGAAAATGAATGAATACAATTTATAAATTAAAATCTCCTGCAAACTGTATTTCAGAGAAATGTATATGAATAATTAATTAATCTTAATAAGTTTTAGAGTGTCAGTATTCAGATTAGTTTGAGACAATGATTCCACTGGTATGATAATACGATTTAAAGGGTTGAATCAAATGGTTCTGGGGAAATAAATAGTTATGTACATATCAAAGTATTGCTTTAAAATATATATTGTCCAAAGGGCCCAGGTCAATTACTTTGAGACCTATTTGCTGTAATAATAAAGGACATATGTTCATACTATCAGTTTGCATAAATGAAAAGTTAAGAGTTCTATATATATATAAAGTTGTGTTTTTCGGTGCATAATTAGATTTAAATCCTGTCAGACGTATAAAATGTACAATAATTACTGCTGTCTTTACCATTATTAACTTTAGACAGTTTAACCAACCTACTAATGTTACAACTTTTACAAAAAATAAGGCCAACAAGCTGCTTTTTAACTGCTCAACAATTTAGGACCATAAGTACATATTAATGATGTGCTTTCAAACTACAGAGCCGGTCCAGCTGCTGCAGGCTCGTATTGGATTCTGGACGCAGCTAATGGAAATCTAACCCGGTCCGGTCTACATTCCTTCAATACCTGTTAAACCAGATGGTAACTCAGGCTGTTCTTCCTCTTCATCATCTCCCTCTTCGCTGTTGTCATCGTCATCCCCATCTTCTCCCCCCTTTTCATCATCTGCAGGTTCCTCTGGTGTATGGCTATTATTTTCTCCATCTGCTAGAGTGACTCCCTCCTCTTCTTCTTCCTCTTCCTCCAATGTTTTGGTCTTCTTCTCAACTGGGATGAGGAGTACCACATGTTAGTTAGCCGTCACACACACAACCAATGCAGTTCATCAATATCAGGAAGGCAAACTCATCCAGCTGTTACCTGGTGACTCCGCAGCATCAGTCAGCTTCCGTTTCTTCTTCGTCTTCTTCTTCAGATGGGTTTCTTCTGCCGGGGCCTCTTCCAGTGGAACCACGATCCGTTTCAGCTTCGTCTTAGACTTCTCTTCCAGTCCGTTTGAGTTCACTGTCAAACACATCGCGGCAACACACGCAACGTTACTTAGCCGATCAGTCATGTGAAGGAAAGTCATGTTAGGAAGTCAGTTTAAAGTTGGTCCTTGTAGGCCTTCCGTTACTATGTAACGTTAACATCCATGAAGCACAACTACATTGTAGCGACGCTTATAAATAATAATCAACGACACATTACGGTGACCAACTCACACACGTATGTAATGTTACAAATGAATGTTAGCTAACGTTATTTTACGTTTCTACGTTTGACAGGTTTAACGATAATTGTCTTTAAAAAAACATGCTAACTAGCTAGCTTAGCAGGCGAGGTCGTCCCCGCTTCAGAAACCGGGAAACAACAAGCGAACACTTCGTTCATCCTCCGCACATACCGGTCTCTTCCTCCTCTGCCTGCGACCTGAGCAGTTTGCGCTCCTTGTTCTTTTCATTTCTTTTCTGAATTTTCTGGCGAAGCAGCTTCATCTGTAAGTCCGCCATGGCAACAGCGCACTGCACACGTGTGTATGCGAGAGTGGTGCTGAGGACCCTTCGGGACTACAGTCTGCATTGCCTGAGTGAAAATGCAAAGGACCTCGCTCGTCTAACAGGCGTTTAGATATTCCTTTATTTATCAACTTCCTCGAGGACACGAGGATTATTAAAATGCAGAAATGATGGCAGTTTTAAGAAATATTTTGCAACTAAAATGCTTATTTAACATGTAGCTGCAACCTGAGTCTGATCAGCTAGCCTCCAACATGTTTATAATAGCACATTTCAAAAAATGAAACATGGGGTTTGACGTTAACGGTATTTTAATAAATATATAAAACATATTGTGTGACACTGATTAATGGTAGAGTTGTAAGCTTCTTTCCGATATCATACTAGGTGTAGTGGCAGCTGTCAGTAGTATATTTTAAAAGTACAGCACTATACTAATATAAATGTGTATTATACTGTAATTAATACTGTATGGTGGTTGGTGAAGGTGTTAGGTTTAGTTATTCTGTTTCCATAGAATACACCTTTACAGACCCAAAACATTTGTAAAACAATGCATTTTATTGCTCAAACATGACCCTTTCCTTTAATGTCTGTTTTATGCTGTGGGGTCATTTACAGCTCGTAGGGTGTCTGTAGTGGTGCCTGTTAACTGACATAATGTGAACCAGTCACATAAACATAGGCCTGTCTTGTAATATCCATCCATCCATTATCTGAACCGCTTATCCTCTGTCTTGTAATATGATGATCTTTAAATTGTTTGATGACTAAATGGCAATTTTGTCATCAAACTATTTAACTGTAGATGAATCATTTCTACAAATAGATCTAGGATGTGTCAATATCTTGGAAAGTATGCATACATTTGACATAGACTGGAACAGGATGTTATGACCTTAAACTGGCAATCGATGAACAATTGGAGTGGAGGTCATGACCTACAGCTTATCACAGCACTGACATACATGGAGAATCATTTTCAGACGTGTAGCTCGAATGAAACACCCGCTGCTGTGTCCTCATATTACTTTTGTATTTTAGATTTTATTTAGCAGGTGCCTTACACTGTAACTGACAGCTCTTATCATAAGCTATGTTCTGTATTTTCTTGTCTACCCTGAAAGTCTGTGCTGTTTTCAAACTGCAGTATTCTACATTTTCAAAGTAAAACGAAAACATGGTCATATAATAGTTGTATATGTATAGACTTGTGAAACAACAGCGTATTGAAAAGATACAATACAAAAATAATCTTAATTCTTTCATTCTTGTTAAATCTTTATCGTGTCTCTTTAACGGGGCAGAACATCATCTATGTGAGTTAGGTCTTACAGCATCCTCTGACTTGTGCTTATAGCTTTCAGGCTCAAAAGTTCCTCCCATGTTAAATGCCATTACTAAGGTACCTTAAGGTTGAGTCAGTCTGAAGTGTTTTCCACAGCTGTAGATTCACTAGAAACTACATCTTATGTTTTGAAAAGGCAGAAAAGTCTCTCGGGTTAGATTTCGGATGTTATATGTGGTACTTGGCTTTGTAGCCACGTACCCCATCGTCTTCATCCAGTTCCCACATCGTTTACTGGCATCAATATGGATAATTGTCGATATCCTCTACAAAGTGCTACTAATGTCAAGTCTTCTGTAAGGCATTTAAGTGTTCCAATTCTTAAGAAGCTTTCAAACCTACACTTACTGACTGAGATGACCGTAATCGTGTCAAATAGTGCCCCCCGTCTGAAATGTCAAGCCGATGGAAGCGTCTCCTCCCCGATTCTAACCATGTGTTGCTCTGTCTCTCTCTTGATCTCAGCAGCCTGGATGAAAACCAGGGAGTTGTTTCCACTCTTCCCATCCGCTGCTTGGCCTTGCTGGACGGACAGCAAAACCGGACTCCTGGACATCCTCCTAACGTGCCTCATCTCCTCCAATCTCTGCGTCCTCCTTCCGACCTCACAACTCTCGTTCTTTCTCTTCAAAAACATCTGGCTTGTGGAGCGGTGCGTCCGTGAGGATGCCTGCTGGGGTCTGGAGCTGCCGTGCAGCGTTGTGCTCTCCGCCAGCGCGGGCGGCGCTCGAACGCATCGCTTCTGCACATCTTCCTCCACTGCTTTGAACACCAGGTCGGTGATGTCGCGGCGAAGCCTCATCAGCACCATAGGGTCTATGATCTGACGCATGTCCGCCAACATCACATCTGCAAACTGGTTGAGTATGTCGTGTTTGGATGCGTGCGGCGCAACCGTGTGGTCGGGCTGATCGGCAGGGCCCTCATCGCAACGACTGCATGGATAGCTCAAAGACATGACCTCTGTCACTCGGGGATGTGGGTTTGGACAGTGCAGAGGGGCAGAGGTCAGGCCGGAGGAGGGGTGGGGCTCGTCATCCGGATCGTGCACAGTCACATCATCGTCCAGTGGGCTCCCAAACGAGCTTCCTATCTCCTGGTCGATACTTCCTTCGGTCTCCAGCTCCTCCTCGTCCTCATCCCGGTCATCAAACTTGTCCTCCTGCAAAAAAAAAAACAATCACGTACATACAAAAAAGGTGTGCAATCAAGATTTGCAGGGAAGCAGATTATTTTCTGCATTAGTTTTAATTTACCAGGTATGAATCGCCTCGCCTGCGAACTATATATGGCCTCAAGAAATCCAGTTTCTCCCGCAGCATCTTCTGCTGGGCAGTGCTGACGTTCTCTGGATGCCATAGCACCCTCCCGTACTGAGTCCGGAGCGATCTGGATCTTCTCTCAACATCAGACACTGCAAGGAGAAAGTATGCTGAATATAGTTACCATAACAGTGATAATTTAGTAGGAAGACGTAAGGATAAACTAGAACACTGTCGGGTAAAACCACATGGTGGAAGAGTGACGTGGAGACGCCGTATACGGCTCTGGTAGCGGCAGAGTCCCGGCCTAAAGCATACCCAGCTCGATGGTCTCTTTGACTCTAAATGGACCATAATTTACTAAAGGAATATCACGTTTAAAGACACGTGGCTGGTTGCTGCCCTGGGTAAGAAGTTGCTTTCAAGGAAGTAGACTATAAAGTGGGCGTCTTGTTTACCCCAAAATGTACATACATTTTTAAAGGACCCCAATGCTAAATACACTTTTTGTTGTCTTTGTAACCTAAATATGTGACCCCAGTGTGTCTACAGATCCATAAAGTGTCAGAAAGGAACTCCCTCTCTCTTTTTCTCCTGCTCCATCTATCCGAAAACCTGTGTAAAAAAGAGCCGATCAAAACCACCAGATATTTGTGAAGAGTGGTTTATACTATAATTTAGTCAGGAAAGGAAGAGATCACATGTACATTGTGCAAAAGGAGCGAGGGGCTACAGCCATTCCGCAAGGGAGCGTGGTTGAGCGGCAGCTCATTTGCTTATTTAAAGCTACAAACACAGAATCGAGCCAGAATGCAGGATGTTTGTTTTTTTGAGTCAAACACAACGACATATAGGTCTGAGACATCAGATAACCATATTAACTCGTTAAAAAAAGAGTACAATGAGGTGTCTTTAAACATCATATCAGCCAACTCCCACTACATAAATAGAAACTTGCATAAAGTTCCGCCGGGTGCACTTCATACTCCCCAGCTGTGCAAGTTGGATCAGGTTATTTATGCACACTCACCGCTAACTCACTGTCATTGTGCCTCACCCCACGCTCACCTGGCTTCCCGATGGACGTCGCGAACTCGGTCCACAGCTTGGTCTTCAAATCCTTGTCGTAGTAAGAATCGACCGCGGAGTTAAAAAGGCACTCATGTCCGCGCCAGAAATCGATCAGCATGTTGTCCATTGCAGGACCCCAGTGTGGCCCCCGTATCTGACCTCGGAAATGTGTCATAGTACATGGACAAAACTCCCGGTGTCTATGGTAATACATACATATATATCTACGCCGGTTTGTTCATCTCACGGGTTATGTTTATCTTCTTCTTAGTTTGGCGTCACCCCGGATGGAGTGAAACTACACGACGATTACTGCCACCAACTGATCTGGAGTCAGGACTGTCAATGGTATGAATCTGTGTCCGGCATGTATTATTTCATATTAACACTATAGTATAATAAATATTTATTAGTTTTTGACATAATGATTTATCATTATTATACTGTTTTTATTATATGGTGGCGTATAGCCATCTAAAATATAAATTGAGAGAGAGCGAGAGAAGGATTAAATGATTAATAATACAATTATAATAATATCAGTTTGAATGACCATTTAAAGTGCATTTTGGAGAGGGAATTAACGTATAATATGTATCCTTGAAATATCATAAATTATTATTTTTCTCTTCGATCTTTATTAGAGTTTTAAAACAACACATTCACATATTTTTCCATGCTAGAAAAGGAGGATAATAAATACACCACAAAACATATAATAATATTGAACACTCATGAACACGAACACTGGGGGAAAGAAATAAAGGGCGCATACACACATCTTAATGTACACATTAAACATGGAATCAAATGAATCAAAGAGGGTCGTTATAATATGTATATATTGTATCACACGCCGTCCCCTCTCGGTGATTGACAGCTGCACAGCCCTGCCTGCGTCGCTCTAGCTACCCGGCCTCCGCCATCTTGCCTCGCTCCCTGCCTGCCAGAAGCCGAGTGCGGAAGTGGAAACGGCACTGTGCGGGCTCAGGGTTCCGCCTGTGGACGGCTCACTATATCCTCCAGCCGACACAGCCTGCTATCCATCACATTTTCACCGTTTCTAGACAACAGAGACCCGGGGAGAGATGGCTGGACGGTTACCGGCGTGTGTTGTCGACTGCGGCACAGGGTAAGCTGCTCAAACCGAACTGCCGTGCAAAAAAACAGGGGGGCTCTGGTGTCACGGAGAGGCTGACCGCGGCCAGGGGACTGTCAGTGTCAGCGACTGGGTGTGTGTCCGTCTGTATCGGAGTGTATGCAGGCAGCTAGCCAGCGAGCTAATATGCTAGCGAACAGCGAACTGGTATTTACTCTCGCGGTTACGTTCCGAGACAAACCCAGTCAGGTCGCCCGGGCTGCGTTGACGTGCACTGCCGCTGTTTAGTTTGCATGTTGGTTTCTCCCACTGGTTCGCGAGTCTCGTCACTAGCTGAGATTCATCACTCGGCTATGTTTTCTTCCTGGCGAAGGGATTTTGCTGCCAGCTCATGAAACGTTATATGACGTTGGAAGCCCGACACCGGACCAAGGAAGGCTTCCCTCCCGGATGGTTTCATTCATTTGGAGCTGGCGGGTCTATTTCTTTATTGTGGCCGATGTAGGCTAACGCTCTCTGTTCATTTGCAACATGTTGCCACAGAACGAGTCACTGGAAGAGACGTGCCTTTAGCCAGTGCAATGGCAGAAATATTTTCGCTCGTTCGCTTGGATTTTGAGCAGGCGCGATACTACTTCCTATTCAGCCTACACTTCCTCATTCACGCTGTTTAGTCCATATATGGTGGTTTCTGGGCATCCGAGCATGCTGTTTTGATTAACTTCTCTAATTTATTTTCTTTGCCAGGCTACCGACTATTTTCCCGAACGCATTGTCTCAACTGCACTGGCCTAATAATAATAATCCTCTTTAGCAGCAGATGTTGCTTTAATGGACGGACAGAATAATACAGACTAGATGTTCTCCTCGTTTCTCCTGCAGCGGGGTTTCTAGTGATCCGTGTGCAGTCACACTTCTGATCGTATTTCCCCCTTTTGGAGGAAGGTTTAAACAATGTATGTGAAATATATTCTTGATTATTAATCGTTTTTGTTATGGTATCCACATACATCTACATTCTCTCAGTGAGGAGGAGAAATGTCTTATGACCACTGGGGACATGCAGATGTGTCCAAATACCAGTCCTGGGCATCACTGCTATGTTAAGTCAGATTTGGGGGTCCAGCAGTGGTTTTGCATTGCTTGCATGTAGAGGCTTGAACCACACTTTACATTGCATACCTCTCCACTCACCCACCCCCTCCTCCCTCCTGGCTGTTAACCAGTGTGCTGCCTCTGATCTGCACTGGGACAGCAAAAGAAAGTGCAGTTGAGAATCTGCTTGGCCTGTGCTGGTTTCTACTCATCAAGCAGATGGCCTCAACTTACTGGCCAAAGCTTAGTCATAACGCATATGTTCCGATATCAATGACACAAAAAAAAATCTCCAGAAATAACACATCGTCATTTTGTCTGTTGTGGTTGAGCTTGCTTCATGATGAGTTGTTTTTAAGAGGACATGTTGGCATGCTATGGCTCTGCAGATTAGCCAATGAGTGCCAGCTCTGTGCAGATGTTCTAGAAACGCTGAGGAAGTTCAACAGCTGTCTCTGAGTCTTGCTCATGATGCCCAAACCAGTGACAACTCTCCTTTTTATTACACATCAATCTTCTCTGCTATTATTAAAGGAGACTACTTGGCCACATAGTAAAATAACCACAGTCACATCCAGACTCGGGTTTGTGTTGGTTAGGTTGTCTTTAGTTTCTCATCAAGGCCTTCACAGAAACCGAAATCTCAGGTGTTGCAGCTCAGTGCAGTCAAAAGGTTTGGGTGGAGAAGTTCCTCATCTGTCCTCAGCTAACATTTGAAAGTTCGCAATGCTCCAGCTGGGCTGTGCGATGATGGCACCGTCAGACATGCGGTGCACCGTGAGCCTGTCGAGGCAGGTCGAGGGAGACAAGCTGGGACTGCTCTGTGGTATGAAGGTGTTCAGAGTGCTGCTGCATTCTGCTGCCGCCAGCCCCAGGTTGCTGGTACTCTCATGAGGCTGTTGTTGTGTCGACTGCCTTTTTCTTTTCTGTGATTAAAGTGACCTAAGAGGCTGGTCCAAACGGTATGTCAAAGTGGTACTGGCTTTTAGCGAAGTAGTGGCTGTGACCAAACCCCTGCACACAGGCCTCTGTCATGCCCAGAGCCATGAGAAGATCCAGTAAGTCACTAGTGGGAGACGCTCCATCTTATTGGCAGTATGAAGTTAGAGCTCAGAGAACGACAGACTGAAATACATTGTGCCGTTATCTCCAAATATACTGCACACATAGCGGAGCTGGCAAAGGTTTCTGCCGGTGTTCTTCTGTGTTTGTACACAATCTATTGCATGCTCCCATTGTGTTCGGTCTCTTGGCTCTACCTTGGAAAATCAACATTTGCAGCGCTGGACCGATTGGGGAAGTTGCCAGATAAGATTATATAACTTTATTCACACACTGTGCTGTTTTCAGCTCCTGACAAACCAAAAGTAACTCAGGTGTAGGGCTGGGCGGTATACCGTTTCAACAGGTATACCGGTGTCAAATTTACGTATGGTATGAAATTTTCACATACCAGCACAACAGTAACATTTGTTGTCACTAGCGAAGCGGTCGGATCTATGGAAGCCCATTTCCATCAGTACTGTCCACGGTACTGTTTTTATGGAGATAAGCCCTGCCCCCTTTCAGGCGCGAGTAAAGCCAGTAGTGAGTAAACTCACGCAAGTAATGATGTGTTCACACCATTACCATGAAAATGCATAAATTGCGTGTGGTTGTCATTGTAAGACCGGCGAGTGGATGAAGGGATTTGTGAGGAATCGTCATTGAAGCGCATGCAAAAAAAACCTTTTTTATTTTTTTGCAGGGGGAAATTGGCTTCCATACAGAGCTACTTGTGTTACGTGCATTAGAGTTAGAGTCATGGTTTAAATTTTATAACAATTAATAGCCCGCAACTAACGCTCTTTAACACGCTAGACAAAGTGCATCACCCACAACTAATGCTCTTTAACAGGGTAAAAACCCAACAAGATTTTTTGACACATAAACACCTTGTAACCCTAATAATTGTACATTTATTAAATTTACACCACCGAACTGCATGCTGGGTACAGCCCGCTCACTATCGCAGCAAGAAGAAACTCCGTCGCTACATTAAAAACGTAAAAGAGCGATGCAGGAGGAACGAGAGATCAGAGACGCACCAACACAACGCGTTACCCAGAGAGGAGCTGTGTCTGCTGGCTGGAGGGTTTGAAAAGTCCGACGTAGTTTAGAAAACGATGTATTGCAAAGAAGCTGAACCTGGAGGGACTTAGGACCCAGGGGAATGCAGGTGAAAAAAAAACCCAGAAGAAACAGACCGGAAGTCATGCCACACAAACAGCTGTTGTTAGAAAATAATGCTTTATAGTGCTCCTAGTGAGAGCTAGAGAGTTTACGTTGGAGGGTCAAGACAAATAAATAACTGTATGGATTATCAAATATCGAATGAATGACACTGTATGTATTACACAAATGTATTAATTAGAATTATGAAATGTATTAAGTGATTGTGGAATGAATTCTGAAAACATCAGGAGCCCACAAACAGTTACGCAGCCTGAAGATTGGAGCAGATAGATAAGGAGGACGTGCTCAGGAATGTGAGAGGGGGTTTGAGTTGACCAACACCTAAAAGGACGAGGTCTTGTCCAATCAATGGACTGGAAGAGAGACTAGCCAGAGGAAGGGGGGCTGACCCCAAACCTGGCAAAGCTGAGACATTGTGAGAACATCAGCAGATCTCTGGGTGCCTTCTGCCGGGCAGGTATGTATGGATCTGCTGCCCGGTGGGGGGGGGGGGGGCACTGGATCTCTGTCTCATGGGATTTCTATCTCCCATGGGATATATTTTGTGTAGTTATTAGTGTGATTCATTTTGAAATGCTGTTCATCATCTTTTTATTAAATACATTTTTATTATAACTTTCTGCATCTGGGACTTCTCTTCACACAACCGCCCAAAGATTTTTGAACTTAACACTGTTCACAGCTTGCTGGGCAGTTGCTAGTGGTTGAACAACGAGCGGTGAACAGCTGTTCAGGTGGCCGCCGGTCCTTTTCGGCGTCAATAAATGAATGTCTTGACTTGAAAAAAAATACCGTGAAACCGCCATAATCTTACAAAATACCGTGATATGATATTTTGGCCATACCGCCCAGCCCTACTCGGGTGACCTGGACAAAATTAGCGAGTGGTATCACCTAGGTAGTGTCTGTTCATGTCAGAGGAGGGTTTGGTTCTGAGGTAGTAATCAAGACTCCTGTGTCATTCAAACATTTGACAATTTCCCCAAGGGGATTAATAAAGGACAATTTCTTCTTTAATTTATTTATTTTTTACACTGCACCATTAAAGGTGCTCATTGTGAGTGATGTGTCTTAAGCTCATATTTCTGCTTCCTGTCTGCAGTTATTCTACACAAATGTTTGTTGTTGCTAATATATATGAGATGCACCACTTCCTGTGCAATAAGAAGGGTTTCACCCAGGAACAAGAGGCCCTTGGTCTGTGTCCAGGACAGGACATTAACAGATTTCATAAACTTGTTCAATGTTGAAACAAAAATAAGTTGGTACTTATGTGGGGGAACAAAACAAAGTAATAGTTAACTCACATTCAAGTCTTTTTGATACCAGAGTTTGCTCATAAGGTAATTTCTTCTAAAGACTGCTGATGAGGCCCTTTTTTTTAAAGTTGAATTCCAAGAAGCCCCTATTATGACCAGGATGTGGCCCTGCATGCCCACAGAGCTTTGGCGGGCGTCAGGACTCGCCAGTGTCCACTATCAGTCCCTTGGGCCCTGTGTGCAGGAAGTATGGGAGTCCTGTCTGGGCCTAACCCAGTCAGGACTACATCTGGTTCACATGTGCCCCACCAAAAAAACACCAGTAGCAAAGAGCTGAGACATAGAAGGCTGTGAAGTCTAGAGTTTTTGATGCAAAGGCAGAAGGTGTCTTAACTGAACAAGCATACACATTGACATGTAGCTTTTGTGTTCCAGTTATAATGATTTTTAGAAACATCTTTCATCATTGTTTTATTCATGCAACTTCCCTCTTTGCTCAAGACTTCGCTTGCTTTTTTTTTATCCCAAAGAGAAGTAGGCAACGACAAACTCAGCAGTGTTGAGGTCGCAGCCAGTTTATATTAAGGATGATCAGTTTATGCTCCCGCCCCCCAGACAAATATGAATAGTCTTCAGTTTCCCAATACTACATGAATGGCTCTTTTAATGGCTTCCCATTAGCACACTCCAGGGCCTCTGCTGCTTTTGGCGGCTAACCAACTCGCCAAAGGACAGTGATGGCATTGATCAAAATGATAGCAAGGAGATGGGGGGCCAAAAATAGCCTTTTAGTGTAGTAAACTTTCACGCATACAAATGGGGTGGCAGCAGTATTAGCAGGTGGTCTGGTTTGTCTGGAACATGCAGCCTCTCTAATGCAACGCGATGCTTTCTTCCTGCAGTTACACCAAACTGGGGTATGCAGGGAACACAGAGCCGCAGTTCATCGTTCCATCATGTGAGTATTTCACCGAGCGTTGAATTCCCCTCACACTGACACTAACAATGACCGTGATGCATGTTTGAAAAGAGGAACACGTTTGCCTTCTCTTCCTGTCAGCTGAGGATTGCCTGTAACACCTGTCATGGTTGAAAATGTCTTTTACGTTTAGCGTTAAAGTTTTAGTTTCAGTATAATTTTCACAACAGGCGCACAGTATTTGATAGTTCTTGAACATTTGAACTTATATAAATCACATGTACACATCTCTGTAAGAGTGCCTGTCCTCTCTGTTGCTCTCTGTTGAATTCTCCTTTTTTTTCTGTCAGGTATCGCCATCAAAGAGTCGGCCAAGGTGGGGGACCAGGCCCAGCGGAGGATGATGAAGGGGGTGGATGACTTGGATTTCTACATCGGAGATGAAGCAGTAGACAAGCCCACATATTCCACAAAGGTACGCAACCCTGACAGCTCAGCACGCCCACAAGAAAGCAAACGTTCATGTTTTTCAGTTTCTTCAGAGAACCTATGTATTCATCGTCCCTGCGATGCTTTTAGTGATTTGTAAATAAGAAGCAGGTTAAAAGAGAGACTTTCCCGCCATTTTGCGGAAATGTTTCCTTTCCCCAAACTAGAGACTTTCACAGGGTCAAACGCAGCGTGGGAATCCACTCTGTAAACTCCTTTAAACGCCTTTAAATGACAACCTGTGTTTCTCCGACAATGGGTCCTCTCGCAGGATGTTGATTAGCATGTATGTGTGAAATGACATTTGTAGGACCCGCCGGGTGAGTTGGACCTGCTGCATACACACAACTGTATAAAATAACAGAGAGATCAGATGAAGATAATACTTTATTTTACCAAGTTTAGTACATGTTCTATGACTTTGCTGAAACATTCTGAATTTATTTAGTTTTCGGGGACTCGTAGTATGCGAAACACACAGCATCAACACACATTTGTTCAGATGTCCTCTTGGCTGCAGGCACCAGGCCTCTCACAGTAGACTCATCATAGCAGCAAAAATCATCAGCAATGACTCTGCTCCCGTTCCGTGTCCCAGTAAGCCAGTTAGCCAGCATGCACTTCACCAGAACGGTGTCCCACTTCTGGACCACATACTAATTCTGAGCTGGTTTTTCAGTTTGCAGCAAGTTAAGTTACAAAATAAAGCATTCATATGTGCACAAATATGCACTATCCTCCTTCATCATACAAAGGAACAGAGACCACATCTGGACTACATCTAATTGTACATGGCGAAGCACATATTTTGTTGGGCTTTTGATAAGAGATGACACTGTCCTGTGTTGATGGAACTGTTTCATTATGAAAGTGCTGTTATGTCACCAGAAATGAAGAGTTAAAGTCGGCTTGGTAACTTCTAATGAGAATAGCTGCTCATATACAGGATAAGGGAGCGTAAACAAACCTACATGTCGTAATGCAGTGAAGATATTCGGCTCCAGCGCTTCAGAGGTCAACTGAGCAGTGAAACATAGCTGGCTAGAGAAATCACAGAGACAAGAGGTGTTATCCACAAGACGCACTCACTAAATACATATATTATTTAGTGGTGGACAAACCGTTTCATCAAAGCACAGTTTGCCATTGAAGCACCCACATTTTACTGTGCGTGTGCTGCAACGTCTGCGCGTTGCATCTTTATATTTGGGCTTCCTTTTGTTGTTGTGGCTGCCATCGTATCTCAACGCAGTGTCCTAATGAGCTGGTCTCTTGTACCAACAGTGGCCGATCCGTCACGGGATTGTGGAGGACTGGGACCTGATGGAGCGCTTCATGGAGCAGATCATCTTCAAGTACCTGAGGGCTGAGCCCGAAGACCACTACTTTCTCCTGGTAAGAGGCCCACGGCGTGTGCTCGATGGACATTTGTCAGATGTGGGCTCATGGGCTGTAAACGACAAACTGTTGGCACAAATAACCGTTCTTTGCAGCCAAAATTGCACTTTTTTGTGCTCACGTTGTGTGTGTGTGTGTGTGTGTGTGTGTGTGTGTGTGTGTGTGTGTGTGTGTGTGTGTGTGTGTGTGTGTGTGTGTGTGTGTGTGTGTGTGTGTGTGTGTGTGTGTGTGTGTGTGTGTGTGTGTGTGTGTGTGTGTGTGTGTGTGTGTGTGTGTGTGTGTGTGTGTGTGTGTGTGTGTGTGTGTGTGTGTGTGTGTGTGTGTGTGTGTGTGTGTGTGTGTGTGTGTGTGTGTTCTCCGCCTGCAGACAGAGCCGCCGCTGAACACACCAGAAAACCGAGAGTACACAGCCGAGATCATGTTCGAGTCCTTCAATGTGCCGGGGCTTTACATCGCTGTGCAGGTGAGCTATGTTAGGTCATCTCGTATGTGTAATATGACGAGATACACTTCTTCTCTCTGATTATCAGACTGATTATTAACAGCTGATAGCATTCTGTTTATCTAATATGCACTCACTTGTTCTGCTTCCTTATGTGACCATGACAGTGTAGTGTAGTAGCACACAGGGATGTGTTTCACATGTGGACATACTGACTGTGTGTGTGTGTGTGTGTCAGGCTGTGCTTGCTCTAGCAGCCTCCTGGACGTCCAGACAAGTGGGCGAGAGGACGCTGACGGGCACCGTCATCGACAGTGGAGACGGCGTCACCCACGTCATCCCTGTGGTGAGTGTCCAGATCGACACGCACACTCTCTCCAAAAGACACGGCTCCATCGCTCGCTCTCTCATGTATGGCTCATATGTCCCCACAACTATTTCATTTTCAGAGAAGTTCAAAATTTGTGTTTATTCATCTCATGTAAAAACAAAATTCACAATGGTTAAGTGAGACTTTTTGTAAATTCCTGAGGTGACTTTACTGTGTTGATCTCTGAGGGAGTCGTGGTAATTTATTTTGCTTTGTTCAGAATGTTGATTGGCATTTTAAAAAAAACACTAGATAATCACTGGGAAGTATTACATCATTCAAAGATGGTGAGCTTTATTTTGTTTCTGTTGAGTTTGAATGAAGTGTGTTTTACGTCGCTGCAACTACTGTGGACGCCTCGCCACACACAAGAAGAAACAAGTAAACTGAACACAGCAGTCAGTGTGTGAGAACGGTGTGTATCTTGAGGTTTCATACACTATGTGGACAACATTTTCCACCCGTCGACTTGCCCAGTAACAGGAGAGTGTTGATGTTGAAAAGTAGGCCAAAGTGTTTAAGAGGCTGGAAGGAATAACTCAGTTTTAGGAAATGTGCTTGTGGAATACATTCAGTCAGCATGTCTGCAGCCACTGTTGAACATGCTTAAAAAGCGAGCCAAACACAACACCACAGGGATACGGAGGCCGGATGGCTTCTGTTTCCTTGCCTCTCTGTCTTTATTTACTCCCCTGTGTCTCTCTCTCTCTCTCAGGCTGAAGGCTATGTAATCGGCAGCTGTATAAAGCACATCCCCATCGCAGGGCGAGACATCACCTACTTCACCCAGCAGCTGCTGAGGGAGAGGGAGGTGGGCATCCCACCGGAGCAGTCGCTGGAGACGGCCAAGGCAGTCAAGGTTGGTCCTCAGCTACACTTCTTCATTATCCGATGTCTGCTCTGTTGTCTGGAGTCTCCGGACAGGACGTACAGACCGTCTGTTCCGTAATATCATACTGATCTCATATGAGAAATATCATTAGGAAGTAATAGGAAGTACAACAGGTTACTACAGGATATGTTTCAAACCCAAAGTGAAGAACAAAACCATATACAATACTGGTAACGATAAATGAACAATAAAACATGAAATGAACGGCATCTGCAATCCCCTTAAATCCTCCTGTTGTTATAGCTGATGGTACCTGAATGTAACTGCACACTTCGCTTCACATAACATTCATACTTCTTTATTTATATATGTCCATGTTTATTTTAATAAGTGTGTTGACTCACTTACATATTAACCATGGGAAATAATGTGAAGTAGATTAGTACTTTGTCTTAGTGTTTGATTTGAATGCAGCCCTGCTGCATAATAGAACACACCTCCTACTGTCTGGATCAAATATATCAGACATATTCATAAACACATGTTTAAGATGTTTTCTGCACACAGAATTGGAGTTTATTTATTTAGCCGCTGAATAAAAGAAAAGAAAGTCATTACAGTGGCAAACCTTAAAATATTTACTTAGTATCTCGTAGTAATGACTTAGTGTCTCATAATAATGACTTGGTATCTCATAATAATGACTTGGTATCTCATAATAATGACTTGGTATCTCATAATAATGACTTGGTATCTCATAATAATGACTTAGTATCTCATAATAATGACTTAGTATCTCATAATAATGACTTAGTATCTCATAATAATGACTTAGTATCTCATAATACTGACTTAGTATCTCATAATAATGACTTAGTATCTCGTAGTAATGACTTAGTATCTCGTAGTAATGACTTGGTATCTCATAATACTGACTTAGTATCTCATAATAATGACTTAGTATCTCGTAGTAATGACTTAGTATCTCGTAGTAATGACAAATATACTTAAAATAATCACTTATGGTGTGTTCACACCGAACGCGACGCGAATTTTTCGCGCGACCAGATTACATGTAAAGTCAATGCACAGACGCGTTTGGTTGCGACAGACGCGAAATTTCGCCGGGCGTTAGACGCGTTTGACGCGGCGCGTTTGGCGCGGCGCGTTTGACGCGAAATTCGCGTGAGTTGAAATTTTCCAACTCGGGCGAAAATTCGCGTCGCGAAAGCCAATCAGCGTTGAGAAGCTCTGCGCGTCATCACCGCCGTCCTGCCGGTTTGAATCAAACAGTTGCTGATCCACCAGAAGTAGCGCTGGCAGCGGCCGTCATTCAGACGCTGTTGTGCGGCTACGGATGATATTATGAACCCGGACACGGGGGCGTTTGATGGTCCGACATTAGAGGGACTTCCACAAGAAGGTTAAAGCAGAACTAGTGGTTAGTTTAATGGTGGATGGCGGAAACGGTACTGTTTTTACGGAGATAAGCCACGGAGATAAGCCCCGCCCGCGTTAAAGCGAATTTGCGTTGACGGAAATTAACCACATAAAGTCGAGCGAGTAAACTCACGCGAGTAAACTCACTCGAATTTCGCGTCGCGTTCGGTGTGAACACACCAATAAAGTCGAGCGAGTAAACTCACGCGAGTAACGCGACACGAAATTTCGCGTCGCGTTCGGTGTGAACACACCATTAGTCATACTCTTGACATCTTAAAGATTTTAAATCAATATTTTGAGAAACCTTATCATTATTTTTGAGATCACAAGGTCATTTTATTGAGGTACCAAGTTTGAGAGACTATTTTCTATAATGACGTCTAGGATCTTTATCATTCATCACATTGTCAGAACCAGGCTTCCATAGCTTTCTGTGAAGGCGTAGCGTATCACGTGTTTGTTTGGAGGATTGCAGTGAGATTACAGATGAGGTTGTCTGTGCTGAGGTCCATGAGATATGCTGCTGACATGATTGTTTTGGTATTTCAGTCTTGTTTACATCATAGAGATAGTCAAGAACTATGGATTTCTGTACTTCTGTTTTTAAAAATTAGATGGACATTTGGAATGTCCTTGTTTTTCTGCTTAAGGACACCAGGTGGCACCATTGGTCTGCCTGTTACATGCAGCTGGTGTCCTTCAAACCTGCATGCTTTTCTTGTTCTGTTTGTTTAGTTTCTGATAATGAACCCTGTTTCACAAACTGAGATCTACCACGGCTCTCCATTGGCACAGATCACTAATAGATATGACTTGATGTTAATTCTGTTTGCCTTCTCTTATTGTTGCTCCTTCTGTCAGTCACCACATTTTATTGATTCACCTCAATTCCTCCATGTTTATTAAATAGCTTGTTATCCAAGACTTTGTCCTCGATGTCAAAGAGCATCATTCATTACCCCGAGACAGACAAACAAGAACTAATGTCAATTCAAATAATTAGCATCAGCATCGAGGGGAATGCAAGTCGTGCATATTGTCAATCATGTCTGGAAACGTTCACTCCACTGCTGTCTGGCTCGCAATATGGACCACTTTCCTGCTAATCAAACCAGTGGCATCTCCAACACTGTATACTGTTGTGTTCTGCTCATTTATAGTCACGTTTACACACGCAAAATCAATTACACTGCAAAGTTTTCAACATGAATGGGTTTTATACCTTCAACAAATAGCAATAGATTACATCATAAGATTTAGCTGGATGATTCAAAGTGATGCTATAGAAGCTTATAGATGGACATTTTCACTTTTTAGAAATAAAGCAACTTGCTGCAAAGAGGTGAATCTGTGCAACACTCTTAATTCGACCTCATGCTAACTTTGATAGCCGTCTGTTGGCTCTAGCAAACTGAAATGACACACATTCCAGCAGTTGTGACGGCACTAGCGCCAACACAGACCACTAATATGGCTCTACAAGTAGTGGGAGATCTGTGCGTGTCCAAATCCATCAACTGGTAGCTCAGGTTGAAAGTATATAATATATACATATAGAAATCCTGCCAAATCCTCAAAATATAGCAGATGCTGCTAGATGTGTTTGTCGGTGCAGAGCACTCGGTCTGCCTCCTCGACCAGCCGTCACCGAATGCCCACACTGGACCTCTAAACACGCATCCAACTGACAAACGTTGGTGCTCTTCATTAAACAAGAATTTCTTCCATCCATCTCTTTCATAAAGTCCAGGACTCAGACCAGATCACTGTAGCTGATCGCTCATTATCCACTCTGAGCGACCTCTTTCCTTTTTCCACCCGTTACTGGCTGCAGATTAAGACATAAAAACCTTAAAAAACAACGCATGTAAACCCCCCGTGCATCTCTCTGATGTTGCTTGGAAACTCGTCTATACGCAAAGAGGAAAACAGGGATTAGAATGCAGGAGATACGGCCACCTTCTATCTTTTTAACAAGCACAGTCGGCTATACTTATAATTATTAGTACCATTTTTACTTGAGTTTCTTTGTTGTCGTTGCAATGCTGATCATACAACTTTACCTCACCAGGAGCGGTTTAGCTACGTGTGCCCAGATCTAGTCAAAGAATTCAACAAGTACGACACGGACAGCTCCAAGTGGATCAAGCAGTACACCGGCATCAACTCTGTCAGCAAGAAGGAGTTCACCATCGACGTGGGCTACGAGCGCTTCCTGGGGCCCGAGATCTTCTTCCACCCAGAGGTCAGTGCAGTGCGGATCAGCTGAACTGTCACAATGTGTGTATAACACTGCAGCTGTGTATACGCACACACACACAGACACAGTCTCTGAGCTCCGGGGTATTTTATTGCACATTGCTCAGACACATGTTGGCTGCGATCGTTATTTTTGTCTTCTTTGTTTGCTCACCGTCCCAGTTCGCCAACCCCGACTTCACCCAGCCCATCTCTGAGGTGGTGGACGAGGTCATTCAGAACTGCCCCATTGATGTCAGACGTCCTCTCTACAAGGTAAGCTGGCGCTCGCCTTGATGACAGCACATTCAATAAGACCTGCTTTGACTTCCCCTGAAATGATGACCTCATTTCTTACCCATCAGTGACCCGATTCAGAGGTCTGGGAAGAATCAGTGTTTTGTTGTTCATATCTAAGCAGAAAATCAGGGTTACAAACAACAGTCATGAACCCTTTTTCCACCATAATTGTGTGCAGTTTTTTTTTTTAAACAAGGGAACTAATAATAAGCACTTCTCCATCCAGAGTATGGCATGCAGTTGCAATGGCCTTTCTTTCTTTTTTTTCTTTTTCACCTATGTGTGAACTTTGACTTTTTGGTAAACGCTGAAGATGTTCAAGTCGTTTGTCCAACAATTGAATGCCGTTTGTAACCTTTTCCACTGAAGTCAAAAGCCAGATGTTAGTGGGTTTTCTGTCCAGTGGGAAAGGAGCTTTTTAGGCAGCATGCACTGGGTGCTTGTTATTCCACAGCTCCGTCATCCCCTCCGCCCTCTCTCTCACAGAACGTTGTCCTGTCGGGAGGCTCCACCATGTTCAGGGACTTCGGCCGCCGTCTGCAGAGAGACCTGAAGAGATCGGTTGACGCCCGTCTGAAGATGAGCGAGGAGCTGAGTGGAGGCAAGCTCAAGGTGAGAGCACACTTTGATTGCTATGCAACAGAGATCGATACCGCCCGACAACACAATTACTACGTGAGGAGTGAAACTGAGGGAATAAAAAAGTCCTTCCTTGCTACAATTATTGTTGGCACAGAATGTATTGAATGTAGATTAGTTTATTTCAATTGCAAATGTATTAAGCGAAAACCCAAGGGGTCTTCAAATGGAATGCAGTAGAATTGTTTCACCTTCAGGGAAGAAGTTAGTCTCTCCCGCCTACTTACCCGGTCAAGCTGTGAAGGCAGTACCTGTGACTCATCTCAGTGAGAATGTCAGCCAGCCTGAGGCTGAGCTGACTGGCATCGGTGAGTCCTCCTCAGGCATGGGAGAAGCAGCAGCTGGTGGATGTAGCTAATCCCAGTCCAACAGAGAAACTGAAATGTACCGAGTAATGCAAGCAGGTTTTGTCTACAACAAAGAACCGATACGACATCTGTCCCAAAATCTTAGAGACATGGACGGAAACACACTTCAGGGATCTCTGCTCTGTGTATGTAGAGCATACATAAGCTTTTTTTTAAAATGACAACGTGGCCCAAAAGCAGGAAGGAGGGCAAAATAAAACATTGATACACCTCACACAATATGTACGATGTATACAACAACAGTGTTCCTGATGAAGCAGATCAATATCTATGATTAAAAAAAACGTATGAATATATAATATTTCAGCTGGTGCAAGTTAATGTTTTTCCTGTGTTGCCGGGAGGATCCAGCTGCATTTGATTGTGTTGCAAAATGAGTCCTTGAACTACGTTGTTGTTGTAATTGTGAATTATGTATCGTGCAGACCGATTGGGCCGTATAGAACACATGTTGATGATGTCTGTGAAACGTGCACACTTCCCTAATGCCGTGTCTTCAGAAGCCCCGCCTCCGATCACTGACCCCCAGCTCTTCTCTGTGTCCTCCCTCCGCAGCCCAAACCAATCGATGTCCAAGTCATCACTCATCACATGCAGAGATATGCGGTGTGGTTCGGTGGATCAATGTTGGCATCCACTGTGAGTATTTCAAACATGCACCCGCACTACTTCACCAGCACTCGTTCCCCTTCATGACAGGAGAAAGATATCTGCTTTTAGATGCACAGACATGATGGCCGCCATCTGGTGTGACACCGAGGGGCATGCGCTGCTTTTGTTCAGTCCTTTATTTGCTGTGCAATTAGTTTTCACTGTGGAAATGCTGTGGGGTGGTGGGGCCAATTCTTCTTTTCTCCCGCCTTGATGATTTGTGTGAGCGAAACGGATAATTCTACCAGCATGAAATATGACTTTGAGCAAAGGTTTCTAACAGATGATTCACAAGAGGCTAATTGTCCTGATGGAGATTATTGTTCTCAGGTTTCTGTTAAAAGATACTTTATGCTCTATATATCAAATAGTACTCAGTTCTTCTGGTTTTTCTTCTTCATCATCATCATCTGAGTGGTTTAATTTAAACACTATTCTACCAAGATTGCAAATATTTAAGAGCCCGGTCATTCGTGACATTTTCGTACAAATGAACACGCACTGTTATTTGCAGTTCTGTATTATGGTGTAAAAAAATGGAAACACTGTATGCCACTGTATTCTCCATGGCAACAGTGGCCAAAGGCACGCGAGCGTTGGAGTGAAACAAACGTTGAAATTCAAAACGCAAAGCAACAGGATCGTGACATTATCCAGGTTTCATGGTGCTATAATAGAAAGTCAGAGCATTTCTGGACCCTTTACACGACTCAACATGGTGGTCATGGAGGAGGAAAGAAACATACAGTTACATTTCAGGTTGACTTGAAAGCTTTTCTATCTGATGGAAGATCTCTCTGAGAAGATGAGCACCTCTTCCTGGCAGCAGCAGTTTGTTAAAACTAAGAAAACAACACCACCTGCAGAAAATAAATGTGCAAATAAATGCAACTTTTTTTAATGATGTGTTTTGTGTTTTTTGTTCTCACCTTCATTTCCCGTTGGTGCTTCTACAGCCGGAGTTCTACCAGGTCTGCCATACCAAGAAGGACTACGAAGAGATTGGGCCGAGCATCTGCCGCCACAACCCTGTGTTTGGAGTCATGTCCTAACCTGGACCTCCAAAAGTCTCGCAGCAGGGGGGAGGGAGAGGGGTAGGCTGGGTAAAGAACTGGCTCAGGAGGTGGGGGACGGCGGTGCTTCTGTGCTTTTTCATTACTTGTTCAGCTATGGATGTGTGGGACGAGAAGGCGATCCAGAATATAGAAAGGGAAAAACAAAAGAGACCAGACCGAAAGCAGGCGGGCTGGAAATGTATTGTGAATGTTCCTTTTTCAAATTTGTTTTTATTATTATTTGAATTTTTTGTCAACATGAGGGATAATGGTTTGTAAGCCAAAACAGTTTTAAGAACACATCTGGGTCGGTTGAGCAACATGCAGTGAGCGACGATGATGATTTAAGAAGATGGTGTTGGTGGAGGCCTAGCATGATGAGAAAAACATGAATAGTTCATTCCTGACCCCAGAACATATTATTTATGTTTATAAAACGCGAGTCCAGACGAGATCCAATGACTCTTGAGATCATTGACGAGTTTAGAACATATTGTCTACTTTATTTTCCGCATATTATTCTCCAGTTTCAAACGCACACGTCTGTGTATCACGGTAAGAGCTTGTTTATATTTCATACAAAAAGTTTTTTATATGTAAAACTTGGGAAATCAGGGGTAAAAAATAAAAAAAGAATAGATGCCAGTATCAGCAAGAGACTGTTTTAACCCACGATGCAGCTTTGATACGCAGTATTTTCTTTAGTCTGAGTAGGTGTTCTATTATTCCCCATGTGTCATTGCCGTCTCCCCTTTAATTCTTCATACAGTACATTTAATTCACAACAATGTCAGGATGCCACCTCTGGGATGCAGGGGAAAAAAAAACGAGAAAGATGCAACTGAATGAGAATGACTGTCAGACCAGTATTGTTAGAATAGAAGTTTTTTTTTTTATATATAATTAAATACCAAATTATTAAAATGATGGGATTTGTGTATTTAATGCCTTGCAACATTCAAATAAAGGCTCCAATTTGTTTCTACTGGAGTCATGTTCCTTACTTCTTGTTTAATCGCTGCTCATTTCCACTAATGGATGTCACTGTTTAATCTGTTGGGGATGTAAACAATATAAGTCTGAACAGTTAACAACGTGGAAGGTCACACTATTGAATTCCCTTCAGGAAAAAAAAGGAGGTTATGAGTTTGGTCCAGTTTGTTTGTCAGCTGGTTGATGGAAAAACTACTGGCCCTATTTCCATGACACGTGGTGGAGGGTTGTAGCCCGGGACAGGAGACACATTACACACTTTATGCTTCATCAGTGGAAAAGGGTTTGGTGGAGGTCTGCCCTCTCCGAGTGCCCTTTCAGTTTTAACAATCAAATTCTGTTTGGCATTCAGAAGATATTAACAGGCAGTTCCTATTATTACTGCTAGGTGTCACTGTCAACACACGGGCATATCAGTCACAGGAAGCACCGGGTGAATGCTATTCATCGCATCCCATCATGAGTTTGATCTCCGGGAGTTTCAGGCTTTTCTCTCTGAAATTCATGCACAAGCACAGGGATGTAATCTTCTACTCGCGTGACACCTGGTTTAGTCCCAGGATAGTTTAGGAACTCTTCTTCTTCTGGTTCAGCTGAGTCACTCAGAGGTTGGCTTACCTTTCTTTTTGTTTTGTTTATCTGAAACATTAACATATGGGCAAATCTGTGAAGGCAATTTAGCCCACTTCCTGTCAACTGGGAAAGATTAACATAAACAAAAGAAAAAAACACATGTAACTTCCCATCTGAACAACAGTGATCACATAATTGCCAGAATGGAAAAGGACATTAACTTGTCCTCAGAACAGTTGCTCTGTTGATGTGAAAATCGGTTCATGAAATACAAGCAGCCTCCAAAATCCACAATGATCGAATTTAAATTCCGAGGCACGGTTTTATCTTTATTTCCAAACCAACCAAGAGGACGAAGCTTGGTATCTTCAATGCTACAGCCATGTAGCTCGTCAAGGTGCTAACAGTTTTTTGTTTATTAAAAATTACTAGTTTGTGCCAGAGTGTTATTTTTATTTTTGAATTCTGCCCTAAGCAGTCGGCAGTGGTGCAACAGGAATAATATGATCAAAGACAGACCTAAGGATTGGCTGAACCTGGAGATACAATAAGAGCTCAATGAGGAAAAGCTGACATGCTCATTAGCTCAGGACCAAACACACACAACATAATGATATTCTACAACAAAACTAAGGCAAACTGAGACTTTCTTGACTTGCAAAATGATCTTTGAATAGAATGAAATAGAAGAAGGAAGGGGCATATGTACAATGTTTTTTTTATGGCAAACCAGATGTCAAGAGGGTCATCAAGCTCAGTTTTGACTGAGTAGTTACTGTTTCCTGGCTCTGTGAGATAACGTTAATAGAAATGTGATCCGTAAGAGAACACATAAAGAGGAGGGAAAACAAACTTCAATGGTGAATACGTTCCTGCCACATAGTATTGCCAACTCAGTGCTTTGAGAAAACTCTTGCACAACCACTGCCAAACTTATTGTTTACAAGACTCCATGTCCTTGTGGTACATGAAGAATTGTAAATGTGAAGGTGTGCCAGTGAGATAGTGTGTGAAAGAAGCCCAGAGAAAAACATACACAACGAGGAGAAAAGGGGGGAATTATATTGCAAAGTGTTGCAATACTCCAGAGAAACTGCTGTCAGATGATACACAAGATCGACACTTTAGATACACTTTATCCTCAACAAGGATTTTGATCTGGGTGTTGTGCTGTAATCCAAGATATTTCATGTAGAATATGGGATCTGTAGTGTTTGACGGCACCTGCCAGATACTCCTCCCTAGCCCCTTGTTCTATTCTTGCTTTGAGATGTTTTTTCATATAGATCTGGGCTCAAGCCTGATCTCTCTCAAAGCCCCATTCATGATATGATATTATTATAAGGTGCTCTGTGATTGTGTTTTTTTTTGTCTACACTGTGCGCCACCCCCTTTTGGTGTCATGTTAGTGTGGCCTCCATTTGTAAGCCTCTGGCCCAATCCCAGTCTCCACCCTCACAGACTTTGAGGCGCTCCCGTAAAGTCCGTGAGGGTTTAGTTGTGTCCCACGGTCAAATCATCGAGTGTTTGAGGATTCTCTGGCAGACATTTTGAGCCCTTTATGAAGCATTTACATAAATCAGCATTGGATGCAGACTTTTCCCAAGGGAATAACCCACGATTCATAGAAATGTGACGTCAAACACTGGATTACTAGTGGAAGCATGGAAGACGTTCAAATCAGGGAGTGAAAACAATTGTACATCTTTCTTTTTTAAGTTGGCATGGTAATGTGATATGTTTCAGCAAAGTGATATTCATATTCACCCCATTTCAAGCCCTCACAGTCTCTCTTAATCAACCATTTACCAGGTGACGTCAGTAAGTCCCAGAGGGTTTAGGGATTGGCCCTCTCAATACCCCACACAGATGTTATGGCGGCAGATTAATACCCATGGACTGAGAATAAAATATTCATCAATCCCATATGGAAGTAATGCTCAACCGGTGCAAACAAGAAGCACGGACACCAACACACACATGCTCTGCTCAGAAAGACATGACTACACTATATCTTTACATAAATGATCGTTGTTCGTGGCGATATTAACGTTCAGAATGTTAAACACAGCTAAACATTACATTTAGCTGACGCTTTTATCCAAAGCGACTTAGATGTTATGCAGTAGACACAGCAAAGGTGAGCAATTAGGGTTAAGTGTCTTGCTCAAGGACACATCAACATGGACTAGTGGAGCCGGGGATCGAACCACCGATCCTCTGATTGAAAGTCAGACCTGCTAACCACTGAGCCACACAGTTGTTTTCAGCATTTTGATCTCTGACGTAAGAATGACAAATGAACTTGTAGGACCGCGCAGGTAATCGCTTCTGGCTGAAAGTCAAACAGTACGGCACCACACCGAATAGAAATCTGCTTTTAAACAGGGGCAGGAAGTCCTTTTGAAAGAAAAAAAGCTGGCACGTGGGCAATTGTTTTCAGCAGCCAAGGATGAATCAAGCGTATGACATCTTCATTTAACTTGACAGAAATTTGTACATTTTAATGAAAAATTCCAGGTTAAACTTTTCTTTTGAATCGTCTCTTTTAAAGGGTGATTGTTCCATGTTCAGGGGGATTATATAAGCTACACTCTATCACATCATACCATAACATAGTTCCGATGTTATCTTCATTTTAATATCCCTTATATTTATATTCTCAGACTCCATGCATGAAGTTCTTCAATTGTTCAACAGGTGTCGCTCTCTCTGCATCTCTCGTCCCTCTGAACCTCCATGACTTCTGTACCTCTGCATGAACATGCGACCTGCAGACAGGCCGTTTGGGTTTTTAAGCCACATGGTAAGCAGCCAGATGCTCACACGGCTCAGTGACTGTCAAGGCATCCACTGAGCGTCTTCATACATTTTCATGTGGGTGAAAGGTCTCAAGAGGGGGAGGAATTAATGCCCTCAGACCAGGGCCGTGTGCAAAATGATGTGCAGGCACCGTAAAAAGAGGAGGTTAAATACTTATATGTTGAAGTGGTCCGATCAATTGGGGCATTTCCTTTTGGAAGCTAAATTGCCATCGCTTTCACTCCACTCAGCCAATGACCACATTCATTAGGGGCTAATGACACATGATGGCTGGTCAGTGTGCACGGTAGAAGAAAGTAATATCTTCTTATCTTCAATGACAGGCCAGAAATCAGATGTTGGCTCACTTGAGTGAGCGCCAATCACAGGATGAAGGCTGCCGTACTTTGTGAATGTTGCCTGCTGTAATCTCGAGGCGTACATCAAGCTACAGGCAGCTGGTTGTTACTGCCTTTTTTCTTTTTGCTGATGCGATCTGCAGAAACACGGAAGATGTGTCATATATCTTGCAATGGATGTGTTTTATATTTGTTACTTTTTATACGATACATGTGTGGCAATGAATAGCATACAATCTTTTATTACATATTAAACAAAATCCAATTAGTTTGGTGTAAAACAAAAGCAGCCAAGGTGCGAGTGTTACTGGATAGATCAATTTGTTTGGAAGGAAAAGTAACAGCGACACGGCTTCAGTATCTTGCTTGTCAGCCAATTCCTAAATATGTGCAGCGAATCTAATGAGGCTCACCACAAAGTCAAGTGGAAGCTGATACATTCAATACATTTTCAACATCAAATCCCATAAATTGTAACCAACATTCTTGGACACATGATATGCTTACTTGTTATCTTGTTATTGGATAATGCTTAACTTCACAGGTCTGGGATTTCGTAATAAACAGCCTAATATATAACTATCACACCACACCACACTATGTTGTACCTGAAACAGAGACAGTGTTCTGAGAGCGTTATATAAGTTTAGTCAGTTGTATTGATTGTATATTAAGTTGTTGACTTGCAGAACGTATTCATTAGTGATGCACTAACTGAACCCTCTTTCTGCTTCCCTACAATTAGTATTTAATTACATAGGCAATAGGAAATCAGTAGAAAATTACACTGTAAAATCAAATTTCACCTTGTATTGTTTATTTAAAGATAAAAAACAGAAAAAGTGGCAGCGATGGACCCGTGATCTATTTACTTATTAATCTGACTAAAAGTTATACATCCTGCCTTAACACTTAAGAAAAATATGCCTAATATAGCAAAATGCCATTTCCTAGTGAAATAAAAGAGATCATGAGATACTCAAACATACATCAGTCAATCCGAAAAACTAACTATCATCTGCTGATTAACAATATTCCCTATTAAGGATAGAACCCTCCCTTCATCAAAAAACCCTCACATCTCCGTGCCATATGCCACACAGGGCTCTATTTCAGTACACATCCAATCTTTATGTGGGCTTTAAATGGATTTTAGTAGACCACGCTGAAACATTTAATTTTCCTGCCAGACCGCTCCCCTAAACCCTCCACTAAACTTCCTTTCACCAAATGTAGAAATGAGAGAGATTCTGGAGAAAGTCTATTTGTCCAGCTGCTGTTCCATGGAGCTGCTTCTGATGGTTCTGGCTGTTGTCAGTAGTCACGTTTTTTTATACAAATATCCTATTAATGAACAGGCAGAATGTAGTAATGCCTTCATTGTGTTCATCATCAGTGTCTTTTGTGTGCTTCATTTTTAGCTGATAGAAAAGGGTGCTCGATCTGGATCGCCGCCAGCTGGAAGTGGTAACCGGCGATACCAATTGCAGGTTCTGTTTGAAGCCTTCTGTTTATCATCTAGCATGATTCATAACTATTCTGAACAACATTGTGTATTACGTATTTAAATGAAGAAATGAGAAAGTATCATGAATTGACCACGTTTAGTTATTGGCTGTGCAATTGATTCCACTTTCTTTCTTCGAGACTCTCTCAGGAGCCCCTTTTGTACACAGATCCCTCAGTATACTGCTGCAGAAGACCCATCATTACTAGAGGACTTAATTGAGGGGATTCTGGTGAAAGCCGGTCGAGCCACCCTTCTAGCTTCTAAAAAGGCAGTACATTGAAACAGTCCCAGAGCGCATGAAGAAATGTGCCCATTTCTTTGTCCCATTTCCAGCATTACGCCCATTTTAAACAGCTTCAGGGGTGTAAAATACAATTTTATAATGGATAAACATGCTTATTGCATCCCATGTAGCCCAGCCTCCATCCCTTGCCATCCATATTCCTCAATCATCTCCCTTAATATCCAAGATTGGTCTGCAGAGACAAAGTTGAGATTCAAGATCACTTATTGTTTGTATTTACTCTTTTTTCCTATTGGAATAAGCCATCATTGTCCCCTTATATGAGAGGTGGAGGCCTCCCAACTTTATCTGTGGAACCATTGTTCAACAAGAAGGACTTGTCAAGTTCCTCTTCGATTATTTCCCGGGTCCTGAAACGGACTGATGATATGATATGTTCGACCTCCAGCTGTTTGTATTTACCCTGTCTGGCTGTATTGTTCAGTGCTAATTTCCTATTGAATAGTTGGAGACACTTTTCACCAGATCCATGCTAATCAAAAAATAATCTATCCTGTGAATATGAGAATAGAATGGATATTTTTTTTCTCTGTGTCTTTCTGTCTCTGTCTCTCTTTCTATGGTTGACAAGCCTTCATATATCCATCAATCCAACGCCCGTCATCAATAGTTTAATTGCCATCCATTCTTTTATTCTGGAACACGGCATAAATAAGGAAATTTATATCTTGGAGCCTTTATAGATCGGATAAAGAGAACTTCACAGTTTGCTTTAGAGTGCAATGCTTAAGGCAAATCTTTTGCACTCTTTGGATTTGACCCACTAGTGTAAAATATTTGACTATATTAGTTGTGAATGCGGAAATCATAATCACACATTGACTTTACATTAACTACCAGAGGGTACTTATTTAGATTTCAACGGTTTTGCAGGAATGGTATCCGTCAAAATTAATGTTACACCAGAAAAGCCTTGCTTTTGTCTGATCTCACTACATGTCGATTTTTCTTCAGTAAACTACAAAGGGCACGGTCAAGCTGAAGAGTGGAAGGAGGACATCAAGGTTGTTGGATTTTTTTTTCCTTTCTCTTTTTTTTATCATTTAGGGGCTGAACTTGGATGAGTCAGAAAAGATAGTCAGGGGAGAAGAGTGGAGATAAAAGCGGCGGAAGTCTGAGGGTTGTATAGAAGTGGATAAGATAGAGTCCAGGAGGACGTATCAAGGAGACAGGCAGAGATGTGGAGGGTGATAGGAGTTTGAAGGAGAGATGGATCCTCTCCTTTTGCAGCTGAGAGCAATCAGGAGACAGGAAGAAAAGAGATGGCTCAGAGGGAGTCTGTCATATTCTCCTCATGGTTGTCTCTTTCATCTCTGTCAAGATTATCTCGTTGTGAAAGTCAGATAATGCTTATGCTGGGCGCCATAGAAAAACAAGATAAGCACAGATTCAAGTTGGCATAATGACTCTTAATGTGACCCCTAATGTGGCTTCTGTGGTGCAAACCAACCCAAAAGAGCATTAAAAAGAGAGTAATACTGTGAATTTAAACTTAATGTTGAATCTGGATCTAATGATACTGTAGCTCTTAATGGTTTGCACTATTACTTCTAACGGTTAATTGTCCTCCACAACCTGTGTGCAATCGGCAAGGTAATACCCTTGGCAGCAAGAGGCATCAGCATAAGGACTTTAAAATGTCTGGCTAGCTGATAGGGCGGAGGCGCTTTCTGAATGTCTCCAGGAGGTAGAGCGTCCGCCCTGCTCAGCTGGCAAATGGACACATTGAGGACATAGAGGGGCAGATGGTCAAGCTGACCTCAGTGAGCAATTCCAAAAGCTGAAGCTGTGTTTTCCAAACAAAGGACATTATGGGATGTCACATCTCGACAGTATGCTGCCAAATAGGATTATTTGTCACAGAAATAAGTATCATCTGACTCTAATATAATGTGTAATATAACATTACCAGGCAGAACTGGTGTTATTCAATGTTTTATTTTATTGTCACATGAAAAAAGACAAGCGATGTGATGTTTCTTAGTACTATCTTTTTCTACCATAATGTGGAAGATCGCCGGAAGATCTGGGTATTCACATCTGAATTCTATACTTATGAACACAACTTCTTTTGCTTTATGCTTTCATGCTGATAAAACCTTTTACATCTTAATAAACAAATAACACTCAGCCAAGACGCTTTTGGACCAGTATGGTACGAAAGATATGAACCGGAGTCACCGCTCATATAGATTAGTTGCCTGGGTCCAGTGCTTTGATTCCGCCCACTCGCCCGAGTTGACTGCAATGAGTGTAGGCCTAAAGAGTTTTTTCTTCAGCTAAAAGAGAAAATGATCGGTTCACAGCAGCTCATTGCAGCTAAAATGCTAAGGATGGGTTAAATGCAATAACTTATTTAAATAAAATAACTCTGAAATAAATAGGACATGTCCACACTACTACGTTTCCATTTTAAAACGCATATATTTTGCTACATTTACACTGAGCGTCCACACTACGCCGAAGTTTTAGATCACCGCAAATGGAGGAGTTCAGAAACGTTCCCGAGGATGGACACATTTTTACTACGCCTAATGCTGCATTCACACCAAAACCACCACTTTACTCTCGTTAGTTTACTCGCTCTGCTATTTGAGGTCAATTCGCTTTATTTGTGCCTGAAAGGGGCGTGGCTTATCTCTGTGGCTTATCTCCATAAACAGTTACCATTTCCTCCATCCACCATTGAAATAACCACTAGTTCTGCTTTAAACCTCAGAACATCAAACGCCCTTGTGTCTGGGTTCATAATATCATCCGTAGCCGCACACAGCTCTGTGGATTTCACCGACTGGTCCAGGAACTGTGTCTGAATGACTGTCACTTTCAGCGCTACTTCAGCCAGTTTGATTCAACAACGGCCGGACGGCAGTGATGACAGGCGGTGCATTTCAACGCTGATTGGCATTTGCAACTCAGTGTCACGTGATTGTTTTTGCGTTGCGTCATTCGCACCATTCACGCTGCGTTATCCGGGTTATTTGCGCTGCCCTGCGGACATTTGCGTTGTTGGCAACCATTTGCGTCTGTGCGTTGACTTTGCATGTAATCTACTCGCAAAATTCGCAACGCTTTTGGTGTGAACGCAGCATCACTGCGGAGACGTGATCTACTTTGTGAACGTATATTTCCTTTGCTTAGTTTGATGCAGCAATTGAGAAATCACTCTTTTTCGCTCATCAGCAGCTTGATACTTTTCAGCTAATACTGTGTGCTTGTTCTGGAAGTGTCTTTCAACATTAAATCTTTTCTTATTTGCTAATTTCTTGCTACATATCAAGCATTCAGGTCAGCCTAAAAGCATAAAGTCACATCAGACAGCTAACACAGCTCCAGTTAGACCCAATCATCTATCCACAGTGCTCATTGATCATTGGCCAAAGAAAATGTTTAATGCTTAAATGTTAAGGTTACCTGTCTCAAAAGCCTCGGTGACCAATGAACAACACATACCACATACTGTACAGAGTGTTTTTCTCTGGGTAATTGGCATGTGGCATGGGAATCTTCTTTGTAATAATGTTTTCTGTGGCGATGCATTGACTGATTTGATCTCCTACATGTATATCTAGAACTAAAGGGGTTCTAGAAATTTAATGAAACCTGGCTCGGCCTGGCCGACGCATGTTGCTGCTCTATTGTTGCATCTGGCAGATCAAAGTCGTTGCAACAACAACAAAAGCCTTTGACCCAGGTGACAGGTGTGATAGATAACCTATGGAGCTAAATCCAGGCCATATGTGTTGTTCATTCGAAAAAAAGATTTGATCCTGAAAAATCAAGTTTATTCGAAATAAAAATAAGTGTATGAAAAGTTTTTTGGGGTTGAATATAATTTTGAATCAGTTCTTCTTTTTTTTTGAATATGTATTCATACACCTGTCAGAGAAATATACTGTAGCACCGCGTAGAGACGTAAAGGTACGCCAGAGCCAGAGTATATTTCTCTGACAGGTGTATGAATACATAGACAGTCATCAACTTGACATCAGATTAATACATATATATATTACACACATATGACGGACAACAGCGTTTGTAAAGATTTATTGACGTGAGTGTTTTAGGCATTGGCTCGTAGCACCAACCTTTACTTTCACTCTTGTCCTCAGCGTCTCAACCACAGCCTCGTGAGCGGGTAGTGACGTTCACAGCAAACTGATCTGTTTATGTCTTTATAACAATGTGACAGAGATGCTCAGCTCATCTGCCTCACGCTAAAATAATAAACCAGTTCATTAAAACCAGTTCATCTCTCACACCGGACGGCATCGCAGTTACGCTGCATGTGTTCACAGTGGTGCGACATGTCAGATATTATAGTGTAGTCTTTGAACGGCACAACCTGGCATAGTTTATTGCTCTTATATTGCTATTCATGCCAAGTCCGGTCTAAACAGCTTGCTAAACGTAACTGTGTCACTGGCGTCAATTAGTTTACCGTCAATCCCGTGAATATGCTGTATAAAGGAAGTCAGTCATAATTACCACGTTACCTGAAGACAACGTGGTTGAGGCCGGTCCTCCGCCTTCTTTGTTATGCTGTCCCTCATGAGACCACGCCCCTTCAGTAGAAACCACGCCCCCACGACAGATCCGGGCCAGAAGTCTGAAACCTGAAAAAAAGATTTTAACCTGAAAAAAAAATAGCTCGAAAAAAAAAGAGTTGAAACTGTAAAAAAAAGAGTTGAAACTGTAAAAAAAAGAGTTGAAACTGTAAAAAAAAGAGTTGAAACTGTAAAAAAAAGAGTGAAAGTTGAAAATATAAAATCTGTTACTGAAAACTGAAAAAATATATTTTATTCAAAAAAAAAGAAGAACTGATTCAAAATTATATTCAACCCCAAAAAACTTTTCATACACTTATTTTTATTTCGAATAAACTTGATTTTTCAGGTTCAAATCTTTTTTTCGAATGAACAACACATATGGCCTGGATTTAGCTCCATAATAACCCTGCCCGTGACCCTGGGGATTCCTTTGAGGATGCTGCTTACAGCTAATAAGGTGTGAGGCGAGCTGTAGTGTTGCTGGCAGGGCAGCAGGATTTTAAAGCCCAGTGTGTCTCACAGACTGGTGCGGGGCTGTGAAACAAGTGTCAAAGGTTCAAAGGCTTGTATTGTGACCAGAGAGACGAGAGCAAGACAGCCGGCCTGATGAGCAATCTTCTCTGAGGAGGCTTCCCGAGGGATTGTGAGTGGTTGATATGTACTTTGGACAGGAGGAAAATCTGTGCAGCTGACAGAGAAATAAACGGCAGCTGTGTTCAGTGCTGAAACGATTGGTCAATTAGTTGATCAGGAGATCACGTTTGATAATGGATTCATTGTATGACCTAAAATAAATGTAATTTGTGGGAGACTGGGCTGTACAGCCATAGTTCTGTTTATATGGTGCTATTTTACTTTTGGGCTCATTGTGTTTTCATACAGAACTTTTCCATTCCAAGAGATACATTTTACTCACTCAAAATGAAAAATAGTGGTCTAAAACACATCAATATGTGGATTTCTATAGGACTGTCAAGCTTTTTGCTTATCTCAGTACAAAGAGAGTCATTTAAGCTTCAGAGTGTGTTTGAGAAACAGCATTATCTCTCTGCCTTTGTCACAATCAGATAACTTTTTTAACATTGAGAGCTGGAGGCTTTTTATCTGATTGCTGATGCAATTTGTGGAAGTTCATAGAAACTTGGTTGGACAGCACGCATCCGCTGGACTACTGTGGGTAGACATCGTACAATTTCAGTGTGCTGATGCTATTTTGGATGGAAGCAACGTCTTGATGATAGAAAAAGCAAATGCGTATGCACACACAGTGGAACTTAATCAGAGAAAGACAATGTGGAGGAACTCGTACAAATGCTTACACACATTCTGGCTTTAGTTGTGTGTGCCTGTTGTCAACCATGCACACACACAGGAATGCATTAATGGAAGGTGAAGAGTGTGATTGATGTAAGTGTTAAACGTGTTTCCGCCAGTAACCCATATCTTGAAAGTCATGGGAAATTGAACAGGGTTTGCCTGCCTTGTTCCATCCAAACAGGTCAGGCTGGACTGCCCTTTTCCCATTCGGGTCTCATCTCAACGTTCCTCCATGTGTACCACGGCAGATGAGAACATCGAACAAAGACTGAGTAGTGTTCAGATAAAAAGAGATTGCTCCCAGTTTGAAGGATTGCTTTTTGCTGGAAGTGATGTAATTTCAATGCCAGAATTACAAGGAACTGACATATACCTTTGAATGTGTTATAGTGGTGGGGACCAAAACAGAGCTAAAAGTGAGTATGATTTTGACTTAAATTCGTTGAGTGGCCAGCAGATTTTAAAATGGTAATGCCACTCTGTCGGCTGGATGTGTGAATAGGCAGCTATAACAAGTTAGCTATAACAACTTTATGTGGCTATAACATGCTAAAGTTAAGTTTACAACAATTGTTCAATTGCCAACAAGTGACCACATACATAAATTAATACCACTTTAAATTAAATTTCTTTCACAGAAATAGGCAAAATTATGCAAAGGGAAATTATATCTCAAGAAGATGACTACAATTGATATTGCAACAATATGTCCATCTGCCAGGTAATCTGATGATGACAAAAGTGCGATTGCTAGTACTTTTCTAGACTAAAAAATAAGATCCAACCTATAATGCTGCAAGGGTGATTGAAACCTTTCACTTCTCCAAAAGCAGCACCTCCTATGAAGTCATGCCATTCAGTTTTCTAAACTATACTTGAGACACATCCACACAGGGCTGGAACTTCATAAATCCTCTTGCTATTGATCTATGCCTTGACTTATTTGAAAATTATTGATAGATCATGTGAGGACCTGTTCTTTCCACTTGTCTAATATTAAATATTAGGGTTTTTAGAGGAGACACCAGAAAACAAACTAATATTCAAATAGATTCCTTAACTCAAAGCATACAGAAGATATCTCTTTCTCTGATTATAACTAAAAATATATTTATTAAATTCATTAGAGGGGCATCTATGATTGTTTCTTCCAATAACCATAAGTGGAGAAATGATTTCCCCACAGCTGTTGGTTCATAGTGATTGATCCTCAGTGACCTCAGTAATCTTGTTAAAGCTGCTGGTCATTTAGCAGTTTTAAAACAAAAAAGACAGAGTCTTCATCTCATCATCCAATTTTCTCATGGTCTGTCAGCGAAATGTGAATGAGTTATGGGCTGAGGGGGTGGATTGAATCCCGTCACAAGGGGCAGAGCAGTAAGACACAGCGGTTTGAGAAAGAAGGGACAATCAATTGTGGCTTCTTGCCAGAGATATGAGCTGTTTATTCAGAGAGAGAGAGGGGGAATAAGATAGGTCTCGAGATAGGCTGGAGGAGACACAAAACACTCTGAGGTAATCAGATTTTGCCCACATTTCCATACGTGGAACCTCTTTCCAGAGAAAGACTTTAAGCCAGTGGCTTTTACCCGACTGTGCAATGTGACTTTCTCATCTTACACATTGACTTCAACAAAGGCAGTTCTCAAATAGCTTCATGTTAATCTATCAATCTGTAAGGTATAATGCTTCACAATTTGGAAGTTCCAATTGTAATGGATGAGCATTGTTTGATGTGAAAATCCAGATTCACACAAATGTCATTCAGCCCCTTATCTATTTTATGAATTGATTACATAAATAACCCAAGCTTTAGCTAAGCCTCTCTGGCGCATCATGGAAGCATATTGTCAATAAGAGATTTGAGAGAGAACAACAAACCCTTCATGTCTCTAAGTTTTAATGATTAAAGTTGCTCATCTTTGGCAGTCTGAATCCCCAAAGTGGAAACTCAAACTGAACAAAGCGCCACCTGTTCCATTTGACCTGGAAGTGAAGGGTCATCCTGTTAGACCCTTCGCTCTACTTTCAAATAGAGGCAAGTAGCAAACATTGATGTCCGTGTTATCTTAATCAAAATGCAGTAACACAAAATTACTCAAATCACATTCAATTTGTTTGGAAATCTGGTTTTGTTTCTTTTGAATTGATCGCACACTCCTATCTGATTCTGTTCATGCGAATGTGTGTGTGCTCTCAAATGTTGCCTCACAGAATGAGTAGTGTTCAGAATGTATTCAGCCTTGTCGTTACCATCCATAGCACATACATTAAATTAGAACAACAAACAGGTGTCCAGTTATACTGTTCAACGACCTGCCAGCCCATCATTTATGGATCTGGGAAACACAGCAATGTATTCAAATTACAAAATGGAAAAATGCTGTTATAAATATAATATTACAAGTTCATTCAGAGAGACGTTTGACTTTCTCTAACAATGATAACAGCTTTAGAAGTGTACGTGTCCTCCAGCGATTCTTTGAGTTCTGTTTTTCAGTTCTCACAGACCAACACAAACCAAAACGTCCTGCAGCTTGTGATCCGTAGTGTTCCCTCTAAAGCCCAGCAGGTCATGGCAGGCTGCAGTGTTTACGTGATCTCATAGCATCTTGGTTCCTTTACAGCTTAATTTAATGTCATGGGCATTTCCTGCCTGCATGCCCATAAACAGGTCCTGTGAGGGTAGAGCGATGCAATTATGCACGACATGCAGAAGTAATCACCTTGAATCTAATCAGGTAAAATTAGATTCAGATTTTCATTTAATAATGCACATAAGGCAAATTTAACTTTATGTTCCCCACCAATTTTTCAGCCAAAATTGCGGATGCTTTTTATCTCACATTAAATCCTGATTATCTCCTCATTCACAAGGTCTATTTGAAAAGTTTTAAAAGCTATAAAATACAGAAGACCCTTGTGAAGATAGATAATAAGGCCATATATGTGTTAGTGGTATATTGGTTTATGATAATACACATAAAAAAAAAAAAAGTAAAAAGATGTATTTTTTTTAAGAAAAATGATTTTAAAAGTTAATTTTTATTACCTTACACATCGATATGAACACTTTATTTACTATAAACTATAAAAAAATACTATAAAATAGCTCAATATTGTAGGAGTATCTGTGCGAAGTTTGGCTTTGATTGGGTGACTCATGTTAACTCCGCTCAAGCATGAAAGTTCCCACAGTCCTCGGTGGTCCCTGAACGGGGCTCGTTTCACTGCAGCATGGTGCTCATTGGCCTTACTGTCAGTAGGGAGCAGGAAGGCCTGGAATATTCATATTTCAGCCATAAGTAAGTCAATTTTCATATTTTTTGCTGGACACAAATGGCATTCCTGTGCATATCTTTGCGATGCTTTGTCTGAGAGTGGAATAGCCCTCTAGCTAGTTCCTAACTTTTTTAATCAGCATTATTCAAAACTCGGGGTCCATACTTAGTCGTTTTTGAGTCACTTTAAGTCATGCTTATGGTTTATGTTTATAATTATTGTGTACTTATATTGACTTGTGGTGCAGGGATCTGACATTTTTTGGGTTTTATTTTTATTTATTTGATGTGAACAATATGGTGATGATGAAAACTTTTTTCATTTTCTTAAATTACACAGCCTTAAGATTCCGGTTTATAAAACCAACAATGTAACAGTGGATCACATTTCCATGGGAAAGCAGTCTTATATATGCTCTCTGTAAAAGAAGATTCAAAACTCACAGGGGGAAAGTAAAAAACAAATATGCAAATTGCTTAATAGCAAAGAAATGGTTTATTGTTCCTATTGCTGTGGTAAAATAAAAAAAATGATGCAAATAAAGACAGCAGGAGTCAATAAAAGTACATATGCAAATATGGCAAGCTTGCAGTGGGACTATTATTGCCTGTGTGAAACGGTTATTGCTGTGAAAATGAAGCTTTTCCTCATTTCTCAGTATTATCTTGGCTGTTGTTAGCTTAGAAAAATCAAATGGGAGCAATAGAAATATCATGGGTACAATTTAAGCATAACTTATTACAGATGGGCCAACAGGGGTGAAAATGATGATGACACAGCATATTTATTATATGATCACGTCAGGTAGGATACACAAAAATAGTTGCATCACATTATTTCCCCACTCATAAACAGCTTAATTGATATGTGCCATAATTGGACTCATTTTAGATATTTGTTCATTGGATGTAGAGTATGCACTTCCAGATGTAGCGCTCTCAGCACTGTGACTAAAATCACACCAGCATAGAGAAACACAACCATCCGAGGAAAGAACACAGCTACAGTTATAGGCATGGAATTTTATTTGATCAATTATGTATGCAATGAAGTGTGTCCCATCTCACACGAGAAAAGAAGCTCGTTTCAAACGCTAACATTTTTTTTATTACTTATTATAGTACAGCTAAAGATAGGAAATAAGGAGAGGTCCTGGGACAGAGGATGTCGTACAGATTGTAAAGCCCTCTGAAGCAAATTAGTGATTTTAGGCTATACTAAATAAATGTAATTGAATTTAGAGACGAAAAGCAGCAAAGTGCCAGGGGTCCAATTGGAACCCGGCTCGCTAAAACAAAGATTTTTCTAAGCAGAGAAATTAACTCCATATTTCCACTGACCAATATAAGTCCTGCAAAAAGTCTCCTCACACACTCTATAAAGCATTCTGTGTCCATACCGCTCCACTGGGGAGTCTCTTGGATCAGAGCGTGTCATCTCCTGCATCCACTCTCTCCTGCTGTCTTAGAATAATGATTTAAAGTATCAGGGCCAAAGTAATGCGTACAAAGGGAAGTGAACTCCACAGAGCTACAGCCTAGTCCATTTGATGTTTTTGTAAGAGGTAAGAGAGAATGAAGAGCATCCTTACAGGAGCACTGTTGTTGCTTCATCTCATTGTCTTGATCACCATGTGATCTGCAGCTTCCATCTTTATCTCATTAACCTGTTTTCACTGCTGAATCATTTTGACATCATGAACATGTCCTTGAAGCGCATGTTGACCCTCCTGTCAGCTTTTCTCTGCTTCCTTGTTGTTTTTACTAAATATTTGGTCATATTTATTCAGGCAGTGCCGTTATTTACAGTGTGGGCTCCATGGTTAGGAGCGCTTTGGGGTGTCTGTCACTCACCTTGCCTCTCGTTTCAGACGCCGCCATCCTTGTGTGCCGCCCCCTGTGTGATTGCAAGCCCCGCCTCCATTATTTCCACCTGTGCCTCGTTCCCCTGTGTATTTAGCCTTGTCCTGTGGCAGTTGGTCTCTAATGTATTCCGGGTGTACTAGCGATTTTCTCCGTGAGTTTTGCCCACAGATCCTGAGTCCTTTGCCTGCCTGGACTGATTAACCGTGTACCGAACCCTGCTCAAGTAAAGTCTTGTTTTTGAACCCGATACCTTGTCTCCGAGTTTGCTATTGAGTCCTGCTCACTGTGGTTCTATCTCCCTAACGGTACCATACCAAATCAATGAAACCCTTCTGACTCAAGCTTAATGTTGGCTTTTTATTATCTTGCTGTATATCACTGAACCAGCACTGTTCAAAAGAGCTACAACACAAATGTCACATTTACAAAAAACTGTACACATTAATAAAACAATGCATTTATCAATTTAACACCACATGTGCAGAATAAATACATACTGTGTAAATACAGAAACATGACAAATTGTTAGTGAATTAGCTAATGATAAGACTAAAAAGCTTTTTGTCTGCAAAACCAGAACAGAAGAAGAACCAGTTTTGGCCGGTTAAAGAAAGTCTTGACTCGCTCTGGAGACGCATTATCCTGAAATCAAGCCAGAATCTTAGGAGGCCTTCAGTGACTGTGGCAATCCGTTTGAAGTTGAACCGTGAAAACTTAAAGAGAGCGCACACACACACACGCACACGCGCACGCGCTTGTGAAGATAGAATATGCAGTGATTCTTCTAATGATCTCTGTGCTGCCAGAGTCAAGGCCCTGATTTTAAAGGCCACTTTTGAGATTGAGGAGCTGATGGAATAGAACTAATGTGTGATGTTGAGGCTCTTTGAAGAGTGTCTGCGGTCCTCAGTCACTTGGCAAAGACATTTCACAAAATACAATTAATTCTGTATCACAAGGGGTGAAATAGTATATTTTGCACAGTGTCTGGAAGTCAAAATAATGTCCCTTGTCTTTTATCTTTTAATAACTGAGCTATGGGTCGCTCACTACTAGACAGTGTGGACAGCAAAGATAAGCAGACAGTGGATGGTACAGGTCATATGATACAGGTTATAATAAGGTCATATATCACATGTATCACATCTCCTGCACACATCAAGGGGCATTGTCATGCAGGGCCCCTTCTCAAACGTGTGTTTGCAAGGCAAATTAATAACCCATTTAAAAAATCCACCTTCCTTTCTTTATTTTTAGGAAAGAAAATAATGTTCCACAATAACTGAGACTGTCTGCCAACCACTTCTAACAATAGTCAAGCATGTCTCCGTTGATTCTGTTCTAGCTGCCAGAAAGCAGCTAGAACAGAATCAATCCATTTTGTGTCTGAATGCAATCACTTGATTCTCAATAAGAGCGAAAAGCAAGAGAGCCTTTGCTGAATATATTGAATGCAGTAGCATGTGAGTCTAAACTCAATGAACTCACCTTGATTTATTTGATAAATAACATTACTTTAATCATGGTGATGCTTTCACTAAAGCCTACAGTCATGTAAGGACCCTCTTCCCACCTGGACATGAAACACACCTTTAAAGCCACATTCAAGTCAGGACAGTTAAATACATCTGGAATATAAACTCAGCAGGAGGTTGAACGAGTCCTCTTTCCAGCAAACGTGTGTCATTGATGTTGTTCTGATTCTTGTTTGTAACCGTAGAATGCACTTATTGTAAGTCGCTTTGGATAAAAGTGTCAGCTAAATGAAATGTAATGTAATTGAGTGAGGCAAAGACCCGGTCACCACTATGGGACATCCCGTTTTGAATTGTGCCCTACATCACACATATGCTCTTTGTCATTTTAAAAGATAAACTTGCATGTCAAGAAAGAAAAATAGGGAAGGAAATGGCAATCAGATGGACGGCACACCCAAAAGTGGCTCCAACAACGGGTCTTGCTCGTTGTTTCGCTCTTTCCTGCTGATAAAGAGTCGCTGGATAAAAGCCTTCAGGAAAGATAAGGCTACCTGTGTGCGTGAATAAAGATACGTCACCTGGTTAGCTCGCTAGCCACGGTAACGGCGTGCTCGTCTGGCTCACGTACCTTGTGCGAGACGAGAGATGTAGTTCACCGATCGCTACCGCACAAAACAAAATAATACTACAACTAAAATAAGACAAATTGCACGTTATTCAACATGCAAAATAATTACATCTTATTTGTATTTCATGGCGTGACTCAAACAGGAAAAAAAACAAGCATTTGTCTTTCATCGATGACTGCTACATTTGTTCTGAAATAGGGAAGGGGAGGGACTTGGCCTGTCTGTGAGCTATATTTAGGGGGTGGTGCTGAGATTACTGTGTTCACTGTGAAGACGAGAGACACTTCTATGAGATGTGATGGCGCCACAGTGCTGCCAGGACATGCTGTGTCCAGTGGCAGCATGTCATGGACACTTTCTTTTCTTTTGTTTCTTCTGTTTTTCAGTCATCCATCATGTGCATCTCAGATGTGCTTCAATTTTAATCAACATGGCTGGTTACACCATTCTCGTAGACTCAGATTTTAAGCCCACTACTGCAACCCAAAGCATCTTTTTAGGCTATTTTTTCCAGCTTATGCACTGCGCTACATCGATCTTGTATTGGGCTGCAAGGCAGCTGCAAGACACTTGTGATTGCACAGCAATACTGTGGATTACCACATCCAGAGCGACTGAAGCTGCTGCTGTTGAGCTGCTCACACGCTGCTGTTGGTTCAGCACCAGGCTGTCAGAACTAAGTGAGAAAAAGTGAGGCTTGTGTTGTTTCAGGTACTGAGGAGGAAATATGATCCAGGAAACGTTGCTTTGTGTAATGATCCGTGAGCTTCAAAGAATCATGAAACACCAAAATACTGAGGAGTTTAGCATACAATTTTCAACTCTGGAAATGGTTTGATCTTTCAAAGACCTGCTGCAGTTATGAGCTACATAATCGCCTGATTGTGAATATTAGACCTGGCATGACGTTAAAGGGAATAAACAGCTTACTGCTATTGGACAGGTTCTTCCGCGTCATTTTTCGTAGGATGAGACCAGCCATTTCCATATTTGCAAACACTGATGTACTGTGTAAAACTGAATGAACACTTGAATATGCAGGTTTGGAACATATAGATGGACATTTCTTGCGAAAATCCTGCGGTTTTCCAGCAGTTGATATAAGACACAGCTGAAGTCATTTTATATATATATATATATATATATATATATATATATATATATATATATATAACATATTTAATTTACCATATGAAGGGCTATCGGCTCGGAAAAAAACTATGTACTTCATTTAACATAACACTGATGTAAGGCAATATTACCACCAGCACCAAAGTGTAATGAACTTGAACATTAACGCAGTCACTTGAGTTGAAGCTCAGCGTGTCAGTGCGACTTTGTGTGTATGGAGTTGAACAAAAATAAACTCACAGGACCCCGTCCTGTTTTTTTGACAAGGGCTGACACTAACTTTTCCCCCGGGACACCTTATAGCACTAATGCAACACCTACACTGCGTATTTACAGCAGCAGACACTGACACGTTGATCAGATAATACACTACACACCACACACACTTTACAGAATTCCATTTAGCAACCATTTTTACCCAAAGACCCTGGAGAGAAAATGATTTTGTTCTCAGGACCCCATACAAGCTGGAAACACCATAAAGAATGCTGATTACATTAGCAAAAACGGTTATTGCCTCAATGCTATTACCTCCAACTCCCCTGGTGCTTTCCTGCTAATAGTAAGGTGTGCATGTCTCTGTGTGCTTTATCCGTGTATGTGTGTGTGTGTGTATGTGTGTGTGGGCTACCATGGCATGCATACTTTCCACCGTGTTTGTTTGCATATATTTGGCATCATTATTTCCTGACTGCAGGTCACCCAACAAAATAACAGTATACGATTCCGTTCGGGGTTAATTATAAAAGCTAGATTATTTTCTGCTTTGGATGAGCGTGAGGTCTAATGGGCTTCTGTGGACTTGTGTCTCTGGCGTGCTTTGGAGGAATGAGCTCGGGTGTAATGACTTGACAGGTGAAAATGCCAATTTAGTGTAGTGCATCAGAATTGACCTTATCAAGGTTCAGAATTTCATAAATCCACAAGAAATGGCTGTTCATTATAAGTTTAATTTGACACTCCAGTGGTGTGTGTCCCGGTTAACTTCTCATTAAAGAATCATAATTAATCAAAGTGCGTGTGTGTGTGTGTCTGTTATAATATTTCCTAAATAGGTAATCTTCTGTTCAATGGCAGTGGTTACCTCCACGAAGGTCTCCTAGGCCTCACAGAGGAGTGAGGGGTGGGGGGGTGGGGGGGGGGGGGGGCTCACTTCTTAAAGGAACAGTATCTCAAAATTAACATTTAACATTAATTATTGTATTGCTATAGGCGGCAACCTCCAATTCTGAATAAAGAAGCCGATATTGAAGTGCTTTAAACTTGCATTCTCTCTAATGCCCACCAGGGGGCGACTCCTCTGGTTGTATAGAAGTCTATATAAATGACTCTAAACTCAGCAAAAAAAGAAACGTCCTCTGACTTTCAACTGTTTTTACTTTCAGTAAACTTAATGTGTGTAAATATTTGTATGAACACTACAAGAGTCAACACCATAAGACATAAACAAAAAATGTTTCACAGACATGTGACAGAAATAGAATAATGTGTCCCTGAATGAAGGGAGGCTCAAAATCAAAAGTACCAGTCAGTATCTGGTGTGGCCACCAGCTGATTGAAGTACTGCAGTGCATCTCCTCCTCATGGACGACCAGATTTGTCAGTTCTTGCTGTGAGATGTTACCCCACTCTTCCACCAAGGCACTTGCAAGTTCCTGGACATTTCTGGGGGGAATGGCCCTAGCCCTCACCCTGCGATCCAACAGGTCCCAGACGTGCTCAATGGGATTGAGATCCGGGCTCTTCGCTGGCCATGGCAGAACACTGACATTGCTGTCATGCAGAAACTCACGCACAGAACGAGCAGTATGGCTGGTGGCATTGTCCTGCTGGAGGATCATGTCCGGATGAGCATGCATAAAGGGTACCACATGAGGGAGGAGGATGTCTTCCCTAACCGCAGCTGGCTAACCTCTGTATTTATTAAACAGTCTTAGGGCAAGCCTCAGACTCATGGAGGTGAGCTTTTGCAGTGTACGAGTACAACAGTACAAAGCCACTCTTTAACTAAAATCTAACTCCTTCATGCTTCATCCACGCTCATGTCACAGTGACTCATGACTGGAGTTTAGGGCCCAACCTGTCGTGGTCAGGATTCTCGTCTTGGTGTGGATTATACGGTATTATGAGAGTTGCATAAGAACATAGTAAACCAGGTTATTTATATATGATTGGCTTGTAGCTGCGTGAGCAGATGAGCCTCAGAGTCGCCAAATAAGCTCCAGCCATGGCTCTCGGTAGACTCTTCCTAGCATCAGGTGTTCAGAGCAGTGTCAGCCATCATTGGTTTTGGCTCCCCCTTCATCTGGCGGCGTCCAAGGTGACCACCTGAAGACGGTCCTGCGTGGAGCTGGCTCGGGAAACATGAGTGATGTGCAGTTTACTGAGGACTAATTATTTCTTGGCATTGACCTCCTCCTGCCTTTAGTTTGCAAGTGACAGAGCTACTTGCTGCAGCGCTAAGCTGGTCGCAGCCAGGTGTGTTTGAAGACGGTGTTTTTGAAGGACAATGGTGCAATGCAATTATTTTAATATTTTTTAATTACAACTTTTTATTTTAGGCCCTGAAAGGGCTGTAATATGCCTCATCAAATGTCATTTTTTGTATTACCACCCAGGACAGTAATGAAGTGGTAGCAATTAGAGTATCGCGGTAATGACAGTGGATCATGATATAATTTACAACCATTATGATGGGATGATTCGTGTCGCTGCATAGATCAGCAGATCAGCAGGGGACCTGGACTCCTTGACACGAATGTCCTTGGCCCTGACTATTATCCCCGCTGTCTCCATACCTCTCTTCCCCCTGCTGCTCTTTCAGGTGTTTTCCTCTCATCCTGCCTAATGATACATGCTAATTGTTTTTAAATGGGTTTTTTGTGCTGGTGCACCTTCTCTCCCTTCAACTCTATTATATCCGCTGGACCATGAAAAACCTAAAATTCACTCAAGAGGCTGTTCAGACGTTCAAATCGATGGATCTAAATACAATTGCAGGGGTACTACTCCAGGTGCCGTGGGGCTTTCTCTTTTCCAGCTTCCACATGAAACAGTCAGATTAAGGAAACGTTTTGAACACTAGTGTTGCGATGAGCTCCGTCCAGTCCAAAACCTATGATTCCCCCCCCCCTGTGCGACGTACAGTGCTGACAGCGGCGATCGGAACAGAAGGCCTGGTTAGTTGTTTCTTCCTCAGCCACAGCACATCAAGTGGAAGACAGTGAACAGCGCTGAACATAAAACACGGTAACAGTTGTTTGCTTTGTTTATGATTATAATTACAACCCGGCTCCGTACATTGTAACTTTCCCATATCTCCTGCATAGTGCAGCGAGAGACATTATCCTTTATTACTCGGCTTGTTGGCGCTGACACAAGACAGGAGCAGTGCCAAGAAACAGTGCCTCGAAACAATGCTTGCAAGATGAGAGGAGCCTGTAAAGTGGGAAAAGAGGAGGGAGGAACAAAAAGAAAAGAGAGCGAGAGATTTTTTTTTCTGCAGCCATCCACGGCTTTTTAATTTCATCTGAGATGCATTCGACACAGTCGATCACAACATACTACTGGACAGACTGAAAGTCTGGGTAGGACTCTCTGGTGCAGCCCTTAACTGGTTTGACTCTTACTTGAAGGACCGACAATACTTTGTGTCGGTAGCTAATTACACATCAGAGCTGACTGGTATGACATGTGGTGTTCCCCAAGGTTCAATACTGGGGCCTCTTCTGTTCAATATCTACATGCTTCCACTGGCTCAGATTATGAAAAACAACAAAGTGTGTTATCATAACTATGCAGACGACACACAAATCTACATAACTATATCACCAGGGGACTATAATCCCATACCAGTGCTGGCTAAATGTATTGAAGAAATCAACAACTGGATGTGCCAGAATTTTCTTCAATTAAATCAAGATAAAACAGAAGTACTTGTTTTTGGTTCCAAGGACGAACGATTGAAAGTGAGCGCTGAGCTACAATCACTGATGTTAAAAACCTCAAACCAAGCCAGAAATCTAGGAGTAGTTATGGATTCAGACCTCAACCTGAACAGCCATATCAAGACAGTTACAAAATCAGCCTACTATCACCTGAAGAATATATCAAGGGTTAGAGGACTTATGTCTCAACAGGATTTGGAGAAACTTGTCCATGCATTCATCTTCAGTAGACTAGACTACTGTAACGGTGTGTTCACAGGTCATTTATCTTCAGTAGACTTGACTACTGTAACGGTGTGTTCACAGGTCATTTATCTTCAGTAGACTTGACTACTGTAACGGTGTGTTCACAGGTCATTTATCTTCAGTAGACTTGACTACTGTAACGGTGTGTTCACAGGTCATTTATCTTCAGTAGACTTGACTACTGTAACGGTGTGTTCACAGGTCATTTATCTTCAGTAGACTTGACTACTGTAACGGTGTGTTCACAGGTCTCAGTAAAAAGTCAATCAGAAAGCTGCAGCTGATTCAGAACGCTGCAGCTCGAGTCCTCACTAAGACCAGGAGAGTGGATCACATCACTCCAGTTCTGAGGTCTTTGCACTGGCTTCCTGTCCAACAAAGAATTGACTTTAAAATCCTGCTGCTGGTTTATAAAGCCCTGAATGGTTTAGGGCCTAAATACATTAGTGATCTACTGCTGCCTTATGAACCATCCCGACCCCTCAGGTCGTCTGGGACGGGTCTACTTTCTGTTCCAAGAGTCAGAACTAAACACGAAGAGGCAGCGTTCAGCTTTTCTGCTCCACACATCTGGAACAAGGTCCCAGAGAGCTGCAGGTCTGCAGAGACCCTCAACACCTTTAAATCCAGACTGAAGACCTTTCTGTTTGCTGTTGCCTTTAATTAAACCAGATTCTACATTTCACTACTGCATTTTATATCTTAAACTGCACTGCAACTTTTATTCAATTCTGTATCTATCTATTTCTGCTTTTTGCCTTCTAACTGTTTTTTATTGTTTTAATGATTGTTCTTAATTGTTTTTAAATCTTTTATTCTGCATTGTGTTTTTATGCTTTTAATGGCTGTATGTGAAGCACTTTGAATCACCTTGTGTTGAAATGTGCTATACAAATAAACTTGCCTTGCCTTGCCTTGCCTTGAGATTACTGAGCGTGATGAGCTTAGTCGTGCTACGAATCCCTCCACGCGGGCTTCTCCAACGCACCCCCACGCTCTGATGGAGCTCCATGAATTCCCCTTATTGCTGTTTAATGGAGATGGGTACCCAAACAAATGAGCAGCCTCCGCCTGGCTCAGCACCGGGTTCTCATTAATCCGGATGCCGAGACGCTGATGGCACTAATTTTTCAAGGCTAAGCGGCGTCGGCGTCTCACCCACAACAAGAGGGAGTTTTAATCGGAGACACAGCCTGAAGGCAGAGAGGTGGTGGCGCTCGTGTCACACCTGGTCTGTCGAGCTCGCTGCCTCGTCGTTGGAAATCTCCCCTACGGTGCCCATCTGTGTCTGTGGCAGAGCAGAGTGATGAGAGGCTTCCTCAGTATTAAAGTAGATGCTAAGTAGAAACATAAGTGCAAATTACATTTGTCACAAAATGTTTTCGGAACGCAGCTTAATGCAGGGTAATACGTTTTTGGCTATATCAACTGCATTTGCAATGTGAGCTGTGTTAGATAGAGGCAATGATAATTAGATGGCTGGTAAACACAACAATACGCAAATTTGGCGCTGAGGCTGAACAATGTCAATCAGCCACACAGTATGGTGAAGACAGGGGTTAGCATCACTAACCACAGGACACTGCAGGCTAATAAGGGTTGTCTTGTAAGGGAAGGCCTCAGGGCTTTGTGGGTGTCTACTGTTGCATTCACATGGAATCAGTCAGACGAAAGACGGACAACACCTTCGACAGCAGGATATGTTGCAATGGTGATGGAATTAAATATATATTTCAAAACAGGCTTTTGTGCCTACTGTTGGTTCTTTGCATATGGCGTCACTCATCTGCGCTTTCCAGATGGAGGGCAGGCAACTGGAGGCCGGTTCAACACTGCAGCAATAATGCTATGGTTTATGCTGTTCCAACCGATAACAAAAAAAAAACCTACTTTCTAATCTCGAAAATAGTTCTATATAAAGGTGAGAAATTAAAAAAACTATGCACGCAAAACTAGGGGACGAGGCATAGCGTCTACGAGAGGAAAGGTTAAAGTCCAGAGAAGCAGATCAGACCAGTATTGCTGGACCTCAGCGAGTTAACTTCCACAATCAGAATACTTTAAAGGTAAATGAAACAAAATGCTTCCATACAGCCGGTGTTGGCCTAAGTTTTTTTGATACTTACCTCAGATGTTGTATTTAATTTAACTTAAATAAATACTACCTCCTAAAAAAAAAACAAAAAAAACATTGTAAATTATAGAACTAACCTATCCTTCTCCCCTTTATCCCCTTTGCCAAATGTATTCTATGTGGATGCAGGATGCCAGACAGACCTGATGATGGATGATCTTGAGAAGATGGAATATTTTCTGAATCAATGTCAGTGGAGCTGAGTGAACTCAAGACTAAAGCTTTGGACACACAATTTAGCCGAGAGGCTTTTCAAAACAATGAAGACAAGTTTTAGACAGGATCGGCCGTTTCAGCAGTTCATGTTGGACTTACTTTGGTTGATGCCAAATCTTTGACTCCAAGGCTTTTGGGTTCAATTTTTCCTGTTCCACTGTTTCTCAAATTTGGCACAAGTTAATTGCCATACTTCATCAAAGACTAGAGTTTGTAATCGCGTCCCTGGAGCGAGAGGTAAAAATACAATACCAATGTCACTCCGGTAAGCAATTGGGAGGCAAGTTTGCAGTGATAGAGGCCTGTTTAGTTGCCATTGAACAGCCTTCTAATTAGCTGGCTAGAGCACAAACCTGGTAAAACTTGCTAATATGCATATTCATGTTATGAGGGTCACTGTATTAGAAAGGAGAAAGTACCAAATTATGCAGAGTAGGACAACACCCATTGAACACATGCAAGTAAAATTAGGAGATCCACTGGCGTTGATTGGTAAGACCTTTGCTTTGCATTATCCAATCTCTCTGCCTCTGTTGTCCCACTGGAGTGAACACGTATTCTCAGCTCGAGGACAGACAACTTCCAAAAGACATAAGGGACCGGTTGATTCACGGTCTTTAATTGTGTCAGCCTCCTGGCGGGTCTACTTGCTGGTGCCATCCGACCTTTGCAGCTCATCCAGAATGCTGCAGCTCGACTGGTCTTTAATCTCCCGAAATTCACCCACACTACTCCGCTCCTCCGCGACCTTCACTGGTTACCGGTGGCCGCCCGCATCCGCTTCAAAACATTGGTACTGGCGTACCGTGCTACGAACAGATCTGGTCCAGTCTACATCCAGGACATGGTAAAACCTTACACCCCATCTCGTGCGCTCCGCTCGGCTTCTGCCAATCGGCTTGTAGCTCCGTCGCTGAGAGCTAAACACTCAACAAAGTCTCGACTGTTCTCTGTCCTGGCTCCTCGATGGTGGAATGAGCTCCCCAGTGACATCAGAAAGTCTTTACATCTTCTGTCACAAACTAAAAACACATCTTTTCCGACTATACCTTGAATAAAGGATGTAGCACTATAGTAGCACTGAAATGGCTCTTACTGATAGCACTTTGTAGTTGAACTTTATTTATGAAATTGTACTTTCTGGATTCTTGTGGTTCTGAGTTTGTCCTTATGGTAGAATGCACTTATTGTAAGTCGCTTTGGATAAAAGCGTCAGCTAAATGAAATGTAATGTAATGTGTAAAAACTGTAAATCAACCATGGGCTCCAGTTCCTTTTGTCCTCTGAAAGTTGGTTGTCCTCGAGCTGAGAAGCTCCTGATTCAGCTGCATGTTGAGATGTAGAAAGAGAACCTTGTTTCTTTCTATACTTTCACTCTGTGTTCACGAGTATGTTTGTGTACTTTTTAAACTATTAAATCTTCATAAATAAACAATACGTTTTATGAGCATGATTCTGACTATATGTATTTGTTGGTGAAAAAGTATTACATATTTATTATTATGAAAGATGAAATATCTAGCTCTGTGATAACCACTAAGAATATTACAAGCCTTTAAACACATTGATCTATTACTCAAACTGGACTTTCAGGATCATATTTCATGGTCACATAGTATCTAACCCCAAAACACTCATAAACTTGTGAATTCACTGTCACTTAAATGTATGACGCGGTAAGTTATTTCCTGACTATTATCTGGAGCGAAAAAGAATAAAGTTATTGGAACCTAATTTGGCACATAAAATGGCAAATGCACGTTGTGGGTAAAGCATTACATAAGACATTATTGAAGGAGTGGGGAAGTTTTTGTTGTACTTGAACTCAATGTGTTTATTAATGGCTGTATGTAGTAACTGAGCTTTATTTTTGTTAGTAAATGAACCTATGAGGAAGTTATTTATTATGGCTCAGTGTTCTTAAATGTCCGTGTTGTATAAATCAGGGACTGGAGCGAGGGCCATTAGTCATCAACAGATATGTTTAATATCTGACATATGATTTGTTAAGAAGAATAAATCTTCCCGTCGAACATCGTGTGTCTCTTCTAGTCTTTGACAGATTCCCCGCGACCTGAGGCCGCTAATATTTACTCCTCTAAAGCAGCAATAAACACAGAGAAGAAGAACACGCTCACGAGAGAGACAAGCAGGTTGCGTGGATGCTTTTCACCGTTTCAGAGGAAGAGTTTTTTGATGTACGTTTTACTTTCTTCTGTTTATATTAATGCCAGTAAGATGTGGCTAGGTACCGGCTAAGAAATATCAAAGCATCAATTTTTACTCACTAAATCTGAGCCTTTTTTAAAACAAAAATGTTATCAATATTAGCCATGAGATGTGTGATTGGTATCGACTGAAAAAAATCCATATCCATAAAATGAAGGATATGTTTGCATATTAAACAAAATAATTGCTTTCAGTGGTTTGTTACATTTTGCTCAGAGGTCAAACATTTTTAGCTGCACAGGTGAGAACTGGTATTCTTCCTCTGGCGGCCGGCCGAGTTAAACATGATCAGGAGCAAAGCATCTTGTGTGAGCTGTGTCATTTAGGAGAAGCGAAAAGTGAGTCCACTTTTATTTTGTGTTTTGCATACTGTGATGATTTAAGATCAACTATTCATGAAAAAGCTAAAGAAAGAACTGACATAATTTGATGATCAATAACTGGAATGATTGTTCCACAGTTGTCTCCAAAGCCTGAAAAAGAGGGCAAAGCAAACTATTTAATTAGTATTGATTTCTGATTTCTCCAGTAACATACAGAGCATTTTTGTTGCAGACAATGGAGTGATGAAAATGTTGTTGGTTATAATGTGGTGTGGAGTCCTGTAAGCAGATGTTTGCCATAACTGTGTGCATCCCCAATTCATTCATTCTTTGACCATAATAGATCATGGTAAAACCAGCGTGTCGTTTTCTCACTGGGGCTAAAATGACCTCACGTAAAGCAACACTCTCTGATCACCACAACCTCCCTCCTTCCTCATCACTGTAGCTATTACTGTGAGTCAGAAATCCCCAGCAGCCCTGTGGGATTCCTTAACCGCTTCAGAGTCACCGAGCGTGGGATTCCCCGGGGGACTTACCGACATGGAGAGACTGTCAGCGGGACTGAGATTTATTATGAATTTGCATAAATTTCAATATGGGTTGGGTGTGGGGGAGAGGGGGTGGGGTTGAGATAGTGCTTCAATTTGCAGCAGCGATATGGCCTACTTTATGAATTCAATATCTCTGGCGTGGTTGAGATCCAGCGGTATAGATGAAGGGAGGGTGATGATGATGAGACCTATGACTCGGTACTCTGGTAATAACCTCCTCCAGAGATCGTGGGATGGGATGTAATCTCGCAGATGGTAAAGTGCAGATGTTCTTCCCTATGGAAACGCACGTTGCTTGTCACTGGTCTGTTCCATACATGGCCATACGAGTACACACTCTACTGTAAACCCAGTTTGTTAGTCAGACGGATTTGTTTTTACAGCTTTCCAATGGATATTCCACATCTGCTCACTTCCAAGTGATAATATGTCAGCATGAGCCTTCATGCTGTATTACTTCACTGTCTTGTTTCCTGATTCCCCAAAGTGCTGCATAACTTCTCCAAACACCACAGATGAAGCCAACGAGTCGTGCAACATCTTTATTGAGTGGGAGTACCCATCCCTGCAAAGAATTTCACATTTTATGGTATTCTTCATGGACAATTCTAGGTATTTTTATGTGGACTAAGTAATATAGTGAAGATGAATGCAGCAGATTCCTCGGTAACGGCCGCTTTCAGGGATGACCCTGCACTTTGCACTATCAGACCACAATTAATTATTTATCTGATAGAGGAGGCTTCTAAAAAAAATATTTAATACCGAAAACGAAATTCAGATGGAGAGTCTTGAAATTCCTCAGTGAGTTAATACTGTTGTTTGTAGGTTGGAGACGACTCCAGATTACATTTTGCTGGAGACCTGTTAGTTGTCAAATCAAAAGGCTTAATTAATAAACTGGACTGCTTTTGAGGATGGTGACCTGTCAAGGACATTACGTTTCTAAACTCATACATTACTTGCAGTCCCGGAATGGTTTTCCAGAGAATCAACACTTGCAGACAAAGCCTCAAACATGGCAGCTTCAGGGTATTTCTCTTGATCATTAAAGTGTACAGCATATTGTAGTTTTTTTATTCCCTCTTATCATATCACATCTTAGGCCATATTATTGCATTTTGTTCACTCCATCACTGTTTCTCCTTTCAATGTGGAATTGAAATATAGTTGGAATACATAAACAGCAAACACATCCATTAGTTGTGGCATCACAAATACATTTTCCTCTCGTAATATGTCTTTTTCTCTCCCCCTTGCATTCATTAAATGAAAATATGCCTTTTGCATGATAAGTTTGGACAACCAGTGAAGTTCCTATTGATGAATCATTTGTGTGAGCTCGGCTTCTCCAAATCAACAAGTGAGTCCTATTTCCATATAGACCCCAGGTTGTTGTAGAAATGTGGAACTTAGAAATGCTGTAGAACTGTTTGGTCAAACGGTTCTTAAGGAGGAATTATACGAATGTTGAGGATCCCATGACTAATGAATGAATGAAAAATGAATGACATGCCCATCAGCTAGCAAACTAGCAAAGAGCATCCAAGTACAAGTCCATTTAGCTCAAGCACGACTGTGCCTGATTATGTGATGGATAGAATTCAGACCAACACTGACGAGCTCAGAATATTATTTTAAGTGTCTGACAACATGGAAAGGAAACAAAAAAGCTTTTCTTTCCTTTCGCTTGATCCCATCTGTTCGTTAGCGCGTTCAACCACGTCTTCCTCCAGGAGAAGTCTCGTTCTTAAATCTCATAAGAAGTGACCCGAGCAACGGTGACGAGGGCTCTGGCCTGGCTCGTCTCCGGGACACGACTCTGGCCCTGATGGATGGCATAGCATCACAACAAGTATCTTTTAGTACATGAAAGAAGTCTTCTTCTAGAGGTTTCGGTCAGAAAAGGGTTTATTTTAACCCAAAACCTCATCTTTACCTAAACCTAGCTAAGCAGTCTGGAGTAAAAAGTATGTCTGACAGCTTGTCAGAGAACTATCGTTCATATTTGGGAAAGCAGCATCATCTGATGTATCGATGGTCTTTACACTTTTACTCCCTCCACAGTACAGCATATTAATAAACTGATTCAGCAACTGGTCTCAAGACTCTAGTGGGGACGGAATCAACCAGGTGATAATTGGACTGATTGTGTACAGAGCAGCTCAGACAAGCTGGAGAAAGGTTCTCCTCAGCAGCCTGAATGAAGAACACTGACAGAACCAGAAAGAACTGCATCACATGTCCTGTCTCTCAGTATATCACATGCCAACAACACCGAGGAGAGACATTACGTCTTGTTGCTCTGTAACCCAGAGACGTTCATCCGGGATGGCATGGTAAGAAGTGTCGAAGGAAGGATGCATCCAACCTTGGAGTAGTGTTGTGAAAATATAAATCATGATGTTTGTTATATTATTGTACATTCTTGTCTATGGAACAGTTCAGGGCGCTCAGGGCCAGAATAATAGTGTTATCATGGAGTCAGAGAGGTCCCTGAGGAGCCGCTGAGTGTTTAGACTAGTTACACGCCAAGCACTGCCACAACACCCACATCTGTTATTATTATGTTAGACCAGCTGCAGAAGACCGGCGTTGGACGCCCAGTCTTGTGAGATGGGGAGGATATGTGTCTTTCCTCCCCGTTGACAGGTTAGAGCCAATTAGATGCTAGGATGATGTAATGAAACCTGTGACGAAGAATCTATGTATAAAACCACCGGGCTTCCGGTGGGGGGGAGTGAGTTGGAGTTGGAGTTGGAGGTGGAAGTGGAGATTGAGGTTAGGTTCTGTTTTGATCTCAACCTGCGTGTTGATGAAGCGAAGCGCTGCTCTTGCAACTGCAGCGCTAGTACTTTGATTGTGACCAGAGAAATAAACCTACCAAATGAGAGAAGTCGTTTGGCTGAATTCTTCCGGATTTTCTACCAGGCATCCAATATAGAATATGCTAACAATTGCCAGAATGTGTTGGTATTTATTATTAGTTGATAACACAATTATAAATTATCTACTTTTAAAATATTTGTTAAAATGGCATGCTTGTATTGGTCAGAAAAGCTGCGGCGCTACAGGGCACATCGAGATGCTTTAAAAAAAGAGAGCGATGTGTCTGTCACTCCATGTATTACTATTGTACTCTGTCTCCCTCCCCACACATCCGCAACCTTGGAGTTTGACAGCAACCTCTCCTTCGAACACCACGTCAAACAAATCACCAGAACTGCCTTTATTCACTTAAAAAACATCGCCCGTCTCCGCCCAACACTCACCTCATCTGCTGCCGAAACTCTGATCCATGCCTTCATCACCTCCAGAATTGATTATTGCAATAGTATTCTTTATGGCACATCATCCAAAATCCTTAATAAACTTCAATACATACAGAACTCTGCTGCTCGCCTGCTCACCCACCCCCACTCCCGTGACCACATCACCCGTTCTCCAGAACCTCCACTGGCTCCCCGTCCTACAACGGATCCATTACAAAATCCTTCTCCTCACTCACAAAGCCCTCCATAATCAGGCCCCTCCTACCTCACTGACCTGCTCCACCACCACACTCCATCAGGCCCCTCCTACCTCACTGACCTGCTCCACCACCACACTCCATCAGGCCCCTCCTACCTCACTGACCTGCTCCACCACCACACTCCATCAGGCCCCTCCTACCTCACTGACCTGCTCCACCACCACACTCCATCAGGCCCCTCCTACCTCACTGACCTGCTCCAGCACCACACTCCATCAGGCCCCTCCTACCTCACTGACCTGCTCCACCACCACACTCCATCAGGCCCCTCCTACCTCACTGACCTGCTCCAGCACCACACTCCATCAGGCCCCTCCTACCTCACCGACCTGCTCCAGCACCACACTCCATCAGGCCCCTCCTACCTCACCGACCTGCTCCAGCACCACACTCCATCAGGCCCCTCCTACCTCACTGACCTGCTCCAGCACCACACTCCATCAGGCCCCTCCTACCTCACTGACCTGCTCCACCACCACACTCCATCAGGCCCCTCCTACCTCACTGACCTGCTCCACCACCACACTCCATCAGGCCCCTCCTACCTCACTGACCTGCTCCACCACCACACTCCATCAGGCCCCTCCTACCTCACCGACCTGCTCCAGCACCACACTCCATCAGGCCCCTCCTACCTCACTGACCTGCTCCACCACCACACTCCATCAGGCCCCTCCTACCTCACCGACCTGCTCCAGCACCACACTCCATCAGGCCCCTCCTACCTCACTGACCTGCTCCAGCACCACACTCCATCAGGCCCCTCCTACCTCACCGACCTGCTCCAGCACCACACTCCATCAGGCCCCTCCTACCTCACCGACCTGCTCCAGCACCACACTCCATCAGGCCCCTCCTACCTCACCGACCTGCTCCACCACCACACTCCATCAGGCCCCTCCTACCTCACCGACCTGCTCCAGCACCACACTCCATCAGGCCCCTCCTACCTCACTGACCTGCTCCACCACCACACTCCATCCCGTCAACTCCGCTCCTCTGATGCCAACCTCCTATCAGAATCAGAATCAGAATCAGAATCAGCTTTATTGGCCATGTGTGTTTACACTCACATGGAATTTGACTCCGGTTACACATAGCTCTCATTATACATATATACACATTTACAATAAGCAATAAATAAGATAAAAAAGACATTAAAAATAAAAAGTAGTCCGATTAGTGCAAGTAGTGCAGATGGAGGAGTCTGATTAATTGTTCATCAGGGTGTCGGCCAGTGGAAAGAAGCTGTTCCTGTGTCTGGTAGTTTTGGCGTACAGAGCTCTGTAGCGCCTACCAGAGGGGACGAGGTGAAACAGCTTGTGTCCAGGGTGTGAGGGGTCTGCAGTGATCTTTCCAGCCCGCTTCCTGACTGGAGGTGTACAAGTACAGGATGGAGGGCAGGCTGGAACCAATAGTTCTCTCTGCAGACCTGACTATCGGCTGTAGTCTGCCTCTGTCCTGTTTAGTGGCCGATCCAAACCACACAGTGATGGAACTACAGAGGACAGACTGGATGATGGCGGAGTAAAACAGGATCAGCAGCTCCTGAGGCAGGTTATACTTCCTGAGCTGGCGCAGGAAGTACAACCTCTGCTGGGCCTTTTTCCGGATGGTGTTGATGTTGGAGGCCCACTTCAGGTCCTGTGAGATTGTGGTTCCCAGAAACCTGAAGGACTCCACCGCAGAAACAGTGCTGTTGTGGATGGTGAGGGGGGGTAGTGTTGGGGGGCTCTTCCTGAAGTCCACTGTCATCTCCACAGTTTTGGACTTGTTCAGCTCCAGGTGGTTCTGACCACACCAGAGGACCAGCTATCCATCCCCCATAGGATCAAGCACCTCCCTCTGGAACTCTCTCCCCAAACTCATCAGAGACTGCACTGACCTTTCCATATTCAAATCACAAATCAAAACCCATCTCTTCAGAACTGCTTTTAATGTGTGACTGCGTGCTCTATGTTCTTATTTTTTGTATGTATTTTATTTGTTTTATTATTTAGCTTATAGGATGATTTGTATATGTTATGTAAAGTGCCTTTGAGTATTTTGAAAAGCGCTATATAAATTAAATGTATTATTATTACTATTGTTGTGATGACATACATCTGGTGACACAGTCCCCTTCTGAGGACTGGCCTTCCCCATAGGGTGCCTTAGGGTTGGGCTGTTAGTGGATAAATTAGCTCACTAACTCGGACACTTTACTTTAATGTGATAACTGAATGCAGTTAATGCGGTTAGTGGAGTTTAGAAGGTTAAAGGGTTGGTTCTACAATAACAAGTAAGAGGCTCTAGAACCGCCTGTTCTAGAGCAGTTGTATACGGAACCAAATATCTGTGTGATTGATTGTAAATTGTGACAATATGCTTACTGTGTTTTAAGAAACATTGTTAGATGGAGGAATGTCAGGCGTAGGAAAAGGAGCTGCGGAATGAAGGCCTTGTTGGAGAAGGAAAAGAAAAAAGAAGAATACAAGAAGAGCTACCAGCGGTTGGCCAGGGTGAAAAAATCGTCACGTTCTATAGTGGATGGACTGCTGCACAATCAAACAGTTAACAACACCATGAGGAGAAGATTGTTAGAATTGAGGACATACGAAATAAATACAAAAACACCAAGAAGGAAAGAGAGAAATGCTTTATTGTAAAACTAACAATTGGAAAACTTATAAAGAAATACAGGCAGCAGAGGGCTGCACAGGTGACTCTGGGCTTTTCAAAGAAGCGAGGCCAGAGACGAGATGGAGGGCTCATGAGCTTTAAGAGGAAGGCGAGCAACAGATTACAAAAGTAAAGGCTTTCTTCTTCTTTGTGACGACGTCAGCCGTTAGACAACAGGAAGAAAGCCAACTGTCACTCAAGAGAAGATGAAAAGAGAGAAAGGTTTGCTAAGTGACACAATAAAAACTCTGCACCACATGTTCCTTTCAGACAATGAACATAGGGTCTACTATTCTTGTTTCTGCACCGTAAGACCATTTTGGGTTGTGGCGCCCACAGAGGCTGTCCGTGTAGAACCATGAGAACCAACACCCTGCACAGCCGAGGTCTGTCAGCATCAAAACGTCTAGAGGATTTTTAAACCTGCTCAGTTGCTGCTGACTCGGAGAAATACATTATAAATGAATGCATTCATGCCGTATTTCTATGATGACACATTCATTTGTTTGTATATATCATGAGGGTTTTGCTTCTTATTTTAGACATATTATTTATCGACAAATAAAAAGTAAACCAGAAGAAACAGATTGGAACTTTTTCAGATAGACGGATGAGAGAAACGTTCAGGGAGGGATTAAATGGAGACACCAAAAGCTTTGGGAGCAGTGGCTATCACAGAGGTAACCTCATACTACAGCTCTCTATAGTACGAGCCAAGAAAAAGTATCAGCAGGAGCAGTGTTAGCAGTAGAAGTAATACCAGTAGGAGAGGCAGCTGAAGAGGAAGGTACACTTACACTATTGATCCAGTGGGGACAGCAGCACCGTGCTTTACAATCAGGCAGCTCCCTTGAGAAATCTCTGCGCCTCTTTGCATCGACAAGTCTGTTACCGGAGAAGCATTAACACACTGATAAATGTCTAGTCACCTGGGAACATACTTAATAAACATTTTATTAACTGCTGCAAACAGCCCAGAGGATCAAAGACATGCTTGTTTGACATTTGGATGCATTCAGCTGGTTGGTAATTCATCATCATGCTTCACACTCAGAAGTGGCCCCACAATGTATCTACTTCTTCATGGAATGCTTTCTGATTTAATACATTATCAGGTTTAGGAAAATGACAATTCCAGAAAACACTTGTGGGGCCTTGAACAACACAAGTGGATCTTTTTTCCACTTCTCATGAAATGAAAAAAACTGCATGAAAGAAAAATATAGCAACACTGTCCATTTGTAGTTGACCACAGCATTTAAAATGTCTGCAGGATTTCTCGATGAATTGAAGGTTGGAAGGCTATTCAGGGGACTGTAATTATATCAGCTCACTCTTGGTTAGAGGCTCAACGACGGAAAGCCGTGCCATAGGTATGTTTCTTCTTCCCTCACCCAGTCACTGCCTGTGTGCCTTTGAATGACAGTTGTCCAAGTATTGTTTATCTCAGTGGCGGTGAACTCTAAAGTGTGTCAACCCTTTGCCTTGGCATTCAGTATCATTTTTTAATTAACCAGAGTAGCAAGGCAATGAACAGAAATAAATGACATCAGCAAGCCTTGACCAGAGCGTCCAGTGTTCAGAACTCCTCAGCAGAAAATTGTGTTTTTTTTCATAAGAGACAGACTCACGATGTTCACAAATGGAGAGGGAATGGGCTTTATGTTGCAGAGTTGGGTACTTTGCCTTGGTTCAGAGTGGAACTTTATAGGAAATGTCATGGCCGTTGAGTATGAATGAGGCCTCATACTTTCCACATCCATGAGTCTTATATAGCAATAATGTATTCTATAATGTGGTCTCTGCTGCAGTGCCAGAAATTTATGTCTAAATATACGGAAGAAGTTCACTTCCATCCTTGTAGATAACATGATTCTTGACAATGACTAAATTAATTAAAGGTCAGAAACAGAAATAATTTACTGCATCAACAAATCTACCAATGAGAAAAGGGTTCTCAGAGGGCTTTGCTGTGGGGCTTTGGGGTTCAATCTGTTTGACTTAAAAATGGAATTTCACATCATTTTGTACCATTATTGTATTGTATACTACTATAGATTGTTATCTATATAACACATAAAAAGCCCACAATTTGCTATAGTTTAATCCCTTTTTATTTTTATTTACACATATCAGTCTTTGTCTGAACAACATTGTCTTCTGGAAATGTTTATCCTGTAATACTCTGGAAATAAAAAAGAGCTGATTCAGAACATTTTGAAAACATGCCATTCATTATTTTCATTCACAAATATTTAAAGGAGCTCCAGGCACAGCTTCCTGTCCATTGTCTAGTTCTCTCTCCATCCAGCTGACGCTCACGCCCTGATCCAACCAGCCATAGATTCTGCTAGCTGTTCCCCGGCAGCCGGGCAGCCAGGAGGCTGGGTGACTCTCTGAGGGAAGCAGAAGTCTAAGAAGCACATGGCGCACCACCACCCTCTTCCCGGTTCTAACCGGTTCTCCCCACTCAGCGACACACCCGCTGAGAAACCAACTCTGGTTATCGGCAGCTCCATAGTCAGAAACGTGAGGAAAGCGAAGCCAGGGAGCACAGTCAAATGTATTTCTGGAGCCAGAGCGGGCGACGTTGAGTCCTATTTAAAACTGTTGGCTAGGAATAAACGTAAATACAGTAAGATTGTAATACACGTCGGTGGTAATGACTCCCGACTTCGCCACTCGGAGGTCACTAAAATCAATGTGGAATCGGTGTGTGCTTACGCCAAAACAATCTCGGACTCCGTAGTTTTCTCTGGCCCTCTCCCAAATACGGTCACTGATGAGATGTATAGCCGCATGTCATCATTCCACCGTTGGTTGTCGAGGTGGTGCCCAGCAAACGATGTGGGCTTCGTGGATAACTGGCAGACATTCTGGGGGAACCCTGGTCTGACCAGGAGAGACGGCATTCATCCATTCAAGCTTTTGAAGCAGATAAGATCATTTGGCTTTGATACCGAGATCTTTCAACAGTGTATCTTACACAGCCGGAAACCTCTGGTTCTGCTGAGGGAAGCCAATGCGTAAGTGTCTTAAAACTTGCATTTTCTCTAATGGCCATCAGGGGGCGACTTCTTTGGTTGCAAAAAGACGTTTAGCTATTTAGAAGTCTATATAAATGACTCTACTTCTCTGTTGATTTATTCCCTCTGTAAACATTGTAAACATGAGTTTATGTCTCAATCTCTAGTTTCAAGTCTTCTTCAATACAGCATGATGTTCATTTAGTAAATGATGCTCACTTAGAGTCAAACAGACCATAAAGCATGGTATGCTTTAGGGTGGGGTTACATTGTGATTGACACGTTGCTTCCAGTACCAGATGCATATGCATTGTCTCTACGTCACTCTTCCGCATTCAAAATGTGGCAACTTCCGTTCATTGGTAGCAAAAGTCAAGATGCCGACGAGCAAATTGTCGAACTTAAGGCTTCATAACGTCCACAAACCAGTGGATGGCATCTCGATGACTACGGCCACTTCTTCTTCTAAAATCTAAGTGCATCCCTGTAATTAGATTCCTTGTCTCAGTAGGTGTAGGGTAATATTATTAGACTGAAAATTTAAATTGAGTTAGTGCTGACACATTTATATTTTAATTACTGTTGATTAATATGCAGTCCCAAATGAATAGCTAAGTAAATACAAATACTTACATTAATCAGGTGGACCGAAAAATGACTCCAATGGGAGGCTGCTGTGTCTGGATGTAAGCAGGAATATGGCTTACAGCTATAAGAGCTTGATGATCCAACCAACAGAGATAGCTGAGGGCATTAGTTGATGTGGATTCAGTGAGTTATTCTGTGAGTAACAACTTGAGCCCTGCATTTTTTTTAACCCATATGTGTCTAGTGTACCTTTGTGGCTTTATGGATGTTTATTCATGATGGACATCTGCAATAATGATATCTTCATAAAGTGACACTGAATTTTAATCTGAATATGTGTTCATGTAGGCGCATTCAGATTTGACTGATAGAGGTTGGAGTTATGACACCTGAGAAGGAGTGGGAATTTAGGGCAAACGGTGAATGTATAACATTAAGGGTTTAGATGTATGTGTAATTGGGACAAACTACATAGTAATCACTTTTTTTGTCCTTTCTGTGGACCCCAGGAAGAGCAGTGGCTGCTAAGGCGTCAACAACAAACCATAAACCTTACATTAAGGAATTGCCCTTGTCATCATGACATCACCCGTTGGTTTGTGGACTGTTATGAAGCCTCCAGTTTGGCGATTTTACCATCGTTGTTTTGGCAGCCAGTGAACGGAAGTTGCTGCTACCAGAGCCGTGGTAACTTGAGATCACCGGTTGCAAAAACAACAGGCGACGGACGTATCCAAGATGGCGCCGGCTAACTCGCCGAACTCGAGGCTTCAGCAGTCCACAAAGCAACGGGTGATGTCGCGATGACTTGTCATACAAAGTCTGTGGAGTGACCTGCTTTTCCAAGGCATCCATGAAGTGACCACGCCTGTAGCGTGGCGTCTCGGTGTGATCAGTATGTTTGTGGTTAACTCCTCAATCACAAACGTACCAGAACTGTTGTGTCTGGAAAATAATTATTGTACTGCTTGTTATTCAAACAAAGTCCATGTCAGAGTGGGGTCAGCAGCACGCGAGCGAACTGTCAATCACTGCTGTCATGAGTAGCCCAAATGACACACATTAAAGCTTTGCATAAGCCTTACATCTTATTAATGAACCAATCATTTCCGAAATGACCTCCATCACAGTTATTAGAAGGCCTACATTTAGGGCTTGAGACCACAATGAATCAGCTGACGCTTTTTGAATGGGAGACAACTGGAGCCAGGGATGCTTTGTAGCATCTTGCTGCTGTCAGCGACATTGCACTTCCTCAATGGCTTCAGCCTTCAGTTGTCGTTGACAGAAAATTGTGAATACACAGGAATAAGTGTATTTCCACACAAACATTTGCATCTCTGTTTAAGGAGCAGATCACAGAAAAATATAAATACAAAACTGGACGATTAAAGAGCGCACGGGGTCTACATATAAATGTTCTAGTTACAAATTACACGGCAACATACAAATAAATCACACCTCTGTCACACACACCCACTTGTACAGAAAGGCGCTAACTGGGATTTCTGCTTCACAAAAGCGGTTCTATTTTACCTAAGTGAGTAGGCTGATGCAGAAGAGATCGGCCCCGGAGTGTTGCCTTTACAGTGTAATCTCACGCTCCTAATAATAACACTTATACTGTGTATGTGTGAGAGGGATACTGTAGCAAGAAAAGATAAACAGGAATAGTGTGTGTGTGTGTGTGTGTGTGTGTGTGTGTGTGTGTGTGTGTGAGACCCAGGGAGAGAAGGGGCATACCCTCTCTTAACTGACGTAAGACTTGCCTCCGGGTAGAAAGGGAGAAATAGTTGGCCTCCACCATTTGTCAGATCGTCCATTCGCCTCCCTTTAACACGATTTTCCTCTTGGGCATCTCGCCTCCCCCACGCACTCACACACACGCACACGCACACACACACACACACACACACACACACACACATACATTCTCACTGCGTATATACACATTCTCCAACAATGGCGCACGTGATTCAACGCCTTGAGTTGCCTCAAACGAAGGAGCCCCTAATGGGCCGAGGAGGAATCTGTAATACATTTGAATATTAATGTATTAATGGTGGATGCACATTTTAAATCCCGCTTGTATCCACTTGGTAGATATTTATTGTGGAAAGAAGCCTGGCTTAGAAAAGACATATATGAGTCTGACACTGCTGATATTCCATCACAGGAACCATCTTTCCATTGCTGCCCCACTTGAGCTGTAATGTGGCCTTCAGGGTATACTTGTAGACTTAGTGTACCTTTCTGCACTCTGCAAATAGATTTCAGTGATTCTGAAATGATATGCTGTGGAGGAAACTTCGCCGTGGGCAAAGAAGTACATGTCCTCGCATGTGAAATATGCAGCATCTATAACACCGTATCTCTTGAGCCTTCAAGGATGCTGTGATTTTGAATCCTCGAATGTCTCTCGAGTGTAGCTCCTTGATTATTACTCTTGCGCGTTTTATGGCGTAACTTTACCATAATTCAATGCAGGAGTTCTCCTCCAAGGCCACTTCTCATTGAATCACAATTATTGATCTGGCAACGCAGAAGTATCAGTCATTTTCACTCCACCCAGTGTCAATAGCGGTACAACTTCCCCGACCTTTATTGAGCTTAATACAGTTATGTTCATAATAATAGCAGTGTGTTTAAAAAGGTGAGTAAACCTCAAAATTCTTCAAATAAATTGTATTTTAATGAACACAAATACATTGGGGACACTGCACATTCTATTTCAAAGCAAGAAAATTGGAAAAAGTAATTGAATTTGATAATATTTTACAGAAAGTGAAGAAATATGTTCCAAAAAATAGCAGTGTTGACATCTTTCTTTACAAACTAAAACATTTACTGTATAAACTAAGAAATGCTTGAAGATTCAACTTTCCTGAGAATCATAAACTAATATTTAGTTGCATAACCACGGTTTCTGATAACTGCTTCACATCTGTGGCACATGGAGTCGACCAACTTCTGGCACCGGTCAACAGGTATTGCAGCCCAGGACAATTGTACTACGTTCCACAATTCCTCTGCATTTCTTGGTTTTGCCTCATGAACAGCATTTCTTATGTCAGCCCACAAGTTTTCTATGGGATTAAGGTCCGGGAATTGTGCTGGCCACTCCATTACTTGAATTCTGTCTGTCTGGAACCATGATTTTGCTCGCTTGCTGGTGTGTTTGGGGTCATTGTCTTGTTGAAACACCCATTTCAAGGGCATTTCCTCTTCAGCATATGGCAACATGACTTCTTCCAGTATTCTGATGTACTCAAACTGATCCATGATCCCTGGTATGCGATAAATAGGACCAACACCATAGTACGAGAAACATCCCCATATCATGATGCTTGCACCACCATGCTTCACCGTCTTCACTGTGTACTGTGGCTTGAATTCAGTGTTTGCAGGACGTCTGACAAACTGTCTGTGGCCCTTAGACCCAAAAAGAACAATCTTACTCTCATCAGTCCACAAAATATTACGCCATTTCTTTTTAGGCCAGTCAGTGTGTTCTTTGGCATATTGTAACCGCTTCAGCACATGTCTTTTTTTTAACAATGGGACTTTGCGGGGGCTTCTTGCTGGTAGCTTGGCTTCAAATAGACGTCATCTGATTGTTACAGTACTCACAGGCAATCTTAGATCTTCTTTGATCCTCCTGGAGCTGATCATTGGCTGAGCCTTTGCCATTTTGGTTATTCTCCGATCCATTCGAATAGTCGTTTTTCTTTTTCTTCCTCGCCTTTCTGGTTTTGGCTGCCATTTTAAAGCGTTTGATGTCATTTTAGCTGAACAGCCTATCATTTTCTGCACTTCTTTATAGGTTTTCCCCTCTTTTATTAATTTCTTAATCAAAGAACGCTTTTCTTCTGAACAGTGTCTTGAACGACCCATTTTACTCTGTTTTTCAAGGACAAATGCACAGCCAGCATATGCAGCGTCAGTTGCCTTGATCCTTAAATAAGGGCCACCTGTTTAACACCTATTTTGTTCACATAATCACATGACCTCACTAATTGAACTCGGCACTGCTATTTTTTTGAATAAGCCCCTTTGAGTAAATGATTCAGTTTCACAGAATCAGCAGCATGCACGTCATGCCTGTTGGGTCTGTTGGTTTTCTACACCTTTACTAAACCTTCTAGAAACTTACTTGCAGTGTAGAAGTTGAAATTCTAACAAAAACAGTGATTTATCTTGCTAGTGATGTGGGACTGCTATTATTTTGAACACAACTGTATGTCATGTCTGTCACAATACAACTAGCTTTAGAGATCCTCAAAAAACATAAATAACATACATTTTAAGCACAAAGCTGTGAGGGGTTCGGTTTGGCTGGACCCAAGCGCAGACACGGGGAGGCAAGGTTGGGTGAAGGTAAAGGGTTTATTGAGCAGCACACTGATGAGATGAAAGGGAAGCGTGCAGGCGGAGCGGTGAGGTGGCGTGAGCGGCGGCGGCTGAGCTGAAGTGCAGGTACGGGAATCCACTGGAAATGGAGCAATAATCTGGCAACTGGAGAGAGGGAAGCCAGGGTGTTTTAACAGGGAGGATCTGATGATGTGATTGAAGACAGGTGCCGGAGATGAGGTGCAGGTGTGGAGATGATTGCCAGTTGCCGGAAGCCACGCCCACGAGACACACACACACCCAGGAGACAGACAGGGGACACCAGAGACACAAGGAAAAGACAAAAAGGGACACGAGTCACGGCAGAGCTGTGACAAAAGCAGCAATAACTCGTACCATAAAAACCGCCAGATCCATACTTCTGCTCTGACCTTTGCCAGATATAATTACAGAGAGGTTAAATTATCTGGAAAATCAGTTCAAGCTAGGGTTGGAAACCTTGAGAAACCAGTAAGAGTACATTATTAAAAAATGATCCAACATAAATAACAGTTTTTCCAATGAAAGTAGCAAGCAGCGCTAGCTCCAAAAGTTAATACATGTAATGAGAAAGGCGCCAAGTCTGCAACACTGACCCCCACTGTCCCCTTTGGCCTCCCTCCAAAAGCCACGCCCCCAGAATTTATCATAATGATTGTAAACATCAAAGATGGCTATCGCTAGTTCTCACAGCTGTTAAGGTGTAGGTGGCCCGTCCAATAATTTAATTTGGGTCGGAACAAAATGGTTGAATGGGCTTATTACAGCCCGGTGACGGCCACAGATACAGGATTCATTTTTTCTTTTATGTAATCGTAATTTCAACAAATGTATATATTTCTTTACATTTAAAATTTTTTGAAAACAATTTCAAAACCGAGCATTGACTGAACGTCATATTACATTCCCTAAAATATACTTAGATCTTTGAGAACTGACAGTTCTCGGCGGTTCGATCCCGGCTCCGTTGGTCCATGTAGCTGTGCCTACTACGGTGTATGAATGTTAGTTAGCAGATAGCATGGTAGCCCCTGTCATCAGTGTATGAATGTGTGTGAATGGGTGATTGATGACATGTGGTGTTAAAGAGCTTTGACTGGTAGGAGGACGAGATCCGATGTGAGGTTCCGGGACAGGGATGTCGTATGTGTACAGATTGTAAAGCCCTCAGAGGCAAATTTGTATTTGTGATTTTGGACTATACAAAATAAACTGAATTGAATTGAATAGAAGAGCGCTCTACAAGTACAGTCTATAATTTATAAGCAGTATATAAACATGTAATAAATAATAAATAACACACTACAATGCAGTTGTAAGCCGATATGTTTATTGTATGAACAAATGAAGATAGAGGAAATCTACTTATATTTCAACAACATTTTATTCACATAACAACACACTTAACACCTTATGAATGTGTGTTACACTGTGTATTTATTAAATGTGTATATAAGGTTTATACATACTAAATAGGGGCACTTGAATGTAATGTTTAGAGCAACACAGACAAAATGCACTTCACCTCCATAGTGTAGTATTTGGATTGTTTCAAGTCAATTCATTTACTTTCTTGGTTCCTGATTTTCATAAAATAAAATAAAACGGATAAATTGCCTTTTTAAATGAAGCTACACCTCCACATGCAGGCAACCCAACAATAAAACTTGTCCTTAAGCCATTTGCAGGCCGATGGGATTCGTAAGTGTTTATATCAGTAGAACTGAATCTTGTACAGGCAACAGGGAAGAGGGAGCAATGATTCATGGGTAGACGGTCACATCACTAAGCTGAACCTTATGCAGAGCCTGTCTGTCAGTTTGCCCCCATGGTCTCACTGACCTGGTCGCTCATATGAGCAGGGACGTTTCTGTGTAGTACAAACAAGAAACCATGGAAAGACCGAGACAGCGTTCTGATCGTGGCTCTAGATACTTAAAGCCTGAGCTCCCTTCAGTTGTCTTTTCTAACTCAAAGAATCAGCAGGCGGTGGCTGAAGTCTCAGCAGTAGATATCTTAAAAACATCCTTCCCTCGGACTGAGAACAGAATATATTTCTTCCACCTCTGTGTGTTTACATTGTGATTGAAATGTTCACTCACACATCCTGCATCACTGCATGTTGATCTTCACAGGCTTACATTGAAACATTCAGGGTTTAAGCCTGTTCAAACAAAATGACCCGGCCATGACGCTGCTGCCGAGCTGTCCTATATTTCCTCGCTCCTGTGTTTTTTATGATGCGGCATTGATCTGAGTTGGAGTTTATCCATTAATAACTGGTTGTATTAAGTGCAGCAGGCCATAGCTCACCACAGACGGCGACAGGGAGCGCAGCGCTGACGCAAGTTGTGGCCTTGAGTAGAGCTGAAGAGGCTGAGAATCAGCATCTGATGAACATCCGTTCATGTTTGACGTTTAAGCGTGAAACTCAAGCCTGGAACAAATCAGTCATGAAGTCGACATCATAACAATCGATGTGTGTTGTTGTCATGAAAACAGAACATGTTTATGGCTTTGATTTAGCGCTGTAAAGGCGTCATTCTTCCGTCTCTGCTTTTATTAAACCTCATCACCTCACATGGTATTATCATATGACGATGTAAAAAATAGTGAAAAAAAGGGTGATTACTAGGGATGCATCACTTCGTCTGCGGTCTTACAAGTTACTGGAAGATGTTTTTCTCATCCAAAATTCAATTTAGGGCTGAGCCATTCAGGACAGAATATAAATCAAGGACTCGTTTCACATGTGACGGAGCGCGGCAGCGTGGCGACGTGTCAGACACTCGGGGAGAACAGGAGAGCAGAACAGTCAGTGACGTTCAGGGAGTGGGGACTAAGAGCTGGAGCTCTGATCACAGCAGAGCTTTTGAAATCCCCATTGAGCCTGAAAGCTCGACGCTCTGCAGCTTAAGGAAACACGCAAATAGACAGAACGCAAGCAAGCGGAGAAAACACATCTATTTGAAGACACGGGCAGCATTTAGATACGGAAATGTACCGTTTCATCATGAAAACTTCCATTTCAAAAGCACATACACTAGGAATTTAACTGCAACTGGTGTCCAACGTTTAAATTATACCCATCGTTTTAAATGGCCGAAAGGCATTGTGAGACGCCATTATGTCAACTGTGTTTCTATTCTAGAGCATTAAATGCCGTCCCAGCGACGTAGAGACACTGTATACGTCTCTGGTAGCAAGAGCGATCTGTCAATCACAGTAGCCCCGCCCTAAAGCATACTCCTCTTTATGGTCTGTTTGACTCTAAATTACCATAATTTACTACATGAAAATCTTGCTGTATTGAAGAAGACTTGAAAATAGAGATTGAGACATAAACTCATGTTTCCAATGTTTACTGAGGGAATATATCAAGCTGAAAAAGGAGGCCTTTCGGGCTTGGTTGGCCCAGGGGTCTCCTGAAGCAGCTGACAGGTACAGGCAGGCCAGAAGGGCTGCAGCTGCGGTCGTCACGGATGCTAAAACTCGGGCATGGGAGGAGTTCGGGAGGCCATGGAGAAGGACTTTTGGTTGGCCTCACGGAGGTTCTGGCAAACCATCCGACGACTCAGGAAGGGAAAGCAGGGCCTTCCCCAGGCTGTTATCAGCGGGGGAGGGGGGCTGCTGACCCAGACAGAGGATATCGTCGGGCGGTGGAAGGAGCACTTTGAGGAACTCCTAAACCCGGTCAACATGTCCCCTGAACAGGGGGCAGCGCCTGAAGACTTTGGGGTTGGATGAACCCATATCCTTGGCAGAGGCCACTAAGGTAGTCAAAAAGCTCCTTGGTGGTAAGGGGCCGAGGTGGATGAAATCCACCCTGAGATGCTGACTGCGCTGGACTTTGTTGGGCTGTCTTGGCTGACACGCCTCTTCAATGTCGCATGGGGGTCGGGAACAGTGCCCATGGACTGGCAGACCGGGGTGGTGGTTCCCATCTTCAAGAAGGGGGACCAGAGAGTGTGCTCGAACTATTGGGGCATCACACTACTCAGCTTATGCCAGGGTGCTGGAAGGGAGGCTCCGACCGTTTGTCGAACCTCGGATTCAAGAAGAACAGTGCGGCTTTCGTCCTGGTCGTGGAACAGTGGACGAGCTCTTTACCCTCGCAAGGATACTGGAGGGGTCCTGGGAGTTTGCCCAACCAGTCTACATGTGCTTTGTTGACCTGGAGAAGGCTTTCGACCGGGTCCCTCGGGGCTTTTTGTGGGGGGTGCTGCGGGAATATGGTGTGCCGGACCCATTGCAACGGGCCATCCGGTCTCTGTACGCCTGCAGTAGGAGCTGTGCTCGTATCCTCGGCAGTAAGTCAGACATGTTCCCGGTGGGTGTTGGCCTCCGCCAGGGCTGCCCTTTATCACCGGTCCTGTTCGTGACTTTCATGGACAGGATATCTAGGCGCAGCCGTGGGGCGGAGAATGTCAGGTTCGGGGATCTCAGGATAGCCTCTCTGCTGTTTGCAGATGATGTGGTCCTGTTTGCCTCCTCGGACCATGACCTCCAGCATTCACTGGGGCGTGTTGCAGCCGAGTGTGAAGCGGCGGGGATGAGAGTCAGCACCACGAAATCTGAGGCCATGGTGCTCTGCCGGAAACCGGTGGATTGCTCCCTCCGGGTGGGGACAGAGTGCCTACCACAAGCGAAGGAGTTCAAGTATCTCGGGGTCTTGTTCACGAGTGAGGGTAAAATGGAGCGGGAGATCGACAGGCGTATCGGTGCGGCTGCAGCAGTAAAACAGGCGTTGCACCGGGCCATCTTGGTGAAGAAGGAGCTGAGCCGAAAGGCAAAGCTCTCAATTTACTGGTCGGTCTACGTCCCAACCCTCACCTATGGTCACGAGCTTTGGATCGTGTCCGAAAGAACGAGGTCGCGGATACAAGCGGCCGAAATGAGTTTCCTCCGTAGAGTGGCCGGGCTCAGCCTTAGAGATAGGGTGAGGAGCTCGGACATCAGGAGGGAGCTTGGAGTTGAGCCGCTACTCCTTCGTGTTGAAAGGAGTAAGCTGAGGTGGTTCGGGCATCTAATTAGGTATCTAAAGTAGAGAAAATGCAAGTTTTAAGACACTTCTGCATTGGCTTCACTTGGTAAAGGTAGTTTATGAGGTAAGAGAAGTTTCACACTGTAAAAGCATTCTGCGACTACAAGTGTATTTGTAGTCCCAACAACTACAACATCCAAAAACAGCTTCCATCTCATGGATCATGTACCGTCATTTTCACATTATCCGGTTACAATAATCGAATCTGATCCACTTCAGAGTTTTGGACCAGGACCTCCATTACGAAGTTCAAGTTAAAAGATTGAGTCTCCCACTGAGAATTGCAGGGGGATGGGCTGTGGTGGGGGCTCACCTGGTGTCTTGATGGAACACTGGATACGGTCTATTTATCAGCAGGCTCAGTGAGAGATCGCCCTGCCAGCATACACACTGCTCACGGCGGGCTACCTTGAATAAATCATGGCAGATCTGGTTAATAGCGAGGGGGCACCGCCGATGACCACAGCTGAAATAAGAGACTCTGTGTCTGGACTGCAGGGAAGATTCATCTGAATGATGAATTGTTTTTATTATGCGTCCGCGGAGGTGATAAGAGGGACAGTGATTTCATGAGTAGCTTTCAGGGGTATTCTCTTACATTTCCAAGTGAATGTGAATTTGAAACAAAAAATCAGTTGACGTGTCTTACTCTCTGACGCATTCACTGACTGCAAAATCTAGCCTTAGTCGGTTGACACGTTACACCTCCTGACTATGTACTTACTATTGCTCTAATAGCTCACATGAAAACCCCTATTCTGGAGAGGTTTTCAGTAACCAGGTCACTCTGAAGTGTTCCCAGGGATTTGGACCTGTCAAAAAGCAACAGATGGAAAGACACCTGTGAAAGTTTTTACACTCTGCATTGAAGTTCAATGGGAATATCAGATCAAAGTTAAGGAGACCGCTGACTCAAATCAAATGCTGGAACAAAATGTGCAAAACAAGACAGATATCTTCTCAGAGGACGTAGTGTTGGATGTAAAGCTTTTGAAAAAAGATGGAACCTGCTTTCTTTTATAAAAAATATTGACTGATGTCAGGTGTACATTCATGGATCTGGACACATGTCCAAATATTGCTCATAACAGATCCCATAAAATTAAAGAGAGAAGAAAAAGTTGCCCAGACTCTTAACGTATTAGAGTTCTCCTAATTTCTCCTTGAGTTTTACCCATAGTCTGTATATACAGTTAGGTCCATAAATATTTGGACATTGACACATTTTTCATTATTTTGGCTCTGTACACCACAACAATGGAGTTGTAATGAAAAAATCAAGATGTGCTTTAAGTGCAGACTTTCAGCTTTAATTTGAGGGTATTTACATCCAAATCAGGTGAACGGTGTAGGAATTACAACAAATTCAAATGTGGCCACCCTCTTTTTAAGGGACCAAAAGTAATTGGACAAATTAATATAATCATAAATCTAATTGTCACTTTTAATACTTTGTTGAAAATCCTTTGCAGTCAATGACAGCCTGAAGTCTGGATTCCATAGACATCACCAGACGCTGGGTTTCGTCCCTGGTGATGCTCTGCCAGGCCTCTACTGCAACCGTCTTCAGTTCCTGCTGGTTCTTGGGGCATTTTCCCTTCAGTTTTGTCTTCAGCAAGTGAAATGCATGCTCAATTGGATTCAGGTCAGGTGATTGACTTGGCCATTGCAGAACTTTCCACTTCTTTGCCTTAAAAAACTCCTTGGTTGCTTTCGCAGTATGCTTCGGGTCATTGTCCATCTGCACTGTGAAGCGCCGTCCAATGAGTTCTGAAGCATTTGGCTGAATATGAGCAGATAATATTGCCCGAAACACTTCCGAATTCATCCTGCTACTTTTGTCAGCATCATCAATAAATACGAGGGAACCAGTTCCATTGGCAGCCATACATGCCCACGCCATAACACTACCTCCACCATGCTTCACTGATGAGGTGGTATGCTTTGGATCATGAGCAGTTCCTTTCCTTCTCCATACTCTTCTCTTCCCATCATTCTGGTACAAGTTTATCTTTGTCTCATCTGTCCATAGGATGTTCTTCCAGTATTTCCCTCCGGCAACCCCGCATATGTGTGTGTGTCCTTCCAGCAGTATTTTCCCGTGACAGCTTTATGTTTTTTTTTTACTCTGCATTCCTCTCTGTTTCTGATCCTTGCCAAACCCTGTCGGATTTGTTTGCCTTCCCGGACTGACCCCCAGTGTATGACCTCTTGCCTACTAAAGACTGCCTCCTGCCTCAACTCGTCTCCTGAGTCGTCCTCTGCTCCAGAGTTTCTGCTCTACCACCCTAGAAACCGTGACAAGAGTACTCTGTTATGCTGCTGCCACGGTTTCGATTTCTTACCACATTATTTAATCAGACCAGGATGTAAGGGAAAATAAAAATAAAATCCTGAAAATAACCCAGTCTGAAAGAAAGAACAAACAAACTGAGTTTGTGACTGGAACAGACCAAATCGATCAGGGTAAAAGTGGACCCGCAGCTACCATTGACTCTAAGAATGATCGGCCAGCAGCCACTTTTTAATCCCTGCTTTAGCTTTCCTGTGGTTTGGACTGCACCTTGATTAATAATGCAGAGGCCTCCACATAAAGTGGCCAAATGATAGGAGGCAGCCTTTTTACTTGAATACTGCTGAAAAATACATTAACTCCCCAGCGATGTGGGAGACATGAGCAGGGTGCCACAGGCTATCACAGGACAAATTCTCTAGCGGTTGTTAACACACATGTGTGATCACGCTGCACTGAGCAGCAGATGCAGATAAAATGTGCCCCCAGGAAGAAATATGTGGAAAAAAAATACAAGCTTGCCACCTGTTACTTATTTATTTACCCGCCTACAGTCTGGCGAACTTAGTGATGCTGCTGGGCAGTAATCTTTGTGATACATGTTGTAATTTATGTTCATGAAGTAAATAAGTTATGTATTGATGAACTCAGATCAAGCTTCTGACCTTCATCAAACCGCTGCATTATGAAAAGAGAACCAGGGAGTGCCACAAGCTGGATACACAAGCAATACTGATACTGTCTTCTTAGTCCTGACTTTTATGCCTCTGTGCTTGCAGCCTGGCCGGAGGCATTATGTCTGTCTGTCTGTCCATCCGTCCTTATGTCTGTCCGTCTTTTCGTCCGTCCTTATGTCTGTCCGTCTGTCCATCCATCCTCATGTTTGTCTGTCCTTCCGTCCATCCGTTCTCGTGCACAAATATCGTCAAATGTAAACGTCCAAGGTGGACTGATCTGATTTCATTGGTCAAAGGTTGATTCATGTGAAAGCAATATCTCAGGAATGCCTGGAAAACATTTGCATTACATCACAATTTACAATTACAATTAATTACAATTAAAGTGATGAACTTGACATTTTGGACAGACATGAATGTAAACTGCAACTTGACTGAGGCACACAACTGGGAGTTGTAGGGCAACCATCTCCGACAGTCTTCCTCCATGTTTGGTTGTTTTCTCAGTGTTTGATCATGCAGAGTTTCTGTGAGATCCCAAGTCTCTGGAATTACCACTCTGACCAGTACGCTCCTACCTCTTTACCGAATCTTCTGGTGTGTGCGTAATGATTAAAATATAAGAACCTTGCCTCGAACAATCATCAGCACATGTGCAAGGTCCTGGTTCGTTGTTGTCCACTCTTCCTTCACACAACCTGGGGTTGTCTATAAATTAAACCATTATTTTGCTCCCTTGACTACAGACAATAAAGCTGCCACAATGAGTGCTTAGTGCTTAAAATAAAGGCGAGGACAATTCATGAAAAACACATTTCAAGTGGCTCTGTGGCTATGGAGGTGAAGCCTGTTGAAGAGGCAATAAAGTTTCTTTCTGTGGGTTGCTAACTAACGAGATGAAAACCACATCAGCGCATGATGCCTCATTTTTCATTCTGTGACAATTAGAAGTTGGTGTTTATCTCTCTGCAGGCCGTAGCAAAGACCTTACATGTTCCTGTCCCGCTCTCCAGGACATGAGCAAATGCTCCCTGGAGGCCCAGCGGGTTGTCCCTACCATGGCAGACCTGGGTGAACAATGAAGCGACCTGCAGATCAATTTCCCAGCATTCACAGTGGCAGAGCCAAAACCTAGAGGCTCGAACAGCCCATCACCCCCATCCATCTTTAGATTAATAATCTATAACCTAATCCATCCTCCTACACAGATTAGATCTGGCTCAGAAGGAATCCCTAAAGAAATAAACACTCCAGTGCTCTAAATTGTGTGTGTGCTGCATTTATCATTACGTTACTTCAAAAATGAAACACATAAATGGTTTTGAGCGGCATTATGATGCAGTTATTAAGTTAAATTAGATATTTTTGCAATAATGTTTTCTATTTTGCTCCTAAGACAAAATAATGATGACAGGAAAAAGATGTAAAGGTGTCTTCAGGGCAGCAGAGATTTAAATAAGAAATCAATACTCTTAAAAGAGCTATTGTCATGATCAATATAACGACACTGATAATAAATGCATATGTTACCATTATTGTATGAAAAAAGCTGAGCTTTATACAATAAATGGTAGCAGTTTTTCTCTAAAATAAATATCTGGGGTGCACATTCAGTAAACTGTTGAAGGTGGGTTCTGAACCAATAAAAGACCGCAATGACCATTAACACAGGTCCACACCGTTGCTCCCTTGAGGGTAATTTATTGGCTCATCCACAAGTGACCTTTGAAGCTAATGCTTTTCTTCAGACACCATCTTTAAATACCCACCTTGCTCACATGATAATCACATGTAATTCCACTGAAAATCCACAGTGAACAACTCGTTATGTTACTTTCAAATTCATATTAAAGAAAGCATATCCAGCCATAAAACAAGTAATCTCTGTATGTTTGTGTGTCCTTATATCATCTTAAGAACCGTCCATCCAATGCAGTTTGACATGCATCTTGCAAAATATTAATACGTTTGAATAAACAAGGGATAGCGCTCTGTGCAGCAGTGGGGGCAGATCGCTACATTGATCAGTGAAAAGCCCCCCCAACCCCCACCTAAACACACACACACACACACACACACACACACTTCCTCATACAGATGCAGGAACTGTCAGAAAGGCGATTTTACATATAAAACCCATACCTAACCAACCTCACATTTAGGAAAAAGGTTTGACATTCAGTGCATCACATCTTGAAAAACCCAATATATATGCTGAAATGTTCCTGTGGTCTTGCATACATTGGAAAAACAAGAGCCCTTAAAACTCGAATCACTGAACCCCAGAGTACTATTTGTTATTACGATGCATCAAGGCCAGTAGCGGCCCACTTTACTAAAGCCTAACCCTCTCAGATACATTTGAATTGAGGCTATTAAATGTCCTGGTAGAAGGGAGGACACTGACTCTCTGCTCCTGACTTTGGGCACCTGGTACTCTCGCACCAAGAGTCAGAATGAGGATTTAAGTATCACACTGTTCCTGTGAAGTTGAACTGTAAAGGCCAACATATGAAGAAATTATCCTTTATTAATCCCCTTGGGGAAATTGGTCCCTGCATTTAACCTATTCCTTTTAAATTCAGGAGCAGTGTGCTGCCGTGAGGCACCCGGGAAGCTATTGGAGTGTCTCGCTAAAGAACACTTCGATATGAGAACTATGGGGAGACTGGGGATTGAACCGGCTACCTTTTGGTTTCAGAATGACCAGTCTCCCCTTGAGCTACAGCATTTCCCTAAATACTTGATCAGATCCTTAGGATGAGGTTGGACTCTAGGTACTTGATCAGATCCTCAGGATGAGGTTGGACTCTAGGTACTTGATCACATCCTCAGGATGAGGTTGGACTCTAGGTACTTGATCATATCATTAAAGTGACGTTGGATGATGCTGTCCTGGGTGCAGTGGGGTTGCTGGGATTTTGTACTTCGTTCAGTTGTTCCAATCTTTTTATGAATATCCATGGGTTGGTTATTGTAGATTATTGTTCTTATACGTAGTCCTTTATTCCAATAAATCACACTTAAACACTTGTTTAAATTCCCTTTACATCTTGACAGCAATTAACGTATACAATTCCTGAAATGATTGTACAGGCTACCTGCACGTCTACCATCTACTACTGCGCACTCTGCCCATGCACTCATTATGTGTCACCATAGTCTTCCACAAGCTCCTCGCTTGAGAGCTGTAAGTACTAACAACAGCCATGTTTAAGCATGGTTATTGCTGCATAATAGTGTGCATAATAGTAATTTTGGGGGAGTGGCTTTGAAGGGAGGCCTCCAGGGGGAGGTCGGTGTTCCTCTCTAGATTTAGCGACTTTAGGAGTTGACAACAATTGGCGGGTTTTTCAATTGTACCCTTGCTGGTTTCTCAATATTACCAACCCTAGCTTTATTGGAGCTAGAGTGCAGACCTTTGTTTATGTTTTTATCACAAAAAATATGTTCTGCCATGCAGATGGGATCAGACATTCCTTTAGTTACTAAAGGAATGTCTGATACCATCTGCAGAAAACAGTCCTGACATGAATCAATCTTTTTCTTTAAATAAAATGGACATTTTGTTTCCCCCCTACAAACCACATGCATCTAACACCAGGATAACAGCTGTTCCATTTTGGAAAGCTTCTTTGAATTTGATTTGAGATAACTATTTGAAAATAATCAGATGTTTTGAACCATCACATTGAGGATTTATGAGCTCATCAAAGTGAAAAGTTCAAATGTTATGGATAACAGCCCAACATCAACCAAACTCTCGGTATGAGTCGAGGTGATTCTTTCTGGAGTCACTGATATTTACGCCCCCAGTGATTGCCGAGCATGCCTCAGCTAACACTACAGCTAAGGCGGGACAAACTCTGCTCTCAGATTTCGGCATTTTTCCTATCATATTTTGATATTTACGCATCGTCGAGCTGAATCAGTTACTTTCACATACCTAATTGGACCAGTACCTATTGAGTGGAATACATTGTACAATACATTATATTTAGAGTTGATGTTTTCTTTTTACAATGACTACTGACTTGCAACTTCTCTGTAAGAGATTAAAGATACTCACCAAAATCACTTAAAAAAAGATCATGCATTTTTGATGAAGTGCCCCTTCAAAGCTTAATTTTTGCCACCCTCAGAGACATCAAGCAGTTGATCAAAGGCACTGAATAATTAAATACCTTTCATGGAGATCATAAAGATTAGCCTAATCTGACTGCCCTTTAAAAATTATATTTAAAGAAATGACTAAATACACCCGAGTGCATATAAGCTGATCCTAGGGATCTTGGCTGTTTACTTCACGTCATGATGACTGTGTTTTAAACACTTCACAAGAACTTTGCTTTATTAAATTACAGATGGGAATCTATGTTCAGAATCAAAATGTTGATTATATTCTTGTCTTCATCAAAAGGTGAAGACCCATTCTCGCTGAACTACTTTTGATCATTTTACTTCAGGTTCTATTTATATTGTTTCAGTCTTTGTACACTTTACAAAACAGATGACAACTTCTCTTAATCAGACCAACAACTATGAACTTTGCCGACTTGCACACAATAGTTAATTATTTAGGAAAACACTGGCCTTCAATATTTTAAATATATTTTAAATACATTGAAGATAAATATTTCCATGAGGGATGTTAATAATGAAGATACATGGCATAGAAGAACTACTGAAGATTTTGCACAGTACCATGATATGGAGAATACTCCGGAGGTTGTGAGTTATTAATTAATTAAATAAGATAAGATTATTAATGATTTTATCAATAAGATATGAGTGTCTGCAAAGTATCTGTATATTGACGCTCATTGTATACCATGGCCATGGAGAATACTCTTTTGTAATTGGCCAAAGTCAATGCATTATTACAAAACTGCACGGCTTTGACATAGCAGATTTATTAATGCTATTATCTTTAATACATATTAGCCGTTAACGTCCACTGGTTGTTGAAAAAAGCCTAGTGTCCATTCCAGTGTTAACCCTAACCCAAAGATCGTGGCTTTCAATAGAACCGAAGATGTAGAAGCTTGATAATCAATTTCTTTTGTTCATTTTACATTTATTATTTTTTACAAGTGCATGGTTTCTTGTGAATCATCCAACCAGCTCTCAAATAACAAAGTACGGAAATGGTTGGTGCTATATATGACTCATAAGCGATCTGCTACACCTCAAGCTCAAAATCTTTACCTCATTGCCTCGCTGCTCTGAAAACATCTGAAACGGTGCAGTTGTACATTTTGAGACCTGCAAATTACTCATTTTATAGAAGATGTTTTGAATGGCATGGCTGTTACAAATACCACGTAAGTTAAGAGTCATTTATATTAGGTTTAATCTTGGTGAATAACACATTTTTACATTTTGCGAGACAGCTTGCTATGGTTATTTAAAGGTCAGTGAGAATGTGTTTGCACAGCTAACATTGTTTGAATTCTGAGCTCCAGTGAAATACAAATTGCTTGTCCAAACAAGTAAAAACTAAGTCAGTTTAGGAAAAACTAGTGAGAACTGCAGGCCAACAAACATTGGAAGATTTGTTTGCTCCAGCTATTCAGTGTTTGCAAGTTAGAGACCAACTCATATGGAGCTGTTAGAACTCTGTCAATGTTATAGCTAAGTTGCTAGCCCAAAAAACGAAAGCCCATTGCACCAAAAATACACCCTGTGGAATCAGAGTTCGGTGGCTGCGGGCTTTAGTGCTTTCCAGACCACGTTCAAAGGATAGGCAAGGCAAGGCAAGGCAAGTTTATTTGTATAGCACATTTCAACACAAGGTGATTCAAAGTGCTTCACATAAAAACATTAAAAGCATAAAAACACAATGCAAAATAAAAGATTTAAAAACAATTAAAAGCATAAAAACACAATCAAAAATAAAAGATTTAAAAACAATTAAGAACAGTCATTAAAACAATAAAAAAACAGTTAAAAGGCAGAAAGCAGTACAGTTTATTTTATTTATTTACACGTATCCTTGGAGGCCAGGAGAAAGGCTGCAATACCCAATACAGTGAACTCGAACGAGAAGCTTCTACTGTATCAGAGGGATACAGCGCTCGATCGCTGAGGTTTATAACACCAGTTCACAAATATTGTTTTATTTCTCCTTGCTTCGTAGTACCATAGACTATGATTTTCCCTTTTATTCCCCTTTAATCCCCACAGATATGTAGTCGAACACTTTCTCCCGAGGAATTCTCAGTCCACTTTTGTGTTCTGATACACACGCTTTCAGATTTCGTTAATTCACCAAGACTTACAAAAACCACCCACACATTCCATGAAAAACAACAAATCTATCCCTGTGTCCTTAACCTTGCACCTCTTGGCATCGCTCCCTCAGCGGCATCGCTCCCACAGCGGCATCGCTCCCACAGCGGCATCGCTCCCACAGCGGCATCGCTCCCTCAGCGGCATCGCTCCCACAGCGGCATCGCTCCCACAGCGGCATCGCTCCCTCAGCGGCATCGCTCCCACAGCGGCATCGCTCCCACAGCGGCATCGCTCCCTCAGTGGCATCGCTCCCACAGCGGCATCGCTCCCACAGCGGCATCGCTCCCACAGCGGCATCGCTCCCTCAGCGGCATCGCTGAGCGGCATCGCTCCCACAGCGGCATCGCTCCCACAGCGGCATCGCTCCCACAGCGGCATCGCTCCCACAGCGGCATCGCTCCCTCAGTGGCATCGCTCCCTCAGCGGCATCGCTCCCACAGCGGCATCGCTCCCTCAGCGGCATCGCTCCCACAGCGGCATCGCTCCCACAGCGGCATCGCTCCCACAGCGGCATCGCTCCCACAGCGGCATCGCTCCCACAGCGGCATTATCTAAACCCTAAACTGACCGCCACCTTCATCGCTATATCGCTCCGTGACTTCAGTTACCAGAGGTATCAACGTGCCACACGGATTCAACTTGGATTTCTACCGACTAGAGTCGACCTCCGGTAGCTCCAAAGAGCATCCCTTTGTCCTATTTAAACTCCTTATTCTTTTACCTAAATCCCTAACCTTGCGGACACTTATTCTCATTCCCTACTAAAAAACCCGGGGAAATATGTGCTTTCACTTTACTTGTGACAAGGTACAATTTTGTAAAACTTCTCTCATTTTGGTAGATTTATTTCTCTGGTCACGAGCAAAGTATAAGCGCTGCACTTGCAACAGCAGGGAGTCGTTTCATCAACACGCAGGTTGGAAACCAAAACAAAAGATGTAGAATCTGGTTTAATTAAAGGCAACAGCAAACAGAAAGGTCTTCAGTCTGGATTTAAAGAGGCTGAGGGTCTCAGAAGACCTGCAGCTCTCTGGGACCTTGTTCCAGATGTGTGGAGCAGAAAAGCTGAACGCTGCCTCTCCGTGTTTAGTTCTGACTCTTGGAACAGAAAGTAGACCCGTCCCAGACGACCTGAGGGGTCGGGATGGTTCATAAGGTAGCAGTAGATCACTAATGTATGTAGGCCCTAAACCATTCAGGGCTTTATAAACCAGCAGCAGGATTTTAAAGTCAATTCTTTGTTGGACAGGAAGCCAGTGCAAAGACCTCAGAACCGGAGTGATGTGATCCACTCTCCTGGTCTTAGTGAGGACTCGAGCTGCAGCGTTCTGAATCAGTTGCAGCTTTCTGATTGACTTTTTACTGAGACCTGTGAACACACCGTTACAGTAGTCAAGTCTACTGAAGATAAATGACCTGTGAACACACCGTTACAGTAGTCAAGTCTACTGAAGATAAATGACCTGTGAACACACCGTTACAGTAGTCAAGTCTACTGAAGATAAATGACCTGTGAACACACCGTTACAGTAGTCAAGTCTACTGAAGATAAATGACCTGTGAACACACCGTTACAGTAGTCAAGTCTACTGAAGATGAATGCATGGACAAGTTTCTCCAAATCCTGTTGAGACATAAGTCCTCTAACCCTTGATATATTCTTCAGGTGATAGTAGGCTGATTTTGTAACTGTCTTGATATGACTGTTCAGGTTGAGGTCTGAATCCATAACTACACCTTGATTTCTGGTTTTGGTTTGAGGTTTTTAACATCAGTGATTGTAGCTCAGCGTTCACTTTCAATCGTTCGTCCTTGGAACCAAAAACAAGTACTTCTGTTTTATCTTTATTTAATTGAAGAAAATTCTGGCACATCCAGTTGTTGATTTCTTCAATACATTTAGCCAGCACTGGTATGGGATTATAGTCCCCTGGTGATATAGTTATGTAGATTTGTGTGTCGTCTGCATAGTTATGATAACACACTTTGTTGTTTTTCATAATCTGAGCCAGTGGAAGCATGTAGATATTGAACAGAAGAGGCCCCAGTATTGAACCTTGGGGAACACCACATGTCATACCAGTCAGCTCTGATGTGTAATTAGCTACCGACACAAAGTATTGTCGGTCCTTCAAGTAAGAGTCAAACCAGTTAAGGGCTGCACCAGAGAGTCCTACCCAGACTTTCAGTCTGTCTAGTAGTATGTTGTGATCGACTGTGTCGAATGCAGCACTGAGATCCAATAATACTAAGACTGAAGTTCTGCCTCTGTCTGTGTTTAAGTGGATGTCGTTGAAAACCTTAACAAGAGCAGTTTCAGTACTGTGATGCTGACGAAAGCCAGACTGGAAGACATCAAAACAGTTATTTTCGGCCAAGAAGATATTTAGGTGTTGATAAACCACTTTTTCGATTATTTTACTTAAAAAGGGGAGGTTTGATATTGGCCTATAATTTTTCATTATTTCGGGGTCTAAACTAGCCTTCTTTAGGAGTGGTTTAATAACTGCAGTTTTTAGGGCTTGTGGGAAGACACCTGAGAGAAGGGATGTGTTTACAATTTGTAAAAGGTCAGTGATCATGCAGTGTGAAATATTTTTGAAAAAGTGTGTTGGTAGAATATCTAAGCAGCATGAGGATGTTTTCAGATGTTGTATAATATCTTCTAAGCTTCTTTGGTTAATTGAATGAAATTGTGTCATGATATTTGGATGGCTGTTATTTAAAGAAGGTGGCAACACACATCCTGTGGATGGTGTGGAGCCACCAACTGCTTGTCTAATTTTCTGAATTTTGTCAGTAAAAAAGAATGCAAATTGATTGCATGCCCAGGTGGATTGGAGCGTAGCAGTTACTGACACCGGAGGGTTTGTTAGCCTGTCTACGGTCGCAAATAAGGCGCGTGCATTGTTATTGTTTTTGATTATGATGTCAGAGAAGAAGGCCCGCCTTGCCTTTCCAAGTTCCAAATTGTAGTTGCGAAGTCTCTCTTTATAGATACCATAGTGAACTTGGAGATTAGTCTTTCGCCACCTGCCAATTTTGACTCTCCTCCGTGTTACCGCCGTGTGCGCAATGTCCTTGTAAGGCGAGCTGCTGGAGCTCCCTGCCTAGCCCCCAGTAAAAGCCTGCCTGGTGACCCGACTTAATTATTGACAAATGAGCGGGTAGCTCCCGCTGACAGCGACACCCAGGGTGGGGGGCGGGGCATCGTTCATCGGCCCACATTGCGCTGACACAGAGCTGGTTGAAAAGCGGCAAAGCATCCCTACTAGTAGCTGTGATAAATTAGTTAGTAGTAAAATTAGCGAAGGCCATCTCTCCAATGCATCTCCGATATTTACCCGTATTTCTTTTCTACTCTGGTCAGGTACCTGTGTAGAAAGATGCTGAGCCATTTTAGGGCGGGTAAAATCAAACATTATCGCTGTCGATCCAGTTGGTTTGCTTGTTTTAATGGCTGCAGTAGTGCAGTTTGTTTCAGATCTGCAGTGCCAACAGGCCAAAAACAGCTGTTCCAATTTGAAGGACAACATACTGGTGGAGAAGCCATTTTTTAGCAAGTGTCCTTAATCTGTGGTGACATCATGGCCATTTTAGGATTTAATAGAATAAATATATAAAATATTGATCCTTTAAATGTACTGTGAGTAAACGTTACTGCAGAAGCTTCTTCGCTGCTGCAGCTGCTGAGTCATCTTCTTTCCTATTGTTCCATTCTGGCTCAGTTCATGAGATTGTTTTTACTTTGGAACCGATGCAATTTTAAACTTTAAATTAAAGATTTTTACACATGCCCAAATCAAATATTTACACAAAATAGACTTGCATTTAAAGGTAATTCAGTCCTTCCACCCCTGGCTTTAATGTAAAAGTTGTTTCACTGGCCAGTAGTTTCCTGTGCTCCCTGTACGTGGGTTGGTGTCTAGTTACACCCTGAAAATGTGTCCGCAGCAGACGGACTACACTCTGACAGTCACGACCGGGCTGACGGCTTGAGATCCTGAAAAAAGAAGATTTGGAAGTTGATCTGAGAGCAGAAAAGAGACAAAAAGAAGAACAGCAGAGAGACGGACAGTTACAGCAGGTTTGCTTGGATGTAAAATCTTTGAAACACAATACCTTAAAACCACCAAAATGATAATCTACATTATAAGTACAATATGTCATACATATATCAGCCTTATCACACATTATACTAAATATGAAATCCTAGTTAATGGCAGAATACATTAGCATTATACAATCTTATTATGTATGGACACTTGCTACCTCTCAAGTTTTACTGGTCGGAATTTAGCACTTTTCAGCACCGTTGAATATCAGATGATATCCTGGAGTCATGCTAAGCTAATGCTGCAGACTGAGGGACTGATTAGCGCCAAATACAAACAAAATAGACACAAGCCTCCCCAACAACACTTTCATCTTCTGCTGTATTTTTTAAGGATGTTGTTCTCCAATATGCCACATGGGGAGAGAGTGTGCAGCTGTGCTTCATGATTGTCTTTATGGGTGTCTGGAATCCTTCAGTAATTTTTCCTGCCTCTTCCCAAACATTGCTACCACAGTTTATAAGCTGACAGAGGGATAGCTGTATAATGACTGAGTTATTTTCCATTAATCCTTTATTGGGAAGTTTGTCATCTTGTCTTGTTGTTGCTGTTTTACACCTCGGCTTGTGTCTTATTTTCAAACCAACCCTTTTGGTTTGGCGTGTGTCTGTGTATATTGTATTTCAATGCATTCTATTCCACGCAGAAGATATGCACAGCTTAATATCATGTAGTTTATTTGTATAGTTGGCATGCAGTTGTGCATCTAATCACAATCATTTCACTTCCCTTTATCATTCCATATCCACTCAAACTAATTATGTAAAAAAAAGCCGGCGAGGAGAGCTGCGGCGATGTGGGGTGATGTAAAAGGTTGTGTCCAGTTCTGCAAAACATTACAAGCAACAATCACACGCTTGATAAATGTGCTTCCTGAGTGAAACGACTGTTGCTCTCAAAGGTCAAATCGCAGGCTTGACGGGCCCGTTCTGCAAAGGTCCTCAGGTGCTAAAGGTCCTTATGGATGCTCCATCGCCTCTCCATGGCGACCGCCAAGCCGGCAGTAGCAACCGGGCCCACAGTGTTTACCTGAGGTGGAACACGATGACACCGTCGGTCTGGACGGCGTCATCAGCTGTACCCACGTTACGAGCGTCCGGGAGCTAAGCGATCTCAATTGCACTAACTTTCACATTACACTTTAAAGTACTGTTATCTGTTTGTCTGTGCACTTTATTTTAACTTTATATTCTGTTGTAGATTTAATTGTAAATATTCAGTCTCCCATTTCTTGCACTCTGTTTATTGTTAAATGTTATGCACCTCTGGCCAGGATAAATTCCTTGTATGTGAAAACACACATGGCAATAAATGGTTCTGATTCTGATTCTAAAAGAAGGAGAAACCTGCATTACAACAACACAGAGGGAGAGGGACTTCCTTCTAGAGCCTCCTCAGGAGGTCATTACTCCACCATCACTTTACATATAGATATTAGTTTTTTGCTGCTATAGATATACAGTATTATAGAGAACCTTTAACATTTGATTCATCTACAGTGTGACAAATACAATTGTAAACAGTAATGATGGTAAAGTCCATTCAAAGTGGTATTTTTATTACAATTAGTAATTTTGTTTTGCCATCATTAACAAAATGTTTTGCCAAAACAATCCAAACTCAAAGTCTACTTTCTTAATTTTTCAAAGCTTTCATTTGTATCACTGCATCCAGTGATGAAGACTGAAGTGAAGTTGAAGCTGGTAAGTGGACCTTGAGTCAGGGTTGTTTGGTGAAACTATTTCTGAGGTCCAGAATAAACTTTCTTGTCAATACAACTCAAATCAGTTCTGCTTAGTATCAAAGCAGTAATGTGTGGATATTCACACATCCACTCCTCAGTGCTTTGCCTCAGGTCTTTGTAATCTCAGCTGTTTTGAAGTTGCATTGGATTTTCAAGCTAAATGCCTTAAATCTAAAATGTTAATGAAACAATCCATCAGAGCTGAAGGGTCGATGAATTAGTCATTAGAACGGGTCGTGGGATGTTGGCTTGGAAGTATTATTGGAGACAGACCCAGGTTATACTGTAAAGTCTGGAAGCCCATATCTGTCATTAGTTTATTATGGACAAATCGTCAGCTGTAGCAGTGAAAGCCATCAAGTCTGAAGAATGATGGTAATATAGCATGATAATAGTAATTCAGTTCACTACATGAGCTTATTAATGTTGTGTGGGCGAGAGTCACTTGAAAGCCATTGGTGTGATTAAAACACACATGAACGACACTGTGACTAAACCAAACTAATGGAATCTGGTGCAGTAGCACACAACTGAGATTTAACTTATGGAACCCCAAAGTGTTCAATATTTCCTCGCTGAAAAAATTTAAATATAGTATAATTACATATAGTCAGGAAAGGGACAATTTTAAACGGACAATCCTTTAAAATATACAGCAGAAGATGAAAGCAAGAAAAACAAATACCTGGGTGTAATATATATATTTTTAGTTGTATTTATTTATTTAATCTCATTATTATAAAACATAGTTTCATCATTATTTTTCATAATAACAGCACATTTTTAGATATCGCTATTTCCTTTTCATTATTTCAAATTGCCTTTTTTCAATTGCATGTTTTCATGTAATAATGTAATTATTCCCAATAGTGTGCTACATAAATGAGTGCTAAAACCAGGAAATGAGTCAGCAATGGCTACAAGAGAGCCCTCAAACACTGATGATATGACCGTGGGGCAGAACTAAACCCTCCCGGACTGTACTTGCAGTCTGTGAGTCCGTGGGGTGGAGATTGTGATTGAGCCCCAGACGTTCTAGAGCACAAATAAACACGGCCACGCCTCTGCATGGTGAGTGTGTCTCACCCCGCTCTGGGTCAAGGCCTGCAGCTCTTTACATCCATCATACGGACGCAGAGCAAAAGAGAAGAGCGACAGAGTTGCTGCCATTTCATAAAGCCCCGACGTCACCTGAGTGCTGGTATTGGATGTGTCCCTTGAGAGCTTCAAACTACAAGCAGCCCCCCCCTCCCTCCCAGCTGATTTTAAAAGGTGTTAGTGAGTGCTCTAATACATGTGTTCTTTATACAGTGGCCTTGTGTTGTTGTTATTAAACCTTTCTGATGCTATTGTGTATATAAATAAATATATAAATATATGTATATTGTGCACCATGGAGGAGAGCTTTCTAGTGAGCCATCCAGCACCTTGGAGAGCCGTCCTGACAGCAGGGATGCTGTCAGAGAGAAGAGAGGATACTTCCTCTGCATTACGTGGAATGGCATTCTTTTTGCAGTTTTACTGAGTGATGGAAATTCACTGAAATGGTTACCAGTGGGTTTTAAAGCCAGTCCACACCGAGCACAGATCGTTTGGACCGGTCCTCCAGTTTCTCCGCCGCGCATTACATGCAGCCAACCCACCCGAGGGCCAACGATGAATGGACGAGAAGACCAAAACCTCATGTGGAGTACGTCGCACGGTTGTCAGGGTCACAGCCGCTCTGAGGAGAAAAGGAACGCAACGTGGCAAAGTATCCTAGGACACGTAGGACCTACACAACCCCGGACATGGTCAGGGGTTACCACCAATGCAAGTAATCACAGTGTGAAAGGTTTCAGTGCAACTTTTTTTTTTTTCATTCAGCCTCTCCACGCACAAAAGAAGCCAGGTAATCAGACAGCAAGCCGGCTAAGGAAAAAAGCAAATTGCCGGCTTTTGGTTTCACAACAACAGAGTAAATAGGGACAAGTCTTTGTGTCCCGCTGAGCTACGATGGACTCCACGAGATGAGGAAGCAATTTCCCCTTCAAAGCAAATTGAACAGAATTGATTCCGTCCGTGCTCTGCGAGAGCGCAGCTTCAAAGAGAAGGTTTCTCCAAGGCCTCGGAACCGGTGTCATCTTACTGACGCAAATCAAATCCCCTCGTGTTGTGTGTGTAATCCAATGAACGTGCAGTTCACTCGCTCCTCTAAAAAGACAATTAGTTTGTTCAATCAAATCCCCCAGGCATGTTTGGATAAGTCCGATTTCCCGCTAAAGCTAATGATTAATCCCATTGATTACCACTGTGTTCATAAATAACATTTTTCATTCTTTTTCTCCTTAATTCACCACTTTTGGTTGTGCATAGTGATTTACATCCACAAATGGCATTTGGCTTTATTGATACGACTCATTATGCAGGCTTACTAAACTTTAATGCCGATGCACATGACCTCACATCGGATCAGGAACAACTCCCCCCAAAAAACTGAAAAACCCTTTCAAAGGGAAAAAAGGAAGAAACCTTCAGGAGAGCAACAGAGGAGGATCCCTCTCCCCGGATGGACAGAAGCAATAGATGTCATGTGTGATCATTGTAACAGAGTTTCAGAACGTCTGTCAGGACAGATGAGTGACCTCGCAAAGATTGACTTGAAGTGCAAAACATCTGACAACAAGAAGAATACACTTACCCTTTGGCCGTTGTGTGTTCAGGGCAACTGTGGTTTCACAGGCATGCATTGAGTCTTTGTACCACATACTTTCATAGCCATGCAAACAGAAATTCATACTTAATTTTTCCTAATAGAAAAATACAAAAGGCTCAGTTATGGAAACTGAGATAAATGGGACAAAAGCAAGTTCTTCTGGGACAACAGCTCCGTTGGCAGGAGCAGGGACATTCCATTTTTCTTTATCTGTGTTAGAGATCTAAAAAAACGTTCAATGAATTTAATGTTCCCAGAATTGAATGCAAGTTTGTTTTTTTTCCTTCGTTTGAGATGAATACAATTCTGTTTCAATGCACACTGGAATAAAAGCTGAATATTGGTTACAAAGTTGTGTAGTTGTAATGGAATCAGTGTTTGTTTTTTTAACTCGTTTATGGATTTCTGATGTCAGCAGATTGAAGGACCTGAAAGGCTAGAAGGAGAACTATCTTTGCTGAAAAATACGGGAAACTTTGTGTTTGATATGTCCATTAGCCGGAGCTTTTCGATGTTTCTTATTCACTTATTGAGAAGCTCTCAGGAATTGCTGTGATGCTCAGTTCTGTCAGCCCGAAGAGACGGCAACCATTCATTCAGTTGGTTGAATCCAGTTTTCGCCTGCAGGTACTAAGAATCCATTAGCCCCCTCCACCAGCCGCTGTGCGTCCAGTACTATGCATACAATGGTGCTTTGTGGTGATGGAACAAAACCTGCAGGTCATTGAAAGAATCTATTATGCCAAGCATGCATGCTCAGTGATGCGCATCAGCTGTACCGCTCCGCTTATGGGTGTCTGAGGGAGGAATATTAGTTATTGACGAGTGATAACAATGTCTCAGGGTCGCAAGTTGGATTTTATGCACTTTCATGCAACAGGATCTTTTTATTGTTGAGACGTGCATATGTACACACCTCTGCACATCGAGTTGTATGCAAGCACTCGGCATCCTAAATTATGCATGTGTTGTTGTCTGTATGTAGTTGTTATTGGGTAAAAGTTTTTAAAGGACCTAAGAAATAAAACTCTTGTTTTCAGCCTGACTACAGCGCATTGTTCAGGATGTCCAATGTGTTCCCACGCGGCTTCATCCAGCTCTGAACATGTGTCAAAGCCTTTGAAATGCACTTAAAACCCAGGATGATCACCAAAATAAAAGAATTTGAGTCTTTCACGTGGCAATCACTTTTAAAGATGCAGAGACAGACAGAAAGTCACACATATGCACAAACAATTAACTACTACGGACCATCCTGAGATGGACTCACACCAGCTGTGATGCCAAATCCAGGTCGGCCAGGTAATAGCCCCTTCCTCTCTTCCAAACTCGGCTGTATCTTGCACAGCAGTGCTGTCGAGTTGACAAGAGCTGTCGACACACATAAACCCCTGGCAACGTACTCAAAACCTTGTCTGAGGTAGTTCCTGCTACAGTAGGTGTCTCCAGGACCACATTTTGCCCCAGACACGCAAACACACACACACACACACAAACAGACACACACACACACACACACACACACACACACACACACACACACACACACACACACACACACACACACACACATACACAAACACACACACAGTGAAAAAATACCAGCGTCGCTGTCACGGCTGGTAACAGGATACATCCACACACACCTCTCATCACCTATTCAGGCATGGAGTAGTGAACCTGAAGCTGTTGACTCAGTCCCAGTGGACACACACACACACACACACACACACACAGCCTTTGCATGAAATCAACCCTCACACATTTACACTGAGCTCACTGTGCAGCCTATTAATTCATCTGCCAATACACATCTGTGTGTGGAAAGTAATTACCAGAAAGACTGAACATGTACAAGTGACCACCTACGGTAATTTACACCTGCCTGTACACGTTCACTTCTTTTAGCTGAATCTAATTAGCCGACTTAAATTAGCAGTGTATCCTTCTTCCAGGATTAGCACCAACCCCCCAGCTTTTATCAAAGCTAAAAGGCTTAGATAGACTTGAATATCCGTTTGTTCGGATCCTTCATACGCTGCTGAGTGACAACACGGCATGCGAAAAATGAGCACGAACGAATAGCATTATCTTCCTGTTAAGTTCAAAAATCTTTGGGCGGTTGTGTGAAGAGAAGTCCCAGATGCAGAAAGTTATCATAAAAATTGATTTAATAAAAAGATGATGAACAGCATTTCAAAATGAATCACACTAATAACTACACAATATATATACAAATATATCCCATGGGAGAGAGAAATCCCATGAGACAGAGATCCAGTGCCCCCCCCCCCACCGGGCAGCAGATCCATACATACCTGCCCGGCAGAAGGCACCCAGAGATCTGCTGATGTTCTCACAATGTCTCAGCTTTGCCAGGTTTGGGGTCAGCCCCCCTTCCTCTGGCTAGTCTCTCTTCCAGTCCATTGATTGGACAAGACCTCGTCCTTTTAGGTGTTGGTCAACCCAAACCCCCTCTCACATTCTTGAGCACGTCCTCCTTATCTATCTGCTCCAATCTTCAGGCTGCGTAACTGTTTGTGGGCTCCTGATGTTTTCAGGATTCCTTCCACAATCACTCAATACATTTCATAATTCTAATTAATACATTTGTGTAGTACATACAGTGTCATCCATTCAATATTTGATAATCCATACAGAGCTATTTATTTGTCTTGACCCTCCAATGTAAACTATCTAGCTCTCACTAGGAGCACTAAAAAGCATTATTTTCTAACATTCCCCATATTGAGACATCGCTATGCAGCCTCAGGCACGAGGCAAAAGAGCCAGTCAAGATGCAACGGGCAGGTTTGGTGTACTACATCCCACTAATGAACCCCCAGATAACAAGATAACAACGCATGATGGGATGCAGATGTGCTTGCAATTGTTCAATTAGGCACCAGTCCTTTGATAGGGAGGGTCCCTGAACGTCTCCAACATGCACAGCCATAACTACCTATCCTACACTGTCCTGAGTACAACAGGACAAAAGGGGGAAACCCCCTAAAAAAGGATGAAAGACAAAGAAGCAGAGCTGAAGTGTTGTGAGACCAGAGGGATGCGCTGGTGTAATTTGTCAGCATCTGAAGGCCGCCGCAGACACATTTACTCACTGTGTCACAGAGAAGCATATTTCTCCCCGGCCTGCGGAATCAGCTCCTATCAGCGGCTTTCCGCTGTAACAGAGAGTTTCCCTCGGCAGTGTATTAAGATTGTGTCCCTGTCTGCCAGACCATCCATGATTAGGGCATTTTTCAATGCTAAATTCCATTATTGATGCATGTGCTGTCGATAGAGAATACGGTGGTAGGACCATACCGTTCCTCGGTGTGCCATTTAACGTGCTTTATGAAACAGGTGTAAGAATGACATGCATGATATTCCTCATGTCATACACATAAAGACGACATCACGCAGAGCTACAGCAGCATGGTTAATGGGCCACTTACTGATGGGCATTGGATATCTGGCAATACATGTGCAGCAATACAGTTTCGTTTGACTTTAATATGGCAATTTAACTTTTCTGTGGTCAGTGGAAGCAGAAAGAGATGAAAGAATGAAGAGAACAGCTGGCAACCTTAGTCCTGCATAGCCAGCCCTATCTCAACAGCATCGTGTCAGAGCAGCAGAAAGGTCTGGCTCCACACATCCATCATTCTGGTACAGAGGGAAAAACTGCTCTGGCTTATTTGACTTTCCTTAAAACAATCTCAATCGTCTTGGGCAGCGCTCAGCTCACGATGCTGCCTTGAGCAGATCGAGGAAGAGGAGGAGAATGCCGGCTGAAATCATTGAATGTATGAAATTGGAATGCATTTCTCCACAAAGTCACCCACAGTTTTATGTGGGTTCTTATGAATGCTTGAGCAGCCCTGCAGACTATTCGTACCTATAACATCTTTTGTGTAAGGGTAAACTGTGTTGGGCCTTCAGAACAGTGGGCAGTACCAATAATGAACCTCCACGACTACCTCATCAACCAATCAGAGGAGGATATACAGCTTGAGATCGCCCAGCAGCTGGCACACGATGTAGACGGTCATGTACCTGATATGCACTTGCTAACATTACATGATGGTCACAGAGCGTTAGTGTTAGCAGCACATGTGGGGTCCGATTAGTTTACGTATTGTGTAGTTAACTTTATCCACCTAAACCTTGTCTGTCTGAATAGATCTCTGTTGTGTGGAGTGGACACCGGCTCTAAATAGAAACCTCTTTGACAAAGTAACAGAACGTTCATGCTGGAACCGGTGAGCATGGTTCTCATGGTTCTCATGGTTCTCATGGTTCTACGTATTTTCCCCTGACTCCTCATCACGTGCTGCCTAATTACTGTGACATCTCTGGTCAACCACCGCCGTGCCACAGGCTTCTCAGTCATGTCTGCCGTGCTGATTATGAATATGAAATGAACTCATTGTCCAGATAATAGCCATTTGTTTCAATTACCTGGCAACGCAACATTTAGGAATGTAGGAAGCTAAATTTACAAGCAGAACTAACATTGCACCCAGGGCTTGTAATTGCTGTCCATTCTCAAGCACCACTATTACGTTCCAGCCCTCTTAAGTGGCTCATTATTCATACTGTGTGTGTGTGTGTGTGTGTGTGTGTGTGTGTGTTGTTGCACATGTTGTGGAATCACTTCAATTTCACAAATGTACGTGGCCTTGTGCTGGACTGCTGTTTTGACAGAAATTCATAATCTACATGTGAGGGTCCTGGAGGCACCACCACAAGGGGGTGCCACAGTAACCCTGGTGGCGACCAGAATCTCTCTCTCTCTCTCTCTCCCTCTCGCAATCAGGGGAATGCAGTACAGCCGGGTGAAGGGCGCGCCGCCAGTCGCAGCTGCAGAGTATTCAAGCAGCAGATAAAACCAGCCTCCACCCAGAATCACGCTGTCGGGTGATTCCTTTGCATGCCTTGCCCTTCATGTCCGGGCACATCCCGTGCTACGCCAAGCTTCTGCCTCGTCTCGTCTCGTCGCTACGCTACGAACCGGACTCCTGAGCTACGCTACTACGCCGAGCGTCTGTCTGGACCCCTGAGCTACGCTACTACGCCGAGCGTCTGTCTGGACTCCTGAGCTACGCTACGCTCCACCTTGAGTATTGCCACCACCACCTGTCACTCCATACTTGTGTTGTAAATAAACCACGACTTCTGCACCAACTTCCCTGCTTCTCTTGCCGTCTGCTTTTGGGTCCCGTCACGCACCCTGACAGAATCACCCGACCAACAGTATGGACCCAGCAGACCCGGCTTCCGTCCAGGCGGCCCGCAGCACAGAGGCCCGCGTCGGAAGGCACGATCAGATCTTGGATCAGATCATGGACAGGCTGGAGGGAATGACTCGGTGGCTGGACCGGCAGGATGCAGCAACAACAGCGCCGCCCAGCATCCCGGCGGCGAGTGTTTTTTTTTTCCCTGCATCTCCCGTCTCCTTCCTGTGGCCGACAGGCGGGAGGGAGCTCAACCCTCCGGCCGTTTCCCCTACACCCACCCTTGTCTGGCCGACCGGCGGGTGGGAGCTCAGCCCTCCGGCCGTTTCCCCTCCACCCACCCTTGTCTGGCCGACCCATGGACGCCCGGAGGCGTCCGTGGAGGGGGGGGTACGGTCCACCAGTCCGGTCGGCGTCCCGGCCGACTCCAGCTCCCCGGTCCTGTCAGCCCCGGTCCCAGCTCCCGCGACTGTGCCGCTGTCAGCCCCTGTCCCGAGTCCCCCGACTGTGCCGCTGTCAGCCCCTGTCCCGAGTCCCCCGACTGTGCCGCTGTCAGCCCCTGTCCCGAGTCCCCCGACTGTGCCGCTGTCAGCGCCTGTCCCGAGTCCCCCGACTGTGCCGCTGTCAGCCCCTGTCCCGAGTCCCCCGACTGTGCCGCTGTCAGCCCCTGTCCCGAGTCCCCCGACTGTGCCGCTGTCAGCCCCTGTCCCGAGTCCCCCGACTGTGCCGCTGTCAGCCCCTGTCCCGAGTCCCCCGACTGTGCCGCTGTCAGCCCCGGTCCCGAGTCCCCTCACCCGTGCCGCGGTTAGCCCCGGCCCCTGTTCCCTCGAGTCCCGTCGGCGGTCCGGCCGACACATGTCCCTCGAGTCCCGTCGGCGGTCCGGCCGACACATGTCCCTCGAGTCCCGTCGGCGGTCCGGCCGACACTTGTCCCTCGAGTCCGGTCGGCGGTCCGGCCGACACATGTCCCCCCCAGTCCCGTTAAGTCCCGTCCCGAGCCCCGTCCGTTCAGGTCCCGTCCCGAGCCCCGTCCGTTCAGGTCCCGTCCCGAGCCCCGTCCGTTCAGGTCCCGTCCCGAGCCCCGTCCGTTCAGGTCCCGTCCCGAGCCCAGTCCAGTCAGGTCCCGTCCCGAGCCCAGTCCAGTCAGGTCCCGTCCCAAGCCCCGTCCAGTCAGGTCCCGTCCCAAGCCCCGTCCAGTCCGGTCCCATCCCAAGTCCCGTCCAGTCAAGCCCCGTCTCGAGTCCAGCTTAGTCAGGTCCGTCACGAGTCCCCGCCTGGTGGCCGTCCCCCGGCCCGTCCCCCTGAGTCCCCGCCTGGTGGCCGTCCCCCTGAGTCCCCGCCTGGTGGCCGTCCCCCTGAGTCCCCGCCTGGTGGCCGTCCCCCTGAGTCCCCGCCTGGTGGCCGTCCCCCGGCCCGTTCCCCTCAGCCTAGTAACCTTTGCCTGTGTTCCAGGTTCCTCCCCTCAAGCCAGCTCCCGCCAGGGGTTTCGGCCCTCCGGCCGTTCCCCCTCCACCCACCCTTGCCTGGCAGGTCCGTTGAGGGGGGGGTACTGTGAGGGTCCTGGAGGCACCACCACAAGGGGGTGCCACAGTAACCCTGGTGGCGACCAGAATCTCTCTCTCTCTCTCTCTCTCTCTCTCTCTCTCTCTCTCTCTCCCTCTCGCAATCAGGGGAATGCAGTACAGCCAGGTGAAGGGCGCGCCGCCAGTCGCAGCTGCAGAGTATTCAAGCAGCAGATAAAACCAGCCTCCACCCAGAATCACGCTGTCGGGTGATTCCTTTGCATGCCTTGCCTTGCCCTTCATGTCCGGGCACATCCCGTGCTACGCCAAGCTTCTGCCTCGTCTCGTCGCTACGCTACGAACCTGACTCCTGAGCTACGCTACTACGCCGAGCGTCTGTCTGGACCCCTGAGCTACGCTACTACGCCGAGCGTCTGTCTGGACTCCTGAGCTACGCTACGCTCCACCTTGAGTATTGCCACCACCACCTGTCACTCCATACTTGTGTTGTAAATAAACCACGACTTCTGCACCAACTTCCCTGCCTCACTTGCCGTCTGCTTTTGGGTCCCGTCACGTAACCTGACACTACAGTGCTTAATCATACAAGAACAGCAGGTTCAGGTGCAACAGATTTATATATGCAGGGGAACGTACTCCATAAATAAGAGTAATGTATTGTTGCTGATATCACTGATTGTAGTTAGTCACCCCAATAGATAGATCGGGTGACTACTGTATCTACTGATATCAGCCTAACCAAAGAATATCGTGGTCCCAGACCCGAGGGGCCCTGGTTGAGTGAGTATCAATCTGTGTTCAGGGATTTGTTAGAAATAGGTTTGGTAATCTGCGCCACTAAAGAGCCGTGTAAACTATAATGATCAGATCCTTAGGTGGCTCTTGCATTAATTAATCTTGGGGCCCCATGTAGTCATCTAATCTGATTTTATTACCTTAATTTTCCCTCACATGGTGGATATACTGTACGTGACTACATTAATGTTTTATCAAATTAATCGCACAGCAAACTTGGGAGAAGGAGCTGGTTTATATGGCTTTGGGCAGAATCTAACAATAGCGCTGCTAACTGCTGTGTGTGTTGTGCATAATGGGAAATTAAAGGCATCTGAGGTCAATTTGTGATTTTGGAATATATTAAAACAATTGAAAGCAGTAGTTATTGATTGTTTTTTGGCACTCGGCGGCAGTGGAATTACGAAGCGTGATCACCCGTCTAGCTGTAGGTTGTTTCCCTTTCTGTACCAGGGATCAGAGCTCCAGACTAACAGGAGATAATGTTACGTTGGGAACAGCAAATATGTGTTGAGATCAACAGGAAAGCTGGTTAGCGTTAGCTGCTAGCAGCCAGTGGGCAGGACAGTCCTGATTGGCTGAACAACTTGCATTCAGTGACATTAAGATTTGTCATAAGAAATCAAGTTCTCCTCACCTACAAAGCCTTAACTACTAATGCAACATCATATCTTAAGCAGCTTATAGTACCATATTACCCCACTAGAGAGCATATAGTACCATATTACCCCACTAGAGAGCATATAGTACCATATTACCCCACTAGAGAGCTTATGGTACCATATTACCCCACTAGAGAGCTTATAGCACCATATTACCCCACTAGAGAGCATATAGTACCATATTACCCCACTAGAGAGCTTATGGTACCATATTACCCCACTAGAGAGCTTATAGTACCATATTACCCCACTAGAGAGCTCATAGTACCATATTACCACACTAGAGAGCTTATAGTATCATATTACCCCACTAGAGAACATATAGTACCATATCACCCCACTAGAGAGCATATAGTACCATATTACCCCACTAGAGAGCATATAGTACCATATTACCCCACTAGAGAGCTTATGGTACCATATTACCCCACTAGAGAGCTTATAGCACCATATTACCCCACTAGAGAGCATATAGTACCATATTACCCCACTAGAGAGCTTATTGTACCATATTACCCCACTAGAGAGCTTATAGTACCATATTACCCCACTAGAGAGCTTATAGTACCATATTACCCCACTAGAGAGATCATAGTATCATATTACCCCACTAGAGAGCATATAGTACCATATTACCCCACTAGAGAGCTTATGGTACCATATTACCCCACTAGAGAGATCATAGTACCATATTACCCCACTATAGAGCTTATAGTACCATATTACCCCACTAGAGAGTTCGTAGTACCATATTACCCCACTAGAGAGCTGCGACTGTGGCTCAGTGGTTAGCAGGTCTGACTTTCAATCAGAGGTTTGGTGGTTCAAACCCCCACTAGAGTGCTTATAGTACCATATTACCCCACTAGAGTGCTTATAGTACCATATTACCCCACTAGAGAGCTTATGGTACCATATTACCCACTAGAGAGCTTATAGTACCATATTACCCCATTAGAGAGCTTATAGTACCATATTACCCCACTAGAGAGCTTATAGTACCATATTGTCCCACTAGAGAGCTGTGCTCACTGAATGCTGGGCTACTTGTGGTTCCTAGTCTTAAAAAGTAGGATGGGGGCCAGAGCCTTCAGTTATCAAGCTCCTTTTCTGTGGAACCAGCTTCCACTTTCTGTCCGGGAGGTGTACACAGTCACCTCATTTAAGAGTAGACTTAAGACTTTTCTCTTTGATAGTGCTTATAGGTAGGGCTGGCTCGGGTCGGCCCTGGTCCAGGCCCTAGATATGCTGCCATAGGCCTAGACTGCTGGGGGATATCTTGGAATACACTGAGCTCATCTCTCATCTTCTCCTCTTCTCTCTATCCTTTTGGATGAATTAATGTCTCTTCAATGCACATTACTAACTCTACTTCTTCCCGGAAGCCTCTTTGCTTACTCGCCTCAAGCTTCCATGGATCGTGGATATCTGGATTGTGGTCCATGCCTACTACTCATTACATGAATAATTACATATTCATTGAATGAGCTGTATCACTGTTATGTTGATTCTGTACACATGACATCTATTGCTTCTGTCCATCCGAGGAGAGGGATCCTCCTCTGTTGCTCTACCCAAGGTTTCTTCCCTTTTTTCCCTGTGAAAGTTTTTTTTTTTTTTTTGGGAGAGGTTTTTCCTGATCCAATGTGAGATCCCTGGACAGGGATGTCGTATGTGTTCAGATTGTAAAGCCCTCAGAGGCAAATCTGGGATTTTGGGCTATACAAAATAAACTGAATTGAAATTAATTTAAATTGGTTTCAAATCAATTTAGTGAGAATGAGTATGGGCAAAGGTAAATTATAACTTCATCTTCAAATGAAAGTTTGTCAAATCTGGATGATAAACTTGAATCATCAATGCTTAATAATCATTTCTCAAAATACAATATACAAACATTAATGAAGGAATGTATGTTGAAGTACATGTTTATTTGTTCAGTTTTTTGATTTGGGTATTGGGAATTGTAGAATTTCCATTTTTAGTGGTACATTTCTGGTATTTTGTCATATTCTGTTAACATGCAGAGATAGAGCAACATCAGTGTTCAAGTCTTAGTATGCGGTGACTTGACAAAGCTGCTCTTTTCTTTCATGGTTCATATGGTGTCTTTTTAAGATAAACTTCCAGTAAACGTTACTATTGTAACTTAAATATGTGCCTTTAATAGTCAAAAAACACTAAAATAAGTCAATGTTGACACAGGAACAGCGGCCTCCTGGGTGGAAGCCGAATGTTTCACTCTTTATTTGTACTCATGGTGGAATGCACTTATTGTAAGTCGCTTTGGATAAAAGCATCAGCTAAATGAAATGTAATGTAATACTACTTTCACTGCTCTGAGCGTCAAATCATGCACAATCATCAACACATTCCTAAGGCAGTTCATGAAATAGTCACAGAATATAATCCATTGTTTTCGTGGACTGGTAGGCAAAAGCATTAGTTGTTTTTTTGCATCATTCGGAAAAACATTTTTTTCGTGACAACAATACATTTGCCACTGACCGAGCATCAAGATATGACGAGTAGGGAGCGAGACCGGGCTGGTCGCTACGAGTAAGTCTGAGACAATTGATTAAAGCCCAGAGGCCGAAAGTGGAATATTAATATATAATATATATATAGCAGATATTAAGGAGGAAACACCTTATATTTGCCCTGGGGCCTCCTTGCAAAATGAATCTAGTCCTGCATCAATATTTCAAGGTGTTATATTTATGTTTGGGCCATATTGAATTTATTTGTTGTAGCAATGGTGCTTATCAGATATCATGAGAAACCTACATGCAGCATTGTATGTGTGTGTATGTATGAACAGTAAAGCTGCTTCCCAGGTGTGCTTTTCAAAAAAATAACATTTCAGGCTCATTTGTTGCATTATGTGTTTGTTTGGGACACTGTTTTGGGATTCACTATCACGTGGCCACCCTGTTGGAAAATGTCTGCGGTCGCCCCTGGTTACCAATCATCACCGGTCATTTAGTACACACACGCACACGCACACGCACACGCACGCACACACACACACACACACACACACACACACACACACACACACACACACACACACACACACACACACACACACACACACACACACACACACACACACACACACACACACCGCGCCAGGCAGTCATACGGTGAATCTGTCAGACGCGCTCGCACGCTCCTTCAGACGCACCGAGCAGAGCGCGAGAGCACCGACCCTCCATCCCGCGCTGCAGAGTTGTAGAGGGGGCTCGCTTGGCGTCTCTCTCTCTCTCTCTCTCTCTCTCTTGGCTGTTTCGCCTCTCTTGGATAAGGACCGTCTGTGTCGGCGTCCCAAGATGAACCAAACCGCCACCGTATCGCATCAAGTCAAATGCCAGTCCACGAAGACCATCAAGGTAAGCTCTGCGTATGTTCAGTCCCCGCCTGAAGGAACTTGTCGGCGTCTCCATGTGACTCCGCATCCGCAGCGGCTCCGCTCTGAACTTGTGCGGGTCTGGTCAGTGGGCAATGCGCATTGACGCACAGCACTTTGGAGATGGTTTTGGGGACATGCGTGTCAGCGTCCCCCATCATAAACCACTACACGGTGACCACCTGAACCCCCTCTCCCCCTTTTGTTGTTCCACCTGCTCCCCCTGGCCGTGTTGGGATGAGAGGGCTCAGCTCTGGCGTCCAGCCTGAGCGTGTTGGATGAGGAGCACAACTTGGCGCAGTGGCGAGATTTCATTCACATCACGTCGCGCGCCTTATAATTATATTATCTTTCGCAGCTGAGGAGGAATTAAAAAGGCTCTCCTGCTCGCTGGCCGCTCTCTGGCTGCGGGTAGGACGCTCCTGAGACTATTGTGCTTCGGTGGCTCATCAGTTGCTCAACTTTGCCGTGCGTAGTCTCGGGAGATCTCCTGATATCTCGACCTGCTTTTAGAAATGAACACATCTTGTTAAAGTGGCTGCAAGGAGGCTCGTGGTTATTTGTTTATTGATTTGACAGAGTATGCTGCGAGCTACAATGAGAGGACAGGTAACGCAGTAATTAGCGCCGTCGTGTTTTTTTTATTCCGAGTGACGATCGAGGAAGCATCCGCATTGTGTTCACTCCATCTCGTGCACCCAAAGCTGGGGCTGAAGGAGTGTGGCATCTGTGTCCGTGGCTCCTCCGTGCGTGTGCGCGTGACTCAACAATCAGACTGCACTTTGGAACACAAGGGTGAATGTTTAGAAATAGTGGAGTTAAATGTTACATTGGTTAATGAGATATGTGAGGCCATTTTTTTTTTTTTTTTTTTTTTATATATGTACAAATCTATAGTGCTCTTTCACTATTCCGGGCACTCAGAACATTGTGCGTGAGCATGTGTGCTGCCCCTCCTGACCCCTGCATAACGCCTACTCTTCACCTGTCATCTGCCTTCGTTGGGTCATGCTCACCATCGCAGCCACAGATCAGGAGGTTCAGAAAATGTGTGTCCGTCACACTGCACGTGTTGTATTGTGGGATGCATGCTTCTCAGAAATCACGCCTATTCTCCATGTTGAAATCTTCACTCTGGCAATTGATAAAAAAACTGCAAAAATTGATTTAAAAAATTGAATTCATTTCTCCTTTTAGATTCTCATTCTGAACGAATCTGCTTCATTTCAGAAGTGTCTCGTCTGTGTAGCTTTGGTTCAGTTCCTGGCTGAGGTCTGGGAACATCGGATGCAACCCGTTCTCCCTCCCAAACCCGTCAAAGACTGATGCTGGGTCAGCCTGTAGCATGCGACGCACAGGCCGCAACACGGGCAGCTGCAAACGAAAAAAGAGAAGAGACAAGCCAGTTTTAATAAAATCAAAAAGAGTCTTTTTATTATATTTATGTTGCTTAGTCACGTGGATGCATTTAAATTGTGTCTCCACTACAAATAAGGATAATAATTGACTTTACATTGGCATTTATTTTGTGCTGAGCGACACAAAAAAAAGCGACAATTCTTGTACCTGGACACGAGCCAACAGATTGCATTTTGTGACTGTTTCTGAATGTCCATGAGACTCTGCTGTCTCTTTGATGTTACTGCAAACGTCCAAAGCCAAACTCAAAGCTCCATTAAATACAAGAGCAAGTGTGGTCAACTTTGGCCTTTCAGCCTGAATATATGATCAAACGTTATCACATAAAACTTGTAAATCATAACGTTGATTCAGCTTCTAACTGACTGACAAACCAACAGGACATGCGACAAGTAAACTAAGTATTGCTCTCAAATCAAGAGCAGTCTTTCCTCTGAGGGTGGAGCTGTTTTTGTGGTCAGGCAGTATAACTCTACTTAGATTTAGAGCTATATTTTCCCAGAATGCATTGGAAATCTACACTGTAAACGATTTATACAGTAAGGAGAATGCAAGAATAAAGTAATAATACAGAATACAGTAATCTGTGAAAACAAGAACAAAGGTTATTGACAGTGTAATTACCATAAAAAAACATACTTATTTAAAACCAAACACATTCTTTTCCAAAACCTTCCCAAGTGCTTTTGTTCCTGCACCTTTCCAAATAAACCTCAAAACAAAGTTATGTTGGAAGTTTATTTTGAAAAGACACTGCATCATGAAACGAGCAGAAACTGGTGCTCGAGGGGATCATAGCTGGAGTGTGAATCATGAGTTTCATCACGATGCAATATTATATTGATTTCTTACATATGATATTAACTGATATATTAGTTAATATCAAAGTCTGCCATGATACAATTTCAATTTGATTAAATTCAGAGGCCTTTGAGACAATATCATAAGTCTATATGACACATTCAGTTACATTCATATCAACTTAACTTTGATTTGTCAATTTCATTCCTGGGCTCTGAAGGAAGGAGGAGCTCTGACTGAAAGGGGACACGGTGTCAAGGGAATTTTAAAATCAGAGATGATAATGTGTGTTTTCACTTTGCATCGATGATAATGCATTGTTGATCATTGAATCTATATCTCGACCCAGATCTATGTATCACTACACCGCTAATACCTGGAGTGCCATACTTTGAACCTGGTGATCAGACGGGATGTGGATCACTATTAAGCAGATTATAGAAACCCGAAAATATCAGCAGTAATCCTTCATTGCATTGGAACATTTCTATTGCACAGCCACACATCAAGTACAGTCAAAGATGAAGCAGGAAGTCGGTAAACTGAAGAAATGGCCACTCTCGGCGAGTAAGACCAAAGCTGTTCTAAACCTGCATTATCCCGAGAAACAGGCTCCGAATGAGAAGTATTTTCAGTATTTTCATCAGGACTATGTGTGTGGTTTGGTCACAGTCAATTAACCATACACACTGTCATCAGCATCTGACTCAAACGTTGCTCCCCTCTGATTGGTGCACAGAAGCAGGCAACATCACCAACCCAACGTGTCCAATCACGCCTTTCACTGCCGTCAGTTTGATTTGCACTATCTACAAGCGGGCAACGCGGCAGCATGTGGGGGTTTGTGACCGCTTTCAACCAATGAGGATCAATGAATGGCAATTAGAGAAGGCAGCTGATTGGCTTGATGGCCGATGGACAGGAAGCAGACAAACGACAGGTGATTAGTGGACTTCCGATTGGTGTCACGCAGATCGAACAGAGTGAAGGGAAGCTCGCCACACGCACGTGTCTGTCATGACATTTGGTTTTCAAAGAACATCAAAGAACAAGCTATTCTGCACATAAGCATAATCATTCTGAAAGACACATTTGTAGCTTCTGAGCACCGGAAAACAATATTTCACAGAGCTTGACTCTCATTCCAGCCTCATATCCTGCTGCCTTGAGAGTTGCCTTGTGCAAAAAGTCCTTTTCTGAGTCTGTGTGCTGCCATTTCCTCCTTCCTTCTTCCTCCTCCTGTCTTTGCACTATTAGGAAAAACTAACGGCTGCTCGCTGCATTCGACATTGACATTGTGTAAGACCTCCCCAAATGTATAACAACGGCGAGCTGACTGATGCAGCTCGGCGTGGCGCACTTTGCCTTCAGCTCACAGCGGACCTGTGTGGGAAATCAGTGAATCAAGCGGGATCAGAGTCAGGATTAAGTACTTCAAAACTCCTGTGTCAAAAAAAGCTCTAATCTCTCCATGTCTGACTGCCGTCCGGCGCTGAGGTCTTAAACGGCTCGCTGTTATCCTCTTAAATGCCCCCCCACGCAGCCCGGGGCTCATGTCCTCAGCGGTCCTCAGACATGTCAGGTCCTCAGACGTGTCAGGTACTAGGAGATGCTGTTATGGATGTCATCATACTAGATATGTATAGTCGTTGATACCAATAACAGAGACATTTCAAGGTTCAAGCATAAGATATCCCATGTGCTTCAACATGAACTGCTTTATTACCGTATGGGGATGATTTCTGTCAGGGTGATGTTATATTGCTGTGGAAACATCTCCTTCAAACAATTGTACTTAGTCAAGTGTCTCGCCATAAACAACATTTTACAGATGGCCGTCACAACACATGTTCTATTAACGACGTAACGAGCGGCGTCAGTTTTTTAAAAGTTTTAAATCAACTTGGTCGGCTCCCGTAACGTCTCTATCGGCGCCCCTCGTGATGGGAGGTTGTGTCAGAGAAGCGGCAGTAGTTCTCCTGCTGTGCTGCAACATCGTGGCTGTACAGCGAACGTACGCAGCAGGGATCTCACCGGAGGTTATTCCGAAGTGTGACTTATGTGTGATTTATGTAAGTGTAAAGGACTGAACCTCCTTTTTTCTTTCTTCTTTTCTTTTTGAAATACCAATTTTAGGATCCTGTTTCAAGATGACAAGAGAAAGTACATCTGAGCGTGCGTCTGTATCTGACACCCACTACCAAGACATTTATAGTCACATCATCGCTTTTACGGTTCTTGAGTGACAAAAAGCCTGCGGCTCAAAATAATAGTGACATGAAGTCTTTCAGCAGCGGGTACAACAGTGTCTAGCATGAAGCCAGATGTTATGTTCTCAGGAGGGAAAAAGTATAGTTCCTACACCAGGGGCGACAAACATGCAACTCTGTGTCTAACAAACTGTGTATGCATGTGTCTGTCTCTGTGCGTACAGGTACAGATGTGCACAGGCACTCTTTTTTGGACTGATCCCTCATGTGGATGGTGACGTGTCCCCAGCTCCCCCTCATATGAACGGCCTGAAGCTGACATTGGGAGACTGTTTGTTGTCTTGGTGCAGGTAGTGCACTGAACAGAGGAGCCTATTGATTTAGCATTGCTCTCCCATCACACTCAATGGGCAGTTAAGAAAAGTATGAAAATTCATGCAGCAGAACCAGAGCCATTATTGCATGCACTTCTTTTCTTCTAATGTCATAAACTGGCTCCTACATTGCCCACAATGCAACTAGATTACAGGCAGTTAGGTCGCTGTGTATTGATAATAATAACAAAGTGTTTTTACAAAGCAGAAATGATTAAATAAGATTACAAATTATACAGCTACGAATGTTGGTAAAACAGAATTACACTAAAACAATAAAAACAGCATTTCCCCTACAGCCCCGATTTAGGAACTACCAAGTACTACCAGCCCGTGACTGGAGGATCTCAGGACTCGGCCTTGGATGGGGTTTGCATTTCGGATGTACACAAAATTCTCCTCGTACAAACTTGAAGAATTGTGGATTTGGACAGGCTGAACCCACTCAGGGATTTCCCAGGAACACAACCATTAATTCAGCCACTGTGTTTAAAAATCATGTTCTGCTCTCCATAGATTTATTTGAGTTTACGGATGTTAACTCCTCATGAAGTCCTGCAAAGTGACACCAATTTCATAATTCTGTGCATTCGATACATGATTAAATTTTGCTTCTCACTATTGAGTGTCTGTTATACAGGAAGTAGTGCATGAGTGAAGGAGGGAGTGTATTTGGACACATCCAGCCACTATCAAAGATAGCCATGAATGGAAGCCCACAGACCCTTAATCAGCGGTTTGTATATCAACACCTACTCCGTTAGTCTTTAGACCTTTCAATGAATAAAATGACAAAGAGGGAATCATTACATTGACTGTCTAGTGCCACCAACGAGGCTCTCTGACGATGCCAGAGCAGAAGTCATCACACATCCCAGTGGCTATTTATAGCATTTGTATTATCATTCATTCACGTATTTGCGTCACCATTATCATCATTATCAAACTTCTGAGAAGTGATCAGTGATTTAGTTTACATCTCTCAGCAGTTAGCCAATCAGCATTGAGATGATCCGCCCGTCCTGTCGTTGTTGAATCAGACTGGTCAGCCTGAAGCAGCAGTCATCCAAAATGCACAACCCTTTTGGTGAGAACATAGCATAGGCTGCGAAGCCCCGCCTCAGCCGTCGCCGTGTTGAGACCACGTGGAGGTTTAGAAAAATGAAGTTGAGCTTTATAATTTGACAGACATGTTGCTGTGTAGATTGCTGTGTAGAGTTAAAACACAAATTGCATTCATAATCTGTGAAATTACCCATCAACCTAACTGAATACATTACATTACATTTCATTTAGCTGAGGCTTTTATCCAAAGTGACTTACATGATATACAGTAGACCGTAGACACAGCAACGGTGAGCAATGAGGGTTAAGTGTCTTGCTCAAGGACACAACGACATGGACTAGCTTTGAAAAACCGATCCTCTGATTGAACGTCAGAACAGAAGATGTAAAGTTGTGATGAATCTTTATTTATTATTATAATTCCCACATACATGCAATTCCTACTTCAAAGACAAGGGCCTCATCAGTGGATTAGTTTTATGTCACGCCATTTAGCTCTACTCCTTTTCTTGGATAATTATTATTATTAAGTTCAGTGAGATAACTTTTATGAGAACTAATTGCATCCCAGTTTATCAATATTTGCAGGTTGAGTTAATGGTGAGTCTTATCTGAAAAATCGACAACTATGTATATGACTACAAATGACTTACTCTGTAATTGCATGGGCTTGTCTGTCATGGAGTCCATGAAAACCGCCTGTTCTCAAAATAGAGCTTTTTTTTGGTCGCTGGAGATATATTCGGAGTTGGAACACTGACGTGCTTTGATCCAGCTCAAAGTGAGCCTAACTTCAGATGGAGTACTTTGACAAGTTCTTATGTCTCGGTTGAAGTGGAAGCCACTCAGATTTTGAAAGATAAGTAATGAGGACGATGTAGATCTACAATCAAACTCTGTACTGAGCCGGTGGGGCGGTGGGGGAACAAACAAGTCTTGGATTTCAATTTCAACTGTCACGTCTGCCTCTGAAGCATCAGTGAGGTCGCTAAACGGTTTAATGTGCCACTTGTCCATCTTTAAAAGTGTTCGTCTTCAAACTGGAAACGCCACATCCCAACAGAAAAGCCACGTACTCAACAGCTCCAGTGACGTTGGCTGGATTGCTGCTCGTTGCTCTGTATTGCGTGATGTGTTTGTGAGACAGAAGATGGAAAAATATGAAATGATGAAGAATATTCATAAAGACAAACAGCGATAGAACATCCTGTCTGGATAAAGACAAATGTTGAATTCCGAAACATCTCGGCTTTCATTTATATTTCACATTGTATGTTCGTACACAACAGCTTGCTCAGAAACACTTTACCTCCAAGTTTTTTTCCCCCTTCACTGGCAGGCAGGCCAGGATTGTTTGCAATCTCTCTGCCAGCACGCAGCAGCGATAGCTCTCATCTCCGTAACTCAGCGCACTGGATGCTGGACAACTCAGCCCCGGCAGGTTATTGAACCTGCGAGGCGTTCCCCTGTTCCCAAGATCTATCACATAAACAGTCTTTAAAAACTGCCCGGGACGGCCTGGCTCTGCGAGTGATAGATTGCGGGAATCAGCCTCATAAGAATGATTGCATTGGCTCTCCGGTCGCTGAGTCTATAAATTACATGGCTCTGCCAGCTGATCTCAATGCATCCTCCCATCTGAGTACAGCGCTCGTTCCCGGGCCTCGCGGAGGAATGTGTTGTAGATGCTTCGCTAATTAGTTTTGTGCTGAGACGTGGTTGCCACTCATTTGCATGAGAGCGCTTCTTCTGGAGAAGGTTTATTTGTCCCTGTAAAGAACAATGCAGCGTGGTATAACCTGCCATTTGACAAGCCATGCATGTTAGACGTGCACTCATGGGTCCTTTAGACTTCCCACTTTTGAGATATAAAAGGGACAGAATACAAATCGGTTCTGGTGTGAGAGAAAAAGAAGCAAACAGACACTCACAAGGTAGAAAGTGTTACATTTCTGCATTTTACCAAAGGGGCTCAAAAGACTGACGATAAAAAACAGAAAGAAGCTCCCACTTTTGAAAACACAATCAGGAAGATTGATGAGTTCGTTCACATTCTGCTGAGTTCGTCTCGTCTTGTTTTGACTCTGCGGCGGCGTCTTGAGAGAGCCACGCAGGAAAAGACACCATTTAGATGCAATTTAGCAAAGTTCATTAAAATACAATGCAGGGAAGTAAAGTCTTAATTCATCGCCGTTACGAACACTTTGTAAGAAGTCTGATGAAGTATGCCGTGTGAAAGTCATGAGAGATTATGCCGGAGCCGAATGGGCTTCAGAGCCCGCTGTGCAGTGAAATTAATAAGGGTGAATGGATCACACTGCCGGGAGAATGCAGAGTCCTGAGGTGCTGACTAAGACAGCGAGTAGAGTCCTCACTGTGCTCCGGATGATGAAAGGTTGGTAATCAGCGAGTCTGACATGTCGAGCAACCGTTCAGCGATCAGGGTGCACTCAAGTGACACATCTGGGCATATCCAAACCAGAGTTCAATTCTTGTTTGATGCTTTATATAATCCTCCCCAAAATATGTACTTTATGTCCCACTAGTGTTGTTAGTATTTGTTGTTGTTTGCTTTATTTTTGTCTTTCATGTTTCCATATGGACATGCCATATGTTGTCTTGTGTTGTTTTGATTGAAGAAAAAGCGCTGCCTTCGGTTTTAAGATAAATATTTGAAGTGGGGTTGTTTGAGGTACTTCTATAGTCAGTGTATTACCTACAGTTACAGTGTATTACCACTAGTTACAGTGTATTACCACCAGTTTGTAGAAATAGACTGGAGTACCATCAGGAGAGCAGTAATGTACAGCTGGTGACGGGGGCAGCAGCAAAAAAATTATTTTAGACACCTACAAAAATCGTTATCAGTTCAAGTGTTCGCGATATACAATATTGTTCTGCTTTACATGGCCGGCAATCTGACCTCAGAACCAAAGTTGCTATCTGTTGTCTGTTCTCTTTAAAGCCACAAGACTCCTGAACACCGGAGTTGCCGGTCTACTAATCGATCAGGTTAGTTAGTGTTATTGTCTTGGATGTAAAAGGCAGATTGCCTTTTACTGTAGTAATACACTGACTATGGATCCTAACCATCCCTTTAGTGTCATTTTTCACAATTAATTTGCCGAAAACAAGCTTTTTTGGAGTCTCAAGTGAATCCCAAACTGAAATATAACAGATGTCAGCAGTGGTTTAAGAATATAGCAGAGCTTAGGGGAGACATCTGATTATTGACTAACTTCAAGCAAAGTTTGTGTTGGTTAATTCAACGAATAAAGTAATGTATTTTTCGAGAAACCCAAATCCTGTTTTTGTGCAGGAATACATTGGACAAACATCATGACAGCGTCGTTGTCTGCTGTGAAAAGGGGTGCATTAGTTAATGAGGAGTAAAGGCATTGTGTTGACAAACAGGGCTGATCACACAACCTTCTCAAGGGCGGCAGAAGGGAGAGGACGAGGAGGACAGCGTGGATAAAGTCGGCTCCACAGCCGCTGAGGAAGACTTTACGTCAGCTCCTGGTCAGTTCTGCTGTGCTGTTATCTTTGTGGAACAGCTGGCAGGCCGGATTGGAGGAGAACTTGTTGAAGTGAGGGCACGGCCCGATGCGGCCTCATGCGGAGAGGACGCAGCGCAACCTGCAGCCTCAGCTCCACACATTTCATGTCGACACAATGGACAGTGAGATGTGACACTTCAGAGAATGTGCTGCTGCATACTGAGGTAGTATTCCTGCATCACTATTTTCCAAAGCTAAACATCTGTACAGTTATTCATATAATCCTTAGTTAAGATAAACATAAATATAGTCAGTAATATCAAGGAGCCTTTGTAAGAGATGTTAGGCATGCTAAAGAACCATTCTTTATTTCGCTGTTTTGATGAATTATGTTTGAGGGAGAACAGGGAAATAAGCTGCATATTATTATGAGCACATTAGCTTGCCAGCCTTGCCTCGGTTCCCATAACAAAAACAGTGAACCCCCTGATGAGCATAACAGAATTTGAATGTTTTAATCAACATCAGCAGACTAAAAACTAAGTGCGTTTGGGGTGAACTTTAACTACTGCAGGGCTCCACAGTAATGGTTACCAGGTGGCCATTGGCAACCATTTTGAGAGATCTAAGGACGTCCAATCACGTGTTAGCTCTCTTTTTCATCTTTCATCTTTGTTTTGGTTTTGGGGCTCCCAACTTCACTGTTTTGCTTCATTCTCACGGCTCTCATCCACTATGTCTATAAACAGCAGGCATGCAGGCAGTGAAAAAGCCATGATGAACGAATGCTACCGCTACAGACAGAATTAGCAACTTGCTAGTGGACAAATAATTAGCAATTAAAAGGGTAGCTATTTTCCTCTAGACTAGATTAGAAGAAGAGTGAATATTGAACTCAAAAACATATTAACATGAATTAAGATTAATTAACGTTGACTTTCATGAACCTTGACCTCCTGGGTGAAAGTCCTATGTTTGTTTGACCTATCCAGCACAACAACCTCCTCTTTCTACTGACTTTTTCAGAATACCATTCGATACATATTTTCAATCTGCAACACAATACGTTCTCAGAATGTAATTCACACTGGGAATGTCATTTTAAGGAGATACCTGAATGATTCATATCTTGCACACTGTGATAATGTTTTTGTTATTGCTGAATCGACTGTGTTGTAGTCATGTCGATGAGTTTGTAGTGACTGAAACAAGTTAAACGTGGCAACTAGCTTTGATTTTACACAAACTCTTACCATCAGTGAACAGGCTGTGGGGCCCTATGGAACTTATAGCAGTAATATCATGTATCATACGGTTAACACTGCGCCACATCAGCCACTCTCCAGCTTCCATATCCTGTGTCTGTATATGTCTATATTAGTGGCCTGGTTGTAGCCAAACTACGACTATAAAGCAGGAAACCATCTGTTGCACAGCCTGCCAGCAGTCTGTCCAGCGGCTCCCTGCCTCAACAGTTTCAAGTGTTTTTAAGTTGAAAAGCTAAGGCGGACATTGGCACACTGAATACATACACACCATTACAGCTCTATTTGCCCCAAAAGCTGTTGGAGTCATGTTAAATAGCTTTTTGTTTTTTTAAAGAGAGGTGGAGTAAGAATATAGAAAGTCCCCTCCATCTCCCTCTCCTTTTATCCAGTTGTCACAGTGTATCATCCACGGCCCTTTAACCTTTTATAAGTACTCCACTTTCAATGCTCATTAATATTCCAACAGGACCTAGGACCCTTAAATATTCAGTTTGAGCGGCGGCATTATGTAAATATCACATCCTATTCACAATAGCCGGGTAAGCTCTTGCCTTCAAACACAGATGGAACACTTTACCGTACGGCAGCCTTCAGTCACTTCCTCTTGTACGTCTCCTGCAGTACAGTACGCACAAAGCTCCGCTTTAATCATAACACCAAATATATACACTCTCAGTACTCATGCGGGGACAAGATCCATACTTCCATCACTATTAGTGAACAGCCAGAATAACGTGAGCATGTATCTGGCCTTTCTGAGAGGAGGCAGTGGGAGTTGATCCAGAGGAGAGAAAGCAGCATTAGCATGTGTTGAAGATCTCAGTGTTACTGCAGGTAACATGCCAGAGAAGCCAGGCTACCTTGGCTTTCCAATGACTGAGCTACGTGGTGAGTAACATGTTCTCTCTTTCTTCTTTTTTACAAAGTGATTAAAAAATATAAGACTTAAATGTCAGGTGAGCCCTTCAGGACGCAGCCCACTCACACTGATCATATCTAGATGCCCCACAGCTTCCTGCAGACACCTCAGATCAGTAATGCGCTGGGACAACTTCTCACGTTTGATTGTTTTCTCTTTTTGTTCCATTTTGTTTTCAGCAAAGTGTCTCCCTCTTTCCAAGAACACACCGGGCTCTGTTTGCCTGCACGTAGGCACATATGGGAGCACAGGCTCCTGGTCACATGGGTGTGACGAGCTCATTTCAGCAGTTTTGGTGACCAGTGATGGTACTGCATTCCCTGCCCTACGTGCAAACATGCACACCAAACATACATCACTTCTGCTGTGTTGCTGTTGGCGGATCACATCTCTTTTCATCTGCCTCGAGCTTCTTTATGTCAAGCATTACAACAATGCAATGCAAAAAAAGAGTAAGCAAGGAGAGGGTCAGACTCGAAGCAGTGTAAGAAAGTGAGGGACACGTGGCATTTCTGTTTCATGTATTAATGTGAGCAATGTTGAATTCCTCTCATGGCTGCACACACATCTGTCCCACAGTGACTTCACAAACTGTCAAGAAGAATTTCAGTATTGCGCAAAACTAAGATTAAATGTATTTCTTAAAATTGGCTAGTAAATGTAACATTCAAACAGATAATCTTTCTAAATTATTAAATAATCCAGCACAAAACAACATTTATTTTGACGTTCACAATGTGAAAATGTTAGAAACAGTTTGAAACGTGTAATTAACGTTGTAAATGAAAACAAATGAAAACACACACAAAAAACCACAAATATACTTTGTTAGGTTTAGGCAACTAAACTACTGGATTAGGATTAGTAAATAAAATATCATGGTTATCTCATGGTCTTAAATTGGCTATGAAAAAAACAATACAAAACACTATAAAAGTACTTGGTTCATGCGGGACGTAAACGCCAGAGTTCTCGTGAATGCTAGAGCTGCACCAGTAGTGGTATCTGAAATCGGTTCAATCCTGACTCAACTAGCTGGATCAGGTATCGGGACAATGGAGCGATCTGGAATGAGATACCGTAATTTTAAGAAATAACAATTCACATCAATATCTATGTATTTATTGATTACATTTTATTTTAAAAAGTTAGATAAGTTTAAATCAAGCCTAATGTTGCTTTACAAATGCACAAAATATCAAACAATTGATCCCACCCACTTCCACACAGTGAGGGTTACAGCTGATTGATTTCACACTGGCATCAGATCGGTACCCGCTGATACCCAAAGCCCAGGTATCGGTCTTGCTATCCTGAGTGGAAGCCCTGTGTGTTTTGACCCACCCACCAGCCCAACATCCACCCTTTGTGGCACTATGCCGACTCATCTGAAACCTATTTGTGATAAGTCGAAAGCAAAACTCAACCCTCAACAAAAGACGTTTCCCTTGAAATGTAACTCACAGTGCAGTTCTGTTGTAAAGCAAGGCCGTGTCATTGCAATGTTGTATCTTTGTGTAACATTAGTCCAATTTTATCCAAGCCTATGGGATGAAGTGAATCTGCATGTTATTCATCTAACGCTGTGTGTTTCCGGTCATACATTCCTGACCTCCCCTGGTTTGACAGACCGAGAGCTGCTGGTCAAAGTGGAGCAGACGACCTGCAGCCAAAGCTGACGCGGTCCTCTCCTCTCTCTGTGGAGCTGTGTAGGAGGCGGCCTTGCTCCGCTCTCCACTTCAAAACGACAGACCTGATCTGTCGACAATACCCAGCATCTAGTGGATGGCTGCTCCTCGAAAGAATATAAAATGAATAGTCCCCAGCAGTTGTTGAAACAATGAGGCTTCCAGACATACAATTCGTTCAGCACCAAGGACAGTTCCTCCTGCAAAGACATTCTGCCACATTCTCTGTATGTGATGTTGTATAATGATTTATTAAAAGAGAGAGAGAGAGAGATAAAGAGAGAGAGAGAGAGAGAGAGAGAAGAGAGAGAGAGAGAGAGAGAGAGAGAGAGAGAGAGAGAGAGAGAGAGAGAGAGAGAGAGAGAGAGAGAGAGAGAGAGAGAGAGAGAGAGAGAGAGAGGCAGGTGTTGATTGTTACTGCACCTTGGAATTAATGTGTGAAAACCTGGCCAATCACCATTGGGTTTGAAATCTACTGCACTGCCTCAGAGGCAAGTGACAGAGGTTTTTGATCAGTTACACATAAAACCATGGCTGATATAAAAACAGGTTTTTAAATGATTGGTTCAAATGTAATTATACAAATAAAAATAAACTATTTATAGATTTCTTTCCGCAATTTTAATTGTAATGTCTAAATTCCAAATTGCTTTACACAGAACCAAGACTCATTCAGAGGTTGTGTGATGGACCTGCTAGATTAAACCTTCAGCATAATGAATATGAACGTGTTTCAATCATTTAGCAGTTTAATGGAAGCCTTTTGCCAACAGTGTTACCTTTGTCTCAGATTTACAACCTGATAAGAGAGCTGGACTTCAAGAGCTTGCAGGCATCTGGATGTAGAATACATTTAGAGCATCTTGCAGGGCCCGCGACTGGATATTCACTGAACAAAATAGGCTGGACTGTGAAATGAATGTATTCCTCATTGCCTCCGCTGTGGCCTGAAGCTCCCAGAAGAACTCTGGGGAGAGAGAGAGCGAGAGAGAGGAGTTATTGCCTGAGTGTGTTATGTGTGTGTGCTGTGTGCATTTGTATGTGTAAAGTGTTGTGCCGACGTGCCAGAGGAGGAAGCCCAAGCTCATCCTGGTAACGCGGTGGTGGGGGGGAGGGGCTGAGGTGTCAAAACATTAATGAACGGTTGTGTGTTCCTCTTCGGTGTGGCGACAGAGCTGCAGTAATGGGAGACGCTCACAATGAGTCGCTGCTAGAGGATTAGAACATGAACACACACACACACACACACACACACACACACACACACACACACACACACACACACACACACACACACACACACACACACACACACACACACACTGCAGAGAAGCTGCTGAAAATACAGTTAAGGAAGAGAGCCGCTGGCCCCTGTTGGCTAGCAGAGGAAGTGGCCGCGCTGGACTCATTGAGTTGGACTACATTTGGTTATTTTGTTCCTCGGTCTTTGAACCCTCAGTTTTTCCCTCCCTGTGCTGACAGACGTTTTGGCTCAGTCACTATGTCTTATTAAACTTATTGTAACATTATAAAGCTTGGCATGCTATATAATGTTATTTTCAGGGGAAGTCAATGGGGCCACTGCCATATATTTGCATGTGAGTGGTGCTTAGACTGGGTTCTGTGAAATCAGTTTCTAAATACATTATACAAACCTGAGTACAGGCTAAACTATTTTGTACTGAATTGGAAATTTAGACTGTTTTAAACTTATCATTTTAAACCTTTCCTTTCTTGTGCTCTGGTGTATTTGTTGTCTGTATTTCCACGTTTTAAACTTGCCACAAGTACCTGTGTATCACTAAACATTGTTGTTCTAATTCTAATTCCACTACAGTTCCAATGTTGCTTTGGGTCAACCAAACAGGTCGAATAGTCCCAAAAAAGACATCCTATGTTTCCTAGCCACTTTCTTTTACCCCGATGAAAAGCGGCCGAATGGTGCGTCGACCACAAGGAATTATGGGACGGCCTTATCTCCTTTTTCAGATTTTTTTTTTTTTGTTGAGTCTGTATCATGAAAAGTCATCCTAAGTTAGCTAGTAGCTGCTAGCTGTTCCTGTTTGCTCTGTCACCACTGCCGTACACTGGATCAATGTGTGGTGTACCGGTCTGAGAGATGTTTATGCAACCTGCATTGATCAGGTTCAAAGGGTTCATTCCTATAATCTTCAAATATTTGATCAATTGAAGCCATGCTGTTTCCAAATTGTTTCACATTATAATGACATTTCCTCCAATACAAAACAACTGATGTAAAGAATGTGCATACAATTATGTGTAATCTTCTTGCAGCACTCTTCCTTAATGTGTCTTTATTTAAGATATTGACACGAACAACTCCTCCCGGATGATCTTTTCGTGTCTTCAAGTGCAATTTAATGAGGCGACACACTAAGCTTGATCGGTTGGCTTTGAAGTCAACTTGATGTCTCAGGCGTCTAAAAATAGCAACACCTTCAGGGTGGTGTTTGTTCAGTCCGACAATTTGGTCTTGTCGTCGTGACCGGCGGCCTGTATGGGATGTCCACCGCGCTTTAGACCTCCATGTTGACATTCTAGGAGTCTCTATTTTTCTCTCTGTGGCTCTTTGTTTTCTCCATAAATGTTTTCTCCATAAAAATGTTTATCATCACTTGATACTGACATAAAAAGAAAGCCAACGAAACGGAGGAACTCACTCGCGTCCATCTCACGCTAGATAATCGCTGCCCCCAAACAAGAAAATTCCCCTGAAAAAGGAGCCAGTTCACGGTGCAATAGGATTTAATGGCGGTAATAATCTGTAGCGGCACAAACCCGACAGGTGATGCAATTTCCTGGGTTTTTGGTTCTCTTCTAATCTGGTTTAATAGGATGTGAAGCTTCGGTTGTGCTTTAATCCCAGTGAACAGGCCACAATCCTGTAGCATGCTCAAAGCCCAACTTGATATGACAGGGTGCTCGGCAAATTATTTACTTGGAAAGAGATTATTCTGCGCGCTGAAAGGTGATATAAGTTTAGCTGAGGATTGTTTTTGCCGCCGCTCTGCTCCGGGATGCGTTGGGGGCTGACAGGGACACAACACCGGCTGTTCATTGGTATGCTGAAGCCACTCGGCCTGTCTTGCTATACTATAGAATGCATAGACTTTGTGACAAAGTTGATGAAGCATGCATTTTCATCACACTGCTGGGGCACAGCTCCGACAGTGTGCGATGGAGGCTTTGAGCAGGACTGGGAAAAAGAGGTCTGAGTGAAAACGTAAGTAGTGCACACGCACACACACACGTTTTTCAAACTGTGGGGCGCAGCTCCTCAAGGGAAGCACGGGCCGTTTCTCATGAATCAAAGGGACGATGGGAAGGTAATTGTTGTCATTTAGCCTGCTGATCAGGTTCCCGTGTACCATCATGGTAAACAGTTGCAGCAGCAGTCGCTGTGACAAGCTGCTCGTGGAGACGATTAAGGCACTTTAAACCAATTAGCTCTTAAATTGCCACAATTTGGGTAAATAAATCCTACTCCTTCGAACTAAATCTTGCCACACAGAAATGATACATGTATTCAGATTAAATGGGCATCACCATCTCAGATGCCCGGTGTGAATCAATCCATAAAAGTCCATAAGAAATCGGCGGAAAATGATGCGTCCAGAACTTGCCTGAGATACATCGCGTTTTCAAGTTTTCTTCAGTGTCAAATAAATCCAGTGATAGCTGTCGGTCCATTCACGAGCACATGTCAAATGGGAACCGCTTTTAACCCTAGAACACTAACGTTAAAAATAATATCATTAACTTCTTTATTTTACCCGATATAATGTACCTGGTAAAAAATACTTCTCATCAAAATATATTAAAATACAACAATACAAGGCACATTTACATTACATTACGTTACATGTCATTTAGCTGACGCTTTTATCCAAAGCGACTTACAATAAGTGCATTCTACGGTTACATTTAAGTACTCTTCTTTTATTTCACCCGTTAGAAACAGGGGGGACCCTGAAAAAAGGCTCAAAATCGTGTGAAAATGTATTAATTAAACATGATTAAAAATATAACTAATGGAGCTATGAACTTGTTCTTTGGTCCACATGTTCCTGGGACATGTGCACCTTGTCTTTTAAAGGAAAATTCTCCTTCAATGGGAAAACCATCCGGAATGTTTTCACCCTCTATCACTAACTGTGTGTGAAAATCACCCAAACACGTCAAGGTTGAACACGCCCACCTTCAATATACCCACGCCCACCTTCAACAAAGACACGCCCACCTTCAATAGAGACACGCCCATCTTCAATAACGTCAGTGAGCAGCATGAAGCTACACAAGGACCCACACAACTCAGACAAAAGCAACACAATGAAAATAACGTAACCACAATTGCTCGTCAGTGTTGTAGGGTTAATGGCGGCACTTTGTCAAAATGTAAAAAGAACTCGGCGAAAGAAGAAAAGGGTCTCCAGTTGGATCCCACTGCGTAACTCATTGTCACACAGCATCCTGAATCCTTTCGTCTTACATCCCCCAAAGCATTATGGGATACGTTATAGGGTTACAGTTAACTGGATTTTCTTGGACTAACTGGACGGTCACAGGGTCAGACTTTGAAAACCTCTGGGCTTAATTGCATGTCGTGTACAGTAGCTGATGAATATGCATCAGTTATTAGTCTAATAATCATTTAGTCTTCTAAACTGGAAGAATAATGAAGCTGCTTGGGGCCTGTGTGTCTACACTCTGTGTTTGGAGATGTGTTTTTGACGACAGTCCTCACGCTGTGTTTCTGTAGTCGCGGTTCAGAAGGATATGATGCGTCTTTTGTGTTTTAAGCGAGTGACCCTCTCCTCGAGCTGCTGCGCATTTAACTCACAAAGACACCGTGGGGCTCCTTTGGTGGAGGAATGATGCTCTCATGATAAAATAGCTGCTGCTCAATCGTGGTGACAAGCTGTGCTTCGTCTCCCACAACCGATAATTAAAGCATCTGAAGCAGGGCAAAGGATAGTGATTCTTCATGGCTGGCTCGCCGGTGTCTTCTCACCGCTAATAAACCGCTGTTTGCTACGTGACCCTGCGAGGAACCTCAATCGCGCTGGGAAATTTGGACGCTGTTGCAGTATTTTTCCCTCCTTGTGGTGCTGACCTTAATAAGGACACAGAGCAGCGGGACGCACTGCTCAAATATAGAAGAAAATAAACAGAATATCTGAGCGTAGAATCAATGAATTTAACTCTTGTCCATTGCATCATTCGTTCCTTGTCGGTGAGTATAAAGTGTAGAAAAGTGGGAAGCTATTATTGGCCGCCTTAACTTTTCCTGCCTTTTGCACTCGCAGGGCAGAATTGTTCAAGCAGCAAACTCACCTCAGTCTGGACGAGAGTGCAGGAATCAGGCTCTTGAATGGCAGCGATGCCAACAAAGTTCAGGGAAAAGGTGGCGTGCTCTCTCCCTGGCAAGCTCAGGGCCGAGCCTCCCTGGCTGTAAAGATTTACGGACGAAAAATAAGATGGCTTGCACACTGTTAGACATGATGTGGAAATTAATTATGATCTGGAGATCGTCATCAGGGCATAATCATGGCCCGGCTTTTGGAGCAGAGGGAAGGGCCACTGGAGTTTATGATGTTGTTTATCTTATTGCAGTTTAGTATAAGAGATCAGTTGGGAAGCAATTTTAGATTCAGACATCAAAGGAGCATTCCATGGATTTTACAAATACATGTAAACTGGTATTACTCAGCATGTTTTTTTTGTTGTTAATTACACTAGATTCTAAGAATAATCCAACGTTATAACCCGGCCCAGTGTTTCAATCTCTTTTCCAGTTAATGTAGCTAGCAGCACTAGCTCCTGAAGTGGCTAAATCAGAGAGAATCTGCCACTATTGTAATCTGCCATGGTGACTGAACTACGTAGTGCAGTGCAGGGTACCACTGTTGTTCCAGTTGCTCATCAGCTTTTTTGTGGACCTGTTCTGTAAATCTCATTATTATTGTTTGTCCCTTTAAACATGGACAGATGAAGTAATGCGCACCACTTGGACCCTTGGAGCCAAGCTAACGAGAAAGGTAAAACGTGCAGACTTTGAGGTTGCATGATGGGAAGTGTACAACTAGTGTTTTTGGAACCTGACCCATATTAGGGACTCAAAAGTGGAATATCTCGGTACCAGATATCGGTCCACAAGTAGCCTGACTTAATGGAATTGGGCTTTTAATCACTGGAGTAGCCTGTAATATGAACAGCATGGATGGCTGTGGAAATGGAATTCTCCGACCCGTGTCCCATGATAGCCCTGTGACCTGCTGGTGTCCGCTGGTCTCCTGCTGCATGCTCGACTGGGCTCCAGAACGCTCGCTCTCGGAACAGGATAAGCTCTGTGGAGAAGAGATGAATCTTTCATATCGGCATTGTTGCGTCTGAATCCCTGAAACTTGAACATCTTTCTTTTTTTTTTATGTCTCCGGAGACCGTATGTCCTACACAAAACTGCTAGGAAAGATAATGCTATGTTCTTCCCCTAGCGCAATGAAGAGAGCTAAAATAAAGGTGGGTGGATGGAAAACCATGCAGGGTACTACAAGATAAGTAACAATGTCACAGAATATTGCATGTTTTAAGTAAATGAAAACGTATTTGACAGTTGTTGTTGTTTTATGTCAACATGTGATGGTAAACAGAAGCAAAATCAATATTAATTATTATTTTTTTTAGCAGATTTGTATTGAGCAGACTCAATACAGTCATAACATGAAAACATCTAAACGGTTCCTCCCACATCTCACCTACTCATTCACACTCACTTTGTAACATGAGCTAAAAGTCAGAGAGAAGCCTTCTGTCACCCTCCTGCCTGCAACTTTGTGATTTAGAGTTGCCATGGCTTTGACTCTCCAAGCTGCTGGTAAACCGTAAAGATGCTGGGGAGGCGGGTGGAGAAGCCGCTTGACAAATGGTCCGTGGGGAACAAACAGACACCTGATAGGCAATTCCAAGGCGTGAAAGACGGATATTGGCCGGAAAATAAAAATGCCTAACTCAGCTCAGATAGCACCTCAATCTGTCTCTTAAAGCAGTGAGGAGAACGGAGCGATGGTTCCATTAAGGGGCACAACCGATTCTTTTCAATATCTCCCTAGAATAAGTGGGCCTCCGTGTCCTCTTTTCGGAATGTCAATTGTGTCTGTTGTCGCTGCCGCTTGGACCGACAGTCGATACGAGGGACTGGGCAGAGACGGATTGGTCTCCGATAATCAGCCTCTTCCTGGATGCGCTGATTACCAAGCGAAGCAAATGAAATGCAGAGTGCACACGGAGGCGCTAATATGTTTCCAGAGGCTCTCAGCTGGTGGTGAGACAGACAGCAGACACCAGGTATAGCTGAGCCTCTCCCGTCACATAAACAGAACTGCTGCTGACATCGACTATCAAATATACTCATTCCTCCTCAGAGCTGTGTGTCCGGAATACACAGATCGTTATTTCAATCATGAGTGCAACGTCCTCATTGTGTCTGGACCTATTTACGTGAAAAGGTTAGATTCTGGCACGCAATGAGCGAGCCCTCAGTGACGGGGTTTCCTTTCAGACGGGTAAACACAGCGTTGGTAAGGGAGAACGCTGTGCTGCACGTGTACGCGGCGGGAACATCTCCGGAGAGCGGCCATGTGTCGTGTCTCCAGGCTTCACTCGTCACCGGGTGCCAGAGGATCTTAGTAGCCTGTTCCGTTTGCCAGGAAGTTGTGCACAGCACATGGTGAGCGGGGTCTGCAGTCTCCTCAATAAAGAGCCGTGGAGTTGTGTGTGCAAAGCCACCGGCTCATGCATTACCTTCTGTTGGCCAGCAGAAGTCAGCATCGTTCTACATAAAGAACCAGCGTGCAGGATCGGCCTGCACAGGCAGGGGCAGTAACTATAGACCGGCCTAAGAACTTTGATTGTGTTACCCATTAAAATCACCATCATTATAAATGCAGTCATTTCCTAACAAACCATAGGGAGGGCAGCCAAATGTGTCTCTCTGCGCTCTTGCCCATTACAACTAGTGTGTGGAGTAAACTTTATTTGGATAATTCATAATTGTATAGATATTCATAGAGATTACATTGATTTGTGAGTTTGGACTACCATTAATATTTAGCCTTCATTGAAATTAGTGAATGAAAATAATGATCAATTGAATGCATTTAAAAGTGTGTTTTAAAGCTAGCATAGCCACAACTAATGCCCCATAGTGAGATGCTAAACTAAACTTTGCTCACCTTACATAAATAAAATATATGCCTGCCAGTTGACAGCAGCTATTGTTAGCTAATGCTAAGATGGCAAATGTTGAGTGACTAACATGAGTGGGTCAGTCACACAGTAAGTTTGATTGAAAGACAGACTTGCTAACCACTGAGCCACAGTTGCCCCTACACAGTGAAACAGTCACACAGTGAAACAGTCACAGAGTGATACAGTCAGAATCAGCTTTATCAGCTTCACACAGTGATACAGTCACACAGTGAAACAGTCACACAATGATACACTCACACAGTGATACAGTCAGAATCAGCTTTATCAGCTTCACACAGTGATACAGTCACACAGTGAAACAGTCACACAGTGATACACTCACACAGTGATACAGTCAGAATCAGCTTTATCAGCTTCACACAGTGATACAGTCACACAGTGAAACAGTCACACAGTGATACAGTCACACAATGAAACAGTCACACAGTGATACACTCACACAGTGATACAGTCAGAATCAGCTTTATCAGCTTCACACAGTGATACAGTCACACAGTGAAACAGTCACACAGTGATACAGTCACACAGTGAAACAGTCACACAGTGATACAGTCACACAGTGAAACAGTCACACAGTGATACACTCACACAGTGATACAGTCAGAATCAGCTTTATCAGCTTCACACAGTGATACAGTCACACAGTGAAACAGTCACACAGTGATACAGTCACACAATGAAACAGTCACACAGTGATACACTCACACAGTGATACACTCACACAGTGATACAGTCAGAATCAGCTTTATCAGCTTCACACAGTGAAACAGTCACACAGTGATACACTCACACAGTGATACAGTCACACAGTGAAACAGTCACACAGTGATACACTCACACAGTGATACACTCACACAGTGATACAGTCACACAGTGAAACAGTCACACAGTGATACACTCACACAGTGATACAGTCAGAATCAGCTTTATCAGCTTCACACAGTGAAACAGTCACACAGTGATACAGTCAGAATCAGCTTTATCAGCTTCACACAGTGAAACAGTCACACAGTGATACACTCACACAGTGATACAGTCACACAGTGATACAGTCCCACAGTGTTTGTTGCTTACAGTTGTTTGGAGTGTTTCCTATAACTCTATTAAATATGCTTCGTGTAGCTATCACACAGCAGCTGGATCAATGTGCATCAGATGTGGGCTACCGTGGGTATTTAAACAGGCGGCACAACAGTTCTTTATTTTCTCTGCAGTCTTGCTGCAGTAAAATATATCAAATTAAAAAGACAGTTAACATCAATGATTTGTAAGTTTAGTTTGAAATCTTTTTAACATAAAGAAGGATTTGTTATCAAACAGCAAACTGCTTCACGTCTACGTCCCTCCCTCTCCTCTTCGGCTGTTCATCACCTCTCGACTGGACCACTGCAGCAGCATCCTGTACGGCACATCCACCAAAACCATCAACAAACTACAATACATCCAGAAGTCAGCGGCCCGTCTCCTCTCCCACTCCCACCAGAGACCACACGACCCCAGTCCTCCAAAACCTCCACTGGCTCCCCATACAGCACATAATCAAATCAGGATTTGTAATCCTACAAAGCCCTTCACAGCCCTGAAACCCTCCATACCTCTCTGACCTCTCTGCACAGACACACTCCCACCTGCAAACGCCCACACACACACACACACACACACACACACACACACACACACACACACACACACACACACACACACAGTGTTTCTGCCGGTGTAATCTCACACTGTCAGCGTGCGAAGGATTCATCATCAGCAGGCGGGGCTAATGAGAGGCCAGGCAGAGGCCCCTCCTTCTGGGTTCATCATTACTCCCACCAGTCACCGCCGCAAAATCAATACCCGATGCTGTAACGCAGCGAGATAGAGGACTTCCTCCCAGAATGTTTTCCCTCTACTTTTACACAATATAGGGCACAGCAAGTGATCCGGCCCTTCGGTATCACCGGGGATGTTTGGAGTCTCGATGCAGGGTGGCGTGATGAATGGAAATGGTTTCACTCCCCTCTGGCGATCAAAGTGCAGGCATCGCTGCTTGGATATTCACATGGCCCCTCAGATTGCATCTCAAAGACGAGATGAAAAGGATCCATCTTCATTTGCGGCTCCTCTCCTATCTGACTGGGCTGTTGTGTGCGTTCAATTGACCTGTTCATAATGTTATGAATTTATATAAGGCTATCTCTCAGAATGAGTACCTATCTACAGTCCCCCGTGCTCAAGCCCGCCTCTCATCTTTCACATATCAGTGTAATCAGCAAGTACAACGCTGACATTCAGAGCCTTGACAGTGAGACAGTGGGGACTCCTTGGCATACTAAATCTCACCGAGTATGAATACAAAACAATGCTCCGAGGCTTGTGATGCATGGTGGTGCATAATTACACAACAGGTTTTTTCTCTCGGAGGCGTCCCTTATGTCTGGAAAATGTCCTTTTGATGTCGTTATTTTAACCAGAGGCTTGAGTAAGAACATCTGTTCAGTCAATGCAAAGAGCTTAACGGATATGAATATGTTTGGGGGTATTGTATATTGTTCGTATTGTCATCAGATCCCATGAAAACATAGACAAGATGTATGTGTGTATCCAAAGTATATTCCTTCTTCCTCTGTGCCACAGAGCGCCATTGTACAAAAACTATTAAAAACACATCAGTGAGCCACACTCTTTCACTGGGTGACATGTTCCTTCATTACCATGAACATACACACTGAGGTTTATGGTGACTCAATCCCACATACACCCTCCTGCTGCCTAAAATACAAAATCATTGGCGATGAGATGAATCCGTCTCTGTGGATATTCCCGAACAAATGGCCTGTCCGTGTCTGTTCAAGTAAAGTTTTCTAAAATCTACTGTACCCAGCCTTTGTAACAATCTTCATATGTGTATCTCATTTTCCAATATTTACATCTTCAGTCAGAACAAATGAAAAATACAGAATAACTTATCTTCAAGGTTAAAGATAATGCATGTTTGCGAGAAACACTGAACGTAACTGTAACTTTTTTTTTTTATAATAAAATTCCATTGTGTACCATTACTGCAGAGCTAATTCTGACATCCAAACAATTATTTTTTTAATTCGATGAAGTCACCTCACCGTTTTGGCATTGAATCGGGTATTGGTCTCTTATACTTTTCTTTACGTCTTAAACATTTTTCTATTTGTGGTTGCCGTAGACCTACTACCATCTTTGCTATCATCCACAAGCTATATGACAGCGCCTGTGTTTAAACCACCAGTGAACCCATCAGTTCCTGTGTCACGGTGCCCTTTCACACATCGAGCAAACTGAAGTGTGTCGCTGTAATGAAACCTTGAGGCATCCAATAGGATGAAAAAGAAAATTGATTGAAAAAAGTCAGATTTAAAAAGACATCTGAAATCATATTGACTTTGATAATTACAGTGATTGGCGAGATTCTCCCCAGTGTGAGTACAAAGATAGGTATGTTGCTGTGCTGCTGGTATGCGTGTTGCTACGTATTAATTATCCTGTTCAAGGAAACATCTGCCTTTGTGTGGAACCGAGCTCAGTGCAATACATTTATTTAGGCAATTCCTTGTTGATTGTCAAAATAGCTAATGGGGATTTAAAAAAAAAAAAATAAATAAAAAAGGTTCCTTTTTTCCAAAGACTTCTACGTTAGCCAATATGAAAACAGTCCGTGGCAGGGGTTCGGATCAGACACCAGTGCCAAAGTTAGCTTGAAGCAGAGAGTTGATAGGCCAGTGGGATGTTTATGTGTGTGGGAGACAACAAGTCTGACTGTCCAGACAAATCCAGATTCACTCGATCAGTTTTTTTCATGGTGGGGATGGAGAGATGGCGTTTGTGTGGACAGCATTGTGTGTCTTTGATTACGTGTACGTGAGCGAAGTTCGAGTCTTAAGTGAGAAGGTGTTGCTCAGCGGCTTCCAGGACTCTGATCGGGAAGACTAAGGCCATCTGGTGGCCTCGTCTTGGCTGTAGCTGGTCTTCAGGTGATGCAAAAAAGGGATGAAAGGCATAGCAGTTGTCGGCTCGTATTGAAGAAGCACAGATGCTCTGCTTTAAGGATCTTTGCTATTTACATTTCCATCGTGTACCACTGATTTTAGCTTTACGTTTTTTTAATTGGAAAGAAACAATTTGACATATTGAGAAATACACTGTTTCCCTTTCCCACTCAGAGTTAGACAAGAAGATTGATACCACTCTCAGGTCAGTGTGGTAAATGTGGCGCTGCAGCCAGTTTGCTTAGCTTAGCAAAAAGACTAACTAAACACTGCCTACTCCATGCCTAGCCTGGCGCTGTCTGAGGGTTTTGCTGCATTCACATGGAATCGTGTCTCCCTTCGCAATGGAATTTACTACCGGACATTGCTCACTTAGACGCGGAGAAAGTTGCTTATGTTTGCAATAACTTATCAAACTGCATTTTTAGCAACATGTTAACATAGCTACATAATTACATAACATAGTACACACAAAATGTTTTTTTTTTTATTATTCATGAGTGAAGGAATATGTTGTGTCTGTAAAGTTACACCTGTAATCATGCTTCATACGGTTCTTCTCTCATTGCATTTGTTTGGAATTCTCACCTTGTGTTATAGTAACCATCAGAGGACAGGCAGCCATTGGTGTGGCTGTGGATGAATGAATTACTGCAGGAATGGTTACTCGAGCACAAATTAACCAATCATGTTTGATTTGAGCGATCTGTTCAGCGCCCCTGACCCGTACAGCACACTGCCTCCACAGATATGGACATTATTATGTGTTTCATTGATAGCCTGGTTAAAGAAACTGATAATTAAATCCACTTCCAGAAGGGGAGAACAGAAGACCCATTGAGATAGGTCGTAATTCTTCTGTCAGTTCAAAGAAACAAAATTACCTATAAAGGTTTTGAAAGGAAAGAAGAATTGCTTTGAACTATATCCACTGGTTTGCAGTAATGTGTTTCTTATCACGGTCGAGGTGTATAATTCCAATTCATCATGATAAGATAAAGAGGCTGCTTCTTTAGCATGGGCATACAATACAGTAAATGCATCTGTTGGTTCTGTAGTGACCAACACAGAAACCAATTGAGATGCAGCTCATTTCATTGACAGTTCAATCATACACATGGAGTAGTCTTCAATGAATTCATAAAGAATAAGCTTCTATGATCAATTTAGAATTGCATTATACTGTACCTGCACTGTAATTCTAGTAATGGTGTGCTTCATCCTGTGCTTAACATCAGAGCCAGTGGTGGATGGAGTGATGCTGTGGATACTGTCCTCACTGTGGCCGAACACATATAGCTTGTTTGAATTGTATGTGCCGCTGAAAGGCAAACCTATCTGTAAATGTAATTCAGTTTCATATATTTGTAATTCAGAGCAAATGTATTGCCTCAACATGGCTCTCAACATGGCGACGGCTGAGCAGGCTGCTACCAGCTAACGGCGCTAATAGTGCAAACAATAGCAACAGTGCTAATAGAGTGAACAGTGTTTGGGGAACCAGAGGGTGGGTGCTACACTCAAACTTTATTACAATCCTCATTTTACATTACATACATGACATTTGACCCCTGTATTTGACCCATCCTGAGCATTCTTCAGAGCAGTGGGCTGCGACGACACAGTCGTCAATACAAACGTCTTCAAAACATTCTGAACCCACATCAATATCAACACTTACTTCAGGGTTAGTGACTGTCAAGCTCCACAGGGCGACTAGGGCGACTATAAGCAGGGTCACCCTTCAATCAGAGGATCGGCGGTTCGATCCCTGGCTCCACTATGTCGATGTGTCCTTGTCCATAGGCTCCTGTAGCTGTGCCTATGGTGTGGGAATGGTATAGTCCTGATGGGCAGGTTGCTCCTTGCGCAATACAAGTACAGTAGTATTAAGGATGATCCCCAAGTCACATGACTGCTTCAGCGATCAACGTTTCCCCTTTAAAACGTCTTGGGGGCTCTAAGTTTCAGAGCCTATCAATCAATAACAGCTCTTAGCAGAGCCACTGGTGTGATATAGCAAAAAAGAATGGCACATACTGGCCTCACAAGTCAATATAAGTTAATTTGTCGTGTTTATAACAATATTACACAATAAATATGAACATAAACTGTTGTGCGGAAAAACAACAATAATTCAGGAGGCGACGGTGCAATAAAACACTCGAAATAATTTAAGTTGGACCACACTGTATTTACTCAATTTAAGGCAGAAACATCACATTCCGGGCAGTAATACGTGCACGGACCTGATGGCAGTCACGACTAGTTCGCTTCTCCCACAAAAGGCCCCTAACAGAGAGTGCGCTTCAAGTTTTGTATTGGAAGCTCGAGGGATCCTATTGGCTCTGAGTCGTGTTGCAGGCGGTACGCTATCCTTCGTCGCGCAGCCTGATTGGATCACTGAGCATACTCCGCCCACACTGGATCCCGATCGATCGCTCTTCCTTCTTCTCTTCTCTGTTGTCGAGCAGAGTCTCACGATTTACAACTGTTGTCAATACATGTTTGGTTTCCCTGTCTCTGGTCGTTATCTGTTTAGTTTATCTACTCAGGCTCACATTCCTTTCTTCACCTTCTGACCACTGAGGGAGTCTTTGTCCTCCCCCAGTACTTTTCCACTTCATCACGTGACTAGGGTGTATATGTTAATGTATGACAAGTCCTCAGTCTGCTGCAAAAGGGGGGGGTTTCGATGTGTGTGTGTTGTCATATTGTTACATGTAAGCATTTTTATCTACATGTCTGAGCATTATGTATATGTATATAGAACAGATAGGTAAGATATTATTCTTTACAAATCCCCCTTTTCACACCTGCTAGGTGTGATAATCATTTAAGGCGTAATGCGGTGCAACAGGCAAAAGCAAAAATCGATCTCCCCCTTTTCACACCTGCAAGGTGTGAATAATACTAACGTGAACTGTCTATTATCGATGACTCGTCCCACTGCTCCTCTTCCAAGTCCACTGCGAGCAGAGGATAAGCTGCTGCTGTATGGTGATGGGGTGATTTTTTTTTTCGGACAATGCGGTGATGATGAGCCTACTCATGAGGGTACAGAGGCAAAGTATGCAACAACATCCACAAGTCATTCACTCACAGACTTAATCATGTCCCCCCTTGATAAACAGATACATCAATCAAAAGCTTATTTCTTCATCTTCAACTCTTAATTGATTCCTTTGAATGTGTTTTTTTTTTATTTCTATTAAATGTAGCTTCAATCAGTCTCTGCAGAAGTCCATGGCTGCAGCAGCATCCTCAGTGGATCATGACTTTCACACTGTATCGGTTCACAGGATCCTCCGTAGGCCTCAATTCAGGAAGCAGAGTCTGCATGCTCAGCCAACCAGCCATGTCCTTCACTCCTTTCCAACATGCAGAAACTCCCCCCTGAACAACTCAGATTGTGCGGAAGACAGAGAAACAGAGACAGCAGCAGCATTCTCGGCCTGATAAATATATATGGCAGCACCAATGGAAACTCAACTGAGTGACTCTTGAGTCAACCAAAAATGGAACATATTTACCTTGTAATAGTTAATTAATATGACTTATGGTCATTTTCTAAAACCTTACTTTTTATTCAAATATATATGTTTACGTACCTAACTTCTAATGTGTGTATTGCATAAACAGGCTTGTCATAATCCCAATCAGAATTTGCTCACCCTGTGTGTTAAGATGTGTGTGTGCGTCCCGTGGTCCCTCCCTGGGGTCCGTCCCGCCACCTTCCGCTCCCCTCAGTCGGATTGTTGCCGGGTCCTCCCACCAGTCCTGTCTTTATTCCACGGAGCTTATGTGCAGTCCCTTCACCGATGTCCAGCTTTGCCACAGGTGGCACACAAAGTCTCTGGTTCATGTGGGTCAAAGTCTCTGGCCCTCAGTTTTTCCTCTGCCGCCCCTTTCTTCTCTTTTGGGTGGAAATCTTGTTCGAAAACACAACTGCAATTTTGTCAATGTTCAGTTTGAGCCTTCTGCTCATCAGGTGGCCTGGTTGGCCTGTATTCTCCAACAAAAAAGAGAAGAGTTCTTTCAACCTCAGTCAGATTATCTTTGGGTTTATCACATGATTCTTCACGTCATCAATGTCTTTTCTTTCCCATGGGCATCATCTCAACTTGGGGTTCGGAGAGAGGCAAGCAGGCTCTGGGTGTGTCCTGGCATGGTTCCAGCTCAGCTTTCCGTGTGAAGGGTCGGTTCTTTTCCTCTTTGGACTGGTGGTTGGACGGCTTTAGAGCATATGGCGGCGGCACGGAGTCCAGATCAGGATCCTCGTGACCATGTACCTCGGACAAAGAAGGACACGGTTTAGCAGTGCATTCTTTTTCCATCCATTCACATTAATGTTATTTATTATTATACTCATTTTTTTTAATTTTTTCCTTACTTTCTGCTGCCCCTCCTCTCTCCGCTCCACACACACACTCCGAGCTGCCCCAGCTGTTGCAGCTGAAACTGCCCTTCTCAGGAATCCCAGATGTATCCACTCCTCCCATTGTTGGACAGTTTGTCTGTCCTCCTCCCACATACCTCTTATCCCTACGATAAGACTTAGTAGACTGGCTGCACAGGCTTGACCCTGCTCCAACCTTTACACATACATCTATTCCAATTCAAAGTTTATATAGCAACTTTGCCCGGCTTAATATTTTGAGTCTGAAATAAAAATGATATGTCAATGTGAGAGCATCGTCAGTCTTTTTTTTTAAATTTTTTTTATAGCACACGAACCTGCCACACCTCAAAAGATATAAATCAGAGGAAGGCTCCTTCTCTCCAGCTCCACCAGCCTTGCATGACCCCCTGTCAGATCTCACACACAGTCACCAGGGTCAACAATCAAGAAATGATTTTGCTCAGTATTTATTGTATTCTACTTCGTTACCTTATTTATTTTATTATTATTTTAAGTACTCTTTATTATGTTATCCGCCCACTACTGATGATTGACTGCACCACTTTCATTATTTGAACATTATCCTTATGTAATTGTGACACTCATAATTTATTCCCTCGTCAGACCATCCCTTCCTGCTCACAACTAAATTGTCCTAGATCTACCTATGCAAGGTTCGGTTATCAACAGGTCCTTGCCATTACCTTTTTAGTGAGGCCTCATGTGAGCAGAGAGGGGGGATCATCCCAGGGGTCCCAGAGAAAAGTCTGGTCCTTTGTTCAAATCACTATTCTTCAACATCAATAACTCATCACAAAGATCATGTAAGGTTTACCAAATTGTTAAGTTCAGTGTGTGGTTGCATTCATGGGAGCCGTTCAAATTGTTCCGTACCTCCGCTAATGTGCGGGTTGGTGTGGCGGCTGGGGCACAATGTGTCAGATGGTGCCAGGGGGCTCCTGTTTTTCCCCTGACCTGGACCGAGTGTGAAGTAACCTCCTTCACTTCGTACGGACCAGTCCACCTGGGGTCAGTCCACTTACGCTTGTGAACCTTGACCCTGACCCAGTCACCTACTTTAATGGTTGGCTCCTCCTCTGCTGCCGGTGGTTTTTTCCAGCGCTTTCACCACCTGGGTAGAGAGGGCTTAGACCAGAGATGTTAGCTCACGCATATAGTCAGTCATCTCAATCTGACATACATCCAGGGATGGCATATGACCTCCATCCCTGGGTGGGCCTGGCATTTCCCGACCAGTTAAAAGCTCATGCGGTGAAAGATGCGTTTCTCCCCCCTTTGCTGATCTCATAGCCATGAGGGCCAAAGGAAGAGCTTCCACCCATGTCATTTTGGTGGCTGCACAGACTTTAGCTATTTTAGCTTTCAATGATTGATTTGCTCTTTCCACCAATCCCTGGGATTGAGGATGATATACTGAGCCAAAACTATGTACAATGCCCAGACTGCCTTCAACCTCTTGCATACTGTTTCTATGGTAACCGGGTTGTTGCAATCACGTGGTCTGATACTGTTTTCAGATGTAGCGGAAAGCACGGAAATCTCAATTTGCGGAGCCTCGCTCCCTTCTATCGGATCAAAGTCTATGTTGTTATGCCAAGTCTGTTCAGCCACACCATTCATTAAGTCATTATTTATAACCGAGCACACTTACGCAATAATATTTTATAGCACGACACTTCTATAAGCTACACATTACACACACATTTAGCTTTGTACAAAGGATCCTGTCACGGGGCACACAGCACCGAGTACTACGCCCCCCGCCTTTTGCGACTGTCCGTGAACGTTGCTGTGGTGTACAAATCACCCGGTCGACGTTCCGAGAACTGTCTTTATTGGACCAGGCCAATGCCACTCATTCAGTCCCGTAGCCGTGCTCTCGAGAATCACGTCAGCGCGCGTCTATGCGAGTGCCCGTGGCATCCTCGCCTCGAGTGCCCGTGGCAACCTCGACGAATATCCGTGATATTCGGCAAGTATCCGTGATACCTTGTCTCCTCTCACACTCTGCATTCACACTTTTCAAGCCCAATAACAAACACTGCCCTTCATAATATGTTTTCCCTCCTTCATAAGACTGTTTTCCCTCCTGCCCTCAGGCAGACGGTTCAGATGCTTCCGGACAAGGACCAGCAGACTGAGGAACAGTTTCTTCCCCAGAGCTGTTTCCTTATTGAACTCTGCCCCATGCTGACACCCCCCCTACTCCCCAACCACCTCCACCCACAAACCCATCTCCTCGTCATCTCCCCCCACTGACCAAAGACTTTACACCTGCACTCAAACACTTTTGAACTGTCTGCACTAAAAACTGAGCATTGCACTAGTCTAGTAACGTTAGGCAGCTACTGTTTATTATTATTATGCACTATTTAACGTTCACTCAATCTGTATTACTTAACTTATCATATGCCCATTTGCCTTTTGTAAATTATGTTTATAGTTCCTGCTTATAGTCTACCTACATTTAATGCACAAATCAACCTGTATAACATGTACATATTACCGCAATCAATCTGTATATCCCGTACCTATATCACTAACTTATTATCTGTAAAATACTTATTATTATCTGTATATTGGTATTTACTGCTATTGCACTTCTGGTTGGATGCTAAACTGCATTTCGTTGCTCTGTACTTGTACATGTGTAATGACAATAAAGTTGAATCTAATCTAATCTAATATAGGCCCGTCGCCCTGCAGGTTGACGGTCTGGTCTCACATCCGGGTCCCTATGGGAATTGCTATCGACTTGATGTGGGCCCGTGGCATCCTTCCAAACCTTCTAAGGTTCATTCATTCCTCTTCATTCATACTCTAATCACACAGCCAAAAACAAACATTGCCAAATATATCAGAATGTGATGAATCCGCACAGTCAATAAAATAATGTATTATCTCTGCCCTCACAATGTGTCACAATTTAGTATTTTATATACATTCCATACTCACACTCGGTACTTCTGATCACAAAATGTAGTTTAAACGTATGCTACAATATGCAGATTTCAATTAAATAGGCTCTGCTTACCTTTTAGTTGAGCCGCGGCTGTGATCAGTTCCCGAGTCCGAGTCTGGAAGGTCTTTTACGGATGGGTCGTCCGTCTGACTAGGATTCCGCCGTCTCCGTCGCCGGTGGACGAGGAAACAAGTTTAAAAACTTTGTCCTCGAATTCAGATCTTTGTCAAACCATCCTCTGCTACCAAGTTTGTTGTGCGGAAAAACAACAATAATTCAGGAGGCGACGGTGCAATAAAACACTCGAAAGAATTTAAGTTGGACCACACTGTATTTACTCAATTTAAGGCAGAAACATCACATTCCGGGCAGTAATACGTGCACGGACCTGATGGCAGTCACGACTAGTTCGCTTCTCCCACAAAAGGCCCCTAACAGAGAGTGCGCTTCAAGTTTTGTATTGGAAGCTCGAGGGATCCTATTGGCTCTGAGTCGTGTTGCAGGCGGTACGCTATCCTTCGTCGCGCAGCCTGATTGGATCACTGAGCATACTCCGCCCACACTGGATCCCGATCGATCGCTCTTCCTTCTTCTCTTCTCTGTTGTAAACCATTAGTATGACTCAAAGTGACTCAAGACTAGCACCCTGAGTTTTGAAAAAATGGCATTTAAAATCGATAGCAATAAGCTACACACAAAAACTCTACAGTTTGGAATCCTTAGAAAAATATACTTACTTATGGCTGAAATATGAATATTGCGGCCCTTTCTGGTACCTAATGATAGCTCTGGCCATGTTGTGAAACGAGACGCATTCAAGTACGCCCGGAGAAATTATGGAGCTTTCAGTTCTGGCCGAGTTGCCGTGATTTCTTGAAATGACTGAACTAAAATAATTATTAAAAACAATTAACTTCACTCAATCAAAGCCAAACGTTGCACAGATACATACATATAGAGCTATGCTATACAAGAAAAGCCTTTGGGAATATCATTAAGATTATACAAATTAACATTGGAATTCTTTTAACTTTTTTTTTCTGTGTATTATCATAAACTAATATACCACTAACACATATATGAACATATTCTCTATGTTCACAAGGGTTTTCTGTATATTATACCTTTTGAAATTATTCAAATAGACTTTGAGAATGACACACACACACACACACACACACACACACACACACATAATTAAGTAATTAAGTAGAATAACATTACCCTCTTAAAGGTAGTCCAATGTGGTGGTAGATGACAGAACAGAATTGCAACTCTTCGCCAAACAACATGCCTCCAGTGCAGTTAGACTAAACGCCTAAACCAAGGAGAACCTTTTGAAACCAGCACTCTCTTCATTTAATCTTCTTGCTCTCTAACTTGATTCCCCTTCATCCTCTTTGCCGTCGGAGGCTGGGGGAATCTAATTCACAAGAGGTCGATGACAGAATGGGGCCCGAGGTCCTGTTAAAAGGCTCCCGTGCTTTTGCCAGTGTGGAGAGATTACTGTGTAGTTAAAGCTGAACATCAAAGGATGAGTGTAACAGGGGATTTATTACAGTGGAGTTACTGGAGTTGATGTGAGCCGAACAGAAAGTTATGAGTGAAGTCCGACAGCTTTTTGTGTGACCACTGATGAAAGAGGAACACATCAGAAAACAGGATTTTGACAAAACTAAATGACCATTGCAAAAAATGTTGTTTCAACTCTTAAATAGTCGACTATTCAACGATTAGATGCGTCTGTGCGTCTTGTCAGTCCTTTTGACAGCGCCTAGTATTACATCTACTAAACACACACACACCCTACGCAAACAGACTTGGCCAATAATGTTGTTGCTTTTTAACAATTTTTCTATGGATACATAAAGCCTAAACAGTAGGAAATCAATATGAAAGACATACAAATATTTAATACAATGATCAGTCAATGATTGGCAAGACCTGTCCAATCAGATATGACAATGTAATTTCTTAGGCAGGGACATCCCGACTGACCATATTGTATCAAAACCACTTTACGACATATTTATACTCAATCTCATAAATATAATATATAATACATAGACCTGTTCATGATGATATAATACTCACAAAGACCCCCTTGCGAATGGCTCTCCAATGATGTGTAGAGAGACGAGCCTCCTGAATATTCAGAGGAGATATCTAATCGTTAAAAACGAGCCAAAAAGTTGTCTTTTTGAACCGGCCTGTTAAATTCCTAAACAAGATCATTCCAGCTATTTGGTATTGTGCTTTGGTTATATGATGAGTAAAAACCAAAGCAACGGAAGCAGAGACTTGAAGTCAAACAGAAGATCCTACATTTCCCATAATGTAACCCAATATCATATTTTTGTTAGACCCCCGTCAGTATGGTAAATGCCCACATCTTTCAGACTTCACAGGTTGCAATGCCGGCATTACATTTGCATTAAATCTAGTCTCGGAGTCGAAGGTAAACCCAAACCGATTGAACTCAGATGTCATTTTTTTCAGACAAAAGACCCTATACAATTGTTTCCACAGTCTGAATAGTACTCCCCGTGCTCAGCAAACTGACCTTTATGTGTAAAATTGTTGGAGTGCCTCTTTAAGCCAGGATTTCGTCTGCCTCCTGTACAAACACATTAAGTGCCTCACAGGAAATGCCAGCTCATTTTCATTTCCATTGCAAGCGCGACGCTGCAGCTTACAGCACAGCAGAGGAAAACAGGCTCAGCAGCATCACTGCACTGTGCTGCCGTTCTGGCGGTGCACTATTTAATTTGGTCAATTTATGGTTCATATTTTGCTGCAATTGACCCACATCCAGAGAGAGGATCGGCTGGGCTGCCCACAACAGCGATTCCCCCCCTCTACCGCAGCATGAGCACCCCTTGGCCAGGCATGAAATTGACCTTGGCCTGCAGGCCCGGTGCAGAGATAAGCCCAAACAGGCGCGATAAAAACCTGATTCCCCCGAGCACCCGTGGACTGAGCGGTGAGAGAGCAACCTCGGGGCCATGACGTCAGAGAGGGGTTATTATCCCCTCACTGCCAGCGGGGAAAAGACATGCGAGGAGTCTGAACGCTGCCCCCACCGGCCTGCTCATGCGCTTGTGTGGCGTATTAAAATTCATGAGCAACGTTGGTTTGAATGCCAATGTTTATGGCAGCGTTTCCTCCCTCCGCATAGGTCCTCGGGGATGAACACCGGGAGAGATTAGAGAAAGGCGGTGGAGAGAGATAGGGGATCAAGAGGGGAAGAGAGTGAGATACAGAGATATGGAGGATAGGGGGAGATAAAGGGAGAATTATTGAGGAAAGGGGGATTAAAGATAGTGGCTGGAAGCAGAAATATCAACCTTGTTGTGTTCAATGTTTGTAAAATATTTTTTTCTTCTTAAGTGACTGAGCATAGTGAATATGGTATGTCTGAGGTTGGGGAAAGATTGTGGTCATGCTTTGAAACAAGACTGATAGGCCTTTTTTCCATTGGCACCTTTGGGTCGTGTCAATTAAACCCTTTTGTGCTGATTTGTGTTGCAATTACCAGATTTAGCACATTGAGTTCTATCTTGAGAGTTGAGCCAAAGTGTGACAGATGTCTCGAAGACTACTGCCAACCCGTGACGACCCGTCCTCTTCTACCTTCAAACAAACTCATGTTGTGAAACTCAACTCATGTCATAGCCAGGCGGCAACCTTCGGTTCTGAAAAGGGAAAGCCGCGGAAGTACAGAAGTCTAGTCTAAGTTGTATAGAAGTCTAAAGAAAATGACTCTACTTCTCTCTTGATGTATTCCCTCAGTATACATTGTTTTAATCTCTAGTTTCAAGTCATCAATACAGCATGGTGTTCATTTAGTAAATTATGTTCCATGAAGAGTCAAATAGACCATAAAGTATGGTATGCTTTAGGGTGGGGCTACACGGTGATTGACAGGTTGCTGCCACTACCAGAGCCGTATACGGCGTCTCTACAGCAATCAAATATGGTCACTTTCGTGGTTGCAAAAATCCAAAGATAGCCACTGCCAAAATGCAAAATGTCAGGCTTCAAAACTGCAGTTCACGAATCAATGGGTTCACATCCTCTTGTTATGGTCTCAGCGGAGCTTTGTTAGGGGCCATTCTACGATAACAACAAGTCGACTAATTCTGCAGGGACGAAGAGTACGAGCTGTAAAAATCACGAGGGACTTTTAATGTGAAGAATGTTGGAAATGAAATGTGTTCATCCACCGTTTTACAGCTGCTCCTACCCGTCTTAGTTTGAATCCATCCCCCCGACCTGCACACTCTTACTGAAACATGAATGTGGAATCAGTCAATACAAGAGTAATTGTGAGGGATGTTGGCCAGAGAAATATTCTGAGCACGGACAAGAGGGAAGCATTGAGATGGATAAAAGGAAGAGAGAAAGGAGCCTCAAGGGTTGGAGGTGTCATTTAGGAAGACGAGGTAGTGATGGGTGGGAGGAACACAATGCTCTAGGTTGAGAAGAATAAAACCCGGAATAGGCCTGAAGTACAAGTAGCTCAGGCAAGGCTCTGCAGAACAACCAAACCCCAAAAGACACGATGGGCTTTCAGAGAATAAAACATTTCCCTGGCAGAGAGAGAGAGGCTGACCAAAGCCAGCTGCTGACAGCCCAAAAAACCTGGCAACTAAGACGTGTACTGTGATGAATGGGAGAAAGTGCAGGTGAGTGAGAGAGCGGGAAGAAAGGTGTGCAAATACAGAGAGAGGGATGGAGAGAGAGAGCAGGAGACTGACAGACTGAGGAGGCAAGGCACTGACTGAATAAGGGAATGGGACACGGCTGACTGACAGACAAAGAGAGAAAGTGGACGAGAGAGAGATTGGGTGACAGTCTTACTTAGTAAGACGCTGGGCGGAATAAGAAGGAACGGGACAGAGCCGCAGCAGAGCTTTGGAGAGACACCAGGGGGCAGTGTTGCATTGAGCACACGCTGCACTTGGCTATTGCAATGTGATAAAGGCATGTCTTTATGGTTTACATGGTAACAGTTTGTTTTAACCCCTTCCTCTCCCTCTCCATTCATGAATAACATATACCCAACACACTATTGTATTGGTAAGCCAATATAAGACTATTTTAAAGTGGTATTTATCATAATTGTAAGCTTTTTCAGTGCTGTCTTCATGCCGTATAAACTGTTTATGGTGCTGTTCGCCGTCCATGTTTGTTTTGGCACAAGAACAGGAGGCAGGTGGCGTTCTCGTGGGATTCACAGGGTCATTTGCTAACAGAACTTCAGAGGTTACTGAGCACCGTGTTTCGGCTACTGTATTCACACAGAAGCTTGATGCTCCATTTCTTTTCTGGTGAAAACATTTATGTAACCATAGACTTTAAAAATGAAGTGTATGTAGTCCCCATGACGCCACCCTTTGGTTTGTGGACTACGGTTTTGAAGCCTCAAGTTTGATATTTTGGCCGTCGACAAGAGTTAAAGTAAGACTAAGACACGGACAACTCCCAGACAGGACAATGGTGAATGGGGGCGACTGTGGCTCAGTGGTTAGCAAGTCTGTCTTTCAATCAGAGGGTCGGTGGTTCGATCTCCGGCTCCGCTAGTCCATGTCGATGTGTCCTTGAGCAAGACACTTAACCCTAATTGCTCACCATCTACGGTCTACTGTATATCATGTAAGTCACTTTGGATGAAAGCGTCAGTTAAATGTAATGTAAAGACCTGTCAATCACCTTGTAGTCCCGCCTTAAAGCATCCTCTGTTTGACACTAAATGACCATAATTTACTAAATGAACATCATGCTGTATTGAAGAAGACTTGAAACTAGAAATTGAGACATAAACCCATGTTTACAATGTTTACTGAGGGAATAAATAAAGAGAGAAGTTCTCAAAGACTTCTATACGTCCAGAGGAGTTGCTCCCTGGTGGACAGTAGAGGTAATACAAGTTTAAGGCACTTCCATTTTGGCTCAACTTTTCAGACCTGAAGGCTGGAGCTTGAGCTTAATTTATAAACTAATGTCACTCCAATCAGCCTCAGCTGTCTTGATTACTGCTAATTCACACATGTTAGCATGCTAAATTAAGTTTGTAATGATGAACATCAAACACTGATCTGAAATCACCACTGAGTACAGCCTCACAATGCAGCTAGAATGGCTTTATACTATTATTATACACCTTTAAAGCACATTTCATTCAAAAATTATTGACGAATACATTATCAAACATATACAATTTACATTATATTTGCTTCCAAAAACATTGTGTTATGAAAAGTTTATTAGGTGTTTACTTAGTTATTATGAGTAGTATGATGTCAAATTGTTGAAACATTTAAATGTTCTTTCAATGTACTATCTTCACCATACTGCTGCAGGAGAAAAACATGGAGAGACAAATTGCACTTTTCTTTCAGATTCTGAAGAGCTTCCTTATCAACTCAAGCCTCATTAACCACACCTGCAGTGGTGTAACATTTCATTTTAGCGTGAAGAAAAACCTTCTTTGGTGTAATGAATGTGATTTACGTACCTTGAAAGACACTACATTTAAATCGACATTGAAAAAGGATAGAATAGAGTTACTTGAAGCTAAACGGCTTTGTGGTGTTTGTAACGCTGCTGGAGTACTGGTCTCTTCCTGTTGACCAGCTTTCGATGCTTTAAGTTAAATCCCTGAAGACAGTTGTTTTTTTAGAATAGCTGTGCAGGACGTTAATGCCACAGTCTTCATTTGTAAATGATCATCCACTTGAAATAAGTGAGGATGATAAAACAGTTCTAATTTTGTTTGTGTCTGTGACATTTCCAGCACTCACAGTCATCTCAGATGAAATTGTAGCTCCTGTGAAATTGAGGACGCAACCACTTAAATGAGCATAACAGACTGCAGTGGCTCACTGAACTGCCCAGTGGTGGCCCTCAAAAGTGCCCTGTCCCAGTGTGAAGAAAAGTACCAAAAATGCTGCGGTTGTAGCACCCCCTGTGTTGCGTTTACAGCGCCGCCTGTGTTGCGGTTACAGCACTCCCTGTGCCGCATCATAGCATGTGTAACAATATGACATCTGTAGGGGGCGCTAGCAGGTAAACCCAGCACAGCACTGTGGCATATGGTGTGGCACTGCATTGCATTGTGATTGTACAGTGCTCGGCTGTGTGCTGACAGCCTGTCGCTGTGTTACGGCATTGCACTGTGCTCTGACCACCACGGTTGCTTCTCTCTGATTGGTGCTCACTGCTGTCCTGAATATTGGCTCCATGTGTTGTCCCAACATCTGATGCTTCTGCGTTTTCACATCGGGGATCCAGCTCCTCTCTGATAAGAGCTCATGATGCACACTGATAAGTCCTCTGTGAACTTCTCTGCCGTCACGCAGCACACTGCCGCTGTCATTAGCGGCCGCGACAGCCACGCTGGTTTTGTTTTCGCCTGTCTGAGTCTGTCTGTACGTCATCACGACAAACTGTCGTCCTGGAGACAAGTATTGTAGCAGGAGCTAGTTCATTCTGCCAGAAGACTTTATGATCACAACACTGATTTAATGGATGTCTCAGTGCAGTTTAGGACCGCAAACACCTTTTTGGTAGAGTTTACTGGTTTATGTGGACTTCGAGGCAGTAGTGTCCGAGCCATTAACCCGGTCCCCGCAACGCCAGCATCCACACATTTTAATCATAAAATAGATGACCCTGGAAAGAATGTATAAAGCAACTCCAGACAGAGGCATACTTGATGTTTTCAAAGGATTATTATTACATTACATTTAGCTGACGCTTTTATCCAAAGTGACTTACATGCTATACAGTAGACCGTAGACACAGCAACGGTGAGCAATGAGGGTTAAGTGTCTTGCTCAAGGACACAACGACATGGACTGGCTGAGCCGGGGTTTGAACCACCGACCCTCTGATTGAAAGACTGACTTGCTAACCACTGAGCCACAGTCGCCCCATTATGTTGCTCAGGCCGGCGCGCTGGTGGTGGATCAGATCTTGCCGAAATCCAGCGCAGTTTACACACAGCTGGCAGCGTGGATACCTTCATTCAAGGAGCAAATCTTTCTACAGACACATGGGTTTAGCATTACTGAACTTGTGTCTCACAACCCCATTTGATATTAGTTTAAAGGTGCTCAATACAGAATGCTTGGAATATCGAGTGTCTCCACACGGCTCTGAATATGGCTGTTCTCAACTATAAGCTAACAGTGCTAACAGCGCAACAGGAAATATTGAAACATTTCCATTACATTGCTATATGGTTAACACTCTAAACTGTATTCAATATAAATGGTTTGCTTCTTGACTTCCCTGCCACACAGCCTCGACTGCAGGCAGACAGCTATACTGGGCCCGTCAAACCTCCATCAAGTCCCCTCCTCTCTGAGGTCATGGATTCTGTTTAATGCTCATGTTTTTAATTGCTAGAAATAGATTTGGCCAAGGCTCATTAAGATTACCTGTTAACCAGCAGTCAGCCATTGCAAGCTGCTGGCTGCTAATCAATTTTTTTTTTTAGGACCACAACTTTACTTTAAAGAGCTTCCTCCCCACAGGAGAGAATCTGTTGTGCATTCGGTTCTCTTCAGAACCGGAGCTTCTCATTTTGAAACATTTCATGCGTATTTGTGTCTGAGTTACTCACAATATAGAGATGAAAAAGCGATGCATTAAGAGACTTCTCTCAGACAAATTAAGTTGTATTGAGTGTATTGAATTTTTGAGACGTAGAAAAAACAGAAGTGATCTCACCATTGTATCCCCCCGATCTCATTTATCTCTTTGTGTTAACAAAGAGTAGACAAGTGTGCAGGGTGACCGTGGCTCAGTGGAGAGCAGGGTCGTCCTTCAATCAGATGATCGACGCTTAGACCGGCTCCACGAGTCCATGTCGATGTGTCCTTGGGCAAGACACTTAACCTTAATTTAAATTGCTCTCGTAGCTGTTCCTGCAGTGTGTGAATGGTTAGTTAAGAGTCCTGATGGACAGGTAGCACTTTGCATGGTAGCTCCTCCCATTGGTGTGTGAATGGGTGAATGATGACATGTAGTGTTAATTCGCTTTGAGTGGTCGGAAGACTTGAAAAAAGATATAGATGAGTTTGAGATTTTCATAAGATAAATGTAAGAAGTACGATCCCTATAAGATGCAGTCAAGTTATTAAGTATTTTTAGAAAAGGGGGGGACCCTAATTATTTCTAACTGAATCTTATTGCAGTCCTAGGCACACAGATATTGCACTAAAAAGAATAACATTCGAAGAAATCTATTTTATTGTCCTGATGTCCATTCTACTCTGTGATTTTAAGCAGTCCCTGAACAAAATGACGGAAAGAAACTAGCAAAATAGTTCCTCGTGGGCTTGAGCAGCCATTTACGTATAGTTCCGTGAAGTACCAACCAAGCGGGTAGGGGGGAAGTGAAGCTTTGTGTTTCTCTTCTTATTATTTATATCTCTGGGTTGGTGAAATCATTTTGATATTCATTGTACGTATATTGCTGCTATATATACTTACCTGTAGATGGTATGTCATGGCTAATTAGAGGGACAAGGTGTGTATAAGGAGCTCATTTAGATTTTGTTGGGAGAGACTGGCGAAACTTTGCTGTGGTGGGAAATAGTGATGGCGAGATGAAGCTTCCTGAAGCATTGGAGCTTTCCATCCAATTGGTTCCCTCATGGGCCGAAGCTTCAAGGGGCTTCATTTCTAGGGGCACATTACTAACTCTACTTCTTCTCGGGAGCCTCTGTGCTTCCTCTCCTCAAGCTTCCATGGATCGTGGTTGTCTGGAGCCGGTCCTGCTTCCTGCCATGGCGGCCCTGCTGATGCCCCTCATCTCTACCTCCTTCTGCTGACATGGATCATGGTTGTCTGGATCGTGGTCCATGCCTAAAACCCTCAGAGGCAAATTTGTATTTGTGATTTTGGGCTATACAAAATAAACTGAATTGAAAAAGAAATTTAATTTGCTCTACTGCGCCATTAAGTGGACAATAAATGTAAAATAGGCAGAGTGATATGAACAGTTATGACCTAGACTTTATTATATCATACAATGAACTTGTGAGACTGTTGCTGTTGTGGTGGCACAGTATAATGCGTGTGGAGGTGGACTGTGATTACATCATGATGCTCAAAATCAGAGTTGATGGACAATGTTTATTCCTCATGTGGAAATTTGACTGTGAAGACTTCTGCCATATTATCTGCACAGAGAATATTTGTTGTTGCTTCTGTTTGCAAATAAAATAAATGCACCACGGGAACATACTACTGTTTTTTGTTTTATTTTGTTTGCATGTGTTTGTTGTGTTACAAATGGACTACTACTGAAGTTCGTCGTGCATCCCTGTGTTGCATAACGACAATAAATGGTCCTTGAATCCTTGAAATATTAGTCATATTAGTCCTGGCTGAACTTTTTACACTGCAGTGATACAAGGAAGGAGTCTTCATCGTGGCCAGTATGGACAAGGAATAAATACAGTGACTATAAACTAACTCTTGCACTAACTCTTGCTAAATGCATTGGATTAAGATCATTAAAAACAAAGCCTAACTTTCAGATGTGTTCCTGTACTCAGGTTTGGAGCCAGCTCTGGTGCTGTACTGTTTAAGTAATTAAAGTCGTAGCACATAACACCTACTTCTGGGTCATAAGCCACATATTGAGAAACTTTATGAGGGTGGATGGTGCCGTCGTTGCGATTCTCCGCCACATATTAGATGTCCTGTTTTACAGTGGTGATAATTAGAAAAGGCTGACTTGGCACTTGTCCCTAGAATGTGGCTCTCAAGACAGTTAAACACACAATTAATTGCCTTGATGACTGTTTGCTCCTTTCTTCCTCTCTCCTCTCTCTTACACTTAACCTCGGTTTCTCCCCTACCCTCGTACAGCCTTCCCTCTCTGTGTCACTGCGTGATGAGGAAACACGTCAGACTCAAACACCCCCGAGTGTCTTTTTTCTCTAAATTGGTTTCATTGTCGTCACTTCTGCAATTCCTCTGGTAATTATTTGGCCTCATCGCGAACTCTGTACAGAACTGGTAAATGCTTATCATAACTCAAATATTCTGTTTTGTGGGTTATTCACCAAATCCATAGATTTACATTTTATATCGTACTTTAACTACCTTGCCGCAGATAGGAACTCATTACTGAATTAAATTGAGTCCTGAGAATGAAATGAATATGGCCTGAGAAAGAGAAAATAGGAGGAAGCACAGAGAGTTGTTGGGACCATTAGCCTCCATTGTCAGCATGTTAGCGGTTAGCTCGCCAGAGCGGTCTCTACGTCACCGGACTTCTGGAACCACATTTGCGGATGAATTCCTCTGCGCCACTTACTGATGCAACCAGGCCTTCACGCACTCAATATTCACAATGAACCGTTTTAAGTTGCATGCTTCCACTCGACCGTGCTCTCGCGTTCTTATCTCACTTTGCACGGCCCTTTTGTAGCAGCACACCACAGCGATTGGTAATTAGAGTGTGGCACTCATGGAGCCTTAAGGAGGAGGATAATGCAAAGAGGAGGGCTTTGGACAAATCAGCTGTCCTTTTACTAGAAAACTGCCGTTGTGCCCATTAAGCCGTTAGCTTAGAGTGTATCTAAATGTGCAATGTGTCAGATGTGGCCAACAATGAGGAGAGCAAGCGCAGCTACGAGGGACGGACAGACCTTCAGTAGCAGTTAGTTTGAATTCCACCAGCGCAAACCCGACTTACTGTTGCAGGTGTTACACAGACATTACACACCACGTTGCGCTGGCTGGATTTAAAATGCAGCAGCCGCTAAATCCAATAAACAAACCATCAAAGAAGAGCCCCGGTTAGTGTCACAGTGAAAGATGGCAAAAGCAAACTATGGGTTATCCCCACACGTGAAGAGTACGAGATAGCAGTGTTATTTTGTCTGAGTTTCAGCAACTTGGTTGCACTTTGTGTAATGAGGCTCTGTTGTAAGTTTGTAGTTGGCCTTTTTTTCACAGATGGATGAAGAAATGTTGACCCCCATTTGTTTTGGTTTGGTTACTTTATTTGTACCCGTAGGTCGGCTTATTTTGCTATAGAAAAAGAAAAAGTGAGGCATCCATCTCAACATACATTACAACAACACAGAAAACCAGACAAACATGATAAAAGTACTCAAAGCTACAGATCAGTGCGCTGTTATAATTATAATTTGTTCACCTGAGTGATGGCTGCTGGAACAAAGCTGTTTTTATACCGCTTTGTTCTACACCGTGGCACTAAATACCCCCGTCTAGAATGCAGAAGCTGACACTCCCTGTGGAGAGGGTGAGAATCGTCCTTTACAATGGAGCCAGTTATCCGGTGTAACTGTCTGGTGTACAGGGACTCTGGGCTGAGCTGTGACTCACCAATCATCCTGCTAGACCATTTAACAATCTGATACAGAGAGTTTCTGTTTCTGACAGGTTTCCAAACCATGACAACAAAGAAAAAGTTAAAATTGATTCAATAAAAGCACAATAAAATAAGGTTATCATGGTTTTGTCAATATGGAAATAGGACAGTTTCCTTAACCAAAACAAACGCTGGTCCCCTTTTTGCACACAGCTTCACAGTTTGCTTCAAAGTTCAGTTTTGAGTCGATAATTGTCCTAAGACATTTATATGATTGCACACATTCCACAGTCTGACCCTTAATGGATGTGGCTTCATGTGTATGGGCATGTCTTCTAAAATCAACGATCACGTCTTTGGTTTTCGATATGTTTGATTGAAGATATGACTCCTCACACCACTTCACAAAGTCGTGGATGACCAAACCGTGGCTGGTCTCATTGTCCTGGAGCCGACTAACAATAACAGAATCATCTGCATACTTTAAAATGGTCCTGTTATCATACCTACTCTGATACATATTTGTGTAATGGATGAATAAAAGGGACGAAAGCACACATCCTTGTGGGGAGCCAGTGGAGGAGCACACTTGGTCCAACAGAATTCCATTTAACCTCACTCCTCGAGGAGTCCTATTTGTTAAAAAGTCAAGACTCCAACCCACAAGATTGTGACTTAAGTCAAATTGTTCCAAAAGCCTACTGGTTAAAATATGGGGTTGAATTGTGTTAAAAGCAGAGGAGAAATCAACAAATAGAAGTCTAACATGAGATCCATTTCCCTCCAGGTGTTTAAAAAGTAAATGAAACAAAGTGACAGCGGCATCTTCTACTCCTCTTTGGATTCCCAAGGCCTGCTATAGTTTTCATGCTGGACCAGGCTGAGCCGAGGTTATTTGATTGGAGCATGTGTCTGTAGACTTAATGTTTATGACATTTTTTCTAGAAATTGATGCAACGTGACAGCTCGTACAGTTCGTCCCAACAGTCATGATGATTCCCTACTGCACTGTTGGTCTGAGCCGATCAGGTGATGGAAAGTTTTAGAAATCTGCTCCCCCAGTTACAGACATGAATAAAAGAGAGAAGCACCCCAAAGCTGATGCGATTTAAATAACTCCTTTTAATAGGCAGTGGCTCGGAGGGGTACGCTGGCAATTATCACTTGTGACCCTCAGCAATTATCACCTGCTCCCAGCAGACAAAAGGCAATTTCCAACTAATTGAGGGCTAAGCCACAGGAATTGTGAGAGCTTGACCTTTCGGTGGTGGTTTGGAGGAGGCACAGGGACATATTTGAGGCCAAAACGTCGTTTTGAAACTGCGACAATCAGCCTTACCTCCCTGACCTTAATGCGGTCCTGAAAGCCTGGGGACGGAGGTTCATTCATCATAGTACAGTGTATCACATCGGCAATTTAAATTGCTTATTGTTTTCATCGGCATTAGGTGGAGTGTTTGAATGTTGACTCAATCAACCGACAGTTCTCTCTGTCACCAGAGGCTCGTAATCGTGACTCCCCCCAGGGAATAAAAACAATATGTTGCATTAATTTATCCTAGGGAGAGGAGAGAGAAAAACACACATATTATGCATTGCAGTATTCTCTTCTATTAGTGATGCAGCGGATGTTATTGGAGCCATCTGCTAAAACAAAGGCTAATTATTATGTAGCCCTGATTCAATCTGTAATGCTTGCTGAGTGAATTGATCCGTTTCAGGCAGTCGTGAGATCATCAATGCTTTTAATGGAGGAATGTTAAGAAAAACAGAGATTTTCTGGTGAGATAATTGAAGTTCTCAGTCAATGAGTGGGTGACAAACAATCCACCTTTGGAAATTGATGCCGCCCAGAGGAAAGGCTAAATATGTATATAAATAGTCAGTATGACTCAACTAATCTTAACTATAATGGAAGAGTCTATGGGAAACTTATCTTTTGGAATCTGTAATTTCACAGTTTGGCCACTAGATTGTCTTCCAAGCATGGCTAGATACAGCTCGCTACAGTAGATCCAAGAACAGATGAAGACTGACAGAGAGAACCAGAGATCTACGGGATATATTTATTAGCCAATCGACTTCCCTTACTACCCAAGGAAGTGTGGTGTTTAGTATAAGTGGCTTGGTCTCAACCATATCGGAGACCAAGAAATCAGCCCGTTACGAACAGGGAGCACTACTCAACAATAACTCCTATCTGCTATTTGATTAGCAGCGGACGGGTCCTCTACATCATACTTGCTGCCTCATATGCTGCCTGCACATTCAAATGTTTTTCTTACTTTTTTACAAGCCACAACGGTTACATGGAGACCGGCCAAATCTTACCCACTGACCCAGTGAGTGCTGCTCAGTCGCTGGAAGCAGATTACAACAGCACTGATGTAGGAGCATGGTTGATGCAATACAATACTTTTTCACCCTTTTTCCATGTAGAAATGAGTACATCAAATGTTCAATGTCGTCATTGTATTTTTTACATCCAATGGACGTACAATGAAAGTCACCACTGACACAATTTACATGTCTTGAAAACCACATGGAGCAACATGTGTTTGAACTTCAATGTTCTTATTCTAAAATAGCAAACTAATTAGTCTTTTGATGTCCTCCAAGCCGACTTTCTTGAAACTCGCTGTTTCATTTTGTATGATTGGCATGTCTGTTATCAGGTCAACCAGAACATATACTCAAAGAGAGTACATCTAGAGATGTCTCACATGGAGTACTGTTCATTCTAAAGTAAATACACCATAAACCATGTTTATAAATGCAACCTCAGCTGGCAGTTCAAGCCTCTCCATCATCAAAGTGACCTCCCCACACTAGGTGGTCTTTCCCATGTTTTGAACATTGCCTCTGACATCATTTGTTTTCATTAGATTGGACATTAACACATGGACATGAATATTAATTGATTAATATTAAATATTAATTGTATGGTGCAGATGTCACATGAGGGACTATGCAGGACCACAAGTCTAGGGACATTATTGTAGTATCGTGCAGTACACTTTGCTGTGATGAAAGGTACATTTGCTAATATCTATGCTCTATGTTTAGCAGCACCAAAAGGTTAATAGGGTGAGTACTGATATACACTTTCAAACTCCAGCTACCAGTGCATGTATCAACAGGAAACTCATACATACCGTGCATAAAATAATCCGAGCCCTTCTGAAACGTTCATAGTATGTAATTGAAAAGGGCCTTCTCTGCTAGCCATGTCTTTCATTTGGCCCTCACTGAAGCCAGATGAAGGAGCTATTTTTGGCGAGCTGAACGGGCTGAAGGTCAACGGAGACTGCATGCTTTGATCCTGGCAGGGATACGGCCTGGTTTATGAAGGAGCCGGTGTGGGCCGCTTGAATCAAGGCCCCTGAAGACAGCAAACAAAAACGCATCCATTATGCATTAGGCTTGGACGACACGGTGTTGTGTTAACATAGCACAATACGTCTACAGCAGTTGTCTATCTCGGAGACTGTCGCTCTCCAAAATAAAATTAAAATAAAATCAGAAAGACACTGGGCCTCATTCTCGAACATTTTCTAAAGTGTTTTCTGAAATGTTTTCTTACGGACTTCGGAAGACCAACGTCAGAAAAGATCTCCGCCTGATTCATGAAGGCCTTAAAAATGGGTTCTTACACAGCCGAGGTGTTCTCAGCTGTGCCCCCTTGAATGAGGATTCTTAAATTGAATGTGCGTTCTCGTACACCTGGATTTGCATACAGAAATGCCCCGCCAGCTCCATATAAGGGCATACAACTTCAGACTGATTAAAATCATGTCGAAGCGGAAAGCGAGCACCAGTCGAGTAAACCAGGACTTAACGTCACCGGTGCAGAGGAGTTTAGCGTTCTGAAACTCTGGTCGAAGTTCAGAACCAATCCTAGATGGGAAAACTTTCATGAATGCCAAATTTGTACCGAAAATTGCATTAAGTGGAGTTCAGAAGAAATGTCTTTCTAATGTTGCGTTCACACGCGTTTTGCAAAATGACAGAGCTGAAAGCCAGGTCAAGGGACAGTGACTTCTGAAGGGGTAGAGCACTGGCATATGCATTGCATAATTTCAACTGAACCTGCTCAGAGGAAAATGAACATTTGGTAACGCAAGAATAAAAATATGATCAGCACATCTAGAACAGGATGAATACAAGATTGTTCAATGTAATCTAAACACCCATTGCTGATTGTATAGAAGCATTTATTTTAAGTTACAATAGAAAGCAATTTGTTTTTTCCTTCCAGCTGATACCTTTGTTCTTGCCAGAAAACAACCTTTCAAAACACACACAAATGATGGTCATTCAGGACCGAGCGCAGACGTTTCTGGTCCATTGCTCACAGAAACAGCCAGCCCAATCACCTCGTGCTCGGCCCGCCTGGTCTGGCTCGACTGATCGGTGATTAGGTTGTCGATTGCTGACAGGAGGACAGCGAAGCTCGGAAACATCAGACCAATGAAAACAGAACCCCAGCGCAATGAAGTATGTCGGCGTTCTAGGTTGGAATCTAGTCCAGCAAAAGATACAGCACATTCTCCCCTTTCACCCATGTTTGACCTTTGCTTTACACTCTAAGATCCACTAATGTGGTGGATGCCATGGACAGAGCTGAGTGTCGCCCGTAGACACACACACCACAATCATATGTCTCTAGCTTCACTTTCATCTTTTCACACACAAATGGAAAAGTTCAATAAAATTCAACATGGTAAAAAAAAAAAACATGCTTTATTGCTGAGAATGTATGGTATTGTATGCATTGACAATACAACAGACTGGAGGTGTGTATTTTGAGGCAGCACGCTGACCTGTTATTTGTCTGCTCTGCAGCGTCTCACTCTGTGTATCTATTAGTCATAAACTCCACTAAGCTTCTCAAGGTTATTGGGAATTTCCTGCATGGATGCTTTCTTGACATGGGCTTAATATTTGTGGCTCCAAATGAAATATTTAACCTCTCGGGGGCACATGTTTCAGAATCTGTGAGCTACAAGGTTTCTAACCTCGAGTGGAGCACTAACTCCGGCATCACAGGCATCTCATTGTGTCCGTCAATCAGCGGCAGCTGACGGACTGTTCTGTTTGATTAAAATCACCGACCCTGTCTCACCACTGACACTACCACTCAGACAGGTGGAGGTAGGTAGGGGATGTCTTGTGAGAAATACAGCTGTCCTAATTTCATCACCATACTCAATTCTCTGTCAATACAGCAACTTAATCTGTGTAGCAAATAATACATCCATGTATATCATGTATGTAGTATATAAACATAGAATTGAGTTGACATATCAACGCCCTTGTCACGATGCACGATCCTGCTATTTGAGTCTGTATCGGCCAGGCAACCGATATCAGTACCGGTGTGTGAGAAGGCCACGTCAAGTTAGTACTCAAAGTTGACTTTTCTCATGGAAACTCTTGCTTCTTTTGTCATCCAGCCAATCCAGCTCTATATATTACATCAGCTGACGTCCGTCTTTGCTCTCGTCATAATTGCTACGGAGACCATAAATGTGGATCGTAATAAACGGCTTGTACAGACGCCCTATTCAGAAGTTTAGTCGGGAGGACGGTCCGTACAGCACAAGTCGGTAGGATGCAGGTTCAGCATGGCTCATAGATGATGTAATGCCACTACATTCTGATCACAGAGATAAGAATCAATATTATTCTACAATTAAAAAACAAACTAAAAGCAATACATTTATTGGTGTAGAACCCAAAATAACTCTCACACGTGCTAAACTGAGACTTCAGTGTCGTGATTATCCTGTCAGCACAGCTTTGCCTATGAGTGTCTTCATGCATTTTATCCATTAAGTTTATCCGCTGTGTTGCGCATTCAGACAAGATGTTACAGTTGTTGTTTGAATATTTAATTAGTTTCCATATTTGGACAGAATTTCAAATTCCTAATAAAAATGACAACATTAGTAGTAAATAGTGGTATAACAGACCACTGTCGATCCCCCTCATGGTTTAGCACACATTTAAACCGCTGATTAATGACACAGTTACAGTGTGGCGATTGTTAGCCTCCAATTATCAGTAAAATATGCGATCAGGACATAATTAATGGTTTCTATTCAGTCATCTCTGATAATGTTACATTGTAAACAACTACTTCATGTTTAAATTGACAGGAGGAGAGCTAGTAATGTTAGCAGAACCGCTAACGGCTAACGAAGGAAAGACATGTTCAGTTACATTAAACATAAACTATAACGTTATCATGATGCGTTCACATGCAATCTGGTAAAATGTATGTTGGTGAGAAACTTGAATAAATCCAGTTGTTTGAAGGATATGTATGTATGTATATATATATATATTTTTTTTTTCTTTTGTGCTGAGGCGATCCGTGACTTTGATCCGTGATCCGAGCCGAACCGCGGGTTTTCTGATCCATTGCCGCACTAGCAGTAAGTAACTTTGTTTCTGGTGCACAACAGCTCTTTTAAAAATGCTTAGTTTTTGCAGATGCAAAAACATGCCAAAATGATTTCTCCTCAGGGGAATTATTCTTCGGAGAGAAACACAATTAATGCAAATTAGAGGTCAAAACCTAGCGACCCAGTAATTAGATAAATATGGTTAATATGTCGACCATTAGCACTTAAAGCTAATTAGGTGTTTAAAACTCAAACATAATTGAAAAGATGTGTGAAACATATGAAGTTATTATGGTTATAGAAAAAAACAAGGAATTAATAAAACTAAATAACTTCTCCTTTCCTAAATCTTTTTCTGCTCAATTTATCTTTATCCAATGCCACACACACTCGTATGCTCAGTAAATGGAGGAAACACATTTACAGAATGTATTATATATTTATTTTGCTTTACCATGTGACAAATAACAATGTCCTGCCTGGGTAACAAGTAAAACAAGCCAGATTTCCCATGATGCAGTGTGAATGTACTTACTGCTTTTTCTTTAGGACTGTCAGCACTCTCAATCATTTCATCCCAGTCTGGCAGCAGGGAAATCATGCTGTGTGTGTGTGTGTGTGTGTGTGTGTATGTGTGTGAGGGGGTGGCGTAAGTTGCATTACATGTTAGTGTGGATGCCATGAAATGGCTTATTGATTACACTGGTGTGTGTGTGTTTGGGGGGTAATGTGAATTAAAATTCACCGGAGAGGAAAGAGGGACAATGGCAGGTGCGGCGTTAAACCCTTGACACAACCTTTCTGACAGCACACAAACTGTACATTGCTATCACTTGTCGTCCAGTGCTGCTCATCTGTCAGCCGCAACACGCTGACATGTATAGCGTCTGACAATGACTGGGATCACTGCTGAGTATGTGTGTGTGTACTGTATATCTCCTCCTGTGTGTGTGTGTGGGTGGATGCATGTGGTCAGCCCTGCCAGGCAGAGATAAGACCACTCGGCCTCAGCTCTGATAGTGTCCAGCTGATACCGATCTATTGCTGCAGTCTATCACCAATAATGTTCCATCTGGATTCAGGTGTCAGACCCCTCCCATATGAATAACAGGTTCTATTGTAATATATTGTGGGCTGAGAAAGATATTCAAAGAACCTTTTGTCCTTTATCATCTGTTTGTCCAAAAACGATTGTTCTTTGCCCGGGAACAGTTTGACTTTGTACACACACTGATTGATACTTGGTACTGTGGATGATGTTATGGAATACAAACACACGCAAAGAAGGAGAACCTGAACATAAACCAACACCGGTTACGAGAATAATAATACACATTATTTAAAAAATAGACGTAATAGTAATAATTAGGCTCTTTTTTGTGTGTGGCAGTAACCAATTTGACTATTTGGGGTCTTACGTGTGTGCATGGTGCCCTTGAGCATCCACTAAATCCAATGGTAACCCGTTTGGCTCATCATTATTATTATTATTATTATTATTATTATTACATGGTGAGAGAAACTGAAGTGGCATATAGAGTGAGAAAGTCTGCTTAGGGAAGAGGTTGGGTGGATGGTTGGGTGGATGGTCGGGTGGATGGTTGGGTGGATGGTCGGGTGGATGGTTGGGTGGATGGTCGGGGCAGTCGAATGCAGGACTTTCAGGAGACTCCTGTTTGTGTCCGGTATGAAACCACGTACTTCATTTATTAGATTAGATTAGATTAGATTCAACTTTATTGTCATTACACATGTACAAGTACAGAGCAACGAAATGCAGTTTAGCATCCAACCAGAAGTGCAATAGCAGTAAATACCAATATACAGATAATAATAAGTATTTTACAGATAATAAGTTAGTGATATAGGTACGGGATATACAGATTGATTGCGGTAATATGTACATGTTATACAGGTTGATTTGTGCATTAAATGTAGGTAGACTATAAGCAGGAACTATAAACATAATTTACAAAAGGCAAATGGGCATATGATAAGTTAAGTAATACAGATTGAGTGAACGTTAAATAGTGCATAATAATAATAAACAGTAGCTGCCTAACGTTACTAGACTAGTGCAATGCTCAGTTTTTAGTGCAGACAGTTCAAAAGTGTTTGAGTGCAGGTGTAAAGTCTTTGGTCAGTGGGGGGAGATGACGAGGAGATGGGTTTGTGGGTGGAGGTGGTTGGGGAGTAGGGGGGGTGTCAGCATGGGGCAGAGTTCAATAAGGAAACAGCTCTGGGGAAGAAACTGTTCCTCAGTCTGCTGGTCCTTGTCCGGAAGCATCTGAACCGTCTGCCTGAGGGCAGGAGGGAAAACAGTCTGTGTGCAGGGTGGGAGGCGTCCTTGAGAATGCTGCGAGCTCGACGCAGACAGCGTTTCCTCTGGATTTCCTCAATGGCCGGAAGTGGAGTTCCTGTGATGCGTTGGGCAGTTTTCACCACCCGCTGCAGTCCCTTGCGCTCCGCAACAGAGCAGCTCCCATACCAGACTGTGACACAGTTGGTTAGGATGCTCTCGATCACACAGCGGTAAAAGTTCACCAGGATGGCTGAAGACAGGTGGTTTTTCTTCAGTGTCCTCAAGAAGAAGAGGCGCTGGTGAGCTTTCTTGACAAGGCTGGAGGTGTTGGTGGTCCAAGACAGGTCTTCCGAGATGTGGGTCCCCAGGAACTTGAAGCTGGAGACACGCTCAACATCCATCCCATTGATGTGGATGGGCGCATGCTTGCTTCTTTTCTCCTTCCTGAAGTCCACGATGAGCTCCTTGGTTTTGCTGGTGTTCAGGAGCAGGTTATTTTCGGCGCACCATGTGGCCAGGTGCTGTACCTCTTCCCTGTAGGCTGTCTCATCGTTGTTGCTGATGAGACCAATCACCGTGGTGTCGTCTGCGAACTTGATGATGGAGTTGGATCCATGCATAGGTCTGCAGTCGTAGGTGAAGAGGGAGTAGAGGAATGGGCTGAGTACACAGCCCTGTGGCACACCGGTGCTGAGTGAGATGGTGGTGGAGCAGGTATGGCCTGACCTAACATGTTGAGGTCTGTTAGTCAGAAAGTCCAAAATCCAGTTGCAGAGGGAGGTGTTGGTGCCCAGGTCTCCAAGTTTAGTGATTAACTTGGAGGGGATGACAGTGTTGAAAGCCGAGCTGAAGTCAGCAAACAGCAATCGCGCGTAGGTGTCGGTGTTGTCCAGGTGTGTGAGCACAGAGTGCAGTGCTGAGGAGACTGCATCGTCTATGCTCCTATTGCTGCGGTAGGCAAACTGGAGTGGTAACTTGTGTACTTACCTTACGCCACTTGCGTAAGTGACGTGACGAGCATATTTTACCTCGCAAGCTCTTTCCTAAGCTTAACTAAATACATGATGTTGGAACTTGCTGATGTTGTGAGAATATTTTGAAAAGTAACCGTAACCTGAAAGTGTATGTTTCCTGTGCAAGTTCATTTTGAAAGGACCGGCTCGCCGTCTCTGGAAACTGCTGCAAGAAGGGAACTAGAGCATCATAGTTTAAAATGTAGGCCCACTGACATTTAACAAGTTGTGAGTGAGAATGTGTTGTGGCAAACAGCTGCTGACTTCCACTACCAGCAGACACGGAGCAACACAGAGTTTCTAATTTCTTGTGGTTTCTGGCCATATGACAATCATCTGGGAAAATGAACATGAACCTCCTTGTTTTCCAGCATCTTAGTTGGCTAATGGTAAATCTCAGAGTAATGTTATCATAATATCAGTCATTATATAATATATAGGCAGTATGTAATCACTATTCAAAAACCAAACACCTACATTCAATCATTTTACATAGGAAATAAATAAAAGATATGACTGTAGAAAAACGCATTGCATCTCCACAATAGGGAGCAAGTCATCATTCAGACCTTTGAGAGACCAGATGAAGACCCAAAAAGCTTCAGGTCTCTTCAGCCACAGCGGGTGGTCTCACCTCTAGGGGGCGCCTTTACCTTCCCTACCCCACCAAATCATAATGAAGAGGTGTCGTGCTTTGCTGTGCCTCAGGATAATCACAGTCATCTCTGTGTAATGCACTCTTGTGTTCACTGACGTGTGGCTTCAATTTTCCGGTGGTTACACCTCCATATGTTAAACTACGGGGACCGCACAGCAGGTAAGCCACATGAGTGGAGGAGCAGGGTGTCACATGTGTGATAGCTAACGCTTTGCCCGTGTGTGGATGACTGAACTGTTGTCAAGTGTCTGAATGGGTTGTGCAGGTCCCGCTTTATGTGTAAATGTTCTGTCACGTTTAAACACAGCTCACGCCACAAGCTCAAATACTGCTGTTAAATATGTGCATTTTCAAAAGTAAGTTGGGGAAATGTGTAGTCATGCATATTCTTCTAATTTATACTGCTGGTGCCTAAAGGTGCAGCGTGAGGCTTTTGGAGTGCTAGTCTTACCGAACAAACCTTGATTTTATTTCACCAGCTTTTTCCATAAAAGTGTCCTTTTTTAGTCTTTTAAATCAGCTTTTAGGCAGCTGATGGCCAATAACAGAGTGTTTCTACCTGTCTCCCTATACAAGGTTGTTTGTAACACACTTTTGTCCAGCAAAACAAATGAAAATTTACTTACTTATGGCTGAAATATGAAAATTTCAGGCCTTCCTGCTACCTCCTCATAGCTAAGGCCAAGGAGCAACCAGCTGGAGTGAAACGAGGCCCGTTCAGGGACCACTGAGGACTGTGGGAACTTTCTGGCTTGGGCGGAGTTGACATAATTTCTTGAATAAATATTTTACTTCACTCAACCAAACTTCGCACAGATACTCCTACAATATCGAGCTATTTTATATATTAAAACAAGTGTTGTTGATATAATTAAGATAATAGAAATTAACTTTTATTTATTTTTCTTCGAAAAATACATTTTCTTTTCTTTTCTGTGTACTATCATAAGCCAATATACCACTAACACATATATGGCCTTATTATCTATCTTCACAAGGGTTTTCTGTATATTAAACCTTTTAAAATGTTTCAAATAGACCTTGTGAATGAGGAGATAATCAGGATTTAGTATGAGATGCAAACCATTCGCAATGTTTGCCAAAATATGGCTGGGGTTCTAATGAAGTAGTTGCATTTCATAACAAAACCTTCAGGAATAGATGGCTTTTGAGTTTGTTAGTTATGTGATGAAAGTCCAGTAAGTTATGTAACATTACATAAACTAAGTGCAGCCTTAAGATAAAGGAGTGTTTCAGCTTCATCGGAAACATTTCCATAAATCTACTTTTAAACTAAAAGCATCAATAAAAACAGGATGATTTAGTCTGTTCTGCAGAGGAAACATGAGTTACTCTGTCCTTGTAATATAATATCTATTAGCAGCTTTAAAGGAATACATAACCTGCAAAATTATGTATCAATTACTCGCCCCTAGTTGTGCTCTTGAAGAAAGCGTCATTTTTCTCGCCTCCACAGTGACAAAGAATCCCAAAAGGAGAAAAGTATTGACGAACTAAGTACATCTCAGCAGGTGTCAGCTGGGCTCCAGCCCTGGTTTCCCCCTCGTTCCTTTACTCTCCTCTTGGGAGGAGCGCTCCTGCGGGGGGAGATGATGGAGACCCGCGTTGTCCTCACCTCACTGAGATTAGAGCACAGTACGAGCCAGACCACCTCGGCATGTGGTCCAGCTGATCGGATCAAAATGCCTGGCAGATCCAATCTCAGAGCACAAAGCCTTGTCAGTTAACGGGTCCTGACATGAGAGGATGACAGAAGTGGCATTGAAGAGACAAGTGCAAAGACGGCCAGACACAGACTTGAAGGACTCAGGACTTTTCAAAAAGTAAAACAGTCTTGCTGGTAATGCTGACTGGCTTGAATCGGCCCCCTGGATCTTTAAAGTCCCAGTGAAACAGAAGTTAGAGCGTCTGTGTGTTCTGTGCTGGGACCTATTGTCCAGTGAAGCAGAACATTTGAGCGTACAGACACAAGACGGATTTAAATAAAATCCTTTGCGTTTGATTGGAAAATACAAAGACTTGTATTTTTTATAATTATCTCTGCATATATTGTTAAAAAAGTGCCCGATTTCCCTGGAGATGTGATCTTAAAAGTATATATACATATATATATATATGTATACAAAGTTGCAGAAGGCATTATATATATATATATATATATAATGTCTTCTGCAACTTTGTCCAAGAAATCTGATAATGGCATTAATAACTAAGGGGTATCACACACACTCGCATATAGACAAACAACAGCCAATAGCAAGAACGCCATATATAATGACATTACCAGATGAGACTTATGAGAGCAGTCATCACAGTGTATCACGCTGCATGATGCTTAGCTTTCCACAGCAGTGGGCGATGAAGTAATTCATCACTCAGCCCGCCCGTCTTTAATAATGAAAGATACTGTTCGTTATCCCGGCCAGTTCGTGGGAGGAATGCTCAGAATGAAAATGAGTGAAATTAAAAGATTTAATAAAAGATGATGACAAAACAGTTATACATTACTCGATCGAGGCCATCTCCTTTCCTGCAGATTCACAGACTGTCCCCCAGTTACCTGCCGCCTCTGCGTTCGAAGAGAATAGGCCGTTCCATTTCGCGCTGTTAGTTTAAATACTTTTCAGTCACGGAGCTTAAGGCCCTCTCATTGGTTAGTTCCCTTCCCTTATTCTAACCCCTTTCTTAACATCCCGATTGTCCATAGGTCCAGATGTTTTCAGAGAAGGCGGAGGCTCTTCTCCTCTAGAGACAAAGGAATTGTCCATCTTCCAAGTATCCATCCGCGCGTCCTTCCAGTCCCAATTGTCTCAGTGTCTCACTCCGCCTTCCCTAGCAACAAATTGGAGGAACTACTTCTTCTTAAAGAAACAGTCCCACATTCCTAACTCCTATAGAATCATTATATAAAAAACCATTCACACCTAAACATTAAACAATATGACATACAGTGACTTTCTTAATACATACAATTACACATCCGTCATAATGCCCTTCATTATTTATCATATCCTTCTCATGCATTGTAATGTACACTTAAACAATCCTTTATTACACATGTACAGGCAATTTCAAGCTCACTAATCTATTAGAACTTAACAATTAACAATGACTATTCTCACACGAAGGAAACATATTCGTCGTTCTTCTCCGCGGCCGCAGCCGTCCGCTCCGATTCCTCTCCAGTCGAACCCAAACACAGCCGCTCAAGAGCAGCAGGGATTGATCAGTCTCCATTCAGTGTATTTACTGAGCTGCAATTTGATTGTCACAGATCAATCCGTCTGCACCTCGAGCCGAGGTCGCAGCGTTTGGGCATGCGACTGTATTGTGGCCCAATGGATCTGAAATTGATATTGATCCCCTGGTTTGCCCCGGAGTAGACATTATTCATTCAATAAGAAAGTGGAAAATACAGCGAGGGGTGAGCAGAGGTGCGCTATGCAAGTTCAGTGCGTTTGCTTCATTGATGTTTTTTTTTTTTTTTTTTCTCTATGCAAAGGAAAATATGACTGTGGAGTTTAATGATCAGTCAAAACGGTAGAGACAGCTGCTTTTTCCAAACACAGAAGGACAATGCACCGACTTCCAATCCACTCGCTGGAGGCCGGAGAGGGATTTGTACTTGACACAAGGGGTTCATGTAAAGACAACCTTAGATACCAAGAACCTTTCATTCATAGTTGAGTGTGGCATTTCACCCTTTGATAACACTGCTGTGATGCGACATGGAAGGGTGTAGATGGGTGGAAAGGTGGAAAGCAGAGGGTGAAGATGGAGCGTCTTTCTTCAGCTCTAACTGTCCAATCCCAATCCTCACCACGACCCGACCATTAAACATGCTTTAGACTTCGTTGTGATAGCTGCAACAGCAACATTACCCCTTTTTTACCATGACGCAAACTTTTATTGTCATGATCTCAAACATTATTTTCTCATACAACAAAACAACATCTTCAATAGCGTTTCCCAGGAAACCCTGATTACAAGACAAATAAGTTTTGCAATCAAAGTATGCATAGGGAGGAGGTCCCCGGGGATGGATGGGCCAAACAGACACACTTTCACCCAGGAGACCGCTGTTTGTGTTCCATTAAAACCACCAACGTCATATACTTAACATACTTTCGTTCATAGCTTAATTACGAAAAGGTACTAATCTGAACTCTAACCACAATCCTTTACAAAACTCAGCCAAGTCATTTTGTTCTCGTTCAGAACATTTTAAATGTGTTTAAACTTCAACCGTCATCCAATCCAGTAAATACGCTTCCCTCGATACGTTATTGAGAAAGATTTATTGTTTTGTTCTCTGGGAGCAATCATCTTTTTAGGAGACAGGGTTGGAAGCAGTACTTGTTTTGGTTTTTAGAAACATCAGCTGTCTCCCATTATTTGGCCGTCTTCCTCCTGATAAGACTTTGAGGCTCCACCAACAGACCGATGGAAGTCATTATTTACATGGCGGCTGGAGGTTAGCTCTCCTGTTGTCCTCCAAATGACAGGTGACTAAACATAATTAGCACCAGAGCAGACTTTGACGTTGGGAAAAGTGGGCAACAAATAGATCGATATCTTGGTTGATATTTAGTAAACTATGGATAGTATAAAATGATGCTCCTGTTTTAACCTGTAGTAGAGTTTAAGCACAGAACGGAAATTCAGGTATAGTGAAGAAAGAACATCCAAACTGTACTTTTTTTCCTAATATGAAATAATTCAGCAGCTCATGTCGGAGAAGCAGAAGAAAAACCAGGAAGGTCCCTGGTGTTCAGTAGTCTGTAATACCAGCAGCATTCTCAGTCAGAGGAAAGGTGAGAATCAGGCTTGAGATGCCAGACCCGGGCCCCCAAATCACTCCCCCTCTCCACCCACATGCCCCTCCTCTCTGTTCGACACACGAGCCAGAGCTTCACATCAGGTGCCAAAGGCACCCAAACACAAACGCTCCAACGCACACAGGGACACAGGTGAAAACTGAAACCACCTTGCAGTGCAAACACGGCTCCTGTTGTGTCTGCTGCACGGGGCAGAAACATTCTTTAGATACATTCGGGGAGCAGAGGTTTAGTGGGCAGACAGTTCATGCGGCGCATTAAGCTCTGGCCTTGTGGAACCAAGCACTCCTTAAAACCCGGTCTTTATAAGCTGGAGTCAGACAGAGGTTGTAATTAAGGGATCCATTGTGCTTCACTGTGCAGCAAGAGGAGGCCATTGTCCCCTCAGCCTCATGCATTAACAATGAGAGCCATCTCACTGATAGGGAGGGATGGGCGGCATTCTGAAGAGGGAAATATCCGACCTATTTCCGTCACACTGAAGATTTCCCTCTGTGCTCGCAGACAGGCCAGAGATGTAAATGCTGCTTTTTAGGATTGTGTTCCAGAGCAAACAGATTCTCTCCACAAACTCACCATCAAACATTGATGATGTGGAACGTGTTTGTAACTCACATGCTGTGCTGCAAAGTTTTATTTTATTTCATTTTACATGTGTTCCAGCGTACCAATCCCAGGAGCTGCTTTATTTGTTTTTATTTCAACTTGCTACAGTCGCTATGCAGGTCCATCCGGACGCCCGCTCTCCTCCCAGCTGAGGGAGGAATTTCATTTGTGGTCTAATTAACAGTACATTCATCAAATGCAGTGCCCCATGCTGCTACTACTGGCTGTCATAAGGACCCTTCAAGAAAACGTTTAGGATTGCAAAAGTATTCATCTTTTATTCCACCCTTCTATTTTTGTTCTCCCCCATGTCCCCCTTAGGGGCTCTTTATTATTTTAAGGACTGTTATACTCATTTATGAAACCTTATTGAAACAAATTATATTGGAACAGTTGAAATCGAACTAGTCCAACTGTAACTGGCAAAACAGATATTTTTTTAACAAATATAAAATATAAAATTAAAGCGGCAACCCCATTCAGTACAAATAAGCTAATTTACATTTATTTACTAATGTATATGTATAATATACTTAATACGATTGAGTTGTTGTAAATCACATCATAAAGTAGTTAAAGTAGAAGCTCCACCTTCAACATTAAAATGTCCCCTACATGTGAATTATTTGGTACTAATTCAATAATAGTCTTGATGGTGCTACTCTGCTTAATCAGTACATTTACTTTAGATACTTTGATGGTGCAACATAAAGGTTTAGTGAAGGATCGGAATACTGCTTCCACCAAACAAATGTCGCAAGAAAATTGACTTACTCTCACAGACAATTTCAATTAATTTCCATCAGCTTTCCAATTATCTGTTTAATCATAATATTGGATGACATCACATTCTCAGTGAAATTGTGTCCAGTTAGTTTGTGAGGCACGTGCATCAAACATGAAGGAGCCTTCCCCTCATGTCTAGCCAGCACCGCGTGTCCCAGTGTGCTGGTGCTTCTCCCGTTGGTCGCTCGGTAATTACACCGTGATGAATGGTGTCTCCTTGGCACAATATGAGACATGTCCTTTGCTCTAATAGGGAGGCCTCCAGTGGTCTCTGCTCCAAACCACTCGCCATCCGTCCGCATGCTGTGACGTGGTTTTGGCTAAGTCTGTCTGCATTGCTGCTATGCTGCCAAGTCACGGTGCAGCATAGAAGATAAAGCGGTCTAGTTGTTAGCGTTTCGTCTTCTGAATATGATACTGCAAATAAAAGATGTCAAGCACATGCTAAAGGCATATTGGACAAATATATAGAGGACATCCAGCACCGAATCCCATCATAATGTTCACCCAGGCAGCATGATGCTCAATAACACCGTAGTTACGGCATTGGGAGATTCCCGCAGTGCGATGACCCAGAGGACCAATGCTGCACAGAATCCGAGGTAACCACACAGCACGCCCACTGACTGGATGCAGCAACCAGCAAATACCACCACGGGACACGCCGGCGGTCCTACAGGCTAATAATGGCTCTAGCCCTGCACCCCTCGGCTTACAAATATAATGTCTGTGTCTGCGGGTGACGGCGCCACTTGTGTCGGCCAAACACCGGCGTGACATTATCGCTGCTTCCAGAGTGGCAGCAAAGGCGGGGACGTTTAGCAGCGCGTCAAACTCGCTGGAGTCCTCCATCAAACAGAGGCGACCAGAATAAAGGCTCTGTCAGAAATACTGACAGCTGTAATATTTCACCTGGCCCTGGAAGCCATTCCATCAGCCAAAACATACGCATAGAAATATTTCTTCTCTTCAACCCCCACTCCCCCCGCCCTTCGTATGAATATATATGAATATGTTTGGGGCGTATTTCCTACACAGTTGTTGTCATTGTTATTGGGTAATGTGGAGAAAGTTAGGAGAGCGATATTCTTTTATGCTGCCTTTGAGGACATTTGAAGCGGGGTCGATTTAGCAGCAGAAAAGATATCCATTCTTATTCATCCTACCGGCTCTGATAAAGTATTTTCCAGTTTGTCCGTTCGTCTCAGTAGTGCAGTTTGGCAATCATACAAGCATCAACTTTCATATAATTTATAGCATCTGCACAAAAGTACAAGGGCACAACTAAAGTCAGGCGGCAACCTCCGGTTTTGAAAAGTGAAGCCGATGCAGATGTCTTAAAGCTGCATTCTCTCTACTGACCAGCAGGGGGCGACTCCTCTGGTTGTATAGAAGTCTATATAAATGACTCTACTTCTCTCTTGATGTATTCTCTCAGTAAACATTGTAAACATGAGTTTATGTCTCAATCTCTAGTTTCAAGTCTTCTTCAATACAGCATGATGTTCATTTAGTAAATTATGCTCATTTAGGGTCAAACAGACCATAAAGCAGGGGGTGCTTTAGGGTGGGGCTACTGAGATTGACAGGTCACTGCCACTAGCAGGAACGTATCCGGTGTCACTACGTCACTTCTCCGCATTGGTTGAAATGAGGGCGACATCTGATTGGCTACAGATAGATCCATGTTGAAAAGACAGGTGAGTTTCAAAAAACCCACACACGAATGTGTAGCGATTCACAGACGAATGCAGTGCGATCCGCAAATAAATACATACAAATCCACATTTGTGCATTGGAATGTATTTGTGAATTGTTCTGTGTGCATTTGTAAATTATGAGACCGATCTGACCCCATACAGGTGCAGTTAAGAACAATTGCACCTCGGCATCACTTACTGTAATTTCCGGTGTGAATTTCACCTTTCAACAGCCTCTAATTGTGCGGCTCCTGCTCTCTCCTTCCTGAGGAGCAGACAGAGGCAGAGCGCTGTCGTGGCAGGGGGGAGATGTCACCGTTAAGGTCACAGATCATTTTTAATTGAGCTGGATCCTCGAGCCCCACCGCCTCAGATTGTAGCCAGACATTTTTATGAATATATATGGAACTGTCCATTTTTCATGTTTTAATAATTGCAGTGAAGCGCACATCGATCAGCTGAAAGCTGAAGACGCAAGTGCACCATATTGACTCTGTGTAAATCAATACTAATGCAGGCAGCATGCATGCTACCCATCTGTCAGTGTTCTGTCAGCGGAGCTTCATGGATCCATCCGCCATCAAAGTGCAATGAAGACTGAAACCACAATCTATCATTTAACACGATCATGCTGATGGCAGACTATTGAAAACCTGACACTGGTATTCCAGGGGAATACTGTAACTTATTCACCTGCCACTTTTGCTTTGCATTTGTTAAGAGCCTATCAACAACAAGGCCATTCAGAAAGCTTCAAAAAGATAATGCAGCTAAATGAAAAGCAACATTTAAAGGAAGCCTGCGTATTCATTTGGACTGCCTGTAGTGCTATGGAGCAATGTTTGAACAGCTTGGTCTCCATCCGCCCCCTCAAGGACACCTTGTCCTGCCCCCTGGTTCCACTATAGTCCACTTACTGACCGTTGGTGATGGTAAGGAGCAGGAAGAAAAATAAAATAAAAAGACCGCTACAAGAGTGCACTCAATATGTCTATTTGACCTCATGGACATGAAACATGTGTAAAGACTCAATAACAAAAGGTTGTTGACCTGAAGTCAAGACAACGGGAGATGATGAGGCAAACGTATCCAACAGGGGATCAGGCCAGAGAGCCGGAGTCCAGAACTCAGGCAGCCAGAGCAAATGGGTGGGGACCGCCAGGCTGGAGACTATTCTGTATTTCACAATGATTTCTTTGCAGATCGTTTTCATGATCTTGAAATTACCAACTGCACTTGAAGGCAGCTTCATTCTTTTCACAGCAGCTCGGCAAGAAAAGACAGAGGGACTGTTTCCAAGGACAAGCAACAAACAGCCATGTAGTCAGCTGTTACACCTGGAGAGCCTGGTACGTGTTTTCTGGTTACTTTCTGGTCACGTGACATCGGCCATCGCATCGTGAAATCGGGCAGCATTTCTCCAAAAGTCGATTCTGTTCCACGCAGACCAAGACGTCGTTTTCGACGCTCTGCCAGATCTGGTTTTGAACGCAGCCTGAAGCAGAAGCACAACAGACGATTCGGTGGGAATTCAATTCAATTCAGTTTATTTTGTACAGCCCAAAATCACAAATAGAAATGTGCCTCTGAGGGCTTCACAATCTGTACACATACGACATCCCTGTCCCGGGACCTCACATTGGATCAGGAAAAACTCTCCCCAAAAAATAATAAATAAAAAGGGAAGAAACCTTCAGGAGAGCAACAGAGGAGGATCCCTCTCCCCGGATGGACAGAAGCAATAGATGTCATGTGTACAGAATCAATGTAACAGAGTTACAGCACATTCAATGAATATCACAGGGCCGGCCTAGGGGCTGATGGGGAGGTGGGAACAGGTTGGTGGGGATGGGAGTCACTGCAGGGCAGGAGGGAGTGGCAGGACAGGAAAAGACAGCAGAGTTTGTACATGGCACAGGGGGAAAAAGCAGAGGAGGAAAAGGTGTGACTGAATTGGCTGACATTAGTACAAAATGCAACTTGGTGATGAATGCTGAATGTAAACATAACATCTGCACACCATCCCTCTGCAGAGGGAGGGTTTACAGCAACACATATCAGCTCTTTTAACATAATGTGGCCCAGGTGAAGGTTACAATAGAACCAATAGATCGCTTGGAAGCTTAATCACCCGTAGAAGTCTGCCATAGTAACACTATGCAATGGTTATTAACAGTATGTGGACACATCAATGTCATGAGTTTTAACTGGAAGCTACATCGGTGTCCATTCTATTTTTAACATTGGTTGTCCCACTCTTGTCCCCCTACATTTTGAGCACACAGTATTTAGTTTAACTATTTATTCATAACTCATCCGCTTGCATCACCCCGTCTATTAAAAACCACATATTTTAAATAGATGCATTTTTGATATGCAATGCAAAGAGATGCTGGTAGACAGTACAAAGACCTGCGGTGACCAGTGAAATAGAACCAGCAGCCTTCATTGGCGACAGTGAGGGCCAGGGTCCAATGTGCTCTGTGGTTACTCGCATTACTTTGTTGCAACGGTTTAAGTAACCTTCAATGATCCGATCTAACACCTGAGCATGTGTGTTCTAAATGTTCCAACCAGTGTTGGAACAGCCAGGCTGTACTCAAGCCAAGCCTGCTTAGATAAAGAATGTACACTTTATTAATATTGTCACGTACAATCATACACATGAACAACGTAGGGAAATGTAAACCCTGAGTTTAAGGAGACAAGGACACTGACATGAGGACAGGAGGAGCTGAGAATCAAACCTTTAACCTTGAGATCAAAGGACAACCTGCAAAAAACTAGATAATACATCCCATGTATTTCAACATACAATCTATATTACTGTATGAAAAAACTGAATTTCACGTTTTAAGAATTCTTGTTGGTACCGAAGTATCGGTTCTAAGGACATTTACTTTCTCAGATTGAGATCTTCCAGACAAAACACATGATCACTCCATAAACCATGAGGCATTGTTATAGATTACTAATATAAAACCTGGTACCAAGCACTGCTTTCATGTAATGTGTCAATAGCAATGATCCATTGCATTATTTAAACCACTTATCCTATTCAAGGTCACAGCGCTAGAGCCGATCCCAGCTGGCGTTGAGCGAAGGCGGGGTCCACCTGGACAGGTCTCCATTTTATCTCAGGGCTCATAGAGACAGACTCACACTCACACCTACGTGTTATTTATAGCCTCCAGTTAACCTGAACGCATGTCTTTGGACTGTTGGAGGAAGCCGTAGAAGCGTAGGGAACCCACTCCGCCAACTCACGTAGACAGTTTAAAACACGCTGCCGCGGGGCGAGGGATAACGCCCTTGTTATTCCAAAGCCCTCCTATACTTTGCAAAACCTTGGGCCTATATTACCCACAATGCAACTCTGCCGTTGACACTTTGGACATTACACTTTGGACGGCTCCCACTGGAGACATCGAATAGTTTTTGCCTTTTGACTACTTCTTCCACATGAGCAGCAGTTGGAGTTTCCCTCTAAGATATCAAGCATTAGTGTGAACTCCTGATCCTGCAGACACTTTGATACGTGTGATATTTACCAGAGATACAAGGATAAAGTGTTGCTGTGGTTACAATCACAAGGAATTTGTATTTAAATAGGATCCAGGTAAAGAGTCATAACTGACATTATTTGTATCCTTATCAAAGGCTTTTTATCCCCCTTCCTCCCACCAAACCACGACCACACACACATATTTAGGACGGCTGTTCATCAGCACCTTTCATCCATCAGACCAGTCGCCTGGCCTCTCGCTGCCAGTACTAATTAGAGAGCCTCAGTAATTGAAGTTTCTATTTCCACCTGAGCTCTTCATATGTTGGCGCTGGCGTGAGTTAAAGGGGAAGTAAGATGACACGAGGTTGTCCCAGCTGCTACACCATTGTTTAAAAGAGCGTGCGCCACAGTAATGAGGTCGCAAGGACTTTTGTGTTCTGTTGGTAGATAGGCGGGAAAAGCTGCGCTTATTAGCAGCTGTCGCCCTGTTGCTCTGACACAGGGAGAGGTGGAGCGGAGCGGCGTGCTGCGTGTCCGTATCCGTGTCCTCCAACATGGCGGCGTGGCATGACATCTGTGCCTGTTTACGCACATTGTTCACAAACAGTGCGGGCGTACAAAGATGTGCTCAAACGTTTTACACACAAATCCGGGATTCATTCATATTTTCTTACCTGGATTTGTTTCAAACACTTAAAAATACATGTGAACTGCCGCAGACCATGCCGCCGCACACGTGCTGGTGGCCAGCTGTCTCGGCATTCCGCAAAAAAAAAAGGTTGTAATATATTTAAACTGTAACTTTAACTGTATAATATACAAAACTGTTCGTTCACTAATGCTTTGGCCAAATGTTTGAAATGATTATGATATGATTTTAATCCTCATACATTATTGTCAAAGTAAAATATATATTATATATTCCTGGCTTCTATTTACATTTTTGAATGAAACTAAATGTCTGTCATCATAAAAAAAAGTATGATTTGATTTGATGTTATACCGTATAATTGCAATTCATGGGGCCCAGACTGCTCTGTATTACAGAAGCGTGGGAGAATAAAAGGTGTTTTGATCTCAGTGGAAATTGCGTTTTTTGAAAGGCTAAATGACAAATATGGATTGGAGTCAAATATTCCGTGAGATAAAAAGTTGTGGATTTAGAAAGAAATGATCAAATCAATAAACTGGAGTTATTGGAATTATTTTGGTCACACAAGTCATAAACAACAACCCTAGCGAGATATTAGCGTACTAACATTATTTTAGCGCTTCTGTGTTCAAAGAAAAGGGATTGGACATCAGACAAACAATATACATGGGCCATTCCATGTTTAAATTCCTACACTGCTTTTGACTGAGTCTCAGCAACCATCACACTCTGCATACACGGTCTGGTACGCGGGGGGTCAGCACACAGGCCGGTGCTCATGGGAGAGGAAGAAGAGCCCAGTCACGTTTGTTTGTCTTTGACTTTCCATACAGGCTCATTCATTGGTTAAAATGTCAAGAGCATCCGTCTCCTGAGAAAGCAAAGTCATGCGGCCATGTGTTCATGGCAAGGGCACCTTTGTGTGGCGGAGATTGGCCCTGATCAAATGACATCATTGAGACTTTTTCAGTCCTCTACGGGTTTTCTCTCAACATCGTCTCAGGCATGTCGGCAGCCGACCACCAGACAACAGTGCTACACTGCTGCAGAAGAAAGGACTAGAAAATAATGAATCTGGTTTCTATCAGCCATTCAATCCCAGCTAATTGAGTCTTCGCAAGACTTTTTGTTAAAGTATAAGATTGAAACTCAAAAATATTTTGTGAAAAATGTAGGTCGCAGCCTTGAAAATTATGTGAATTGTTTTGCATTTTAATTTGAAATATGGAAAAGCTTTTGCATATCGAATGAAAATAAGTGGAAATGGAACGTTGTATTTCACATGTTAATAACACCAGCGGGTGGTTTCAGGCTTATTTTCAGTCAAAATGATCCATTTAAACCAGACAGGTTTGTTACATCTGTATAAAAATGTTGACCTTAAAATCTAGTAGCTTTGAGACTGAAGTATTAAAGATTCATAACAACAGTAATACGCGCATCTTGACCTTTACCATCATCATCCACCATATTTAACTGTCTTCTCTCCCTGCTATTCCTTTGTAGCTGTGTCTTTATGTACACCATAATGTAGCACTGAAGGGATACAACCGACCTTCGGACCGGTTCTGAACGTCCGCGGCTCAGGAGTGTCTCGGGTTGTGAATATCACTTCAAACCGCATCATAAACTCCACCTGTCAAGAGCTGCACCACTGTTCATAAGGTTGTGGAGCATAAACCCTGGTGGCTGGTTCAGGAGGCCAGGGATTTCATTATTGTCAATATAAGTGGAGCTACATAACACAAATAACAAAAGTCACAGGTTGGCTGGAAAAAAGAGGTCAAATTGACTTGTTAGCAGTTCTAGTATAAATTGATGTGGATGTTTTAAATATGCATAACTCACCACGGTGGTTCCAATTGTTTACAGCTCTGTGATGTAGGGCCACTGGACTAAATCCAAAAGGACCTGTATGATGTGCATCCAGACAGACCCCATTATTGTCTATGTAAACCTGCATTCAGTGTCAGCAGTGTGCACATGGGGCCCCTCCCTTGTTTGGCACGTACCAACTATCACTTCCATGGCTTGTCATAGTGCTCCTCAGTGGTGTTTTAACCATTCTGAAAAAGACTGGAGAAAAATATTTGTGGGATTTCATGACCGCACATCAAGACACCCTCTGGCAACATCATGGAGTTGAGGGAGTATTTTGAGTTGAGGAATCAAGTAAATTAACACACAAAACCCCCACAAAAAGCAATTCTAAAACATTATGGGTATGACTTATCTCATTCAGGTAATGTTTTGGGGGTTTCCATGCCTCAGTGTGTTTGCACTGAGGTTTTACTGCACATTGTCAATCTTTATGTGTAGCAGTTTAAGTAACTGGCTTCATTGAGCTGACTGTTTCAAAGCTAATACTTACAAATTGTGCTGAGCTTTAAGAACAACAGTTCACCTGCAGGCAACTCCCCAGTGGAACAATAGCAATGCATTTTATGCTTTACAATTAGAGAATAAAACACTCTGCTGCAGTTTAAGTTTCTAGTTTCTCACATTCAACTCGTTGCATAGGGAGGCTGGTACGGACCCCTGGAGGCTTTCAGCTGACTCCAATGTGAGCTCATCCACGTCATCACTAGACGTTCAGGGCCTCTGACGTAGTACAGAGTGAGAATGTCTACCTGGGGTGGGCGGGTCAAACCAACACAGGACTTTCACCCAGGAGACGCTGTTTGTGTCCCATGTGAAGCTAAAAGTAAATGTCGCCTTGTTTTGTGAAGTCAGTCGTTAGTCACGTGACTCGCTAGTCACTCTGTTGTCACAGTTGTAAGTCAGTCAAGTTAACGTTGACTGCGCTCTTTTCCCAATCTGTCTAAATATATCTCCCTTGGAGTGAGAATGTGTTGTGTGTCTCTACTCTTCCTTCTCCCTTCAACCTCTTTGACGGAGGTTAAGCAGCACACTGTGTCACAGACATGAGTAACTCTCTCAACACTGTTGTGTCTCCCATTAATCCTCCTTTAATCCAGCTGATTATATGATGCAACCATATATTGTCCTCTGCCTCTATACGTGCCTTTACACACACACACACAAACACACACACACACAGTAGACTTTCAAGCACAGGGTCTAGCCATGGTAGAACAGAAAAGTGCTATACAAAATAAAATTATTATTATTATTATTATTAATAACACAGCGTAGTAAACAGGAAAACGCTGGAGCTGCAACTCGTGTTCCTGTTCTGAGACGAGTGAAGCGAGGCCAGAGAGCAGAGGTGTTTGGGTGTTTCTACGGTTCACAGAGGCCCAACAGCTCCCACAGTCCACGCACGAGGCCGTGACTCCGCACAGTAACTGCTGACGGGCCGAACAAACAGAAGACACCGGCGATCACGCCGACCTGCACCCTCCTCCCAGCTGAGCACCCACCTGAAAGCGTCAGACGAGCTGACACCAACAGAGGTATTGTGGACCTCAGCAGCACGTTAGCGGCCTTTAACTGTGCATTTTCAGTTCACCGCTGAGATGCATCGGCCTGCAGACAAACAAATATTTACCTGGAGCGGCTGACAGGAACACATGGTGCGCCGTTTTAAAATAGAAGACGCGTCCGCTGTGTGTGTTATTATTCAGCAGGACGGCATGAAATATGAAGTCGGTGTGCATTTAGGAAACAGACAAGAAGAACTGAACCGTTTAAACATCTGGAAAGCAATTGTTCACTTCGGAAATAATTGTAATCTTCTGTATTTTTTTTTTTATTTGCCACTTGGAATATATCCGGTAGGGTTTAGTCTCTCTTGGGATTTTTCTGAATAGGGTGGAATGTCGCCACTGACCACCAAACACAATGACGATATCCGAATGTTTCTATAGCTGCTGCAGTATCTCATGTGCTCACGGTCTCAATGTGCACTGAGCCTCCCCTCTCTGTGACTGCTGCTTGGCTGAAGTATTTAATCAACTCGGGTTAAAACCTGGAAGGATGTATTTTTGAGCCTGCAGTTGTCAGATTTCCTCTCTGGAGATCGGACAACAGGCACCAATTGTTGGTTGGTGATTGACCAACCTGCCAACACACATTTATAAGTCACTGTCAAAGTGAAGTGTGATCCATCCTCTGTTTAATTTCCATGGTGAAGCAGCCCCATCTCCTAAGAATCATGTCCAATGCTCCCAGTCCCGTATCTTGCACCTTTAAGGGCTCCAGAGCTCTAGTCTGTCTCTTATAGTGTGCGATGTGTCACAAAATCACTGTAATAGGTTCTTGATTGTAACCAAACATTTGGCACATCCATCCCAGAGCATTACCTGCTGACTTTTAAAAGTCATGTGCAGGTGAGGTCAGAGAGCAGATGATACATTCTGCCCTATTGCTTTGTCTTCCCAGGAGGTCATTCGATTCCAACACACATCAGTTACCCAGCCATGAATGAGCATCGTGGCCCTCACCCTCCAAAGTATTGATCAATTGTCATGCAGCCCAAATCGCTCCTTTCCTGCTGCAGAGAGTTCTCTGAGCGGGACGTCGCAACAGTGAGGCCAGCAGCTCTAAACCCGGATGGACGAATAGCCGGGACACAGCGAGCAATTTAGATTTCATTGTGATAGTGGCACAGGTACAGCAGAGGAGGCAAGAGAGGCAGTTTGTTGAGGAGCAAGATGGGGAGCCATGATGGATCACCAGGGACGGAGGGCCTAGAGGAGGAGATGGTTGTAGCAGATAATAATGGGCAGGACAAGAATAAAAACGGTATGAAAAATAATACAGGGAAAAGGTGTTGTGCTATGTTTAAGGTGATGTCCGCTGAGTGTCAGAATGAAAAGTTAGAGGGTATCAATGGATGAACGCTGATGAAAATGGATGTGGAGGAGCGGGCTGGAGAGGTGGTGAAGACGGCCATTAGGGAGGAGACTGTTCACTAGCTGAGTTTACGCTCTTGTAAAACAGGAATTACATTCTCCTTTTTTTTGGTTCATTTCAATTTTTTTGTTATTTATGACCTGTGAAGGAGCTTAAAAACACTGCAGTGGGCTAGGAACATAATTTCCCCCATAAAAAGCTGAAAACTAGTCAAAGCATGTTAATATTCCAAAATGGGTATTTAATAAGCTATGCAAAATAAGTCAAGCGAACAGTGAGCAGCATACATTGCAATCCTATTAAAAGTTTGCCACCTCTTAGCGCTCTCCTCTGATCTGTCAAGCTGCAAACCCTAAGCCTGCTCCCTGATGTATTTTCTTTTTTCAGATGCTAAAGGTCTGGATGTCATCTCCTGCAACCAGCTGTTAATTAGATGTTTTTAAGCTGTCCACTCTTCCACAGCCTTATCAGCTAAATTGTCCTATTAATGAGATTAAACTTCCTATTTGATTTAGTCTCAACATTTCTGGGCCTTTTTGATCTTTTTTTTGCTGGAACTGTGCACGGTTTCCAACGATATGAGCTAAGAATTTAGTTGGATTTTAAAAAGCGCAGTGTGAAAAAATATTGTTCCTTAAATTCACTTAATTCGAGTTAAATTGTTTCAGGAAACAACTGAAGATGAAAGGAACCTTCTTGTGAATTGTTATTTGGCTTTTGGAAATAGCTGATGAAATGTTCTGTCTCCAAAAATGTTTTGATTTCAACTTGATCCACATGTTTTTGAACGTATTTCTAATATATTATTTTACGTTTTAGGATGCAATAAAAAAAAGGAGACACAATAAGCCACAATAGTGTTGCTTGTATTGTAATTGTTGGCGAAGGGAAGATGATTTGCAATGTCATTTTAATGCAGTGAAAACTGAAAGTACATTTCTAATCCTCAGGCCAGTTTTAATTTAGCTCTTAGATTAGTGTAATAGAAGTTATAGAGTTGGTCCAATGTGAACCCAGCATGAGAGGGCGACATCAATACAATATAGATATGTAGTTACATATTGTAACTCCAGATTCTATGAGTACAGCCCTATAAACTGTGGCTCCACCCCAGGGCTCATTCTGGTGGATAGTGTGGGATTTTGCGATTTTGTATTTTCCAGAAAGCTTTCTGCTGGAAATCTACATTAGCGAGGACTTGGTCAATCTTTTTCATATGTCCCAGTAAACCTATCCAGAGCCTTCCTGACACACGGAGGCGCCCAGCAGCTCCGCCCTGCATGTCTACACTGCACTGACATGTCCCGCCGCCGGCAGTTGTTCTGTATTGTTTGTATTTCTACTCTCCTTTGTAAAAAGGTGTTGTTTACCGTCATGCCATGTTGCAGGTGTGCTGCTGTCACGGTAAGAGCAGCCCTGGATCTAACCGTTCGCTGTAGCAGTTTCCTCCTGCAGCGTTCATATTTACATTACATTACATTTAAATCTGAAGAGAGAGATTAGCTGCATAGTTTGAAGCGTAGAGCCACTGACCAAGCAGCGCTATTTGACAAGCTGGGAGTGAGAAGGTGTTGTCTGGACAGCTGAACAATGAGCTTAATCTCTCTGTAAAGCTCCATCTCTATGCTAACCAAAGCTTCATATTAACCCTCCACTGCTTTTTAGTACCTGCATGTAATAAAAAGACACGCACACATACACACACACACACACACACACACACACACACACACACACACACACACACAGACACACACACACACACACACACACACAAACTGTCACACTGCACTAGAACTGTTACCTTCAGCTTCAGCTTCAACCCCCAAACAAAACTCAAGCTGAAATGCAATTGTGATGCACTATTTTGTATTTTTCCTCGATGGCCTGACATTCTGGCAGTGTTATGACAATAAAAATTCTCAAAACGCTGAACCTCGCAGGTAAAACATAGGGCTTGGGGGAACGCTCGTCCTTTCTCGTGAACGGAATTTGCGTGATTTGACGTTGTTTCCTCCCAAGAGGCAATTTGAGGACTGATTGCACACATTTGCCAGTTTTGTGGGCTGGGTGCCATTAGGATGTGTGCAAACAGCAACACTCTGCTACTGTAATTGTGAACCATGGAGTCTTGTGGGGATTTACAAGTCATTCGACACTTCAGGAGAGCAGCTACAATATGACACTTACTTGATTTAAAACTCTCAGGCATTTCAAAAGCAAACACAAAAAGCCTTCCATCAGAAGTGGCTGACGGATTCACCGGCTGGATCTGAGCCTAAATTGACCATTAGTCAACATGTATTCCTCCTTTCTGCAGCAGTGCTGAAGACGCAACAGCTGTCAGAATGTCGGATGCGTGCCAAAGTCTGCAGACCCTGAATGCATCCTTTCCTTCGACGCGAGCCCACATTGCTCTCGACTGAGAACAACCTGATTGAAGGCGAATGGATCAATAGAACAATCTTTCAGCACCTCTTTTCCACACACCTCTGTGCATCCTGATAGACCTTTGTTGGGGGGTGATAGCATCTAACATGTGGCTAACAATCCTGACTCTGGGGAGACTGCAGCTCTGGCCTGCAGTCATCAGAATGGCCATCCATCAGGATGGGCTATTTTCTTCACATCAGCGTTGTTGTTTTCCTCCCACACAGCGCTGAGAGAGAGGTGCAGCTCTGCAGCTTGTAGTCTCTCTGTCTTTTCCCTGCTCATCATTTGTTCCTTCTATCTCCCCCTCTGTTTTCCTCCTGTCCCTTTGCGCTCCTTTTCCTGTCAAATCACTAAAACACTTGAAAGTGATTCGCCTCAGTTCTTCTTTAATGCTTCTGTCATCTGCTGCATTTAGGTTTTTGACATATATGCCTAGATGCCGTGGCGTACAATGGTGATTGTACAAATCTCTCTCCTGCCAAAGCAATTTCACTATTTGCTCAAAGACATATTATTTTATTAAATTTTTAGTGGAAAGACATCCCACCTTGCTCTCAGGTGTCTCTGCAAAAAGGCATACACTATTTCAAAGACAAAAGGGCCGGCACACTGAATAGATGGTCCCAAAAATACAATTTATTAAGTTGCATGATGTTTACACACAAGTAATATTCAACATGTGACCAAGAAGGTTCATACAGCCTTCACTCAACCCCAATGGGAATCCAAGGTTGATCAATTACATCAATATATACACATCAAGTTATTTACAACCAAACCATAACAACCACTTGGGTTATCTCAAATGCTCAAAGGTGTACTGCTTATATCATATTGACTTTTGGAATACACAATGTATGCAGAAGTTGATACATTTTGGTTTTCATTTCCCAAACAGTGAGTTTGTTGGGTCTTGATAATCAGTCTTGTGGGCAGTTGTTGTAGTTCTCCCTCTGAGGTATCAAAGTGTGATTTGTATTTGTTTTATATGTAATTTCCCATAATCACACAGTCAGTAATGATGAAGTGATGACACAAAGAGTAAAATGAAGCTCGAATAGAAGTCAATACACATTTTTGTGATAGACTGACATTTTGCTATGTAAATTAAGTTACACAATTACAGAGGATGATGAGTTTGCTCTTGCTTTACTTCAGGTGGTCAAATCAAACCAACTCTTGAGATGTTTGAGTTTGTATTTATCTTATAATGCTTTAATTTTCAGTTGTATTCAAGGTCTTTAGAATAGATTTATATCTGCAAATAAAAAGCATAGAAATACATTTTCTGCAGTCAAATCAATAATGGACTTAACGGTGATGCTTGAGGAACCCTGCACGTTACCTTGTTATTGATATTGTTTATCTTATGGGGTGACTGTGGCTCAGTGGTTAGCAAGTCAGTCTTTCAATCAGAGGGTCGGTGGTTCAAACCCCGGCTCAGCCAGGCCATGTCGTTGTGTCCTTGAGCAAGACACTTAACCCTAATTGCTCGCTGTGGCTACTGTATATCATGTAAGTCGCGTTGGCTAAAAAGTGTCAGCTAAATGTAATCTTAGCATATTTATACCTGATTGCTATATCTCCTCTTATCTTAATAATCTAATGTCAACAGAATAAGATGATATTTTTTGGGGACAAACCAAATTACAGAAAATGCCACCATTGTACATTCATCATGTCGTACTGCAGTTTATGCCTCCACAGCTCCATCGATGCCTGTGAAGAGACCAATCGGCTGCCTCATCTTCAGCCTCCTAACTGGCTCCTGACTCATTCTGCTGGCTCGGGCTGAAATGTCAACTGAATTAGAGCCATTGTACCTATAAGCTTTCTGAGTGGGGGATCTAAGGGGCGAGAAAAAAGATGGAATTGAAGAAAGATATGAGGCATAAATTCATTGGAAAGAACTCTGTGACCTTGAATAAATGAGCCCATACTAAATTTCACATCACTGGGTAGACTGATATTCCCTCTGAAGGGTCTGGCGGAGGCTGCTGCTGCTGCTGTAGCTGCTGTAGCTGTCTCTGGCCCACTTAAAGGCCACTGGTGATTCTCTATCTGGGCTATCGTTGATCCCAAGGCAGTTGCAAGCTAATGTTTGAGCTAGCTTGGGATAGTTTAAAGTTAGCTGTGTATGGCAACACAGACCTCGCTGATCTCATCTGCAGTCTCTCTCTCCATTATCCCCAAGTGGAAAAAGTTTGCTTCTTAAATGTCTTGCATTTTGAGGAGAGCATGCACACTGCTGTTCGCTCAAACTTCTAACTCCTCAGAGGATTGTGCGTGCAGGATTGTGCACGTTGTGATAGAAGCATTCAATAGAGTGTTTGTGTGAGCTGCGTGCACGGTTGTTTATGCCATTTTAATTCTGTTCACATTGCCTTACATTGAACCTTTACTGAGATTGTGTCAGTGGAGTTTTCAGAAATGCCTTTTTTGTCATATTTTATGTCTGGTAGTGTGTTATTGTCAAACCAGGTGATGGCACGTTCTTTAGGACTCCAAATTCCAACAGAATCGTATCAGTGTTACTGATGGCCGACTGTTTGCCCTGTGAGTCGGAGTCAACCAGGGGAAGACAGGAAACACCATGCTTAAATTCATCACTTCTATGGGCTTCAATTGAAGTGCTTAGAAGATGGAGAAAATATTTGCAGGATGGTAGCATAATTTGACGGTACCTTACAATTTACAATGAGTATCACCCTGTAACCTGTATCTAGATATCTGGAAAAGAGAAAATGCAAAGGAATGCAATATGTAGTTGCAGAATGCATTGGGATCAGCCAGACCACATCCTGTAATGCAACCTGTTGACTGAGATCTGCCCAACAGATGCTGAAAGGTCACATGACTCGCATACCTCTTCCTGTTATCTCAAAATACAAAGCTAGAAGACACATAGCAGCAGTATTGCCATACTGTCTTACGTGCACGCTGAGCGTACATAACAATAAAATAGGATTATCAGAGATAAACGCGAAGATATGTGACGAGATGTCATTATCCAGAAAAATGATACAGGGTGTCGGGGTCGTCGCCACAGGTCAGGACTGCTCAGCTCTAGATTCACGTGTTCTCACTGTTTTTCAGGTTGAAGGAGGAGCCAGCCACACCCCATGTTTATTTCACATTTTAAAATCTACATCTTCCTGCATTCACATCAGATTGTTATTTCTAAGTGGGTTAAACTAAATATAGGAGGCTAGTTTGTAACTAATACTAATGTACTTCTATGCTGATGATGGGAGCCCCTCTATAAGAGATGACCAGACAAAACTGAAGCTTCACCAATAAACTGTTCTTTTAGATTGGGTATGTTTTATTTGACCTACTTCTTAATAAATGGCTTATTAAGCTGCACCGTATAATTAAAAAAAAAAAAAAGCTAATCCCCCCAACCTAACTGGTGCCCATGGATGCCTTCAAATGTTTTCCTCCAGTGAGATTGTAATAAAATGCAAGAGCTCAAAAACAGATTGGACAGATTGGGCATTTATATGGCCAATTAGTACGAGGCTCCCATTTTGCATTTCACTGGGATAGTCATTCAAATCAGGCCAATCTCAGCATGTGTACTGTAATAGGGTTTATGTCAGTAACAGATCTTTTATTTTCATACACACAAAATGTAAAAAAAGAGCCAGAAATGGTTCAAAACCAGTGATGTCAGTTTACAGAGTTAGTCAATTTACTTTCATAAATAAGGCTACAGAAATAAATACTGATACATATCATTTTTATTACAATTTCAATTGTTTTGCCCACCAGTTTTGTAAAACCGAATGAACTCAGTAAGGGTTGTGACATCGAGGCTAAACCTGATCACTTCCTGTGTGTCATTATAACTAACATATTTAAGGATTTTAAGCTACATCTTTACCTTGAAATGGCTGCAGCGAAACCACTTTGTTAGGTTGGAGAAAAAGTTCATGGCTGGGCTTCAAAATAAATCCTGGTTGAATTTAGTTGTTTGATTGACCCATCTACCTCCAGCCCATCACCATTTATACTCATATGTAAGGAAATATGTATTTACCATTGCGGTCGGTACAGAATACGTAGCGTAAAATTACGCAACGAGCAGGAACGTTGTTGTTCTTGCCCACTAAATGACGAACAAATAATAGTTTCTTTCCTCTGGGTGGGACCGGGCTGTTGCACCTTCTCTTTGTTTAACTCACTCAACTTGCTCGTGAATCTGTAATTTTGCAGCGTTCAGGAGCCCTCTCCTGCAGGACTTTTCTCCATTGTGAGTGCGCTCCCTCTGATCGCTTTCTGTCTCATTCTTTCTCTCACATCATTTCAAGATAATTCCGGTAAATCAGCGGAATCAGAATTGTGGCGCTCCAGATGATCAGTCTGGTCCTGACTTTGAAGAACCCTCAAACAGTAGGATGGTGCAGAGCCCTTGTGGACTAATCTGGTAGTTTATGAGACTTTTGATGCAACAGGTCTTAGGATGGAGCATATTTATGTCTATATAGTGAAAGTTGTTCATGCTGTTCATGGCCGATGACAGCAAAGGCCTGTGATGAGGCCGCAACTCAACTTTTTACAGTTGCCTCTGAGATATTCACATATTTCCTGTTTATACTTTGGTTTTATAAACAATATGCACCAAGTCAAAAACAAAATTTCCATTCATTTTCTATTTCGAAAAGAAAAAGTTTCTAAATCACTCAGTCACGGGATTTTCACAGTCAATGTTGAGATCCAAAACGTATCCCATCATGCTACGGCCTTCGAATGAATCAACCCGTAGCCCATCGGTGGGCTTCAATGAAGCATCCTTCTGTTGGGCATGACTCGTGTCAGTGATTAGGGTGGCTTTACTCAGCGCTGGCTGCCTCGGCTTCTCTATGGCGGGGATGAAACGCTGCACCCAATGTCAGAGAGCGCCTGGGGGCTTCCACAGCCCTTTACGCTGCAGCCAGGCTGCGCCTGCCTCTGTTGATCCACGATGCACAGAATGCAGAAACAAGCTCTTGCGACGCGAGAATGCTGAGCTTCAGCAGTGCCTTTGATCAGAGAGGGAGGGCCCCCCACCCCGCCCTCCCTGTGCAAAGACCCAGAGGCTGTATTGATTTTGAATAATGCTTTGTGTCTCCTCTAGCTGCATACATACATACTTTGTTTTCATTATGTGTTGGGCAGAGGCACGTCGGCGTGTTTTCGCTTATATTCTTGAGCGGGTTTGTTTTCAGTGGAGAAGGTTAGGAAGAAAGAGAGCAAATAGGGAAATGCACACCGTGAATGTCGTTGCATAATCTTTGTTTTGACTTCTTGTTTCGATTATCGTTGCTGGCCTATGTGTTTATATTGTTCAAGTAATATGTTTCACAATACATATGAAATTATTTATTTATAAAAAGTCAGACCGGAAACGTGCTCCTGCAGGGTTCACATTGTTGAATCTACAGCTTCCAGGTTTCATGTAACATCTGGAATGGACTGCATGAGGCTTTGAAGCATATGGCTGGCATGCTTCAGCTCCTCAGCTCACAGCTCACTGGTTCCTAAAGACTAAGTCCCTGTTAATGTTCATGCTTTTTAAACATGTTTTTCTTCTTTTTCTAAAGCTCCTTGATGCTTTTAAGGCTCAGTCGTTTCCTAAAACAGCTGGGTACTGCAGCTTTTAGCAAAGGTTACTCTAACTGGAGTAACTGGTGTATTTGTCAGGGACTATTTTAAGTTGTGGATTAATCTATGTTTGGCGCTCTGGGACCTCATTACAGAAACTTCCTGAGTCTGAAATCTTATCTCAGGAAAGGAATTGAACTATTTCAGGACCGTCCTCACTTTCTTCCCCAGGTGTCATATATTAGGATGGCACAAACCCTGTCCCTGCATAGACCCTGTCCCTGCATAGACCCTGTCCCTGCATAGATACCCTGTCCCTGCATAGAGACCCTGTCCCTGCATAGACCCTGTCCCTGCATAGACCCTGTCCATGCATAGACCCTGTCCATGCATAGACCCTGTCCATGCATAGACCCTGTGCCTGCATAGAGACCCTGTCCCTGCATAGAGACCCTGTGCCTGCATAGACCCTGTCCCTGCATAGACCCTGTCCCTGCATAGACCCTGTCCCTGCATAGACCCTGTCCATGCATAGACCCTGTCCCTGCATAGACCCTGTCCCTGCATAGACCCTGTCCATGCATAGAACCTGTCCTAAATAACTGTTGCAATGACAGTGAATATAGAGAACAACATGATTGAAAGGCGACTCAAACCGCATGGTGACACTTTATTATATAAAATCTATTGCCTCCGACTCCTCATAGCTACATTTAAAAGCCATGATGTCGAGCTAGCTAGCCGGTTCCAGGTGGGAGCAGCAGATATTGGAAAAAAAACTCTGCTGTACGTTACCCACAGACTTCTTTCAAAACCGTGTTCTAACTTGGACAGCCTGTCAGCTGGAGAGCACCTGCATGTGCACGTCAGCAGGCGTCCATCCTCTCATGCCCTCGTTAGGGTGTCATTCACCTCACCCAACACCCTCCTCTATAGTAAGTTAATTGCACTAACTGCAGCACGCCGCATCACGCCTCATCACGCTTCATCACGCTTCATCACGCTTCATCACGCTTCATCACGCTTCATCACGCTTCATCACGGCGCCTCACGCCGCATCACGCCGCCTTACGCCGCATCACACCGCATCACGCCGCCACAAGCCGCATCACGCCTCATCACGCCTCATCACGCACCATCACGCACCATCACGCCCCCTCACGCCGTATCAAGCCGTATCACGCCGTATCACGCCTCATAACGCCGCATCGTGCCGCTTCAGTGGGCGGGTGTTTGCCGGATGGATCCGACACGCCTCCCTGCAAGGCTTTGAGCTCAGTGCAGCTAGTCAGTCAACACGCATTCATCCTGTCTAATGACATAATTACAGCTTTTACTTTGATGCACAGTCAGACTGGGACACATATTAGACAATTCAAAATATTATATAAAATAAAATAAATATAAGCTATTATGAGGTTGTTGCACTTTGAGCCCTGTTTATTTCTCCTTTTCTCTCAGCTGTAGATCATGTTGAAATATATTTCAATATAAACCTACTTAAAATGTGATAATAGATAATATTATCTGCTTATAGCAGCTTATCTGCTTAAAGTTATTAGCCCTCATACATATTTATAATATTGAAAATGTGTTATATATTGTTATAACGCCTATAACAATATATAACACATTTTCATTATTATATCATAATAATTAATAATTGTTGACTTTATTTGGCAAGGGTGTATTATGATAACTTAATAAGTTACTAGTGGTTATTGTTTGCTTTCAGTAAAGTATTATTTTAACAGTTTAGACCAAGTTTAGACAAAGCAAAGATTTGCTTATTTTTAAGCAAAAAATGACAAATTAGAGTCACTTTTAATAAACAAATATTGCATCATAAAAGGTGTATGGTGTGAGGACCCGGAGGGCTCCTCCGCCAGGTGGGGCCAAGGTAACTCTGGCTACGGCCAAGTTGTGTGTCTGTGTGGTAATCAGGCGGATGCGGTACAGGCGGGAGGAGTGCTTCCACCGCCCACAGCTGCAACTCATCCCGGCTCGTTAATGGCGGTTAAAGCCAGCTTCCTCCCGGAACTCAGGTGTCGGGTGATTACGGCAACTGCCCCTGTCCGGAGCTTCAGCGAGCCGAGCTACGAGACCTTCAGCGAGCCGAGTTACGAGAGCTTCAGCGAGCCGAGCTACGAGACCTTCAGCGAGCCGAGTTACGAGAGCGTCAGCGAGCCGAGTTACGAGAGCGTCAGCGAGCCGAGCTACGAGGTCATCAGCGAGCCGAGCTACGAGGTCATCAGCGAGCCGAGCTACGAGAGCTTCAGCGAGCCGAGCTACGAGAGCGTCAGCGAGCCGAGCTACGAGGTCATCAGCGAGCCGAGCTACGAGAGCTTCAGCGTGCCGAGCTACGAGAGCGTCAGCGAAGCTACCCGTCACGAGCCAGCCACGAGAGCCGCCAGGAGGAGCGGCTGAGTACATTCTTTGTTTTCTTTTTGCCCTGGCTGTGACTGTGAATAAACCCTTCTTTTGTTTTCCACTACTCCTATGCGCCCCGCGTCTGCTTTTGGGTCCTGACCTACACACAAACGTGACAGAATCACCCGACCAGAAGTAAGGACCCAGCAGACCCGGGTGTAATTTGGACACAGCCGGCAACTTTTTTCTTTTTCCCCCCCTTCCCTGTTTTCGGGTGTGGAGATGTTTAGTGGAGGAACCACACGGTTATATTTTTGTGATGCCCAGGGAAATAGCCTGGGTTACCACGATCAATATTATGACCCCCGGTATAAGGACCCTAATCTTGATTCAGATGAGGACTCCTGGTACCAGGAGCCCCGTGAGGATGAGGACGAGGACTTCGAGCTCAATCCCTGGGCCGGAACCTCGGACTCTCGACGCCGGGGGACGACTCGCCAGGCCCCGATTGAGACCGGGTGGAGGCGGCTCTCGCCCGAGGCCCGTGACTCCGGAATTGCCTGGACACCCCTGTACGACTTGCTAGCCCCGGCCCCGGAGCCTAGGACCTCGCGTCGTCGACGCCAGCGGAAGGTTCGGAAGGCCACCGTGGGGAAGCCGGTCACTCCAGCTCCCCGTGTCTTGTCGGCGCCCCGGCCGACTCCAGCTCCCCGTGTCTTGTCGGCGCCCCGGCCGACTCCAGCTCCCCGTGTCTTGTCGGCGCCCCGGCCGACTCCAGCTCCCCGTGTCTTGTCGGCGCCCCGGCCGACTCCAGCTCCCCGTGTCTTGTCGGCGCCCCGGCCGACTCCAGCTCCCCGTGTCTTGTCGGCACCCCGGCCGACTCCAGCTCCCCGTGTCTTGTCGGCGCCCCGGCCGACTCCAGCTCCCCGTGTCTTGTCGGCGCCCCGGCCGACTCCAGCTCCCCGTGTCTTGTCGGCGCCCCTGCCGACTCCAGCTCCCCGTGTCTTGTCGGCGCCCCGGCCGACTCCAGCTCCCCGTGTCTTGTCGGCGCCCCGGCCGACTCCAGCTCCCCGTGTCCTGTCGGCGCTCCGGCCGACTCCAGCCCCGAGCTCAGTTTCTGCCACCGTGCCGTTGCCGGCCCCGAGCCCAGTTTCTGCCACCGTGCCTTTGCCAGCCCCGAGCCCAGTTTCTGCCACCGTGCCTTTGCCAGCCCCGAGCCCAGTTTCTGCCACCGTGCCTTTGCCAGCCCCGAGCCCAGTTTCTGCCACCGTGCCTTTGCTAGCCCCGGTCCCAGTTTCTGCCACCGTGCCTTTGCTAGCCCCGGTCCCAGTTTCTGCCACCGTGCCGCTGCCAGCCCCGGTCCCAGTTTCTGCCGCCGTGTCGCTCCCAGCCCCGGTCCCAGTTTCTGCCCCTGCGCCGCTGTTAGCCCCGGTCCCGGTTTCCGCGACTGCGCCGCTCCCAGCCCCTGTCCCAGTTTCTGCCACTGTGCCGCTTCCAGCCCTGGTCCCAGTTTTGGCGACTGCGCCGCTGTTAGCCCCGGTCCCGGTTTCTGCGACTGCGCCGCTGTCAGCCCCTGTCCCGGTATCGGCCCCCGTGCCGCTTCCAGCCCCGGTCCCAGTTTCTGCCCCCGTGCTGCTGCCAGCCCCGGTCCCGTGTCCCGTCACGGTGTTAGTCCCGGTCCCAACTTCCACACCTATGCCGCTGCCTGTCCCTGTCCGAGTCTCCTCATCCAGGATGCGGTTAGTTCCAGCCCGGTCGGCGGTCCGGCCGACGCCGGTTTCACGAGTCCCGTCGGCGGTCCGGCCGACACCGGTTTCACGAGTCCCGTCGGCGGTCCGGCCGACACTGGTTTCACGAGTCCCGTCGGCGGTCCGGCCGACACCGGTTTCACGAGTTTTGTCGGCGGTCTGGCCGACGCCGGTTTCACGAGTCCCGTCGGCGGTCCGGCCGACGCCGGTTTCACGAGTCCCGTCGGCGGTCTGGCCGACGCCGGTTTCACGAGTCCCGTCGGAGGTCTGGCCGACGCCGGTTTCACGAGTCCCGTCGGCGGTCAGGCCGACGCCGGTTTCACGAGTCCCGTCGGCGGTCCGGCCGACGCCGGTTTCACGAGTCCCGTCGGCGGTCCGGCCGACGCCGGTTTCACGAGTCCCGTCGGCGGTCCGGCCGACGCCGGTTTCACGAGTCCCGTCGGCGGTCCGGCCGACGCCGGTTTCACGAGTCCCGTCGGCGGTCCGGCCGACGCCGGTTTCACGAGTCCCGTCGGCGGTCCGGCCGACGCCGGTTTCACGAGTTTTGTCGGCGGTCCGGTCGACACCGGTTTCACGAGTTTTGTCGGCGGTCCGGTCGACACCGGTTTCACGAGTTTTGTCGGCGGTCCGGTCGACACCTGTTTCACGAGTTCTGTCGGCGGTCCGGTCGACCCTTGTTCCACGAGTCCCGTCGGCGGTTCGGCAGGCACCTGTCCCCTCGAGTCCCGTCGGCGGTCCGGCCGGCGCATGCCCCTCGAGTCCCGTCGGCGGTCCGGCCGACGCATGCCCCTCGAGTCCCGTCGGCGGTCCGGCCGACGCATGCCCCTCGAGTCCCGTCGGCGGTCCGGCCGACGCATGTCCCTCGAGTCCCGTCGAGGTTCGGGCAATATCCGGTCCTCCGGGTCCGGTCGAGTCCCGTCCCAGGTTCCGTCCGGTCGAGTCCCGTCCCAAGTTCCGTCCGGTCGAGTTCCGTCCCAGGTTCCGTCCGGTCACGTCCCGTCCCAAGTTCCGTCCGGTCAAGTCCTGTCCCAAGTTTCGTCCCGCTAGGCCCCGTCCCGAGCCCTGTCCGGTCAAGTCCCGCCTCGAGCCAAGTGTAGGTTGGTCCCGTCCGCCGGCACGGCCTCCTGAGTCTCCGTCTGGTGGCCGTCCTCCGGCCCGTCCTCCTGAGTCTCCGCCTGGGGGCCGTCCTCCGGCCCGTCCCCCTGAGTCCCCGCCTGGGGCTCGTCCTCCGGCCCGTCCCCCTGAGTCCCCGCCTGGGGCTCGTCCTCCGGCCCGTCCCCCTGAGTCCCCGCCGGGTGGCCGTTCTTCGGCCCGTCCTCCGGCTCGTCCTCCCGAGCTTGCAGGTCTTGTCCTGGTTTCAGGTTGTTGTTTTTTTGTTTTGTTGTTTTGGGAGGTCGGTGGTCGCAAGGGTGTTTGGCCCTCCTACCGGGCCCCCTCCGCCCACCCTGGCCCGGCAGTTCCGTGGACGCCAGGAGGCGTCGTTGGGAGGGGGGGGTACTGTGAGGACCCGGAGGGCTCCTCCGCCAGGTGGGGCCAAGGTAACTCTGGCTACGGCCAAGTTGTGTGTCTGTGTGGTAATCAGGCGGATGCGGTACAGGCGGGAGGAGTGCTTCCACCGCCCACAGCTGCAACTCATCCCGGCTCGTTAATGGCGGTTAAAGCCAGCTTCCTCCCGGAACTCAGGTGTCGGGTGATTACGGCAACTGCCCCTGTCCGGAGCTTCAGCGAGCCGAGCTACGAGACCTTCAGCGAGCCGAGTTACGAGAGCTTCAGCGAGCCGAGCTACGAGACCTTCAGCGAGCCGAGTTACGAGAGCGTCAGCGAGCCGAGTTACGAGAGCGTCAGCGAGCCGAGCTACGAGGTCATCAGCGAGCCGAGCTACGAGAGCTTCAGCGAGCCGAGCTACGAGAGCGTCAGCGAGCCGAGCTACGAGGTCATCAGCGAGCCGAGCTACGAGAGCTTCAGCGTGCCGAGCTACGAGAGCGTCAGCGAAGCTACCCGTCACGAGCCAGCCACGAGAGCCGCCAGGAGGAGCGGCTGAGTACATTCTTTGTTTTCTTTTTGCCCTGGCTGTGACTGTGAATAAACCCTTCTTTTGTTTTCCACTACTCCTATGCGCCCCGCGTCTGCTTTTGGGTCCTGACCTACACACAAACGTGACATATGGGACTGTATTACAACTATGTGTCTTATAATACAATATGATCTTTGCATAAAAACAAAAATGTTTCAGCATTTATGAAGTATCACAATACTGACCTAATTAGTCATAATGAAATGTTTTTATAATTATTATCATAAAGCATTATACATATTAACATTGCTTGTAACTTTAATAACACAGTGCTCTTAGCAGATTATGCATCATATGAATGTTTATAAAGCCTTGGAACATAAAACGTAAATGGGTAAATGTGCTGCATTCTCCCATTGAGCAGTATTTGAATTGCAATTGTGAGATATCTTTCAGAATTATCCCACTTAGCTCACCGAGAGAGGCTTCTTCTGGTCATGTGTGTGTCTGATGTTTACACACCCCGGGCGGATCCTTTGAAAAAGTCAGATTGCGGATCAAATCGACCATTTTCACATCGTCCACTGGAATCCTCATATTGGGCTCATATGCAAATAGCCAGTGCAAAAAGAATTGCTGCTTCAGAGAGAGACTTCACCACCGCTCTGTCTGGTGGTGCCAAACAGACCAAGTAATAGATCAATCAATAGATGTTGCTCAGAACGGCTGGGAAATATGTTTTTTTTTTAATCTGAAACCGCTTGATTTACTTTTGTAAGGGAGCCTTCAAACCGCTGCAATCATTTGGTCTTTAATGAAAGAGGAGAGCGGTCAAAGAGAAACTCAGCAAGTGTGTTCAGAGAGGGAGAAAAAATCATTCCTGTCCATAAACGTTTATCATCAGCGATGGTTTCACTCTGCTCGTGAAGACCGAGACCAGAACAAAATGATAATAATCATGTTTACTACCTACTTAACAGTTTTAAACTATACCTATATATTTATATATATACTTATATAAATGGTATATTATACCATTGTACTGTATAGATATGAGCATCACATAGTTGGCAAAGGTATTTGTACAACGTTGTTAATGGTTTTTAATTGGTTTATAAACCATCTGTAAACATTTTCTACATTGCTTTTTTGAAATGTGAACTGCTGATTATAATACTTTGTTAAATGGTCAATAAATACTTTGTAAAGTGTTTATAAACATGATTTAATACTTTGCCAATGGTTATAAATGGCTTCTTGTATCTATATGTTTTACAAAATATTTCTTGAAGGTTTACAAATCAAGTATTTGTAATCATTAACAAATACCTATTGTATTGTACTTATTCGTATGTACGAATTCAACAATAAACCATTTAAAATAGCTAACTAATTAATCATAATTTAATTGCTATCTCCTATTGGTTGGTTGTGATTTCATCTCATATTATATAAACTAATGATAGAATGACATCAATAATCACAAATAATTATTTAACATGATTGATTATCATTTAATTATACCTGTTAACTGACATGTAATTAACCATGAATTTACTGTGTATTAATAATGGCTATTATAAAGTGTGAGCACAGTAGGACAGCCTACTTTACTATTTATGAATGTATTCCCAGTCAGAAGTCACAATGTGAGGTGCTGAGGGTGGCGTTGCTCCGGCTCGGACACATGGCGCCGTGGTCATGTAAGTTTCATGTGCGGCCCGGCGGTCCAGAGTTCCTGGATGTCTGCACTAAGTTGCCCTGTGGTCATAAATACTTCATCAACAGCAGAACACCTCCCCAGGGCTCTCTCACTCCCACTCTGTCTCCCCAGACCTCTCCCACCAATTATTTATCATATCACACTCTCATGCAGAGTCACTGCACAGGCAGAGGTGCGGCATGTTCAGCTATTAACAACAAAAAGAGACAATGAAGAGTAACTATTTATTGAAAAAGAAAAAAACACACACATCAAATGCACCAAAGTCAATCTCCAAACCTATATCTTTTAAAGCACTGTCTTTGATCTTGCCTGCTTACATTTAATGCCGCCGCCTTTATTCTCACAGCGTCATGCATGGGTTGTGTTTGAAGCGGGACACCAAGAGCGGTATTCGATCAAAGATCACTTTCCAGTCCTCTGCTATGAATAGAAAACTGGTGTTTTTTGTCTTGTTTTTTTTAATCTTCTGTGCATTCTGAGGGCTGAAATGATGACGGTTTGCTCAGCGCTTCTGATTAGAGACCACAACTTACTGTGTGATTACTTGGAGTCAAGAAAATACGTATTGGGTAGTATAAGTAAGAGCAAGGGAAGAAGAAAAAGTACAACAACAGTGTTGATATGGAAGGGACTTTATCGAGATTATAATTAATTTCAAATTATGATATATAAGTGAGAATGCCTTTGGTAAATGTAATATTAAGTACTCATTAGTGCAGTTTTAAAGGTGCTAAATTCAAAATACAGAGCATGGTTCTCCACAAGGCTCCCAACACGCCAACGTCTAACGATGCTAGAGGCTAACAGTGCTAGAAGATAACAGTGCTAGAACCTAACGGTGCTAGAAGCTAACTGTGCTATAAGCTAACGGTGCTAGACGCTAACAGTGCTAGCAGCTAACGGTGCTGACAAGCGGTAACAGTATAAACAACAGCAACTCATATTTAATTACATGAATAATAGTCATACAAATATACAGAAATATACAAACTATCAAACAGACAGGATCAAGCACATCGTAAAGAAAAGGGTTGTTCTGTCAGGTTATTTCTATAATGTTGTTAGACTCTTAATAATATTAATCTGAGACTCAATAACACCTTTAGTGGACGTACAGGGATGGTGAGGCGTTTCCCCGAACGATTACATAGCAGCTGGTTTACTCTCTGCCGGCTGCAGTGTTTTCCATTAATACTGGAACAATTTCAAATATTGTTGTCCCCATGAATCACATAAACACATTGGAAAATAGGGTCCAGGTTGAAAAATACCAAATTAACCCTTTCATGTCTTGACTCAATATCATCTATGGAAATGTTCCAGCTCTTAAAAACTACATGACAGCTGCATCTACAGCAGACACAACGAGCAGCGTGCTGCACAAGGACATACTGGCGTCTCAGTAAGTCACAAAACAGTCCAACCAGAACAGTACATGGGCGGAGAGAGCCCACCATTCTGAAGGTGCTTATGGAGGACTAACCAATGTAGAAACAACCTTTACCTCTAGATGAAAACAATCCACTAAAGGTTATCAGATGGATTCATCATCCGAGCAGATCCAATGTGTGCAACGCTCCCTCTTCCAAATAGGCAAACACCATTAGTCTCTCTCCGAAAGTGGTGCACACGAGCAAAGGTTAAGAGGAATTTATGCTAATGGGAGCTCTGCTAATGCACTCGACACACCCACAAAGAATGAAACAGATTTTTTTCCTCTTGCTTTTCACCTCAACTTCCAACACTTCCGTTGACCTTCAAGGATAACTGCTGCGTGCTCTTTGCACATCTGTTACACACTATGTTTACTTTGTAATATTTTCACGTCTTTGACATTCTGAAGGTACAGCAGGTCAAACACAAGATGTCAATATTTGAGCGTCAGTGTTTTGGGTGAGAGGGATGTTCCGTCTGCCCTCAGTGCCAGTGAAGGTCTTTCGCTGGAAGTTCTCCTGATTCCTTGAAATGTTTGACGGGAGGTTCACTCTGTGGTTGATCCAAGCTTCGCTTTCTGAAAAAGCCTCCAAAAAAAGGTTATGATGTAAAGACTGGGCTACTACAAGATCAACTGCCCCAACTGCCCCAAGGCCGAGGGCCCTGGGGGTAAAAAATTATAACAAAAAAAAAACCACTAATTCTACTAAGGTAATAACTGCATCATCAGCTCAGTTTGCATCCCTATTTTGCAGATGGGCCTTGTGTCATAATATAGTTACTGGAATGAATTATTAAAGATTGATCTAATGCTGCATTTAGACTACCAGCCTGATGTCTTTCACAGGGCATCAAATAGTGATGTTTTGTCAATATTGACAACTTTGGCATGTCAGCTCCTTCTGGGCCGTATAAATGCATTTACCTTTGGCAGATTCGATGGTAAATGTAAATTATGAGTAAAAGGACCATGTGTTTTCTCCTGATAACGAGTTAATTATCTGGTTATCTCACCATAATAAAGCTTGTTTTCCATACACACATCTTTATGGACTGGGAAGAAACAATGGGCCCACTCAGTGACCATGAATGTTTTTTAAAGGTTCACATTCATCCATAGAAATCAAAATAACATCTTTAAACTTCTTAATTTGTCCACTTAGTTTGCAGTATTGGACCAAATAATCTTTTTTCCCCTTGTTATAAATGTATCCGGCCATGACCAACATCACAAAAGAAGTTACCATACAATCTAAATGTACTACAAGTTTAGAGCAGTACCTGACATTCAGTAAAACAGATACGTTGACTCCATCCATCAGAGCACAAGCAGAACAAAAACCCGTGATAACAGAAACACTGCTGTCAGAGGAGCAGCTAACTAAATAATGGGACTGCATGCTTCTCATAACGATACAGCTGCAGTTGCCCGTAGGCCGACTTGGACCGACTAACTTCTCAAAGTGGGATTGATCGCCCTTGTATGGAGCACATAGATCGATGTGTGCCTTTATTATAATACAAGCGGGTTGGTTTTTCAACACTGCCATATTCTACTCCGCTGCTGTTTGCTGAGATGTCGTTTCTGTAACTGAGCTTCAAACAAAACAGGAGGGGTGGGGTGGGGGTGGGTGAGGGGTGGGGGTTATTGGAGGAATGGTGCTCCTCTCTATAGTAGAGTTCCAGAGATGGTACGTTAGTGTTATTTACACATAACACTAACATAACATGTCTACATTTCCGGGAATCTAAGATTAGAAAGATCACTACGACTGAGAAAACTGTATTTGTTATATTTGATATGTTGATTTATTCATCAGCTATGAGTTGTTGTTGTTTTTGAGTTTGTCATATATTCTATGGTTTGAAGTGTCCTCAGTAATATGGAGCTGATTTCAAACAGTAATTTCCAACAGGTCTGAGCGGAAAGCTTAAAGAGGATGCGCAGGATGTAGTGAGGTTCAGTGTGGTGTGACTGGAGAAGGAGGAGCCGCTCACAACTCTGAGTGGAGGTTGGTGTCACAGCTCAACATGTCCTCGTACAACGTATGGACTTACCATGTCTTAGTCCTCGTCTTCTGTGCATTCTCCAAAAATGTAAAGCAAAACGTGTAGATTCCGCTCATGATGTGCAATCAGTCTTTAAAAAAAATAACTTTCATATTCCAAGGAAACAACTTGGTTAGGTTTAGGCAACAGCATTATTGGTTAGAGTAGCAAGGGAAGTGGCATCACAGAAGTTACCTGATGGATACATCATGGGCTGCCCCTTCTTAGTCCACTCAGACCGAAGCAACTGATTAGCTGACTAATAAAACATATTTCTTTAGTGGTTTAGTTATTTGTTTAATGCTTTTTAATTTCACACTGAATATTTTATTTTTCCAAGAAGCTCAGAGTTTTTGTGTGATGATTCTTTGAAGAGAAACTCAGTTCTGTGGAGAGAATCAACTAATCGATTAATCATCAAGACTCTCATTTCCAGATATCTGATGAAAGAAAGTCCAATAGTATGAAAATAAATGTATAAAGTACATTTATTTTCCACCACTGTGTGTTGTCATTTATGGAACAGTCAAGTCAGCGTGAGTTATTCCGCCTCCCAATCCCTAATAAGATTAGTGGTTCAGAGTCTAAAGTAAAATGCAGATATATGCTATCGATCGTGGTAGAGAGATGAAAGACACCAGGCGGCAAATCGCAGCCTCCCGCTCTGTTTGTGCCAATAAAGCGGCCATACTGCCGTCTCATAAGCCCGGCTCTTAGTTTGATACAGCGGGTTCAGGTGTCACATCCCCGCTCAGGCTCGACGCAACTGCATCTCTGCCCAGCGTGTATTTATCAACCCGCATGGATCCGCTCACCTGAATATCCTCCCATTGACCGTTTAAGCGCCACGCTTTAGTCCAAGTAAAGACTCCTGTACAACAACAACAACAACAACAACAACAACAACAATAACAACAACATGATTATCAGTTGGAGAAAAAGAAGGAGGCTAACTGAGAACACAACCGGCATTTATAGTGCGTGGGTAAAATAAAAAGCAGAGACCGGCGTTGTGTGTGCTTTCAGCACCGCGGACAGCTCCAAGCTCCGTGCTTTGGGCTCAGGGCACCGGAGTCCTGGCTCTGGTCTCCGGGGTTCTGGCTCCAGAATCCGGTAATCGGCGCGATGTCAGCATACATTAACAAAACTGTCACACCGCGTCAGTAGGACAGTCCGCAGACACACGGAGACAACAGTTCAAGCTGCACTCTGCTCGTGGACGTTTTGCATCCCCCCCCGTCATCCCCCTCTCTGTGCTATACCACCGACCCCCTCCCATCCTCGAGCTCCCCCAGCATCACTGAGACAGGGTGGTGGAGGTGGGGGGAGTAGTCGAGCCCACCGCTTCATCACCCAGCCGTGCAATAGAAGTGTCGAAAGGCGGGAGCAGATGTGAGAACACTTCGGCTTTCTCGGTTCCGTGACGAGCGTGTGTCCCCCACCCCTCCCTGTCGGGGGCTGATGTGAACGCACGGGCTCGTTGGCTTCTCTCGTCAGACGATCGCGTCCAAGACCTCGCAGATATTTAATCGTGACGGATCCGTCCTCCCCCCTCCCCCCCACTCCTCTCTCATACCCTCCTCACCCGCTCCCACTCCTGTTTAAGATTCCGCAGTTGACAAGACGGCGCTCTGCTCGCCGCCGCCGCATCCTCCCTTCTCCTGACTTTTTCGCGGAAAAACGGGACCTGGAGGATTTTTTGTTCTATCGGATTCAGCCAAGTTTTTAATCACACGAGGAGTTTACAATGACAGCTACCAAGGAGCAGCCGAATCAGAGGCAGAACCAGCAGTCGCAGCAGGATGAGGTGGGCTATTGGCTTTTCTTTGGACTCGGTTTGCAGGTTTTGCTCCACTTTGTCCATTGCGCTAAACTCAGTCTAGCCTCTGCTCTGCAAGGTCAGTCCGCTCACCATCACGCAGGCAGCAGGCTGCCGCCGACTGTGACAGAGGCGGATCCAAGTTGGGGCTGCACGAGCCGCTGGTGAAACAATCAACCGGGCGCGGAGCTCGTTGTCAGCTGTCAGCACCGGGATCACAGACATGTCGAAAGCCGCGGGCACATGCACTGTCAGTGTGTGTGTGTGTGTGGGGGGGGGGGGGGGGGGAATTGTAAATTCAGCCGGTGCCTCCCGTAAACTGCCCTCGACCCCTTGAAAGAGAACAGTGGTTGGAAAATCACTTTGTATCCAAAAGGGGAATAAAAGGGCACTATGTCTGCGCATTCCCCTCCTAGAAAACCCTCACGGTGACTTCTTAAACCCCTCCCAACTTGACAATCGTGCGCTTGTGTTTTTGCGCCAAACGCCTGTTTGTCCATTACCATCCTCATCGCCATCACTTCTCTCCAAAATGTTCTAAGTGCTCCTCGCGGCGCATGCGACCCCCCCCCCCCCCCACACACACACACACACGGCCAAAGCGCCTTTATTCTTTTTTTTTTTACACTTAACCGATTCAGTGAACGTGTTTCACTGTCGGGCTCTCTTCTGAGAGAGAAAGCCAAATATATCATTGGCTCTCCTAATTGAATTCAGAACCTGTAGCCCGATTGCTCCAGGAAATATAAATAAAAAAACCTCCTCCTCATAATTGAGTTTCCGCCGCCTGGAATATCAGAGGGGCCTCGTGAGACGTGGGGTTGAAATACGAGAGCTCACACAGCTTCCAATAGTCCAGCGCTCAGGCCCCCGGGCCCCTTTAAAATCCATGTTGAGTCTATGTGTTCGCCGACTTAATTAGCGTTGATACTGTACTACTGTGGGCCAGCAGCTGTGAGGAGCTGCTGTTGTCACATTGTGTTGTTTTGATGCAGCTCTTTTTGTGTGTGACTATGGACTCAATGATCTAACGTGTTGGGTGGGAAACAGCTGCAGGTCAACAAAATGTTTAAATGTTTGAAGAGTCAATTACAAAAATCATGAACATTTTAAATATTCAAAGTCCGGCTGCAGTGGATGTTTCATCACTCTGTAGGGCGGTCAGAACATCGGGGATGAGAGCGGTGCACACAGCCTCTCAGACACAATAGTCTGTTAGATGTTGTCATCCTGTATTTTTCCGGTAGCTCCACAAGTCGGTTAGTTATCAGAGAGAACTACTAGAAACCGTTGAGCAGCAGAGTTACGGATTCTGTTCCTGACAGGTCACCATCAATCTAACATGTTCGACAAGATCCCTTTTTCTTGTTCCACCGACTGAACCACAAACTAAAAAAACAAAAAGCTTTCACCAACAATGGACTCAACTGGAGCAAAGCATGCACACCAAGTAAGGAGAAGTGCTGCTCCTCCTCCATGCACACACTAAGGCTCCGTTTTCTCCCCCACCTATTTTATAAAGCTCCCTCAGTGTTTCCCTCTTGTAAATCCCCCTCAGCACCGTCATGCAACTTTGATGCACAGTGAATCTTTGAATATGGATTTATTAGATTTTTCCTAAGAGTGAAGGATATTTGATGATTGAATTCATTATGTATTGACTTGATCAGCTTAGCCAAGAAAGATTCTGAGACAAAATGCATCTTTAATTAATTCTGAGGGTGTCAAACATGACATAAAGAAATGTATGAGTTTTTTGGTAGAACTAGCAGCAGCTGTGCTCTTACTTCCTTTACATGTGTAGTGTATTTTTTAAATAAACTTGTAACGTAGATTTACTTCATTTTCCGGTTGACTCACACAACAAATCTATATAGGGTTAGTTAGGACAATAAGGTTTGGAAGTTACGTGACAAAACGTATGTACAATAAGTCAACATTGATTTGGTTTCCCGCAGGACACGAACAGCGGTCTCCTGGCTGAAGGTGCGTGTTTGACCAAACTGTTGCCGTTCAAGTGGCATTGTGGGTAATGTAGGTACCAGGTTTGGGTTCGGGAACAGATACGCTAATTGGTAAAGCGCTGTAACGACTCAATTGTGTGAAAATCACATGGGCTAATAGCGTCCCGGTGGAGCAGCGGTTAGTAGGGCTGTCGGCTCACAGGCTGAAGGTTCTGGGTTTAAGTTCATCCAACGGAGCCGGACTGTGTTCCAAATGTCTCCTCATGTCTGCGTAGGTTGTCAGGTGTCCTCCCACGGACCACAGACAAGGCCGGTCAGGTGGACTGGAACGTCTAAATGGTTCTCTGCTCAGTGTTTATGTGTCAGACCTGTCCAGGCAGCACAACATAAAGTGTTAGTAGACAATGAATGGATGGCCTTTTTAGAGTCAACCCTAAAAAAAGCCGTAGGAAGAGGTGGAAGATTACTGCTGATGTGACACCACAGACCACACTTTCCCGGTTCCCTCGTGATGAACTTTTAGCGGCAGCTCTGAGTCCTGGAGCACTCTTGGTGGTGAAACTATAGCGTGGCCGATCCCTCTTTACTCTCAATGCTAGAAAAGCCTGTTTGACATTGGCTGGTCTCAAGCTGTGTCACCGCTTCCTGTAACGGCAGACATAATGGCAGCCGAGCGAGGGGTGGACCTCTCCTGCGTGACCCCGCTCCATGCAGTCAGCGAGGGTGGATCGACTCGGCGCCCGGTCAGGCGAGTGTCCCGCCTCGCTTTGTTAATGGAGCTGTTGTGGTGCCCGTGTGCTCGGGGACAAAAGGCAACGCGCTCGGGGAAATGGATGCCTACCTTATTGTGAGTAAGAGGAGCGCTTTCACACGCTGTGATCCTCTGGCCCGCGAAGCTGTAATTCACACTAATGGAGAAAATGTCCAGGACATTGCTGCTGCTGCTGTTTCACAGTGGCCTCAGAGAGACAGAGGGAGCACAGGGACGAAGACAAAGAAAGAGTTGTGAATGATTATAGAGAACAGTGAGAGGAGAAACCGGAGGGGGAGGATTAAGAGAAAGAAATACAGGAGGGAAGCTACAGAGAGGGCAGGTGGTAAAGCGGACATGTAGAAAGGTGTTTATGAGCCACTGATTTAAAGAGGATTGGGATGATGATGGGGAGGGCAAAGTAAGAAGTTGTTAAGGTGAAGAACGGTCGTACAGCCTTGAATGTATCAGCGTTAAATGTATCAGTTGTTATCACTAACTTTACAGAATGAAATCCCAAACAACTATATTGTACTCTCAATGATGTTTAAAATAACTTTAAACCAGGTGGTTAATGTTGTGAATTGAAACCAAACCAAACTACTTGTTTAGTTTTAGTGAAACGTCATGGTTAGGGTTAAAGTGGGTTGTCACGTCATTTAAGCTATGGACATACATTTAAATGAGTGAACGTTGACTTTTGGTTTCATATGGGACACTAACAGCTGTGTCCTGGATGAGAGTGATGCTTTTGTTTGACCCATCCTCCACCCGGATCACCTTCCTGCATCATCATTAATAATGTATTTGGGGTACGTCCAAAAAACAAGGTAATCCGACACAAAACATTTCCCCCCTCAAAATGTAATTCACAATGTTTCATATGGGTCAGTATTTTTCAGGAGACAGTCCAACTAGGAGGTCAAGGAAAGGGCCCGAGCACCTCAGACCTGTGCTCCTGATGACAGCTTCTCCCTGGCTGTTCATCAGCTGATCACATGTCAGATGGAGATGGGAGTGTGAAGTACTGAAAGACTTCGATACACACATTTGTTTTGTAGCTTTATCAACACAAAGTTAATAATGTACCAAAAACAACTCATATGAATGTTTTCTTAACCGCTCAAGCTATACTTAAACATTCATAAACTGTTTTCTTGCAACTTTCGGGCAGCAGAAACAGGGTGAAGACTGAACGCATTGGTTTTGATGTAAAGATTGACGCTTTAAAGTTTGATTAGTTAACAATAAAATAATTGGAGTTAGCTCCTCATCAGAGACCAAGTTTGCTTTTTTATGAACCATAATTACAACCAAACAATATTTGTAACTTGGTCGTTTGGTTGCCTAACCCTAACCCATAGTTTATTTGCCGTTACCATGATCTTTGCTTTGCCAGATTATTTGTCTCTACAAAAAAGTTAAATGACCTAGTTTCATTTCAAAAGAACAAACATCCACAGTAGTCCTGGTTAACCATTGAAACAAACAAAAAATACCATTCTAGTTGACAAAAAGAAAAAATAATCCATTATCAGTGTACACAATACGCATTGCAGGCTTGCAGTTTCCACATCTCACTGTAAGTTGCATATTGAACCATGGTTGACTTCTGAGTCGCGTGTGATGTCACACATGGCACGTTGTGACATCACACGTTGACCTGAGATCTCAGTTGAGCACCGGGAAACGTTCCTCGCTCAGCAGCCGTCCTGAGTCAAAGTCTGCTCAGTGAAGATCAACACACGGAAGAGAAGCACATTGTTCAAGTGGAGGTAGACTTCCTGTTTCCTGAGAGGAGATGGTCAGAAAATAGAATAAAAACATTGATGTTTTCCTGATCCATACGGTCATGGTAAATAGTTTGTTTTCTTTCTCTGTGTTCAGTTCGGAGTCACTTTGCATTCAGGGAAGCGAAAGAAAGAAAGAAAGAAAGAAAGAAAGAAAGAAAGAAAGAAAGAAAGAAAGAAAGAAAGAAAGAAAGAAAGAAAGAAAGAAAAGGAAACGGCTGCTGTAAATACTGTAGCAGCCGATTGGAGTTATTAGTGTGCATGTGGAAAAAGGTCATTCAAATGAATGTTCAGCCCACGTCCGCGCTCTCCTCTCTGATTACTGAGGTATAGTTCACAGAGAAGCACGTTTAGAAAATATCACAAATGTGCTGACACAATTCAGAGGTGGGGGATAATTTATTCACGCTTACTAGACATATGAAATGAGTTCCATTTCCCATCTGCGGATTGGAGTTAGATTGGGATTTGTTTCTTTTCGGTTGATTTTAATACTTTTTACTCTCAGGCTTAATCCGGCGGTTAGAACTCCTGATGAGGCTTTGCTCAAAGACACCTGGCAGGCGGTTGTCGGAGCAGGGGACAGAGCGCCGCTTACACGTCGACGTCTCTGTCCAAAATGTCCCAGCCAGAGTGGTGATTCACACTTGCGACCTTTGTGTCATAAGCTCTCTGTATCCTGAGGCGAGTGGCGCCCCGAATTAACCGACGCTGACACATGTTCCTTCCTCAAAAGGATTAAAAGGCAATTATACAATTTGAGTCACCAGCTGTGGCTCAGACAGGGGACAGACTGCAGTCAGACCTGACATAGCAGGAATTAGGAAGAAGGAACAGTCAGACCCTGTGTGTGTGTGTGTGTGTGTGTGTGTGTGTGTGTGGAACACCTTTACCCACTCAGATACGATGGCTTCAGCAGTAACCAACATAGACTGTATATAAGAAGTGGACGTAGTCACCGTGGCGTCAGCCATCGATGTGAGGACAGATGTTATGAAGCGTTGGACATCTTGTCAGTCGCCATCTTGGTTTTCTTTTTGCAAAGAGAAGTTAAGTTAATAGTTGACTCTAAATCACCTGTAGGTGTGAATGTGAGAGTGAACGGTTGTCTGTCTTTAAGAGTCAAGAGAGGTCGCCTCCTGATGGCCATTTGATAGAATACAAGTTGAAGGCACTCCACTGTTCAGACCTGGAGGTAGCAGCCTGGTAACCACCTTTATTCTTGGAGTAGTGGTGTCTGTTTGAGATTACTGATTGCTCGGCCTCCATTATTGCTGCTTGAAGCTTTCTCAAGAACCGTTCATCCAAATAACTCCACACGCTATCCTATGCTTCCTTGAGTCCTGTGCCTCGTGGGAATTTGTTTGGATGAATAGTTGTTGAGAAAATTAATAAAAAAAACAATCCATAGATTTCCGGTCGACTGCACTACTAAAACATGCAGCGCTGTCTCAAGGGCTCAAACTCAGCATTGCACTTCCTTCGGTCCTCAGAAATGCAGCTAAGAGTGAAGACATATGGATTGACAGATCTCGAGGAAATGACTAATATAAAACAGACAAAGACTCTTCCATTATAGCAAGTTGCTGTCTCTGTGGTAATGTCTCCCCAAACCGGCTTAACAAATATTTGCATTTGTATATGTTTCTTCAGGCCCTTTTCTTCAGCAAAAGCAGTTTTATTCTACTTTCCATTGGCACAGTTTTGCCCCAATATTGAAATTGTTTATTCCATTAATATTGCTCTCATTAATATTGGCATGGTGGCCCCTGCCAGATCTTTACTCATCACTAGTTCATCTTCTCAGCTCAGATGAAGTGCAGGAGTGTTTCTGGCAAACACGTTTTTCTGCACTTCAGGACTTCTAGTAAGCACTGAAGGCAGGCAGATCGATTTCTCTCCCCGGGGTAGATAATCAAAGGCTCATCTGGAAGGGCAGTGATATTGATAGCACTCTATATATAGATAGACCACCACATGTATTTACACTGGGAAAAAAATAACTATAAAAAAAATTGTCTGTAAAAGCACAGGCAGTGTTTCCAGACAGATACCGTCAGGATCACAGCGTAAACAGAGCAGGTTTTTCAGACGAGATGTATTACATTTCAGTAAAGTACGGTGAATGAATGAACAAACTAAATATACGAAAATAATCACTGAGACCTGGGAACATCACATAGCCCGTAAGACAAACAACCAATGAGATAATCAAGGTTAGCCAAACCTATTTGGTACACAATGTAGCAGAATATAAAATATGAAATACACTGCATGTTTCCACTTGGACCAACCAAACTGCCCTAGTTGTGTGCACATGTAATATGACCAACACTTTGTATATGCTCACTTTTGTTCAGTTTCTATGGCTAAACTGTTTGGTTATGTAATGGCACAATGAGAAGGACGACATTCTCGAAGTATGTGGCAGAGTCCCTACCCTCTGCCTATATTTATCGTTTAGTTTTGGACGTTACTGGGCGTCACATCCAAGTGGAAACTACAAAAATGGCGGACACAGTGGCGGACAGTGCTGGAAAGACGCAAATATAGCAAGGCAAAACGATAAAATAAGATAATCCTTTATTAGTCCCGCAGTGTGGAATTTGCAGGATTACAGCAGCAATTAGGTGGACAAAGCTTATTAAAAATTCCAAACAAACGTGAATCTGGTGCTGGCTTTTACTCGCTGGCGAACACCCTAAACCACATATGTCAAACTCAAGGCCCGCGGGCCAGATGTGGCCCGCCACGTCATTTTATGTGGCCCGCGACGGCTTGGAAGGCATGATCACCACCGCGGACCCGTTTTCAGTCGGTCGCGGACCCGTTTTCAGTCGGTCGCGGACCCGGTTCGTCGCGGACTCGTTTTCAGTGGGTTGCGGACCTTTGCATGGGCAATATAAAAATCCTGTGATTTTATTTTGAAGGTAATTTTGAATGCAGTAGAGTGCGTCAATTCACACTCCTCATGCTGCGTTCACAACACACTTGCATGAGTTTACACACGCACTATTTGTGATAGTTCACTTCATTCCCGACCTTTTTATTATGTTTGTGCATGAAAGCACTGCTGAGTCTGTTAAAAAAGGCTGAAGTTATAAAATGATTATGTGTGTTGTATTACTTTGTGTCCTTAAGATGCACTTTGGGGTTTTTAATTGAGTGTAAAAGGGAACATTTCAAACTAGTTTTTTTGTGTTGGCATGTGAGATTCTGTACCATTTCAGGCTCAAACTGCACCATCTTTTCATTAAATCCATTTGAGAAGTTGAGCATGTTCCTTGCTTTGGATCTCGGTTCATTCAGGGGTGATGGATCAGCCAGACCAGTAGAACCACTGCCCCAGACCACATGCATGTTATTATTGGCTAGTTATGTCCTTCTCAACTGTGACAAAAAAACCTTTGAACAAAGTTAATATAACAACGATTGTTTGATCTTTGTCATTGTTATTTTCTTCTGTTTTAAGTTTGATCTTTGATAGAGTAATGTGGGTTTATATATATATATATATATATATATATATATATACATGTATATAAATGCATGTACAATATTGTTACACTTGAATAAACAATACAAAGACAGTTATTTAACAATATGTTCGGTAGTAGTTAAATTCATACAGTGTTACAGTTACAACTGGCCCTTTGAGGGCGACCATGATGCTGAAATGGCCCGCGGTGAAAATGAGTTTGACACCCCTGCCCTAAACCCTCATAGTGTCGGGGGAGGAGGGGCTAATGCTGTGGTTAAACAGCAACCGAACCAATCCTTCTGCTTGTGTTCTTTTTGCCAAATCAAGCTTTGCCGTTGCCCTGTCTCAGCAATTTCTTCCGCCGCAAACTAAAAACAATCAAAAATCATAAAAAATCTTTTTCAAACAGATTCAACCTGATAAATTAGCTTAAGGCATTGAAACATTGATTTACAAACCGTTTCTAAAGCCAGACACACATTGGGTTACTTACATATCATATCATAACCGACTGCATGCCGACCAACAGCTCGATTGTGCCGTCTTTGACGTGCCTTTAAAAACTCTGGCTGTGTCACGGTGCAGCACAGCGTCTAGGGAGGACTCAAAAACTCGTGGTCGACCTCGCCGTTGTCATAGTGTTGTTATAGTGGCGCCTCGAGAGACTAGCCCCGCCCCTGACAAGAACAAGAGATGGGAACGCTCTCCTTGGGGCCATCTGAGAGCTGCCCCACTGCGCGCTTTTTTTAGGACGTTGATCGGCTTCTTATTCCTGCCTTTCCACTTTTTTGGTGGCTCAAGGTGGGGCCAGACCCATGGTCCTCTATTGGCCCCAAGGCACACTTTCCTACAATTCTGTCTCCCACCAAATGATGTTCCTGCACAAGTCATCTGCACTTGCGCCATGACGCACTTTCCATCACGTTTGAGGCTATCTCAATGGCAGCAACTCAATTCAATTCAGTTTATTTTGTCTAGCCCAAAATCACACACTGTGTGTGTGTGTGTGTGTGTGTGTGCGTGCGGTATACTGCTGGACTTTGACTGTCACCATGGCACCAACACAATTAATAAGTACAGGAATAATTCCATGTGACAGTAATCAACTTGTTCTCTCTTTTCTGTCTCCTCTTAATGTCTCACCTTGAAAATCATATTTACAATGGATTTAACAAGAACAAAGGTCCAAGGCACTCTTCTTTCACTACCAACGAGCTCCTTCATTACATTAGGCTGAACTCCCTCGCTCTCTGGAGCTTTTCTTTTATGAAGAAGCTGTACAAGGAATTTGGCTTATTTCTACAGACCGTAGACAAGTAAGACATATTATTGTAGAAAGTATAATGTTGGTTTTGAAAACCTTTCATCCTGTCATGTTTCTATCTTGACACGAGGCATTCTGCCTGTTGGTGTTGTTGCCGTCTATCGAAACAATGTGTTTTTACACTATTGCTTGATGCAAACTACTGTGTTGGGTTCTAAGTGCAGCTTTATGTCTGATTTACACTCCTGTGGCTGTTTTGCCTATGCTTTTCTAGTCTATCAACCACTCAATGCATTTTCACATTACTCATCATTCACCCCATTCATACTGATGGCAAAGGTGCCACCTGCTCATCAGAACTAATTAACATCCATACACCGTAGGCACAGCTATAGGAGTAATTTGGGGTTAAGTGTCTTGCCCAAGGACACATCTACATGGGCTAACGGAGACGGGGATCGAATTGCCGATCCTTTGATTGAAAGACAACCCTGCTCACCACTGATCCGCAGTCGCCGTGTACTTTACTGTATACTGTAGTATTGTGGATAATTGCTTGCTGAAATAAATGTATTTTTATTTGGACAAAGGGTTTTCAAATCGTTTCCCAGGCGGTCTTTGATTTGTGTGATGACTGTGATTCAAAAGTTACATATATTCTTCCAACACAATTCCACAGTTGGAGCGACTGTGGATCAGTGGTTGCTCACAGTTGCTGCGTGTACTGTATAGCATGTAAGTCACTTTGGATAAAAGTGTCAGTGAAATGTAATCTAATGAAAAAAAAACGAGTTGGATGATGGGGAGGATCTCTTGTGTCTGGAAGTGATAAGGTGGTTGTGTACGTGCGAGCAAACTAAACCTGTGGTTGCTCTACCACAAGCTTTTCCGCTGAAGTATCCTTGCCCAGCCCACGCCGCTTAGTACCTGCGGGGGCGGGACATGGCGCATTGCTCCCGGTGCAACTCAGTGCTCGGTTTGCGGTGATGTCGGCACCTGAACATGGACCTCTCTTTGTGTACCATGCTCTGTGGGCGTGACATTTCTCCTCATTCATATCTATACAGAGATTAAAGTGGATACTAGAGCCCACATGTGTTTACAAGAACACAAAGTCCTTCATGAATCTCATAAGCAAGTACACTTTGAGAGCTAAATTGATATATTTAACTTTACAAACATTTTATTTGTAAGCCATGTTTTTAATGACTCATCTTGTTAAATAGTCTTGACCTCAATATTGACCAAAATAATCATGATTTTGATTTTAGCGATGATCTAGCAGCCCTGGTGGAGCAAGAAATCTCAACTTGGAATCATAAACTGCTCACGAGTCATTTTAGGAAAGTGCGTTTTGTAAGGCCCTGATAAACACTGACATCCTGGGCCTCAGATGAGAAAACGCTCAAATGGGTCTCTTTGGAAAGCGACGAAGAACAATCTATCTTGTTATTTAGTATATAGAATGTGTTGTCAAAACTCTACCCGGGTCGGGTCCACTCAAGAGTTCCCTCGTTAACCAGCCTCCTTCCCTCTCCACCTCTCCATCCCCACTAATGCCCTCTCAACCAGCAATTTTATAGCTCAGTGCCCACTGAATCCTCCAATGTCACTCTATAGGTGTTAAAAACCACACATCTCCACTTTTCAACCACACACAGAGAGACAATTTCCGGTCTTCACACAGACACATTCAGCTTCACGTCGATGAGCCTCTGTTGCTATTGCTGTGCTGATGTCAGGTTCTCCTTTCAGTTTTTATTTCTCAAGATACATGAGATTTGTGTTTGAATTGGGAGGAAATGGTTACAATCGTATCCACCGTCTGGAGTGTAATTTGCCAAGAAATGTAGTCAACTGTGTCTAATTGCGTTCAAATCAGAGATTCGACAGCAGGGGACGGACAAAGGCTATGGCGCCCACCGTGTAAATGATATAATATCACATTTAAATATGCAGAGAGAATTCAAAGTAAAGGCTGATTAATGGAATTTACTTTATGTCCTTGTTCCCTTTACATTACATTACATTACATTACATTTCATTTAGCTGACGCTTTTATCCAAAGCGACTTACAATAAGTGCATTCTACGGTTACATACAAGAATCAGAACAATAAGAATCAAGAAGGTACAATTTCGTCCAAAAGTTCAACTACAAAGTGCTATCAGTAAGAGCCATTTCAGTGCTACTAAAGTGCTACATCCTTTATTCAAGGTATAGTCGGAAAAGATATGTTTTTAGTTTGTGACGGAAGATGTAGAGACTTTCTGCTGTTCTGATGTCAATGGGGAGCTCATTCCACCATCGAGGAGCCAGGACAGAGAACAGTCGAGACTTTGTTGAGTGTTTAGCTCGCAGTGACGGAGCTACAAGCCGATTGGCAGAAGCCGAGCGGAGCGCACGAGTTGGGGTGTAAGGTTTTACCATGTCCTGGATGTAGACTGGACCAGATCTGTTCGTAGCACGGTACGCCAGTATCAATGTTTTGAAGCGGATGCGGGCGGCCACCGGTAACCAGTGAAGGTCGCGGAGGAGCGGAGTAGTGTGGGTGAATTTCGGGAGATTAAAGACGAGTCGAGCTGCAGCATTCTGGATGAGCTGCAAAGGTCGGATGGCACCAGCAGGTAGACCCGCCAGGAGGGAGTTACAGTAGTCTAGACGCGAGATGACCAGAGCCTGGACGAGAACCTGTACCGCCTTCTGGGTGAGAAGTGGACGTATTCTCCTGATGTTGTGCAGCATGAATCTACAGGAACGAGTTGTTGCGGTAATGTTGGCAGTCAGGGAGAGTTGACTGTCCAGGGTCACACCGAGGTTCCTGGCAGTCGGGGTCGGGGCCAAGACTGAGTTGTTGAAAGTAATCGTCAGGTCGTGAGTGGGGGAAACTTTTCCTGGAAGGAAAAGTAATTCCGTCTTGTCAGGGTTAATCTTCAGGTGGTGTGTGTACATCCATTGTGAAATGTCGGTCAGACAGGCAGAGATTCGTGCTGCTACCTGTGTTTCCGATTGGGGAAACGAGGGGATCAGTTGGGTGTCATCAGCATAGCTATGGTAGGAAAAGCCATGTGAGCGAATGACGGAGCCAAGAGAGTTGGTGTACAGAGAGAAGAGGAGAGGACCGAGGACGGAGCCTTGAGGGACCCCAGTAGTGAGAGGACAAGACTCAGACACAGATCCTCTCCAGGTTACCCGGTAGGTCCGATCGCTGAGGTAGGATGAGAGGAGGGAGAGCGCAGTGCCTGAGATACCCAGGTCCTGGAGGGAGGAGATGAGGATCTGGTGGTTCACTGTGTCAAAGGCAGCAGAAAGGTCCAGAAGGATAAGGACAGAGGAGAGAGAGGCTTCTCTCGCAGTGTGAAGCTGCTCTGAGACAGCAAGGAGGGCAGTCTCTGTTGAGTGGCCTGCCTTGAATCCAGACTGGTGAGGGTCCAGAAGGTTGTTCTGGTGGAGGAAGGAGGAGACTTGGTTGAAGATAGCTCGCTCCAGGGTTTTGGAAAGAAAGGGAAGGAGAGAGACAGGTCTGTAGTTGTTGACTTCTGACGGGTTGAGAGTGGGTTTCTTCAGGAGAGGGTAAACTCTTGCCTCCTTCAGAGAGTTAGGGAAACAACCAGTTGAGAGGGAGGTGTTAATAAGATGGGTGAGAAAGGGAAGAAGGTCAGGAGCAATAGACTGGAGGATGTGAGATGGGATGGGGTCAAGGAGGCAGGTGGTTGGGCGGGAAGAGGTTACCAAGGTAAGAACTTGATTGGGGGACAGAGGGGTGAAAGAGGAAAGTGAAGAGGAGGCGGATAATGTTAAAGGAGATGTGGTTATGGGAGGGGGATCAGTGAATGAGGAGCGTATGTCATCTATCTTTTTTGTAAAGTAGTCGACAAAGTGGTTCGGTAGAAGGGTGGAGGGAGGAGGAGGACAGGGGGGGTCAAGGAGGTTGGAAAAAATGGAGAAGAGTTTTTTGGGGTTAGAGAAAGAAGATTCAATGCCTTTACATACGGTAGGTGGTTTGAGCTTAAATGCATCCACTTTAATGGTCCAACACACGTGAATACATCTCATTAAATTCTCTACAGACCTTTGTTTGTCTAATAAAACCAGGCGTTACCCAGATTTTGAGCATCATTGACCTCAACGAAGCTAGCATTAGAATTAGCATTAGCACTTTAATACAATAAATGATATTTTGACGTCTTCACGCAAAATTAAGAACTTAAAACTTGAACATAAATCCTGTGCTCCAATCTGTACTGATCCTGCATTTAGAATGAATTAATTGGAATATCAATGACATTATTTGTATTGGCTTACACTACACAGGTATTTATAATTTGGTTGCATAAATTAAAAAGCACAAAAGTATAAACTAAAAAGCACAGCTGTGCCTCATATTGTATATAGTGTCTGCTAAGTTATAATAATTTGTTCCACTAGAAACCACTAGATTTGATTATACCTTACACAACAGTCTCAACAAGTTATAGTCAGTGAAATTGTGAGCCAGTGACAGTTAATTACGCAGGCTATAAAGCTGTGTAATTTACTCAGCTGGAGTTTACCAACCTTAATATGAGCTGGCCAAACAAATTGTTAGAAAAATTCTATTTGACACCAAGTGTAAAATCATCAATGAGGTAATTTATACTTTCAAGAAGGAGCAGAGTTGAAATCACGCACAAGTCCTATTTCAAAGTTGCCGCTCAAAGATCATATCTGAGCCTCTGTCCTTCATACAGTCTGGCAGACAGTAGCAGGAGGGGGTTGGTGAAGGTTTGGACCGGCCCAAACCAGTCTCTTATCTTCCCCAGAAGCAGGCATCATTGTCTTTGTGCGGGGACTCCAGATAAGCAGATGAGTTCTCCTCTCTTAGAAGTACCCGTGGTCAACTTCTTATCAGTATTTGGACTTCCTGGTGCCTGACCCTCCAGGCACGACCTTCAGACCATAAAAGTCAAACATCCTGTGATTTGTATGGTCACAGTCCTGTTGAAAGCATTATTTTTCCAACACAAATAAAAAATGATCTGGCTCACCACGACCTTAAAAATCACACATGTTGTGCATTACGTTTAGGGAACCAAACAACTTGATAACTACCCTTCACCTGCTAACCCCTGCTCCCTACCCTTCACCTGCTAACCCCTGCTCCCTACCCTTCACCTGCTAACCCCTGATCCCTACCCTTCACCTGCTAACCCCTGCTCCCTACCCTTCACCTGCTAACCCCTGCTCCCTACCCTTCACCTGCTAACCCCTGATCCCTACCCTTCACCTGCTAACCCCTGCTCCCTACCCTTCACCTGCTAACCCCTGCTCCCTACCCTTCACCTGCTAACCCCTGCTCCCTACCCTTCACCTGCTAACCCCTGCTCCCTACCCTTCACCTGCTAACCCCTGCTCCCTACCCTTCACCTGTTAACCCCTGCTCTCTACCCTTCACCTGCTAACCCCTGCTCTCTATCCTTCACCTGCTAACCCCTGCTCCCTACCCTTCACCTGTTAACCCCTGCTCCCTACCCTTCACCTGTTAACCCCTGCTCTCTATCCTTCACCTGTTAACCCCTGCTCCCTACCCTTCACCTGCTAACCCCTGCTCCCTACCCTTCACCTGTTAACCCCTGCTCCCTACCCTTCATCTGCTAACCCCTGCTCCCTACCCTTCACCTGTTAACCCCTGCTCCCTACCCTTCACCTGCTAACCCCTGCTCTCTACCCTTCACCTGCTAATCCCTGCTCCCTACCCTTCACCTGCTAACCCCTGCTCTCTACCCTTCACCTGCTAACCCCTGCTCCCTACCCTTCACCTGCTAACCCCTGCTCCCTACCCTCCACTACAGGACTCATTCCAAATAGCTTCTCCTGTTTTATTTTTTAATTGATGTCTTGATGCTTTTCTAATCGTTCCCTTTTTAATTTTGTTGTATGTAAAGCGTCTTTGAGTGGCTTGAAAGCGCTATAGAAAATTAAAATGTTATTATTATTATTATTACACATATGTAATAACTAAATTATACTTTTCTCTGAATCCCTGAGAGGACATCAACATCAAGCTACTGCAAATACAGGCCTCTTATTTATAGAGATACACCCAATTTAAATTCACATCAAATAGATACTTACCTTAAATGCTTCTGCCCTCCAGTACTAAATGTATACGGGGAAAATGAGCATGCGGATCACTTCTTGCCAGAGTCAGGGATTGTTGGCCTCGCACAATGAATGCTCGGCATCTCTTTTTTGGCCACAGTCCACATATTGAGCACACCTTTCCAGACTATTGAGGAGAATCAAATATCTAGACTTTTTAAAGCTTCAGAAGAAAATCAATGGGGCGTCTGAATTGCCTGAGCTGAATGGCCTTACCTCTGCCTTGACCATTTTGCCCTCTGTATTTTTAACTCTGTTTGAAGGTCTCTTCTACTTCCATTGCTTCTCTCTATTGTTTCACTGACATTGGCTTAACAGGGTGTTAGGCTGAGTTTGCTGGGGTCACACTGACTGATGGTTGGGGAGTCATTCTTCGATATCATTGCATCATTTTTAAATATGACTGTTAAATGCTTATCCCAGAGGAGGGGGTGCAAGGCAACTGTTTATCTAATTGAGCGAAGTGTATTTTGTCATCCTCCAACAACTGTACTGCATACACAGAGACTCAGAGCTAGTTTTTTGCTGCACACAGAAACAGAATAAGTGTAGAATCATAAACTGTATAACAAGTGGACGTAGTTATCGTGACGTTCCCCATTGGTTTGGGGACTGCGTTATGAAGCCTCGATTCCAGCGATTTCTGTGAAAATCCAAACCATTGAGAGTTCAATAAAATAAATTAAATCTGTGTGGCAAAATACCTTGTTTGAGCACAGTCCCTGCTTTTCCAGAGACTAATGTCTCTGTTGCTCCTGCATTCTAATGTCAGCGTTCACATTGATATACATTGATACCATTACAACGCTGTGTGAGTCAACGACCTAGTGTATCTGAAACCAATATGGCAGGGACGGTGACTAATTGAGAATTATCCCGCATGGACCAAAGGCCAATAGTAGTGTCCTTCAGGCCAAGGCTGATAATGCTAAATACAATTTGCTGACAAGATGTAGCTAAGCCTGCCGTTTCCTATTAGCCAGTGGATCAATTTCAGATGTTAAGCCTCACGACCCCAGCGTAGCTTTGGCTGTGGCTGTCAATGAATCACGAAGCAGTGAGAAATGGTATTTCATGGGTAAACAAAAATAAGGCAGTACAGATGGAATTTTTTTTTTCTCCTTCTCTGACCCGCTGCCATTGTTCAAATGGCTTCGGCTGCTGCCGAAATGCTGCTTGTCATTTGTCACACTCCCTCCAAGGTCAGAGTCCAGGCGACGTCTCTATAAATAACCTGACACTTTCGACAGCAGGCTCGTTGCATGTACGTCTGCGCACAAAACACACACGCTTGCACAGAAAGCCAGTGGGGAATACGCTTATTAGCTGGGGTTTGATGAAGATGGCCGGGGTCTTAATCAAACATCTCAAAGGCAGCATTAGCATTCTAATTTACAAAATGTCTTATCATTCTCAGACTGTCCCTCTGAGAAAATTACCCACCAACAAGCATAATAAGTACAGGAGAGTGTGTAGGGGATGAGTAGGCGCTGAGAGATATTGGAAATATAACAGTTTTTTTTTTTACATAAAAATATCGTCTATGTCTGTACATGCTTAATTGACTGTGTTACAATAACCACCATTGATAAATTGATAGTCAATTAAACTTACTTAATAGTTAGTTTAGCTTTAACAAACATTTACATGTATTCCTAATTTTTGTGTTATGTTGTCATTAACAGCAGAATCACAGATGATGAAGAGACCATAGCAGTCACATTCTGATGTCAATAAATGGTAATTGGATAGCACTAAAAGCACTTTTTGTGGTTAAGTGTTTCGCTCAAGGACACATTGACCTGGACTGGAGGAGTAGGGGATCGAACCACCGATCTTCTGAGGAACAGTGAACTATTAACAGATCATATTTTATCTTTGTCATATGTGTATATTAACATATCATATGAGTTCAAGTATTACAATCAGCTGTTGTAACTTTGTAACAGTAATCCAGACAGTTTGTAAACCAAATGAATATAACAAATAATTAATATAGCATATCAAGTGTCATAATGTATCAATGTAACAAGACACTTGTGAAACAACATACAATATCAAAACACTTATAATTACCAATTATTATTATTATTTAATTGTTTGTTGACAGTAGAATAACCATGAACTAAAGTTTTATGAACTACCAACTTACTATTATGAATGATGGTTATTATGAAGTGTTACCTTCAAGGCTTTCCAGTGGAAGGGAAGCCATGCAACAAAGATGACATTTTTTCGTGACAAATAATCACCCTAATCACACAGAGACGCGCTAGAAACGTGTTGTCAGATTTGAACTGTACACCACTGAAATGTTCCGTTTCACTGAAGAATACTCACAGTACAGAAGAGAAGCAGCGTGGCCCGTTTATTGACACTTTTAACAACAGTATCACGGTACACTGCCAAATCCAGACTGATCATAAAATATAATAGAATACAGCATAAGTTCTATAAATATAATGTAAAGTACATTTTTCCGCTTCCCTTCGATTGTGCTTTCTCTCTACTTTTATTGAAGGCTTCCTGTGATGTGAGTCGTTGGTATTTTTTATCGTATGGTTGTTTTCTCTCGTTTTGAAGGCAATCCTTACCATTTCAAAGACAGATGATGTGATTATGGAAAATGGCCTCCGATAGCACACAACTAAGCCATGTGATTGCCAAGGGAATGCTTTAAGGCGATTTAGGAAGGATTTCCTCCATCGCCTGCTTTTCTGATTTAAATGTCTTCCAGACATTGATTATTGAACATGTTATGGAATAACCTCGCCACGATTGACACAGTCAACTGAATTTGTTTGGGAAAATAGCATAATTTGAATTATGCAATGTATACTTCAAGATCCTTTTACTAGTCATTGCAACTACCACTCCCAGTGTGAAGACAGTTATAGCATGTCCTCTGAGTCACCCTGATGGCACCATCATCACTGTTCACTCAGCTAGACCCCCAACAACAAATGTGTCCTATTACTTTCTGTGGTCTACTTGACCTGATGAATAATTGATTGTATTGATTGAGTGTGATGGCATTTGTTCCAGAGAGTCAGGTGGAATTACAGCCGGAGTCAGTGTAATTAAATGTGGGATCTAATTGTTGTCTGGGGTTGAATAAATAAATAATAACTGATGGAAGTCAAAAAAGAGGCATTACACATTCAGGAATGCAGAATTCACTTTTGTTCAGGATACTCAGCAGAAGCACTATCATTATTTACCTTTAATTGTTGTAACCCACATAACATACTCACCAAGAGGGGGGCATCCATGTCCCCCAAAAACATTTTAGGGTTTTATGATTCAATTCTGCAGCACTGTTATGCTCTTATGTTGCTGTCTTCATGAGTGTACCACTGTATAGCAGCGGTGTCTTATGCCTATGATTTATGTTCATATGACCTTTTTACTAAATAATTTGGCATTATTATTGCTTTCCGTTCGTTTCATCATGTGTATCTGTACACTTTTGATCTCCAATCCCTGTAATTATGTTGTTTGTGTATGACAAACCTTGGGAAATATAGTCGATTGTTGCTGCATATTTCCCAAGGTTTATCTTCGGCATATAGAAACATAAATCTGTGCCTGTTTCTCCGTGTGGTGAGAGTCAGTGTGAAACCATCGGCAGGGATGGGAAGAAAAAAAAGCTTTACTGTGACTTCACATCCGAAGTGAGACATCAGTGGTGTGTTAGCGCTTCTGAAACCTAAATCCGTTTGAGACACACCAACTTCTCTCAGCCACACAGCTCCTGAGGAGCTTATAGCAGCCCGTTCACCAGGCTGACTAATATCAGAAATTCAATAAATACAAAAGAAAGAGTGTATACGTTTTTTAATAATTGCTGTATTCATTTCACCGTGATCAATAACAGGAAACAAAACATATAGATGGGTGATTTCAACGTGTGCCTGTGGAGATTAACTTCATGAGAAGGGCGAAAAACAGACATTGATTCTGAGCATAAAAGCCACAGAAGCAGGTGTTTTGAAGACCACTTAGAGCAATGTTAGAATTATTTTAGCCAATGGTCTTCTGCTCAAGTTTAGCCTACCAACATATTTTAAAGTGGCAACCAACTGTTGCAACCTCCTGACTGTTTTTACCAAAATGACACAAAAAACTACCCTGGTGTTATTTTTAAATTGAGACATAGAGGAAGTTAAGTGCAGACTGAAACCAATTTGATCTCTTTGTTGTCACTGTGATTCAGGGCCCGATTAGCCTAGCTTAACACTCAATTGGCTTAGTTGCATTATCTCGCCAGCTAGCAAGCTAAAATGAACATGTCTTTGAACAACTACATTGTCAACATTGCACATAGTGTCTTGTTAGCGTCTCAACTTGCTTCACGGTACTGTGTTGACACGAGTCAGACGGGTTTTGTTCAGAATTACAAAAGTGGCCTAGCTGGACGAAGACATAAAATTGTTTCTGAATTTGCTAGCTAGCAGTGCTAACAAAGTCTAAACATGTCTTGAAGCATTTTCTGTACTGAACAAAGAGAGATACAAATTAGAGATCTACTTCCTGTTCAGGGGTCTGACCAGCATGTCCCATAATTTGCTACTTTCTAGTTCTGGCTTTAAGGATACATAAACTGATTTGTGCTTGGTCAGTAGGTTGGTTTATGCTACTTTCAAGTTGCCCGTACTGTAAACACAAAGGGTCCTGTTGACCCAAAGCAACGTCTGGCATAGCTAAATTAAATTAAATCCTAAACTACTGAACGCCACTGTATTGAGTGTCCTTGTAGCAACATGCTCTGAGTGAACAGGAGTAACAGTGTATATGTCTTCTTGAAAAGTAAGGAGATCTGGTCTGCGCTGCCTTTGTCACGGATTGAAGGAATATCAAAGTGTGCCAACTTGGTTCGGTCTATGCCTCCATGTTGTTGTATGTTGTTGTGTACATTTTGAATATGTCTGTTGATTGTCTGATTTGCGTTCCGTATTCAAATACTTGTGACAAAAACAACAGTTCTAAAAAATATATTGATGTGTGATGCAGGAAAAAAATGCCCCCAGTGTTTAAAGGCCTTTACTCTGACATTTTGCTATCACATTTAGACATATGCAATCTTGCAATCACTGTGTAAATGGCATGGAATCTTAAGCACCTTGGCAAAGACTCTTGACTTGCACAGCTACAGTATATAGTAGCTATACACAGCGTTGGCTGACAGCTGGAAATTCCTGCACATAATACAGGTCTGAATTTATAGATGGCTGAGCACATAACCAGTCCAATAACTGTGAGGTTACTTGTATGGTATTGCATATGGTTAAGAGTGGAGGTGAAAAATGGGTGGATAAAGGAAAAGACCATTGTCTTGTACTTTTGTTTTCAAGGAAGGCGCAGGCTTTCTCATCCTTACTGGCCAGACTGTGAGTGTCCCTCTGTAGCACTTACTTGCACTGTTATGTGAAGTAAATTAACACCATTTGAAAGAAAATGATATGCTGATAGATAATCAAATAGAAAAATAGATAGTAGAGGAAAAACTAAATACTCTTAGGGTACTGATGTATTATAGTTAGGTTGGGTGTTGCCAAATGTGTTGTAGGGATGATCTGTTTTTTCTTTCTTGAGAAATAATGATGTGCTTAACCATTTAAAGGGCACTAATTGAAATACTTTGTGAGGGAAAGTACCATATATGGCTACAAAGGGCCTACATACAGCATTTTGAAGGTCCAGTGTGTAAAACTGCAGGGTTTGCACACTGTATGCAGAAATGGATTACAATTTTCATAATAATGTAGTATAATAACATAAAACCGAGAATCGTGTTTTTGTTATGTTAGAATGAGCCGTTTACATCTACACATTGAGCCCTCTTCACGGAGTCCGCCATGTCTCTGCAGTCAAAAAACCAAACACAGGCTTTAGTGACAGCCTTTTTTGACCTGGAGGCCACCGTAGTAATACGGCCTAGGATGGCCTCTGAGCAAAGCGAATGGCTTTACTATGGAGCTATCTTGGACAAAAGAGGTGAACCAGTTGGCTGCAACCTGCAAACACACTGATGCCACTACATCTCACACACTGGCCCTTTTATGTACGAGAGTAAAGCTCCTGGATATATTCGTTATTTATTTGTTTGTCATGAGGATTTCGTCTGAAACAATGTCTGCAACTCTTACCAGTTCAATTTTGTAAAAAGCTCATGAAGCAAGCTTCTTGGCAGCAGAATGATTACAGCTCATGCCATATAACTGCGACATTACGGAGACCTGTGTTGCCTTTTAATAGCCCTTCTCTCTCTCCCCCTCCCACATTTATACTCTGTTGTCTGCAAAAAAAATTATATTTCCAAAGAAAAATATAGCTCACCAAGGCCTCAGCTTGTCCTCTAGTCTACATGGATTTAGAGATGAAATAAAGACATGTATTAACTTATGATGAGGGTGCAATGATCTAGATAAAGGATTGCTGTCTCATTTCTCCTAATAGGTTTGTCAGATTTATAATAATGGTAATGGAGGGACTCAGCAGGTCAAAATTCTCTTAGTGGTTCTATCATTGCTCGTAATTGAGTTAATAAACTGAGGCTGATGATTCAAATTTTGCTAAATAGGAAATTTGGGGGAAAAAAACGAGATAGAGAGAAAATGTAAAAGAGAGGGACTACGAATCTCATGCATGGAGGCACAAAGGCAATTTAGAGTTGCTGTCAGTTTTCAAGGACACGTCAGCTTTTTGTGGTATTAATGAAATGAGCAGCGGCCCAAGCCCTGATAATAAAGTGGTCTTATGAGTCCGGCGGGGGCTGTGGATAACATAACACTGCATCCATGTACTGTGTGTCTGCGATTATGGTGGCCGTAAAATTCAATGTACTCTAATGCTTCGTGTCCAACTGCTCAGTACAAGAAAGTTTGTAGAAAATTAGCACCAAACAGCTAAAGTTCTGTTCCTATGGTCTATGAGAATCAAGATGCAGGAGTGGGTTGGTGGTCAGTGAACACTGTATTTCACCGGCAGGGTTCTGTGGGTAATTGAGGGCAGGAGGAACTGCTGGGAGGAGAAATTTATAAGGGGAGGCTTAATGCATCTTATCAGAGGCAGCAGATGTGGTGGAAGACACCGTTTAAGACCCTCTAATACCAGGACTCAGAGATGGAGTTGGAGGCAAAAGCTTTCGCAAACTCTCCTGGATAGCTATTTCACTGTAGATAATATCACACTCAGTGTACTTTGCGGTCAGTCAGATAACTAGAGCCAAATCTTTCTGCAGCCAGTTGGACAGATGGAGCCCTTGAATGCAAATGGCTGCTGTATTCCTCACCTGCCAAACATAATCTGTCTGAGGGTCACAACATCATCAGCACCGTAGTTCTCCATGGCGCTTGTGAAACTGTGGTAACGTGAGCCTCCGAGTGTATAACCTCATCACCAACAGCTGCCGTCTTGACTTCCGTTGCTCCTAAAGTTGCACCAACCAAGTCTTTGGGCAGTCAGTTTGAGCTCTTGAATGCAAATGGTAGCTCTATACCTGACCTGCCAATCAAAAAAGTGTGACTCTTTGCCCCAGCAGAAAGTATCAAGGTATGTTTTCCACCCGTCAGAATGTCTGACTCAAAGGATGCGTTGGTCGAGCAATGATAGAACCATGCAAATACTAAGCACTCCAGCAGCGATAGAGCAAGTTTCATATTTCCGGCTTACAGTGTGGCTCATGCAAAGCCCTTCATAGCAATTCCATCACCTTCAACGTGCAGGGATAGAATTGAAAATACAATGCCTCAATGTGACCCTTGTTAATAGAAAATTGTGAGCAGCACTGTGTGCTGCAGTTGTGTGCAATATGTGATCATCAGGATGGTTGTGTGTTGCCGAGCCTCTCAGTGGTTTAGCATTCCTATTCACTTCTGAGCAAATATCTAGCTTTTTACATTTCATTTTGGTGTCAACAATCAAGTTGGTAAACATCTAAACTGTCAAACTTCAGCAATGTAAAAAGACTAATTTGTACTTAAGACTTTGTATTGGCTGTTCCACTCTCACCTCCATGTTTCTCATTCTGCAGGATCTGGGTGGGGGGAGTCCTCCTCAGAGGAACTGGAAAGGGATTGCCATCGCCCTGCTGGTCATCTTGGTGGTCTGCTCCCTAATCACCATGTCTGTCATCCTCCTCACACCAGGTAACACTCAGCTGTGATTGTGCCCTGCTTCAGTAGTCCCGTGATTTGCTCTGGTTCAAGTGTCCTCGTTTTACATGTGTTTTTACGTGCTCCGGTGGCCGTTGTTGCTGCACCTTCCAAGACTCTCCCAGCCCAAAAGTTCACAAGACATAACATGCAATGTCATTCCATGCAAAAATAACTATTAACTTAATATCTGCTCTCATCAAGATTTCCTAAAAGGTGCACTGTGTTATCCCTAGCCACGTGCTTCCGAGAAATAGGAAGCAGCATTTCACTGTGAAGGGCAAGAATATGCAAAATCCAAGTCAACTGATGAAACTTCTCTGGTTACAATCTTCATGCGTGCAGTGGGATTAAAGATTAAATGCGTTATAATAGTTTATTCAATGGATTAAATCCAAAGTGGTAGAAACGAGGAAACAACACACGTCTCCGTCTCGTGCTCCCCATTGACAAAAGGTCTGTCCATCTCCCGTAACTTTGGCTCGCTTTACTCTTGACAAAGCAGCCTCCCGCCGATGAGGACGAGGCGTTTTCTCGTTTCAGCCACTTTGGATTTTATTCAATAAACAAACACATGAAGCATATATGTATTATTGACCAGTCTTTGGAGGGTATACTTCTCCGTCCTCTCATGTTGGACTCAGGACACACTGGATACTACAGTGACTCACTATTGCCTCAAGAGGTACAGGTGGTATTACAAGACACCACAGGCCGGGGCTATCTGGTTTGCGTGTTTATTTCAGTTAATATCTCTACAATACAATACATATACGTCTTTTACATTTTACATTTGACATTGACATTTTTAACACTGTTGGCTCTGTTTTAAACCAACATTCCGGCCAGATCTCACACATTGCACCTTTAAAATGTATCAAATAGCCATGTGATACGAAAGCTGTTGATCCACAGAAAATTATCACTACCGCTAACTTCAGCTCTACCAAGCATTTTTGCTACCTTTAGCTCATTGTTTTGGTTTTAGGGTCAAAGTCTGTTCTAATCAAAGTGTGAAGCTTGTGCATATGCTACCAAGTGACCAAAACAAAACATGCAGATTTAAGTATTTCATATTTCTTTAAAAGGATAAACATGTTTAAAATTGTTGATTGCTAAATGCAGAAGTATCAGTATGTTTCAGTCCACCAAACGGCTGCAGAGGATGAGTTTGGTAGAATATCAGTAGATGACAGACTTGATCAACACAGTAAATGAAGAGTAATGGATTTTCTCCACCACCTCTCTCCACTGCTGATGTGTGTCTGGTTTTATATGAACAATGGATCAAATGATTGTGCCACAGATAATCACCATCTGTACAAAAATGTCAGCTTCTTTCAGCTCAGTGTTCGGGGTGTATGGACCCTCAGTTTTAATCTTCGGTACAGTCGCACTGCCCCCAGCAACACTGTTTCAAGCTGTTTTGAGTGAAAAACCTTTGATTATCCCGCTCTACCTGAGCAGCACCAAACGACACAAAAGGATCATGAACATAGGCATACATTTGTCAGGTTGCTAGAAACACAACTCCAAATCAATGTTGCTCTGTCTGTGGGACGTGTACAGTTTGTTGTTGTTAACCATATTGACTTGAAAAAGCAATATTATGTCATATGTAAGTGATATGTTCTGCCCCCAAGTAGCAAAGAAAAAAAATCCACTGCCCAAAAACTATTAAAAAAGCTAGATGTAGTCACAGTGACATCATCCATTGGTTTGTGGACTACGGTTTTGAAGTCTCAAGTTCAGCATTTTGGCTGTTGCCATCTTGATTTTAAGCTATTGCCATATTCTATTTGCAACCAGAAGTAACAGGAGAGAATGGAGCTGAGTACAACCAGACGGCAACCTCGGTTCTGAAAAGTGAAGCCAATGTGAAAGTGTTCAGGTGGGGATACCTTGTGATTGACAGGTGTCTACCACCACGAAAGCAGTATATGGTGTCTCTACATCACTCCTTTGCAGTCCACATATGGTCACTTACGTTCACTGGTTGCAAAAAGCCAAGATGGAAACTTCCAAAACGCTATACCTGAGGCTTCAAAATGGCAGGCCGGTGATGTCTACGTCCAATTCTTACACAGTCAATGAGTACAACTGAACTTAGATCTTGAAACTTTATGTATCACAAAACATTCATTATTCTTTGAATACATTAATATACACTGTATGCTTCCAAACTGATGAAAGGAAAGCCCCAATGTCCAGATAAAAAACCATCACATTCCACTGTCCATGCAGTGCACTCTCCCCTGGTGTGTTCCACGCTTGGTTACACTTTCATTGCCTCCATAAACAAACATGCTGTGTGGAGTTATCAAGGAAAGCCAATGTGGCTGACATTCAAAATGACTTGGCCCTGTTATTCTCACAATGCTCACAATCAGCAGCTGTCCTATTCAGGAGGAGCTTTCAATTGGCACCTCATCTTCCTGCTAAAGAAATAAACTTTCATAATTAAAAATGAAGCATTTCCAGGGGCAACAGTTGAATAACTTAAGGCATTTCTATCCCAGTAATGCTCTTATTAATTAATATGTGAAATGTCATTTTGTGAAAATAATATTTTCTGTGTGCTTCTTTTTCATTTCCATGGATTTCTTTGTGTGTGTACGTACCTTGAGGTAAATCTGGATTAAAAGGACAATCAACACATCTGTCTGCCAAACAAATATGAACCACTTACTGAACTTGAAAACGGTATAGCCACTGAAAATAGTGGATTTCAATTTTAGTTTTGTGCAGGTTGCAGGAGTAAACTGATATTGTTATCCATTTAAACTAAACCTTAAAGCTACATCCATCAGATGTTGGCCACTAGGTGGCAGACTTATTTAAGCTTTGTTTCCAATGCAGGTCCACTATTCATGTTCCTCAGCTTTGGTCTCCTCCAACGCTTGATAAAAATATCCTGAGCTTGCGAGATGTTTAATGGAAGATGTTAGCTGTTAACATTGCGTGGTGTGATTGGTTGCATACAGTGGGTATACATGATCTTATTTCATGAAAACGGCTGTCTACTTGATTAAAAACTGAAGTGTATACATGCAGGAAGTCAAACCAAAACAAAAAGCTAAAAAGAAGTTAGTTGCTGTGTACAAGTGCAGAGTTGCGTGATGTTTCTCTCTAGGTGTGTCACTATAAGGGACCCCTGTCACATTATTTGATTTATTGTTGCTATACAACTATTGATTAATGGGGCTTTAAGTTCCAAGCTGGTGAGCGAGACAACAAGGGAAAGGACCCGTATGCCATTGAGCGGAGCCCACAGGAACAGTTCAGTGATTTCTTGCAGAAGTGAAGATGCATGAGTTAACAAGCAGAGGCACAAGGTCTGAACAGAAGAGGTTGATGCTATAATGTAAACAGGAAGACGTGCAGTCCAGCAGGCAGGTATTGATACAGGTTCAAGTGTAGGTTCCAGGTCGTCTTTAATCACAAAGAAGTAAGATGTCGCTGTTGGACTTAATTAGAGGAGCCAGATTGTTCAGTTTTAAAAGAGTAAAAAAAAACTGGACTAACCATTGTTGATTGGAAGAAGAAATATGTGTAACACATGTGTTTACCCAGGGTGCTCTAAGACTATGTTGTACGTTTTAAGGGTCAACTTTGTTTTTTAATGCCAGTAAATCATAGAAATAGAAACAGAAATGTGGTGGAAGTGAATCCCACGGTCAGCTATTGCTGGAGACGGATTTCAAACTGTGTGCATGCTGTAAAAACTAATCGGCTTGCCAGATAGAACCAATGTTTTAATAATAATGTTCAACACCATCTCTTACATAAAATGTAAGGCCACTAACAATGAATGGCTTGTTTTTTCAGCTGACAGCCAAGCTGGAAGCGACACCAAACTGGCCGTGGAGGATCTGTTCAAGCCTGAGTTCAAGGTCCATGACCCGGAGGCCAAATGGATCAATGGTGAGTAATCCACCACATTCACTGTTAGCGGCTGGGATCCCGAGCAGTCCGGTTGATTCCTTCAGCCACATATGGAAATAAGATGGGCCCTGAAACGAATGGAAATGCACAATGTATTTTTATACATCGGCCTTTGGCCTCCAGGAGAGTTGATAGGAAGGCATTTTGATTCTAATGAGGCTTCATTGTGTTCTCATGGCAAACAAAGCTGCCACCACCATGTTCCACGGACTGACAAGATCAGCACACATGTGGCATAGTCGTTATTACGGTTGAGTTATACAGCGGCTTGAGTGACAGCCCGATAAACTGACTGCATCCCCTGTCCCCTTCTTCATATTGCTCTTCATACAAAACACACCTTGACACGTAGTTGACATGAACGACATCTCCAGGAGTTCTGACTGTTCTGTGCGAGAGCAAACAACAGCCGAGGGATGACACGTCTCTCTGCTGCCTCTCCTGCTTTGCAATTGAGGATCGCTGCAACAGCGAGCCGGCAGTTCATCCCTGAACAAGGCGGGCATATTTCAGCCGGGCCTTACGTTGCATGTAGTTATGCAAATTCAGATGCTGGGATTCATTTTCCCTCGCCTTATTTACATTGTATTGATCCCTTATTTGCCAGAAGGGGATCATATGTTAAGCCTGGAAGGCTTTGGGCTGGAAATAAACCACATCAAGTGAAGTGCAAGAGAATCTGATTATGGTTGGCCGAGGGGGAGGGAGAAGATAACGATACCTCCGAGGGAAAGGGCTGGACAGGATTGCGGCGTTCCCGCATTGCTCTCCGTCTGGCTCCTTTCCTCAGGATTAGTGTGTTTGTTTTGGCTTTCCTCTCTGTTGCCCATCGACTGCGTGCCTCTCTCTCCACACCCGCGGGCAAGGGCAAGAGGCGAGGCCTTTCCGTCCATCAATATTTCATTCCCGGGTGACATTTCTCCACTATCTTTTGCAGCTCCATCTCATTCTCCGAGCTGACCTCAGGCTAGACAGAGGGAGCGCCGATGTTGTGCGACGAGGCGGCCAGAAAAGTCAGCTTTATAGGGTGGTTTGTGGATGGATGGGGCAAAATAAACCCCAGACAAATGGGAGAAGATAACGGACAGACGGGCGAGAGAGGAAAGATTGATTACGAGGATTTGGAGCAAAAATTAGATTTTTTTTTTTTTCCCAAGTCAGAGGCTTTGGAGGTTTTGGCTTGAAAGTCTTTCATCTCTGTCTCCAATAGAGATAATCTGAACGGGTATATTGTGTCATCTAATGAGTAGTCAAGAGCAAATAGGGTGCAGTAGTATGAAATTCATATGATTTACACAGAAACAATTGAACAAATCATACATATTGTGAATTCAAAGTGATATTGAGAAAAATCCGACATGCAGCACCCACACATAGATTGGCAATCGAATCCGGCTCCTAAGATCAAGTAGTACCTATTATTTTTTTCCCTTTGTCTACACATAATGAACCAACTACTGGTATGAACAGAACAGGTATAAACATCTGGGGACTCATTCATAGTTAAATGAGCGCCCATATAAAGTTTCACAATCTGACATTAGTTAAATGGGCTGCATCATTACATTTGCTGCTAAGTGCACTGCGATCCATCAGGTACATCGCAATCTCTTTGGTAATTGCGCCACTTTTGCACAGGACATTGTCTCTTGGAAATGCCTCACCTCTTCAACACGGATGATGATGACGACTATATCCAACCAATTAACTGTAGTCTGGACTGGTTAATGCGCATCTGCTGATTGGACCATGCACCATTAAATCAATCACACCACAGATGCGGTTACATTGTGAAAAGTTCTGTGTTTGCTCTCAACCTGAAATGCATTTGTTTACAGAGTGTCACTGCATTGGTGTCTGACATTTCTGCAGTGTGACATGAAATTCATTGTCATTCTGATCTGGGTATGGCTGTTAATGACGAAGATCTGTGCGGGGATTGTAGTGAGACAGCTGTCGGGAACATGTACAAGAAATGACGTGCAGCAGCTTCTCCAGCTGTTGTGAGTGCATATCTGTGTGTGTGTGTGTGTGTTTTTCACACCGATGCACGTGACTGAGACAGTGACATTCAGCCGCCGCCGCGTGATTCGGTGAGCGTCTCTTTCCATCAGTATTGTCGGCGGCTCCCCACGCAGGATGGGCACCCTCAGCCTGTCATTGACAATCTGCTGAGAGAAGGGCATCATATTGTGTTCACATTGGCCCAGGCAGCAGAAAATAACATACCAGTTGGCTCACTTAAGCTCTCAAAGCCAGAAACGGTTCTCTCAATAGACAGTTGGGGAAGTGGGGTAACATTTTTCTCTCTTTTTTCTCTCTGTACTACAAAGACCTTTACTTCAAACATAACACATCCAGTGAAACATTACCCCGCTGCTTTCATAGCCAATGAACCTACTTGGAGCATTAGGGGGGGGGTGACTGTGGCTCACTGGTTAGCAGGTCTGACTGTCAATCAGAAGATCGGTGGTTCAAATCCCGGCTCAGTCAATACGTGTTGTTGTGTCCTTGAGCAAGACATTTAACCCTAATTGCTCACCGTTGCTGTGACACAAACTATGCATGCAACATGCGGAATCTGACAACATCCCAAACCTGGCAGTGAAAATTACTCGGACAGCCTTTCCTCCAACATACCTGCTGTTGAAGCCTGAAGGTGCATTCACATTGAGCATACATTGAATTTCAGAGGCGGTGCATGTAGAGTCCATCCAAAGGTGAGCTAATACAAATTCCCCCGTGGACTAGCAAATTGAAGCTAAGCCCAGGATAAAATATTTCAACTTGAGCTAAAAAAAAAATGTTAATCCTCCTGTGACTGCATGACTCAACTTCATAAATGTTTGGAGCAGAGAGGGAAAAAATGAGAGAAACTTGGGGGAAGAAAATAGTCAGAGGGGTAGTTTTAAGATCAGTCCGAGATGAGATGTTGAACAGGAACACACAGTCAGGGCTAATATTGCTAGCTTGCTACAGCTAGAGGATGTACAGCTCACTCTAAACTGTAAAAACACATATTTATGAATACTGTCACAGTTCCACCATTACACTGTCTTGCAAAAATAATAACAATTGTCCAGAAAAACCTGGACACTCTACAGAGGTATCCTCTGTTTTCTCTGGAACAATATACCTGTTACACCTCTCCAGATGTGCAGACAAAAGGTCATTCCAAGCTGTATGCTTGTGACTGCAGAGAGTCTTCTGGAAATATTGTAATATTAGAATGGGGACTTTACACTAACTTTATATCTCAAACCAGAGATGGGGACTTGGACTCAAGTTGAACTTAAGTCTTAGAAACAGTGACTTTTCATTGTTGTTGTCCCATATCACATTGTTTTAAGTGATCATAAGACAAATAGCTTACTAATGCTGACACTGTTTGCTAATAGATGAAGGAGTGAGGATACAGTACATGCTTTGAATTCCTCAGATACAACTATGCAGTGATCTATGCAGAACGGATGGCATTTACTCAAGCCCTTCAGACTTGAGACTCGACTTAGACTCAAGCCCAAAGACTTGAGACTCGACTTAGACTCAAGCCCTTCAGACTTGAGACTCGACTTAGACTCAAGCCCTTCAGACTTGAGACTCGACTTAGACTCAAGCCCAAAGACTTGAGACTCGACTTAGACTCAAGCCCAAAGACTTGAGACTCGACTTAGACTCAAGCCCAAAGACTTGAGACTTGACTTTGGACGTGGGTTGATGGTGTCTTGATTTTGAATGTTTCTGCTGAACTGAAGTCTGAAGTGTTCCTTTATGTGTCCAGAAAATTAAACTTCTCAATGTGTATAAACTATTTAAAAAAGCTAAAATGCATCATCGCACAGAAACGTTGCCTCTTTACAGATACGTGGTTCTCATTGGTTGCTACAGATGACGTTACAAACATATAATGATCTTATAGAGTATGATACATTGCTGTAGATTAAAGAAGCAAACAGTTAATATAATGCATCACATATGCTAATGCAGCAGTAATACTGATGTCATTTTTTATAGATAAACTGTATACCTTCTATGGTAATGGGCATTTATATAACACCTTTCCAGTCTTCTGGCTCAACGCAAAGCTTCACTACTTGTTACCATTCACCCCTTCACACACACTTTTCCATTAGAGGCTGCCATACGAGGTGCCACCTGCAAATCCATTCATTCACACACACTCACACACTGATGGCTCAGTCTTCAGGGGGAATTTGGGGTTCAGTCACTTGTCCAAGGACACTTTGACAGACAGACATGAGGATCAGGGGATTGAACTGCCGCTCTTGCAATTAGTGGACGACCTGCTCTCCCCCCCGCAGTCTCCCATTATAATCAGCCTATTCCACCTTTTCATCCCCCTCTCCAAAGAAAGACATTAACTTCAACTGCAGCTGTTGGCGTTTCATTTTTATGAACTGTTTGGTCGTTTCAAGAGCGCATGCGTGTGCCACCACAGCACCAGGTAGACATGGCTGTCCATAGCCGTTCTTTGGATTAGATCACAGGAAAATCAGCAGCTCAATTCACATTCTCAGCCACAATCTGACGGCTGGCCGAGCTGTGGTGAAGAAAAAAAACCATAAACAGTTCGACAGTAAATTGCTGTTATCACATTCTTCTGCTGCAGAGAGTGTTTTTTTACGGTGCTCACTTTAAATCTCAGAGTAACATATTGGAGGGACAAGCTATTATTATTATACACAAGTTATTTTGTGTAGTCACTGCTCGATTGGAAGCCAATCACGGCCCAATATGCAGCAAACACAATGGGATGTGTAAGCTGGAGACCTCCAATTCTGAGAGTGATTATTTTAGTGAAGCATAAGAACATTTTCATATTTACCCTGTTTTGCTTTTGGACTGTGTGGATAATTTAATTGTTTTGGTAGCAAAAGAAAACACGTAAGAGACACATTATGATTCAAAACAGAGTATTTTGATACATCTGAAATCAGTTTTGTCCCTTTTGTTCACATTTATCCTGAATCTACTAGATCCATTTTTCAAATATTATTAACTTTAAGTTTGGTTTATGTTGTTGTTTGGATTTAATAATTAATTTATGAAAGGCATCCTCTGAAAGTAGAATGCAAAATGACAAAATAAAATAATATAGAAGAATGTATTTACAAATGTATTTTAGAGGGTATAAATCCATTTTAGGACCAGGTTGAAACAAACATAGTTTTAAGATACAAAGTCTGTTCACATGAGTATTTAGCTGTGCTTGTACCTCCCAATTCATACTGATCACTGCTCACCGTTGGTCAGCTGCACGGCCTGGCCTGTCAAATCTATTTATTTCTCTACCTGAAAACAGGTTTGTTGCTGACAGAGTGATAAATCCCTGCTGGACTGTTTGGCTGTATAATTTAACTGAGCACTGAGCAGTTCCTGTAAATAAAGACATGTAATTATGTGAAAACTAAACTAGGTGCTGCTGAAAAGCTCAGCTACATAAACTAAGTGTTTGAGGGAATGCAGTGCATTAGTGTGGTAGATTTCATTTTCTGTAGTAGATGGAACCAATACAGTATCTCCTTCACGTGTTATCCGTCTTAATGACTCTTTATGAAATGTGCTCTGCATCGCTAACAATTGTAAAGGTATGTACAATTGAATATTTGCTTTGTACCAGAGAGTAAGAAAGCCTTAAACATTATCTTTAACAGCCATCAGAGGGCGACTCCTCTGGTTGTATAGAAGTCTATAAGAAACATGAGTTTATGTCTCAATCTCTAGTTTCAAGTCTTCTTCAATACAGCATGATGTTCATTTAGTAAATTATGGTCATTTAGAGTCAAACCCCCATAAAGCAGGGGGTGCTAGAGCGCAGGGTTACTTTGTACCACGTAGTTGTCCATTTTAGGAGTTGCCCGTGTTTTCGTACTTGAACTTTAACACTAACACAGTGTGTTTTCAGTTCATGAAAGACCAATGTTAGTCGCCTTGGTTGTACTCAGCTCCACGTCTTGTGTCACCTCTGATTGCGGAAAAAAAACACGATGGTGACAGACAAAATGCAGAACTCAAGGCTTCAAAACTGTATTCAACAAACTAATGGGTGTCGCCAAAGGGAGCAATCCACTTCTTTTATAGGGTCTTTTTTACTAGTACTCTTTCCAAGCTAAGTGGTCTTTTCTAACCAAGGATACTTATTATTCCCTTAGTACCGTATCCTCTCACATGTACGAATGTAATATCTATCTGACGATACCTCAGAATAATACATATACATTTACATTTCAAGCTGAGTCATGGCTCTCCTAATACGTGATGACTTTACAAGCTTTATTATTAACAGGTGAAATGTCAGACTGGATAATGATGCTTGAAGGTGTATATGCAGTAATGGAAGGTGACACCTACTGAAAGAGGCTCAAATCTTCGGTCAAGTGCCTTGTGTCCTTGACGATGATGAATGCTTTTCTGCTCAGGCCTAATTAATGACATAAAACGACTAATGCTGGTTCAGCTAATGAAAAATACAGATTTTCATCCAACACATCATCTGCCTCACTCCCCCACTCAGTGCATCATCCCTGCTCATATTCTCGGTCATATCTGAATAGTCCAGTGTTTTTCTAATGTGCATGTCTTCACATTCTGGAGAAAATGTATTTTACAAAGACTGCATCATATAAACTGTTTTGATATTTGATTTGTGTGTGCTTTGGTTTCCGAAGTGAGGGCTTCAGGATCCGTTGTGGCCTTGGGGCTTCGGCAAGTTGTGATGGAAATGTATTTCCCTTCTCTGAAATTTTAAACCAAAAGGATATTTCGATTAATTTAGAAAACAATTGGCAGATTAATCAATATTGAATACAATGTGGATGGTTTCCCCTAAAACATGCAAAGGAGTCCTAACCAGCCACAGGTGAAGCAGCCTATATTTGGCCTAACAGGCAACCCAGGGCACAACAGTCAAATGTCCCATTCACAAAGCTTTTGCAGTGAAAACATGGTGATATCCAACTTAATCTCACAGAAATAACCATGGCCTCTTGGCTGTGCATTACGTGGTGGTGGCACGATTTTGTAAATAACGTGTCTCTACCATGGATACAATTCTTCAAAGGAAATAGGTAGCACAACTTCAGATCATGGTTTGGGTGAAAAGACCTACATTTGCTATGGAACTTAGGTGGCCTATAACTTCAAGATACCGTCTTGTTGTTTCATACGGGACACAGACACTGATTTCCTGAGTGAAAGTCCTGTGTTTGATCAATATGTCCGCCCCGAACTCCTCCTTACATGGACTTTGATTATATTGTTTCCATGGTGCCGGCACTGTAATCAGGTCGAGGCCATTTCACGTATTTCTGTGAGATAAGGCTTTAATAACTGAAGGCAATGTATACACATATATCAACATTTAATTTTCTTGTTAGGATTTTGGCAGCTGGACAATAAGATCTTACAGGGTAGATCAAACTGAAACTATATGAAACTCCATGGGATACCGGAAATAATATTTTGAGAGCATTGTGAAGGAGATGTGTTCTCAGCCCTTAGTGGAAAGTACACCCTTTAGCTTGCCTGAGCAGGTCCACTGCAGCACAGGAAATGAGAACCGTTCTCTCTGAAGCTCATCTGTATCGGCACACGAGATGCAGCATATGACGTCGTCATGATCTCTGCCACCAATGTTCCCCTCGGGTGAGCCACTTACCTTGGCACTGACACATCCCATTACTCTCACTGTGGGGCAATATATGGTGAATCATTGTTTCTCTTCCACACCTTTTATTCTGAATCAGGGATTTGGCATGCGGTACGAAGCTCTCAGCCAGAATGCCGATGAACGGTCTGTGACCCAAGCTGCAGGTCGGTGGGGTGTGGATGTGCTGACACACTCCACTATGCTGGTGGGTATCCTCCGGTTGTGTGGACAGATAGTGTGCACATGGAGCTACAAAGCAAGGACTCTCTTTCTGGTGGTACGTGTATCTTGAGGAACACGAGGGTGGATTGCTGGGGATCTGAGAACGTGCAGTGTTGAAGTTGGTGCAAGTTGGGACATGCTACAGTCTGGATATACAGTGGGGGCTTTGCAGGGCCGAGCATTTTGTCCAATAAGTGTAAACTGCACAGTGATTGCATGTCAATGCCAGATCAGCCTGATGAAATGACCACAACCACTTCACAGCGCATTCGGTGGATGAAGGCACGTAATGTGTTAAAATTGCGTTCTGGCAATATGGATGGCCAGTCTCTGGCCCGTCTCTTGCTTGATTTAATTGGCTGCTTGGGGCAAGTGTGAAGAATATTTAGAAGGGAATTAATCTTGTATGCGCTAGAACCGCTAGAAAACGCGGCATGTAAACCTAAATAGCATGTAAATAGCACATTACATGCCACCGCCTCGTAGCGCATTGTTATTGCGAAGAGGTCGTGGGTATTTCATGTAATTCTGTGGGATCACGTCGTGCCACATCTGGTTCTAAACAGACTTGTTTTCTTCAGCAGATGACCGATCACTCCGCCGTTCAGCTCAGTTGGTCTTCTCGTGTTGAGCCATCAACCCACCTTGATTTTCTTTCGTTTTCTCTAATTGGCTGCATGATTACGTCAATTAATCTCTATTCCCCCGCCACTCAGCGTGGTGGCAGTTGGACTAAAAGATCGGCCACGTTGCTGTCAGCTGCCAACGATCTGCAGACTGGTTTGCTACATATGGATCGCCAGCAAGGAAAATGAGTCTTGAAAAAAAGCAAATTGCATTCTTTTTTAGACTGCTTTTCCACATGCATGCCTTTGCACCTTCATTCTCAGGGGTTAATTAGGAATTGCATGCTCTGGTGCCTCCCATTAATTAACATTAGAGACTTCCCAAGTTGTGCTGGGAACTGCCGCTAAAGCACGAGTGCAGGAAAGACTGCTTGTGTGTGTGTGTGTGTGTGTGTGTTGGTCCTAGCTGTCATTAAAATGCATGTAGCACATGCACAGGACTGTTAGAGCGTGTAGGTTGTTAATGGCTGCATGCTACTGCCCGGCAGCTCCGGAGCTGAGAGCCGCTGGACAGCTATGAGTACACAGACAGATAGACGTGTCGATGTGCCTTCTCTGTCTGTCCGTCCTCTCATGGACAAAACATTGTGGTTGGGGAAACCATCCTCATTTGTAGATCGGCCCTCCGTTAAGCCTTCCGTTTCTCACACTCGTCTCCATCTTCCAATATGCTGCTGTTAGCGCATCCTATTTGTGAGGCTCCCGACATGGCCATTAGCATCGGCCAGAGCAGTGAGGGACGCTGATTAAAAGGGAGAGATTGTTCCTTCTGTGCACACTCATCGTGTGGGATTGTTAACAGAAACTGTGTCAATTGAGCCCCTGAGTGAGTAAAACCTCACCATTGTTCATAGCCTCAATATAATAATGTAATACATGATAGCCTTTCCATGGGAGTAGCTTTTCACATTAATTATTACATTTTGTTAAAACATAAATCAAAAAGTGTATTCATTGCAAAAAAGCAATGTGTTTAATTTATTTTAATTCACGAACATGTTGTAAAGTTTCGAAATTAGCAAAACTAAAATCAGTTTTTCCTCAAAATAAATACAGTTTGGAGTTATTTTGTCAACACAGAAATAATACCAATAGAAAGTAAATGTTCATAATCACGACAACGTATAATAACTAGGTTTATAAAGTATTATACGTGGACATAATCATTATAAATTCAGCCATTCATAATGCTTCACACCGCCTTGCCTATGTGACACAGCGTCTGAAAGAAGGATGTGGAGCCTGGGTCACACAGCACATTATAACTAGCAGAACTTTAGCCAGTTATAAAGACAGAGAGAACTGCTCTCACGATCAGATTAAACATTTTTAAAGTTTCTGAAACAGAATCACGTCTTACATCCCTGTGTATTAGAAAATAGTTACTTCAAACACTAGCGTTGACGAATATCCGTGGGAGGCCAGTAGTGCAGACACTCCACAGGGAGAGGATATGATGAAAGAAAGATGATTTCCAGGGAAGGTATTTCCCTTCTTTTGAACAACAGCAGTCCATTACTTAAGCAGTGATAACCACTAACAAGCTGCCACTTAGCGAGGTCTATGCTATCAAAACAGCACCGAGGGACGGACTGCGAGGTCAGGCTTCACAGTCGTGTAAGCTTCATCATCTGCATCATGAGATAACTCAACCACAAAAAAAAGTGGACAAATAGCTTCCAAAATAGAAAATCATAACGGTGCTGTCAGGTAGACGTTGTGTCGCGGTGCATGCCGTTAACGCTGGAAAAGAATAGAGTGTGAAACACTGGTGCAATAAAGTGTCTCTGGAGAGAGAGAGAGAGTGTGTGTGCATGTGTGTGAGAGACAGAGGGAAAGAGAGCATGACGGCTGAAAAGTAGTTCTCGTCCATTGATTTCCAACTAACAGAAAATAGGGATTATCAGTGTCAATCAGCGACACCAATCCTATCGTTGGGAGGGAAGGCCCACTCCTGTACGCTGTTATTCCATAATGATCAACTGAAGCATGGGAAGCTGATGGGAAACAGGCAACTAAAGGAATTAACACTCAGGTTTTTCTTTGTTTTGTTTCATCCAAATTTTTGTGGAACGGTTGTTTTTGTCATGCGTGCTTTTTCACAAAACGCAAATAGTATGCAGCGAAACAGCAATATCAGTTTTTCGGAGCTTTTGCAACGCAATGAAGTCAACAACCAATCATAGTCTGTCGAATGTAGATATGCAAGACTTGCACTATAGTTAAATAATTAAATAATAATCTGGTGATTGAATGAGACTTTACCTCGTTTATGAGAGTCTGAGTGGGCGACCGTGGCTCAGTGGAGATCAGGGTCGTCCTTCAATCAAAGGGTTGACGGTTCAATGTCAATGTGTCCTTGGGCAAGACACTTAACTTCAAATTGTCCTGCAGGCTGTTCCATTGGTGTATGAATGTGTGTGAATGGTGAAATAGTCCTGATGGACAGGTGGCACATTGCATGGTAGCTCCTCCCATCAGTGTATGAATGGGTGAATGATGACATGTGGTGTTAAAGTCGGAAGACTAGAAAAGAGATGTACAAGTACAGTCCATTTATTATTTACCAAGATTCAATTGTGGCCATAATCTGGCCTTTGGTAAAATGTATAAATTGTCAATTATTCTTTAATGTTCTATACGTCACAGCTAAACTAAGCATGTCACATAAACACGCTACTGGTGTGAGATTAGTTAACCAAAGATGCACATGGTCTTACCTCATCCTCTTTTCATTATCCACCTTTTTTATCAAGAGTCAAGATGGCTTTAATCCCTACCTAACTAAACGGTTGAAGGTCATCTCTGCAAGCATCTTATTACACATTTAGTATTTTTTGGTAGGCAGTGACCTTTAGTGGCCACAGTAATTATGACGGGACTAAGGGAGGAGGTGACGGAGTGTAACGAGAGACAAAATCTACGCACTTTCACCCAGGAGGCCGCTGTTCAAATCCAAAAATCCATATTGACTTATTTGAACCCTATTCTGGTGTTGGTACTCTCCAATGGTTATATGGTATATGTTGTTTTCTGGAGTCATTAGTCAATAACCTATCCTAGTCGTTTAGCCGCTTTTATCAGGAGGTACTGGTTTTGGCGGTCGCCTCGCCTAATGGACGATCTAATGTGATCACATCATATCGGATCTCTGCGTTGGTCTAGGTCGGCCGTGGCTATATCTGCCCAGGTTTGAAGACACTAAATAAATAGAACATATGAAAGGGGCCTTTGTCTCAGCTTCTTGGATGACCAGGAAGTGAATAACAGGAGGTACAACATAGTATCTGCCAATTAAGATCCAAACACACGTGTTTTATGTTCTTTGTATTGGAGTAATACAATTATTTATTATCCTCGTGATACAACATTTCTGGCATGGGTATTCCCTCTTACATATTCTTTTCATCAATTATGTTCATCTCTCTCTTCTTTAACTTAAAATATATTGATGCTGCCAGTTATTTAGCAGTCTTATATTCACATTAAAGGCCCATGTTGTCACTTAAGTCTCATTAGACCTCATGTTGCAGGTGGAGCTATGCTGAGAATAGCATGAGGCCACCATGCTGCATGTTCAGTCCTGAGAGGAATCAATCAGCTAGAAGCATTAGAGTAAACTGTGTGGGTGTACTGCGGGCGTGCAGGGCCTTTACTATTAAATCATTATAAAAATGACACATTTACAATGATACATAGTTCTGATCCAAATACTGCACGTTGTGATAATAAGATGGAGTGTGTTTGCCCCGATGACGAGCCATTGTAATTGTTAAAGACCATTCGATGGGATTCTATCAAAAGTGGGTATTGATTGGCTCACGCCTGCCTGCGGAGGGAAGACGGTGATATATTGGATGAAGAAGAACAAATCTTAGCAGCAGGCCTGCAGAGGGTTAAAAAGTCCATTCACACACAGAGGAAAAGGGGTATTTCTGACCCATCTCAGCAGCTATATGGCCACATAGCTCTCTGTGAGTATGTATTCTACTGTTCACATGGTTCTGCCTCACCGGATCTATACACTTCTAAAATTTGTAATTTTAAGGTTGAATGGCAGAACTTTAAATATTCAGATTTTCTCAAAAGGCTTTTTTCCCATCTGACTGTGAAATGGCTTAGTGCCTCCAGGTTTGCTATCTCGTAGGCTAGTTGAGGCTGTAGTGAAATCTTTTTATAGCATTTTGTTTGAGGGTGGAGAGAAATACTGGATGTATTATTCCCTTTATTCTGAATCCATTCAAAAATAAATAAATAATAAAATAGGAGAAAGGAGGCTTCAAAATTTGCAGGTGCGTCACAAATGAAAGTGAAATACAGTTTGCGTCCGAATGATTTGGACAGGAATAAATTAGACTTTGGATGAATAAAAACACACATACTGTTTTCCTTTCCAGACACATTTAAAAAGAATAACCCTGTGTCTGGTGTTTGATGAGGAAGAGACAGACGCACAATTAAATGGACATCCATACAGTTATTAATGTAGAGATGTACAGTAGTAATGGCCCTGACATTTATTAGTGTACAATGTATACTACAGTACAATTAGGGGTAATTTATAAATGTTATGCAACATAGGATAATATAAAGCTTAAATGATTAGCTGATTTATCCGTTGTTACTACTCAGATACTACAAGAAAGATCGGTTTGTGTTAATTTTGGCGATTACTGTGGACAAAAGTAGTGTTTCAGACCACCAGGGTCCTTTTAGAAAACGAGAGAACCAGTCCCGGTTCTGGTTCTCTCCGGCCCCCCTTACGTCCAGCGGGCCCGGCAACATAGACTGTATGTAAAAATTAGTCATTGTGACGTCACCCACTGGTGTGTGGATTGTCGTTTTGACCATCACCATGTTGTTTGTTCGCAACCAATGAACAGAAGGGACCATATTTTCAATGTGAAGGAGTGACGCAGAGACTCTGTAAGCGGCAGAGACCTGTCAATCACAGTAGCCCCGCCTAAAAGCATACCCTGCTTTATGGTCTGTTTGACTCTGAATTACCATAATTTACTAAATTTGAAACTTGAAACTAGAGATTGAGACATAAACTCATGTTTACAATGTTTATTGAGGGAATACATCAAGAGAGAAGTAGAGTCATTTCTATAGACTTCTATACAACCAGAGGAGTCGCCCCCTGCTGGTCAGTACCCCCGGTGTAGCTTTAGGCTCGTCGACCTCGTTGGCTTGTTTACGACCAGATTTCTTGCCCCCTTCAGACTCTGTTATAAGGACGTTGCCCAGATCTCAGCAATTAGTGAGTGCAAGAAATGTCGGCCAAAGCTGCAAAAACGAGAGCCAAGTTGACTCAGTCCAGAATTATCTTTTAAAGCTACAAGAGCTGTCAGAATAGACCTCAGAGCTGCAGGTACTGTTCTGTCACTGTGGACTCTCTCTCTCCTTCATAGTCCATAATGGCCGTCACCACACTGACAACAGCTCTTAAACCTCTCAACACACACTCGCTCTGCAAATGTACTTTTTCATTTCTTGCTGCCCTATGGTGTACTCCTTGCGATGCATCATCAGGGAGACTATTAATGTAACCTTTTGTGTTGTCACTTTTGATAGAGAGGAAAATGTTTGGAAAAAGCAACCACCGGCTGTGTTTTTGTTGGATTTGTTTTTTTGGCCAGCAAGGACATAAACATCCATCCATCCATCCATTATCTGAACCGCTTATCCTCTTTAGGGTCGCGGGGCGCTGGATTTGTTTTTTTGGCCAGCAAGGACATAAACATAAAAAGTTATTATTTTACTACATGCGTTAATCTTCCTGAGGGAGGAGCCGATGCTTGCTCATTCAGAAAATGATCTTCCTTGTCAGATTGACTTTGACGCTCACGTGCTTCAATGTAGCACACGTAGCTACACGTTCAAAGAGAGTACTTCATTGACGTCTATCTTGGCACGCCGACTATGGTATGGTGAAAGTCTCAACTCCAAAGATATGTCTTTTTTATTTTGGAGATGAACTGTCCCTTTAAGTAGCAAAATCTATAATTCTTAACCTTGGAAGAAGCAGATCAGAACACGCCAAAGAAGGATTTATTTTGTAATAGTCATTATGGTTCATCTAGGAAAGCAAGCAAATCAAATTGGAATTCCCACCCGTCTACCTTCTACCAGAAGTGTGACAAATAAAGCATTTTCATGAAAGAAAAATGGGGGTGGGTTTAAAGTGAGCCAATCTCATGTAATCCTCAGAGATTGAAGAACAATGCGACCTCCTACAGTTTGTTCATACATTGGCATGCATGCTCTGTGAAATCCTCCCAAAAATACATCTAACATCTTTATTTGTGAATATGAAAAGGTTTCATATTAATTTGTGAATATGAACAAAATGTCATTGGACAGGACACCACTTAGCCGTCTGGTTGCAGTGTGATCCTAGTCGAGATCCACTTTGCACACAGGTCTCGGTGCTGCTGCCCCCCCTGGGTCATAAGGGCCAATGCATTATGGAGTGGCATTCATATCCCATCTATAACCTGCAGCACCCTGCCATGGGGCTGTGACATTTCACTTCATTAAGTCCTCAGTTCATTTGATGTTCTGGTCCCAGATACAGGGCCGGTGTGAAAGGATGGCGCTTGACGATGAATTAAACATGGCGGGTTTAAATATAGACTTCTTGGGACAAAGGCGGCAGTATAGTTTCTCATTCCCCAGCCCTCTCACGTCCTCTGACATCATCGCCTGACTGACGGCTGATGGAGACGCATTTTAAATGGTATTCTCTTTTGCTTACTGGCAACAAATCCCACGAAAAGACCAAAACCGATAATATATTGATGCAACTAACAACTGTTGTGTGATGTGTGAACCTGCAATTTCAGCAGCTGTCTCTCCATTGTTGTCCAAAAACACATCAGTGAGCCACACTGTTGCACCAGCGGACATATTCCTTCATTGCCATGAGCATACATGACTCAACCCCACACATGCTGCTGTAAATACCACTGCACCGAATGCGTAGGAATCCCTAGTCCCTAACAAATGCACATATGACTTCTGATTTAGTACTGTTTGCCAAAATCTAAAGAGCCCAGCTGTATTAGGACATTATTTATTATTTTAGAAACCAATGATACAATATATTTTTAAGCCATATTCAAAGATAATAATAAGGAATACATGGGAGTGGGGTTGATACAGTCAGACTGAAATGTTGGTGTCTTCAAAAAATAAAGTATATCATGGCATCAGCCCTATCCTATTCACTGGTAATAACTGACTTATTGGCCAAGTTTTAAAGACAATAATATTACCTTATGAAGTTGATATGTTCAAACAGTTTCCTATTTAAAAATATGGCTGACAAGGAGCACCATAACCACTAATTAATTCATTTGGAGTGGTTTCCCCCCTACACGTTGAATGTGAGCCCAATCTGAATCTTTTTTTTTTGTTTGGTCTCATCAGCCACTGAGAAACATATCTGGCTCTTTAGCTGCTAAACGCTCCACTTTGTTCTCAAACCAGATGCTAATTGTGTCTATATGCAGTTTTCTGCTGAGCATGTCGCGTACAGTGGGTTTATCTTGTTTGTCAAATTCAGCGGCCTGCTGCGAATGGAAAAGATGGATGAGCCCGGTGAGGCTGAGCCAACAGTAAGATGTCTGGCTGTCGGAGCAAAGAGACACTAATACACTATAACGGCTGGTAGACGATTCTCTGTGAGTTCATCACTTTGAGCCCTTTCTCATTACACAATGTCACCTGATTCATGACCATTTTTATTATGGAAATATAGATTAGTGCAGCTTGAAGAATGTGAATTATTATACTTTATTTTCAAATAGATGTTCAAATGGGGGATACAATCTAATGCAGTATATTATTGAGTGTCGCAGCACCTTAAACTGCTGCAGTGATTATTCTTAACAGTTTGTGTCTTCAGTCTTCCAGAGGGAACTATGGGGTTAACTGGCATATTGGACTGCAACATAATGTGCATCTTATATTACTAATAACATGACTGGGGGACTCCTGCCCTTGATTAACACATTCAATAATGTGCACCGTGTCAGCGACACTTGCTTAGCAATACAAACCACATGTGGATGGTATCGGGCTTGCGCGTAGAGCCGAGCCGTCGATGAAGAGAAATCAATAAGAGGAATCAATGAACGGCAGTTACTCAGCTCCATATTTCAGAAAGCTTTAAAACACATTCTGAAGCACCTTTCCTACTGGGCAAAAAACAACCGAACACCCACTAACATCAGAACGCTCTCTTCAGTGGGAATGGTTACAATCGGCATTCCTTCCTGGGACTAATGACTTCAGTAGAAAACACAACAGCTGGGTGGGCACACTAAATGCCCCCCTCTTCAAGCCTTTTCTTTGCCATCTCAGCCACAAATTCAGTCTGGGAAAAAGAAAACAGGATGGCAAACTCACCTACTGCCAATGGGAAAGGACTCTATCACCCCTTTTTAACAGGGTTTTCCAACGTAAAAAAAAACCCAAACCCCTTTCAGTCATTATTTACCACACAGCTCGTCTCAGAAACCTTTAAGCGCCTCTCAGCCACTTAAGCAAATAAAAGGTAGCGCTTGCTTACAAGATACCAATTAAAGTGAGTCTGTGAAGCGTGACAGTGCCACCTGTCCATCTCCAGAAAGTGGTTGTTGCATTCCTTGGGTACAAGTAGAAAAATCCACATAACCAGCTCTCATACGCCTCCAGCCATCCACTTTGCAGACCCTGCTTTTCCCCAATGCACTGAAATAGAAAAGTAGCTGCAGAGACATGTGCAGGAAGGGTTTGTGTGGTTACACACAGAATATAGAGCTTTTCTTATTCGTAGTATGGCTCAGTGAGAATTATTTTGATCTCAAGAAGGATGACGGATGGCGTCACCATAATGAAAGAAAAATCACATGATGTTAACAAAAAGAACAGCAGACAGCTGGTTTTGAATTAAAGTTAATCTGTGTCTGTCTTTTGAAACGTACTCGAGGCGCATTGAAACCTCACAGGTTTCCAGGGTGGCAGACTCACGGACATATTTCTCATTTCATGTGTATCCCTGCATTGTTACTGGTATAATTACGTTTTTCATTGTGTTTTCCAATGATTTCCCAGTTTACACCCTTCCAATGTTGTCACATTAGGTAGTGAGCGTAAGAGGAGTAAAGGTTACATGTGCGTCTTGTAGAGACGATGCATCCAATCCGATCTAATTACACTGTAATCTTTTTTAAATTTTGCTTATTTGAGACCAAGACGTGCAAAGTGCCTATTCACGCCTAACCTTGTTGGTTTGGTTAAAACTAACCCGAGTGCAGTTATTGACAGCCTAGTAGTAACCAAACAATAGGACTGAGACTGCTTTAAATGGAGGGTCTAGGTCCTGTAGAGAAACTACAGCATGTTATAATACAGCAGTAATTGTTTAGTTCAGAAAGTGATCTGATATTCAGTCAGTAGAAGTGTAAATCAATCCAAAGCCAGAACTGATCGTATCCCCACATTTAAATGGGCATACGATCAGTCCGTATCACAGTTTTTAGTCAAGTATCAGATCAGCACAATGCAGATGTTTTTTGTTGTGGTTTTGTTATAAGAGCTGGTATCCAATGCTTACGACTTAGTTATTTTGCAGCTGTCCCAAAAATGATTCCACCTCGTTTAAACAACTCTATTTATGTCTTGTTAAAAACGACATTTTACAAGCTATCATTTAAACACATCATGTTAACGTTATAATTTACCTTTGCCAAATACTAATTTCAACTGAATAGAGCTTGAATGCATCATAATGTAACTATTGTAACCTCATTAGTTATCCTCCTGCTGATTTCATACAGATTTGTTGTTCACAATATCACATTAAGGACCGGTTACTAGCATTAATGCTGATGCCCCAATTGTATATGTTTACTATATATAAATGTGTTGCCTTTACGGCATTTTCAATTTCGTTTGTTTAATAGTTGTTTATTTAAAGATATAGTTATTAGTAAATCATTTTCTTGTTAGTGTCATGTTATGACGTCACTTCCAGTCCAGCCACTTCCGGTGTAGCCACTTCCGGTGTAGTCACTTCCGGTTCTGGTGTAGTCACTTCCTGTTCTGGTTATATTGCGTCCGACCACAGTACTTCAGGTTGAACAAACATTTGTCAATGGACCGCATGCTCCATCCGCTCACACCACGTGAAACCATCCTAAAACAACACTGTGAGTAATGTCTTGTATAAATATGAAATGTATATTTATATACTCATGTTTCTAAATTGTGAAAATGTAATATTTAAGAATATGCACTGAATGTTCGTATTGTTTGTTTGCAGTTTTCACCACAGCATGATTGAAAGAGAAGAGTACAGTAAATGGTGAAACATAATTCCGACTCTGTCTTGATTGATTGCGACGGTTTAACTCAGTGTTTAGGCAGAGTTTCAACACTCTGCATGAGAGCATTACAATAAACTTTATTTCACAATGTGCCATTTATCCGCTTTTACCCTCCCCCCTTCTTCTAAAATGATTTGCCTTGACTTAAGTTTCAGTGATATGACTTATGTCTATCCATCCATCGAAGTCGCTAGGGCGCTGGAGCCGGCTGACAATGGGCCAAGGCAGAATACACCCTGAACAGGTCGCCAGACTTTGGCAGTGCTGACATATAGAGACAGACGAACACACACAAGCCGGAGAACCGAGAGAGAACCCACGTTGACACTGGGAAAACATTCAAGTTCCACATGGAAGTGGAGCTTAAATGTCATTATGTTGAAATACCTTTCTTTAGGTTGTCATTTCGCACAACTCTTTTTCTGTACACGTGATGTAACTGCATTTGGAGAGTTCCAGTGAGGTGATCTAGTGATGAAAGACCTTGAGGTAATGGAAATGTCCCCGTTGGAGGCACAGGGGAAAAAGCAGGTTGGAGGCAGAACTGCTGACTGCACCAAACAATGCAGCATCCAGGTGCAGGCCCCTTTGAAGAGTACTCTGCTGCTTCCCTGAGGTGGAACAGTTACATTATTCTCCAGAGAAGCGTGTGTCATGTTCACCTGCTTTTGTTGCTGACAATGTTTTAGAGGATGGTGATGGTGAGGAAGAGGAGAACAATGTGATCGGGAGGATATGCAGAGTGCATGTATAGCTGATGATGGGTGAATAACAACGCTCTGGATATTTCAGTCGGGGATTCTCCCTTTCCCACACAAAATAATTTAATATTTCATAAGGCTACTCGCACACAGCTGTAGTGTGCCCATTGTTAATGGAAAGCAATTCGCACTGCATCACATTCTCAGCTTGCATGTCCAGTGGTGTCAGAAATGGGGTGGGACTGGAGTGCTCGGGACACACAGAAGGCCCTTGAAACTGGTGGTCCGCATTCTTTGCACAGCCATAAATAATCTGCAGTTCTGATGAAAATTAAGTGTGTCATCATTAGCAGGCTGCGCGGCGTGGAGGAATTAAAAAGAGCCGTGATGTAATGTATTAGCGTATTAGCCGTGATGGACAAGGCTAATGAATCCCTGCATGCGAACCAACACCGTTGTCAACATATTTTTTTCCCCCACTGTAGGTGTCACTGAGGCAGATCTGAACTGTGTTAATACTGGGTAATTTCAACCCACTGGCACACGGTGCACACAACCCCAACAAGTCAATTAGAATGATTCAGGATGGCTCAGTAATTAATTAATTCTCTTTATTGACGATGTCTAAAAGGTTCGCGTTGCAGAGTAGTTGTGGCGCTAATCTATCCCTTAATCTCTTAATCTAATCAGCGAGTGTTACTCGTTTATCTCTATGTTGAGGGAAAAAAATAGTCCGAGGCTATAAGGTGTGCTCAAATGTTAGACACTTGGGTGCTCAGCAGGCGATGGGTAGCAGGTTATTGGACACAGCTTGTGCTGAGCCACTGTAGGTGAGCCCTGCTGATACATACACACATGCGAGGTGTAAAAACTCAAGAGTGGCATTGTACTGTGATGTAGTACTACACACTTCATAGACGGGTCAATCATAAAACAACGATGCAGCAGCTTAAATGGAACATCTAAAGTTAAAGTTGTTGTGCAGAGGATGCGATTGATAATCTACTTTTTCAATCAAATAGTTGATGGTACTAACGAGCTTGTGTCGCCGCTGCATCTGTAGAATTATATATGTTCAAATTGTTACTTCTCTGAGCACATTAAAGATGCTACTAATGAGATTGGTAGTATTTATGTTGCCTCTCAATGGCTCTCAAGATGTCGTCGGCCGGGCAAGCAGTGCTAACAGCAACAGTGCTGACAGATGGTTGTTGCCCACTGAAGAGCTCCCCCAAGAAGTAAATACCTCTTTTTCTGTTTGCATTTGCACTGCCTACAGCAACGCTGAAGGGGCATAAGCAGGCTGGCGCCGCTCACATATCTCCAGCTGGGAGATCGTCGAGTTTGTTATTTGTTCGCCACAAGCTTTCTTAGTGATATGAGAATAAAAGCAGATATCTGTTACATACCACAATCATATTACCCCAAGCAAAATATGCGTCACGCAATTTCGTGCTACAGGGTTAGCATTTGTGCTATTGTTACAGGGTTAGCCTTTGTGCTATTGTTACAGGGTTAGCCTTTGTGCTATTGTTACAGGGTTAGCCTTTGTGCTATGGTTACAGGGTTAGCCTTTGTGCTATGGTTACAGGGTTAGCCTTTGTACTATCGTTACAGGGTTAGCCTTTGTGCTATAGTTACAGGGTTAGCCTTTGTACTATCGTTACAGGGTTAGCCTTTGTGCTATCGTTACAGGGTTAGCCTTTGTGCTATGGTTACAGGGTTAGCCTTTGTGCTATGGTTACAGGGTTAGCCTTTGTGATATAGTTACAGGGTTAGCCTTTGTGATATAGTTACAGGGTTAGCCTTTGTGCTATTGTTACAAGGTTAGCCTTTGCGCTATGGTTACAGGGTTAGCCTTTGTGCTACAGGGTTAATCTTTGTGGAAGCTTCCAGAACAGCGGCTATCACTTTTAGTTTTTTAGCTCAATGGGTATGCGCTCATGTGCGCTCAACGAGTTTCTCCCTCAAGGAGAAGTCTCGTTCTGAATTTTCATGTTGCCGAAAGAAGCTTAATATTCAGCTTTGACGTTGGACATTTTTAAGATAATACTAAGCTACAGTTCAATTTTTTCTTTTGTTCAAGTCAATAAATGATCCCTCAAATAATATAGATATTAGAGTCAGCCAGTGCTTGCTTACTACGTGTGCTTACATGTTATATTCAAATTGTAGCAGGTTTATGTTTGAGCAGTGACTCAACCTTGATAGTTCCAAGGCCTTCTGGAAGTACTGGTCCAGAGCAGGGACTTTTTTAAGGTCAGAAACTAAATTTAGACTTGATTTTGTGCAGCTGGAACACATGTTAAGTTCCTGAAGAGACCCTGGGTTCCTGGAAAAGTCCCTGTGGTAAAAAAAAGCTATTTGAGAATCCTCAAACCGGGACAGTGAATATGAAGTACGATATTTTCTTTGGCACTTAAATGCTCACCAGCGAACACATGATACTTTAAAAGATGTACAAATATAAACATTTTACATTTATAATTCACTGTATCACTCTGTCTAGAACATTTAGGATAAAACATGAACTAGAATTTGAAGACACCCATGAAGGTACCTCAGTAGAATTATTGTAGGGCAGCTGGTCTCACTCCAGGGGCATCAAATAATGATGGTTGGTCACCGTATGTGTTGCAACATACTTTCAACTAACTTCACTGTAAACCCTCCTGTGACATTAGTTGATGCTAACAGCACCTGACTCAGTATAAAGTGTTTGAGAGAGCTGGAGGGAAGGGTGGTGAAACAAACGGTTACAATGTTCACCACGTATATTTCACAAAGTTAACCACGTGTTAGAGTGCAGGGGCCTTCAGCATCAAGATACTATGCTAAAGGTTCCTGCCCAAGTTGCAAATCATGAAAAGTACTGATTGTGATTGATTGTGTCGGGGAATCGACAACTTTGCTTGACTGATTTAAGTTAAAACTGGTTTGTAGTGTGTGTAACAGCCACTTCAGTATGTTGAACAAACAAATGGCCGTATAAATATTCAAATGTGAGTGTGTTGCCCACTCATTGGACCTCATTAACAGATATTGTGTTGTATTGAGTGGTTGTTGTATTTAGAATGTTTGTGTGTCATGTAGCTCTGAATGTGTCATTAATCTGCTTTTGAGTCTTTCAACATGTTTATTTACCAGTATTAGGACAGAAATCTCTCAAGATTACAAATTACACTCCTACCAAGTGATGTGATAAGATTTAGATCTTTTGGCATGTATTTTTATCGTCATCCACAGTGATCTAATCCAGAATAAAATCGATGGCTTTGATAGTTGCTCTTATGGATTGTTAGATGTTTGTGTAAGTGAATTATGAAGAAATAATTGAAGAATTTTACATTTTCATATAGGAGTTAGATAGATAGATAGTTAGACATCTAATTGTACTGATGGTTGAGTGTGTCATTGTATGGTTCAGTGTGTGCCCAACAGAGGGCTATCAATATATCTTTCACTGTACATGGGCTGCAAGTGCTGACAAAAGTGATTTTGCTTTTTTTTCATCAACATGAAAACTAAAGTGTTCAAGCAGTAAACCACAGATGCTGTTTTTAATGAATCCCTTTCACACTAGCAGGGGCTGGCACTGAGTCCTTACACCCCATCACATGCTACCATATTTATTGTCAGCCTCTGCACAACCAAACAGTCCTGTTCTATCTTTAACAAGTTGGCTTTGAGCTTGACCAGCTGTGACATTTGGTGGAACCGTAGGGACTGCCGACACAGCATTCAAGCATTACGCAACCTTCTCTAAATAATTCAGTGTGTGCTATGCATATTACATTGTGAGTTCCCACTTGTCCTCAGACTCTGCCCTCCATTGGCTGTGCATCCTTATCTGCCAGTGGAATGACTTTCAGTTAAGCTAAAAAACACTCCTCACTGTTTTTAACCCCCCTCCCACACCTCCTTCTAGACTGCAGTAGCTGTAGCCGTGTAGCAAAGTATGCAAAAAAGGGTCTGATTAATGAGTGTACTCTGCATGAACTATTGTGTTAATACATGAAAACATGTGGTTTGAGTTGAACAATTAATCAGACTCCTCCATCTGCACTACTTTCACTAATCTGACTACTTTTCGTTTTAATGTCTTTTTATATTTATCTTGTTTATTGTAAATGTGTATATATATATGTACAAGGAGAGCTACGTGTAACTGGAGTCAAAACACAGAGTGTCAACACACATGGCCAATAATATTTATTTTTTTTAAAGCTAATTGTCAAAAAGGCTAAATGTAAAAAATACGGTTTGAATACGGTTTGAACTAATTTACTATGAATTCTGGGTAAATCTTTTCAAACCCCAAAACATGGCTGACCAAGCATCCATGTCGTACCACTCAGCTCTGTTCCCCCATCAGAAGATTGGTCCAAAGGTTATTTAACCGGCTCCAGAGGACATCGGTTCTGTGACTTCTGAGTTAAAATGTGAGATAAACATATTGTTAATGTCAAAGTATGGTTCGGTGGTGACACTAAAACCTTGCCCCCATATATATATATAATATATGTAATATCTAATTTCAAAACCATGAGCAACAATATGCTGCAATAACAGCACCTACTTTTCTGGGAGGGCTTACCAACATATTTTTGGTGGGCTTGGGTGTGTGACACATCTGTGTGTGTGATGCAGGAGATTGGAGTTAGTGTTTTGTCCCAGAACTTTTTTTATAATCCATAATCAGAATCTCTAAACAAGTGTATTAATTGTCTTACAAACCTGTACAAATACTGAATACAAGTATAATACAAGAGCAGTTGCAAGCATATCAATATTCACAATACCTCAATTTAATTTAACTAAATGTAATTGTTGCCATGCAAATATTGTAAAAAGTGAGTATTTAAAAAGTGAGTATATGATCATTAAACGTGATATAGTATTTTTTCGCAGCATCAATGTTTCGAAGTAATTGCATAAAGAAATATCGCCTTTGTCGAAAGGCCTTAAGTGTATTACTCTGTGTACATTAGATTTCTACTGTGCCATTATCATGTCCTCATATGATCATAAATAGGCCCACCATTAAGAAATGTGACACATAATTACCGGCTGCTATAGTTAGTACTGAATGCAGTTTCTCCTTACTGCTGCCTCCAGTCAGTGGGCAGAATTCATCTTTTATTTCCTGACAGGTATGTGGGCAGCAGAGTCTGGAGCTGGACAGTTAGAACCCAAACAAATCTTACAGGTTTTCAAAGGAAAATTACAATGTGTGTTGTGGACCACTGAGTACCAATCCTGGAAGGGGCACATCATTACCCCAGCATCATTTATATCTTTGAGAAATCCTGTGTATGGCTGTTTACCAATTGCACGGAAAACAATACTCACCTGACAGAATTTCAAGGGTTATTAGTATTTGCGGTTGACAGTCTGTGTGAAATGGTGTTTTATTTTCCAAGGCACTCACTTCCCAGTTGTGTTGAGGAGAGCAGATGTTTATGTATTTTACTTGATAATTTTATGAATCAACACTACTTTTAGCTTAGATTTAGTTCTTTTTCTTGATGTTTGTCAGAAATTTTAAAATCTGACAATAAGGTCTCTTTTTACAAAATATCTCTATGATAAACAATGTAATTGGGTGAATGCCAGAAACTTTCTGAAGTCCTTCCTACGGGACACTTTTGAGTTCATCTGTTTGTGTTTCCTGCACGACGCCCAACGGCTAGATGGTGCTGCATATTAAAGAACTCTCACAGAGACACCACCTTCCCTTATCGACAAAAGTATCTTAAAAGTGGGGAGGAAGAGATGATTTTATTGGTCATGACTAAAGCTACCACAAACACTTTATTGCTAATGTTATTAAGCTGAAACACAGGGTGTTTCTCATAGTCAGGGAAGGATCATTAAAGGCCTGTCTAAGGACTATTCCAATGTTGAGGATCCTTGAAATTCTCTTGTGGACTGAGACGAGATGATTTTCAAGGATGCATGTTCATATCCTCCATGCACCTAAATAACCAACAAACAATTAATTAAGGCGGTTTCGACAATTTTTATTTTATTTATTTTGTTGCGTTTGAATAAAATTTCCATCTGCAAGGTAAAATTACTGTTTTTCAGTGGAGTCTGGTGGTTTTGAGGAGAACATATTATTGTCTATCTTCTGTACATTTACAAGTTTTTAATTTAGATTAATTACAAAAATCACTGTTGATTTTATCAGAGGCCTACATATTTTATTGATTAATTTGTGTATGTTCTTTTGAGTTTTGCAAAATCAATATTCTCACTAGAAATGTGCACATACTGAATTATTCTAACTAAGTAAAACAAAAGAAAAAACATCCACTGCTTGGTAGCAGTCTTGCCTAGCCTCTGAAGGACCCAACATGGAAGGACCCGTCCCACTAAGGAAGAATCCTAGACTTTGAGAAAGCTCGACATTACATGTTAATCATATCTGTGACTAACGTGAGTGAAGATAGCATATTGACGGATATTGATGTTAGGATCTTAAGCAGTAAGGAGCCTTACATCAGGAAAACGTTGTAATTATCGGCCTAAAGTGAACTCCCACAAAAGCGTGTCCGATGACCCTTACTCCAAAGAAGTTGCAGAGTTAAGCACGGCAGGAGAAATGGCCACGGCATTTCATTATTCATCGGGTTGCAGACGTAGGACATTACTTATACATTAGAGTCTCAGCTTGTTCTTCTTCAGCTACGAACATTTTATTATTTGAGGAGACAAGCGCAGAGCAGTGCAAAGACCTATGGTGATGTTTTAAAGATCACAGGAATGAGTTTCTTTTTTATCAGCTCTAAATATTAATTTAACTCTCATGCACTGATTTAAGGTTTAATGCCGCTGGGCATCAAACAAAATGATTTTAATGCTTTTAAAATGACCTCATCGGAGACATATATTTGGACACATATATTTGGCAGTTTTTGATTGTGGTAGTGTTCTATGTGATCTTGTTTTTATTTTATAAGTGGGATATTTTAAGCAATTGCAAAACTGCACATAAGAGATTTGTTAAACGGTCTACAGAACATGACACTGCGGTCCACCATGCTACTCCTACCAAGTGGGGACCTTCTGGTCAAGTCAGACATTTGAGCATGATTTGAAGCATGGCCAACAGGGGACCTCCAAAATGTCTGCATCACAACACACATGATTAGAATATAACTCGCAAACACACACACACTTGCACACAACATGTTCTGTGTACACAGCCAGCCAGACCAGCAGACATTAACAGAGAGCTTCATTTAGGATGAATGTGACAAGCAAGTCTCATGTTGCTCAGTCTTTGAGAATCAATATTTGGCCTTTTGGTCCTTATGGGACAATTTGAAAATTCCTGGTCAAAATAATTGCGATTCATGATATCATCCCAATAAATATAGAAATATTCTTAGACTTTGAAGTGAAAACCAAGCAAAAATGTTAAATACATTACCATAAATCATAATTCCCCCTGTACAAACAAATTATGAATACTCAAACAAAACAGCAACATTGTACATCTTGTCTTTTTATATGATACTTCCTGTATTTATAAAAACAAAGCTCTAATGTTCACTTCTCTACCGTGATAGTGAGCTAGACACTTCTTCATGTCATTTGACAAAAACAAGTATTTGGTCATGAACTAAAATACAAGAAAAAGTAGTATTTTGAGCATAAATAGTCATGGAAGCGTTAATATCCGTACTATTATTATTACAATCCATTCTGACAGTGCCAACATAATCGTAGGGTCAGTGCAGATCTGATTCAAATGTTTACTTTTTTATACTAAAGTGACAACACACATGCTTTTTTATATCACAACAATCACACATCTACCACTTATTTGCAAGTGTTCATCTCTGTCATCGAGCAATGCCTCGTTATGTTTTCATGATATTGCTCACTTGACTGTTTGTGTTCTGTTCACGTGTGGTCTGCATATTATTTTACTGCTGAGGAGACACTTTGCTGCTGCTTCATCATGTGTTCATTGTCTCTTTCTTCCCAAAACACGTTGTATTTAGTCACCTAGAACACTCATGAAAGTTTTCATATACATAAAAAACGAAAAGTTTCCCCTTATTTATTTTTGAGCTGTTAGCATTAACAGCTCATTTTTGAGCTGTTAGCATTATTCAGGTTATTTTGGGTTTGCAAACCCTAAATAACCCTTATCCAGATTTATGCCACATAAAATATATATATATTTTTTTTACCTTTTTCAATGATACCAATGGTACCAGCGACAGAATCAGATTCAATGTTAACAAAAGAATATTAAATTCATCCAATCGGTGTGAGAGGGACACAATTGCTCGGTCAGACTGAGCAGTTTCTTGTTTAATGCGTGTGCACGTGTGTGTGTACGTCTGCATGCATACATTTCAGCTTTTGAGTAATTGTGACTGCTATTTATTTATAGCAGTTTGCAGTTTGTATCGCCTCATCCTTCTCCCTCAGTGTTTTTTATCTGCCAGTTTGCCTTCTTTGTTACCAGCTTTGATATTAAAGCTCCCCGTATTTTCTTTTTTTTCCCCTTGCTGCCTGGTGTCTTGCATTGGGGTCTGAAACCGGAACACAATGGTGTTGACACAAAGGTATTATTGTAACAATGCTGCCTCGTCCTGGCAGTGCGGCTCTGTGGGGAAGATGTTTCCCCGGCGGTGCAACACTGGGCTCCTTCCGTCAACCAAATGAGAAATGTTCGCCTGGCAGTGATCCTCGCAGTTAATCACGTCACATTACAGTCGCACAAACTGGAGCCTGTTGGGCTGTCTGCTGCATTCTTACTGTTCATTTAATTTGAGGGAAGGATGAGGCTTAGAAAGCGTTTGCTTTTGAAGGCATCTTCGCAGTTCTGAGTAGAGTCGGCAGGGAAGCAGGTTTCGCTTTGACGTTTTTCGCTGTAATGTCTTTTTTCGGGACAACTTTACGAATTAAATTTCCTTCATACAGATGTTTTTTTTCTTTTCTTTGTTCCCTCTGTTTCTATTCACAGACTCTGAAGTCATCTACAGAAACAGTGACGGCCACGTCATCAAGTTCAACATCCTTAAAAACCAAACAGAGATTGTCCTGACAAACACTACATTTGTAAGTAGATTAGTTTTTTACACTGTTAAATTATGAGGATGTATCGTGATATCAATTATATGACAATGATTGACATTGCAAACGGTAAAGCTATCTGTCTTTTCTTTGCTAGATCAATTTCAACGTGGCCAAGTATTCCGTCTCCCCAGATCTGAAATATGTGCTCTTCGCTTATGACGTGAAACAGGTATGTTTCTTCATCTTCATCGCTCTCATAGTGACCCTTTCCACCATGTCCATCCAGCCAGTCCATGTCGTTGTGTCCTTGAGCAAGACACTTAACCCTAATTGCTCACCGTTGCTGTGTCTACGGTCTACTGTATACTGTATATCATGTAAGTCGCTTTGGATAAAAGCGTCAGCTAAATGAAATGTAATGTAATTCCTGCTCATCTGCTCATTTGGGCTACAGAAAATACATTGGATTGAATTGGTATATTTTGAGGAAACAGCAAGCTAACATTGATAGAAGGTTGAGGGTTTCTGTTCTTCTAACTTATCCTGTTACATGCACATATTCAGTGTCATTCATAATTACAGTTTCTTTCCAAGTCAGTCTTTCATTTTAGTCAACGAACTGGATTGAATGGATTCAAGTATGCTCTTATTTTGAAAATGACATACTAAATGTGGGCACCAGCTGGAGTCTAAAGGGTTTCTAATTACCTTAAAAATTTGTATCTGTCAAATTATTACCATAAGCATAATGTGTCAGTCCTCCACTCAATCAGGGTTTAGTGTTCTGAAAAATAATTAATATCCACTTATAGCCACAAGCAGGTGTGATATTTGAGACCAAATAGACTTCTTTTTGATAGATTTCTTTTGGGGAGGTATACCGTACATTCTTGACATGTCGAGATGTGGTATCAAAAGTAGCCCAGCTGACTTTCGATCTCTCTTGTCACTCATATTGTATTTAACTGGCTTATAAGAAATGACATACCAATGTTAGACAAACCCATGCTGAAATATATTGTCAGACCTGAATAAACATCTACACCATAGTCTTGTAGCGCTTGGTACATTTTAACGAGGGTGCAGCGGGACAAGCTTGAACCATAATTACCAGCTTTCCATCAGAAAAGAGTGGATACTAAATGAGATATGGAAATTGGACCCTCCACTCTGGAAGGGATCAACGATGAGGATTAGTGACACGGTGATTCATCAGGATTGATTTGCATAGTTTGCATGAAGGGTTAGATTTACAATTTAGAACAATGTGTCCAATAGCCACAAACCCATATTTATTTTTAGCTCAAGGTAATGTTCAAGGAAGAATATATATTTTGTATATTTGTAATTTTCCTGTTTTTGGAAGCTATAGTAAGTGACAACAACATAAGCTTATTGTATCTTGCAGGAGGAGATATTCTGAGGATTAATCAGTTTAGCTGTAACATGAAAAGAGATTGAGCTTCAACCAGAAGAACCTTTAAAATGTAAGACTTGACTGGAGAGACTTTGGTCTCCAATAGGTGACGTTAAACTTGAATTGTTCGAGACTAGTTTGCCCAGAAGACTAGACGTGAGACTAGAATGCAAAAAACTGAGGAGACTTGATTTGGTAACTTAAAAATATTGGAACAAGACTCTGAGAGTCTACAGTCACGCATGGGGCTTTGTGAGGCTGTGCGGCCAACCCAGTCTTGTCAAGTTGTTAAGTACCACACCTTGTTTATTGCTCCTGAGGGTCTGATACCGAGACACCCTTTAGCTGCTGCATGAGGGGTTGAGGGCTTTCAACCACCTCAAACAATGCTTTTGTATTATAAAATACAAAAGCATTGCAGAACTCTTTAGCAAAAGCACCTAAAATGTAGAGATAATTAAAATACCTTTTTGACATCCAAGTATTAGCTAGTCAGAGCAACGGCTGCAGTTCAAATGGCGATATGGTCCGAGTAGAGCAGGAAGAAGCGAAGGATGGTGGTTAAACAAACACAGGACTTTCACCCAGGTGACCGTTGTTGGCGTGTGAAATCAAGTTAACACTTTGTTATTGTACTTCTGTGATGTGAGTTAACTCCCAGACCTACTGACCAAGCGTCAGTACTTGAAGAGTTGGGAGAGAAAACGGTGGTTTGAGCTAAATCTTGACATTGGCATGGAAACAGGCTCACAATGACGATGTTGAATGAACATGCTGATGCCAAGCAGATTTAATTGTTTAACATTCACCATCCTAGTTTGGCATTTAAACATGCGAACAGTTGCTAATTAGCACAGCTCAGGTTAACTGGGGATTTATCATCAGGTAACCATGTGTCGTTACCAAATGTTGAGATTTTTACAGGATAGTAGATATAAACCTGTTAGAGGAAAAGGGATCACAAAGGTTGTCATGGTGCAAACTAAAAATTCATGGAACACTATCAAGTAGTGAAAATAGATTTCACTGTGGAGGGTGGAGCCGACAGACCGGCATTGCCATCTCTAGAGCCTTGTCTACAGCACGGCTAAATATCTGTGCTGTAGAGTCAAAGTGCCGTAAATAATTGATCTCATAAAGGGGATGCCAAATACACTTTGGTATATACGGCTGCTGGTGCCAGAATAAAGTGGAGAAAACCCCATCAAATTTAGATAAGGGAAATTAGCCTTTCATTTTAAGATGAATTGGCCTCTACGCATGAGTAGTTTAATACTTTACTACTTTCAAATCCAGCGTAGACTATTTTTCAAATTATTCTGACAAATGGATCCACATTTATGTTCTAATTTCGGCTAAGAGTTTTATTATTTTTGTAAAATGTATAATAACAATAATACATTTTATTTGTATAGCGCTTTATAAGGTACACAAAGGCACTTTACATGATGAAGACAGAAATAATAAAAGCAATAACGATATAATCAAGGCGGAGAGATGCCATTATAACAGTAATAAACAAAAACAAAACAAAACATGTGAATTACATCACAGGTTAAAGCAGATTTAAATCTGACACTTCAAAAATATGAAGTGATATGCAGTCTGCCACCATCAAAGTCTGATATAACGTCACCTCGCTAGAGGGGAAGGAGCCAGAGCTGGTGCGAGAGGTGGCGCGGTACCAGCTAGATATAGTTGGGCTCACCTCCACGCACAGCGCTGGCTCTGGAACCAAACTCCTGAACAAGGGTTGGACTTTGTTCTTTTCTGGAGTCGCCCAGGGTGAGAGGCGCCGGGCTGTGTTGGAGTTTTCCCCGGAGAACCAGAGGGTCGCCTCCCTGCGCCTACGGGTTGCGGGGAGTAAGGCTCTGACTGTTGTTTGTGCTTATGCACCAAACAGCATTTCGGAGTATCCAGCCTTCTTGTAGTTGGTGGGAGGGGTCCTGGAAAGGGCGCCGCCTGCCGACTCCATAGTTCTCCTGGGAGACTTCAACGCTCACGTGGGCGACGACAGAGAAACCTGGCGGGGAGTGATTGGGAGGAACGGCTTGCCCGATCTGAACCAGAGCGGTGTTTCGTTGTTGGACTTCTGTGCTAGCCACAGTTTGTCCATAACAAACACCATGTTTGAACATAAGGTGGCTCATAAGTGTACCTGGTACCAGAGCACCTTAGGCCGGAGATCAATGATCGACTTCGTAATCGTATCATCTGATCTGCGGCCGTATGTTTTGGACACTCGGGTGAAGAGAGGAGCAGAGCTGTCAACTGATCACCACCTGGTGGTGAGTTGGATCAGATGGCGGGGGAGTCGGCCAGAAAGACCTGGCTAGCCCAAACGTGTAGTGAGGGTGAACTGGGAACGTCTGGCGGAGGATCCTGTCCGGGAGGTCTTCAACTCCCACCTCCGGAAGGACTTCTCACACATCCCGAGGGAGGTTGGGGACATGGAATCCGAGTGGATCATGTTCAAAGCCTCTATTGTGGACGCGGCCGCTAGGAGCTGTGGTCAGAAGGTCATCGGTGCCTATCGTGGCGGCAACCCGAGAACCCGGTGGTGGACACCGGGGGTGAGGGAAGCTGTCAAGCTGAAGGAGGCCATTCGGGCTTGGTTGGCCCAGGGGTCTCCTGAAGCAGCTGACAGGTACAGGCAGGCCAGAAGGGCTGCAGCTGCAGTGGTCGCAGATGATAAAACCCGGTCATAGGAGGAGTTTGGGGAGGCCATAGAGAAGGACCTCCGGTTGGCCTCAAGGAGGTTCTGGCAAACCATCCGACGACTCAGGATTAGAAAGCAGGGCCTTCCCCAGGCTGTTATCAGCGGGGGAGGGGGGATGCTGACCCAGACGGGGGATATTGTCGGGTGGTGGTGGTGGTGGTGGCTTTCGACCGGGTCCCTCGTGGCTTTGTGTGAGGGGTGCTGTGGGAGTATGGTGTGCCAGACCCGTTGCAACAGGCCATCCGGTCTCTGTACGCCTGCAGTAGGAGCTGTGTTCGTATCCTCGGCAGTAAGTCAGATACGTTCCCGGTGGGTGTTGGCCTCCGCCAGGGCTGCCCTTTATCACCGGTCCTGTTCGTGACTTTCACGGACAGGATATCTAGGCGCAGCCGTGGGGCGGAGAATGTCAGGTTCGGGGTTCTCGGGATAGCCTCTCTGCTGTTTGCAGATGATGTGGTCCTGTTTGCCTCCTGAGTAGCCTCAGGGATAGGGTAAGGAGCTCGGACATCAGGAGGGAGCTTGGAGTTGAGCCGCTACTCCTTCGTGTCGAAAGGAGTCAGCTGAGGTGGTTCGGGCATCTAATTAGGATGCCTCCAGGACGCCTCCCTTTAGAGGTTTTCCAGGCACGTCCAACTGGTAGGAGGCCCCGGGGAAGACCCAGGACACGCTGGAGGGATTATATCTCCAGGCTGGCCTGGGAACGCCTCGGGATCCCCCAGAATGGGCTGGTAGATGTTGCGGGTGAGAGAGAAGCCTGGGTCAGCCTGCTTGACCTGCTGCCACCGCGACCCGACCGCGGATAAGTGGATGAAAATGGATGGCTAGATGGAAAAAGTTACAATAACTTTGATAACAGTTCAATAGATACCCCAATTAGTTCCATATCTATTTGGTTGATTCGTAAGAAACTATTAAAAAAATCTATCCCGAGCGTACCAGGAAGAGCACACACACACTTTGGACCTTGTGTGCTACCAACAAAATTATCTGACAGCTAAAACAAGCATCAACTGATGAGTCTCAATATGTCAATGTGTATTTTGTATGTGGCATAACTAATAAGCAGTTTGGTACAGAAATGAACAACAGCGGCAGAAATTGACTTGCACGGCACGCTGCAGATTTCAAAATCCGGGTAAAAGTCGAAAGGACTCCACTTTGATGTTGAAAGTGAAGAGGGTGTGGCTGAGTACAAGCATGGTTTCTGACAGAGGACCAATCAGAGGATTGTTTTTTTTTTGTGCATAATTTCTGCTTGAATTCATCTCCTAAAACATTGTTTCCATGATAGCCGTGTCAAAGCCCTGACACCCAAGTTGGACTGGATGCCAAAGACTTACAGCTCTGGCTTCTCCAGCATTGAACCTCCCCTGTTCTTCTTGTATTTATCTGCAACTATCTTTGTTTCCCAGCTGGCAGCAAGCCGGTGTGAAACAAACCAACTACTCTGACCTCGACACCTGTTTGATGACAATAACAGCAGTTCTTCTCAGAAAAATAAATTGCTTTTCTAATAGGTTCATCTCCGGTGCCCTGAATGAAATAAAACATTCATTAACATTTTATCGCCTCAGCGTGTGAGTTTGATTCTTGTTTTTTTGTCCCTGATTTTTACGTTTAATTGTTTGTTCTGTTTCAGACATTACAGTATGTTTTGTTATATTGCGAACAAGTTATGAGGAAAGAGCAGCACATGGTGTTCTGGATGCATCACCACAAAAGGATCCGCTATCAGCAAAATAATAGCATCGCCTTGTTCTTTACCTTTTCAAAGATACAGCTTAATTACTCTGATGCACAGCATAGTCCTCACAATATGTATGCCATTGCTACACAGTGTGGACAACGCTGTCCAAGAGGAAGAGACTCAGCTGAGGTTAAACTCTTGGAGGCTCAGAGGCTTGATGAGTCTCTCAGGCCTCAGGTAGCAGGAACAACATACATCAGTGTCAGCAGGAGAGGAGACAGAAAGCAGACCATCGCCTCTTCTGAGGCTGCATCTTGTGATGATGCATCGTTTTTTGTCGACCATGAAACATAAATATAGACGCAGAAAAACAATGTTCGTCAGTGGTTCTTCTGTTCGTAGTATGCCTAATGACATTTCAAAGGAAAGCACATCAGTTGTAAGAGATATCTTAATGAAGGAATAAAGCAGGTGCTATTTTATATTCTCAGTATTGTTTAAACATCGTATAAAAATACCAACACCAACTTTTTGACTATACCCAATATGGCATTCAGGCCCGACCCTGTCAGTGCCTAATGGATCTTTAAAAACAAATACGTAGTCTTATTTTTAGAAATGTTTGGCCAGGCAGTGTTTAGAAAATCTTACTCAAACTGGAGTAAATAATGGATAATAATAATAATAATAATAAATAATTTATTGGGGACTATTTTCAGACATGGATGGATACACATTCAGAACTCTATTTACAGCAGCAGGATGTGTATGTGTGATTGGTCCGGTCCATGAGGAAATGTAATAATTCAATTCAATTCAGTTTATTTTGTACAGCCCAAAATCACAAATACAGATTTGCCTCTGAGGGCTTCACAATCTGTACACATACGACATCCCTGTCCCGGGACCTCACATCGAATCAGGAAAAACTCCCCCCAAAAAATTATAAAAACTTTTTCACAGGAAAAAAAGTGAAGAAATCTTCAGGAGAGCAACAGAGGAGGATCCCTCTCCCCGGATGAACAGAAGCAATAGATGTCATGTGTACAAAATCAACGTAATAGAGTTAGAGAATTACATTATTCATGTAATGTAGTAGGCATGGATGCAAATCACAAAACCCGACAGTAGACCAGATCCAGATCCCCATTGGCGCTTCTCCAGACATGAACCTTGCAGGCTTGTTGATAGACCTCCTATCCCAAGCTTGTCACAATGCATTCAGGATTTTTCTGCTGGAGTTGTGGTCTTGCAAAAGATTAACTTGAAGTGACTCAAAAAGTCAATCGATCAAACACTTGCTCACAATGTGGCCGCCCCATAGATGTATTAATGGAGGTGAATATGGTGCACCATAACCCTTGCTGCCAATTTGTCCCAACCATTATAAAAGACAGAATCTGCTGATGGGGCGCATCGACCAGCAAACAAGGCCAGTTGTTGCTCTCTGCTTTACAAATTAGGATCCATGAAGGTTTTATATTTGTGTGATGTCCATTGTAAGGTTTACGGGCAGAGTGGAGGAACACTGGGAGCCAGCAAAACGTTTCTGCTTCGGTGCTCAGTGAGCGATATTAATTTAAGTTATTTGGATACAAATAAAACATTTCCTAGTATTATCCATTAATTATTGTTTTTTCATTGTATAATTAATTTCAATGAAGCCCCCTTTGAGAATGGGCCTGAGCATAAAGAACATTATGAATAAAGATTTTTAAAATCCCCAAACATTTGGTTTTCACAGGTTTAATCATCAGCTCTATTATTTCAACTATTTCAACACTATTTCAACACTATTTTCAACTAGCGCAGTGCATTCTTTATTAATCAGAGTACAGCTGATGAGTGGTGAGTAGCTTCAGTACAGCTTGTGTGGACGCTGCTGACAGTGGGGGAACAGTGTGTATCTTATTTATGACAAAGGCTTAAGCCTTAGAGATACAAATGAAGGCAAAATGTGCTGAACGTTTAATCCCTCCGGAGCAAAACAAGAGACTGACAAAAGCCGCCTGGCTGGCAACCATTTGGTGAAAACTGGCAGATGCAAGGACAGAGCACTCACAGCCTCGATGCTGTCATTGGATTAGTGTCCGGATCTCCGAAATATTCTGTTCATATTAAAAAATGATTCAGCAGTAGTTACGAATTGGCCAATACATTTCATCTCTTTTCCCTGTAATATAAAACAATGCCTGTCAGGTTTGGTTCAGGCAACTCGAGAATTAGAGATTACGATTGGAGAATAAGATTATGGTTTGGGCCAAATATTGAAAAAGTTGCGGATTTGAAATAGGAGACAGGATGCATTGATTTTTACTAGTGGCCAAAAAATAAGTTATTGAAGGGTTTATTATAATGCTTGTGTGGTCTTCACCTATCAACAAATGGGTTCCATGCAGGCTTTGCTCCCATTGTTAATAACTGCTCTGTCAATAGGTTTTCAGGGAAACCTATTCCCCCCTGATTATGTTGTTTTTGACATATCAGAAATCTCTGTGCTTTGTCCATGCCACTTTGCCTTCCCTAAGACCTCTGGTCTGGATCTCACACTCGCTGGACTGGTGAAGAGGTTACTGTTGACGGTATGGTAGGGATGTGTTGCATTGTTCTGTAGTGTTCTATAGCGGTTCCCCGAAGTCATTACTGCTTCTAATTGGTGTGCAAGTATGCAAATTAAATGAATTATATCCTCTAGTGTAGCAAACGGGCACCAAATGCACCAGCCCTCATTTCACGAGTATCACAACACACAACTTTTAAAGGGCCTTTGCTTTACACCGCACTCACAATGTAGTTGTTATAAATCTGCACATGGTCTTTGCTATCGTATATTGTGCACATGTCGTAATGTGCATGAGGTCATCTAAACGTTCAACATATTAATGTGAATCCTGCAGGGCAGGTGCCAAAGCTTATTCCCACTCCGTGTATCACAGGATGTGGTGTCGCATCTGAAAGCACTGTGTTTTATCTACTTTCAAAAGCATGCTATATGCACTTTCTTTTGCTTTTTAGTGATTAGCCTTCTTTTTAAGAGCTGAAACGGGGCTTTAAAGTGGGTTCGTTGAAACTCAGGGCTTTGATCTATGAATTCTTCCACGGAGTCTGTGCTCGCAGTTAATCGCAACCTGTAATGAATGATGAAAGGAATAACAAAGGGACCTGGCTCTGCTCTCAAATGGGTAAACGAGTCTCCTGCTAATCACACTCTGATCCCGTGAAGGCTTTGAACTGGTACGTTGCTCTTTATGCCTCAGTCTTTCAGAAGCGACTGTACAGCAGCTGCTAGTATGCATCTGCTCAGACGTAAGTGAAGGAGTCTCCTGTTACAATCTGGGAGGAGAGAGCTCTCTGAGCGTCACCTATCTGTCGGATTACATACCGTTATCTGACGGCATCTGCATCTGGGAGTGATTAAGCTTGATAAAAGCCATGGCTGACAACAGGCCTGTGCTTTCTTTTTTTGGGGCCTTTTCTTGTCAGCGCAAATCCCTGCAGCCTCAGGACTTTTACATGTACTCTTATAGCCTGTAGCTACAGTATGTGGACCAGTTGTTTCAGTCATAAGCATCTGCATCGGAATCTGGTGGGAGACATTACACATTCTCTCCCTCTCTTAATATGCATACACGCTGTTCCTTTTTCCACTGAAGCTCAAATAGGAAGAAAAAAAAAGAAAAGAAAATAGCTTCCTTGCTTCAAGCTATGAAGGCACAGATGTGTGTGGGTTTTGACGCGGACTGAATTCTTGCTGATTCAGAGTGACAGCCGTCATTGTTTGCATGTCAAAGGCGTAACTGGATCGTGTGCTTTGCATTTCTTTGGTATTTTACAAGCATATTATAAGGTTTCTGCTTTTTTTTTCTGGCTGTCAGTCCGCAAGTTAAAAAGCCCTTCTCCCTTTGTCCTGAGAGCATTTGGAATAATGCTGATGGAGTCTTCGGAATCATTTATTCCGCATTCGTAAGAGATGAGTTCATATTCCAGTGTCCCACCTCGAGCCTAAATTGCTGATGAAGGAACAAATGGGCTAAATGGTGAAAGCGAGCGGGGAGTCGCAGATGTAGTGCCAGAAAGCAAAGGGAAAAGCGGAGGCGGAAGCCGTCTCGGCTGAGCCTGCCTGCTGTATTATAGGAAGGAACACATGTCCCACTGATGTATCATTTTATGGTGGAAGAACAGCACCTGCGTCTCTGCTTGTATTCTGTCTGTCTGTAAGTACTTGTGAAATGAGTCTGTTGAATGGTGGCGGCTGCACTGAATGGTGACACCCGACTATTATAAATCAACATTTATTCATCCATTCCAACACAAACCAAAGAGTACGCCTTTGCGATTTTGTCGTTAAAGTACAACACCTGTGTCCCGTCCCTAAAAGCCTCTGGATGCTGAAGGACATGTTTCATGTACTCTAACTATAAATGCACACAGAATATTATGAAACATTGACTATAAAGCAAAGAGTCTGTCTGCTTGTGTCCTTCGCATATCTCGAGAACCGCTCATGATCTACTTCACACTTGATGGGTGTTTTGCTGCGGACGCAAGGACATGCCGTGTCCAAGTTGGTGCAATGGACACGTTCAATATTAAGAGACTTTGAATCAACAAGCGATAGCACGTGCAGAAGTGGGGTGGGGCTTAAGGGCGTTGTGGTCTGAATCCAGCATGTCTTCCGTAGTTGGCCGTTATAATCCGCGACTCATTCACTACAACAACATCACTACTGAACTCTTCTTCACTCCCCTGGAATCAATGAACAATGTGCAGCTCTTGATCCCATTGTTAACTGCATTGTCAAATAACTTTAAAGAGAAACCTATTTGCACAAATACGTCTAATCATAGTTAACTGACGGTTGGTGGATCGTCAAATAAACACAGGACTTTCACCCAGGAGACCGTTGTCTGTGTCCTGTGTAAAACAGTCAACGGTGGCTTGATTTAATGTCACAAACACACTTATTTAAGCCAAACCATGTTTTGATAAACATAACCAAGTAGGTTGGTTGCGAAATATAGAAGGTATTTTTAGGAAACAGGGTTGGATGCAGGACATGAACCCAAGTACTTTGCCTACGCCACTTGACCGCTTCCCTAAGACCTTTGGTATTTGTATCGTATGCTTTCTGGACTGGTGAAGGTGTTGCCATTGACAGTATGGTCAAGTGATCCATTTAGGCTGCGGTATTGCATGATACTGTTGTGTTCTATAGACATTCTCCAAAGCCAATACTGCCAAATTGGTTTCCAAGCGTACACATTACATGAATTAAATCATCTACAACACAGGTACCACATGTCCTGCAACCAGCATTTACGGGGGACAAGCAATTAGACCGCTTCGAATAGGCACACCCTCCGAATGGTCACTCGCTATTAGGCTAAACACGCTGTTAGGCGGCGACCTCTCTCCTTGTTATGTAGGAAGCAAAGCAGGAGGAGTTCAGGTCACGTAGCCTAGAGCAACAAAGTCTGAGAGGAGATCAGGGTGGATTGACCAAGACTGAAAGTGAGTCCACCAGTAAAGTCCCTCACTGCACATGAAAACTACAATAACTTCATTCGGTAAAGGTTAAACCAGGAAGTTGGTCTGTAGGGACTATGAGGGATGATTTTATAGTTCATCTTTGCTGCCTCTTCTTAACTGGGCTTACAAGGTTTGTTAAGGATGTGTCTGATGGTCTGAAGGCTCGTGTATTTTGTACTTTTGGACCTGATCGTATTGATGTCACAAGAAGTGACTCAAATATCTCATTTAGAACCTTCTTTGATGAATCTTTAGTTTTTTATTTTATTCAAGTTTTGACCAAATCAGAGCAGAGGGTGAAGCAGGTTCAGCATATTGAAGTTGATGAAATAGTTCCACATATTATTTCACAACCAGGCTGATGGTGTATTTTCTGCTCAGTCTCTAAAGGGGCCTGTTGCAATGGGAAGCTGGTGCAGTGTCACATATATACAGGCGCAAAAGTTCAAAGCCCAAAACTTCATACCTGTAAGTAATAATAATAATAATAATAATAATAAATAATAATAATAATACATTTTATTTGTAAAGCACTTTTCATAAGAAAAATCTCAAAGTGCTACAGAAACCACATAAAAACACATGGATAATAAAAAACAACAGAAAACATATACAATCAAGAAAATACATACATAAAAACGCATTTGAAAAGAAAACAGCTAAACGAGCAGTGGAGAGCAAATTTAAAATCCGCAAAAACTACGAACAACTTAAGAACGCCTGCCTGAACAGAACAGTTTTAAGTTGTTTTTTAAAACTGTCCACAGACTGTGGTTTTCTGAGATGTTCAGGGAGGGAGTTCCAGATGCGAGGGGCAGTGACGGAGAAAGCTCGATCTCCCATGGTGCGGAGTCTTGAGCGAGGCTGATGGAGGAGGTTTGTGCTTTGGGACCGTAGGTTACGAGTAGATGAGTGGGGGATAATGAGGTCTTTGAGGTATTGCGGGGCATTGTTGTAGATGCATTGGTGGGTGATGAGGGCAATCTTGTATTGAATTCTTGAGGTTATGGGTAGCCAATGAAGGTTCTGAAGAATGGGAGTGATATGTTCGTATTTGCGAATTTTCATCAGAGTTCGGGCAGCACAGTTCTGAATGAATTGAAGTTTCTGAAGGTGTTTATTTGGGATATCGATAAGCAGGCTGTTACAGTAGTCCAGCCTGGAGGAGATTAGTGCGTGGATGAGTTTTTCTGCGTCAGAAAGACTTAGGAAGGGGCGGAGTTTTGAAATATTTCTGATATGAAAAAAGCAGGTTTTGTACAGATAATTAATGTGGTTTGCAAAGGTAAGTTGTGGGTCCAGCTTCACACCGAGGTTGGTGACAGTAGTCGATAGGGGGATGTCTTGACCAGAGAAAGAGATAGTGGTTATGAGGGATGACTGGACCTGATGAAGGGTGCCAATTTGTATTGCTTCAGTTTTGGAAGTGTTCAGCTGGAGGAAATTTTGACTCATCCAGGCCCTAATCTCCTCCAGGCAGTTTGAGAGGACAGAAGATGATAGTGAAGAGGGAGCAGCTGATGATGAGGTGGCCAGTGTTGGTGAAAGGACCGGGGTGGTGCATGAATCGGTTCGCAGGTATAACTGAGTGTCATCAGCATAACAGTGAAAAGAGATGCCATGTCGACTGATGACACGACCCAGTGGCAGCATGTACAGAATAAAAAGTAGGGGTCCCAGGATAGATCCTTGAGGGACACCACAAGTGACCGGAGCTGTTTGGGACCTGGCAGATCCCAGACTGACATATTCTGTCCTGTCAGCGAGGTAGGAGGTGAACCAGTCCAGTGTAGAGTGACGTAGACCAATGTCAGTGTGGAGGCGGTTTAGGAGGATATGGTGGTCGACGGTGTCAAAGGCTGCGGAAAGGTCGAGTAGGATGAGTATAGAGGGGGATCCAGAATCTGCAGAAATAAGGAGGTCATTGATAACCCTCAACAGTGCTGTCTCTGTACTATGGGCAGGACGAAAACCAGATTGGAATGTTTCGAACAGCAAGTTACGTTGTAGATGTTCCTGTAGCCGTGCAGCAACAGCTTTTTCAAGCACTGTGAACAGGTTCCTTCATACCGTGGGTCTCCTGAAGCTCCCGACATAATGACGCCACCAGCGCTGCACGTTTACGTCCTTTATTTGGCATCTTCTACACAGGCCTTCACGTCCACATGCCCTGCCTAGCTCACCCCCGTCTGCGTGGCTCTGGGAGCTCTTATAGCTCCCCTCCCGCCCACGCAATCCCACGATCATGTGGATCAGCTGTGCCTCCTTACAAGACACAGCTGATCCCCATGATCGTCCCCCTCTCTCTCTCTCCCCCTCTCAGTGCCGCAGGCGCGCTAGCCACGCCCCCGCCCACAAGCACCTTAGAGAGAAATGGAAGATGTGAGATGGGCCGGTAGTTGGAGAGGCATTCTGGGTCAAGGTTGTGTTTCTTCAGAAGAGGTTTGATAACGGCAGTTTTGAGTGGGGGTGGAACAAGACCGGAGTTTAACGACTGGTTTATAATTTGTGTGATGAGAGGACTAATGGCTGACAGGTTAGATTTGATGAGTGCTGTAGGGAAAGGGTCCAGAGGAGAGGTGGAAGGCTTCATCTTTTTGATGAGATCCTCAACTTCGATTTGTGTGACTGCATTGAAAGTGCTGAAAAAAGGAGGTTGTGAGCAGACAGATGGTGGAGACGGATCTGGCGAACCTGAAAGCTGAGACCGTATGGAATTGATCTTATCTCTGAAAAATCGAAGAAAACTGTTGCATTGTTCTGCTGTGGATTCAGAATGGGTTTGATTTTTGGGATTTAGGAGTTGATTTATGGTGGAAAAAAGCTGTTTGGAATTCCCAGGACTGTTATTAATAATATTAGAATAGTAGATGGACCGAGCTTGTTTTAGAGCCGCTGCATAAGCCTTCTGGTGTTGTTTGTAGGCCAGCTTGTGTACCACCAGGCCTGATGATTTGACACGCCTCTCAATGGCACGGCCACCAGCCTTCATCTTTCTTAGTTCGGCCGTGAACCAGGGGGCAGAACGAGAGAAAGACACAGTTCTTGTTTTAAGGGGGGCATGTGTATCCAGGAGGCACTGAAGAGAAATATTGTAGTATTCAACTGATGTATTTACTGATGGATGGTTGACTGAGGCCAGCAGTTTGATATCAGAGTACAAAATGGCAGAGTTGATGTTTTTTATATTACGAAAATGGATATCACGTTCTGACTTAGGGAGGGGGGACGGGCAGGAGACGTCCATGGAGATGATACTGTGATCGGAGACGCCCAGGTCATATACCAACAAATTTTTGATGGAAGGGGAATCAGAGATAACCAGATCTAAAGTGCGCCCCCTGGTATGAGTAGGAGCATCAACATGCTGTATGAGATTGAGACAGTCCAATACATTTAAAAATTCAGCTGCCAAGGGGGAGGAGGAATTTTCAATGTGAATATTCATGTCGCCAAGTATAATATTATTGGAGGATGAAGAGCAAAAGGAGGTGAGGAGATCATGAAACTCTGTGATAAAGGAAGGATGAGTTTTGGGTGGCCGGTAGATCAGTACTGCATTTATCTTGAAGGGGGGTTTTGATTTAAAAGCCAGATATTCGAAAGAGGACACATCTGGTAGAGACAGAGGAGAAAGCTTGAGAGCGTTGCGGTAAATTACCGCCAGGCCACCACCTCGACCAGAGCAGCGTGCCCTGTGCAGGTAACTATATCCAGGGGGACAGGCTTCATTTAATGATGAAAAAACCTCAGGTTTGTGCCAGGTCTCAGTGAGGCACATCATGTCAATATCTTTCTCAAGAATATGATCATGTATCAGACTAGATTTGTTTGACAAGGACTGGACGTTAAAAAGTTCAGTTTTAATGTGAGATTTATGGTCAGAAGACCTCTGGATGGGGCGGAGCAGGGTAAAATCCACTCCACGCCTTCCATCATGTGCCGCGTGCCGTAGTCTCGCGATGTTCCCGGTGATAATTCTTTCCATGGTGGCAGCACTCTGATGACGTAGCCGCGATGCGACAGGAAAAGCGGCAGACCGGACGGGAAAAACGGAGCTGGGGTAGAGAGGCCGGACGCGAGCAATTTTTCCCAGCAATTTTCCAGCTTTAAGTTGCGCCATGGTAGCGTGTCCACTCACCAGAGCAAGCATTTGCGATGGCTCCGGAAAGACAGGACGGATCCATCGGCTGCACACGGACCAGGCCGCGGGAGAGAGTCCGGAGCGCGATTCGACCAAGTGTACCTGGAGGCAACATTGCCATGGCAACCTGATGGCTTCCGTGTGCTACACAGTGTCAGCTGCACATATGGTCCAAAGCTCGGTTATTCTCTGGTAGCCATTTGGCCCGACATGTTTTCCACTCTCTCATCCAGGGAGCTACTCCCACTAGGCTATCGATTTTCTCTTTGCTCAAAAGTGGGCTGATGTCAAGCAGGGGAGGGGGTGGGGGGCTCAGTTACACTTCCTCCCAAAACACCCTTTAAGTGTCCGTGCTTTTTCTTTCTCTCTGTGTGTTACTCAGATGTTGTAGTTTCATGTCATACAATGACATCTCTTGGGAGACAGTGAACTGACAAGCTCTCCTCTGCAGTGAGCTGAAGTGAAACCACAGAATTGGGTTGTTCTTTACTCGTCTTTTGAAACGCGATCCCGGAGGAGAGAAAGAGGAAAAGATGAGGATAGATGAAAAATAAGTTACAGTTTTGTGATCTCATGGGATCAGTATAAATGCTAGTATGTTATTCAATGTTTAACTTTGTTAAAATCTACATTTGTTCTTCTGACGTGTGCTTACATAAGGAAGTGCCAACTGATCTCAACCATGACTTCCATCAATCAAGCTGCATCTTTTAGCGACAAAGTGTGTGCACACACACTTTTTAGTGGACCAATCCAATGCAATGGATTTTATTTTACACCGCTCAAATGTCCCGTTTCACTAAGGAATATGTCACAGTACAGAAGCCTGCGCCTGGTTGTCATATTGTGATGGTCAATATGGGCTTGCAAAGATTTACTTTGTAACAATAATAACATGTTGTTATATTGGCACCAATGCCTTTTGGTTTTGGGACATTATATGCTTCCTCACAGCCACTGCTGTATTTGAGTGTTGAAAATGTCACAACCTTTTTTGTTGTATCATCAAGGCCGGTGGCAAAAGGTCACCGTACTCAAGTGAGCCCTGGACCTCATCTAAAGGTGTATTGCCTCAAAAGTTCATCTTTGGGCTCATTTCTGGCCCGTGGAGGGTTTCTCTCCAATTTCATGTCGGAAAATCCGGAAGTTGTCAAGGTTCGAGAAATGTGTTGTGAGAACCTCTGGGAATCACGTTTTACTCCCATTCACAGTTCCCCACAACACAGAAAGATATTTGCTGTAACGCCCACAAATTTGTATTGAGCACACTCAACCCCTGTGTCAACTGCAGTACACCCAGTATGTACCCAGTATGTGCTGAGAAGGTATACTCTGCATAAAGTCGATATGAGCCACTTGGAGCTCAGTGAATCCTCTTCTCTCTAAACAGTAATTTGCTTTCACTATGCAAGAGTCTGTAATATTGATGTTCCAGCTTATTGTTATGGGCCGTTCATGGGTGCTTAGGCTGAAATCCACAGCTTCATTGTAGTCTTTGTTTAATGGCTTTTTTGCCATAAGCCTCATTAACATCTCTTTGGTTTCTTAATATAGTCATTTGGAGTAAAACATCCTTTATATACTCTGTTCTCTGTAGGGGGTAGATAACATTTACACTGCTACGTAAACCTAGCATCTTCTGTAATATGTCACATGTAAGGGGAGTGCAGCATACTGTTGTGACGTGTAACTCCTGACAAGCATATCGTTTCTTTAGCTTCTAAATGCTATATGATGTGTATGTTAGCTCGTCGCTAACCTTGTCTGTTAGCTGCGTGGTGCTCAGCAGATAGCACGTGGAACTTAATCACTCCAAACAACACCTTTCACATTTCGCAAAAGCATTTGATCTATTGTTGTCTTAAAAACATATTGATCATAGATGCTTTAAGGTATTTCTACATGCTGATGTTGCCAAACAAGCAACGTTTGACAATGACTCCCAAAATGTCAAATGACCAATCTATTTAACGTTGTGCAATTGTCTCACGGTGGCAGTTTTAAAACATAGACAAGTATATTTAATGTCATCAAAGCTTTTGGGAATGTTTTATTCAACACTGTGAAATGGTCAAAAAACATAATTTGGGTTACGATATGTGCGTTTCTTATGTACGTAAGCATGTGATGTAGTTACAGCGTTATGTACAAGGTTCAGTAGTATTTAGGTACATAACATAAAATAACTAAGTTTTGCCTTTGGTGTCACACGGGACATGAACAGCGGTTTCCGGGCTGACAGTCCTGTGTTTGTTTGTTTTGATCAAAATAATACGTCACTTTTCTTCCTCCTTTTCTCACATCATAAGTACTATGGCCACGACTGGTTGCCACCTAAAAACAATCGCAGTGGCGGGCCATGTGTTTTCTACCTGGGCCTTCTGCCGCCTCTCTCGGCGCAGCTAGCTGAGTTTGACCTCAAGCAAACAACACAGAAAATTCAGCAGCAGCAACAGCGGCTTATTATATGTGATTAAATAAACTGCAGATGTAAAAACACAAACAGCAGCTCACTTACCAGATGCTGTGAGGACAGCTGAGCCTCCCAGTTGCGTTGGTTTCTGGAATAACTTTCCATGTGTTTTAGTTCTGTAAATGTCCACGTTGTCATTACATCAACCACCAAGTCCGTTTCTCCTCCTTCTTCAAAAACTAAAACACTAAAATTGAAATTACTTACTTACTTACTACTAACCTGAACTGTTCTTACTAGCTATAGTTTGGCCCACTGCTCAATAATACCTCCAGCCAGCTCGGTGGCCCTGGCACGTCAAAGAATACACCCAGCATGTCAAAAGATCTGATTTGTTAACGTCTATGACAATCAACGATACCGTCTTCTTCCTTAGAGACATAGAGGTGAAATCTGATTGGATGAGAGCTCTCCTTAACAAGCAGCACTGGAAGCAGAGCAACAGACGAAGACAGGAGCTGTGCAATGAGAAAATAAGCTAATAGGGAAGAAGTATTATAATTCATGTAGTGTATTTGTGAAAAACAATTAAATTATAAAATAGCTATAACTTTGTGATTCTGATTAGGCCAGCAGAGAAGGCTTAGCTGGCCGTGACGGCCCACCACTGCCATCATAACTATGGGTTGTAATACGCTCCTTGCGCAGACGACCTTTACGGCTTGTCAAATAAAGTGCTAACTCATCTGACTAAAGTGCCTTGATTGCTCATGTGTCATAAATTAAATCATAAATGTAAGGAGCCGCTAATGATGTGTCTGCCTCTCAACAATATGGGTTCAGGTTCATCCCACACAGTGAGGGCCATCTGGTCCTTCATTAGCTTATGTGATGAAGAATTAGCCCACAGCAGGCTTTAGATGAGCAGAACTTGGCTGAAGTAACTAAGACACCAGACAAATGCATTCATATATCAACTTTTATAGTAACTTCAGTAGTTGTCAGATTTTTCAAATGTAAATACAGCTACTCAAAAACTATTATTATTAATAACTTGGTTACAATTACAATTTACTGAGGAAGTCGAGTAATGTTCTGGCCGGTGTGTTCTGGGGAGGCAGCACTGAGCTGCCAGCAGGCACAACACATAAAGAAATAAATAGAAAGGCCAAGCTTCTGTTGGGCTGGAAAAGCCTGAGGGAACAATCCTAAATGAACTCAACACCTTCCAAGATGATGCAGAACACTTGTAGCCTGTGGCTGACCCCCCTCTAGCTGTACCGGGGAGCACTTAAAGCTCTCGTTTGTGCCGTTGGGGTGCGCAATACTTCTTGGCGTAACAGCCTCAGTAAAATGAAAAGGTGCCGATAGCTGTTCCCCCAGATTGATCTCTGTTCCTGTTTGGTAGGCTACACATGTCTCGCTGGGGCAGTTGAGTCTGGAGGATGTGTGACCTCTCTCGTTCAATGTCTCCAAAGTTATCAGCCTGTTAACATTTGGATACAGTTTCAGCCAAAACGTGCATGCTAAAATGCTAGAAAATCCCCAGTGCCAACGCCCTGCTCTGGAATAAATCTGCCTGACTGCGTTCATACAGGTTGGTCCACTCGCTCTATGGAGAACAAGCATTTGCCAACATCATCAGAGTCAGACCGACTTGAGACAGCTCGCTTCATGTTTGCTTTTCATAGGAAGGTCATTCATCACTCTGTGGCCCTATCACTGTTTGTCTACGAGTATTTCACAGAATTAAAGTATGCCCTACTTGATTGAAAAGGGCCTTTGTTCCATGGTCAAGGCCCCTCGGTGCTACAGCGTAGTGAGATGAGAATAAATTACACCATTGTGAGTCCACCTTTGAAATGGCAATGCTCCTGTACAGAAAGAAAGAAGTTGGTTTGGAAGACCTTGTCTGTTCTGCACAGTATACCCTTGGAATTACATTTCTGCAGCTCACTATTAAAAAAATAGGTTGGGTGTTTTGAAGTGCTGGTTGTATGAGCTACTTCTCCACAGTCGGTATACTACCTGTTGGACTAGTAGATGGAGTTTGCAGAAACAGGAGCAAAACAGTACTGCTGTGGACTGGGGGGCAGCAGCAACATGTGTTTTTCACACATTTGTCTTGTATTGTGGGTTTCTGGCACTTTGATTGGTTGGATTGACATGCCAGACTGATGCGTGTGAGGTAAAGCATGATAAAGGTGATAAAGACAAAAATGAATATATAGAAATGCTGTAGCCACCAGATAGTACTGGACAAAGAGAGTACTGTCATTGAAAGTACACATTGTACTCCCGGTATATCTTCAGCTACTTTGATGATAGACATATAATTATTCCCAAGCTTACACCCATTGTCCGTCAAGTGTATCTCTGAGTTTTTTTACATTAGCGGTACAAAATCTTCTTGTGTAATACTGTATATTCCCCTGCTTTGTGTCGGGGCTGAATACATGATGAAATGCAAAAATATGGGGTTGCATGCACCTCTCTCTCTCTCTCTCCTTCTTTCTCTCTCTCTTTCTCACTCCTCTCTCTATCTCTCTCTCTCTCTCTCTCTCTCTCCTTCTTTATCTCTCTCTTTCTCTATTTTTCTCTCTCTCTCTCCGTCTCCCTCCCTCTCTCGGGCTTCCAGCTCAGAGGCACTAGCCGATGATGGCTTTCTCAGATGGAATTAAAATGTCTCGTCCCACAGCTGTCACCCATGCAAATTGCATTGTCTACAGATTCTATCGCTGAGAAAAGCCAGCAGTCTGTTTTTGTCTGATGCCTCCTTCCTTCTCATTTATTTTTTGTTGTTGTCATGATGTCATTATCCGTGACACCGCTGCTTCTCTCGTTAACGTTTCCAGACAGTCATCTTTTAATCTCTCTCTCTCTCTCTCTGTGTCTTCGTTTTGCTGCAGGTTTACCGCCACTCATACATGGCCTCCTACAGTATCTACAATATTCACACACGGTAAGTGTTGCTGTGCTCAGTGTGTGTGGGGTAAAAGGAAAAACACTGTCATCAGTGAGACAACAAGGGTTACAAACACTGTATGACACAGAGATAATCAGTAAAGGCCAAGTGGACTGTACGTTTATGCTGTTCACATGTGTCCGTGCATTCAATACACTGTGCTGACATACTGGATGCAGCCGCATGCTCAGGGTCCACGCAGTGGCTCGATTTTTAAAACATACATTTGTGGGATGAAATAAGTTTCTGAATGGTCCAGTATTGTCACATATATATGCTATATGGCAGGGTTTTCAACGTCTGACACGGTGGGCCCATACTCAGACAAAATAGAGACGACTGTGAACTCCCAACATAGAATTTAATAAACAGTGAGTCACACGTGCTAAATTAGCTATTTGCAGTTTTTGTTTTTAACGTACGTGAATGTAACTGGATAACTTAGATTACTGAGCTTCAGAAGAAACAGGCTGATTCTCAGGCAAGTTCTTCAGTTGTAGGGAGTGCTTTAACTTCCTATGATTTCTGAAGTGGATCTATGGACATCTATTTGCCATGCACGTGATTGAAGATCTCTTCTATGGCGAAGTGAGATCATAAGGCCTGTGAACTTCAGTAATATTAAAAAATAAATGCATGCGCAGTTGAGACCACCAGTAGTTAGCCTACAGTCTGTAGCGTCCTGCTGTTTTACAGGTGGATCAGAACATCCCGCACAAAGTGTCAAAATCGCTGTCCAAAGCGCTGATGCCAGACAAGCTGGGATTCAGACATCCTGCCGTGTCAGTCACGGTGACGGGCAGGATTCCCACCATTATCAGAGAGGAGTACAACTTTGTTTGACTGATGGGATTTGTCTTTTCAAACAGTTTTTTTTTTTTTTCAAAGCTTTGTGATAGATTCTTCAGATATTGTGCCATTCCGGCATATCACGCTGTCATGTTCTTTTCATCATGGTCAGCTGGCTGCTGATATCAGACTCTGTCTGTCACCAACTCGTTGCAGATTTGAATTTGTGCCTCGTTGTGTTTTTGGACCAAGAGAAACTGACACAGCGTGTGCTAAATCACAGGAAAAACCCTAGTATACCCCCTCCCCCACCATTTGTCCCTTAATTTACTCAGTAGCTGCACCCAACTTTATTTTCATAGAAGGTCTGAGCTAGTATTTAAAGGCCTTTCTGTATTTATATTACAGGCCATAGTTTTGTGTATATTTCATGGCTGCAACTATTTTCATTATTGATTAGTTTCCCAATTATTAATTGATTAATCGTTTGTTCTATAAATGTAAAAAAAAAAATGCACCAATCAAAAACCTAAACATACCATGAACACATCAATATTTTAGCATTGTGTTTAGAAAGCCATGTGATGTTAGTGATGACATTGCTTGTTGTCTTTTCCTGTAGGGAGGTTTGGGAGCTGGACCCTCCTGAGGTGGTGAACTCGGTCCTGCAGTACGCCGCCTGGGGAGTGCAAGGCCAACAACTGGTGAGGACACGCAGAGCCACATCCCCTCGCCTCCCCTGACTTTAAGCACCTCAGTGAAGATTAAAACTCTCCTACTTTTTTATGAAGTTACTTATTTGTGTCTCATATTCACTGAAGCTTGCAGTAAGTAATTCATTGTAGACACAAGTGTATTGTTAAGTAGACAAGGTTTCAAGGTGACTGTACCATGTTTTCATCGATGTTTGACAGAAAACCACGGATTTGTTGGATGTCGTCATATCTATCATGAATAAGTTTCATATCAGCCTCATATCTCTGTTGTAGAAACGCACAATGACACGGATTTAACGTTGTGAAATAATTGTCTAGGTTTAGGCAACACAGCTAATTGGTTAAAGGTGCTCAATAGGAAATACAAAGCATATTTATGACTGAGGGATAGCCTACACGCGGCTCTCAGCGTGGTGACGGCTGCGCCGGCTGCTAACGTTCCTAACACTGCGAACAACGGTAAAAATGCAAACGACGGTGACAGTGCAAACAAAAGTGAACAGTACGGACCAGAGATGGGTGGGCGCTACGCCAGGATGCTGTTGGTCGTGATGGCGTGTCCGCTATAGCGACTGTATTAGCACGGTGCTAAGCGGGGGTAGTGAGCTCGCTAGAGGTGCACGTGCACTAAAAGGCACGAATAGCTGGCTCCCCCAGGTGAATGCAGCACAGAAAAGTTTGAGAATGATTTGTTCTTTGCAGAAAAAGTACACGGCCAACATTTATTCCTGGCCACTGGGCTGGCAATTACCGACCATATAATGACAACACCATTGAATCAGCAGTAAGCACACATGCAGTTGCTTTCCTTTCATTATGTAATTAAATGGTCCAGCACAGAAAATCATTAGTTCGTAATGTAGCCTTCAGCTCCGGTATATTTATTGCTGGTCGTATCTGCCGTCAGAATTTCTCCAGAAAAATCCTAATAAAAACCAGCAATTTGAAGGCCATGTAATAGTGTCTGCTTTTACTGCATGTGCAATTTAACTGCGAGGACACACAATAAATGGTTTTAGTGCCACGCACTTATAATTCAGAATTTCCCGCTCTGCTCATAATGTACCAACATTTTTGTGGGATGCACATTTTTTCCCATCATACCTTTTTTTACATATTTTGTATTTATCTACACCAGACAGATGGAGAGGCTTTTTCGTTGACAGAAGAAAAAAAAAAGGAAAAGCAAAGCAGAGCAGCTTTGTCCATATTTGCAAATTTCAGTATGTAATATTTGGGCATAAATCAAATACGACTCCATTAGGAAGTCATTATGGTGATAAGGAGGTGGGAGCTGTTAGACAGATGTGAAAGCTCAGCTCTTGAGTAGCATGCGCAGCATCATTAGTCCGAAGTGCGTCTTCGGAAACAATGACATAACGTCTGTGTGTTGGCTGGGAGTCAGCCTCCGAGCAATTACTTGGGAATTTTGTGAATCCTCATTAGGATGCCAGAAAGTTTACATTGGTTTATGAATCACGGGTGTCTCGAATCACGTCTTCAGCAATGGGATGGACACACGTTTTCTAATTAGGTCCATTTGAATGTCTTTGAATACATTTGTGAATGTATTTGTGAAGGGGGTCCGACACTGTGGAGAAAAATACGTCCCCAATGCAACCAGGAAGTATCATGTTGCCATGGATTCAGTGAGTAGTGTTGTGTGCTGTAATTGAGCCCCCTTCCCCTTCATATTTGTTTACATTGGCAAATTGACTCATTACATGTATGCACAATTGGCCTGTTCCTGTATGCAATATCACCACAGACAACTATCACTGGATGACTTTGATACTGATGCAAACAATCTGGAGATATTAAGTGTTTTTTTTTACTACAATCTTAGAAGCAGATACAAGTGTTTAGTTGTCATGGGGTCACTGGTATCAGATATATCAGAGAGTGTACGTCCCACTTAATCTAAAATTATAATATAATATAACTTGAATGAGTAGGAGTGCCATTGTTTCATGTGGCAGGCATGGCTAAAGGTTTTAGGTTTTACTGAATTGCCTTTCCTGTTTCAAAAACCTCTGATGTAAATGATAATTTTGGTCATAATAAATGTTCTGGCCATTTCCAGAGTTAACGCCACCCTTGTATACAGCAAGCGTCTGTAACAGCTTCCCAAGGATACAGTCGTTTAAATTAGGGATGCACCGGGGCCGATACTGCGTTAAAATACTCGTACTCGTATTCGTTTTCAATTGTCGATACCAAGAACCGATACCACTCAACAGTATTTCGCTACAACAAACTGGTCGCGCTTTGTGGAGAAAAATATTTGTTGTCCTACCTGACTTCAACGTCTAGGGCAGGGGTCGGCAACCCGTGATCCAGAGCCGCATACGGCTCTTTCGTCGCTCTCTTGCAGCTCTTGCAGCAAGGTGTGTAGAGTAATGTGCGTCGCGTTCACACAGTAAAAAATGACTGCCGTCCTGCCGGTGTGAATCAAACGGCTGCTGGTCCGCCAGAAGTAGCGCTGGCAGCGGCCTCATTCAGACGCTGTTGTGCGGCTACGGATGATATTATTGTAGCCGAGTGTCTGTTGTGTGTCTATATTTGTAATTCTAATAAAATGAAAACACGCTGCAGGGTAACTTGAACCACTTTTTTATCTCCTTCACACACGTACAGTGGGTACGGAAAGTATTCAGACCCCTTTAGATTTTTCACTCTTTGTTTCATTGCAGCCATTTGCTAAAATCAAAAAAGTTCATTTTATTTCTCATTAATGTACACTCAGCACCCCATCTTGACAGAAAAAAACAGAAATGTAGAAATTTTTGCAAATTTATTAAAAAAGAAAAACTGAAATATCACATGGTCATAAGTATTCAGACCCTTTGCTGTGACACTCATATTTAACTCATATGTTGTCCATTTCTTCTGATCCTTCTTGAGATGGTTCTATTCCTTCATTGGAGTCCAGCTGTGTTTAAATAAACTGATTGGACTTGATTAGGAAAGGCACACACCTGTCTATATAAGACCTTACAGCTCACAGTGCATGTCAGAGCAAATGAGAATCATGAGGTCGAAGGAACTGCCCAAGGAGCTCAGAGACAGAATTGTGGCAAGGCACAGATCTGGCCAAGGTTACAAAAGAATTTCTGCAGCACTCAAGGTTCCTAAAAGCACAGTGGCCTCCATAATCCTTAAATGGAAGAAGTTTGGGACGACGAGAACTCTTCCTAGACCTGGCCGTCCAGCCAAACTGAGCAATCGTGGGAGAAGAGCCTTGGTGAGAGAGGTAAAGAAGAACCCAAAGATCACTGTGGCTGAGCTCCAGAGATGCAGTAGGGAGATGGGAGAAAGTTCCACAGTCAACTATCACTGCAAACCTCCACCAGCCGGGGCTTTATGGCAGAGTGGCCCGACGGAAGCCTCTCCTCAGTGAAAGACATATGAAAGCCCGCATAGAGTTTGCCAAAAAACACATGAAGGACTCCCAGACTATGAGAAATAAGATTCTCTGGTCTGATGAGACCAAGATTGAACTTTTTGGCGTTAATTCTAAGAGGTATGTGTGGAGAAAACCAGGCACTGCTCATCACCTGCCCAATACAATCCCAACAGTGAAACATGGTGGTGGCAGCATCATGCTGTGGGGGTGTTTTTCAGCTGCAGGGACAGGACGACTGGTTGCAATTGAAGGAAAGATGAATGCGGCCAAGTACAGAGATATCCTGGAAGAAAACCTCTTCCAGAGTGCTCTGGACCTCAGACTGGGCCGAAGGTTCACCTTCCAACAAGACAATGACCCTAAGCACACAGCTAAAATAACAAAGGAGTGGCTTCGGAACAACTCTGTGACCATTCTTGACTGGCCCAGCCAGAGCCCTGACCTAAACCCAATTGAGCATCTCTGGAGAGACCTGAAAATGGCTGTCCACCAACGTTCACCATCCAACCTGACGGAACTGGAGAGGATCTGCAAGGAAGAATGGCAGAGGATCCCCAAATCCAGGTGTGACAAACTTGTTGCATCATTCCCAAGAAGACTCATGGCTGTACTAGCTCAAAAGGGTGCTTCTACTCAATACTGAGCAAAGGGTCTGAATACTTATGACCATGTGATATTTCAGTTTTTCTTTTTTAATAAATTTGCAAAAATTTCTACATTTCTGTTTTTTTCTGTCAAGATGGGGTGCTGAGTGTACATTAATGAGAAATAAAATGAACTTTTTTGATTTTAGCAAATGGCTGCAATGAAACAAAGAGTGAAAAATCTAAAGGGGTCTGAATACTTTCCGTACCCACTGTATATCCCACAATTCCACTCCTCTTTTCCTTTCCGTTTCTCCCTCCACAATAAAAGCACCGGAAACATAACTTGCAACACAGCTTCCTATATAATTGCTCATCCCTAATATTATCGCTTACATTATGAACCCGGACACGGGGCGTTTTATGGTCCGACATTAGAGGGACTTCCACAAGAAGTTTAAAGCTTGGGATAGCCTTCTGTTAATTTTGTACTATAGGCTTGACATAATCTGCAGAGGATAAAATAAAATCTGCCTCCAAATTAATTGCACTTTCATGGAGACCAAATCTAAGAAGTATCGGTATCGGTACTCGGTATCGGCAAGTACACAAATAAAAATACTCGTACTCGTATCGGTTTGCAAAAAGTGGTATCGTTGCATCCCTAGTTTAAATGCTGACAAAAGTCCTTCTATGGTTTGCTGAGAGCCACAGGGGACATCGTTGGTTTCGGTCTTTTCATACGTCTCTCACTATGCCAGCTCTCTTCGTGTCAGTAAAGGTGCATGGCCAGAGCTTTTATATTGTCATGTTACATTTGGAATGATGAGGGCTTCTTCCGTGTAAACACTAATTACACATTTTTCAAATATAGTGGGAAAGGAACTACTTTACGTTCACAATCATTGTTTCCCCCCAAAGCTATGTTTTGATGGAACGCAATGCCATTATGAATCTCACGGTCTTTGTGTGTTGGTAAATAAAAACCAACAATACCTACATTTCTATCACAGGCCGACTTCTAGAATTTGATCAAACCTGCAGTAAGACGGGGTGACTGTGGCTCAGTGGTTAGCTGGTCTGTCTTTCAATCAGATTGGTCCATGTCAATGTGTCCTTGAGCAAGACACTTAACCCTAATTGCTCACCGTTGCTGTGTCTACGGTCTACTGTATATCATGTAAGTCGCTTTGGATAAAAGCCTCAGCTAAATGAAATGTAAGACACCATCGCATGGCTGATTACTCTCGCCTCTCAGTTCATTGAGTATTGACATTATTGTAGTAATGAGCCCCTCCCATTTCAGAATATAACTCAGCTGTTAGATAACCATCTCTCTGAACTTGTTAGCAATCGTAATGCGATCCAGCCAGACAGACTGTGAGGTTGTGCAGAGAGAGGCCCTGTGCTGGTTCGATATTATGTAAGATAACATGGCCACAGACCTCTGGCTCCTTGGAAAGTCCAGACAACTATTTTGCTTTCTTAGACAGACTTTGATTTGTGTAAAGTTTCTTCTGAATCACAGTCATTTTAATGGTGCCAATTTGACAAAATATAAACAAATATTGGCTAAAAACCATAGCTAAATGTAACCCAGAGTGTTATGAAGCAACATTATACTTCCTTTTCACATCCTGGAAAAGCATCATGGGAACCGTAGTTCCAAATATTGAGATAGAGAAGTAAGACAAATATGTTGATGGAAGGGACACGCCTGTGCACATTCAAAAAAAGATGTGTGATGAAAAGCTGTGGACATACTTGACTGGGGTGAAGGATGTCGTCTGAGGGGGCCCCACGGTGTCACTTTGAAACCCCTCAGGTTGTGGGTTTGGGGCCTCTGGAGGAGGAGCAGGTTTACTTCCACAAACACAGCCTGGTGACACTGCCGTGCATCTTTAATCCTAAAAGAATAGTGTGGTTGCTCGAGCAGATACTGGGTGTATTTCATACAATAACTGATCATTGTTAAAGTTGTGACGCCTGAAATCTGGCACCTATACTTGAGAGCTTTACAGCCATGCACCAGAGCTCCTGTTCCTCACCGGCCCGTTCCCGCCATGTGATTTAAGTCGTGGCTGTGTGTGCTTCCTCTCCACAGATCTACATATTTGAAAACAACATCTACTACCAATCAGATGTCAAGAGCAACTCCCTCAGGCTAACATCCTCAGGGAAGGAAGGGATCGTCTTCAATGGGATCGCTGACTGGCTCTATGAAGGTACATGTCACCTCGACGATAAGCGGGAACGTGATGTCAGATAATGACTTGTTGAAAAAGGACATTTCACACAGTGAAACATTGACGATAATATCTGGCTTTATGTTTAAAGTGTTGGCAGACTGTCTCATTAAACTGTAAATGCCTGTGTTTAGAAACATTAATTTATAAAAAGGCAGTGATTAAATATTCATAATGTTTGTTCCCGTGCAGATATCTCCCCTCTGGGTGTGAGGAGCCGCTTTATGTGCTTTAAGCACTTAGCCAGTCTGGCCAACCTCTCCGGGGAAAAGAGTATTATGTAAATCTAATAAAAAGGCAAGCTGCCGCACTGTTGTTTAATTCTTGTTTCCCTTTTATGCTTTATTATATTATATATAAGTGATTTTTGAGTGATGATTGACACCAAAATGAGTAATTTTAGCTTTTTTGTTTCCACATCAGTGTGTCAGGTTTGTATCTTTTATGAACTTTTTTTTAAATGTTCTATTAAATGACAATTAGAATACATTTAAACATTTATGATCGCTTGAAATCGATATATATATATATATATATAATTTAAAAAATATATATATACAGTTTTCAAATAGTAACTGTAATCACAATATTCAGTGTTGACACAGATGAAGAATTTAATGGATGTTATTGCTTTTAGTGCAATTTGTCGACTTTATTATGTAACATTTAACCTGACTTTATCTCCAATTCAACCTCATACTAATGCTAAATTATTATTAATTACAAATGTCATTTCAATAACAGATATTCAAATGTCCACATGGACAATGTACACTGCTGAAGTAAGAATTTATAGCTGTTGTAAGTAGAGGTTTCCACTTTGGCACGCCCCAAAGTGGTGGTCAAACAAATACTAAAATTACATAAACATTCTACGCATAGTTTAGCCAGCTAAAGGACCAGCAGATATTTGTAACTACTGAAACTAAGAATGGTGTTTTCGTTAGCTCAGAACGAGGCCGTCATATCTCTTAGAAATGATTTGCGGAGTCGGCCATGTTGCACCGACATGTTTCTACAGGAGCCTAGAAAGGACAAACCAAACACTGACTCTAGAGAGAGAACTTTTTTTACCTTTTCATTTTTGAAGTTGGTGGCCCGTGTGAAGGCCACCGTATTTGTTCTAAGCACCTGGATAGTGTTCAGTTGACCTCACGGCTGGATGCCACAACAATCCTTCACACTGGGCCTTCATGCACCTGTTGACAGATCATGTGTTGAGCCTTTTGTGTTTTCTGCCGATAACGCTCTTTCTGACCCTTACATTGTCTCTTTCCGAAAACAGAGGAGATCCTTCAGACCCATGTGGCTCACTGGTGGTCACCTGACGGAGAGAGGCTGGCCTTCCTGGTCCTTAATGACAGCCTGGTGCCCAACATGGCTGTGCCTCGCTTCACTGGCATGACATACCCAAAAGGAAAGCAATACCCGTACCCCAAGGTAAACATTATTTAGAAGGCACGCATGTCTTGATGTCACTGCACAGTTACATGACCCTCGCCCATTCTTCCAGAAAAAGGGGACGTTATTGACAGGTCGCTACCACAGCGTTGTTTTCATCTTACAACTAGCCCTTTCACTGTTTTCATTATGTTGAGGTTATTACATATATTAGTCAGAGACAAAAAGGTACACAAAGGACTAATGTCATGAAAAGAAAAGGGATATATTGTTCTAGATTAAGCTCCAATTTCCATCTGCAGACCGTAGCCAGGTAGACAAACACAGTTATTTTAATGAAAGTTAAAAGTTTATTATACAGGTCTTTCAAGGTTTTTTGTTTATGTGTCCTCAGTTATCTTTCTATAAAACATGTTCATAGAATAATTCAAAGCCAAATACCTCTGAACACGGCCGAACAGGACCATTATAGAATAATATTTATGGAAACAGGGGGGCACTAACTGCAAAATTTGTGATTCAAGTGGATTCACTTTCTTATTCCCTGCATTGCAACATTTAGTAACTCAACTTTACATTTTCAACGCAGTTTGAATTCAACGTGGCCAAAAGAAAAACAGCTAGTGTCCCTTCGAGTCTGTGCCTCTAACTGTCCACAATCCCCCCCACTGACGGCAGCCTCGCTCCAACTGTCAGCGTCATAATTATTGGATGCCTGATGGAGCCTCCGGAAGAATTCAGCCGAACAACTTCTCTCATTTTGGTAGATTTATTTCTCTGATCACAAACAAAGTATAAGCGCTGCAATTGCAAGAGCAGGGAGTCGTTCCGTCAACATGCAGGTTGAGCGTGAACAACTTCAACAACAACCGGATGTTCGGTCCTTTCATACACAGGTTTTCGTCACAGGTTCCATCGTCCTAACATCTAATTGGCTCTAACCTGTCAAGGAGGAGGAGAATCCCATGTCCTCCCCTTTTCTCACAATACTGGGGAGTGCAACTGATAACAGGCGTGTGTCTAGTCCAGACAGACAAACGGACAATTCCCAGAGACATTTCCCAGAGAAAACTACAGCTTCATTATATTTTATTTTATTATATTATAATTATAAAGTTATTCTGCCCTTGAGTAACCTGAACATTTTCATAGACAAGAATGTAACAGAATAGAGGGACTTATATTATCACAACAGAAGCAACGCAGCGCAGAGGTCACACACAGATAATACACAGAGAGAGCCCGATCTTCAAAGTGTGATTTATTGCAGGTGGAGTGATAAAGAAGAAGCAAATGCCCATTCTTTACAACTTATTGGAGAGTGACGTGTCTCTCCAATGCAATCCTGTTGTATGTCTGCTGTTAGGTTTGTCACACAAAACTCTGCACAGTTCCTGCATCACTGCACACGCATGGTTGTTAACTGGATGTGCATTCTAAAGAGTTTGAAGGGGCTTTTTAAAGGGATGTTCTCATTGAATTATTCATGCCAAATCACTTCATCACGCAGCGCTTTATAAGTCACGCTCACCAGGTTGGGTGGTGCACGCGTGGATGGCTTCCGTCTAACGTCCGGACTGTTGGTTCTGCGTGCAGGCTGGCCAACCCAACCCGGCGGTGAAGCTCTACGTGGTCAACCTCTACGGGCCGACGCACACGCTGGAGCTCATGCCCCCGGAGACGCTCAAGCTACGGTGAGGGGAGCTGCATTCTGGTCGCTGAGACTTTTGACATTGTTTAAAGATCACTTGGTCATTTTGTGCTCACGCCACACTCGGCACCTTTAATTAGGGAGACCGTGCACACTGCAGCTGGCTGCCCCTGCATTGCAGTCTTAACTTACACTTTCAGTGGGGAAACAAACAGACGGACAAACCGTGACCAACAAATCCAACCTGCACGGGTCCATTGTTTTATTATTTCACAATGCATGCAGCTGCATTTGCCATTTCAATCTATTTTATGAACCTCAGATTAACCATCCGGTTTCATGAGACTGCTTCACTGAATGCCAAAACCCCTCCTGACTTGATATCAACAGGACATCTTTCTACTCCATCTCCTTGCACCACATGTGTAAATGTATTTCATTCCTCCCAAAAACAGACATATCCTGAACCTCCATCTGCAACTGACTGTCATCTGCAGTAATGTTTTCCACTCTGTGGCCCATAGACTTCTGATAGCGAGGCACCGAGGCACCGTTTATCTTCAACTAACTAACTTTCAACTAACTCTTACAACTAAACCCATCCATGTTATTATCAGATGGTCAGAGCTGAGGAAGTACGAAGAGTTTTATTGCAAGTTTATTTAAAAAAACAGAGCATATGTGTGCAACAAGCAGACACCGGCACGCCGTCCCTGACACGTCCAAAACTGACACTAGAGGGGAAACTAGAGCATCACGGTTTGGAACTGTATTCATAACAAAGGGATAACCTTGACATGAATCTATAGTGTTACATAAGATGCGTTGTTTTTGTCTTTTTACATAGGGAACATTATGTGACCATGGTGAAGTGGATCAGCAAGACCAAGACATCGGTCAGGTGGTTGAACCGGGCCCAGAACATCTCCATCCTGACTGTGTGCGACACCACCACTGGAGCCTGCGTCACGGTGTGTATGTGTGTGTGTGTGTATAAGAGAGAGAGAGAGAAAACAAAAGTGTCCCTGGGTGGAAAAGGAGACTTTGCATTGGAAAAGTAATCATCTAATCTGGGAATCTATTGCCTGAAGAAATGCTGAGAATGCAGCGTAATGCTCCACATCTCCTGCACGTCAAACTTTAGTGGAGTGTTCTGTGTAGGGATGATAAGTAAGATAAAGTCTCGGAACAGTTCTTGACTCATTATATCTGATTATGATTTTACACGGTAACACCCCCGTTGTCGTGATGGAGCAGAGAACCAGAATCGTTTGTTCACTGGATATGTACATATCGGGGTAAAGAACGATGAGCAACTTTCTGATAGGATCCATAGAAAGCTCCCTTCAAAGAATACTTCTTCTAGTTTGATTTTTTCAAATCATCTCCCTCACTGAGTGGTTGCCATCTTCCGTGTTGCTGTGAGTTTGAGAGGATCTAAGGAGGAATAGTGGCATCTGTTAGAAGCCAGATACAAAGTCTTTTTTTGAGTATCAATGCGAGCACCGAGCGGGTCGACGAGTCCATAGCATCCTGGGAACATCAGCACTCTGTAATATTGCTATAATGCTGTAATATTTTCATCTGGGCCGGCATTATGATCGCCTCTTTTTGTTTAGACAAGTCACGAGTTAGCACTGAAACCGCCTGGTGTTTAAACGTGCTGATTCTGCATCGCGTGACGCCATTTACACGCAACCCGCTAGACCCGCAAGATAATCTGTGCTCGTCAAACCAGAAACGCTCGGACGTAATTTCATAATTCTCACATTTGTCAATTATTGTGACTTCTGCTGTGGTCTGTACGAACAAATCCCCGACACGCCTGCTTAACCTCGTTACGGTTGCTCAGCTGTGATTGGACATTGCCAGGGTTTGAGGGCAGGGTTTAGAGATGGGCTGTGACATCCAGTCCAGAGAGGAGTAAACGGACCATTAGAGAGACAATAGAAACAGCTTGAGTGTTATTGTGACATGCTCCCGAGCTGCAGTCCATCATTAACTAACCTCTCTGGGTTACGAGGACATGTGGAGGAGAACTCCTCTGGTGCCCCTTAGCGGAAGGCCCTTAACTGTTAAACCAATCATTTGAAGAAAACATCTGCCGCAGTAAACTCCTTCCATATTCTCTCACACTTGGACGACGCAGAGCTGTGGGACCCGCTCTCCAGTTCAGTTTATTCCTGATTCGGTGTGATTTGCACCAACAAACAGGCCTCTCAGCCAAGAGGCGGCTTAGCTCAGGCTTGGACCCAGCGCTCCGGCCTCCTCTGCCAAAGCTCCGGCTGCCGGCCCATGCATGTATTGGTTTGAAACCATGGCTCAGACTGGGAATGACGTCGGTGTGTACAAATAAACCGAGAAAAAACACGTGGTCCACTATGTGACGGGTGATTCTATCTTGAAAATATGCCACTGGAGGGTTATTCCTAAATAGGTTTAGGCATAATGTGAACAATATAACAACATTCTCAAACATAAAGGTTTTTGTTTCATTGTGTTCTAAGGGATTCGATTAAACTGCATCTGAGTCAATTGTCCACTATTTGATCACCTCTGTGTACAAAGTAGAAGTGTAAGAGAGAAAGGATGCACAGACGGGAGGATTTGGATGGTCTGGCTGATTTAAGTGCAGACTGACATTTTGCTCTTGCATCTTTATTTTCAGAGACATGAAGAAAGCTCCGAGCTCTGGCTTTCCAAGCAGGTAAAGTGCTCTCCGTGCCCGTGTGTCGGTCTGTACTTACTATCTTTTTAAAGCATGGACTCCACTTGCCATAATTTCAGTTGATGTCATTCATTTCTATTTCAAATTGTGCCACATAAAGGACAACTTCACCAATTACCCACCTCACGTCTGGGTATTTGTACGCACGCTCGGCTCTCGTCGTCCTCCAAAACCCCTCACCCGGTGACGCAGACACATGATGAGTGGCAGCAGGGAAGCACTCAGTGCCGGCCTCCTCAAATGATTCTCTTCAGCAGGTAGAGCCTCTGGAAGCAGGGACCTGCCACTTTACCTGTAGGATTTAGGAGCAAAGAATAGAACTTTCCTTGGAGATAATGAACTGCTTTTAGGGGGATTGGGACAAGTTGAAAATCAAAGCAGCTGCAATTTAAATCAGTGTTTCCATGCGGTTAATGTAGGTCATCCATGAAATGTGCAAAATTGCACACAGTGAGCTTTTTGAGAATGTTTTCACTGTAAGAAAAAAAAAACATTTGAATACCTTGGAAAGCATAACTTTCCTGTAGAATGAATCAAGCCTCATGGACATTCAATAACCTGGCATTGAATAAACTCCAGCAAGGTAAAAACGTGACACTGTACCATCAGTTCCATTTAGATATGGCTCTCTGTATGTATCTTCCTCCAAAGAAGAGAGTGCGGTCGACTGTCAGCTTTAGTTTTAGCTTTTCTTTTTTTAGATGTGCTTGGGAGGCAGAGGAGAGAGTGTTCTGGCAGCCTGTGGATCGTACAGCCCTGCAGCCGTACACGTTTGGCTGTAGCGCCGGGTAATTTAACCACTTGTCAATCTTGGAACGCAGAGCTGCTTGTCTTTGTTAAGGTGGTTAATCTGTGAGATGCTCATTTACTGACTGAGGTTGTGTCAGTGCAGGGGGAGGGTTTGACGTCAGATTGTCTGAAACGCCACGTCTCCATCTGGGTAAACGCTCTCCATCTGAGGCAGAATGTGTTCTCTGAGTGAGATGTGTATTCAGTGTGGGTGTCACACAAATCCTCAATGCACAGTATGGATATGCATTCAAAAGCTTTATCCAAAATTATCCAGAACTATGATTTTCAGTGTGTAAACATCTCATACATTTACATGAGAAAATGTTACCACAAAGTTACTAAAGTAAAAGTATGTAAATTGTATCACTGAAATGCACTTAAAATACAAAAAAAGTACAAATACTCCTATTGCTGCAGCGGCCCCTGTAACTGTATATTAAATACTATATTATATATTAGTAGATTATTGTTATTGATTAATTATTATGTGACCAGCTCATGTTGGCTCTGGGTGCGTCTGATCTGAGTGTTTTGTTCACTTTGAGGTCATTTCATTTAAAGCGTTTCATCTTTATGCTCATTATGGGTTGTCAAAATCTGAAAGGTGCTCAATTTGGAATAGTGAGCATAACCATTGCCTCTACGCAGCTCTCAACATGGCGCTAACAGCGCAACCCACGAGCAACAGTGTCGACAGAGCTCTCAGTGTTTACCTGAGCGTACGGTGGTATCAGCTGTACGAGCCGGATGAGGCGGCGGCGCGCCGGCCAGTGGCGCGCGCTCACGTGCGCTAAAAGGCACGCTTGGCCGACCCGGTTCTGTCAAGAAAGGACGGAGAACTTGAGGAATCCAACGCTTCCAGAGGGAGAGTGGCTTCATTCTCTGCTCAAGTGGACATCAAATATGAAATAGTTGTTTTCCTGCTGTACATGGCAAGACGCTGAACTCCAAATTTCTCGCCATTGCTGTGCAATCGGTGTGTGAACGGTTGGGAATGCGAATTAGTGTAATCCTGACGGGCGGGGGGCACCTTGCATATTAGCTATCGGCGTATGCATTTGTGTGAATGATGACATGCTGTGTTAAGGTCCATTCACCATATTAATGCTCTGAATCCTGTAACTCTCCTGTAGCTCTACTCCTGTAGAGCCTCTGGTTGAGTAAATTAAATTGAGAGGTTGAGAAAATGTGAATACTGATGTGAAGAGCATGTACCTCAGGGGCACCTCACCGGTTTAGTGTTGCTCCTCCATTACTGCGTTTAACAGCTGCAGAGCCGGAGCGTCTTCCCCAAGGCCGCGCAGGTGTTAAGCACACAAATGTTGACCTCACTGTAATTGCATGTGGACTATGGACTGTATTATTTTTTTACCCTTTCTTTTGTAGCGTGTGTTGTACGGTCACGGTCATTCCATCTGGACCGAGATTAACTCCACTGGCCTGTCGGTAGTTCTGTGGTAATAAAAGAAACGTGACCTTTTTTTACAGTCACAAGAGTAAACAAATTAAAAGAATGACCAGAATTGATGCACTAGACGTCCAGAAATCCAAATGTATTGTTGTCCCCAGTCAAGCTGCCAAAACAGTGGATCCTAAATTTCCCACAAATCAACTTTGTTTCTTTGTTAAACCCTCACTGTCTCTTTATATAGTCTGTCATACCAATAGTTTTATAACACAATATTTATATATGTTATAAACTGCAACCTCCCTAACCCAATACCTGATTACCTTGATGACATCACTACAGTTGTTTCACAGGTTGGATGTGTAAAATCAGTGCAATACAGCTATTGAGTTTCAGGGCCGTGGTAAGTGGTGCACTTTTCTCTCTTATCTTTTCCCTTTCCCGGAAAAAGGTTCAGCCACTGTTATAGCAATCTGGTCAATAGTAAAATAGACATTTCTTCCTATACAAATGTTGCGAATTGCTACTTTCTGGCTGAAAAAGTGTTTTGACTTTAGAAGTCATTTGCACATCATGTCATCATCTTTTTAATTCACTTGTTCATGCTGTTTATGTCAGTTGTATAGAAAGCAAGCCTCTGAAATCACACGTTTGGGCAATCTGGTTCCTGTCTAATGATTAAACAGGAATGTGTTGTTTTGTCGACCATGGTGACCGAAGCTGTTCATCTATCTTTCCTTTACCGCAGAACCAAGAACCGGTGTTCTCCAAAGACGGCAGCAGGTTCTTCCTGACTGTGCCGGTCAAACAAGGAGGACGTGGCGAGTTTCATCACATCGCCATGTTCACCACACAGGTGAAGGCCCAGTGTACACTTACCCTTAACTTGCTACAACCAAAAGGATTTGGCTAAATCCTCTATTCTGACAGGATGGATGTTGTCTGTTGCTGCAGCTTTAACAGAGCTCTTTAATGGTATGTGCAGCCGAGTGTAGGCTCTCAAGTAGTTTAACCAAAAATTAGGAAATTACTCACAGCAGCCTTTATTCGTCATGGTGTGTTGAGCTGTTAATTTTAGTGTTTTCATAATCGAAAAACGTCTTCTGATACGATAAACGATTGCTGATACTGTCCTCCCCAACAGTATCGGCCCATTGAAAGAGCTTGTTCTCATCAACATAGACACCAAAGAGTCCCCATCCGTGTCCAGAGAAAAGTTGCATGTTGGATTTCAGCAATGTTAGGAGAGGGTTTAAAATAGTTTCCAGACCTGCCACCTCTATGGCCATGGTTGTGGTTTGGTCATAGTTAAAGGTTAAAGGTTAAAGTTAAGGTAAGATTGTGGTCTGTTCCTGAAGTCACACTCTGTTTATCCTTCCTTTCAGGAAAGATTCTACAATAGCTCCATCGCGTATAACTTTAGTTCACCAGAAGAAGTACCTCACCTTGTATTAAGAAACATTTCAAGATACGTCACATTAGCACATAGAACACAAAATATAGAGGTTGTAAAAAACAGACCACAACCATTATTTTAATATTAGTTATTCTCAGTAAGTTATTCTTGTTGTACACGTCAGGACAGTTTTGCATACCCTATTACCCACCAGCCTCTTTTCTAAAGGTGTGCTCAGACTGAAGGCAAACCATTGTCATTCCTGGAGTGTTTGTCCAGTCTTTGGTGTGGAGTGTGTTTTGTAACCTTTTCTGGCGGCAAATCGATTGAGTCACAAACATTCTGCTTCCCCACGTTTGCTTAAATGTATGCTTATCCAAACATCCTTAACTCAATCGCCTATTCATCAACTCTGCATGCAGTCAGGTCGTATCTATGAGTCCATTCACACCTACAAATAGGTATTGTATCCAGAGTGTATCTTGTTATGATTTAACCTGGTTACATTTACATCTGATATTAATATGGGTCTCCAGTGAAATCCGTAGCCGTTCTCCACCACTTGCTCAGCCATTGCTAAATAACTCGGCTGCTATATTAATTGCTACGTTTTGCTTGTAAACTTAAAGCCAAGACTTTACTTCACACAGGACGTGAGTAAAAGTCCTGTTTTGGTTTGTCCCGGTCCTTAGCAGACTCTTAATACTAAATCCGTTGCTCTGAGCGTCTGATAATGACTGTGATGATTTATGTTGGACGTGCATCTCATACAGGCGCTAAAGGGCACTTTGGTACATCGGTATCACAACGCTGAGGGCTTCTGCCCAGGTGTCAGTATTTGATGACATTTGCATTCATACTTGAATTTGATGTGGTTCGTCTCATCTGATCGCCCTGGTCTGGCACTATCTAATTGCGATCCGATTACCCAAAAGACATTCTAATGCAAGGTGTGGAAGCGATATATTGCTAGCTTTGCTCACTTTCTGAGCACACCTTGAGGATTTGTGCAGCGGTAAAACACAGTGATGCTACTTCCACCTCTGCCCTTAGACGGACACGTCATTATCCTAATGACTACAAGAGGCCGTTGACTGGTGGGCATTCACATCATGTAACACCTGCAGCAGGCTTTGGACCAATGGCCAATGCTGCTTTTTGTCTGCACAGTTTCAAATAACCAGCACACAATGAAAATATTAGATGTTCACACAAATGACCTGTACTCATCTTCTTTTGCTTCTCTCAGTTCAGAGCAGATCAAAATGAAGTCCGACATCTGACATCAGGGAACTGGGAGGTGACCAAGATCATTGCTTATGATGAGAACACTGACAACCTGTAAGTCTGCATGCATTTCTTAAAATAAAAAAAAAACAATAAACTAGGCCCTCTTATTATTCACCATGAACACTAATATTTTTCCTTCAATTCACCATGATACCTCGCTCATAGTGCACACACAGAAGAATGGGTTTCCAATCACATGTATGAATTAGACTTAAAGAAGGAGATATGAAGTTCCATGTTGAATTAATTATGCTTGTTTGTACTTATCGTTTGTGTTCGTGTGTTCAGTTATTTTCTCAGCACAGAGGGTTCACCACAAAGACGCCATCTTTTCAGGTTGGTTTTGCCCCACGGCACTTTCTGCTATTACAGTGGCATGACATTTGTCGTAACAAGATCTTTGCCAGACTCCGACAAGAGACTCGTATGAAGCTGTTATTACTATCAGAGTACTGCTCTCTTTTTGCTTTTCTTGCTGGTAACAACCATTTCATCATTAATGAATGAACACACATTAAAGTGTAAGGCTGCTATTGTTTTATCTTTATAATCGCCTGACATAAATATGTATCCTACTGACAGGGATGTCTGTGTTTCCAAAAGCCAAAAAACTATTGCTAATACGTAACACAACCTTGGCATTTCGCAACTAATGAATATTTGCTTGATTATTGATTAACTGTTTGTCTATAAAGTGAAAACAGTAACAAACAGCAAATGCTCATACTGTAACTAGGAAATGTTGGTTTCAAAATTACAATTAATTTGATGATAAACAGTAGTTGTAATACATTATAATATTTTACATAATGCACTATAATTCACTGTTTCAATGTAAAGTTGGTAGCACTTTATAATATCTACACGCTATTTAGCATTAGTTAAGCATGAGTAAACACTTAATTCATCATTTATAAATCATTGTTTCAACATTAACACTCATTATTAACTCATTAGTATGCAATTCATAAACACAGTAATACATGTTTTATTCTTGATTAATAAGGTTGACTAATACACGTTTCATGATTGGGTTTTCATACTTTAATAAATGATGGAACACACATTTACGCTATAGGACCCGACATGTCCCACGGTGATGACGCGTCACCACCATGTTGAGTATGTTTCATAGTTTGCTGGCACATACATATTTATTGATTATGACTATGTAGCTATCACCTGGATTGGACTGATAACTGAGGTGGCGCGTGCTGGTGCCTGTCTCAGGACCTCTAGTTAGTGTCGAGCTTGCTAGCTGGCTAGCTAGCTAGTCATAGCTAGCATAATCAATAATATGTACCAGCATAACTATGAAACATACATACATACATACATACATACATACATACATACATACATACATACATACATACATACATACATACATACATACATACATACATACATACATACATACATACATACATACATACATACATACATACATTAGGTTTCTCCTAAACATACTCAACACTCGTGGCACTAACAGGCATGGCCCCCATCACCATCAAAATAATGTTCTTTATCACTTTGTGTCTATTTTCCTTTTCTGTTGTGAAGATAACTGAGACTTGTGTTAGCTTTGAGGCACTGCTGGCCTTTGAATGTAATTTATAAAAGTGTTAAATGCAAAAATAAATTACATTAAAATATATATTTATATATTAAAATATATATTTTTGTCATTTACTAATAATTTATAAATGATCATATTAATCATCTAAAAGTCATTAATACTTAGTTTACAAATGGGGAAATACATAATTTATAAAGTATGAAAACCCAATCATGAAATGCATAATAGTCAAGCTTATTAATCAAGAATAAAACATTAATAACTGTGTTTATGAATGGAATACTAATGAGTTATTAATGAGTGTTTATTTTACTTATAATAACATGATAATAACAGTGATTATAATATATTTTACAGGATTATAGTGTTTGATAACTATGGGAATGATAATTCACTTTGATTATTGCAACAACAACAAAAAAAGTCAGTGAGTCACCAGCAATTCTCAAAAATGATACTACATTTATTTTTTTTATATAACATGCGTCATCATGTGTTATGATTTTTTTCATACATATAATTACACAGTGCTATACGCAGTTTATATAATAATCAAAGTATTTTTATAATGTCATAGAAACTGTTTTTGCCTCTACTCCAGCAACAGTCGTTGATTGAGGCATTATATTTTCCTCTTTCTGATTGTCTCAGGAGGGATTTATTTCAAATTTGATACAAATGTCCAATTGGAACAAATAATGACCTTATAAGACGTGTTTTTCACCATAACTCATTAATTCATATGCTAACTGAACACCTGGAGAGAATCTCTTCAAATTTAGCACAAACATCCACTTGGACCGAAGGATGAATTGATTTTAATTTGGAGGTCAAAGTTCACTGTGATCTCACAAAGCAAGTTTTTTTTTACTCAATAATTCATGAGTTAATTATGACAATTTAATACAAACGTCTGATTGGATAAAATTATGAGGTGATGACGCTGTGGACAAACATGGATGTAAACTGTCTCCTGGTGCTAATTCTAGGTCTATCATATTTTACTCATTTTAATACTGATCGTGAAGTTATTATGAAGCCATAGAGCAGTAACCTGCATCAGGTTGTGACCACACAGGTGTAACATCTAGCTGGCTGTGTTTTATTGCTGGTGTTGGTCTCTTCAGGGGATGGTTTGACCACGATGAGAAGATAAAGCAATGCCAGCGTCTCTCACTCAAAATGTTTTTGTGCTACTTTGTCTTACTCCCTTGAAATCCGTATCTTCTCTCCTCAGTGTTAAAACGGTGGGCCTGTTCCCACGGCGGTGTCTGACATGCGAGCTGAATAAAGCTCACTGTCTGTACTTCGACGCCAACATCAGCCCCGCAAACCAGCACCTCATCCTGCGCTGCAAAGGTAGGCCACCACGCACCTGACGGGGCTGCTTCTGAACTGGAGCATCTCTAGCTCGGCTGTGGAAACCATTAGCAGAATGCTTTTTATAAAATCTTTCAGGGAGACGTGAATGCTCAAAAGGTGGGACACGACATATAAAGCACAGCAGAGGGGAGGAGGGTTATCGCCACGCTATACAACTGTAGAGGACTTCCCACGTCGCACACTGTGCCGCTGGATAAATACCACTCTGAGTACGGGATGAGTCATCTACACGTTTGACAGAAATCATATTTCTCTTCTTGGAATGATGATGTCTGAATACTACATGCATCATCTTTAAAATCCCTCCTTTTGTCAACTTATTTTTAATGAATCATCTTTTCTGACTTATTTTGGATCAAAGTACTGCAGTATTACTGCATTGTAGATTATTTTAGAGTAGTGCCAGTTTCTTCTTTCTCAGAAATCTCTTTTTGTGTCCAGTAAAATAATAAGAATTCCAATTTGTAATCCTGAGGTTATGCTTTCAACATGCTGGGGAGCATTGAACAACCTCAGCTTTTAACTTGGCTGGGCTAAATGGGCTAAAATAAACAGAGTTTAAGAAAACTCAACTGCAGATGGTTGCAGTCAAAAGAAATGTGGGCTTCTTTTGTGTTTTATGTTCCTAATTTATTCATCCATTTTCTGTCTGAGATCATCGAGCAGATGTCAGGTTTTGCTGGTTGCAAACTGTCACCCTCCAACTACTCTCTTAAATTAATCTCTCATCAGTTCCAAATGAGAGGCATAAAATTAAACAGCCGCTCTATTGTGTATAATTACATTTAGGTAGCGTAATCGGGCGCAGAGTAGCTGGTTTAATAGAGGGTAACTATTTATATTGTTTGTGGTTTCAATTTACTTATTCATTTAACTTTTGGCGTGGTGATTTATTGCATTATGATGTCGTTCCCTTTACCCAAAAGCATAACAAAAATAATGGATAAAGCTTGTTGTCTTCCTGCGGATGGGGTGAAGGGGGAGTTCACATAACCCTGTCAAGTCAGTCCTGACACCTGTTTGCACCAGTTCTATTGATGGGTTTCCTGTTGAATGCAGGTACGCTCACATAATGAAGCTGTGTGACTCACTTGCGGGTGGTGGAAGGAATGTGAAGGTCAAAGCTTATGAAGCCCTCCGACAGGAAGTCCAAGAGAGGCGTGTTTCAGTGCACAGCGAGCGGAGCCGGGGGAATGCGGTCGCTGTGTGTTCTGCAGCTGCCACCCGATTAACCTCTGACTAAATATTTCACAAAAAGATATTGAAGACAAATCACATAATTTGACAGTCTGAGGCTATTATGGGGGTGATGTGAGTGACCTTTAACCCCTAATTGATGCGGGTAAAGTAAGGTAAAAGGTGACCAGTAAAATCAAGAAACTAAAGGGTGCCTGCATTTTACTTTTGTGTGGCTGCTTTAAGAGCAACCGTGGCACAAAGAATACCGTCGGCAATGTGTGATTTTTTCTTTTTAAATTCTCCTCCACTATCTGCATAGCATGCATTATCCTTCGGTGAGGATTAGAGTAACAGGATAATGATTAAGTGACACTCAAGCTTTTCATTTCTTCTTTCAGGTCCCGGAGAGCCTACTGTCATCCTGCACAGCCTCAATGACTCAAGTAAGGAATCCATTTAGTCTGGTGAGAAACATGTGACGACCACCATAGCAGATACAATCTGTTCTAACTGGTGTATTTCCCATTAATGTGGCTATTGTGGCTCTGTGGGCTCGGGCTAACTAACTCCTCAGCTGTAGAAATTCAGTATCGCGCAAAACAGTGTATTAATCCGCGGGGGAAGCTGTGTGAATCATTTCATGTCTCCAAGTCTGGCTGGAAGTAAACAGGAGGAGTGTGTCTGAAACGAGCAGCATGGTCGACCTCATACAACGGTTCATATGGTGTCTTTGTTTCTATTTGTCTGACCTGTTTTGTTCACCGTGGGCACCGAACGGAGGAGGTCCGCTTCATTCTTTGTACGGATGAGCTCGCCACAACTCAATCTGACAGCCGTAGCGCCAGAGCGAGGTGAGAGGACGGTGATGAAAGCGCGACACTCCGCAACATTAGGTGTCCGCCCGGCCATCTGCTCCCACAAATGGGCGTCATCATAGTGTCTGTCGGATATATTTAAAAAAAAAAAAAAGTCCAGGACAGAAATGTCAAAAACAAGCTTCTCCTCCATTTACTACAGTGACGTCACCAGTACCTTTCTGAAAAGTTCAGAGATGTTCGACTCGAGCGCTCCCAGCGGACGCACATCTCCCCGCTCGTTGGGAACCATTGAATAAAGACGCTGGCTGTGTGGATGAAGGCCGCACCATTTCCTACAGAAGCACGGCAACAAGAGTCTATTTCCGCTCGTCTTTTCTGCACGTGAACCCTCTCACTCTTGTGATTTGCTTTAGAGTACGCAGAGCGGACTTTGTGATTGCTTTGATGATGTTGAGTCGTAGCCAAGGCACGACTTTCCTGTGTGTTGAGTGTTGTTGACTGAGCCGTCATCAGCGTGAAAAGAAAAAGGCCGTGCGGGCGTCTCTGTAGAGGTCTGTTCTGGTCAACAGGGGGCGCTCACAGCTCCATTTGTTCTCCTTTCCCACAGGCCTTAATTCATACACACATGCTATGCACATCCACACACTGTTAGCGCACATACTTTATACAGAGGATTCTTCTTGTTATCCATGCCTGCTTATCTGTCAGTGGATTTTTTTTTACCCCCCTCAAATGTTAACAGCTGTGCCGCAGAAAAGCAAGCAATTTGCTCGAGGTTATTTAGATAGCCCTCTCCATCCACAGCTGGGAACTCAAGGCCCCCGGCAGGTTTCATAATGAGGCATCTATTGATTTTGGGTTTTCCATTAGAAGTGCTGGATGAATTCCATTTCAATTCGGCTGCTCCTCAGATGGCTTGAATGGGGGAAAAAATGTCCGAAACCATAGAGTCATTGTTTATTTACATGTGGAGAAAACACCGGCTCCCCGGATGTCAAAGCCAGAATGAGCAAGCTGCTGCGCTTTGGAAACGGAACATTATGATCATATTTCATTGTGCTGATCCAGTTTTAACAGGGGAACAAATTACCATTATTATCAGCGCTTTAATTAAAGGGGAACTACGGCCATTTTCAAAATGCATCCAGGTCAGATGAATCATTTTGGTTAAACTTTTTTTTTGTCTTTTTTTGTTGAAAGAAAAAGCTGCAAACACATGTAGGCTTTGTTAAAAAAAAGTGATTTGCCATAGTTTTTGATTGCGTATTTCATATGATAATCTTAAAACTCATTACCATTTGGAACTGTCCATTATTTGCAACAGCCAAACCCCAAAGAGATGAAATCCAGAATTATTCAGCTTCCTGAACCTTTTGTATTGACCACGAAATGAAACAATGTCAGGAAGGGTCCGCGAGCCTCACATCATCCGTCTCACCGACACCTTCCATCTCATCTCATTATGCCTCCGGCTCCAATGACAAAGCCCTGTGTCATTATGGGTCATCTGAATGCAGCAACACTTTGATTATTAGAAGCCATTTTTGCGTGAGCCTCGTCCTTAAAACCCATCCCCTCATCTTTTTCAGATTACTACATTCTCGAGAACAACTCTTTGCTGAAGGCGGCTTTGATGCTCAAAAAGATCCAGCTGACTGACTTCAGAACAGTTCAGATGGAACATTTTGGTGAGAGTTTCCATGCGGTTGATTGGTTCCCATACTGTTACTGTGACTCGCGATGGCTCGGTGACACAATTGTTTATCTGTCTCTCTCCGGACAGATTTACCTTTGAAGATCTCGTATCCACCGGACTTCTCCGAGTCCCGTCACTATGGACTACTGCTGCTGATGTACGTACCATATGCAACGACACATTAAACAGTGGAATGTGCCACAAAGTCATACGGATGAACGCTTTTTATGTCTCGGTACATTTTTGTTCTAAAATACTATCTTGTACAATCCCTGGTTGAAATATTTATTCAAGTAGCAATACAAACAATAACATGTTGTCAAAGTGTGATGTGCCTCCTCCTTCTTCTTCTTCTTCTTTTTCTCCTTCTTGTTATTCGTGTTCTTCTTGGTCTTCTTCCTCTTCTTCTTCTGTGAGAGCTCCAACGTCGTCCAAACGCTAGTAAAACACATGAGCGAGCCACACTGTTACCCTGGGTGACATGTTCCCTCATGACCATGATGATCATACGGTAGCACTAAATGTGTGTTAATCCGCAGCTGAAAGTAGTGCCCAACAAATACATACCACGTCCTCTTTCTTTGTGTAACGTCTGCTCAAAACGACAATGCCTAGCTGTTTTAGGATTTGACTGAGCTTTTTAATAAAAATGAAATAATACGTGTGTGAGCAGTTTTTAAGGATTTATTTATGTGCTTGCAGCTGAGTGCCACAGACAGGGAAAAGAGATCACTGAGAGACGGACCAACAGAGTGTAGGTTTTGATTTGTTGGCAAAGGACCTTTAGAAAGGACCTTTAGAAATGAAAGTAAATTAAAATAAATAGTTATGCTATTTATAAAGACCAGCTGTTTCACATAAATTCACTTACATCTTGTTGATTGATTGCTCTCAGCTCCAGCTGTTTGATTTCACTGGCCGGGTTTCGCTTGAGTTTTGTTTATTTATCATGTCCTGTGCTCTGTTCAGTGACAGCGCCCCCGGTGGTCAGGCTGTGACGGACCGCTTCTCTCTCAGCTGGGACTCGGTGCTGGTCAGCTCGGACAGCATCCTCGTGGCTCGTCTGGACGGCCGGGGCAGCGGCTTCCAGGGCCAGAGGGTCCTGCACGAGGTCCACCAGAGACTGGGAACTGTGGACGTTCAGGACCAGATCGCAGCAGTAGAGTACGTTCTCAGATTCCCTCAACCCTACTTTAAACGAGGGATGTCGGGATACACAAAGTTCAGTTGTCGATACCCAAATGACACCACGGAACAAATCTCAAACAAAGCTAAGAACCCAATGTATTTCAACGTACACTCAAATATATTATTATTCCCTGAAGAACATGCAAATCCCTTAAACAGCTTCACAAATGTCACAGATGATGAACTTTGAACGTGATTGCACTGGTGGGTGAACGTGTTATGGGAAACAATATGTAAAAATGAAAATATGGTGATGTTTAAGGCAGTTGCAGCTGCTGCTTTCTTCTCCAAACACTTTTGATTGAAATTTACACAGCTTCTTTTTTTTTTCATCTCTTGGAAGTGCAAACAAGAGGAATAAAGCCGGCATTGCTTTTGTTTGCAGTCTCTTTTCATGCATCTTAATTGTATGGACTTGTCAATCTGGTATTATATTCCACTTTGTGTTTGGTTTTTTCCTTTTTTAATTTCCCACTCAATTTCCTTGAATTGATTTGTTAATTGTTTTGAGAAAAATTCAACATTTTAGTCGTATACATTTGTTCAAACTCATACCTGCTTTTGCAGAATACTGTATGACTAAAATTGGGTGATTTTTACAAGTGAACAATGGGGCAGATGTGGGTAAAAGCTGGCGTGTGATTGGCTCTTCCTCACACACCATCATGTGATCAATCACATGATCACTAGAGAGTTGCTCTAAAAGCTTATTCAACACTTGAGTGTAAGTGTAATGTTTTTTTTTTCATTTCCGCTAACCTCAAGAAGCAGTTTAAAGAGGGTTGCCTACACAACCTTATTTAAAAAACAAATTTCTCTCATCAAACTATTGTTTTGCATATCTTCTCTAGTTTAAGTGAAAATGTACAGTAAACTAAAACAAAAACTATATATATATATATATATATATATATATATATATATATATATAAAACAAGTTATATAATTGAATAAATGATGAAATTAACACATTTTAACTCATAAGTTATGTCCTTTTTTTCTTCCAGATTCATGATGAAGTTTCCATATATTGATCGGACACGGATAGCAGTGTTTGGAAAGGTGAGTCTGTGTTCTCATCTACAATTAGACTGGAGATTAAATACATTTTACATCAGTTTTTGCCACTGGCATGCTGAGCACAAATCCAAGGACAGTATTTAAATAATGTATTTATAAAATGCTTGTTTGTGTAATGTTACATGTTTTTTTGAAGGATTTAACCATAAACGTTCAATGTGTTTATGCCTGTGCTCAGGGTTATGGAGCGTACATAACATTGATGATGCTCAAGTCTACTGACAGCCTCTTCAAATGTGCGTGTGCGATGTCACCGGTGACGGACTGGAAACTCTATGGTGAGTTCAGAATCCCTCCAAGAGTCCACCATCATGCTGCATTCACTCATTTATTCAACCCAGCTGTCAGAAACATTTGTTGTCACGGTTGTGGATTTTGTTTTGTTTCCTGTTTTACTTGTAATTTCCCAGTCCCTCGTGTCCTCTGTTTGCTTCACTTCCTGCCCTTGTGATTGTCTGCCCCGCCCCTAATTGAATCCTCCTGTATCTGATCACCTGCACCTTCCCCGTGTATTTAGACCCCGTTTGTATCCTGCCCGTGTTGGTTCATCTGTCTCCTTCCCTGTGGGATCCCCGCTGCCTTGGACTGGTCCTTGTTGTATATTAAATGACTTCACAAAGTATTTTGGCATTTGAGTCTATTCACTATTACTTTACTTTTTGGCTCTTTATCCACCAACCTGACATTTTGGGCTTCATCACGTTTCTGCAAACCACGTGACTCGTTGAGTGCCAACATTTCTGAATCAAAAACACGTTTCACGTCAGCCTCATCCCTCGCTTGCAGAAATGCACAATACCACGTAGGTAAAGTAACGATCGTGGTTTGCGTCCGCATATTAACAATATGTATCAAGCATAACAACGTCACGTAACAAGTGAGAAGTCAACGTCTACTTTTTGTTCTAGAAGCGACTCGAACAGTCCTGTGTTTCCATAACACTCATGCACGTGGACATTCTCATTCTTTATACTTGTTATTATACCACGTTCCTTACATACACTAACTCACAATAATGGGTGCTCCACACTACATCATTTGCTCCTCCCAAAGGCAAAAACATTCACATTTAAAAATAAAAGAAATGTGGTTTGCAGAAACGTACAACCGAGCAGAAATTATTTTTCCATATTCGCTGTCTGACAAGTCAAGTATAAGTTAAACATTCAAGTATAAAAAAACAGTACCATGTTTGTGTGGAGAGTAAAAAGCAAAGCGTCTGTTTCCCGCTGACTAAAGAGTGAGGTAAATCTCAGCTTTTCTAAAGAGCCTTATTTTAGCCACGGAGGACCCTAACCCTACTCTAAGGAGTTCTTTGTGTCTCCTCACTGGAAGCCTTTCCGTTGGGCTTCAGGATGACGTGAACTCTGCCTGCCTGTCTGTCGGTGCTCAGCTGAAGCCCTGTCTGCATTACGAATGTCTCACTTCTCATTTGCACAGCATCGGCGTTCTCCGAGAGATACCTTGGCTTGCCATTACGGGATGACAGCAGATATCAGGTGAGTGACGTGTCTCCCCCCGTAGTGGTTTTCTGTTGATTGTTGAAAGTGACAAGCCCACACAGTCTCCCACAGTCACCAAATGTTGCTATCAAAGTCAGAGGCAGCAATGCTTCAAATGTTCTTGTTTTTTTATGCTCCATAGGATTTTATCACGTATCTCTCTTTGCCAACGGTGTGCACCGGCGTGTCAGATCACATGTTCTTTACAAGCCGCTGCAAAAAGGGTTCCCTGGCTTTCTCAGGATTCCCGCACAGTCGAGATGTTTCGCTATCAGCAGGCGTTTCCCACAGCGATAGGAAAGAGCGCAGTGAGGGAGAACAAAGGGGATGTTTTTTTTCCCCGAGCACATAGTAAACAACCAACCAACAAACCTCTCCCGAACAAGCAATTCACTGCTCTCAGTATGTCGACTTGCAGACTTGTTTTTTTCTCACAATTTGCGCAAACAGTGCTATTCCAAGCATATAAAAATATTGTCAATTGAATACTCTTTATCATTTGAAGATCTCTAATTGGATTGAATAACTGTGTCTGTGTGTGGCATGTAATCAGGGCATGATGCAATTTACCACAATTACTTTCATGTGATCATACTTCTTTATTGCTTTCTTCAGTGTAAGTTAGCATATCAATCAATCTATTATCTTCCCTCTACTTCTGATTTCCTCGCAGTTTTCCAGTGTGCTGCAGAACGTTCAAGCACTCCGGGAGCAGAAACTGATGCTGGTGCACGGTACGGCAGATGGTAAGAGAAAATAGATTGCGACTGAATGAAAACATTGTATCTGCAGCGTTGAGCACAAAGAAGCATGCAACCCTGGGACATAATGAGGCAAATGGTTTCTAATCAAAAGATAAAAAGGGGAGATGGGTAATCTGAATTGATGCTGGGATATCCAGGGGAAAGCATCCGTTGGTGAGCCATGCATGTTGAATGCATGTTTGTTGAAGTATTTCCATCCTGCTAGAATCTGATTGTCTCGTCTTTTTCCCAGTTAGGATTCATACTGAATCTTGCTGACATGTCGCTTTTGTATTTATTTATTCCCAGCCAACATCCACTTCCAGCATACTGCTGAGCTCGTCAAGAACCTTGTGAAAGTTGGAGCAAACTACTCGATGCAGGTGTGTATCGCAGAGACAGCGCCACCAAGGCCCAACCTTTACACTGCATTTGTTAAAGCAGGGTGGACATGCATGTGTTAGATAACGTAAATAACACTTTTTGAAAGTGTCAAAATGTGTCAAATCAGCTCAAACACTCAGAGCTGCTGAATTACATGTGCTGGGGTGTCAGATGGGTGTCATAATCACCACAGAGCATCACAGTCAATTGAATGTTTTTCTTTAAGATCTTGAGTAATCACAGGCTGCAGAGAGACCGAGATAGAGTTTGTAAGAGGGTAGAACAGGACAGCAGTTTGGACTTAATTTTGGGCAATTTGGTGGGGGAGAAATCCACTTTAAATATTAACGGTTCGTTCTGATTTATTCCAACCTGTCAATATCACCATAAATGTGACAATTTGAAATGATTTATATAGAAATGTATTTATTTTTTAAAGTTGTTAGAGGCTCACACAGCTTGCACCAACACTAAAGCAATAAAATAGCAGAGAACTACAATCATTCACACTGAAAGTTGAATACTCTGGGACCGGGAAGTAAAAACTTCCAGGATCCTTGGTAGACGAGGAGCATTGTGTCATAGACTGCACAACTTTAGCAATTGTTAACAAACTCTAATCTTAATTAATTGTGTCTTTCTGAAACACGGTACTCATTTTTAATATAGCAGATTGCTTATAGACGAGATTGAGAATATCGTAATGGAGGTCGGAATTTATGTAGAGGCAGCATTCGGTGAAATAAAATGGAAATCCCTGAATTTCAACATTGTAAAGTTGTCAAAGTCCTGGTATAGACATTGAATTAGTTTTTTTCTAAAGTAATAGGGAAACTAAATGGACTAATACAATGTGAGGTAAAAAAATGATAATGACTGTGGCTCAGTGGTTAGCAAGTCTGTCTTTCAATCAGAGGGTCGGTGGTTCAAACCCCAGCCCAGCCAGTCCATGTCGTTGTGTCCTTGAGCAAGACACTTAACCCTCATTGCTCACCATTGCTGTGTCTACGGTCTACTGTATATCATGGAAGTCGCTTTGGATAAAAGCGTCAGCTAAATGAAATGTAATGTAATGTATATAATCCATGTCAAGTCAATTACTTGAATTAAACTAATCAATAAACTACCAGGTTGCTCAGAGGCCCAAGTAGATTATTTGGCATTGTTAAAAGAAGGTTGGAATGGGAGGGTTTTATGAACAAGCAACTAGTGACGTAAAGAGGACCCTGTGTTTCTAGTCACCTGATGAATGGCATCCAATATTCACTCTCCTTTGTTTGGTCTCCAACTGCTGAGGGAAAACTGCCTTTTGAGCAACTAATTGCTCCACTATGTTTACCAGCCACAAACTGTGTCCTGCTGTTTGGTGCTAAGCAGGAAGTGTACAGTGGGTTTTAAGAGTTTTTAAGTTGAACACAATGTGAGACTGAACCGAGCGCATCTCAGTGGTAGTAACAGAAAAGACATTGTGGCAGGCAGCGGCAGTGCACATCTCTCAGCCAATCCCATATTCCATCTGCAGTGTCTGCAAACCTCTGTCCACTAACGTACATACCCTTTACCCGCCAGATCTACCCAGATGAGGGCCACTTCCTGTCTCAGCAGAGTCGCCAGCACCTCTACGCAACACTCACCAGTTTCTACAGGGATTGTCTGAAGGAAGAGCTGCTCCCGCTGCCTGAGGAGGAAGAGGAGGAGGAGGAGTAGGCTTTGAGGGTCAGACCTTTGGCAGAGCTTGAAGAATTTAGCTAAAAATCCATCAAGGCCTTTAACGTTTGGACCAAGTGTTTCGCTGGACATGGACAATGGGTTAGAGCTGCTAATGCTCTTAAAGTGTGTGTGTGTGTGTGTGTGTGTGTGTGTGTGTGTGTGTGTGTGTGTGTGTGTGTGTGTGTGTGTGTGTGTGTGTGTGAGAGAGAGAGAGAGAACTCCAGTGTGTGACTGTGTATACATGTGTTGAAAAGATAACTGAAGGACACAAACACTCGCATAGCCCGGGACTCGAGGCGGGAACTGCCCTCTAGCATCAAGTCATTTCAATTTTGGGACGCTCCGTTTCTTGGCAAAGCGCACGGAAGACCGCCTCCATCTCCTGCAGGCTCTCTGGGCTGCAGTCATCCACAAGTGCATGGTTCTTTTCCCCACCTCGCGGCTTCACTCATTTTTGCCACGTTAGTCCCGTTTGCGGTAGCGATCGGGAAAGAAAAGAGAACACAGATGTACACTTTTGATCTCACCTCTCCTTTGGTTGTCGTATTGTCGCACAAGGAAATGCTAGTTCACCGCAAAAGCAGAGCCCCTTTCTGAATAAGTGCTATTTCCTGCTAAAACACTCCGCCATCGCACACCCTGAATGGACAACAGTCTTTATAGGTCACACTTTATTGTGCAGGGGTCTCATGTAGACATGCACAATGCCTTATGAGGTTCAACATGCTGTAATCTTACTTGCTGGCAGTGGCCGTCGTCCATTAGCAGTGTCATGTTAACCTATGTCAACTCAGGTCCTCGAGACACAGCATTGCAGTCAGTTTAGTATCAGTTACAACACTACGTATGCTGTATCATGACTAAGTTATTATTTCTATATGAAGGTAATGGGTTTACAGTAATTTTAGTTTTAGGGCACACGTCATGAAATCTTTTTTTTATTTCTTTAAAATTCTTTCATACATTCATCTAAGATTAAAGAGCTTTCTTGAAGTCGAGATACGTTTTCCTTATTTCTGGATATTCTATTATTTTAAGAAGATAATAATTAACTGCAGTGGTTATTAACGACAATGGGTGTACTAAGACGGACAATTTTACAGTGTCAGTAAGGTGTTTGCATGTCTACAGGGAACGTGTCAAGTGTTGTCACATTTTGTACAGTACCAATACAGCAGAGTGTGTACATAAATATATTTTTGAGATGTCTGATCTCATAGATAGTTTAGTCTATGGGGATGGATTAATTTGACCCGAATGTCTTGTACCATTTTTTTTTCCTGTTTTCCTTTCAGCTGTTAATTTTTCTTCTTTGGATGAATTTTGTAATGCTTGTTCTTGTTCTTTTTGCTGTTTAAAAAAGGGAAAGGGCAGGGGTGGAGCTTTTGGGGGTTATTGTGATTGTCCTCTAGTGATGATTATAAATAAATAAAGACTATGAAAAACAATGAGTTATGCTGATAAAGACTAGAGAACTGAATCAGGTAAATTGTTCTTAATATTGATGAGGAACCTTCAATTCATATATTGGAGCCCCTGTGGCCAACAGTGGTAAGTGTTTTTTGAGCGCCAGAATCCCGAGATAAAAGTAGAATAAAATATAATGGAGCAATAAACTTAGATGACATAATAGGTTTAGGTATTTAATATCAAGCAGACCAGATGACCTCTGCAATGCAAATAGACAGGAAGCATCACTCCCAGACTGAGGGCGTTCACTCTTTAAATGAAACCAATCAGATTTTGCTACGGCCCCTGTGAGCCAATAATGTCGCTGCTGTCCAAGTGTGATACTGTTCTTTAACCCATCGCTGTCAGCTGCAGTTCCAGTGTCAGAACGATGCAACCTTCCCCCACCACATCCACCTTGGCCCCTCCAGTGAGCTCATCAGAAGTTCTGCTCGTAGACTCGTAGACTCATCCATTGAGTCCAGAAAACCCTTGAGCTCAGCAATTTGCCTGGACATAAAGCCTCTTAGTTCTGGGGGTAATTTACTTTTATTTTATTTTATAGCCATACACTACTCAAAGTAGACACTCAGCTTTTTGTTAAAGCGTCATTAGAAAAATAATGTTGCAGCAGACTGAGGCTTTGAATCGAAAGCAACAGCAAGATAATGTATGTCACAACAGCAAACAATGAAAGGCACAGATGCAAGAAACGCTGTCTTGGTTGACAATTTATTTCAGCATGTACATTTTTCCCGAGCATACAAATGTCAGAATATATGACAGAATCAAGCAAGTGCAGAAGTGTAAGCAGCACAGGATCAAGGTCAGAAAATGTTCTGGTTTGCTACACCCTACTCGAGGGAGGATATGGTGATCTGGTTATGGACAAAGCACGCCGTACAGAATACAGTATTCTTAAAACGTATGCGTCTTCGTTTTCTGCCCATTTGAAACACATTTCACATTCTGGGATGTTAAGCGCCGCATGTAACAGTGAAGAATCCAGTCGGTCATGAACATTCAAAGGAACATAGTGGGATTGCAAAGAAATCATTCAGCTTTGATTGTACTTATTCATGAAAGGGCTTCCAATCAGTGTTACTGCAGTGTAGTTTCTGATTTGATGCAAATATCAAAGAGTCATAACTTGGTTTCCAGTGGGAATAAACTTCCATGAATTGGCTCAGAAATCACAGAAAATGATGCTTCAGAACTTGTTATTGAAGTTTCCTTCAGTTCAAAGCAATCCGGTGATCCCTGGGTACGCTGCAAGAGGGAACTGTGAATATTTAATGTGACTATGAACCATCATTAATACATGGTAAATTGATAGTTGATTACATTTTAAATAATGGTTATTTGACTGAACAAACAATGAAAATGAATAATGATTACTAGCTATTGTTGTTATTGTACTCTTGCACACTTTATGGCATCACATTTACTGTAATAAGTATTTGTGAATGATAACCAAATGATTCATAAACCTTGGTCAAACATCAATAAACATCACATATAAAGGTGGATCACATATTAACTTTGTTAATGGTTAATAATTGGTTTATAAATCTTCTTTAACCATTACCTGGATGACTATTATAAAGTTGGAACGGATGATTATGTTAAATGGTTAATAAATACTTTGTAAAGCATGTATGTCCAAGATAGAGATCTAATAATGTGTGAATGGTTAATAATTGGTCATTGGTCCATCTGTCAATAGACAGTTTACCAATTTTAATCAGAAACTCATTGTTATTGTCACTTATCAGCTATGATGCAACAATATATTAACTTCCCTTAATTTTACACAAACTGTTGATGAATAACAAATAGTTATCTGAGCATAACTAATGATTAGTAAACATGATTAGTTATCGTTTCATTGTTTAACTATTTAACTATAAAGGAGCACTGAGTGGAGAGCAGATCTCTGCCAGGTGTGTCTGCAGAGCTCGCTGCTGTATCGTGTGATTGAATAAATACAACCTACGACCCCGTCGGGGCACCAGTAAGGTGTCGTAGAACAGTTTGTTCAGATTTGTGTTCTATGCAGATGATTGTCTCATATGTCATATGAGACACTTCATACCTTGTGACCTGTCCATGAGCATGCGGCCATAACCGTGCACCCAAAATGTTAGAGAGTCTGTATGTGAGATTAGACACGGACAGACACAGAGGTGCACACACACACACACACACACACACACACACACACACACACACACACACACACACACAGACACAGGAATGATTGTCCTCCTGGCAGAGATAATAATAAAGATGAATTAACATAATCGGTTTGTGATGGTTATTATGAAGTGTTACCCAGACTACTTATGGGGTCAATAGCCAACATGTAAACTAATGCAAACTAACTGGAGCAGCTTTAAAAGAGAAGAGCAGCTGCCTGTAGATGACATTACGTTTAAAAAGCTTATACAGGGTCTTGTTCTCCTGATAGTTCCCAACTACTAGCATGCTTTTCTAATCTGTCAGATCAGCAAAAACATTATTTGACTTCATTTGTAAAAGTCCGATTGCACTGAGCCTAAACAATAAATAGAATGATACATAGATCCAGTCCCAATGAGGCGGAGATTTTACACAATGGTTACCTGGATGTGATTAAAACCACCAAATGGCAACTGTGCTGAGGTGAGGAATCAGTCCACCACTACTGGAGATGCAGATGCTCTGGTAATCCTAAATGCGGACTATGTTTCATTTTCATTGTCTGATTAGACATTGTGGTGTCCAGGAACTCTGTGTTGCTATGCAGGTGGGAACTCGTGACGACTGTGATGAGGTAAAGGCACCTGCAGAAGTTGTTTTGTGATATGATCTCCAAAGTTAAGTTAAATAGTTTCCTTTGCAGTAAATATAAATATTCACAGTAGATTACAGCGGTCTGCAAAAGCTAAACTGTAAAATGGAAAAATACAAGTTTCTTTGATTCCCTGACATTTGTACTCAGTCTATGATACAAACAAGAAGTCTAATCTGAAACATTGGAATACAGCAATAATACAACCATCTTTATCTTCTGCAATTATTCGTCACATCCTGGTCCCCACGGCGGTCCAGATGTAATGCATCAACACACTAAAGCTTCTGGAGTGCTTTTAGAGACAGACACCCTTCTGGAAAACACAGCCTCTCTTTGTCGGCTCATGACAACAATTGCTCCACTCTTCAGAAAGTCTCATTGCAGGAGCCTCCACGGGTTAGTCGTGCTCTTTGGATTTCTCCGGGACGGCAACCTGCTCCTCCTCAAAGCACAGCTTGAAGAAGGTAAGCACTAAGTTTAGCATGTAGTGTTGGCTCTTGGTGGAGGCCATATCGTGTCCTTCGTCAGGGAAGATCTAGGCAGCAGGAAATAGAACACAAGGTGTCCTTTATTAAAACTTGTATATTGCATTATTTCACTGCAGTGTCGAACGCACTCAATGAAATGTTCATTTTGGGGAATGACTTTCTTGCTGAGAGTTAAGGTGGAAATACATTGTAGCTGTCTGAGGTCAGTGAGAGCTCTACGATAGCAGCTCATATATGTACAGCGGCCAGATGAGACTATGTATAAATGTATGTGTATGAACTAGAGACTGTCTATAGTGAAAAATATGGATGGAACAGCTTTATTCTTAGCATCGCCTAACTGTTGACTGTAACTGTTTGATCCAAACTCCATTGAGAAAACAAGCATTGTAAAAGTTGTTTGCTTGGTGTCTTCCATACAGAACTGACAAAGCAGGAATTCATACTTTATGCAAATCCCTTTTATCTGTTTATTGCAATCAAAAAACAGCAAACTCCGTTTATTTTGGGTTCATACCGCTGTTGTTACCAGCTGCCGTGTGACACGCTGGGTGCGGTGAATCCAGCTCGGTGAAATTCACCTCGTGCCTCCATAAACAGTTGGCATACTGCCTTTGGTCATAGCAGACCAGCTGGTACTTCAGTGCTCAGCTAAAGTAACTGCTGCTCCAATGTAATGCACACACAGGAGAATGCTGTTGATCTTCACATCTACCTTAAGAGGGCAGAGAACCTTTGAAATGTTTCAATCACAGTGCTTATGCAATACCTGAGCTTTGGAAAACTAAACTCTTTCAGAATCATAATCAGAACCATGTATTGCCATGTATGTTTACACATACAAGGAATTTGTCCTGGCTGGAAGGTGCATACATTTAACATTTAACAATACACATTTAACAGTTAACGCAGTGCAATAAATGAGGATGAATGGATGAATGAATATTTACATTGAAACAGCAGCATATCAAAATACCAAAAATAAGATAAAGTGCATGGAATGTGCATGAGTGTAAGTGTTGTGTGAAAGTGTCAAGTGTATTTAAGTATAAGGCTATGTGCAGGGGAGTGTCCGGTGGGAATTGTCTGGGGGTGACAGAGTCATTAGAGTCAGTGGGGGACCCGGGCTCTGTTGATGAGCCCGACTGCAGACGGGAAGAAACTGTTTTTGTGGCGTGAGGTCTTGGTCCTGATGGACTGCAGCCTCCTGCCAGAGGGGAGGGACACCAACAGTTTGTGTCCAGGGTGAGAGGGATCAGCTACAATCTTCCTCGCCCGCTTCAGGGTCCTTGAAGCAAACAAGTCCTGGAGGGACGGCAGATTGCAGCCAATCACCCTCTCGGCAGAGCGAATGATGCGCTGCAGCCTGGCCTTGTCCTTGGCAGTGGCTGCAGCGTACCAGACTGTGATGGAGGAGCAGAGGATGGACTCGATGATGGCAGTGTAGAAGTGCACCATCATTGTCTTTGGCAGGTTGAGTTTCCTCAGCTGCCTCAGGAAGAACATCCTCTGCTGCGCCTTCTTGGCGATGGAGCTGGTGTTTAGTTCCCACTTGAGGTCCTGGGTAATGATGGAGCCCAGGAAGCGGAAGGACTCCACAGCTTTGACGGGGGAGTCACACAGGGTGAGAGGGGCTGGTGGGGCTGAGATCTTTCTGAAGTCCACAACCATCTCCACTGTCTTCAGAGCGTTGAGCTCCAGGTTGTTTTGGCTGCACCAGGTCACCAGGTGGTCAGTCTCCCACCTGTAGGCGGACTCGTCCCCACCAGAGATGAGTCCAATGAGGGTGGTGTCATCCGCAAACTTCAGGAGCTTGACGGACTGGTGACTGGAGGTGCAGCTGTTGGTGTACAGGGAGAAGAGCAGAGGGGAAAGAACGCAGCCTTGGGGGGAACCGGTGCTGATGGACCGAGAGGCTGAGACGTGTTTCCCCAGCCTCACGTGCTGCTTCCTGTCAGACAGTAGTCTACCTACTTCAAGGAATATTGTCTTTCCACACATAATGTCATTTAAGGATCCCAATTCATGAAATGCTAAGTGTTGATTAAATCAGGAATCTGATTTAATCAACACTTAGCATCTGACCCTGAACAGTAAGATAACAGGATTACAAATCAGATCAGATTTTTTAGATGCAAACATGTCTTATGAAACTAAAAAATAGTATTATTTCCTGTCCGTGTCAGGAATCGTTCACATTTTAGTTAGTCCTGACACTGTCATTGATGTCACTATATCCTGACAGACAGATAATCATGGGACAAGATCACAACTGTGAAAAACAAATCTGGTTCTTCTGCTTCGTTTTGTTTCGCCATGAGCAGCACGAGCAGCACGAGCAGCACGAGCAGCACGAGCAGCAAGATTCTCTATCTCATTTCACAGCTAAACATATGTAAAATATCTTTCTCATGTACTAGAGTATGGATCAACATGTTCTGACTCCCAACTCGTCAAATAGAGATGACCTTGTGCCTCAAACACTAGGTATCCCTTTGGCCTCACTTTTGGACGTGTCAGGGACGGCGTGTCAATTGTTACATGGATAATGTCTTTTCAAAATAAACTTCCGTCTTGGCAGGAAGTTAGGTTAGGAAAGAAAATCTACTTAGTATCGGTTTGGAAAAGACTGTGGTTGATGTAACTTTTATTTTGTGAGTAACAAAATATGTCAACAATTACAATTACTGATGTGTTAGGCGAGTCGGAGTGAGACCGTGTCTGGATATGAGCAAATATGACAAAAAGTATTTTTTTATTTAAGTTACTAGCTGTGGCTTTAAACCATTAGAGGAAGAGGGTTTGCTTGTTTGACACATGATGTTAAACTCAGAGAAGAAACGGCAGCAGTCACCTGGAGAGTGTAGTTAAGGTTTGACGCAGACAGCAGTTTGACCAACTCAGCAGAATGCTGGAAATGAACAGTGGCTGAAAAACAGAGAGCAGATAAATTAAATGAAAAATTCATCCCAGCCACAGTACTCAGTCCATTACACTTCCACAGTGTGGCGTTTAATGAAAAACTCAATTGTCGGGCCAAAACACGTGCTCAGCTAATCATGTTTAGCAGCAAGTCAATTCATCAAGTGTGTTGTTAGATTCTGTCTAGAGCAGGATGCTGGAGACCACAGCGACTAAGGTGAAGTAAAATATCATTCTAAAATGGTGCCAGCCCGCCAAGAACCCGATAACATGTCCTCGTATCTGCTGTATTGTCCCTACCTGTTCTACGTGTACTCACCATCTGCCGTGCCGTGTATAATGCGAAGGTTCAGAGGACTCGGTGCTGTGATGTTTCTGAGCAGACTGGAAATCTGCCGGAGACAGTGAGCGGTCAGATGAGCAGGACAGCGAGAGTCTAAACAACATCTCATTCAATCTAATCGACGATGGCCCCGTCTCCAGCTCCACGGACTTAAAGTAAAGTCTGTGAGGGTTTAGGTCTGTCCCACGGTCGAGTATTGGAGGATTCTCTGGCAGACATTTAGAGCTCTTTATGAACCCTTTCCATAAGTCAGCAGTTAAGCAGACTTTGTCCAAGGGAATTACCCACAGTTCATAGCAATGTGGCGTTAACAACCGGTCTACCAGTGGGAACATGGAAACGTGAAAAAAGAAAAGCAACCACCACGTCAGCTGTGTGTTCAGCCTGGCATATTCAGTTTACACTGAAACATGCAAGCAGAAACTATATGAAACAGATGTATTCATCAAACATTTCATTTTGTCATTGAAGATGTTTTGACAAACAATAGTAAATAGATTATTTAAAATGACCTCTCATCTCCTGAAAGATGTTCAAATCAGAGTAAAATAATATAATATAAATACCCACAATTGTACATAATATTATCGTGATATGTTGCAGCAAAGTGCCGTCACATATATTATCATTTCCACCATGTCAAGCCCTCACAGTCTCTCTCACTCACCAGGTGACCTCAGTGAGTCCTGAGGGTTCGGGGTTTAACTGGGACTGGGCCAATTAGCATGTTAACATCAGGAATGTGTGCTCTTATGCTTAAGGTTGTGAACAAATAATATCAAGGTTATGAAAAAGAAGAAAATCACATCTTTGAACAGGACAGAAATACAATACAGGCTAGAAGAGGCTCTCTAAAGCACGTCTGTTTCTGGTCTTGTATCTTTTAAATTACTAGTAATTACAATTACAAACAAATGACTTGAAAGCTATAAATTCCCTTGTGCTATTTATTTAATTATAATATCCATCAACGATCTTTAGGATCCAGGAGTATTCAGTATATTCAGTAATTCATGTAACAATTCTAGATTTATGTTATGGCCATTATTTAAAATGTGAACACTGCTTCCAACAAATCATCTCTTTTCTTCCGGTTTGGGATGACGGATACTTCTGACCACTTCAATACTCATGAGCCTCAGTCACTGTTGCCATGGAGATGAACCTAGTCAAGGGTGCGAATCTGTGCAATCTTGCAAATGCAAAATGATTGGTCATTGGAGTAGAGCTGTAGCAGCAGACATGTTGACTTATAGCAGCAGAAGAAGCGCAGGTGTAGTGATTCACATCCACAGCCATTACGCCATGCCGGTGAGCCAGCATGTACTCATCCTGCTCCCCGAAGCTGGCATGCAGCCATGATTAATGCCATTAGTTACACCTGTGCTTCTCCTGCTATCATGTGGAAATGTGAAAAAGGTCTGTCGGGGACGAGGGCAGACACCAAATCAGTTTTCCAGATTCATCCGTTGAGTCAGAAGCTGAAAGTGAACGGAGACTTTGCTCATGTCTTTATTAAACCGCACGTCAAGTAAAAGATACTATGACGGATGTCGGATTGATGCAGTTAGCAACGATGTGTAAACACCATAATGTATTCAGAAAACTGTGTTGCAAAAATAAAACAGGCTATCCATGATTGGACTTTTAATACCTCCACAAACAAACACTCAATGATAACAGACACCATATTTCTGTGGCTGTAGATTTGAGGTGTGGTGTGTTCAGACCGTGTCAATCTGCACATTCTAAACAGCTATAACCGCTTATGAGCCTTTTTAGTTTCACATATTGTTATGTGCATTTTTGAGGTTTCACATAATAAAAGCTGTATGGAAATGGCATAATTGTGTATCACTTCTTCAATTCAAAAGTATCTTTGCACATTTGACCATTATGGAATGAAAGCCTTTGATCATGACTGATTTCTACCGTCTTCCCAGGTATTCACGTAACGGGTAATTGTTTGTGTTCGTCTTGGGACAACATGAAACAAGGCCAATACGAGCTGACATAAAAGAACTACTCAAACTCCTGAAGACCTCTCTCCAGTCCGTCTCGTAGCTTGATAGCCAAGCCGACTTGTTTTGTTTCCACTTCCCAAACTCTTCTTCTTCTACTTTTTTTTATTGTCGCCATTCATAGCCTCTGGTGTCAACTTCTGGTTGATGGAAACGTGCCTTATCTGAGTTTCTTGTTTTGTGACTTTTCTAAAGTTTGCTTAACATGACAATGGAACAGGAACACGCTTATTGTGTAGAGGAACCTTCTCTCTAGGTGGGACATGTTGTACCTGTTTCAGAATTGTGAGACAAGAAATGTGATGGGCAATGATCACCACTCTAATATGTTGGGGATTCCTCCTCACCCAGCTTCTCTGCACAATACCCCCAATATGAATGAAAATGACGGGTGTGCTTTGAAAGCTCCTGCTTTGTGCTGGTTGTGGAAATAAAATTGACTCCTGTGTCTCTTTTTCATGTTGAATGCCAGAATAAAAGAGTGTTGTTTGCATTCAGGTACAGTGAGTTCTCAACACTTTCAAAGTCAAACAGAGAGAGGAATGAGCATGCATTCCAGCTGTTTACTGTCTACATGAACAACTACTGGTATCCTACTTGGTATTTGTGATCCTCTTTTCCTGGGGAGCCAAAGTACTTCTCAGTGTAGGCCGAGCCTTTAGAAGGATGACAAAAGGAAACAGAGATATTGTGAGTACCGGCAGCACTGCTGTTTTAATTCAGCCACTATTCATTCACGACAACACTTCCAATGCCTTTCAGGATTACTTCTTCACTAAACTAGAACATGCCATTGATGATTAATGTTGCTCCGCTCCTTTTATTAGCCTTCTTGAGTTTGTTTTACATTCTGAATTGGTGGTCCAGTTGTTTAGTGTTGCTTTGTAAATCAAATCCCATCACCGTGGTGTATAGCTTAAATCGGATAAAGAATACACGTCAGCACTAATGACCTATGGAATAATTGATTTTACTGGCTGTTAGTCACATTTTGATATATAGACCAGATCCTTGTGATATTGTAAGTATGTATGATATTGTATCGCTCTATGATACCTTGGAGTCTCCAGTTCGTTATGGGGGCGACAGCGATGCCACACCGGAACATAGAGCTGTGGGACAGGAGCAGGAGAACGGAGAGAAATCCTCCATACGCCTGGAACAAACAGAACATGGCGGCTTTTAGAGAATGTTGGGTAAGAAACAGTAGTTATTATCTGTGGTTATTGATTTCATTGATAGATGGATTATGTTACCTTTCCATAAACTCCAACTCTCTTGCCATCGATGTAGGGTAGTCTGACTAGGTGCCTGGAAATGTAGAGGGAGTTAACTACAAAGGAAGAATGAAGCCATCCCTTTCTGATGAGAGTATCCGTGGCCTTACAAATTCAGCTGAATGTTTGCTAGTTTTACATTACATTACATTTAGCTGAAGCTTTTATCCAAAGTGACTTACAATAAGTGCATTCCACTGTGAGTACAACGTTTAGCTTTCTCATCCCAATGCATCAAAACATCAAAAACCACAGCTTGTCCTTCTGTCCTATGAAAAAAACAGTCAACAAGGACTTATTTTGTCTTTGGTAGCTACGTAGCTAAACTTAACCCAAGTAGCCAAAGTAAACCTTGAAACTAAGTCAACCTACAACGAAAGATTATTTTGAAAGAAGTCTCTATGCATGTACACTTTTTTGTTCACAGCGTACATTGTATGAAACATTTTATGAAACATTGTATGAAACATTGTATGAAACATTTTATGAAACATTGTATGAAACATTGTATGAAACGCAATGTACGCTGTGAACAAAAACATTTATTTGGAGTGAAAAACTGACATGCTATCGCTGACATGCTATCGCTGACACATTCAAACTGAATCTAGAGCGTCAGAGCTTGAAACTGACTAAGCATCAGTATTTCATGGGTTGGGAGTGAGAATGTGTTGCCAAAGGAAGTGGGTTATCTTCCAATGTTATTCTACTATGTCCAACCATCCCTCTTTGTGTATCTGTATTTTGTATGGACAGGGGTTGAGAGATACATTGTGGCAGGGGCGTCGTTAGGCCTGTTTTAGGGGGGCTGAAGCCCCCCTAAAATGTTCTTCAGCCCCCCCAAATAATTATTGGGATTCTTTTTTTTTTTTATTTAAAAAAAAAAAATTAAACTATTGTTTTACACATGGACAAGTTATTTATAACTCTAACATGCGCAAACATTCAGCATCCCTAGGGGCTAAGCCCCCACCCCTTTCTTTCAATCCTAGAAACGCCCCTGTATCTATATATAACTAATCTATACATTTGAAAGTAAATGCGGTATAGTTTTTAAAAGGCAAAGTTTATTTCTGAATTATATTAAATCCAGTGTAACATAGTACACAAACGCACACAAGGAAAAACAGATTTCTCCCCTCTGATTTTTCCATTTGATGATCCCACTTCACAATAATGTACAATAAAACCAAGTTGCGTTTATTTTGCAGTGCATACAGCTTCTGCAGTGCAAATGTTATTTTTTTATTGAAAAAATTTGGTAATCCTAAAATTATCATTTTAGCACCAAACATTCTGAGAAAATATATGAAATGTGCTGGCAGTCAAAATACAATTTAAAATATGATAGAAATAAATGAAAACAAAGTCAGATATGTTTGGTGCGAGTATCTTCCCACGTCGGACACCAGAAGGCCAAAGTGAACTCTGAGGTAGACACGCAGACTTCCCGTCCCCTGGTTTAAGCTGAAGACAGGCTTCCCTTCCTTACCATGCTGCCGTAAAACCACACCGGCTCCAGGGACGAATCCTCTGGGCCGCCACGGCTTACAGAGCGGGACTGCATCTTCGCCGCGGTCCAAACGCCCTCCGACAGCTCGGCTCCGAGAAGCCTGGGATACCAACCTGGGTGACTTCTAAATGTCCTCCCTAGAATGCAGTACTAAATAAGCTGCAGGTCACTCCCCAAGAAGCTCAAGACAGCGAGCGTGACTGCTAACGTGAAATGGTAACACCCGCCAGAAATAGGCTGAAGAGTGCCACTGGTTTCAGACGTCTCCCAGTAGGTGCTAACTGACCTGCAGGTGTCTAGACAGGTTAAAGCTGTTTGGTGGAAAAGGCGAAGACTTCTGGACACGGATGTCTTAAAGAGTTCAACTTTTCCCACCAAATTTAGCCTGGGCCTAGACACCTGACTTTAAATCAGCAGCACTTACTGGGTTGCTTACATACAGTATAACTGTGTTTCTGTTGCTTCACATTCATGAAATACAGCTGAAACAAAGTTACATATGTAATGTGTAGATAACGTCTGAAAAGATTGGCACGAGCATTTCCTTTCACGCCAACAAATCCATCCCAGAAATAAGCAGATCTGGGTAGGGAGCGCCCCGGGAAGTCTGTCAACGGTAAATAATAAGTAAACAAAATGCAACCAGCGCCATGTAGCTTTAGCGCTTTAACCGGTGCATGTCTGGCCTCAGAGTTCAGGAGCTATCCAGGTGTCTTTTGTGGAGCTGTTGAAGATACTGAGGGTTAAAAGCAGAGGCACCGGGCTTTATGCACTCCTCAACATCCTAGACCACGTCCTGGCTTTGATTCAGTTCCATCCAACATTCTATTCCCAAGAGCAGCATTTTATTACCCAGCATGCACTCTGTGGCACACTTTTCACCAAACTCCACACATTATGACCAATTAACAGTAATGAAATAAACACTTTTTTATTTAATTAAAAAATAAAAAAATGTCAGCTCCTGTAATATTCAGACTTTGTTGACCTGTCTGTTTGCAAATTCATATTCAAATGCTAATTAATTGCCTCCCATGCACTTTATGGTAACTAGCCACACCCTAATCACACCTGCACCTGAGTTTGGGATTTAGTCAATTGATGGATTTAAGAACATAAAACTGTTTTTGAGCAATTTTCATGGATTACTTTGACTATGTACACACAAATAATAATAATTTGTGGTACAGTCAGAGTAATACTTCCTTCCCCTCAACATATTGGTATATCAATCTTATACAACATATACAATGAAAATAAACAAAAATGACAACTTGCTGATCATCATTCAAACCGCTACTTATTTTTATATTTTTTATATCCCAAATGTATTGATATTGGTCGTCATATTTCTTTTTTTTTTCTTTCCACAAATATTTATACAAAGGCTTAAATTACATTTGCAGGTGGGTTTGCAGTAAATTCAACAGTTCAATAGCAGCACAGAGTTGCAGAATCATGATACATCTTTGGCCGAAATATTCTGGCATTTCTTTTCAAAATGTTGATGAAAGTCAAACACACCTGTTAAACCTAAACATCAGCAGCTACACTTTTATGTTGCCACAGAGAGATGTGATTTAACATTTTTATATTTTGATACCTATACTTTTTTTAATGATTTATTCAACTAAGACATTTTAATTACTTTTTTTGCATACCTTACTATTACTTTTTAAGGACTTTATACTACTTACTACACTGACATTTTAATATTTTTTATACTCTGTATTATGACTTTTCTAAAGATATTTTCAACATGCTTCTATGACTTTTTTCGGACTTTTTTCAATGTACCTAATATTCTATGACTTTTTCCGACTTGTGAACATCTCCAACCTGCCTCTGAGACACAGTCCAAGTAAACAGAAATGTGCCAATGGACCAGGACATAGAAAGAGGATGTGTCCTAGAACGTTTATCTTGTGTGATTCTTCTTCTTTACGGTCTGACATGTTGGCACCACACACTCTTCACAAAGCAGGGGCGTCGTTAGGCCTGTTTTAGGGGGGCTTAGGGGGATTCTTTTTCATTTTTAAATTAAACTATTGTTTTACACATGGACAAGTTATTTATAACTCTAACATGCTACATATGTGAGTGCGTTTCTGGTTTGTATGTTTTCTCCCACTTCAAATTACAATCCAATAGCCTCTCATCATACTTAACCATAAAAGACCGGGCACTAGGACCTTGGGGAGTCTGCATCGCTGCTGCGCTGGCTTTCTCACTCTGCCAAGTCTCTCCTTGGATTACAGCCAAGGAGTTTAGCTCATAGTAAATGATGCACGGAGTGACATTGTAAGTACAGGTAGTTACAGAATGTAACAATTGTTACAGATGTTTTTTTATTGTTACAATTGTTACAGAATTGTAAGTACAGGTAGTTACAGAATGTGGCTCTCTGTAGAAAAAGCACACTCTTTGATTGAACCAATCTATGAACTGTCTGAAACAATGGATATCCGCAGCCCCAAATGAGCCCAAAAAAAATTGCTGCGCGCGCCGCATGCAAACATTCAGCATCCTTAGGGGCTAAGCCCCCCCGTTCTTTCAATCCTAGTGTTACGACCCCTTCTTGTCTAGGGGAGCGGGGCCGCAAACAAGTAGGCGGAGAGTGGAGGTAGGTGGGAAGTACAGTTTATTAGTGAGTGACATAAGAAAAAGGTGACAACACAGGTTGAACAAAAACTAACAAAACAAAGGAGGAGAGGTGAAGGTATCTCCTCGTACACAGTCTAACCACAATATCACACCGGAGGACCGACCAGTTGCTGTAAACACAAAGTCCCACAGAGGCACGCACGTCGACTGGCAACGACGCGCGGCCCCGTCACTCTGATGGCCGCTCCTTAAGACCCGGAACTCAGGCTGAGGTGGCGGCGGGTCATTGGTGGCGCTGCAGCACGATGCACCAATCAGGGCTCCACAGGAACCAGGAAGGGGCAGGTCTTCTGTCCCCAGGTAGATCTGTCTTCACCACAGGAGGAGACCCCCAGGCAACGGTGACAGCCGTAACACCCCCCCCCATCAAACATCAACCTCCCCTCCCCAGGAGACGCTGATCATCCAGCGAGGGGACACAAGGCCGAGGGCACGAAGGGCCGAGGGGACACGCAGGCAGCCAAGGGCACGGAGAGCTGAAGGGACACGGGCAGAGGGGACACAAGGACAGCCGAGGGCACGAAGGGCTGAAGGGACACAAGGACAGCCGAGGGCACGAAGGGCTGAAGGGACACAGGGACAGCCGAGGGCACGAAGGGCTGAAGGGACACAGGGACAGCCGAGGGCACGAAGGGCTGAAGGGACACAGGCCAAGGGCACGAAAGGCCTAACACCGAGGACTACCACCGCAGCCTCACACAGAGGACTAACAGCGAAGCCTCCCACAGGGGACTAACTCCGAAGCCTCACACAGAGGACTAACACCGAAGCCTCCCACAGAGGACTAACACCGAAGCCTCCCACAGAGGACTAACACCGAAGCCTCCCACAGAGGACTAACTCCGAAGCCTCACACAGAGGCCTATCCATCGTACAAACGCAACATTCCTTTACCAGTGACGTGAAAAGGTACACAGGGACAGCCGAGGGCACGAAGGGCTGAAGGGACACACACGAGGCCAAGGGCACGAAAGGCCGAGGGGACACACACGAGGACCGAGGGGAAACGAAGTCTAACACGGACACCTAACACAGAAACCTACAGCAGACTAACACACAAAACTAACACAGAAACCTAACACAGCAAACTAACACAGAAGACTAACACAGACTACCACCTCTCTTACGGCTTTGCAGGAGACAGTACGAGAGGTCCCGGGTCCAAATCCCGGACGAGCCCCCATATGTTACGACCCCTTCTTGTCTAGGGGAGCGGGGCCGCAAACAAGTAGGCGGAGAGTGGAGGTAGGTGGGAAGTACAGTTTATTAGTGAGTGACATAAGAAAAAGGTGACAACACAGGTTGAACAAAAACTAACAAAACAAAGGAGGAGAGGTGAAGGTATCTCCTCGTACACAGTCTAACCACAATATCACACCGGAGGACAGACCAGTTGCTGTAAACACAAAGTCCCCCAGAGGCACGCACGTCGACTGGCAACGACGCGCGGCCCCGTCACTCTGATGGCCGCTCCTTAAGACCCGGAACTCAGGCTGAGGTGGCGGCGGGTCATTGGTGGCGCTGCAGCACGATGCACCAATCAGGGCTCCACAGGAACCAGGAAGGGGCAGGTCTTCTGTCCCCAGGTAGATCTGTCTTCACCACAGGAGGAGACCCCCAGGCAACAGTGACAGCCGTAACACCTAGAAACGCCCCTGCATTGTGGTAGTGGCATGTAGGTCGGTAACCCTAAACAACTGCCAAGACAAAGTTGGCCACTTGATGTCGCTCACTGAGACGCTTGATATTAACATTTTTAATAGAGGAGTTCTAATAGAAAGGGATAGCTTTGTTACCATCGACAGCTTAATCTAACCAAGACATGAAGCAATCCAAAAGTACCGTCCTCAGACGTATTTCTTCTCTCCGGACAGAAGCTCCAACAAGCGGAGATTTAAATAGACCAGTGCATTCCAACGGACTGATGACTTGGCCTCCGGTATCGCTACTTGCAGCTTGTTTCTAGAACTCCTCATCAAATCAACTTCCTTACTTAGCTTCCTTGATTCCTCAGCACTAGACTCGTCAAGTGTGAAGTTGATCGGATAAACGATTGTTAAGAATGTTACTAACACAAATTGAAGGACATACAGACAGACTCCTTACATAGTTGATTGTCGTGTCCAAGCAAACAATTGTGTTACCACTTATTCAATCATATTTTATAACAATTATTACAAATATAACTATACTTCACTTACAAATAAGTTGGTACAATTTGGATTTGACCCATATGTAAGCCTACTTATACATTATATGCAATAACTGTACAGTATTAGCCTTCTTTTAAATATATTTAATCACTTTATAGTATATGATTATGAATATGCATCACTCCACTGTTACTACCTCGTAAGTTTCTATTTTTATTTCATTTATATTTTATTTCTCTATACCTCTTATTCTTTCTTTTCTACATGTTCCATTAATCTTTAATTATTTGTTTCATTGTGCTGCTGCATCAATCAAATTTACCCTCTTGGCTTCAATAAAGGCTTATCTTATTTCATATGAGCACAGCACAAAGACACACAAATAAATGTTTTAAAATACACACTATAAACTCATATAAAAAGGCCATACACACATAGGCATTAATGTGAGAACCTACTGTATATAGTTTGTTCTCATTATCTTTCTTCAGAAAAAAAAGCTTACTCCAGAGCTGTGATCTGGTCCTGAACGTCCACAGTTCCCAGTCTCTGGTGGACCTCGTGCAGGACCCTCTGGCCCTGGAAGCCGCTGCCCCGGCCGTCCAGACGAGCCACGAGGATGCTGTCCGAGCTGACCAGCACCGAGTCCCAGCTGAGAGAGAAGCGGTCCGTCACAGCCTGACCACCGGGGGCGCTGTCACTGTGAGAGGAAGGTTTAAGTTTAGTCCATTCAAGAAGCCCAGGGATTACATGAAACATCTTCAACACATCCAAGAATAAACTCAGAATAAATATACTTTGTGGTTCATGTGTAAAACATAATTTATGTCAGTAGGTCCCAACCTTTTAGGCTCGTGAGCACTTAAAGAAAACTTAGTCTACTTGCAGCCCCTCCCCATTGATTGCATTCCTAAAAGTTTGGTCACACGACCCTTCAAATTTTAAGTTTGTTGGAAGTCAGGAACCTTTGATTTAAGGCACACATTTTCATCTTATTTACCATGCATTGGATTCTCAGCTTTTTCATTTAGTACATTATAGAATTAAATTATTCTGTATAATGTATTTGAAAATATAATGACATACAGAATCAGTAACAGCGGGTGCTCCATTGTTTCATCCAGACCTATTGGGACAATCAACTCCAGCCGAAGTGCTGCAAAACACAATTTCAAGATGTTAATATTATGTAATTTGTTCTCATCACAAGATATATCTCCTTCATAACATAACATTCATTTGAACGTTCAGACCAGATATTTTTAAGGAAAAGATGAGTCTGGAAAGATGAGGACTTTTGTTATGCACTGCAATGTCTGTGTTTTTTTAGGGACTTAGTTCGCTGTCATTCGAGGCGTGGCCGCTCAGAGCCCGTGCTCACGTGGATCGGCCAGTTGCTTGGTTTCCGGAAGTGCTGCTTGTAGCGTTGTCGGGGACGGCTGCCCAGAGTACTGATTGCTTGTTTATTACAAGTAAATTTATATTGAACATGACATGTGTCCAAATTGCACCAACTTCATCAAAGCCCTCCCTCGGGTCACCAGCAATACAGTCACCAAGTGTGAAGAAGATCGGACGGGGCCTCCGTGGTCACCAGACCCTTCGTCCACCAGATTGTCAGGAAGCTGAACTCTCTCCCTCCTCTCTTCTAGACTCCTATGTCTGACTGCTGCTAAACACTCTGTCTGATTGCTGCTAAAAACAGAAAGATAGTTTTTCTTAATATATATGCAGTCTGTATTTTAGTCTTTAGAAATGTATACTTTTTACCTATTTGGACTTTATTATCTGTACTCACTGTATTTGTTGAACAAGAGAGAAGCGTTTTTTACATCCCTCTGTATGTTTGGTACATGACGAGAAATTGACAATAAAGCTGACTTTGACTTTCTGGAGAAGGACACAGAGATACAGACAGACGGAGATTTCTTGCTGTATAGTCAGACTAGGTCAAACTCTAAGATGTATTGTGTTTCACACAATACATCTTTATTCACGCTGTGAGATGACGTGAGAGTGGTTGAAACGAAGAGGCAGCCATGGCATCGTTGTCAGAGGTGTTAACTGCTGTGAACCAGCAGGGCGAAGACGGCACTGTTACTGGAGGATAAGTGAGAATATCACTTCTCAAACTGAAGACGAAGCCTATTAAATGAGTGTTCTGTCTTTGGGGCTAAACTGACGGAACTTACCCGAATTAATCAACTGATTCTATGAAAATCCTCAAACTCCCTAAATAAAGCTGAAATAAACACGGTGGATAATGTGAAAAATAAGCCTCTTTGCACTCAATGTTTGACGTCAGGCTCCCATTTGACTTTGTTTCTCCTCAAAGGGCCTTAATATGTTTCACACTGTCACTAACACGGACTAGAAAAAGGCAGCCATATGGTGAGCATCCTCTAATTGAAACAATATCGGGCAATTCTGATTATGGGGATGTTTCATAATCAGCTCAAAAAGCTGTGCACCTGTTTGCTCAAGTTGTGTTCATCCCGAAAGTGCACGTCTGACATGAGTGAGCCTGGCTCTCCGGCTGATAGGTACGTTTTGTGCTGATAAGCATCACTACTGTCACCAGCAGTGTGTTTAGATGGTAACAGTTTGGAGCTTTTGGACATTTTGAGCAAAATGCTGATGTCAGCATCAAGCTATCAAGGTAGCATGCTAACATGCTGATGCTTGTTCAGCATGTTAGCATGCTGATGTCGGCTAATTCACGAGTTCTTCACCAAATGTCTTGACAATCCCTCTAATAGTTCAAAACTTCAGATATTTCAGTCAGAAATAAAGTGGTGGACTGACCGACATTGCCATTTCTAGTGCAAAAGCTATAGTAGTCATTTCATGACTACACATTTCATGATTACTTATAGCTGAAATAAGTATGTTTTATTTCAACCAAAATAAAATGATGAGTGAGAACTCTAAACATGTATTAACAGGAAGCAGGTTGCCTGTAATCTGATTTGTCTGAGTAACCCTGTTTCTTTTGTGCATGGAAACACCGTGTGCAGTAGTAGAAAGGTTGCACTGTTGTATTTAAACATAAACTTGCTATCTCAAACTCCTGATTGCTGCTCATTAACTGAGCAAGGAAAAAATGAGAGGTAGTCGATGGTGAAATAAAAAAAGAGAGAAAGTTGGATGATGCAAACATGGCACAAAGTTGAAGGTGATTAAAAATGTCGTACCAAAGTTGTTGATTTGTACGGTTCTTCTTTCCCACTTGGGTACCCTCCTGTTCAGCAGCGCATGTCTTAATGCTGTGTTCATTTCCACAGTCCTGTGCTCTGTGAGAAGACAGGGCCAGAAGAAGAATGACTGTAGGAGAGGAAAACTCCCACCTGCAACATATTCAGCAATAACCAGAAAAAAACCTTCAAAGTGTTGGGAGATGATCAGAACTCTGCTCACGCTCTTTATCAAACAAACAAACTGTCACATCTAAAGTCACACGAGTTCAGAAACTGAAACAGGGAATTTTGACCAATCAAGGTCAAACAGCGCGGTAACTTAAAATGTGATTGGATCAGACTGGAATCATCAACATCCCTCGACCTGTGAGCCTGCAGGAGAGGACGACCGCTTTATTGATCACAGTGATTGATCCTTTTACCAAATGAGTTTGAGTTAATTCGATTAATGCACTTTTCAGGCACACATTTAGGAAATCGGCTTTCACCCAAACATAATAAATAAATATACATGATGCAATTGATTGAAAGAGTCCTGGTTCAGTCTGTTAGTGCCAGAGTACTTACTATTCATATCACTTAGTCTGTGAAGAGTAGTTTGGGGTATTCCAGGACCTGTAGGGGGGTACAAAGAGGACAAATACATATTTCTTCTTACCTCAAGAGCTATGTATCAATATAGTTCAAAACAACATTTTAAGTTCCGTTATATTGGACAGTAATCAAACATCTCTTTTGGAGTTGTTATCTCCAAAACTAGTGAAATCACACCAAAGCAATCTAGATTTACAAATAACACGACAGAGGAAAATATGTATCATTATATTTGGGGTGAACTGTTCCTTTAAGAGACTCAAAAAAACAACAATTGTGAACTCTCTGAACATAATTAAGATACACAGTTTATTAAATATGAATTAACCCTCTGACAATATTTTAGAGCAGTGAATATGTGATATGTATATGAAACATGTGCTAAAAAGGGCTGTGAATTAATTTCATGCTCAGCTATGATGCCTCTGTTTTGGCGTTACCTCTGCAGTTGAGGAGAACATGTTGACAGTCTGGGCTGAGGACGGCGTCGTACGAGGTGCACCTTGATCTGAAGAGCGAGCAGGTGAGGCATTCTTTATGAAATGGATCCACTGTGGAGACTCTGATTGAGGAAAAGAAGTGGATTTCAGAGGATTTACAACCGGCATGTATTTGCCCTGTAGGCAAAAGACTAAACCCGAACCCTAATAAATTTTAATAATTGATACGTCTTAACGCTATATTTAAACACATTAAATGGATTTCCATCTCCCTGTTTCTATGTGTAAGTTGAGATGTAACAGTCAGTGTATGGTTAAAAAAACGCAACATGTCAGAGCGCCTTGTAGCTGAAAAACATCCACTGAAGGCGTAGCTGAACTTATTTTGGTAACTAAGATGTGTGACTGCGCCGACTAATATTCCTCACACTAATATACATGAAACAAACAGAAATGTCATATTTCCATCAGGTTTTCCACTTCATTTTCAACCGTTTGAAATTTGCCTTCTGCTGATTTAGTTCTAAAACGGTTTGTCTCAATGAACCAACTACTCATATTTCCATAACAGCATATTAATAAGCATTTTCTTTTTCCAATTTGCTGGAAATTTCTTCAACTTGATTATCAAGCTACATGACTCACTCGAGTGGACAAAGCTATTAAACATTGTGAATATAGCCAAGAATACATAAATGCAATCCTTCTGTTCTCTAAAGAGAATTCAGAGAGACACCAGAGTGGTAACCAACTCTCTCTGAAACTTTTCCTTTAAGCTACAATGGGAAACTTTCAGTTTGTGTTGATCCTGGTGCCCCCTTGAAAACCTTTCATTTTAATGAAGGGTCTCTCTTTCCTCCAGTTTATATTTAGGTGATTATCTATGATTTCATCTGATTTTGCATCAAATGTGACTCGCTGCCACCGATGAAAAGCGTTCATTATAGAAATAGCCAATCTAATCGTTGAAGGTCTCATTCACTTTTGAGGTCATAAAGAGGCATCGGTATTAAATTGCAACTGTTTCAAAGCAGTTCTAAGTTCCTCACAGTAACTTTAATGAACGACGGTGCTCTCTCCATCTCTATAATAAAGACAACTGGACGTGGTACCTGTAGAACTGCCGTTGTGTTGAGCCTTCCTCTGTACTTAGGAAATAACTGAAAAACACATTATCTGTTATTGCAGAGTTCATATTGTATTGCGTCACGTCACGTATTGAATGCTATTCATATTGCATGGGGTCATAACTCATGCTTACAGTGAGTTTGTGCTCTTATCATAGGCCAGAATTCGGGAGACCTCCCAGCTTCCTGAGGTCAGGTGGCGGAGGTTGACCTCTTGACCCTCAGACTAAGAAGCATGAGAAAGGGCAGCCAGAGCATGTCAACACGACCTCACAAACCAACACGGTCTTAAAGAACTTTCTTCAATTAAACCAAGGGAATGCTAGTAACTACAAGCCAGTAATAAATTACAAAGTTGTCCTTATATCACCTTAATTGGTCTCAGCAAGATTTGGAAAAAGCTCAACTACTGCAACAGGGTTTTCACAATTCTCCATAAAATAAATGATTGACTGAGGACAAGAAAAGTGGATCACATGAGTCAAGACCGACCTCCTGTCTGTCAAAGATTTGAATAGTTTAGTTCAGATTTTCTGCTACATGATGAACCATCCAGCCGTCTCAGGTGTGTGGGACAGGTCTGTCCCCAGAGCCAAAGCTAAAACTGGAGAAGCAGTTCTGTTTCTATGCTCCATATATCTGGAACAAACTCCCAGAAAGCTAACTCCCACTTCTTTTAGATCAAGGATGTAGAGTGTTCGGTTTGCCATTGCCTTTTATAAAGAAAAATGTTATACTGCTCTGTAACTTGAATTATTAAATTTTATACCAGCCTATTCTACTTAATTTGTTATGTGTTTATTTTGCACTTTGGTTAAGTGTCATATAAGTTCAATTGACTTGTTGCTGAACTGTGTCATGTAAATAAACTTTGCCTTTCAATCTAAAACTGTTGCTCCACTTATTATCTCCAGAAACTGAATTCATCTGGCACAGAACCCAGTGCCCCCAGTGCATCTAATGTACTCTCCTTAAAATATTCAACTGAATGCTTTATTACTCTCTGGTGTTTCAGGAAATGTAGTTAGAATATAATTTAAAATGATGAGACTTCCAAATGGAATCACATGAGCAGTGTGAATAATTGGAATGGCCTTAGGACGGATTAGACTGCAAAAATACATTGAAACAATAAGATTAATTTACGCAGTAAATTCACCTAACTCAATTTGTTCATTTTATTGAAATGTAATAGTTTTACTTGGTTAGAGATCATGGTGATATGGTTGAATGCCCCGCGACCATCGTGTTCTAAGGGCATAGTGATGAAGAACGTTGTGCAATCCTTGGAAAACATTGGCTCCTCGTTCTGGGAATGCAGACAGACAGCAAACATATAGACACTGACATTAATAGATAGTAGTACAGGTCATAGCCCTAGATCACCAGGCGCAGAGAGCAGGAAGACAACGGAAGCACAACTGATCAGGTTATGTGTTATCTGCCCTTCATTAGTCATTTTCCTGGCACTGTCAATGTGGCTAGTTAAGATTCGACTAATATATACCAGCCATCATATGAAAGTTAACAGTGTTCCTTAAACATTATATGGATTGGGCAATAACCTCCTGGTCTGATGTGGAATGTGGAATGCTAATGTAGAAATGCCTTAAACTTGCATTCTCTCTAATGGCCATGGGGGGCGACTCCTCTGGTTGTATAGAAGTCTATAGAAAATGAATTTAGTAAAATATGATCATTTAGTAGATCATGGTTCATTTAGAGTCAAACAGACCATAAAGCATAGTATGCTTTAGGGTGGGGCTTCTATAATTGACATCCTTTGAATGTATTATTCAGCGTTGGGTTGTACTTAGCTCCACCCTCTCATGGGACTTCTGGTTCCCAAAAAACTTGATGCCGACGTCCAAAAATCACGTTGACTACTTCCACGTGTTACACACACTCTCTGGTATTGAGAAGCTTATAAATGAAGATGGACTGACACTCACCTGGCGATCGAGCCACTTCTCTGATGTCATCACATGTTTCTGAGTTGGGAAGAGGAACAGTCAGTACATAACGCTTCTATAAATAGATTGTAGAAGACTAAAGAGATCTCCCCAATAATGTTCCCACCTTGGTGCAGTAGCTTGTCGTGACATCGCACAGAGAAAGTATTGACATGTTTTGAGCTCGATTCACCCAACGCACACTCAGCCTGTCTCGTGTGACCCATTTCACCATGGTGATGTAGTAATCACTAAGGAAAACAAACAACAGATAGTAAGGGTAAGTACTGAGCAAGTAATAAAACATTCATTTTTTTCATTTAAAGCATACCTCTTTTCAAAACTGTCGGGAGGTCTCAGCTCAGTCGTGAGGGAGCTGCCGTCCAGAGTGACGACGTAGAGCCTGACGGTGGGATTGATTTGTCCCATCTGGAGTGAAAAGAGTACAAATGTGCCATTAAGTTCACGGGGCCTAATCTAATCTGACTTAATATCCACGATGCACACTATGTGCACTCCAGCGAACTGCTTTTCTATTTTTACATGCTACTGTTCTGGCAGTAGGACTTTCACAGAGAATATGAAAGAATATGAACAAACCGCATTGCTCCATGCTGCACAGGCCCTGGGGCAAGTCAGTCGCTTTCCTCAGCTTAAACCTCGTCAGAAATGGAGCTTATTAGTCGACGTGACAAGGGAAATCTAAGATGACAGTATGTATCCCACGTTCATTCCCGCTTATCTGTACTGTTTATTATTCCTGTGTTCTCCAACCCTTCACTTACCGCTCTTTTGGAGGCACAAAGGCTTCTCGGCATGGCTCCATTCTGTTCTACTGGGGTCATTAGCCGCACATTACACGACAGGTAAGCAATCTGATGGATCAAACGCATCTGAGACCGTGCTACATGCTAAATGGCAATGAGTATGCTTTCCCAATACATTGCTATTATTACCCTACGGCCATTGAGTTTCCAGATCTTAGCATGATTTACCTGTTCAGCAATTTGTATTTAATCATTTGACAGAAACTATTGAGTTAGAGTGATTTCATTACATCTTACTTAATTTACAAGCTGCACTGAGACCATTAAATATTCAGACTCAACAAACATCGCACAATAATGCCCTCTCATCAGCCACCACAGAAATCAAAAGAAAGTTGAATTAATAAAAAAAAAAAATATATATATATATATATGGTCGGGTTAACACACAGGACTTTCTCACAGGAAACCACTTAAGTCCACCTTAAGTTATCCTAAGTAACGTCACATTACTACTTCACATAGCCTACTTAACTATGAATCAAAAGTACTTGAACACATATTTGCCAAAATCCAACCAAGGCAACACAAGTTAATTCCTGTGAAAACGAAAGTTTATTTTGAAAAGACAAGTCTCTGCATGTAATGAGTGAAATTGAACTTTTGGAAAACTGACACATGCAAAACTGACACTAGAGGGGTATGAGGAGCGTCATAGTTTGAAGTGTAGGGACACGGAACAAGCTGCCATCCGACGAGTTCCTCTCCAGTGAACAGACATGCACAGTAACAGGACCTGCACCCAAATGGAACAGGGTCATATGCAATGCTAATAACCCTAAAACACTAACGTTAAAAACAATAACACCATCACTAACGTCGGGTATATTTCAACCGATATAATGTACCTGATAAAAAAAACTTCTCATCAAAATATATTAAAATACAACAATACAAGGTAAATTAAAGTCCTCTTCTATTATTTTACCCGTTAGAACTTCTCATAAAATGATAAACAGGTATCATGGGGGGACCCTGAAAAAAGGCTAAAAATCTGGTAAAAATGTAGGGAATCGTCAATAGAACATGATTAAAAATATAAATAGTGGAGCTATGAACTTGTTCTTTCTATCACTAATGTCTGGTGAAAATCACCTGAACATGTGAAAGTTGAAACAACAGGGATTGGAGCAGAGAGACACGCCCACCTTCAATAAAGACACGCCCAACTTCAATAAAGACACGCCCAACTTCAATAGCATCAGTGAGCAGCATGAAGCTACACAACTCAGACAAAAGCAACACAATGAAAATAACGTGACCACAATCACTCGTCAGTGTTGTGGGGTTAATTACACCTGTGTTTACCTGCCATCACATGTACTAATGGTTGCTGTGAAAAAAGGCCTGTATAGCAGTGAGTCAGTTGTTTGGTTGTTGGTTGGTTGTCAGCTGACATTAAAAGTTTGATGGATTGCTTTGAGACCTGGTACAGCTATTCCTGGCCTCGTGAGAATTAATTGCAATAATGTTTTCTGAAACCTTTCTGGCATCATCGTCAGGTCAAAATTTCTCTGTCAATATTCTGGTTTACGACCAAATACGTGCAAAAAGAATGACATTTGTCAGGATGTGGTTTCAGGACCCAAAAGCAAGACCTCGGACGGCAGGTAAGGAATAACAAAACTGTGTCTTTATTGTCTCTCGAAAACCAAACTTAAATACTCAGGCCTTCAGGCAATACTCAACAAAACATAAACGGATAGTCTCTCAAAAACAAAACTGAAATACTCAGGCCTTCGGCAATACTCCAATATGGCGGTGTCTCGTGTCCAACTCGTGAAACGGGAATCTGCAGTTGCTTCAGCGTCTCGAGTGTCGTGTCTGGGGCTGAGCATAACAGCCCTCACAAGTGCAATCTCCCGACGCTTGTGTCTGGGCAGAGGCCACTCTTAAACTGCTGCCGTGATTGTCCTGATGCTCTGCAGCTGCGAGCGGTGGCCATCTTCCTCCCAGCTGTCCCGCATCAACCTGATTACAGACCCAACACACACACTCTCTGGTCCCAGCCAGCGTTATCATGGCACCCCCTGCTGGTGGTGCCCAGAACCCCCACAACATTTCCATCAGCCTCAGCTGTAATTTGGGTTGAGCGCTAATTAGCAAATCTCAACCAAGATATAAAACAATAACATGTGTGTATAGGTCAGCACAGAGTTCAGGGGGTGTTTTTTCATCAAGTTTGGTTTTATTGTTAAACCTTTCTTTACCTGCAATGCATATTTCATCTTTTGTAATGCCCCTTAATGAGCTCTTTTTGTTTTTTGTTTAGCTTTATTAATGGCCACACTTTCAAACAAAACAGTCAGTCCTGTACAGTAGGTTCGAAAGCTTCTGCATATAATATAATTTTCTTATTATGATAAATGCTGAAAATAAGTGCACCGTATGTTTTCTATGATTTAATCTAGCGATAAAATTAGAAGTTATGACTGACAATATTTGTTTGGTCCCCAGCCAAGCCCGCGTTCAGCTTTTCTGCTCCACACATCTGGAACAAGGTCCCTGAAAGCTGCAGGTCTGCTGAGACCCTCAACACCTTTAAATCCAGACTGAAGACCTTTCTGTTTGCTGTTGCCTTTAATTCAACCAGATTCTGCATCTCACTACTGTATTTTATATCTTAAACTGCACTGCAACTTTTATTCAATTCTGTATTTTTGATTTTTTGACTGTTTTTTAATGTTTTAATGAATGTTCTTAATTGTTTTTAAATCTTGTTTTCTTCTGCATTGTGTTGATGCTTTTAATGGTTTTATGTGAAGCACTTTGAATCGCCTTGTTGTTGAAATGTGTTGTACAAATAAACTTGCCTTGCCTTGCAGCAATCCGGGTTTCTCATGTGACACCCCAGGAAAAAGGATTGCCCTCCCCTGCTTTAGACTCATTGGGTCCTATTTAAAAGAAAGTGCCAGGACCCTACTAAACAAAGCAGAGCTTTACCTACATTTTCTTTGCACGGTTTGAAGCACAGAACAGCACTCGTCCACACAAGACTCCGCCCCCTCCCAATGACCAGGTCCTGTGCCTGTCTGCAGCCAGCGTGAAGAGGACTCTCTCCACTATCAACACCCGCAAGGCAACAGGTCCAGACAACATCCCTGGTCGTGTGTTGAGGGACTGCGCAGAGGAGCTTAAGGACGTCTTCACGGATGTCTTCAACACTTCTCTGAGACAAGCTGTTGTTCCATCGTGCTTCAAGGCCACCACCATCATACCTGTGCCAAAGAAATCCACTCCATCCTGCTTCAATGACTATCGTCCAGTGGCACTTACCCCCATAATCATGAAGTGCTTTGAACGACTAGTCATGTCACATATTAAATCCATTCTCCACCCCACCCTGGACCTTTCCAGTTTGCATACCGTGCCAAACGGTCCACGGAGGATGCAATCTGCTCTGCTCTCCACCCAGCCCTCACCCACCTGGACAAAAAAGACTCATATGTGAGAATGCTGTTCATAGACTTTAGTTCAGCATTCAACACCATCATCCCAAAACAACTCATCTGCAAACTTGACCAGCTGGGACTCAACGCCTCGCTGTGTAACTGGCTGCTGGACTTCCTCAGTGAGAGGCCACAAGCAGTACGCGTCGGCAACAACACCTCGAGCAGCATCACACTGAGTACAGGGGCCCCTCAGGGCTGTGTGCTCAGTCCACTGCTCTTCACTTTGCTGACACACGACTGCAAAACCACCTACAGCACCAATCACCTGGTCAAGTTTGCAGACGACACAACGCTGATAGGTCTCATCACCAAGGATGATGAGACCCTCTACAGGAAGGAGGTCAACCTTCTGACCACGTGGTGCGGAGACAACAACCTCCTGCTCAACAACAGCAAGACCAAGGAGATTGTTGTTGACTTCCGGAAAGGCCACACTCACCACCCACCACTGACCATCAACGGTGTGGACATTGAGCGAGTCAGCAGCACCAAATTCCTGGGGGTGGACATCAGCGAGGACCTCTCGTGGACAGCCAACACGTCATCGCTGGCAAAGAAGGCACAGAGGCGGCTCTACTTCCTCCGCAAGCTGAGGAAAGCAGGAAGCCCCCCATCCATCATGTGCACCTTCTACCGTGGCACCATTGAGAGCATCCTGACCAGCAGCATCACTGTGTGGGGCGGAAGCAGGAAAGCCCTGCAGCGCATAGTGAATGCAGCTGGGCGGATCATTGGTGCCTCACTCCCCCCCCTCCCCTCCCCGCAGGACATATATGACAACCGCCTCACCCGCAAAGTGACCATGATTGTGAGCGACTCCTGCCACCCCTCACACGGTCTCTTCAGCCTCCTGCCCTCCGGTAGGAGATACCGGAGCCTCCGGGCTCGCACCACCAGGCTGTCCAGCAGCTTCATCCACCAGGCTGTCAGGAAGCTGAACTCTCTCCCCACCCTCCCACTCCGTCCTCTTTAGACACTCATGTCTAAAATGCTGCTGAACTCTGTCTGACTGCTGCTAACATACATAGTCATTCACAGTTCCAAATTTATGTTATTTATGTTGTTATAACTGCTTATATGTTTCTCACTTTTTTCTTAATTTGTTTTTGCACTTTATTATTATTACTATTCACTATTCACTTTATGTTGGACAGAAGAGAAACATTCTTTCGATCTTTTGTATGTTTGCACATGTAAAAAATTGACATTAAAGCTGACTTTGACTTTGACTTTAAATGCTAACAACAACATGGTAACATGAAGAAAATGCTAACATGCCGCTGTTGAAGAAGCCATGTTCACCGTCTTGGTTCTTGTGTAACATGCTTAGATTCTCTCTTTAGCGCTGAACCCAAAGCACAGGCGACAGTAATGAGCTATTTCTTTATGTTCAGTCACATGATACTCATGAAGAATACTCCCTCGTGTACTTTTACTGTGTATTGACGCACTGGTAGATACCCACACAGATGCATCCCCAAGTGACTGAAGCAGAAGTATGACTGTCAGACTGCTAGCATCAGTGTTCTCACAGATGAAAGGAAGCAGAAGGCAATTAAATCTCTGCTTCAGTTAATCCCATGATGTCATAACGCTGACCCTACTCGAGGATTCAAGCAAAAGACCCACCGTGTGTGTGTGTGTGTGTGTGTGTGTGTGTGTGGACCATTTTCACACCTTTGTGTAGGTGAACATCAAGTGCGGCACCTCGTTAATTAGATGTCTTCCTATCCTAAGCCCCTCCTCCCCTCGATGAGGCTGAAGCAACACACAAGGCTGCCCTTCCCCTATGACCCTCACTCCACCCGTTTTTCCTCCACCCATCTCCCGTCTGAGAGGCATTTGAAGCGCTGAACGTGCGCATCAAAGGAAGGTGTGTTCCCATATCACATTCCTATCCCTCCCAGTGCCACAGATCCCTGCAGACATCTCTCTTCAAACCAGCCTGCAGCTGTATTTTCATAGAGCTGGTTTGATACAGTGGAGTTGCAGGTTGTAGTGGATTCAGCTTCCAAGGGGTTGCTGTGCAGTAAGCATGCATGGGTGGCCAAACCGTCTTGGTTTGAGGCCATATGCAGAAAATATCAGTGACTGTGTAGTTTACCACACGTTACTCTGTAAGAAGATCAGTATTTCTCGAGCAGAAAACTCCATGTGCCAAAGAAAACACTACAGTACTAATAGTGTGCACACATATAACAGCAGTATTTTTGTATCTGCTGCTCTTAAATTAATTTAAATGAATACTTTAGAACTTCAATACAGTGCATGGCTGATATGATGATGGTATGTGTAAATAAGTAAGTAAAAAAAAATATAAGTCAAGTTAAAACAGGCTGGAAATTGCCAAAAATTGCTTTTCTGTTCATGGCATCGGCGTCCACTTGAAGATTGCGACGCAAATGTAAATGTTTGATGTAAATCTGTAAGTCTACTGTTGAGATTAACAGAAATAGCAGAAATGGTTAAATATTGGTTTCGGTGCTAATACGTTAAGATGATTTAGCTTAATGAAGTTGAAATCTAGTTTTCAAAATAGGAAATGTAATGTGTAATGTGTTTAATTAATTAGAAATATGCTCATGCCATAATCTAATTTGAAAACGGACAGCGGGCCACAGTATTTTGGCCACCAAAGGTATACAGTGAGCTAAAGTGCTGCTCTACACTGAACCGCTAACTGTAATGATCTGCCTCAATCCTGTGCTGACATGTCAATACCCAAAGTAAATGGACTGTACTTGTACATCTCTTTTCTAGTCTTCCGACCACTCAAAGCACTTTAACACTACTTGTCATCATTCACTCATTCATACACTGATGGGAGGGGCTAAGGTTCCACCTCCCCATCAGGAGTAGCTAACATTCACACACCGTAGGCACAGCTATGGGAGTAATTTGGGGTTAAGTGTCTTGTCCACGGACACATCTACATGGACTAGCGGAGCTGGGGACCGACCTGCCGATCCTTTGATTGAAGGACGACCCTGCTCACCACTAAGCCAAAGTCAAAGCAGAGATATTATGACCCTCTTGAATTGAGAGGCAATTTAAATTCTGGAGGTAAATTAGACTGTACGTGCTCTTAGCGTTACCTTTGGATACGGGTACTCCTTCCCCCTGGGGTAGAGGGAGCCCGTGAGCCGGGGCAGGAGCATGTTGGGAACCAGGGAATCGTTGATGGTGAGGTAGGCCAGTCTGGAGCTGTCAGGTGACCACCAGTGGGCCACCTGCGTGTGCAACACCTCCTCTGGAACACCAGGAGAAGACAGATCAGACCATCTGAGAGAGGGGCTCAGTACTCCTGCTGATTAATGCAACGCTAGTCTGTGCTCATCTTTTTAATCTCAGGTTATTCTATGTGGTGGGTATACGATATGAGTCAACATGTTATCGAACAGCAGAGTTTTTGCAGGAGCACACATTCCTAACAAACTGTATAAAATGTTAGCATTGAACGTTACTGCAAACAATACATATGTTTTCACAACATTTCTACATACATCTGTTTCTAAAACAAAAACATTGTATAGAAACATGTCCGCATTATTGTAAATCAGAGTTATATTTAAACAGCTTTTGACGTCTAAAATGCATTCTCAGTTATGGATAGGTTTTAGGCAACACAACTAATTGGATAGGTTTAATAAAATCATTGGATATTGTCTTTGTCTTGTGTTAAAATAAGCAAGCTACTCTTGGTTTCACACGGGACACTAATGCCGGTCTCCTGGGTGAAAGTCCTGTGTCTGATCCATCCGTTCTCCTTGACCTCAGAGTTTAATGAAACGTATTTGTCATACGTTAAAAAAAATCGGTGAGAAAATAAGTTTCCCTGGAAAGGTGAGGACGATGCAGTTTTGTTGTATGTGAAAGTAATTTTCCTGAGACCATTGTGTGACCCGACAAACATGGCCGCTGCAAAAGTATTACTTTCATTGTTTCTTTACTGCCACCACTAAGGTTAAGATGTCTGTGCAATAAAACTACAAAGTTAAGATTTATCACGATGAATAGATTGTTTATAGGAAACTATAAACTCCTGTATCCAAGTCACACTTCATCCATCCATCCATCCATCCATCCATCCATCCATCCATCCATCCATCCATCCATCCATCCATCCATCCACCCATCCATCCATCCATCCATCCCTCCAACCATCCCTCCCTCCATCCATCCAATCATCCCTCCATCCAACCATCCATCCATCACCTATGAGGTTACACAGCAGTATTAACAAGCTTGCCATCTACAAACAAAGGTCAGAACACAGGCTCCACAGAGCCTTGTGAAGTAAATATAATTCATGGTTGTACTACACTTGTCGATTGTCATACAAAAAGTACAAAAATAAACTCAGAAGGAATATGTATCTAATATAAATTGACAATTAGTTTTTTCAGCAGCTGCCCTGAAGCTCACCCTCATACAGCCAGTCTGTGATGCCATTGAAGACGACGCCCTCCTGTCCAGAAGACGTGAGCCTCCACGAGCTGCTTGGAACATCCGTTTGGTAGTAAATGTTGTTTTCAAATACATATATCTGTGGGACAAGTAGACCATTTGTATATATATATTGACTTAGAAAACACACACTGTCATAAGCAGCATTATAGTGTATGAACGTCTCCATGTATACACAGCACATAGTACAAAACACCACGCCTTATTGTACATATGTGTACGCAGAGGGAACTGTCTCCGTTAATGCTTTTTATTCTTGACGTTAACAGCACACCAGGACTGAGAAGGAGGAACATCTCTGCCGAACAAAGAGACAACCTGGAGGCCTGAGCCCACACAGAGAATCCTCTTATTGATGAAAACACATCGCATCTCAGGTGATAACACGGAGGAATATGCTGCTGAGTAATGAAACTTTGTGGTGAGCTGAGTGATGCACTGCTGCAGAGACGCTGAGGAACCAGATGAATACCCTTACGTTCCCCGTCTGCGCTGGAGGACATAATGGAGCGATGACTCGGAGCGTAAAGCCCTGCACGGTGGAGGCGTCCCAACAAGACGCCGTCCAGCAGCAGCTTCATTAGCTGGTTGGGATTTGAGGGCATTTGTGTTTCCTCTCAAGTCCAAAACTGAATTTGAATGAGCCTTTACCTCCGAGCAGGTAGGCTTCTATGAATGCAATGACAGTATTAAACAAGATGTAATTTTCTTCTTCCCGCATGCAGCAGGGGTTTGTCATTAAAGAACCCGATGAAAAATCAACATTACACTTTGTCCAACAAACAGCCCAAAACACAAAGATTTCTGCTTGAAAAATGACTTAAATAATTATCACACAATCAAAACCGTTGCTGATTACTTTCCTGTCCATCGACTAATTGATGAATCAGCGAATCATTTCAGCTCCACAGTCGTGCCGAGACTAAACATCCAAGTTTTCTAATTCATAATGGGGATAAATATCCCGAAAAGATACTCCAACCAACGAATGCACAGAAATGTTTCAGTTAATAGTATTATTAATAGTAATATTTTATATTAGTCAAGCATTTTCCTGGATAATTTGTGCATTTCCATTTAGACTGTAGCTGCATGATGCAGGCTTTCTGATATCTGGGGGATGGATTTTATCAGTGAGTGAATATTACACCCATACTTGTTGAGACAAGTGGGATTGTGGGTCAGTATGAACTGTGCTTGCATCTGTTTCTGCACTTTGGGCGTCCTTGTTGGAAATGAACTAGAACTCAGAGGGTGTTGAGATGTATTGAGGTCATCGTGTTGTTGTTTATGGACCTGCTTGGGTCATCAAGTTAAAATGTTTAAATATAAATGTAAAATTACTATGAACATTGCTCCAGGATCCAATGACGAAGAGGAAGAGTCATTGTTTACAGTCTGACTTGCCGCTGTCCGGCCCTGTAAACTCACCAGCTGCTGGCCCTGAACGCCCCACGAGGCAAACTGGAGGACTGAATCCGACACCTCCGGAGGATTCAGCTCCCGCAACTCTCTGATGAAGGACGAAGCACAAGGCGTGACACACGGAGCGCTACACAGCGGACCGCTCGTAGGCCTCAGACACAAGCACCGCTCACTTTACAGTTTGCAATAGTTCAATGTGACGTCGTCTTAAGTGATTAAAAACACAAATAGAATTTTACACCAATTAGTTTTTGATTCATTTTTGTCTACTTGTTATTGATCTTGTAAGAACACGTTCTCGTTATGTGAGTTCAAATAAAAGATCATACAAAGACACGTTAACTGTACCTTTGTATGTCACTGATTTATGACCGTGAAATGAAAAGGAAGTCATATTATCATGCAAGCGCTGTGTTGATAAGCTGTGATTCTCTGCTTACTTACCTTGTATACAGGTTGTAGATCAGGTACGAGGCCAGGAAAGAGTGCTGGAAGATCTAAAACACAAGAAAAACATCTTCAATATTCCTTTGTTCCTCCCCCATTAATGAAAGGAAATACTTTGGATAATGACTACTAATAACGTAGATTAGTTACCAGAATAGATGTTCTCTCAAAGTAATACAAGAAAAAACCTTCTGAGAGCATGGTGGAGTTTTTCTCCACCAGCTTTGTGTTATTTTTACTTATTTTTCCCAGTTTGCCACTCTGTTCTTGTGCAGAATGAGGCTCTCCGTATTTAATTGGACAGTTATAACAATAACACAGCACAGATTTTGATTTTAGAGGAAGTGAGGGTGAAGAGGGAACAATGCTGGAGTGTGCTCAGCTGTGGAAATGACATAAAAGCTCTGAGTGAGAGTGCTGCATTTCACACAGTGATTGGAGCTCATTATGGTTGACCTCTGCACCTTGAATCTGGCACAAAACAATTGACATTTCACCATACAATAATCCCTACCTTAGTTTTATATCAGATATTGCTCATATTTGTCCATGAACCAAAGAAATTGGAACACATATTTGATAATATTGATCATATATTCCTTTTTCTTCTATACTTCATACTTAAGGGCAGTAAGGATTAGAGTGAACATTCACTTTGACACTTTGACAAAACAAACTTGTTAAAATAAACAACGTGGACATGATTTTTAATCATATATATTTCTGCAGTAAGTTCCATTTCATCATATTATATATAGAAACATCTGACAGTTTGTACAGTTTCTCAGTGGCATAAAATACTGAAGCGCTCCGGAACATTTTAAATTGTAGGCTGAGCTACATTTTCCTCTTGTTACTTTGTTACTTCGACAACATTGCCAGTTTCAGTGTGTTTGCATTGAGCCTGAGAGATGGCTCTGCTGTAAGGAGCACAATGTAAATACAGAGAATATATTCTATTGTCCTTGCATTGGCCAGAGCCTACAGCAGACTGGGCATCAATGGAGAGAGGAAGAGGAGAGCCATCCACAGTACCACTGAAGAGCAGGCCTCAAGATGCTCATGGCTCCCAAGAGGAGAGCCAATGAATCAGGGGCGCTCGCCATGTGACACGAGCTGGGGCTGATCAGCCTGGAGGAGGGTGTATTATGACATCAAACCACCCGGTGATCCTAGGACCATCACTGAAGATGTTGTCCAGAGCAGATGTGTGTTTGTGTGCTCACAACGAGCACATGGACATCTGTGTGGTCGACTCAGATCTGTTTGAGGACATTTAAATGTTTACGTAGAGTGTGTTTTCCTTCAGGAGACCGTCTTATGAGGAAGACCTCCTCATGAGACGTGCCGTGTTTAACTCTGCAGGAAGCATTCATGCTCCATCATCATCATTACGTATTCTTTTGAAACTAATTGTGGATGTAAAATGTAGACGCATAGCCTGTTAATCAAAACAATTTAATTTGAATAAAACATGAATATGATAAAGTAGCCAACTGGACTCAAATTCATCTAAATGTATAATACATATATACAATACATCCACGTATTAGACACCTTCACAGAGTCCACAAGGCAATGTGAGCACTCTACTTAGTGAATTTGATGTCACACTTAGTTTGAGTAGCATATAAGATTGATTGATTTATATCGTGAGACAGTGAACGAGTATGACTGCTGAAACTCTAACTACATTTCTTTATTTTTTCTCAGAAAAGACTTCCAGTACCAATAAAACATACTGGAAAGTATGAAGAGTCCAAATTGTGCCTGAAGCAAGTTCATTGAATAATTCATAGTTGAAGCAACGGAGCCTCCAGTGTTACCTCTCTCGGAATTTAACATTTCAAATGGATAATTCTTCACCATACATTTACTCAGTGGCGGACCGCGCATTTTGTCCCTGGGCCTTCTGATATCGTATATACATATCAGGTGTACCAGCACGGCGGCTACCGGCACAGCGCAGCTAGACTCGGCGGCTCAGCGGTAGCAGCAGCAACAGTGGTTTATAACCCCCCGTGGCTTGTTTATGATTAAATACACTGCAGATATAAAAGCACAAACCGCCTCTTTGTTAACAAACGCGGTTGTACAGTTTATCGGTACGCTTCAGGTCCTTCTCCATGGCCATGAACCAGTGAGGACAGCCCAAGTTTCCATGCGTTTTAGGGCTGAAAATATCCGCGTTGTCAGTAAATCCACCGCCAAGTCTGTTTCTCCTCCTTCAGCCATTGAGTGTTAAAAAAACTACACCAAGTAAAACATTAAAAATGTCATAACTTCTCTTATGTTTCAGCCTGAACTGTTCTTACTCTAACTAGCTAGCAGCTCCGTAAGTCAAGCTGGTCCACTGACCAATCACATCTCATGTTAATGGTCACGCTGACGCTGTGACCAATCACACGTCAAAGGCCACATCGATGACGGCCCTGGACGTCAAAGAATACACCCAGCATGTCAAACTAAAGATCTGATTTGTTGAAGTCTATGACAATCAATGATACTGTCTTCTTCCATAGAGACATAGAGGTGAAATCTGATTGGATGAGAGCTCTCCTTAAAACAAGCTGCACTGGAAGCAGAGCAACAGACCAAGACAGGAGCTGTGCAATGAGAAAATAAGCTAATAGGGAAACATAATTATAATACATGTAGTGTAGTGTATAAATTATAAAATAGCTATAACTTTATGATTCTGTTTAGGCCAGCAGAGAAGGCTCAGCTGGCCCTGACGGCCCATCACTGCATTTACAAGAAGCTTTTAGAAAATGAAAGTGGAGATAAAAAGAACAGGCTTGGAACTTCCTTTTGATTTGTTTAAAGTAAATGATTTCACATTGTGGTTAATCCAATGTTCTGTAAATTCACTTATGACTTGATCATTTCCATCCTGCAGGGCCACACACATACACATACACTACTGTCCCCTGTGTGTCTCCAAGCTCACTTTTCAGAATTCAGAAGACGGAGAACAGAATCTGCCCTGAACGATCTACCAGCCACCCGGCCTTCACTCCTAATTTGGACTTCCACACAAAAGAAAGGGAAAATAATATTTTATATTGTTACTTGACTCTTCCTCTCTCCCCCCCTCAAATAAAAAAAAAGACATCAACATCACTCAGCAGAGAGGTGACAGCTCTGTGAGGACTCCTTGATGAGGCTGTCAGCGGCGGGTGACAGGCGAGATGGGCGGATGTTTGGACGCGACGGAGAGCGGAACAGGCAGCGGCGTGTTGGACTGTACTGTGTGTCCGTGCTCTCGGCACACTGGGGTTACACTTGGAAATAATTCTTAGTATTACCACACGGAGGGTGCTTGCCACATTTAAATTCAATATACCACCAAATGACGCCCTATTTGTTGCTTTCTCCACATCTGAGTCATCCTCCCGCTGGTGACGTTGGCTCACGGTGAAAACAAATGCTGAGAATCTGAGATGGAAACACAAAGCGTGGCGGTGTTGTAAGGTTGGGACGGTGGACAGGAGGGAAGCGATTAAACATTCTAGTGGGTGCATGAACAAGCGTTTTAAATGGCAGTCTGTGCAGACTTTGGAGGGGTGCGGTGACATTTGGAAGAAGCTCAATAAGTGCAGACAGTAGGGCAGGCCTTGTTAAACGGAAGATAATAAACACAGCAAGGCTAAAATAGGGAGGCTATTTTATGTTAAAGAAATAAACGCTGCACTTCTTCTGCACCATATTTGGAAATAAGTTCCGTACTCTACGTGTTGTAGTGCCGGTAATACCGTTTGAAGAGCATTAATAAAACCGACGGCAACCTCCACGTCTGAAACGTGAAGTGATTCTGGAGTTCATTGAACCTGCATTTTCTCTAATGGCCAGCAGGGGGTGACTCGGATTGCTGTAAAGAAGTCCGATTGTATGGAAGTCTATGAAAAAAATGACTCTTCTTATCAGGGAATCTAAGCTACGGTCCTCTTGTACGCTGTGCTCTGTTGCGTCACTGCGGATGGATGATCTAAAAGGCTCGGTGATTGGGCATCACCCCAGGCTCTCCTCAGGACAAGGGCCGAATTAAAAATGGTTGTGTATTTTGAAGACCATCCGCCACACTGGCTCGGGTGCCTCAGTGGTCTACTGATGGACTCAGAAGGTCTTTTGTTCCAGCAGCGGTCCAATTTTTATAAGCAACACTTTTAGATGTGTTTTTTTTGTGATGTAGCATCTTTCTGCTCATGTCTCATATGGATTTTTATGGTGTTTATTTATTAGTTTGTTTGTTTTGTTGAGTGCTGTGACAACTATGTATATTGTTTGTCTGTATGAGTTGATTTGGTGTCAAATGAGTTTCCTCATGAGGATGAATACATCTTCATAACCTGACCTAAATCACAGTCCCATTTAGAGTCAAATAGAACAAAAATCAAGGTATGCTTTAGGGCGGGGTTACCTCGTGATTGATAGGTCGCTACCACGGCGCTGTCCGGTCTGGGAGTGTTTTCACTTCATTAAAGTTCATTGTAACATTTTGGTGGCCTGTAAATGTCTTTATCAGCTTTTGTTCGTACTTAGCTCCACCCACTTGTGTCAACTTTAGTTGCAAAGACCCAAGATGGCAACGACCAAAATCTTCAAAAATGCCAAAATGGCAGTCCACAAACCAATTAGTGATGCCCACTACTTATATACCTAGTCGACCTACCTCCCCTCACCTCCCCCTCATCCCCCGACTCCATCCCTCCCTCTGTTCATCCCTATTGGTATTCATGGGCCTCTCTTACCTCCTTTCTTACAATCTTATTCAGTCCCATGGAATGCATACCTCTCCCATCGCTGCTTCTCCAAGCCTGCATCTGTCTTGTGACTCATCTCCAGAGACAGATCCCACTCTGAGGCCCCAGTTACCTTACACACAGTTCACACCTGGCCTCAGAGTGTGTCTCCTAATGCGCTGTGACCACCTGGGGTCGGATCTATATTCAAATAGACGCATACATCATATCTGTTTGTCCCAAAACCTTGTTGTTTTTAATTTATTGATTTATTGATTTACAAAGAAATAGCATAATTAAATGTGGCACTCAAAGGCTACCAGCAAATTCATTCATCCCTTCCTTCCTGGCCTTCATTCATCCCTTGCTTCCAGGCCTTTATTCATCCCTTCCTTCCAGGCCTTTATTCATCCCTTCCTTCCGGGCCTTTATTCATCCCTTCCTTCCAGGCCTTCATTCATCCCTTCCTTCCAGGCCTTCATTCATCCCTTGCTTCCAGGCCTTTATTCATCCCTTGCTTCCAGGCCTTTATTCATCCCTTCCATCCAGGCCTTTATTCATCCCTTCCTTCCAGGCCTTTATTCATCCCTTGCTTCCAGGCCTTCATTCATCCCTTCCTTCCCTGCCTTCATTCATCCCTTGCTTCCAGGCCTTCATTCATCCCTTGCTTCCAGGCCTTCATTCATCCCTTCCTTCCCGGCCTTCATTCATCCCTTGCTTCCAGGCCTTCATTCATCCGCCCCTGATCGGCCTGACGGCACAACTCCCTCCCCCCCACTGCTTCCTCCCATCCCTCCTCTAATATGCCGCTTATTTCATTAAACCGTTACTTGGACTGTTGTCCATGGTCCTTGCTGGTGAGGTCACCAACCAACACCACTCAGGTTCATCATGAGTGCTTTACAGACTAGCAAAGGACACAAATAGCACACAATGCAGCTTTTAAACTGAGGTCAGCCTGGAGGTAGTTGAGGCCTATTGTAACATGTTTAATTAGCAAAGCATGTGGTTCATTCAGCGGTTTCTGTTTCACCATCGGCCTCCTGAATGCTTTTGCAGCTGATGAATAATAGGGGTGTTTGCTTATTTACACACGACAACTGCATTTACATGCTTTTCTGATTGAATAAAAAGGACACTCTGGTACTCTTTATCTTCTGCATGAAAAACTGCTGAGCTTTAATAAGAAGAGAAGCAGAATAAGTGGAAAGCTTTGACACAGCAGTACAGATCAGCGGAGAGCTTTGCTTGATTATGATGAATTCATAAGACAACTTGAGACAGTGGTCGCAGCAGCAGGCCATTACTCTGCACAGATTCAGGCTGTCACATTGATGATTAACACATCTGCTGGCACCTTGAAAAGATTCTGCCGTCTCCATCCCACCAAGCTCACAAAGCTCATTATCAAGCCAGCTTAGTTCGCCGACACCGAGATTGTTCCCGCAGCCAATCACATTACACGTACACAAAAGAGCGTAGGGGGGAGCAAGCAATTTCCCAGGTATTAGACACGGGGACAACAATGTGTTTCTGGTGCGATAAATGGCACGTGCTACATTTAGAACTGCGTCCACGAAACATTAAAAAATGTCTTGTGTGGTTTCTGCAGCATCACAAAGTCACAGCCGTCGAGCTCTTTTCTGACAGAAACCGAGGAGAGGTGAGATGAAAAGGACTCGTGGGAGCAGTTAAACCCTGTGACCAACACTGAACTCTGTCTTAAACACAAAATGTCCCTCCCCATGTGTCGTAATATGCACTTGTTCCTACCAGTACTACAGTACTACAGCATGGAGCTGCTGGAGGCAGGTGGAAGTGATGGAACATCAGCAGAGTGGATTCATGGATTGATACAATTCGAGTCGTACAATAGAGGGATTCAAATTAACGTGACAATGAACCGTTAAGTAGAAGCTTTCCATCTTAACATTGATTTCAAACTCTGATAATCCCCTTTATGGGTACATCAATGCATTCATCTGCATCCGTTTGATGGTGAAGAATACTATCACAGAATGTACTCTGTTTATCATTATTGCCATGCATAACTGCAATATGATCGCCACAGTGCTCTAATGTACACATAATAAGTACTGTATGTAAACCAATGTTTCTGTAGACAGACATCGGTGCAGTCTGCAGGGACCCGGAGAAACGTAATTACCTTCCAATAAATCAAAGATTAATTAGGCTTACAATACATGTCGTCACCACCGATGCACCACCGTGGGACTGTGCAGAATGCAGCATTCGGAGCTGATTCGCAACTCTACCGATGCAGTACGTTCTTTAATTATCAAGGTGCCGTCGGCTGAGTGTACAAGACTGTCGTTAACCTCATTATTCAATAATTAGTTGTGGGTTTTTAGGAGAGATGCGGCAACAGCGGCAGCAGTTCCTGGTTGGGTCTGAGTGCTGTTCTTTGTACACTGTGGTTTAGCTCGATGTTATCTCCATGTACTACTAATTTGTCGAAATCATGTTTTGTGGGAAACATCATTGCTGCCGGGAAGACGCGATCTCACAGAGAAAAAAAGTGTAATGATCACGAACACAATGTCGTTAGGTTAAACAATTTAACATAAGGTCTAGATAGCTAAACTACATTGTTAGGTTAGACACCATTCATTAGAATGACAGCGTTTGTTACCAGTGAAAACATTAACTAAAGTTTAATTAACTATCAATTTACCATTTATAAATAATGCAAAGTGTTTCCCTGTTATGTCGGGGAAACTGAACGCGGACACAAACGCAGCAGGCAGGAGTCACGGGTGAAGTTTGGGAAAGAAAACAAGAATTTATTAACACAATTCACAAGGGAGGACTGGTCAGGGTGAAACTGGCGGAGGTGGTGGCTGGAGGTCTGAGGGGAAGCGAAGGTAGAGACGTCAGAGCGTGAGCGAGCAGGTTACACGTAGCGGAGGCAGCTGGCAGGTAGGGTTTGCGAAACACACACACTAGGGCAAGAAAGGAACAAGGTGAGCAGGAACAAAGTAAATGCAAACGAGTCAACAAAGGCCTGAGTGCGTAGCTGCCACTAAGGTGACGAAACCATCTGGAGATGACTGGCAGGAAGACCCGGGTAGATGTAGAGCTGAGTCTCCTGATGACAGATTGATGCCAGCTGTTGCGGAAGCCACCGCCCAGGAGAAGGGGGAGGAGACGGCCACACCTCCTTGCCAGACAGACAGGGTACACACACAAGAGGACAGGGAAACAGGAAACACAGGGAAGCTGCTGGACTGACTAGAGGAAAACATGACATTCCCTTGTGTAAGTAGATCCAATGAAGAGGCAATTCCTATGATCACACTTCTGCACCATCAAGCCTCTACACACCCAACAGAAGACTTTGCTGCACTATATATACACTAGGTGCAATGATATTTTGGTAATCATAATCAGCACCGTATCCATCTGATGCATTCACAGCTTGAGGGTCCATTTTAGCTGATTTGAAAATGCTGAAACGAAACAGAATCAGAAGTATGTTTCCCTGTAATCACAACAACTTCCTTTGTGATCTTTCTAAATAAATCTCCTCTCCCTTACTGGCTAACAAGTGCCCTCTCCACACACAATGTTAATGAGTTTCCCATGATTGTGTACACAACCTGCTTCTATCTTTAGACCCACACCGGAGAGGCCAGAGGCCCTTATCTCCACTGCATGATTACATCACATAGCTCAGCTTCATGGGATTAACACAAAGGACACAAAGAGTTACTGATGAATGTGATTATGTTGTATAATATGTTAGAATACAGCCGCAGTGATGCAGTAAGCAATGGAAATATTATAGAAAAACAAAAGAGCTGAAACGAAAATACTGTCAAATTCCACAGCAAAAATGCACATGCACCTTTCGTGGGCACAATTGTGAAGCCTTGAAAGTCAAAAGAAAGCCAGCAGGATTTTCTACTATTGCATGAGTTTCTAAGAGTACCTGTCCAAATCCGTCTTGTATCTATCCTGATTGATTTTAGGAAGGTTGAATAGCGGAAAAAACAGAGGGATGGGAAGATCTCAGTCCGGCTGATTGGCTGCTAAGATCAGATTTCAAAGTGAGGAGGTGCTGAGTCCGTTAGTTAGAGTTAGGCTTCTACCAGAGCGTGATGGAGGACAACATGGAGGACAGTCTGAAGACAGAATGCACTTTCACTCTGATTTTACTTTTTGCTGCTTCCCCCCAAACATCCCAATGTACACAACCCCCGGTGTACCGGAGGAGTTCTTCACCACAACCTGTCTGAAGAGATGATTGTATGAAGAGACAGCGTTCCCAGAGTAGCTGCTGAGTTACATCCCCTTCTCCCTCCCGTCTCATCACCTACTGCAGCTTGGCGTCTGCCCCTTGGCATCTTCAAACCAAAGCACCAAGGCACTCATTAGAGCCGGTATGAGATGCACCGGGCTTTCAAGTAACTCCAATGTGAACCCACTGGGGTCAGTAGAAGACGCTCCGATGCCGTGCAAAGTGCGCTATGAGGTTGGGAGGGGTGATCGAACAAACACAGGACACTCACCAAGGAGGCTAAGTTTCCACTATTGTCCAATGTAGACATACATTGTTACGTTCACGGAAATAAAACATATTTACTTTAATATTTTCAGAATAAATAATGTAAATGTTAACTTTTCACCATAATAAATTAGTAGGTATAAAGCAAAGTGGTTTGTTCCCATTAGTAAATTACAAAAATGTACCGTACCGTGTGAATGAATAATTGTTTCATAAATATCTGGAATAAAAGCCAGATTTCCAAAGCAATTTGTTTTCCAGCCAGGAAACGGTAAGCTAATTCAATGTCAGGTGTGTGATGTATGACGCAGCTAAGTATCTATCCAAATACTGCCTCTATAAATACAGCTAAATGACCTTCTGTGGCCTCTTGGAGATGGCTGTTTACTTTTCAACAGATTACAGCTTGAAAAACTAATTGTGTTTGAGGAAGATGTCAAGATGAAAATGTCTTTCTCCACTCCACTCCACTACCCTCAACACATGTTGATTTATTATTTCAATATTGTTTAGGAATGGCAAAGTCAGACCGACTGTGTCCACCACTTTGGTCCAAACTGAAACATCCCAACAATGACAGTTTATGCAGATATTCACGGTCCTTTAGTGCCACCAGCAGGACAACATTTGTGGTTCTGAGTGAAATGTCTCAACAACCTTCAGACAGATTGTCATGAATGTAGGCTGATTAGGAAGAACGTCTGAGTTATTGCAAGAAAGGTGTCTTGCTCTAAATCTAGTGCTTTTCTTAATTTGCGCTCACAGCAACTTCATGGTGTGATTGAAGGGCCATCTTCTCAACATGATTGGAGGCCATTGGAGGTAGGGCAGAATACCTTCAATCTGAGATGTAGACCGAGGCAAAGAAGCTCTACTCTAATAAATATTTTAGGGAAATAGTTCAACTTTAAGCACACGAGGCAAGACGCACAATACATAGTAATGTACAATATATGTAGGTGTATGATTTGGACAGAGTAACATAACTTTGTATACATTGCTTTATTGTAATCACCTGCTACATGTGCAGTGCCAGTTGGGAACAGGCCGATTGCTTGGCTACTAAACATGTTCACTCCTGACAGCGTACTCCCTTGGTCCTGAGCACACCTGCCATCCGACCCAGTTCAGCCAAAGCATGGACTAGTGGGTCTATTGCACACTGTGGCGCAATATCGGGTCTAGCAGTCTAGCAACACGTGTCAATTTCCACTGCTAATACTTTACACCTCCTGGTTCATGACTACGTGGATAACCAACAACATGATTTAGTCGGACATCGACAGTATTTATTTAAGTTTTGCTACAAATGCTGGATGAGCACAGCCTGTAATAACACACTATTAATACATATATCCTGTAGCACTGAAGAGCTTGCACTCCATTATGCACTTCCTTGGGTCCTCAACAATTCATCTGCCCAGTGTAAAGATGATCGCATGAACGGGTGCTGAGGACAGACACGAGACTCGTTCCATATGTCTGAAGTAATTTACTAGTTGGTATTGTCCATTGACATTTTTGAAATTGGCTCCCTCTCTTCAAAATGCTGCCTCATATTATTCATTGCAGTAGTTTGAATTATATGCCTGAGTAACATAGATAAAAAAAACTATTCCACCTCTGTACCAGAATCTGCTCACAACAATAGAAAATGCTGAAATAGTGAAATGAAAAGTGCTGTGGATCAGCAGTTGAGCACCAGCCCATAGAGCTGATCGGCCTGATTATCGTGTCTGAGTGTGTTCCCTCAACACACACAAAATATGCTGAAGCCAACCTGCAGTTGCTGGGCCACACATCTCAGTGTTTGTTTTGTGCTATTGGCATTTTAAAAGAAGACATACTGGGACTGATGGGGCCCACAGTGCTGATCTTCATTGAGGTGGGATTTATAAATGCTCTGCCAACCAATGAATCCCAATCAAAGATATACATTAACTGTAATGTATTTACTTTTTCATCACTGTGGGACATATCAAACTTGTTATGGCTTATAAGAAGACAACAATCATTTATACTGTATTCTACTACGTTAAACACGATATGTTCTGTCAGAAATAAACTGTCAGAAGTGGAAAAAGCAAGCTCATTATTTTATTCAGACCACATTTTCCTTTCTTTTATCAAAACATGTTTCTCATTTTCCTTGATAATTTCCATTTGTCCACTTAACATCGACTTCTGCACCTGCTGGTAGAATTAATTTACTTTATAACCACCGCAAATGACAATATGTTTACATTACATGCAGTTAAGTAAGCAGTCGTTGGCTTTCTACAGCAGCCTCATTAAGTAAAAGCGTAACTGATATTTCTAACCTGTGTTTTCCTCTCTAGTGACTAATTGGAACAAATTGGTCCAGTGTTGAGGGAGAACGCTGAAGACGGCACATGTTCACATGCTGCAATGTAAACGTATCCGGGCAATTTGGCCACTAAACATGCTTATTAACGGTCAACAATAGTGGCAACGTAAGAGTTTCACTCAAGGGAAGGTCTTGATCTGAAATCTGACGAGATGATGAGTTTGTTGTGCTGGAGCACTGAAAGCGTGGCTTAGTGTCGTGTTGCCATGTCTGAATATTCATGGGGATTTAGACCATGTTGATGAGGTCTTTGAGTTGAATGGCCGTGTGTATTTGCGTATACGGATGAAGTGCTACTACAAGTTGGAGAGAGAGAGAGAGAGAGAGAGAGAGCTGCAAGGCCACGAAGCTCCGAGAGACTGATGTTGTTCCTGTGTGATGTGACCCCATGCACCTCAGAGGAAGAACGCTGTACAGAGTGGGACTTATTGCTGTCTGATATTCAATCTTCACAACAAGACTTTACCTTGAGCAAGTCACACAATAACAAATGGTTTAAACAAAAGGTAAAGAAAAAGCTTTTATTTCTCAATAGGGGCCTTTCCTTTATATTGTCAGATATACTTAATATAAAACATTTTATCAATAAAAACAATCTTTTAGTGGACCTAAAATAACATTTGGCTTTGCAGCTGGTTTAGTTCGTTCCAATTTACTCGACACCTTTTTTTAAATGGATGTCTCTATTGGTCATTTTATAATATGCAACAATTGCCTAAAAAACAATGTATAAACTGATAGAAATCATTTATGGCCCTCTAGATGTGTGTGGTGGTGTCTGTCTCTACCGCAGTCTTTATATAAGAAGCATTTCTTACATCTTCGTGACATCACCCTTTGGTTTTTGGACTGCCGTTTTGAAGCCTCAACTTCGCCCTTTTGCAACCAGTGAACACAAGTTACCATATTTGAAATGCCAAGAAGTGACAAAGTGAAGCCGTATACTGGTTACATAATATTTTATTGTAGGAGGTCAAAATAGGATTTATTTTAACAATTCTTTTAATATTTTATTCATGACCTTATACTTTTGTGTAACACATTTGTTGGGGACATGGTTTCAATATTGATTTTGGGGCTTTTATGGCTGCGTGGAAATGGTTCACTATATATTTTTCCCAACTCTGTATTCATATTTAGTGTTTTAATATCCTATAATTTACTCAACATAAAAACACAGGACTCGGGGCACCTTGGTAGCTGAGTGGTGACAACAGAGCCTTTGTTGCATGTCCTACCCTCCCTCTCCTCGTTTCCTGTCTGCCTCTTCACCATTTAACTGCCCAGTAAAGGCAAACAAAAGACACAATGTAATTATCCTATCAGTTTATTTCCATCAGTTCTAGTTATCATGAGACATCATGATTTGTCTGTTTGGAATGGCAGATGGCTCGAAATAATACAATACATTAATAAAACAGATCATATTTGTAGTTTCTTAACAGTGTAATCATGCACCTTCAGAGTTGTTGTTAATTCTCCCCCTCTTTGACTTTTTATCAAAGCACCAGATATTTACTAGACGCAGCTACAGTTCTTCCTGTTGACTCTATCAGGAGAATTAGGTCTACTTTCCTCAGTTGCTTGCCATCTTTTGTACATGTACTCAGTGTTGCACTGTATTTTTAAACAGACATTAAAAGGAGGATCTATCAAACGCAACATGTTGTTACTGCATGCTGTCATCAGTTATTCAAAGTTGCTTTCTGCAGCTTCTTAATAAATGAAAACACACATCTGTTCCGCTTGATGCTCCCAATGAAGCCGAGTTGAAAGCAAAGCGAGAGCGCTCGTTCATTTAATTTCAGAAGGAGAGTGCTTCTGTGCACACGTGCACAGAAATCATGCTCGATTGCTAAAACCACGGCTGAATTTATCAGTAAAAGAGACAATAACCATCACTGTTACACACAGCTCATTACAGTGAATCAGTCCTTGGAGGCCATTGAGTGATTCACAATGAGATACAATGAAATATGGCACTGGGAATGAACACAGTGAAACCTGTTCAATGCAATCCAATTCAACAGCTAACATTATGACAATTGCCTCATTACTTTCTCTTCTTTTTACAATTCAATAAGCAAAAACACCCGACAAAGTGTTTGTTTCTAAGATGTGTTGATGTGGATATCAGCGCTGTGAATACTAAGTTGTTACTGTTGATGTGTTATTAAATTAACTTTTTTTTTTAATGAAATGATCTGATCTGACAATCATCATTATTCTAATATATATACTACAATATGTTCCAATTATTATAGTCATCAATAATAATAACAACAATACTGTCAATGATAAAAATCTGGATAATAATCATACCAATAATACAAATAATAATCACAATACAATATACATCTTTTTATTTATTATTTTATATCGAATCCCCTTTTTATTGGGTCTGATTAATTATGCAATCCCATTACACACCGGCATCGTAATCACCTCCAGATTAAGACAGTTATGGCTAACACCAGATTAACTCAGGTGAGCAATCTGCTAATGCATTAGCAATCACACTTAACTGCATAACAAGCGTCACACACACACACACCCACACACACACACACACACACACACACACACACACACACACACACACACACACCCACACACACACACACAGGATTAAAGTGATGAACCCAGCTTGGCTCAAATGTCTTTTTGCATCACAAGAAATGATTCAATGGTTGCAAACTGGCACAATGATTGAGGATAATATGAAACACGCATGTGTCATTTAGAAACCAATTACAAGGGCTTTTATGAAGTACAGTAGCTGGGATGTATTTGTGGACTTTCCCTAATCACTCACTGATTCATGTGAGCTGTATGCACCGACCAAGTCAAACCTGCAGTCAAAGAAAACAAAACGATCCTTTTTTTCCCCTCTTACATGCGCAAACGGTGGGAAGAAGTCAACGGTCTAAATCAGTCAAAGCAATCAGCATTTGCTCTGCTTCAACTACTTCCGGCAGCGGCTGTTTCTTCCAGCTTCTCCTCGCAGAAACTTTACCCTTTCTGCTGTCACACACAGCTGCACTCCCAGGCTGCTCGACTCTTAAACCAGCCCCTCAAGCCCAGCCAAGTCTCATGGGTGAGGTTCAGCTGGCTTATGAGACAAGCTGGCCACAGAAAGAAAATCACTGCATCACTGCATCCAAGTGTCTTGGATGGGGTTGGCGGCCACTCTTGGCTCCCAGCAGGTAAGGCCAAGTGCCCACTAGACAACAGACATTTAATTTAGCCATCCCAGATTTACTTTTTAGAATCTGTGCGTTGGCAGAGCATCACCAGGGCTGGTTATTGGTAAACTACACTCAAACACATGTCAGAGTGCACTTTCATAAAGGCATCTCCAGTAAGACATATGGCAACAGAAATCTAGAATCACAACACAGGGATCAATACAATTCCCAACCAACACATTATTTAATGAGGATATATCAAACCTGATATTATTTTCAGTGTAACTCCACTCAGCAGTATGAATAGCAGCATGTATAGGCCATGGTAGTGGAAACACAGTGTTACTTCTTTGTACTTGTTCTTTGTACAATATTTTCTTTATTCTCTTAAAATCCCAAGAAACGACCAAAAATAAACAATTATTTAAAGCAGCTGACACATCTGATAGTATTTTATTTTCATATAAAATGTATCTTGCAGCTCGACAGCTCCATTTGCAACATCAACAAAAACAAAACATCTTGAAACAAGGTACATATTTACCATATTTAGTTGGGTTTAGGCAACACAACTACTTAGTTGGGTTTAGGTTTACTGCATAGTAGCAGGTTTGTCTTACAATCAGATGGTACAATCGGTGGTTCGATCCCCGGCTCCGCTAGTCCACGTCGTTGTGTCCTTAAGACTCTCAACCACTGGGCACGTCCAGCAGTCTCATGGGACATTTTTTATTTGACCCGCCCACTTATCCTCCCACAAGCTCTGTGTGGGTTTTTCCTGTTTTTATACTTCTCTTCAAATCAGTTTTTGTGGGATATCTGCAAAATTACAGCGCATACATTTTTGTAGGTAGCTATGAACAAAGTCTGTGAAAAGCCTGTAATGAGCCAACTGGTTCTTTTGATGAAGTATTTGGTTACTTTTTGTGTGCTCTTATACAAATACAGAACCTGCTACTACTCGGTTAGATTCAGGAAAAGATTGTGGTTTGTGTTTGTTGATAAAATGTGTACGCTTGCTGCGTAACTTACGGAGTGGCCTGGCCCGGGGCATCTCACAAATTAAACATGTCAATGCCTGCTCATATTTACAAAGCTGGTACCCTGAAGCTCGGTCAGCGTTGGCTTTATCTCACAGACTGCAGAGATGCATTCCTTATGTGCATGCTGCCACACGTCCAGTACAGTTCATGAACTGTAAACCTCCAGCATCGGCCCAAGCCAAACACCAGTGCCAGAATAAATATATGCAAGCAGAATATTAAGAGGGTCTCACCGGCTTGACATCATATCCCAGAAGAACGTAGTTCAGATCTGGAGAAACTGCAAACTTTGAAGCCTTAAAAGTTGCCTGTGGGAAGAATAAGAGATGGGTGAGATTTCTTAAAACTGAGAATTCTTGGGAGACGCACACAAATGAGCCTCAATGCAAGCCAGACATCGCTCTCCAAAACCGAGACTGCTTAACAATTTACAGTGAAAGTTGACTTGACCTTAGCGGGGTCAATATCTGCCGAGGGAAAAGCTGGGTTACCATAGTAACAATGAGACATGATGCTCCCAGAGAGTAGAAAGCAAGAAATACAATTTTACATACAATAAATAAATGTCATGTAAATCTTTTTTTTTAAACCTGGTGTCATCATGTTATTGTTACGTTTGTACGTCATACAGCTTTATGAACCTCAGTGAAAGGAAGGAAACTGGAAACGTTTCTCACGCTTTAAGAAACAAAGCCGGCGTTAACACTTACAAATGTTGTGTTTTTCAGCAGCAGCTCCGTCTCGTTGCTGTGCGTGCTGACTTTCAGGATGTCTCCATCCCAGCTTCGAAAGATGATCTCCTCATCTGGAAGTATAAACAGTGCTTAGTACTGCGTGTCATTTCATCATCTCTCTTATGTTTCTAAAGGGTTTGAGTATTTCAATCAGCAATGTTGTTGATAGATTGGCCCTTTAGCAAGAAACAATTGATTTGTGGTAGACAGAATTCACAATGTGAGAATCCATAATTATGTGATTATTACTTTTGTGAAAGCTGATTTCAAATCCCAGAGTAAATGAGTAAAATGTTGTGTTTTTATTTTGGGATGTCGACGCATGAATGAACGCAATGAATGAACGGATTTCCTCTTTCTAAATAATTCAGTTTGCCGGAAACCTGAGATTGTCGACAAGAGAGGTCACAGTGAGGCCGTCTCCACATGATAAGCTGTCTTGACTGCGTTCACCTCCATTAACTTTAAGTGATTCACAATAGTGCATGTGTTGCCGTGGCAACCTCAGCCATATGGATTTGCTGTCATGCGGTGTTCAAAAGTCTGCATTATTTACGAGGCCACTTGATGTGATTTGCATACAATCGAAGAGCCCCATCCTCTGCGAGCGGCTGGGCCTCCATGTCGGACCAAAGAATAAACAACGATGAGCTGTAACTTAACAGCTGATGTTTGGAGTCAATTCAATGCACCACGTTTATTTAAGAATAGATTAAGAATATATGTTTAAATCCCACTTTAGGTTGATTGTGGTTGGAGAGTTCAGCAGTGAGCATTCAAAAGACACATTCAACATCCAAACGCTGCACACGTCACCAGACACAACACTTATAGATGTTTCTCCAAAACTCTGGATTGTGTTCAATGACATCATCCTTCACTGGTTATTAAAACTGTTTCACAACATATTGTACATTCGTGGGTAATCCCTCTGACTCTGCTGATCCCGTGACCTCAGTCTGGCGCCATCAGCACACTGACGTTTGTGTTTTTGACTGAAACAACAACAGCTGTTGGATGGTTTGACATCTGGTGCTCACATCCAGGCCTCCCTCAGGATGGAGTGTAATCACTTTTCTGCCCCTTAACGTTTGATGGAGTGTTAACCCACTAGCACACTGCTAAACATCAATATGCTAACATTGGTATTGTGAGCACATGTTAGCATGCTGAGACTAGCATTTAGCTCAAAGCACTGTTTTGCCTAAAATCAGCTCTATGGTGAACTCTATGGTAGATAGCCTAGTTATGTAAAGCTTGTCATAATATATTCTGCAATATATGTGCAAGGCAACCATAGTATGGTTAAGCCTGGGATGGTAAATATTGTGGTCATGGCAGACTATGGATAAGGATACAAGACCTAGCACTTTATAATAAGTACACACTATTTTGCATTAGTAAAGCATGAATAAATACTGAATTCATAATTTGTAAAGCAACACAGAGGAGTTCTACTTCCTGCACTGACACTAAGTTGTTCTACAAAGATCTAGCGCTCCAATATCAAAATGTACATCATACTTTGGGATATTGGGAATTATCGGCCCCTCTGTAGGAAAACAAAGCCTCAAGTAGACCTAACAGAATTCCTCTGTTGATCACATCGATAGCCTACATCTAATATTCTTGGGAGTGGTTGAAATTGACTCAAAACAAAGCGCAAGAATTAGAGCGATGGATGCCGGTGAAGCCCCTGAGAGAAGAGTTAAGACAGAGAGAAGAAAACAACAGTAATGAAGACTCATTTAGGAGGATCTGTCTCAGTGAGATTACACTTCAACTTCCAACAGTGGAAACAATGACAGCGCCTGCAATAACTCCGTAATCCCTAAACCAACACTACGGTCCGGAGAGGCCGGAATTCCATTAATGCATTTGACAGGTCTAAATGATTCCAGGGTCCCCATCTCATGTACATGTCAATGAATACGCTCTGAGGCATCAATCTCAGACAAGAAGACCATAGACTAGCAAACACTCAAAACACTTGAGAGTATAATGACAGGAAAATGAATAGTATAGGCAGATGGATGGCTTGTTTTCATCAAGGAAGGGACTCTTCAAAAGGCTTCTTGTGATTTAGAAACTGTACCCGCAGCGAAACAAACCACAGTCCTCTCTGCATATTGCATATGCAGTGCATGTATCAAATCGATGGTTGTATAAAACATCTCACAGCAAATGTAATTGAAATGGGGCTACTGTCCTCCTGCGTTGACAACAGTTCCATCTGTAAACCCTCCGAGGATAAAGGTGACGCGCAATCTCAGCTGTGATTAAAAGTGTCCGAGCTATCAGATGGTTTGCCACTGTTTTTGTAAGCCAAGAATTAAAGGAAATCCCCCGTTACGCTGCTGATGGTGCTCTTACCGGACTGGTGGCAGGTGGGATGAAGAGCATGGTTTTAGATAACTGATTTGAAGCCTTGAGTCAGCAGTTTTTATCAGTTGTATTACCAGAAATAACACAAGGGGCTGGATGTAAATACAAAAATGGGACAAACAAGTTGCAAATAACTTTTATGAACCGCAAACCCACTGTGAAAGGGTTAAAGTTCTAACTCTCAGACAGGAGAACACTGTGGTAGTGACCTGTCAATCACAGTAAGCCCCTCCCTGAAGCGTGCCCTGCTTTATAGTTTATTTGACTCTAAATGGACATATTAATCATTTTATTAAGTTTAAGGCATTTAATAAGTAGACATTTTACCTTCATGTTTCATCAATTTTACACATGAGGATTATGTTATTTGTCATAGGGGATACTCAGACTGTGACAACAGCATAATGCAAAATGTCTCCTGTGATATGTGCAGCTTTAAGTGAACAAAACAAAAAAGGTCAAGACAAACGTGTACCAGAGGTACTTTTTTTAACGTGGATGCACCTCTCTAACCCTCTACAGTATAATCCTGTGATTCTTGGAGCTCTTACATCACTGTCCTCCATAGGTAGGCTGTACAACTAAATACCATCAAGTTTCAAAAACTGACTGCTGTGAGGTTTGGAGGCCAAGAATCTCTCAGCACCTGGCCGAGTACTGCTGAGTCCTCGTATTAAACAATAGCCCTGTCAACACTCTGCTGATGCAATATGATTATTTTGGGCTTTGGGGCAATGCAAGTTTGGCTTGTTGCCCTCTTGAGATCCAAACCGACCGAGTGAGCAGAGACCCAAACAGCCACCCTCTTTAAGGGGAACCCGTGACTGACTGCCTGAGGCGTGTTGAACATGGGGAGGCGACCGGAAACCGACAGTCACTGGCAGATTCTTTACCGAAATCATATAAGTAATAAGTAAAAAGAATAGCTTTGTGTCTACCGTTTGTGAGTCCAGTTTCACCCTTTATGAAAGACAATGCATTATGTTGTAGTTGAAATAAAAAAAAGATCAATCTGAACAAAGGTAATCCACAATATGGTCAGACTTTTTTTTGTAAACAAATTCATATAAATCTTGCAGTAGAGTGAAGCCAGTGACCAGTCTGAAACGTGTCAGATCTCTTGTATGTATGTCACTTGTTTCCACATGTGGTCCTAATGTTTCCTACACTCTTAAGCTCATTCGAGACCAGACGCAATAAGCCAGCTGATTGGAGGGGCTTGCCACCCTTCTCTCTCTCCGGTATCAGCACATTACACTCCTGAGACAGACACCGATCTTTATTTTTGTCTGAGCATCGGATTCATTGATTGCTGTCAGCATGTCATTCTTTAACAAAAATGTCAAACATGTTTTTGAAGAAGATAACCAACCCTTCCTTTGAAGGAAGATTTGAAGGTCAGTCACAAAATTAACATTTCATTACACCCCGCGTTATCTTGAATGCTTGAATAAGACAGTTTTCACTTGCCTCCACAGAGAACGAAGAATTCCAAAATGGAGAAAGGTCTTAGTGAATTGAAGTAAGTGTGTGTGTGTGTGTGTGTGTGTGTGTGTGTCTGTTTGTGTGTGTGTTTTGCTGTTAAATGCGTCCCACATTGTCCTTTTTTTCTTGTTTTTCATTCTTCAAGGAGGCATGTGAGAAAAAAAACATTTTCTTGTGAGTAACTAGTATACAGATAGATACTTTGAAGGTGAAGTATTTCTTTAGTGAATGAGCCGAAAGAATAATAATGATACTTTATTCTGGTGATTACATCGGTTTATACAATGTACAATAGTCAGTACATAATGTGTACAAAATGTATTTAATGTGGTATAGATCACTTAATTCTGCACCTTCTCATCAAATACTAATTAATTTACAGGAATGAAACTACAAAGAATCAACAACTATCAGCCCACCGATTACAATGATGACAGAATCACAGAAAACTGCCAACCAGTTTGTATTCTCTGCTAAAAAAAAATCCTTTCAAGAACTGCACATTAAAGGAGATTTAGATTTTTTGGGAGAATCCAGCAAAAACATGAAGACAGCTTTTGAAAGGTTTCTCGAGGACTTGTGTTCCGGTTCTCCAGACATGCAAGACGTGTGAGAGCATTCAAGAGGAGTACATGTGCAGGGTCGGGCGTTCAGAAGAGGAAGGCTGAGCGTGACTGAGAGGAGCCAGCCTCTGCACTCCTGTCAGCCCTGACAGACTAAGAGCTGAACCTCAGAGAGACAGAGAAGAAGAGCACCTTTCCATCCAGGGTGTCTGAAGGAAAAGAGTCTGGTGGATGAGAAACCGAGACAACAGATAGTGATCACACGTCTCTGGGTTTCTTTTCCAATCCTTGACTCTGTCTCCAGCCTGGAAACACAGAGATGAGATGGCTCTCTGCACTCAGTGTTAGGATGGCACATGGTGTTATGGAGGCAAATACAGTATACTGTTTTATTGGTTACACTCTCAATTGTATTGGTTTCTCTCAATATGAAATTCAATTTATGACAGAGAAAAAGAAACAAGACCATTAAGTCTTATTTCTTTGTTGTTTAATACAGATGACTCGGCAGTAAAACAAAAGTACAATAACAAACTAAAGCGACGTCTGAAGAGTTGAGCAGAACGTTACATTTGTTTTCTTCCAAAACATTGGATCGAGTATCCGCTATAGTGACTACAGAATGATTCACCTTTTATATGGTTCTATTTACTCCAAACCAATTCCCTGGACTCTGTTGCTGTACCTACATGTAACACTCAATTCGTTAAAGAAAAAGGCAGCTGACTCTCAAATAAATGTTTAATATAATATAGGTATCAACTAATCATGTTTGAACGTCAAAAGCTTTTCAAATCCATCTTAATGCAGCTGTTTTCAATCAATCAAACATACACAAGTTCCCATTCAAATAAAACCACAAAGCAATGCTCTATGTTGACACCTCCAGACTGTATTCAGGCACAATGCCTGTAGAATTAGTGTATTAACACGATGCATGCTCCACATGGAGAAGGAGGCTATATTTTTACATGCAAAGCTGAGGACAGGGTGGTTGATGCTGTCGGAGTGCAATGTGCACATGTTCCTCCACGCCATGAAAATGAGCCATTACTACTTTTGATCTCAAAACAGCAACGGTAAGAGCTGCTGGTTCAGTGAGATTTAGTCGTAGAGTTACAGGCGTACATATTTGGAATCTGTGGCATCAGCTTTGAAAGTGATGTATTGTTTGTTTTGGGTTGCATGACGTAGCAAAACCTCTGAATTGTTTGTCTCCTGCCTCAACTAGGAGACAAATGAGAGGAAACGCACTGACCGCCACATTAAACTATTGTAGCGTTCCATTATCCAAAGAATTAAAGAATGAAATTCCTTCATCATGTCATGAAGAATAAACAATATGCGACAACTTTTCATACAACTTCAGAATTATCAACAGTGTTTATACATGCTTCTATGTGAATTCAGCTTGGTGACAGACTTACCACTGATCCACTTTGCATCAGGATCATGTACTTGGAAGTTTCTTTGAAAGAGGTCATCCAGTGTCAACTGTGAACCGAAGGGTTTACCACCATCATCTACAGAAGGGAAAAAAAAACATATTTCCTTTATTGCCAATCATTATTCAACAATCATACAACAACAACAACAACATTTAAGTGTGTGTTATTCAAGTCCTAAAGTAAAGCTACAAAGGCTTAAGATGAATCCCAGGGTAAATCAAAACAAAAGATATTTGTATCCCTTTTTTAACATAGAAACGCTCAGGGAACAGGTGAAGGATAAAGTAATATTACACAAAGACAAGTGGCTCAACTGCATCTGGACAATTCTTCATAAATGACTGGAATATCAAGTTGAAGAACCGTTTAAATACAATCCTTGACAGTCTCACGGATCTGTAGGGAGCCTCACCTTTTGAGAGCAGAACGATGGACAGGCCAATGACAGAAAGCACTGCCACAATAACCAGCAGGGAGATGCCGATGCCCTTCCAGTTCCTTTCTGGTCCAATAGGTCCTATGTCCTACACAGCAAGGGAGACAAATCGCATCAATCAATCATGTAAATAATGCCACAATAGCAACACAAAGGAAATAGATTCCCTCAGTACGGCAACCTGCTGAAGTGTCCTTGGTCGAGACACATCACACCGATCGGTGCACTGGTTGACTGAGCCCATTATAAATCCGAAGGGGACACAGAGGGCACAACTTCCCCCTTTGGGCATCGATAAAGTACGTAGACTAAAAGCACCCACCGTGTTCTGTAAGCAGTTTAAGTTGCTCAAGCGAAACAGTGTTTGTCCCTGGATTCACTGAACTCAACGTTCCGATAATCTAAACAAAAGGAGATACTATGGAAAAAGGCCATATACATTAGGGCTGTCAGCGAATATTCTATATTCGAATATATATTCGAATAGTTGTTAAAACAGAATTTCGAATGTGAAAATGAATATTCGAAAGTAAAAAATAATAATAATAACACAGCAGCGGCAGCAGCGGCGCGACTGTCTGCTTTGCGGGTGTTTCAATCACTGAATGAAGCCATATTTGGGACAAGAATCGCAACCTTAAATTGCTTGCACAAAACTCTTGATCAGCACTCAGCATTTGTTTATTGTTGTCGTTCATTTAAACCGCTATGCGCAGAGAGCGCAACGGTGCGGGAGAGAGAGAGAGAGAGAGAGAGAGAGAGAGAGAGAGAGAGAGAGAGAGAGAGAGAGAGAGAGAGAGAGAGAGAGAGAGAGAGAGAGAGAGAGAGAGAGAGAGAGAGAGAGAGAGAGAGAGAGAGAGAGAGAGAGAGAGAGAGAGTGTGTGTGCGAGCGAGAGGTCTGCGGTCTTGGCCATTAGTTCATTTACTTATTTTCATGTAGGTAATATGTTGTTAAATATGTTTAAACTTAAATAAATTACCGATACAAGTAGTTACGTCTCGTTGTATTAATTTGTCCTGTTATTGACGTGCCTAATGCGCAACTTCGAATATTCGAATATGTTCGAATATATGTGTTTTTTTAAAGGGAATATTCAAACGTCAGTTTTGAGCAATTTTGACAGCCCTTATATACATGAGTCTGTGAAGTATTAGAATATTCATGTCGACCCATAGCCATATCAGAAGAAAAACTAAATATTGATACTTTTCAGTTTGTGAGCTGATTATTGTTTGATGACACATTTTACTTCAACCATAATTCTTTCTTTGTAATCCGCCACTTTCTAAATAAAACCATTCAATGGCATTAGTTTGAACACTTGGAGTTCTTTCTCTTCTTCTACCTTCTTTCATCAAAACATCCAGCGTGATATTCTTGACATGATGAGAAAGAAAGCAACGTGCTGCAGGGACAATGCTCTGTGAAATGAAATGGAAAGGACCACCAAGGTTCTCCGTGCTGCTCGACACTCTGTGAACTCGGATGTTGAGTTGGTCACAAATGACCAGCTGCAGGGACAGCTTCAGGGATCAATACACATATGTACTGCTCATTGGTCTGAATGAAATGTTCCAATCAACGATAGAAAGCTGAAAACCCGGCTCGGCTACGGCATCATGATAATGTTTCAGGCGTTACAGAGCTGAGAGGACGGGGATGATGCATGGCTGAGTCCTATGGCTTTGTTTTGAGTAACGCCAGGTCCCAATCAGTGGCATCCATAGACTGTATGTAGGGGATGGACATAGTCACAGTGAGGTCTCTCAGGGGTTTGGGGACTACGGGGTTTGAAGCCTCAAGATTGGCATCTTGGTGTTACCAGAATGGTATTTCTTCAACCAGAGGTGTCACACGAGTGAAGTAAAACCAACTGCTGAACAAGGTGAATGTTACAATGCAGTGAAGTGAATCGACACGGTGAAAGGGTCAATGTTCTCAGACAAAAACAGGACATCTACAAGACCAGACAATGCTCTGGTAGAGAGACCTGTCAATCACAAGGTAGCCCTAAAGCTGTTGGACTCTAAATGCACCATCATTAACTAAATGAACATCATGATGTATTGAAGAGGACTTGGAACTAGATATTGAGACATAAACCCATGTTTAGGCTGTAGCTCATGGCGAGAGTGGTCGTCCTGTGACCACAAGGTAGCCGGTTCGATCTATTGTTTGCATGTCGAAGTGTCCTTGAGCGAGACACTGAACCCCCAGTTGCTCCCTGGGCTCCTCACAGCAGCACACTGCTCCCTAATTAAGGATGGGTTAGATGGAGAGAATAGTTTCCCCAAGGGGATCAATAAAGGATAATGTTGTCTTCTTCTTCTTTACAATGTCTGAGGTAGTAATCGAATAGGTTATCACATTTGATGGATAGTATTATAGAAAATACCACAGAGAAGTGTAAACAGACAGTAAATTAAATGATTCTCTTCTTTCTCCACAAAACTCAGTAAACCTGTGACTTGGAACAAACCCAGAGGCTTGTGGAGTCGTCATTGTTTTCCCTCTGCAGAACTTGATGAAAACTTTCACGGTGTGAAATCTCTGAAGACCAGGCCCATTTCTGGACGCATCTCAAGCTCTTTGTCTTCCTGACATTAATTATGAAGCCGTATTTAATTTGCAGTGACAGAGTGGTGTTATAAATAAATCCATCTCGCTTACATAGCCCCGAGCTACCAACAACCTGTCTGTGTATTTATGGACCTATTTGCTTTCCAAGTCTTTTCATTGGGAGATTTGAAGATAAATAAATATCCTGGAGACTTGACAGCTCTCCATCCCCCCTAGTTCTACTCTTCCACTCTTCGGCCTCACACCTCGTCCTTGCAGCTTCTCCATATTAACATTCTGGATCACTCACAAGAGAAAAGTCATTTTCCACACCGAAGACTTTTCTTGCCGTCCAGATTCGACATCATGTTGTTTGAGTTGCCTTTGCTTTCTCAGTCTCGTTTAGCCTCATCAACTAGGGCAACCCTCATTACACGTCCGGGAACATTATTTGCTATTGTGATTTTTTTCATCAGATAATTTTTCATAGGCCTCCAATGATACACTGAGCTGACGGGCCGTTATGTTCCTGATAGTGTACATTTCCGCGTGTTGGAATCCAGTGAGTCTCGTCAGCCCCTGCTGTAAAAATGTCCCATGAAGAGTCGTTCAAGCGATGCTATGTGTCCATTAAAGAAAACTAAAAACATGTATATTGCCACTAAAGAAAACCATTAGGCAGTTCTATCGAACTTCCAAAGAAAGTCAAAATAAATACAACTCAATTCAATTTTATTAGATCCAAATCCCAAGTTCTTAAACACCTTAAGAACCTTAAAGAAGTGCACCATTTTGACCACAAAATACTATGACCTATTTGTAGTAACTTCAACTAAGCTGACTATCCATCCATCCATCCATTATCCAAACCGCTTAACCTGGGTCGTGTTACACTGGAGCCGATCCCAGCTGTCATTGGTCGAAGTCAGCGTTCACCTGTACAAGTCACCAGACTACATACAGGAGGGAACCCATGCTGACACGGGGAGAATGGCCACAGAAGGCCCGCCCAGACCGGGATCCGTACTCCAGCCCCTCTTGCTGTGAGGCGATAGTGCTAGCCACTAGACCACTGTGCAGCCCTGTGCTGATCAATCAAAAGTACATAATATACAACTGTCCCACCCACATTATCTTCAGTTGAGACAGAGGCTGCTGTAAGGAGCATTTCAAAACTGAATTAATACATTTTTTACTACTTGAAACAAGCTGTAAACTAAATTGACTTGTAATCAATCTAATAAAATCGATACAGCAGCGTGCTGTGGTTTGTTTTGGCTCTCCACCAAATCATATTCATCCTGCTCTAAGTGCAGGCTTCAGCTGGCAGCAGTGAGACCGGTTCAGGGCGTGGGTTTGGCTCAGTCCAGTGAAAACATTGAGCTTTGAAATGAACAATGTTGCTTGAAGAAATATGTCTCTCGAACAGCTATTTCTTTAAGTTGACTTCCAACATCCTGTACACCTGCGCTGAACACATTTTCTTTCTTAACGCTTAGTCAGTGGCCCCAAAGCGGCAAACGCTGAGGCTCTACCACCCCTCTAGGGCCCGTTATGAACGTGTCAGGGACAGCAGGTTGGTTTCCCATGGTTACATTTGTAGTGTCTTGATGCGTTGGGAGTGAGACAGAGTTGCCCGTCATGTTTTATGGTTGCATCAAGATATCCAGCTATCTCGAAGTGATGATCGTTTCTCCGGAAACATCAGACCTTTTTAAATAGCTGATGAAAAAGAAAAGCGAGGGTGATTGAGAGGTCTGAAACAAGGCACCTCTTTTCTATTCTGATGGAGAGTGTCTCAGTTCAAGTAAGATTCAACCTCATGTGCCCCAGACATTTTTCAGGCAAAATTGCAAATTGCGAATTTTTCTCATATTAAATCCTGATTATCTCCTCATTCACAAGGTCTATTTGAAAAATGTAAAAAGCTATAATATCCAGAAAACCCTTGTGAAGATAGATAATAAGGCCATATATGTGTTAGTGGTATATTGGTTTATGATAGTACACAGAAAAGAAGAAAAAAAAGAAAAATCGATTTATCAAAAAAAATAATTAAAGTTCATTTTTATTATCTTACTATATCATCAAAGACTGTAATTATGTTATACAATAGCTCAATATTGTAGGAGTATCTGTGCGACGTTTGGAGGTGAATGAGTGAAGTTAAGTATTTTTAATAATTATTTTAGTTCGGACATGTCGAGAACGGTGGGAATTCAGAAAGTTTTGAAAGCACCACAGCTCGTCCTATGGTCCTCAAATGCACTTCGCTTCACTGCAGCTGTCTGCAGCCGGGTCAGACCTACAGTTTGCACTAACGGATTATCCATATTTCAGCCAAAAGTAAGTCAATTCTCATAATTTTTGCTGGACAAAAATTACTTTCTTGTGCATATCTTTGCAATGCTTTGTGTGAGAGTGGAATGGTTTTGGTAGCTCTCAGGATTCCAAAACAGTTGAGTTTAGCATTCTAGCTAGTTCCTAACTTCTTCTATCAACATTTTCCAAAAACTAGGGGGTGCATTTTGAGTCAGTTTGGGGGTAACTTTGAGTCATTTTGAGTCATACTTATGGTTTATGTTAATTTTTATTGTGTAATAGTGTTATACACATGACACAAATTACTCTTTTTTTTGGCGTTGCATTTCCATTCCAGTGGATCAAAGGGATGCAAAGTAGTGAGGATGTCACTTGCATTTGAGACTTGGAACAGGTACATTTGATCAATCTTGTCCACACCTTGTAAGCCAGTTTTCATTTTGCTATGAAGCAAATGGTGCATGAGCTACAGACAAGAAGGCTGCTTTTCTAAACAATGCCAAGGCGAGGTCTGGCTGTTTGTCAGCAGCATGCTCGAAGGCTTCTTGGTTACACAGCAGAACTATCCAACAGATACCAGATACAATGATGCTGTATCTCGCCGGCTCACCTGTCAAGAGAACCAAAGCGTTCCCCCGACAACTTCCAACTAACTGAAGAGCACATTCGATTCCTCACTTCGTCTTTGAGGCGGCAGAATGTGATTTTACTTCTAGAAAAATGTTCTCAGCTATCTGTAGCACTGCGCCAGGTGCTGTTTTGATGATACAGAGCTGCAGAAGTGAACGCACAGAAAACGGGCCATGAAGTGCACGGTGTTATAGAGCATCTAATCTCAGTCACAATCTCTGTCTGAAATGAATCCTCCAGCGGGTTTCTTTTCCTACCAGAGATAGCGTTCACTGTGTTTTGAGACCAGATAGCTTCGGAATCAGAAGCAGGACTGCTGGCACAATTCAGCACAATAAGCGATTCACAAAGTAATATTTATATCCATAAAAATATTTCAAAATAAAGGAACAAATTAAACACATATCTATGAATAAATTAATTTTCGAATGTTATTCATGTTCATCAGATTGTATGCTGGTATTTTAAGTGGAATAACAATATACAAAATTGGTTTACCATATATATTTGAGATTACAACCAAACAAATTGTCACATCATAAACCAGTGTCATTCCCGTTCTGAACGTTCTAATCTTTTGAACAGTCCCAGATGGTTCAAGAGAAGCTCAGGGAAACAGCTGTGCACTTCTCCTTCATGGAAGTTCAAAAGACATGCATTTGCTGAAACAACTAGTTAGTCTTCATCCTTAAAGTAATAATGTGTCTATTGTTAACCGTGTGAAGAAAACAAACATCTGGAGATGTTCCTGCAGATGTTCTCTGTATTCTCTGGGGAACAGCTGCAAAATATATATTCTTCTTGCATTGTTGTTAGAGGTAAGAAATAACTACAGAGTGCTACTTGGGACACAGGTCCTTTATTTTAGTTTTTGCTTGAATTGAAAATAAGTTACCCTCCAAACACTGAAAATGGCATTCCAAAATATTAGTGCAGATGATGTTATGGAAGAGGTTCTTTTTCATGGGATTTGGCTGGTTTTCAGCCAGACGCTCTAGTCTGCAGCTGCAGCGAGGAGGAAATGGCCTGGGGCACCCTCCAGAATCTGAACCGCTGATGGCAAACATCAACTTATGGTTCCTTTTCTCAAATTGCCCTCCGAGGCCCACAGAAATGAAGCCATTCTGATGACAATCCAAGAAGAATGAAAGGGCCGAATGCTCATAATGAGTTTTATTTTTGTTTCTGTCCAGTTTGAATGACGTGTGTGTTGCGATGAGTTGACATTAGTTTTAATGTAAGAGAGAAACTTGAATTCAGGTGTGCACGGAATTTATTTCTGCATTTTAACATCTGCTCTGAATGGACATCCACATAAAAGCTGACACATTTTCCTTTTCATGACATACATTTGTCTAGCACATTTGACTCTGCTGGTGTAGCTGAAAAGGGGATCCAGTTTTTTTACAGTAATCCTGGCTTTGCAAGGCATGCTACTGCTCTGACAATTCTTTGGTATTTTAAATGAAGCTGGGAGAAGTCAATATACATAGTGGTCTTAAAGGTAGCAGAGTGGATCCCTGTTTTGTTTGTATGTGCAACATGATACACATTCCTGACAAAACACACAAGGTGCACACTAGGGCTGGGCGGTATACCGTTTCAACCGGTACACCGGTGTCAAATTTACGTACGGTATGACTTTTTCACATACTGGCACACCGGTGCCCAGCCGTAGTCACTGGCGAAGCGGTCGGAGCTACGTGTGTTACGTGCATTGAGTCATGGTTTTAATTTTATAACAACAATTAATAACCCGCAACTAACGCTCTTTAACAGGGCACAACACCACAAAACAACAGTTTCTGACACATAAACAATTTGTAACACTAATAATTGTACATTTGTTTAATTTACTCCGCCGAACTGCATGCTGGGTACAGCCCGCCTACTATCACTGAAAGAAGAAACTCCGTCACTACATTAAACAACGGATAAGAGCGATGCAGGAGGAACAAGAGAGAGCAGAGATGCACCAACACAACGTGTTGCCCAGAGAGGAGCTGTGTCTGCTGGCTGGAGGGTTTGAAAAGTCCGACGTAGTTTAGAAAACGATGTATTGCAAAGAAGCTGAACCTGGAGGGACTTAGGACCCAGGGGAATGCAGGTGAAAAAAACCCAGAAGAGACAGACCGGAAGTCAAGCCACACAAACAGCTGTTCACAGCTTGCTGGGCAGTTGAGAGCGAGTTGAACAACGAGCTGTGAACAGCTGTTCAGGTGGCCGCAGGTCCTTTTCGGGCATCAATAAATTAATGTTAATACCGTGATATACCGTGAAACCGCCATAATCTTACAAAATACCGTGATATGAATTTTTGGCCATACCGCCCAGCCCTAGTGCACACACACAATGTATACTGTATACAGTTAGGTCCATAAATATTTGGACATTGACACATTTTTCATTATTTTGGCTCTGTACACCACAACAATGGAGTTGAAATGAAAAAAACAAGATGTGCTTTAAGTGCAGACTTTCAGCTTTAATTTGAGGGTATTTACATCCAAATCAGGTGAACGGTGTAGGAATTACAACAAATTAAAATGTGGCCACCCTCTTTTTAAGGGACCAAAAGTAATTGGACAAATTAATATAATCATAAATCTAATTGTCACTTTTAATACTTTGTTGAAAATCCTTTGCAGTCAATGACAGCCTGAAGTCTGGATTCCATAGACATCACCAGACGCTGGGTTTCGTCCCTGGTGATGCTCTGCCAGGCCTCTACTGCAACCGTCTTCAGTTCCTGCTGGTTCTTGGGGCATTTTCCCTTCAGTTTTGTCTTCAGCAAGTGAAATGCATGCTCAATTGGATTCAGGTCAGGTGATTGACTTGGCCATTGCAGAACATTCCACTTCTTTGCCTTAAAAAACTCCTTGGTTGCTTTCGCAGTATGCTTCGGGTCATTGTCCATCTGCACTGTGAAGCGCCGTCCAATGAGTTCTGAAGCATTTGGCTGAATATGAGCAGATAATATTGCCCGAAACACTTCTGAATTCATCCTGCTACTTTTGTCAGCAGTCACATCATCAATAAATACGAGGGAACCATTCATTTCAACTCCATTGTTGTGGTGTACAGAGCCAAAATAATGAAAAATGTGTCAATGTCCAAATATTTATGGACCTAACTGTATGTGGAAACCCCAAGTTCCTGCAGGTATTCTTTTCCTGGAAACCAGCGCAGATTTTGGCAAGAATTCTTTTAAAATACCAGGATCCTAAATTCCAGGATTCAACTCTTACAACGAGCCTAAACTCTTGTAATTACTTCCCGTTGGCTTTGCAGCGGTCCACCATAAGATATCTGTTGGTAAGCTGCCACAGTTCACACATCCTACTGTGTGTCCAGTTGTTGCCATGCTTTTTCTTAATTCAACCATTGATACATTATTTATTTATTATTTTCTATGAAATCAACAATATTAAGTAGCGGCATAATAAATTCCTCCTGCACACTTTTACAAATGTTTCAGTCCTGGTTATCCTCAGATCTCTTCAATGCCTGCACTCAGGATAGTGCTCAGCCATGTTAGTGTTCTAAGTATTTATCGCCATCATACTCCATCACATAGGAAACCAGAAGGAACCCTCTCTTCTCCAGCTCCTTATCAACCTCATCTCAGGTGGAGACACTGATTTTTTTTTTTATGTTCTGAGTCAATGATGAAAGGGCATTCAAGAAAAGCCCCTCATAGCAGAAATAAAATGTGTTTTTAGTAGTGGGTAACTTGGAGATTAATGTAAATGTGGATTAATACAAGTCATTGGTTGCTGCTGTCATTTGCTGGATAGAACAGTTTGAAATGGTGTATCAGATGTGCTCGCCTAGACAAGCTGTTATTAAGTCCCACATCCCCACATCCATATAGCCCCACATCCACAATGTCAAGTGCCTTGAGCCATGAGCGATGAAAGCGGATGGCACGACTTTGATGCCGTGGGGGCTGATTGACATTTGCTTGTATTTGGCAGAAGTCTGTATTTCTTTTACAGCAGATAGTAAATTGGTCATCTATAAGCAATAACCGATAAGCAATCCGAGGGATATTGCAGTTAATCAAAGCAGCTGGTGGATTGGTTCGTCTGGGGGGGACAAACAGAAGTAACCCTGAGGTGTCATCCACCTGTCACTCAAAGCAGCCATCCCCATGATTGGGCATAATTCTTTGTCTTAATATAATTTAACCATGTGAGTTATATAATAGTATACCCCCTGTAAAGTTCAATCAGGAGAGACAAATTCGATGAAGAAAAGATAATTGTTTATTATGTCTTGACAGAGTCGTTGGCGCTTTGACTCCACAGGAAAATTTGTAATCGGGGGGCGTCAGTCCTGAACAGCAGCAGGATCCCCCCCCCCCCCCCCCCCCCCCCATGGAGTCCAGACCTGATGGTGGTGGCTGATAGAATGATGAGTTATTGAAGCTGATGGATCTGTGAAGACTGAAGGTAGAGAGACAGTCATATTTAAAAAGAGACTGTCATTGTGTAATTGTGCTACTGAATAGAGGAGACTAGCAGATCTAAACAACTGACCCCGAACAATGACAGCAATACGTTATAAGTGAGCATGCGGGAGGAGTGAATGGCAGATGTATGAGCAAAAACTACAAGAATAGTCCTCCTGACTGAACTTATAGAGCTTATAGAGCTTCATTGGTCATGGACAGGGGTATTAGTTATAGAGACCAAACCCGCTTTTGTACCATTCTTTAAACATATTAATATTGACGTCTGCTGTAACGTTGGTAATTTTAACATAGGAGGTCTATGGGGATTGTAATTTGTTTAACAAAAAATCACTTTCGAATTTTGGATTATCCCTGATATTGTATTATTATTTCAATGAAGAGTTTCCAAAGTCTGACACTATGGGACCCCCTCAGACAAAATGTAGACCTCTGTGCCCCTACATCATCCTTATTCAACCCTGATCATGCTCTCTGTTTTAGAACTCCAGTTTCCAAACTTGTGTGGCTTTGGGGATGTAAAAGAAGGATAATGTTGCCATGGAGTCAGTAGCTGTGGGCTAGAACTTTAGCCCCATTTTTAAGCCTATATGTGTTTATCAATTTGTCAATTGGGACCATAAAACGTATGCAGAATTAGCTATTAGCAGTTTCAGTTTGAAATGTACCCATGCATGTACAGACAACTATTCACCTGAAGTTCAGGAGTTACATAAGCATATCCTCGGCAAGCGCACTGAATCTAAAGATGTCTTCAATTATTTGTGTTCAGATTGGACAAAGAAGGTTTTCAGAGCACCAAAATGCAACTGTGTCTTTCATCTCTCTCAGTATCTTTGCCCCCCAGTGAGACGCAGTAAATGTTTCCTGCCTATTTTCCGACATTGGAGGTGAATAAGTCCTGGATGGAGAGCAGGCTGGCGATCAATGATTTTCTCTGCACTCCTGACTCTCTGTTGTAGTGTGATCCTGTCCTGTTTGGTAGCTGATCCAAACCACACAGTGATGGCTGAGCAGGGAACAGCCTGGCTAATTGCAGTGTAAATAGAACTGGATCAACGGCTCCGGCGGCAGGTTGAACTTCCTGAGGCGGCTCAGGAAGTACATCCGCTGCTGGGCTTTTTTTCTGATGGTGTTCATGTTTGAAATCGACTTGAGGTCTTGGTGATGGACCACCTTCACATCCACAGTGTTGAGCGAGTAGTTCCAGGTTTCAGACCACACCCACTTGAGGCCGAACACGCTCAGAACGGGAGACTCATTCACCATCCTTCTCCTGACGATGCAGAAGGCATTGCCAGTGGTTGTAGTAGTGGAGTGGTGAATGCAGACCAGCGTTACACTGTTACTATATAAGCTTGTCACTTTGTAAAGGGCATATGATACAATTTATCTCTCCGGTTTACAACTTATTCAATAATGTAAATTTAAGTGAATCTGATGTATCCTGCCAAAATTTGATTTGGTACCAACTTGGCTTGATTACTATCCTCAGTGGTCTTGAATGCTCTTCGTAGAGTGGTTCGGCCTCATGGATGTGAAACGTTAGTATGCTCATCTGTCGACACCGCCAAGCTAAAGAAATGGAGCACATGCTGCGTCTCCATTCAACATTTTACCGAGCTCGTTGGCAGACGGGAACAACATTTACATGATGAATTGGCAGAGCGAAATATTCTAATAAATATCCCAAAGGCTGAATGTGAGAGATAATATATCACCTCGCTTTGTGTGTGGAGCTGGGACCACTTGACATTTCTGTCGCATAAAAGCAGGAAAGAATGCTGTGCTTCAGCGGTTATTCAGGACACTGAATATTAAGAGAAAGCAGGCGTGGGAGATGTCCTTTGGTTGCATAAAACGGCTTGCCAGATGAACGCTGTAATCTTTGCAAACAAAACGAGGGAGATAAAGCAAGTCTGGTGCAGACGGAGCAACGGTGGATTCATTACTCATCTTAGACAGAAACAGGGTCATCATATGCATACAGGTAGAGGACCGAGATAAAGTTCTGCTGTATTATTATTGATGTAAATACGCTGTGTGACGGTCTTTAGCGAGGCTCGTGGTTTGCCTGTTTCTCCCTGCTGGCCACATTTTTAATCACAACTCTCCAGGTGACATACAGTAGACCGATGTTAGCCAATATGGCCACTGATTGCTATCTGCTAACTCCTCATGTACAGCAAGTATTGCCTGTGTCCTCAGACCTTGACACGTCTTGAGACTTGTTTTGTCTTTTTTGTACTTTAAGAGAAAAAGCAACAGCATTTTTTTTTTCTGTGAGAATCAACACTGTGAATAGAGGTATAGCATCAGGCATCACGTTGTTCAGAATGGACATATTCCAAATGCACAAAGGCAGGGTAGACCAGATCCACTCCCTCCATTCTTAGTTTTCACAATGAAAGTCCTATAAATATAAACTGTTTAACAAGTTTACCAGAGATAACTTAAATTTATTCAGAGCATTTGTACATTAAGAGAAGCAATTCCTGAATCTGCCGAACCTGTTTTTTTTCCAACAAACTCACAAAAGTATTCAGTTAGATTTCAGAAAAGAGTGTGGTTTGGGTTTGAATGAGTACGGTTGTTCCGAAAGCTTCAGACGTGCCGATAAGTGTCGAATAATAAGCGTGTGTGACCTCATGAGATTTGTACACATCCGGCAGAGCCAGACGCTGCCCATAGCAGCCTAAAACCTGAAGAGTCTGGTTTAGGATGAGGTAGAGTGGCAGATGGATGATAAGCAGTCATGAATAACATAAGACTTGTCTGTATGTAGTTATCTACAGGAGATATCTGAGAAAACATGGTAAGTGTTGATGCTGGGTCACAATGACACAATCTGATAAGAAAAGAAAAGCTTTAAGATGTTTCCACCACTCTTTAATGATCGGAAATAGTGTGCTCTAGTGTAAATACATATTACATATTTTTCTTTCTGAGTGAAGTTAACAAGAGCAACGTCCCAGAAGTGCTTTTCAGTTTATAGTATATCTGAGACATTTCAGCACACAGTGGAGCCCCAAAAGCAGGAGATACAGGAGCAATGCATCACATTAGCTCTGGAGGCTCGGAGCATGGCTGAAGTGCTGCTCGCTCTCTCAGTGTTTCTGAGAGCGTTATCGAGCAGCGCAGCTTGCCTGTTGGGAAAGTGGGTGGTTGTGGTGTGTGTGTGTGTGTGGGGGGGGGGGGGGGGTCGAGGACCATATGGGAAAAGTAGGGCAAGGAGTTGAAGTGCATAACTAATACAATAATATTAATGTTGTTTTTCCCCCCACTGCTCGTTGTACTGCTTCTTTCCTGCGATGGTGAGGAATGATCCAAAATGTCAGTAAATTTAAACGCTGCATCGTAACGCACATAATTCATGTGTGTCTGGGGATTGGCACGGGCAACAGCATCCAACAAAAACTGCCCACACTGATTAGGCCATATCTTCTGGCTCAAATAGCTACGGTTGAATATCAGTACATATTCAGTGTATCAATATCAGAGAAGAACAACCTCTGTGACCTCAGCTTTCTGGGTCAATAGAGAAGCACTGAGGAATCTGTTGCTTCAGATTAGTTTTGCCATAAAGACTGTTTGGACATTCACTTAAAGGGTGGAGAATGATCCCTTTAGTGTCATGAGTTTAGACTCAATATGACATAATCCAAAAACACTTAACTACACTTTCACACCAATGACTTGAGTCTTCACTTGGACTTTTGACTTGACATGACTTGATATCCTCACCAAGCCCAAAGAATGAACACGATGTTATAAATACTTGACATCCACCCCACAACAGGAATCCGCCAATCACGTTGCACAAGCAGGGCTATTTTTGTTGCACCGTTTGTGGTGCACAATTGATATTTGGAGATGAAAACATTCAAATAAGCAGATTTTGCTGGTTTTAATGACACACTTCTCCAGCAACAAGAGCTGCTAATTGCCAAAAAGCCAAATTAAAACTTTCGTCTCATTAATCTGCTCTCTGCAATTTGGTGTCTGTACTCAGTGGAGCTCATTTGCAAAGTAAAAGAAGCGTCACTCTAACATCACTGTAATACTTGTGTGTTTCTGTAGTTCAACAACACCATCAGTGGCAAGTCTTCTCTTGTGAAATTATCGAGCTACTTCACATCAACTTCAGTTCTTCATTCTTTCATGTCATCTCAAGACTCCAACCAGAACAAGTATTCAGAGCAAGTAGCGTGTGAAGTCAGCCAGTACCCTACAGTTGTAGTGAGTCAGATACATATCAAGACTGTATTCCAACTCTTCAGTTGACGAGTTTCTGACTGCTCAGAAATAATACAATTTGAAAGATAGTATTGAGAACTATCCTTTTTGTTGGCTAACGTTTCTTACAAGTGTTGCTGAACACAAACAGCAGATGAGACTTTATAAAATGTTTCAGCCTAATTCACAGAAATAATAAACAAAAGCTAGAATTATTTCAAAGTAAATACATATTTAACACTGTTCGACCACGACTTCCTCATGTTCTCTATCACATATGAAAGGACGCCCTAAAGCCTTTGGATTGGATCTGCCTGCTGGGTTTTATTTTTTTAAACCTGAAGAGTGTTTCCACACAGTTTTATGAAACCAGGGAGACTGTCGCAAAGTGGGGGCGGCTGTGGCTCAGTGGTTAGCAACTCGGTCTTTCAATCAGAGGGTCGGTGGTTCGATCCCCGGCTCCGGCAATGTGTGTCGTTGTGTCCTTGAGCAAGACACTTAACCCTAATTGCTCACCGTTGCTGTGTCTACGGTCTACTGTATATCATGTAAGTCGCTTTGGATAAAAGCGTCAGCTAAACGTAATGTAATAAAAGTTTTTAGAGACTGACTTGTGCCTCCAGTCTGGTCTAATTTAGAGAGAACTATTACTTTTTTTCTGCACTGCATTTATTTAACAGATGTACTTTTTACTTTAAGATTTTTAATACATGTAGTGGTGATATAATTCACTGTTACTTTGATACAACGGCTTCAGTTTCCTGTCGGAAAAGGCTGACGGATTGTATCCCACCTTTGTCACGCAGTAAGCTGCTAATGTTAATTAGAACTGTCATGGGCCGTGTCCGATAGTCCACACCGACGGTGGACTCTCGGCTCCACCGTGAACAATCCAGAACATTAAGGAAAGAAAACTCTCGACCAGATTTAATGAATTAATCTGACGGGTTATAACAAAGTGAGTTTTCATGCACAGACAGGTTCTCCAGACTCATTTGCAGAAGCGAGCAAAGCCAAATTGAGGTCAGACAAAAGGTAGTGATGTTATCAGCCAATTCATCTCCTTTCAATGAGCTTTTTAATTAAAAGAAAGGAAAGTCAGTTAAAGGTAGTCTTCCCATCCTGGATACTTGCTGAAACCGTCATTTCAGGGAAAAGCAATCAATTGATTTATCTGCAGAATTACAATTAGTACAATTTGCCTTGTGAAAATAAGGTCAGACAGACAGTTTATCAGACAGGTTGTTGGATTATTATACATTGCTTGCTGTTTAGTTTTCTTGCTAGTATAGGAAGTATTTGGCCTGCCATTTAAAGATTTCTAAAACTTAAAAGTTACCTTTAAATTAAGTTTACATTTGTATTATTATCCAAATGGAATACATTAATTACTGTGGGCCTTCTTCATAAACCACATATTTTGATTGTTTACATGAATGTATTCTAGCGAGCTCTTTTCTTCTCCTGAGCCGTTTGCTGCCTTAGTTTCTTGGTGTCACCGCCATTCAGCAGCACGTAACCCTTGAGTGGCCAATTATTTCCCAGGGTTTCCCAGGGTCATGGCTCAGAACATTTTTGTGTATGATCACCTCAATACAGCATATTAATAACATTTTTAGCCTCAACCCAAACCCAAACTTTGATCTGCTTTGATTAATATATTTTGGAGAAAAATGATCACAGTGAGGACATATTTTCAAGTTCCTCCACCTGGAACTGCGATACAGTGTCTCATCACACTCACGGCAAGCGTTGCAACTTTGGCTCATACTTTGAAGCCTTAATTGTCGTATAACGCAACCCGTTCTCACTCATAGCTCATCATTACATTTCATTTTCATTTTCATCATGCTTGGTCAGTGGCCTTCGTGTCCCATGCCAACGCATGAGGCACCTTTAAGCGTATGTATGAGATGCCCTCCAATATAATAATACAATAATACTACAATATAAACCCAGTCAATTCAGTATTAGATGCTCGGAGCAACTGCCGTAATATAAACAGTAATAAAGGGCGCTTAGGGTGGGTGGGATTTCAGGAGACAAAGCTGTACATATCTTGTGTGAAGCCAAGCCAATGTTGACTTATTTAAATTAATATATTTATTATTTATCGAACATTTAAAACGCTCTACTAAGCTACTCTCATGTCCCCCAACTGTTCAGACAACCTTCCTGTGGTTTTTGCTCACTATGAAATTAATGTGTCACGTTAATGTCCTTGTTCCAGATGTTGGAGAGGACCATTATTACCTCAGAGACATGTGTGTCTTGACTTTGAAAATATCACCTAGATAGACAAGCTTACCATCAACATCATGACCTTGAGCAACGATCAGAGAAACCAGCATGCAACATTGTAGTCCTTGAGACCGTCTTGCAATTATATTTTGGGGGTTTTCCAACCAGATGAAAGCCTTAACAGTGTATGGGCAGTGATGAGGTAGCCGCATGCTGCTGCGCTCAAACATATATATTCTCTCAGAGAAGGATTACGGAACAGGGACGCAACTCATTTCAGATGAGCCATCATGTTGGAAAGCAATGACATATTTTGTTGTACAATGTATTTCAAAATACATTTATTTTTAAAAATAGTAAAGTTAAGATTGTTTTGTTAACTGCTGTTTGTTTCAAGGTGAAGGATAAACTGTCTGTAATGGATTCCTTCTTGAAGTCCATTAAGCCATATTTCTGTTGCCAAGAAACATGCAAGGTTTGTCTTAAAGTCTCATTCATTCAGGAGGTTACTCATGGTTTGGCAGTAGGCCTGTACATTAATGTGTGTGTGTGTGTGTGTGTGTTAAACTACACTAAAACCAAAATAGAATATGCTGCGTAAACCCAAAGTAAAGACAAAAGATAATTTAAACTTTGTTCAATGACCTATTTAACACCCTCTGAAAAACTATTTCACCCTCCCTGGTTGTTAATTTATCAACAATTAATGGGTGGACATTAGGCGAAAATACCAACCACAGTCGTACAGCATACTTTATCATAATAAGAAATCTAACTTTCTGGCTCCTACACTGCCACTTTTCTCTAAAGTTGTGTTAAGTTCTAATAGATTAGTGAGCTTGAAATTGCCTGTACATGTGTAATAAAGGATTGTTTAAGTGTACATTACAATGCATAAGAAGGATATGATAAATAATGAAGGGCATTATGAAGGATATGTAATTGTATGTATTAAGAAAGTCACTGTATGTCATATTGTTTAATGTTTAGGTGTGAATGGGTTTTTATATAATGATTCTATAGGAGTTAGGAATGTGGGACTGTTTCTTGAAGAAGAAGTGGTTCCTTCATGTGTTGCTGGGGGAAGGTGGAGTGAGACACAGACATTTGGGAGCGGAAGGACGCGCGCATGGATACTTGGAAGATGGACTATTCCTTTGTCCCTGGAGGATGAAGAGCCTCCGCCTTCCCGAAAGCAAATGGACCTATGGACAATCGAGAAGAATAACTAACCAATGAGAGGGCCTTAAGCTCCGTGAATGAAAGTATTTAAACTAATAGCGCGGCATTTGTAAGTCTCTTCTCCTGGACGTGAAGCGACAGCTAACTGTTTACAGTCTGTGAATTTGCAGAAAGGAGGAAGGCCTCGAATCGAGTAATGTATAACTGTTTTGTCATCATCTTTTATTAAATCTTTTAATTATATAAATTTGAATATCTGAGCATTTCTCCCACGGACTGGCCGGGATAACGAGCAGAATCTTTCAGTTGCTTAACCAACAAAACAGTGATGAAGTAATCGGCTCATGGGAGGTAGAGTTGAACCACACCAGGGGAAATTGGCAAATATAATGCTTAAGTCAACAATATATCTCCTCTCTCAGGTGGGAAACCTCTTCTTTGGTGGAAGCTGAGTCAGTTTATTAAAAGTTACTAGACAAGTGTAAGAAAAGAATGGAAGTTAGATATGTAGAGTTTTCCCAATGGAAAGCTGAACTGCTACTTTAAGTTAAAGGCAGATACTTTTATTTATTGCTTTATACCAGTCTCAGCACATCTACTGAATACAATATTGAACTAAACCAATTATCCAGTGGGATCCCACAAAATAGAAAAAATAAAGAAGATGAAGAAACTTGCATCTTCTCACATTGACCACAAAACCATATTCTGCTATAAAAGGGATTTTGAGAGCCTTTATATAAAAATACAAAGGGAGGAAATGAGCAGTAAAACAACACAATAATAGCACTATTACAGTATGGGGTTGACAGCTGACTCATTTCGTAGGCTTCATAAAAGCAGATTTAGTATTAAAAAGGGTTTTGCTTCGTTTGAAGAGGGAAGACTAGTATATTATAGTATATAACTGCTGTGTTTGTTCCAGGAGACATTAATAGGCTTCCCTTTCATATCCTCACAAAATAACACAAAACTAAGTAGCAAACAGCCTCTTTTTATAGCCTTAATAATACCTTTCATCTGTGGGATGGCACAGAAACCCTGTCACCACCAAACCAGCACTGCGCATACATAATGATGAGGTTGTTACGATGTTGTCCGGTGGTGTGTGCTTGCCGGCATGCATCCCGTCTCTCCTCACCATCTGCCGTCACGAGAGGCATTGTGTGAGGGCGGACATTTTGCAGAGCGGCATAGAGATAAGATAGGACACTACATCTGACAGGGAGGGAAGCGATTCACCGCCGACTCGCCATGCGGCACATCTCATTACCGCCACTACCCTGTCAGCTACGGGATCATAATTAATCTTCATTGAGCCACTGGGCTGTCTGGCTGACAGGCTAAATGATTGGGGCGGCCGACAGGGTGGATAACAATGTCCTCCAACGTGGCGTTAAAGCGGGATCCAATGCAGTTTAATAGCAGGTTGAGGAACTTGTGACTTTTGACACTTAAGGAGATAACGAGCAGAGCAACAACAAGGGGCTCAGTGATTTGAGTCCCGAGGGCATTACAGAAGTAGGAAAGTACTAACCGTGCTGCAATGGCATGCAGTACATCAACGTCACGGGGGAGACATCGCATTTTATGTTTGAATCCACCGCCAGTGACTCGCCACTTTTGAGGTTCAATCTATAGAGAAAATGTGTAGGCATAGAAACCCACTCGTTTATTTTAATATGAAATACACCGAGCTCTGTCTCCTCAGACAAAAAAGGGTTTCTTTCTCCGCCCTGGCAGTAGCCAGAGGGCGATCAAAACGAAGCCGAATCGATTGTAACTCCCTTTGAGCTCATCGGTTTATTGCATTGCAAAACAGCAGTGGGAAAGAATATATATATTTATTCCACCAGTAATGGCATGCATGCATATAATATGATTTCTGTGCAACTCAAATCCACTGATGCTTTCAGACCGTTTGACGGACATTTCAAAAGAACTGCTGGAAGAAATGTTTGAACTACAATCTCTTTTAGCGTGCCAGATGCCTGAAATGTCTCGAATGTGAAGGCAACAGACAGAGATATTGAGACTTTACCCCGAATGTAAACACTGTGCACATGATGTTAACACAATGCTCTATCTCGTGTCATTGTTCACCACCAGCGCTCACTCCCACTGTCGGCCATACATGGATGCCACAGAATGCTATTTAACCTGTTTTTGTCAAAATAACATCAAGAGAGCCCTATTAGAACCCTAATACCTTTGATCCAACATCTAGTTCAATCCATCCATCATCTGAACTGCTTATTGGGCGCTGGAGCCGATCCCAGCTGTCATTGGGCGAAGGCAGGGTACACCCTGGATAAGTCACCAGTCTATCCAGGGCTCACATATAGACAGACAACCATTCACACTCACATTCACACCTACGGGCAATTTAGAGTCCAATTAACCTGAGCTGCATGTCTTTGGACTGTGGGAGGAAGCAGGAGAACCCAGAGAGAACCCACGCTGACACGGGGAGAACATGCAAACTCCACACAGAACCCCGGCCCCCCTTGCTGTGAGGTGACAGTGCTAGCCACTACACCACCGTGCTGCACGGGGCCCTGGATCTAGTTTAATTTAAAATTAAAACATTTTCTTGAATTTTTTCCATGCGCAATAGTAACAGTGCAACCAAAATGATCAAAGATCAAAGGTCTTATTGGTATTCAAGTGCATCTCAATAGGAACTGGAAGCACTACTAAAACAGGAGGGTGTATGTGTCCATACAGCCATTAGTCTTGTGTTTTTTGCAATAAAGACACAGAGGTTTTTATTATCTTTGTAGTGATACAACGATATTCCGTTTGGTAGCCCTCAGCTAGCCAGCACCAGCGAATAAACAATATCCAAAATTAAGATACAAAAAAACCTATCATTACAAAATGAAATATCTTGATGGCATGACTGAAAGTGTGTTCACAGTCTCCATGAAAACCGATCATCGGCCACTGACATATTTGTACAAACTCTCTTCAAATAACGTTGAGCTGCCGTGTTCATGAGACACATTTATTAACATCATAGCCGACACTAAAGCTGGAGAAATCAGGTGAGCAGAGATGTGTCAACGTCCAGAAAATAATCACAATGAGAGCGTTAAGTCAGCTACTTATAAGCGTCATGTAATGGAATATATAATTTAAAAAATAGTTTGTATAATACACCTGGCAATGCTGGTATTAATATGTCACTCTACTCTGCTTATCCATAGCATGTGCCATGCCACAGAGTAAAGCATGCATAGAGCTACACAGTATGCACACCTTTGTCCTTTTTTTTTTTCTTTTCTCAATGGCCAGTTCCCGTGTCTAATGTGATGTGTGTAATCCAAATTTTTAATAAACACAAGTCTGATATGAGGGGAATGGCTCGCAGAAATATGTGAAATGACCACAACCTCTTCCCAGCATTACAGGGTACGTGGTGTAAATGATGTTCTGGCACCACAGAAACAATTCCAATGGAAAGGCAATACGTTCCTCTGTCATGGTGGACACATGAATGTTCAACAAACATGCATATGAATTAAAGATTGCAAAGGATAGAGACTAGGGTGGACGGATGGGTCAAACACAAGACTTTCACCCAGCTGGCCGGTGTCCGTGTCACATTGAAACCCACATGCTGATCTTTTCTTTCATTACCCAAACCAAACACTAAAGCCGGCATGTACATCGTAACATTGCAAGCCGCTGTGCGGTTAGGGGTCGTGGTTGTTTGACTTATTTCAGTGACATCCTGTTGTTAGTTTGCTCCTTTGGAGGAACTCGTGGTAACATTGTCTGAGTAACAAAAGACAGTTCACAGACTGACTTGCTCTCATTCATTGGGTTGCATTTGATGGATGATAATTACATTTCCCTTCATCCCAGTAACACTTGAACACACTGGTGTTGTTTAGAAGCCTTTGACAAGATGCAGCGTTGTATTCCGCTAGAACAAAAATGCTTAAAGGATGGTTGTCCACAACCAAGGAAATAAAACACATACGACTTTGAAGAAGTAGAAAACCTGATCCAACATGCTGTTTACATGTTACCACCTTCCCAGCTATCTATTAACCATAACTCATATACAAACATATGTGTTATGTTTGCAACAATTGACTCAACTTGAAGTAAAATAAATACCTGCTTCTTCATACAGCTGCCAATGGAGCAGACACATGAAGTGTTCTGCTGGTCAATGGGCCGTGCAAACTAAATGAGTAATGAGGAGGCTTAAAAGGCCGGATGAGAATCCTTTAAAAAGAAGAGCACACTGCATTCATAAACTGTCCCTGGCTTCAGCTTTGTATTAGACCTCCAGTAATTAAGGTGATCTTGTTCACGGTCCTTAACATGCAGAATATGCGTACATATTCCTGCCTGATCAGCCTGAACTCTTCTGTGTTCAGCATCTATGTGGATGAAGAAAAAATAGATTCATGTCGCACAAAAATAACTCAATGAATCATTTGCTCCAAGAGAATTCAGCAACAATCCTCCGTCCTTCAATAAAGAGGGTTTGTTTTCATTCTGGGAACACCTGCGTATCTGAAACAAACATTTCTTTCCTGAATTGACAACCCGCCCCTCCAACAAATCTCCTTGCCTAACCCAAGACTAAATGTCATAAATTAGCTGCACGCTTCTCATTTCATCTGTCGGCTGAATGGTGACAAGTGATCCTCGACTGATGCTTTCTGTCAGGAACATTCTGTTGAAAGAACATTTTGAGTTACTCACTGCAGTGAGGACTGACATGATCAAAGTTTAGGTTAATCACTTAAAAGTACATTTAAATTGATTTGCCTTAACAGGTCAGTTATGAAATAACCTGACATGTCCTCACATAGTGAAGGTTGCTTGTCAGTGGATTCCAGAACAACCCATGAGGCTGTTTGAGTCACATGCTTCATGCACATCCTGATGTATTTGAGAAGTCAGGTTCCATGTTTTCCTTCATACACCAAATTTTCCACCTCAGGCAGACTAAAGGTTAAGGAAACTGAAATTACTCAGTGAGGGTGAGCGATCACCCAAACAATTCAAGGAACCTGGATTGACTGATGACATTATTTCATTTTCATATTTTGTGCCTTTATTATTTAACTGACGGTAGAGAGATGACAAGAAATGATGAGAGAAAGAGATGGGAAATGACAATCAACGAAGGTTGCCTGACTTTAATCCAAGGACATTGCATTGTCTGCACCTTGGCGGAAGAAACACTCAGAGAACATCACCCTTCTCTCTGACGGCTGGCCTCATGCCCGCTTTAGAGGGTGGCGTCAGGAACAGCTATTAACATTCAGACGTTGCTGGACATCACTTTCTATGAATGAGTTTATTTCAAGCATTCAGATGAGTTTTAGAGTTGTTTACCCGATTATAACAACCAGTGAAACAGGACAGTCATCGTTGCATGATTGCACATGCACAGGGACCAGTGCATGTGAGCACAGTTTCAAACCTCATCCACTTTTTAGCGACACATAAAGACTTCAGCGTCCTGCTCTCTGGCTTCACTTATTCCGAATGAGAGCGGTCACCTCTGCTGTCCGTCAGGCCTTTCCAGTGCCTCCTTTGCTGTCTGTCCCTTACAGCAGAGCAGGCTTCACAGACAGTACTCCACATTACTATTCCAAGCATCTCTATGAACATAATTGCTCGTCGAGCCACTGGGACCAGTTTTCATATTTTATATGGACCATTTCCATGCATGTGCTGCAATTTATTTTGTGGCTGTTGGCTCCAGGGCTATTCATACAAATGCTTTTTTTTTTCTTGACCATATCCATAGTTTCTGCTGTGATTGATACATTCCTCAACATATAACATTTCTTTCCTTCAGTGTGACATGAATCTACAAAGGTAATGCACATTAGTAATACAAACACAAAGAGAAAAATGTAAAACAATCATGTGACCTACAACACCAGCAGGTCGATACAATTATTAGAAGCTGCATTTAATATGAGCTCTTAAACTGCTATACCAATTTCCCCATCAGCAAATGGATTTGTGCTGAAATCACATATCTGCTATCTTAAAATCCTATGGTTGCTGTCACACCACCAACCAACCACACCAGTCATTGGAAGTAGACCAAAGCTGTTGTTTGGTCTGTTCCAGGGTTAAATTGACAGCTTTCACAACAGGTTGGGTGTGAACGCACCCTCAGTCTCACCACTCTCATCACCCCTGTTTCCAGTGGCAACAAGCATCTGTTTGAAGCTCAAAAGCTATGGGAAACCCACTCAGCTTCTTGTCCAACACCAAACAGAAGAAAGGCAGTGTGTCGCTAGTGACTATTAGCAAGTGATAAATGCATGTCGGAATTAAAGAGCCAGATATGTTTATCAAGAGGAGGTGGAGAACGGGACAGAAAGATGGACTGAGGGAAGATTATTGGAGTCATTACAAGTCTAAATGAATACTTATGTTGCTCCGTGTCGGCTGCCGACCCCGTGTCTAGAAATGAGATTCATACACTTCTAATTTGCAACAACAGATGTGTTTTGAAAGTGAAATGTAAGTAAACATTTTTAATTTCAATTGTTAGTCTGTCTTTATTGTCTATCTGCGATCATTTATTGTCTCTCATATTTAATTTGCCTTCAATACTCATCACCCCTTCCAATCCCCTTGAAGCAACGAAAACATAATTAACAATTGTTATGGTTCTGTTCAGGCAAGTGGAAGCATTTGGTTCCAGGCACACAACCAATACATGAAACACCCCTCCACCTGCCAAGAATGGGTTTCACGTAAACAGAAAGTAGAAGAAAAAACAAGACTGATTAGAAATTGGTGCGTCCACTGCTATGTGTGGTCAAGTCTGGTCCTGAGGAGACGCCACACCCAAGCACAGCCCCCCTGTGAGGCTGAGGCTGTTATTTGTTTTGGTGTCGGGAGGTTTTACGGCGACATTTTACTGACATTTGAACAGCCCATTCCATAACTTGGGATGTCTCGCTCTCTGAATGTTGGCATCCATCAGAAGCGCGAAATCCTCCTCTGCGTCGTCAGTTGCCTCGTAGAGCTGAAGCTAATTCAACTCAATAACAAGAAACGCAGCTCTGTATGCTCACAATCACAGAAATAAGCCTTTAAAATGCAAAGCTTCTCTCTGGACAGGACTTAAATTATGGAGGGACTGGCAAAAAATCACTGACCATTTAATATTAAATTAATTTGATGTCCCAGAGAGAAATAAATCACATCAAAATGGAGCTGTGGTATAAAACAGCAAGGATCCCCAGGATGGAAAAAAATACTTATATTACTATGGACTTGTGCTTTCATTTGCCAGTTGATGATTAAGTTTAATCATCTTTCATGTCTCACCACTGTGTGTGACTTGTAACTCTTCCGGTCTATTCAAGCCAGTCAATAGCCTCTAATCCAAATTTCATGGTTACGCACTTTGTGCCAGCTGCAGAAAGCTCAGAGCTGAATGAAACAGTTCTGCAACTCAATATTCCATCAGCTGTACGTAGACCTTTAAAGAACCGGATCTCCGAACTGGCGGAGGTGAGGGGAAATTCTCTCTTGGTCGTGAGGCCTTTCATGCCTCCACAGTGCAGCTGACTGTATTTCAAAATACTAAATCATAAAGAGGTTGACCTGTGCAAATCCACTAGTGTCCTGTTACATGTTTGGTTATTTATGAGTAGACACATTGCAAAACATTTTAATCTTTGAGTGAAATCGACGCATTAAAAATCCCCTTTGATTTGCCTCACTTGTGATAGGCAGCATGTCGCACTCTGTGAGCTGTAAAAGACTTGATTTATATGCTTCTCTGTACTCAAAAGAGACACTTTCATGGAGCAAAAGAGGATTGCAAACTGTATTTCAATAAAAGTGTAACATTTTATTTGAAAAATAAAGATATTTATTCTGTGTACTGCAGTGACTCTTGGAAACTCTTCTGATGGTTAACATCCATGGCAGTGGTGTGGCTGTCTGGACAGCAATGTTGGTGTTTACCTCAGCTCACGCTGTTCTCCATCCATTATCTGAACCACTTATCCTGTTTTAGGGTTGTGGGGCGCTGGAGCCAATCCCAGCTGTCATTGGGTGAAGGCAGGGTTCACCTGGACAAGTCACCAGTCTATTACAGGGCACATATTCATGGGCAATTTAGAGTCCAATTAACCTGAGCTGCATGTCTTTGGACTGTGGGAGGAAGCCAGAGAACCCGGAGAGAACCCACGCTGACACGGGGAGAACATGCAAACTCCACACAGAGGGCCCGCCCAGACCGGGATTCGAACCCCGGCCCCTCATGCTGTGAGGCTCTCATAACTCATTAAGCATGAGGGCTCTGGCATTATCCACCCATCTCATAATAGCATCCCAGTGCCGGCCCTGGGACTGCCTAGCTATGGCCTCACTGCCTCCTGCCTCACATTGTAGACAGGAAGTGAATGTACAGTAATTACAGAAATTGCCATAATAATAATTACATAATGTGGAAACGCCTTTATTTTTAAATACATCATCACTGTTTTCTTACATCTTTAAAATAGTGTCCTATGTTTAACCTATTGGAACTGAAGAGGCTGCTGATCAACACCACAGCGCTCCATGGAAACATCTCATTTGCTTTGTTTTGCCTCAGAGCTTTCCACAGATTTAAATTAGTTTGTGGCGGCCGTTTATACAATATACCGCTACTTGCAAAGAGCAAAACGTGTTTGATGATTTGAATGAGGAAAACAGTCATTTGACTGTTCGCGTGTCATTTGCACAACTGCATACTGGGAAATAAACAGTTTTCACTGATAACGCAGGAAGCCGTTCCAACCCTTCGGAGGTTTAGTGACAAGGCTATAAAATCCAATGAATATTGGACATGGTTGTATCAACAGCCGCACAGACTATTTTTGATGCTTTAATAGCGTGAAGAATCTAGTTATGTTCCTGAGCCTTAGACTTCGCTGTGTAATTCCGGTAAAATAGCATGGGGCAATTTACGAGGTGCTTAGGACTGCATTACATTTCATGCCTTGATTTATCTCTCGGGATAACACTCGGGTCTATCTCAGGCTGGGTGATACAATTAAGTGTGTGGGAGGCAGTGTTTGGAGCACGGATTAGTGCAGAGACCTCCTTGTTATTCTTTCGAGACATTATTATACCCCAGAATTATCAGGAGAATTTCTTGGAAAACTTAAACGGAGGCAAGGCAGGGGGTAATAGCTGGTAATCAATCTGTGAAACAAACACAAGCATGTTTGTTGTGCTGAAAGCGAGACACGTTTTGTACGTTACTGCTGGTGAACTGTGTGTCGAGGTGGTAACCCTCGAATAGCGAACAACTTGTTAAAACTCTCGCTAGAGTCGTTGCCGACACATCCCAACCTTAACCGCTCAAGTCAATGCCTGCGCTTCACCGTCTTGCGAGAGTCCAGGAAACGCCAAAACAAGCTGAGGATGGTGTCATGGCCTGTTGAGGTGACTGATGTGTGATTTGGAGTTGTATGTCCGTCTCCTGTTGGTTCTGTTTTGGCCTCCAACAACTTGCGCTGAACAATTTATAGTCTTACTATAGTCGAAATTGTGATTTGAAAAAGCATAACTTTTGGGGGGTTTTATTGGACAGCTCATTAATTTTGGCTCCATCTCAAAAAAGAAAAAAGTCTTGTCCACGTTAAAGGTTGATGACTGCCCTTCATTTGGCTTGCTATGCTGCCCTCTGGCGGACACTGAACACTGAAATGAAATACATTATTATTTTTTAAATAAGTGATTATATAAAAAAAAAAATGTGTCAAGAGAGATCAAGAAGCCGTGGGCTCATACAACGGACCTCTCAACTTAAGAGAAGAAAAAAACAGTATGGGGAATATATACATACATATATTACACACAGTGAATTATAATTTATGACATTTTCCTTTTAAAATATTCTAAGAATAATCTCTTGATTGTCTGTACAGAACAATATCTGAGAGTACTGGCCTTGTTTTGTCAAGGGGAACAGAAGGTGAAGATGATCAACATGTCTGGCATTATAAAAATACTATTCTTTCAGTTAAAACCCAACTAAATGAATGTCATTAAACATGTCTCATTCAATCATGACACATTCAATCATGACACATTCAATACAGACAGAGGAGCGTCCTGCAGGTTTCAGATGTGAAGCAGTAGGGGTGGGAATCTTCTACCATCTCACGATTCAATTCGATTCCGATTCTTGAGGCCACGATTCGATTCAAAATCGATTCATGGCATTGACATTTACGGCTGTATGGCTCTCGTGCATCACACGAGTTTGCAAAACACGGGATTCGAGCACCCACGTATCAGTTATGTAGTGAGCGGTGAATGTCACAAAAGACTTGGTTGCTCTTGATGTCCATGCATCGCATGTTAGTGCCACTCTGGTCGTTTCGGTTAGGGCATTGGTAACCTTTCTTTTAGTCTCATTGTAAAGCTGTGGCACAGCTGTCTCAGTGAAAAACTTGCGGGACGGTATGGCGTACCTCGGCTCTGTAACATGCAAACGAACCCCTCGTTCTCCACCACACTGTAAGGCCTTAGGTCTTTGGCGATGAAGCAGGCGATAGACCGAGTTATTTTTTTTGCCCTCTCGGAGTTGGCAGGAAGTTTTGTGAAGCAGCACTGCAGTGTGCGTTGGTTTGCAGCTGGCGGCTGACTCTGCTCCGTGTCGCTGAGCTCCGGGTGATGCCTATTAATATGAGCCCGCGCATTTGTTGTGCTGCCGAAGTACTTGGTCTTCGTTTTGCAAAGCTTGCAAACTGTGTGTGTCATGTCCAGCGCAGTGCTTCCAGGCATTCGGTAAAAACCGAAATGACGCCAAACTTTAGCTTTAAGTGAAGACGGGGCTGGTTGGATCTCCCTCTCATCCATATTTGCTTCCTCTTTGTTTTAGTGATTTGCCGCTCACGTTCAAAAAACGGCTGCGTGCGCGTGGTGACGTCCGGACGTAGGCTAGTTACAAAAATGGAGGCGAACAGCCAGCTGATTTTATTTATTTATTAAATCGATTCTTGGACATTTCAGATCGATTTTGAATCGTTGCAAATGAGAATCTAGATTCTTCTGTGAATCGATTATTTGGCACACCCCTATGAAGCAGCTTGTCCTGTCAGTCAGCCTCAGCAGCTGGCTCATGATTAGAGGTCATCTGCCATGTTCATTATGGGGTGGAGGAAGAGACGCGGGGTCAACTGGCAGAGTTATTGTAGCACTTTTGTTTTGCAAAGTAGAGCATGGCTGTTACCATAGCAACAAACAGTTCAATTTCACAAAACACCCTTCCAGAAACAGCAGCACAGGCCGGCCAGGCTCTGCCACAAATGGTGCACATCACGAGCATCCCTTCGTGTGGCCGCTATTATTTTCACACAAAGGAACACCACGGTTCCAAAAAGTACAAACTGCTCAATAGCGACTGAGCCCAAAAGCTTCCGTTGGTGTCGGAGGTATCGGACGGATTCATCACAGACCCGCGTGAACAGATGGGCTCCGCTACATCGTTAGTCTCCAATAAGCAGGGCCTCCGCGGCCTCATCGGTTTCGGCGTCAATGTTCATGATTTGTCTTTTCTCCCAGCCAACGCGATGAAAGCGGAGGGCCGTCGAGCACATGTGGGTGGATATGGATCTCATGGATCACTGGATGTGTTTGGGCACCATGACCACGGAGGGCTGTGGGTCTGACGCATTACCGTGCAGATGTAAATGTTTTGTGTAAATATGAATTTTACTCCCGCACAATTTCCCAGTCTCAGATGTCTTTCCCTCTCTGTTATCTCAGCTGACGGGACTGTGTCTACCAGCTAACTTGGAACTTATCAGCCAGGAGAATGGGACAAGGGGTTGATGGACTCCTCTATTAACTTGTCACTCAGCATCTCTAGTCCCGTCCTGGCAAACAGAGGGGGAACGTGGCGCTTCCTCTGCTCCGGTAGTCTTCGCCTTCCTTATTTTGTTTGCTGTCGCACATTTTAATCTGCTCTGTTGATTGCTTTTCTCCCGCGATGGCTGACAGCCCTACGGAGCCTAATCACAGGGGCCAGAGTTGTATGTCACCGCTGCCCAAACATAATCAACTGGACGGATTATGCTAATGAACTCACGTACGAGGAGCTGTGTAAGCCTCGGCGCTCAGATGGGAGCGCTCTCCCAATCTAAGACATGCGCCCGCTCTTTAATTCATCATTTAAAATGTACATTGTGAGTGGTTTAGCTCACCTCATTCTATTTCCCTTTCATTCAATACGTGTCTTTGCAAAGCGGTCGAGGTCATACGTTGGTTTTTAAATGCAATTGTTAATTATTTAGTGGCATTTCTTCTATTTGGTTTCCCTCCCTGTTTAACAAAACAAACATTGACCTGTGATGGTGTGATATATTTTGTTTTTGCTCTTGCAGCATTCATCTATTCCGACCAACAAACAGAGAACTTGGAAAGCATTAACGTGTGATAACCACTGACAAGGATGATTTAAATAATTGTTTTGGCTTCCCAGAAGAATAATGTCGTTGGTAGCATCAAAGCTTGGAGAATACTTGTCTATATGAAAATGTCCTATGACAAGCAACAAAGCGATTCCCTTTAAAATGCCACAGAAAGGTGTAAACTACATATTTGTGGGCGGCCCTGCAGTGAGAGGTTCAGACTGAGCCAATGTGTCAGTGCGTCTGATGGGAACCAGAGGCAGCTGATACACAAGCACAATAGACGGTGACATGGAGAAACAGACGACTTTTTCATGGGTAGACTGTTTTCAACATTTTATAGTATTTTGCATCTCAACATGATTGCTTCACTTTTTGAAAAAACCCTACGTCAACAGGCTGTTAAACCACTTTGGGAATTGCTGTATATATTGAATGCAGAACCAGCAGTGTTGGGAGTGTTATTGCTATTCTAATCTCCGGAATAAAAGCTTTGTCACCGTGACCTTTATGTTCCCTTTACATCGGTAATATATATAAGGGATTATTATTATTATTATAGCTGTTAGACGAAAGGCCCCAAGTCTTCAGTGAAGTGGTAGTCGCTCAGGGCGCTTTCACACCGGTCCGGTTGGGTTCGGTTGAAACTATCTCAGGTCCGTTTTCCCGGTTTGTTTGGGCTGGTTTTAAAGCTATCAATTGAAAGCCTGATGTGGACCATACATCCAAAATGAGTTCGCCTTAAAAGGTGGAAGCAAACAAACCAACCACAGGATTGTTTGCAGATGTGTGATTTCAGCCTGATTTCAAAAGCTGAACTGGATAAATCCATCTGCTGACCGTGAAATCTAATCAGGCAGCTGAATAATTAAATATTCACGCAAATATGCACATGTGCACGTCAGCGCTGGTATTTCCTCTGATTAAAACCTGTTACAATTGTTTGTGTCCAACCCTGTGTACTTTGTCAGCTCATTAAGTCTGTTAAAAAAGTGTGTGACAGTAATCGGCCCTGAACCACCACTGTACAGGCATTCACACCTGCCATCTGAAACCCTGAAACAAAGGTGGATATAGTGTGACGCTGTTGCTAGATTGCAAAACTTTTGAGGGAGGAGGTTCAGGTGTGATTTGACTCAAGTGGCCACTGTTTGAATTCTGTCTCCTACCAGCCGTCGATATTGATTTATTATGCCCATGATTGTATCTTTTATCAAGGAGTTTTAGATGCCCGTATCTAACGCTTTGTGAATAGTTGTTGCCATTGACATCAGTGGAAAGTAACAAGTATTCAACCTAAATACTTTATCTAACTTGTGTATTTCCATTTTCTGCTTCTTCTGCCATCATTTTTTATGACAGCTGTAGTGACGGCACTTTGAAGTGGCTTGGCCGATTGCTTGACTCCAGGTAGTGCAGCGTACATCAGTGTTGAGGGAGTCATGATTTAAATCCCTCTTGTAACTGTGCGCTCAGATACTGTGTTTCACTGGGGAATATGTCACAGTACAGAAGCTTAAGACCCTCTAATTTCTGTTTCACTGGGACTTTGCCACTTTAATAACACTTAAAAAACATCCTAAACATACACTATTTAAGCAATTCCCAAATGCTTAGGACCAGCAGGGAGCCAAGAAGGGAGGTGCCATGGTTGAAAATAGCTAAATAGAGGTACCATGGAAACTTCAAAATAAAGGCGTATCTGAAAGATGATAATATATAACAATGTTTTTGCTGTCGAAGATATGGACCGTTACACACATAGATTTGTGATATATTTGCCTCAGGCAGCTTAGAATGCGTCAAACATGTTAATGTGAAATTATCATATAATAATATTTTATTTAATGCGCATCAACATACTATATTACCTACATCATATATATCACATGATTACACTCTTCGAGCATAACGAGTCGAATGAGTACTGTTTCCACCACTGGCCATGTGTAACGGGTTGGAAGACTCGACTTATAACGTCGTCTGCAGACAGAGCTGTTAGATCTGGAATCTCCTCGAGAGGTCGGCAGTGGTGAACGTTTTGTCATGAACTTCTTGGAGTCTTCTTTCTTTTGTTTCAGCCCTTAAAATTGAGGAAGAAACCAATTGTTCACCATAGCTAACAAGGCTTGCCAAGAGTCTACACAGTCGAATGTGTTCAACAGCCTTGTATAAATGTCTAACTGGACCTGTCTACCTTCCTCCACAGACTCTAACAACTCATGCCAGTTGCCCACAGTGGCTGAATCCCAGTCTCAATATTCATTAGATTTTTAGTTGAAAGTTATGGGCCTCTAGCCTTGAGCATGCATTGGGATTCTGCTCCTGTACTGACCGACTGGCTTTGATGTAGTCTCACAATTTCATGGCTTGCACAGATCCATATTATTCCCTCAAACGTTCTAATTGTGTTTTACTCCCTGTTACTCCTCATGTAGCAAAGCTCAAACTAAAAGTGCTGTAACATGCTGACATTTTAAAAATGCCGGGCCAACTAACTGTTATTGCCCAATGGTCCAATAAGCCAGGTAGGAATTTCAAGCAATCCAAAGATATTATATTACTATTTTCAATTTCTTTTTTGGATGTTTCATGGATGTTAAAGTTGGATTTTTACCTTTTTTACAATCACAAAACACAAATGCTTTTGTGTCATTATGCCTCGTCTCCTGAATCCTCGTTACAGAAAAACATCCAAACAGAAAAAAAATCGGATGATGATTTGACTCGACTGTCGAGTTGGAAGTGAGAATATATTTGGCTTTGAAGGTTTTTTTCTGTGGTGAGCCGTATAGCCTCGAGCCTTATTAAATTAGTATCCCGGCTGCGTACATGTAGAAGCAGAGACCTTGAGGAGGTAGAAGTGATTCGCGAGGTCTGGCCACTCCTTGCTCATTAGGAAAAATGAAGAAAAGAGGCGGAACAATGCACTGCCAGCACTCGTGCCTCTCGCTTTCCATCAGACAGCAAACGCACACATACTTCTGTGGGCCCACTAATAGATCCCCACATCAAAGAGGGGAGTCTCTTTGCAGTTTTCCAATGCCCAGGGCTTGAGTACACCAGTCCTGCAAATTTCCCCCATCTCAGCTTTGACCATCCAAGGCTCTCAACCCCTTCTGGTCTATTTGCTCTCAGCTCTCAGCACTGTCCATCCCAAGAGACATTGTGTGTGTGTGTGTGTGTCTGCATGAATGTTTCATAAGGCGCAGACATATGATGCATGCTGATGAAGATTGGACTTCTGGCGGCCACATTCACATCTATGTGTTATATTTACCAGCCTGTCTAAGCAGACATATTCTCGATACACTTTACCCTCCTTCTGCACAGGTCTAAGATTTAGTAGCTATATATTAGTGCTCTCACAAGAAAGTCCATAAAGTGGAGAGAAAACAAATCGTGACTGTTTTCTCTTTCCTCCAGCTCACATTTGCCAGTGTCTGAAGTGCAGATCGGGCCATTCCAAATGTCTGAGTCGCGGACTGAATCCACATTATGTCACATCACTCACAGGGACACACTTCAGAGTGACTGGAAATGAGTCACAGGTTTCTGGTTGCCAAAAAGTTCATGCCTGTGAACCTACTTAGATATCGCAGATGTCCCCATTGATAAGAAAGCACAACTTGCAATTGAAAAAGATAAACTATTTTTAAAGCTGCTCTTATAATCAAAATGTATCATATTGTCAATGAACAAAATGTATATGTTTAATGTGAAAGCCACCGCTTGGAGTTAAAACCCCACAGAGACGCGTTCCCTTCCATCCAATGCGAGCAAAGTGACAAATAAAACATTTGCATCCTGAGGCAAAGCTGATTTGCACCGCGCAAAGTTTGGTGAACTTTGACCACCGAAGTTCCCTCTCAACCAATAGCAAAGCTGTGTGTGTGGTTGACCCCTCTTGGCACGGCCCACATTCAGCACGAATATGGCCTCGGCAGGCAATGGTCTCTCGCCTGCATTATTGCATATTGTGCTGCATACACACCCTAGTACTCCCATATATTTGAATGTGCGTAGTGCATTTGACCTGCGACGGTGGGGACCCGCAGGGGATTCTGAAAAAAAATAAATGCAGCTACCTGTGGCAAAATGTTGAAACAGAATCAACTTTTGGAAAAAAGCATTCCAAAGTCCCGCTGTGGTGGCCAATCCCATAACCGGCGATCCAGAAATGTACAACGCAGCCTTGAGGGAACAAAAGACGTTAACAGTCGTGCATTCTCTTGGTGTAAATGGGTAATAAGTGACACTGCCACACTGTCGCACAACCCTGCGGCAATCGGCTCACCTCTCAGATTTGGGGCGAATGCGGTTTAAGCATTTGTCAACTCTATGTTTTGATTTTATTGGCAGCAACTTCATTGTTTTGGTTGTCTCTCATCAACCACATGACCAGATGCAACTTCATTCATTGAACAGGCTCTAATAAACCCATTGATCGTTAACTGCTCAGCACCAAACTGCACTGACAAAGAGCCAGATGTTTTCCTCTGGAGTTTGTGGAGATTAAAACACCATAAACACAACTTCAGACAAATGCTAGTGTTGCTCCATGTCTGCTGGATGAGTAAATATGCCATTTCTGTATTGGGTGATGGTAAGTCAACGGTGTGTTTGCAGCTTGTTGCGCTGCCCCCACATGACCAACCAAAACTCAAGGAACTTCTTACAACGACTAAATGACTAAGAACGACAGAGCTCCTGGTCCTCATCTCCCCCTTAGCTTTGCTTGGTTAATGCCAGTATGTTACTGCTGATCATTTACCTTCCTTTTTATAGAACACACAGAATGAAGTGTGCCATTACAGTTGTCTATTCCTGATTCATCCGGCCTGTTGATAAAAAGCTAACCATGAGAATGTACTGTTATTGTCACAACGTTATGAAACTGGTTCCTAGAAAATGCCTCATTAACCACCCCAGGTTATTTGGTTGCAAACTTAATGGGATTTTGAAATTGCAATGCAGTAAAAAGCAGAATGATTCACAACCAGAAATAAACAAATGTTGTTTCCCTCTCAGTTTCTCTCTGTGAAGTATTTACAATGCCATGTAAATACCATATACTTTGTTCTCATAGCAGCCATGTTTAACATTTGCCTCAAGTTATACATTGCATAAACTGAGCATTTTGGTAATCTTCTGGAATCCACCTGTCAAATGAATATTTGTTTTAGTGCTGGCTTGCCCATCAACTCTAGAGCAAAATATCCGGGTTTCTTTGGCTTGCTACATGTTTGACTCTTCATCACTCACTTGTTTACTTTGGCTCTCCGGTATTTCATACAGGGCATGGTAGAAAACAGAAAAATTGGCTTATGCAAGCGTGTGTGCTGCTGTCCGTCGTTTTCGAGGAGTGTGTGAGTGGGTGGACGGAGTCAGTGAGAGCCTCTGGGACTTAATCACACCGAGCAGCAAACCAAAACAATGAGCAGAGAGCAGCTTAACGCTGAAGAGAGCTGCAGAGAGCAGTGTTGAATCCCAATGCAGGGCATTATTTCATTCAATACTATCAAGTTGCTTAATGAGGATTTAACAGTAACAGCTAAGGTGAGAGAAGGTAGGAGACCGACAGGGAGTTAGTTTCTTAACATGACCACCGCTACGACCTTTATATAAGGAGTCGGTCTAATTAGAACAGGAAGTTGACAGATACACAAAAGGCAGTGAAAGCAACTTCAGATTGTGGAGAAGAAAGATGATGGCGTTTTCTGGATCTGAATTGAACTCATCGCTGAAAACCAGCTCTGGCTGTTAATTTGATGTGCAGTAGGTTTCACAAAAGAAATAACACGGCAGCCACAACCCAGAAAGTGTCTCAGACAGGATTCACCCTCTACTGGTTTGCTATAGCCTGGACCTAAAAAACTTAATCAGGATGAAAAATGTATGATGTAGAGAACAAACATCTATAATACAATACACAACTCTGGAAACATGAACATGCAATGCATTCCCCAAAGTCCTTTGAGGAGAAGCGTATGGAGTGTAACACAGGTGTGAAATCCATAAGGCTCCGGTCTGATAGTTTAAGTGATCAATGAACTATAATATACAGTTAGGTCCATAAATATTTGGACATTGACACATTTTTCATTATTTTGGCTCTGTACACCACAACAATGGAGTTGTAATGAAAAAATCAAGATGTGCTTTAAGTGCAGACTTTCAGCTTTAATTTGAGGGTATTTACATCCAAATCAGGTGAACGGTGTAGGAATTACAACAAATTCAAATGTGGCCACCCTCTTTTTAAGGGACCAAAAGTAATTGGACAATTGGCTGATCAGCTGTTTCAAGGTCAGGTGTGTGTAATTCCCTCGATATTTCATTTACAAGGAGTAGATAAAAGGGTCTTGGGTTCATTTCAGGTGTGGTATTTGTGTTTGGAATCTGTTGCGGTCAACACACCCATATGAGGGTCACCATATGCTCCAAGTGGTGCTGTGGACGGATCAACAGCAAGTACAGGAGAGAACAGAATACTGCAAAACGTGGTTCCTTGCTCTTCTTGTTACATTACATTTAATTTAGCTGACGCTTATATTTGAAGGCTGTAAAGTAAGCAACGGTGAGCAATTAGGGTTAAGTGACTTGCTCAAGGACACATCGACATGGACTACCGGAGGCTGGGATCAAACCACCGATCTACTAACCACTGAGCCACAGTCTTGTCTTTAAAAGACACATTTTTGTTCCCATACAACTAAACTGCATCGTCAAATATGTTTCAAGTGAAACATTTTCTCCCGGATTACAGTCACAGTGTTGGTAACGCATTGAAACTACATGGTTATGTTTTAAATGATGTTGCAACCTTCCGACCTGACCGCCTACCTACTTCCGCAGACTATAATAATTTGTGGTATTTCACAAACTAACGAAGATAGTAAGGTTTTCCCAAAACATATTAGTTTTTTTGTTTGAGATTTGTAATTTCTAGAAAAACCAGAACCTTGATCCTATATGGTTTTGGGGCGACTGTGGCTCAGTGGTTAGCAAGTCTGTCTTTCAATCAGAGGGTCGGCTGTGCAGTTTGTGTGGCTGCACGCCACCCACTCTGGGCTTTGGTGGATACCTCTGTATTCAGCAGCTACAAGCAAGCAACCTACAGCAATTGCTTCCTTTGTCCTTTAAGTCCTTTTGACTCTGAGTTCTGCTTGGTTTAACGCATTTCCATCCTCATTAAACATTTGCAAAGCTGATTTCCTGATGAATCTGAAACCCACATTATTCACATTCCAGTTCCAGCAGTCTTCTTGCTACCTTCCTGGAACGTGAGCCCAATCAATTGTCCACCAGTGCAATAGCATGAATGCATCTCCAGAACAGTGTATGACTTCACCCGTGTCCTGCCAGGTCCATGTGCCAGTGGACAAGACAATGAAAATGGGGATCCACGGCTTAAAACAGTACAGTACTGAAAAATGCTAAAAATGATTTCTAGTATTTGCATTGACAGCAGCAGGACATGCTGAAGGAGAACTGCTGTTGCCATAAGTCCCCGTATTATTCGCAAATAATATATGTTATTCTGAGCTGCTCCACAGCAGTAAAACGCCTCTGCTGGCTAACATGAATTTGAAAATCAGACATGCAGTGCTTTTGCAGCACAGGCCCGCTGCTCGAATAAGTAGACAGGCAGGAGACCGTCGTACACATGCAGCATCTCTACTGTGACTGCAACACTATTTCTGTGAAGACAGAAAACAAGCTCCGACCGACTGAATGTTTGTCTTCCAGAGGCTATTTCCCTGTCTTGATCCTATAGGGTTTGAATGGAACCAAAGGGTTCCTGTCTCACTGACACAGTGGCTTTTCAGATGAATAAGACAGCGGAGGAAGTGACTGCCGGGCAGCAACCTTGACAGCAGAAAGCACACATTTCCATAGATATGAGACAAAGCCTTTGATATTTCACAGACAATTTCTCTGCCCATTTGATTTTGATAAGGTTAGAGACAGTGTACCAGACGGAGCAGCAGACCCAGTAAATATGCTTCTTCCAGCCAAGGATTCAATTATAGGCAGCATATGACTGACCTCGTGGCTGGATATGTGAGGGATCATCCAGATGAGGTCTGAATAATAGACTGGGGAAAAAAGGGCAAATAATCATCAGAGGGACAGATGGAAACAACTGGTGTCCGTGGCGCTCCTTTGAGGTGCTGTGTGTGCTGCCTTGCTTTCCATCACCAGCTTAAGATCAAAGAGGAGCGACTGCCTCAGCGGCCTGCCTCAAGACGCTCCTGATTACAGTTTGTTAGCTTCAGTCCTTTGCCCCAAGTTGAAATAGGTAAGAAAAATAAGTGCTGCCCGATGTAATGACGCTGTGCCGAGACATAGATAGCGTAACGACATTGACAGGATCAGAGAGGATCCCTGTGGCTTTATATTTAGCCCTTTTACTGTCTTTTTCATCAAGTAACTACTTAACCTCGCTCTACTGAGGATGTGGCTGCAAAAACAAATTATTACAGCCCTCCACTGGTTATTATTTTATTTATCCGAAAGCAAATCCACCTGCTTAAAAACATCGCCCTAAAAAACATTCACCCAAGAGGTAAAACACACTGCATATTTCTTCCTCCTGACATTAAATGAGGTCCACTAAGGGCAGGCTACGGTCCATACAGTTCCCAGGTGTGTTCCAAGTCCCTTTTTTTGAGGAACGATAATCTAGAATGCAATACATTATATGAATTCATTCAATTGTAGCAATTGAACATGTGCTGAGCCCCACCCCCCTTGACGTACAGCCCCCCGTTACACAGAGCAGTTTGCAAAAATAAAGGTGGCTAATGTAGTAAAAATGTTAAAAGTCCACTCCATCTGCTTTCTTCTACGGGTTGTTTTTTCTCAAATGGAAACGCCCAGCTAGCAAAAATCAGCGTGGTGGTTAACACGGTGAGCTAGTCCATAGGGATGTGAATAATGTGAAGGCAAGCACTAGCTGAGTCAGCGTTGGCTGTGCTGAGTTTGGAGATAACTGAAAAAGTTGTTTTAAAGTGGGGTTCTGTCTACTTCCATGTTGTGCGAGGTAAAATAACAGTGTTTGCGGATGGAGTCTGGTGGCTTTAAAGCGAGCGATGTGCTGCTCCACTTCCCCTTCGGTAAGGGCTGCCTGACGGCAAGGTCAAGCTGATGTGAACAGGGGGCAGCAGCAGCAGCAGCAAAAAAAAAATCATCAGTGTACGCTATTATTATAATGTTCCCACTGCTTTTGAAATTTGAAATAGCATGGCTCCGTGCTGGAGGAGTCAGTGTCATCAGCTGGGCTTGGTGATAGGCCCTCACACTATAGACATGGATGGCCAAACATGTCTGAGGAGTGCAGTAAATACATAAATAAATGGAGCATGGACGAGCCTCCAAGTGTCAGAGATGTGCTCAGAAACATGCCGGTCCGTGAAAGGCTTGACGGATGCAACGACATCCCATGGTATTCCTCTGGAAAAAAAACAGTCAACTTTTTTTAATAGCGGACTTTTCATAAAAGATGTCCGAGAGGGCTTTTATAAATCAATACCTCTCCTTCAGGATATCATTAAGACCCTTAGAGAGTAGTGCAGTGTCTGGCTTAGTACATGGATGCAGCAGAGAAACAATTCTTCTTTCAGTTAATAAAAAAAGAAGTATTTTCCAATGCCCTGCGCATCTCTGTGTGCCCCATTTGTTAACCTTATTTTGATTTATTCCCTAAACATTGTAAACATGAGTTCATGTCTCAATCTCTAGTTTCAAGTCTTCTTCAATACAGCATGATGTTCATTTAGTGAATGATGGTCATTTAGAGTCAAACAGACCATAAAACGGTCTGTTTTTGGTTTGCTAAATTCTACTTTTTTTGCTTGACTTATTCAGCTCCACCCTCTTGGGTCACATTTACTGAAAACTAAGATAGCGACGACCAAAATATCAAACTCAAGGCTTCAAGTCCACAAAACAATTGGCGACATCACGGTTTCTATGTCCATTTCTTATATATTCCATGTTCTACAGAGGGTTTTAGTGTCTTTGCAGACTTTGATTAGGCTTCAAGAATTGGTTTTAGCTTTGTGTTGGGTCTCTCTCACCATGGTACCAGCAGCAGGTGTTTTCATGAGAAAGCTCTAATAAACCCATCGTACACCATCGTCAGATGTCCAAAGTCACTCAAGCCACTAGCTTGGAAACAAGGTGGAGCATTTAGCAGCTAAAGATACAAATATCGTCTCCCAAGAGTTGATGAAGACCAATGTTCATGGTGTTAAAAAGATTTATGTTCATTTGTGTGGAAACTGGGTCACAAACGGCCGTCGTTTATTTTGGGGAAATGTTCTTTTTCCTTGGAACGCCACTTCAAACGAATGCTAAAGTCGCTTAGTGTCTTCTGGTGCCTGATTAAGTAAATGTCTGCTAACATGGTCAGCATATGAATGTAAAAGGTTATATGTCAATGCTATGTTTACAGCTTGTTTCTGCTGCCCCCAGGTGGCCAAAAACATGTATCAATGCAAGCTGAAATATCAGCTCTGTGTATATGTCTTCTTTATGGTTGCTTACTGTTAAGTTCTAATAGATTAGTGAGCTTGAAATTACCTGTACATGTGTAATAAAGGATTGTTTAAGTGTACATTACAATGCATAAGAAGGATATGATAAATAATGAAGGGCATTATGAAGGATATGTAATTGTATGTATTAGGAAAGTCACTGTATGTCATATTGTTTAGGTGTGAATGGGTTTTTAGATAATGATTCTATAGGAGTTAGGAATGTGGGACTGTTTCTTGAAGAAGAAGTGGTTCCTTCATGTGTTGCTGGGGGAAGGTGGAGTGAGACACAGACATTTGGGACCGGAAGGACGCGCGCATGGATACTTGGAAGATGGACTATTCCTTTGTCTCTAAGAGCCTCCGCCTTCCCGAAAGCAAATGGACCTATGGACCATCGAGAAGAATAACTAACCAATGAGAGGGCCTTAAGCTCCGTGAATGAAAGTATTTAAACTAACAACGCGGGATGTAAAGGTCTCTCTCTTCTGGATGCGATGCGACAGCTAACTGTTTACAGTCTGTGAATTTGCAGAAAGGAGGAAGGCCTCGAATCGAGTAATGTATAACTGTTTTGTCATCATCTTTTATTAAATCTTTTAATTACATAAATTTGAATATCTGAGCATTTCTCCCACGGACTGGCCGGGATAACGAGCAGAATCTTTCATTACTTACTGTACAGATTTTAAACCACCAGAGCAACAAGAGCATCCCATCACAGTCTGTTCTCACCTCCTGAGTGAAAGTCCAACATTTACTTGTTTTCAGTTCCCTATTTTGTTCAAGAACTCCTGAGAAAAACATGTTGAACAGCCTTTGGCTTGTTATGAGTTCATATTTCTTCACCAGCCACTGCATGGCTATTTTTATTTTTTCTTTGTTTGCAGTGGTGTATAATCGGTGTGTGTGTGTGTGTGTGTGTGTGTGTGTGTGTGTGTGTGTGTGTGTAAACTTCAGAGCTGACAAGTCAGTGACAGCTGCTTGGGTCTCAGCCAGCACACTGACCAGTGAACCAAAACAATGGAGTTGAAAGTGGCTGAAAGCTGCACAGAGCTGAGGTGATTGATGCTATTGATGCTGTCCCAGTCGTGTGAGTCAACCTGTGCTGTTTGTGACATGGCGTTGTGTTGCATAAGGAGTTCTATTGTTCTCGTATATACAGTATGGAGACATTCATAATAGACCATATCTGTTTTCACTACACTTTAAAGACTAAGAACATTATATATAATTAAGCTTGCATATGGCAAATTGACAATGCCCCATCATGCCTATTACGACTATTAATCAGGATTTCCTAATTGCCGGGCCTAAGACTATTAACACGAATTAACGAGGACCATATCCAATGTTCTCCATCGGGGTCCTGTTCCCATTAAGGATTTGACTTACACAAGAGGGGAGGCAGAGACAACAAAAGAGGGATGTTCCTACAATTCCTGGATGTCTTTCCACAGCCATGGTTAAACCATTGGTGGACACATGTCTATTCTTGATGATAAGACCCTAATCCTGCCACAGATAAAGAAGAAAAACAAAAGCACAGCTGAGTGAATCTCTCCCTGCCTACTTATGCCGTCTTCCCTGTAGTGTTGTATTCAGTATCCGGATTTTAAACGATATGATATGCATGAAGCCGGTGTGATGGAGCTCCCCTGGAGCGGTGGGGGCTATCAGCTATACATCTCCTGAATGCAGCCTTTGATATCTCTGCCAGTGAATTGAAGCTCTCTGGGAGGAGATACGAGAGAGAAAGAGAGCGGTTGGAGCGAAGGGTAATCTAGGCCCAAGCGCAGAAACCCCATCCACACTGACAAGATGCTGATATCCTTTTCTGAGCATGACAGGCTTCATGTGGGAGCTCGTCGCTGTTTAAGTGTGGAAGTGTCCATCTCATTCCCGTGTGCTCACGTCTCAGCCTGCAAACATCCTGCTTGTGAGGAGCAACAGTCACTGGCAGTTACTGTAATCAAGCAACAATTTGGTGACTTCTCACGGCTAAAACTGCATGTTGGTCTCGTCATGAGGATGCAAATAACTTTATGTACCCAAGAACACAGGCTAGAGGTCATAAATACATGATTATTATTCACACAAATCATTTTACATATATGTTATATACACTCCTGCAACAAATCCTACATGCACACTGGAACCACACAGTTTCTTTTCTTTTTCTTCCCCTCCTTATTTATTGCACCGGTATTCACTTACTCCAATGTACCAAGCAAGCTTTTGCTCAGTGTGAGACTGCCCCCCACTGGTTGTAACAAGACATTACAGCAACGTCCCCTGCAGATCCAAATCCCAGTGAGCCATTTCGGTCTCTGTTGCTGCAGTGAGCCAGACGCTGCGATTCTATAGGCTCATCTGAGGGGAAACAGCTGCACACACACACACACACACACACATATATATATATATACATATATATATATATATATGTAATGAATACAGTCTTGCATCATTTAAAGTAATCAGTGCAAGATTGTGTGAGTGCAGGAGGGAGGTCTTCAATAATTAATTATCCTCACAATATCTTGCTGTAAATTAGATGGTAGAATAGAATAGGACGCTCAACATCTAGGACATCATAGATGAGCGGTCCTTAGAGTGCTCAGAGAAAAAAACATATGAAGAAGATGGTTTCAGGTCGGCCATCAACAGACGTTCTTGTTGAAAGCATTGGTATTACAATATCCTCTTTTTATAAAACCTTTTAGCAGGAATCGTAAAGTGTTCTCGTCCAGGGACAAGCCAGAGGAGCCTGTATAAAACCCTTGTTCGAACAACGGAACATGGCCGCCCAGAGCGGGGGCTGAGCGGGGGCCAAGCGAGCCAGCGGGGCGCGCTCACGTGCACGAACATGCACCAAAAGGCACGCATGGAGGAAAGCTCCGGTAACAACACACACAGGGAGAGTGACTTCGTTATCTGCCCAGGTAGACATTCCTCCACTCTGTCTTTAGTTGTTGCTGTATCTAGGGACTCACAGACGCACACACACACACACACAAACACTAACAGACGCACACACACTCACTCAAACACTCACAGACGCACACACACTCACAGACGCACACACACACACACTCAAACACTCACAGATGCACACACACTCACAGACGCGCGCACACACACTCTCTCTCTCTCACTCCCTTTGTTCAGACACATTGTTCTTACGAGCTAACGCTAACTTGTCAAGCTAATAACGAGTAAACAGCAGAAAGCTGCTGGAGGGACGTTACGTCTTCACTTCAAAACGGAACACAACCTGCCGACTAGCCGCAGCACCGGAGCCTCAACCGGAAGTGCCTCTACTAGCTGCCTGTTGAACGGCCTTCCTCCACGATGTGTTTCAGTCAACGTTACGGTCTCAGCTGGTCTCTCCTCGACCTCCACTCTGCTCCGCGCTCAACTCAACTTTTCTTTTCATACTCAAACATCTCCGTGACTTATTGAGTGGCGTAATAATCGCGCGACACAACGAATCGATAATGAAATTCGTTGCCAACGCTTTTAATAATCGGATTTTATCGATTTTATCGATTCGTTGTTGCAGCCCTAGCTGTATCATTGATCAATGAGCTCAATGCCGCTCTTCAACTTTTACAATGATTTGTTTTTCTTCTAATAATAATAATAAATGTTATTTGTAACCTACTTTTCATTCAAAAGAATCTCAGAGTTCCACAGATCCAATATTTAGGGGATTATATAGGTTGATTCTTACAAATTATGTATACTTTTACTTCCATTATAAACCTTGTATAACAAGCTTTAACCGGCTGAATTATGTCAACAAAGCCAAATTGACAAGACAGATGGCGACAGCACTTCTTTGTGGATTAATAAAACATGCCTTTGCATTAAACAGACCAGCGTGTTTGAGTTCACCATTGAACCTACTAATCACTTCATGTGACTTTATTTGTATTTGTATTATGTGGAAATTTGTGGATTGCAGTGAGGCGTTTTACCCAGCTGTCACTGTTAATGATTTAAAAACCGACTAAGACGTTGAGTGCAATTCAAACATCAGCTGGGCCGAACAGGCGGTCCATCTGTCCCGCCGCAGAGCTCCCATCGCACGAAGCTCTGCATCAATTAAGCAGCCTTGAGGGTATCCACTCCAAGGCACCGCTTTTAAGTGACAGTCCACGAATGACATCATAGATCCCTCAGGTGTGAAATGGGTGTGTGTGGATTTTTAAGTATCCAAAAAAACCTCAGTCTAATGGCTTTCACCTGGCACCCTTGTCTAAAGCAACAGCACACTTCCTGATCCGATGTGAGGCCCCGGGACAGGGATGTCGTATGTGTACAGATTGTAAAGCCCTCAGAGGCAAATTTGTGATTTTGGGCTATAGAAAATAAACTGAATTGAATTCCCCTCAATGATTTGTTTTAGGAGCTGTATTTAACATCTGGAACCTTGATACCGCAGCAAACTATTAGCTATGTAAAGCTATGGTGGAGTAATGTCCCCCTCTGCAGAGAAGGACGTCTCTCTCTCTCCCTGTGTGTTACCAGAGCTCCAGATTGTGCATGTAAGCGTAGCAGTGAGGCCTAGCACCGGTTGTTGTGAGCCGCCGGCCCGCCGTCGCCATGCCACGGAGGATGCATGCAAATGCACTGTGTGCTGTCTAATCTTGACAGGACACGCTGTAGAGTCGGAGAGCACATGAGGGAAATTTCATGTGAAAGAGTTTCAGGTGAAAGTCAGCTAATTGAGATGCTGCAGGGAAGAAAACTGTCCAAACCTCTGCCTCCGGGGTTCATTCACCAGGGAAAGCATACTAATGTGGAGATGAGTGCAACGCTTCTGCTGCTTTCCAGAGGCACCCCAGGGCAAGTGATACAAGGGATGCTCAAAAATAAAAAAACACCCGGAATGTTTTCATAGCGCTCCTTTGTCTATGACTCGTGGAAGGGTTGTTGGATGCCTGACAAACAGACATGTACAGCAAAAGACACCTGCTTCCTTCATCTAGCTTCAAGCCAGAGGAAGCTGAGGTGAGCTGCTTGAGCTCATTAAAAGTTGTTTTCTTGCTCGCTAAATTAAACTTTCATTTTTAAGTAAAAACTTTCAGCACTACTTCTGTCCAAAATAGGTTTCCTATATATATATATCGTAGTAGTAACATGGCGAACTACACCATACGCGGAGAAAACAAAGATCTCCGTCGAGCAGTTTGCTTGAGTGTGAAGAATAGTGACCCGTGCTTAACAGCCAGAGAAAAAAATCTAGTTTTATTTAAACAAATCAAATGCAATTCAAAGTCCTTTACGAATGATTGACAGCATGAAAACCAAGACGGAAATGGAGAGATGAAGAGACGAAGATACACGGGCATGTGGAAGACATGTTAAAACCAATGTCATCTCGATAACACCATCACATCTTTCTCTTGTGACATGCAGCAGAGAAGATGTGGAACGTACAGTGCATCTAAAGCATGTGCTGTCATGTCCCACTTTCTTTGGTTTTGCTCTATGGTTTGCGCATTCAAACGAGAGACAAAGAAAGAGAGAGAGAGCGAGAGATGTGAAAGAGGGGCACACTGCATACACAGTACACTTCATTCCATGCACACCCACTTAGACAGAAGGGGAAACAGCCCCCCGTGGATTAATTCCTTCAGCATGTTCGGTTCTTCAAAGCCAATTCGAACTCATGCATTTCTGCATCCTACGGAGGCTCTCTTTAGTAGGATTAGCATAATGAGGCGGCACATTAAACCGCTGCTTCTTGCGGCCCGTTTCCACACCTGCCCCTCAGATCTTGTCTTTCTCTCGCAGGCCGGACTACCGCCCTCCGTCATCTCACTCTGCGGGACATCCAACGGCGGCAGAAGATAACACGCAATAGGTGCTGGGTTCTTTTCAGCCAGCCTGTAAACCACACTGTAATCAGATGTAGAGACAGAAGAGCTGCACGGATTAAGGGTGTCTGAATGGAGGTGCAATGAAGGACAAAATGGTAGATGGTAAATGGAGAACACGGATAGTGTGTGGAGCGGTGCAGAGCGGCCGACGGAGGCTTAGCGTAATCAATATTGTTTATGAGAGGGTGTGCGTGTGTGTGTGTGTAAGGAAGATAAGGGAAGTCTTCAGAGCAACAGCACAACGTAGGTCACTGAATATCTGCAGTGCACCTGAAGGTGAAGAACATGGCAAAAGAAAGTTTGAAATCCATTCCTCTCCATAGATACATATTTGGTCATGAATCTCACTCAGAAGTAGGCTTAAAGGCACATTATGTGATTTAAAAGTAATATAGAAAGAAGAATACATCATTTACTGTCTACAGGTTTTTGTTTTTTTTATCAATTCGCATCAAAATATACAGTCGACCTCTCAAAAGAGAGGTTAGGCTGTGTGTTGTTTGTTATCAATTCTACATGTTCAAGTTGTGCCTTCCAAAATTTGCAAATTTGTTTCAGTTTATTTTGGTTCAGTTCCTAAATTTTGAAGTTAAAGAATCCTTTTAGCTATAACAGCATTTCCAGTGTACTCTACCATGAGCTGCACCAAAAATACATTTTTTAAATTGCCACCAGGAGAAGAGGCCAAGGCTGATCTTTTTCATAGTTTCTCTTCCAGCTTTTTTCATATGTTTTCTTTGGCACATTTCATAGGCATCTGCTCCAGCAGCCCCTCCCGTTTCCAAGTTGCTATGGAAGCCATCCACACATTTCCCCCGTCGGCTGAACACAACAGCCGCGTTCTGGAAAGCCTTTCATGGACTGACAATTGCCATTAACAAGCGGGGAGGAGGCACCCCCGTTCCAGTGGCTGACTTATTCAAATCACTCCCTCTCAGAACAACTGGATTCATAATAAAGTAGCCGTATCTTATTATGTGTGATTATAATAGACAGGTATCCAAAATCTGATTTTGTGCACGTGGGTTTCTGTGTGCAACATTCAAGGATATCTGTGTCTCTTCTGGTTTGTTGAGCTCAGCCAGCTGGAAAGGGAGTGTAGCAGGAGAAAATATGGAGCTGAATGAGGCATGTGTGCCTGACTATTTGTGAACCACGAGAGACAAATTAATTTGCAACAATGAAAAATACTAGGAAATATGCAATTTCTCACAATATACGATAGAAGGATAAAATAAAAACCTTTTAAAGTTGAACAGAAATTTAAATTCTTCTCCACTTTAATGTAAAAAACTAGTGCTATATAATGGCAGTGCAGCTAGTGTGCATATATTTCCATTTTTTGTAACAATGTTGCAGACATGTGACATTGATTGACTGACATTGTTGTTAATGGATGCTCTGTCAGTGTGCTTGGTGTGCTACTGACTGGAGCACATCATAGCCACGATGCCTTCAAAGACGTTTTTTCTCCATTTTTCAACACATTGTGTTAGTTATTTAATGCTTGCAGTCTCAGCCCAAAAAAGCAGGCTGTGAAAACTCATTGCAACATTATGTCCTCTAATCTCAGCACATACATTACCCTGGGATTGGCATCATGGCACAGAGTAATTTAACAATGTGGTCCCACAGATGCCTGAGGTTTTAAGCATTGAAATCCATCCATCCATTTTCATCCGTTTATCCGGAGTCGGGTCACAGTGGCAGCAGGTCCAGCAGGCTGACCCAGGCTTCTCTCTCACTAGGGGATCCCGAGGGGTTCCCAGGCCAGCTGAGATATATAATGCCTCCAGCGTGTCCTGGGTCTTCCCCGGGGCCTCCTACCAGCATTTGAATTATATATTTAACTATTTTTTGTACTATTTCTCCAACGGTTTCCCCAAGACAGAAGAGAGGCCTGAGCATACATGGGCTGAGAAAACAATGGGCGGAGGGAACATTGGGCTGAGAAAACTACTGACGAAACATAGGACTGAGGTAACATAGGGCAGAGCTAACACAGGGCAGAAGTAACATAGGACAGAGGTAACATAGGGCAGAGGTAACATAGGGCAGAGGTAACATAGGGCAGATGTAACATAGGGAAGAGGTAACATAGGGCAGAGGTAACATAGGACAGAGGTGACATAGGGCAGAGGTAACATAGGACAGAGGTAGCATAGGACAGAGGTAACATAGGACAGAGGTAACATAGGGCAGAGGTAACATAGGGCAGAGGTAACATAGGGAAGAGGTAACATAGGACAGCGGTAACATAGGGCAGAGGTAACATAGGACAGAGGTAACAGGGCAGAGGTAACATAGGGAAGAGGTAACATAGGGCAGAGGTAACATAGGACAGAGGTAACATAGGGAAGAGGTAACATAGGACAGAGGTAACATAGGGAAGAGGTAACATAGGACAGAGGTAACATAGGACAGAGGTAACATAGGACAGAGGTAACATAGGGCAGAGGTAACATAGGGAAGAGGTAACAGGACAGAGGTAACAGGGCAGAGGTAACATAGGACAGAGGTAACAGGGCAGAGGTAACATAGGGAAGAGGTAACATAGGACAGAGGTAACAGGGCAGAGGTAACATAGGGAAGAGGTAACATAGGACAGAGGTAACAGGGCAGAGGTAACATAGGGAAGAGGTAACATAGTAAGTAAGTAAGTAAGTAAGTAACATTTATTTATAAAGCGCTTTTCACAGATAAAATCACAAAGTGCTGTACAACAGAATAGGTAGGACAAACAGTATAAAATACATACATATATCAAAGGAAAGGGACGCTAGTGAGAACCCATCAACCAAAAGCTTTCCTAAATAAGCAAGTTTTCAGGTCCTTTTTAAAAGAGACAACAGAGCCAGCCAGACGCATGGACAGGGGCAGGGCGTTCCACAGTCTGGGAGCAACAGACTGAAAAGACCGATCCCCTCGGGTCTTATAACGAGTCTTAGGGACTGCAAGCAAATTTTGGTCAGAGGACCGAAGAGTCCGGCTAGGGAGATACGGCTTCAAAAGGTCTCGTATATACTGTGGGGCCTGACCGTTTAAGGCCCTGAAAGTTAGCACTAAAACCTTAAAGTCAATCCTGAATTTTACAGGGAGCCAATGGAGAGCCGACAAGACTGGAGTGATATGAGACCTTCGAGGGGCACCTGTTAAAAGTCTAGCAGCAGAATTTTGAACAATTTGCAGTTTGTTCAAAGCAGACGTATTGAGACAGGTAAACAGAGAGTTACAGTAGTCAAGCCTTGTTGATATGAAAGCGTGAATTATCATTTCCAGGTCATTCTTTGACAACAATTTGCGAATTTTAGAGATGTTCCTAAGATGATAAAAGCAATTACGGACGAGCTGTTTTGAGTGTGTCTCCAAAGACATGGCCTGGTCAAACATTACCCCCAGGTTTCTGAGGCTGGGTTTGACAGAGAGGCCCAGGGAGCCAAGGTGCTGTTTGATCAACGTGATCTTATGGTCTGGAGCAAAGATCAGTGTTTCAGTCTTGTTTGAATTTATCTGCAGATAGTTATTGGCAAGCCAGTCTTTGATGGAGGACACACACTCTAGGAACAGAGACAAACGATGAAACTCAGCATCATTAAAGGAACAATACAACTGGACATCGTCTGCATAGAAATTATATGATACATCTTTGAAACAACCAATAATTTGACCAAGTGGCAAAATGTACAGTAAAAACAAAATAGGGCCCAAAACGGACCCTTGTGCCACTCCGCAGGACAAATTGGTTACATCGGACTGTACATTGTTTACAGCAACGTTAAAGGTTCTGTCATGTATATAGGACGAGAACCACTGAAGGACAGATCCTGATAGTCCCATCTCATTATGAAGCCGATTGATCAGTATACTGTGATCCACAGTGTCAAAAGCAGAAGTCAAATCTAGTAGTACAAGTACAGTGTAGCGGCCAGAGTCTGCTGCCATCATCACATCACTAGAGACTTTGATAAGGGCTGTTTCAGTGGAGTGTAATTTTCGGAAACCAGACTGAAAAGTATCAAACAAGTCATAGGGCAGAGGTAACATAGGGCAGAGGTAACATAGGGAAGAGGTAACATAGGACAGAGGTAGCATAGGGCAGATGTAACATAGGGAAGAGGTAACATAGGGCAGAGGTAACATAGGACAGAGGTAACATAGGGCAGAGGTAACAGGGAAGAGGTAACATAGGACAGAGGTAACAGGGCAGAGGTAACATAGGACAGAGGTAACATAGGGCAGAGGTAACATAGGACAGAGGTAACAGGGCAGAGGTGACATAGGGCAGAGGTAACATAGGGAAGAGGTAACATAGGGAAGAGGTAACATAGGGAAGAGGTAACATAGGACAGAGGTAACATAGGGCAGAGGTAACATAGGGCAGAGGTAACAGGGAAGAGGTAACATAGGACAGAGGTAACAGGGCAGAGGTAACATAGGGAAGAGGTAACATAGGACAGAGGTAACAGGGCAGAGGTAACATAGGACAGAGGTAACATAGGGCAGAGGTAACATAGGGCAGAGGTAACATAGGGAAGAGGTAACATAGGACAGAGGTAACAGGGCAGAGGTAACATAGGACAGAGGTAACAGGGCAGAGGTAACATAGGGCAGAGGTAACATAGGACAGAGGTAACAGGGCAGAGGTAACATAGGGCAGAGGTAACATAGGACAGAGGTAACATAGGACAGAGGTAACATATTCTTGGTCTGCTTAGTAACAATGTGTTACTATTGGTAGGTACAATGGAAAGAATGGTCTCAAAGCATCGGTTCTTCTGATTTAAAGCTAAAATTACAGTTGAAAAGTAGTTTTCATTTGCTTCCAATCCATCAGTTTAGACACCATCTGGTGCTACTAATGAGTACATGATGAACCTGCTGTTTTTATTCTCTTGAATGCTTTTAAGTCGACAGAGCTCATGTCACAGTATTTACAATTTGCAACAAGTCTGCAACACCAGAATATTCCACAACTGACAATTAAAGTATTACTGCTGTTTACACAAAACTGACTATAGTGTGTAACTGTCATCACAATATAGATTTGGGAAATACAAATACATCTACATAATGGAATACAGTGGAACACCAAAGTATTTATTTTTCTCTTTTAATTATATTTAGTCCAACTTTAGCTTTCTCAATATCCCCTCAATATTTCAGACTACAAACCTAAGTTTATTTCAAAACATATATTTACTGTTCCAAATTCATTGCATATCATTTCTAGGAGACAGGGTTGAACATAATGTGACATGGTGTGATATAACAATTACAGATGGTTGTGTCTGAGCAAAGGGTGTTGAAAGTAAAGCTGGTGGTGTCTCTATTTCTTTGACATTTCCCAAAATGTTTGAACTTAATATGTTTTGTTCATGTGGGATGAAGAAAGCAAAGCAAGTGTTGTTATTGTTTTTCAATGTTAAACACATGTTTTTCGCCGGGCTTTCCAGTGTGCTATGAAGTGACACCAAGGAACCTGCCAAAGCGTCAAAAAGTTAGAATGAGATGGCGTTGGTATTTCCTAACCTGAATATGACTCCTTGATCAAGATTTAATGGAGGTGCAAGGCGGGTTTGTCAGCTCATTACACAGTCCGCAGTCCTTCCCTAACAAATCATTCTGCTGCTGCCACCACTCTTCCTGACCCAGATTCACACCCATCCATCCATCCATCCATTATCTGAACCGCTTATCCTCTTTAGGGTCGCGGGGCGCTGGAGCTGATCCCAGCTGTCATTGGGCGAAGGCAGGGTTCACCCTGGATAAGTCGCCAGTCTATCCAGGGCCCACCCATTAATAGGTGATACTTCTGGCAGCTAAGAACTGTACAACTAATAATACAGTCTGTCCTTTCAGAGCAAGGGAAGTGCTTCGCCATAAGGATTGAGATATATGGCTCTGGAGCTCAGCTCCCCAGATTCTGATCCCATCCCCCAGGTGAAATTTGGAGTCAGCCCACTCTCTGCCTCCGAGAGCCTCTGGAGCTCCGTTCCCTGCTCACACGAGCTAACGCTCGAAGTCTGGATGAAATTGACTGCTTGCAAAAAAAGCTTTGTTCTATTTTGATGCTTTCCATTTCTGCATTAAAAAAGTTCCCTTTTAATGTGTCTCGTTTTTGTTCTCCTTTTCATCACCCTTTGCTCTAAAAGCTCAGTACTTTTTTGTCCTTTTTTAAAATATGATATTTGACCTTCTGCTTCATGAGCTCATTAGTACAAGGGAAAAAACAAAAAACGATAAATTCACGCTTAGCTTTCACACGTCACCAAACCTTCCAACTTTATTTATTTGTATTATGTACAGTAAATGCCATTGATACACTGTTATCCAGTACACAGAAGGTATACATACAGTACTCAGCATTGCCTTAAACATCTGCGCTGCAAGTATGTTATTCAGGATTAGTCTCACTCACATAAACTCAATCAGGAATTATACAGCATTTCTTTAGAAATGCAAATGTATGTTGTATTGAGCCCACGACTTGTATAAATACCTGACATTATCATAATTGCATTTTGAATCTGCAGAGCACAACCTTTAATGACAGCTGAGAATAATTAATTTGTTGGGGAAACTGTTGGAGTGACCCAGTTTTGAAAGTTGGCTGGTTTCTCAAGGATGTTGTTAGTGCAAACAATGCACCCCTCCTGAAGAATCCTGAAGAATGTTTTCCGAGGGACTTTCAATTAATGCATGTGCTTCCCAAAGGGCATCAAATTTTACCAATTTGAAGAGGAAGTGAGAAAGGTCAATTACTTGCTCATAAATAAAGACCCAAGAGATCTCATCCTTTTCACTCCGACAGAGTCTGTATTGGCAAGAACGTACTGTTGTCCCTCATGCTGGTTTCCCTCACCATGGAAAGCCCTTTGTGCTTATGGGTTGAAAGAATGCTTTATGGTGTTTAAAAAAACACCATTATTGTACTGGTTATTGTAATGTTTTTACTTAATCTCAAGAGAAGGATGTTGGCCTTGACCATTTTCAAATAAAAGACATTTTGTTGGAGTTCCTTTGTGGAGAAGGTCCTCCAATAACGATAGGATGAACAGGGTAATCAGAGTCTCAGGTTTGACGAGAGGCCCTTGAGAGTGGCCTCTTCTCCAGCAAATTAAAATGATTAAAAGGTTATTGCTTGAAAATGTTAATTTTGTTTGAAAACTATGGATATGAATACATGCACCATTAAAAAAGGTTTAACAGTGTGATGTAAGAATATATCACATCATGCATTTTGAGTCATGCAGATCGTCAGGTAGCTGGTCAACGTATCTTTATACAATAGTTTGTAAAGTATCTTACAAAAACTTAATTCATCATCTTTTGTGCGCTCTCTTATGAATCTCCAGCAACATGAGGCAATGTTCGCGCATCACATGTACATAATCAAAATAAACTTCCAACTTTTTTAGTTTAAGACAACAAAACTACTTCATGGTTTGGGTTTTAAAAAAACTATGGAAGTGGGGTTACTTAAATATGGAAGTTATGTAACAAATAAAAGTAAGTTGACGTCTGGTTTCATATCGTTATACATCCTGGGTCACCATTGCGTGGATTACATACGAGTGTGTGTCTTGGTATAGCTACAAAAGGTGAATGGGAACAGCTTGAGATAATAAACATTATACCTCTTACTACTGACACTACTTTCTGATCTGAAAGTAAAATGGAAACTGAAACAGTAAATAAGCCTCTTTCATGCAACTTGTCATTTTGGAATATCAGCGGATAGATTATTTGAGGTTTTTCATTCTGTGTCTTGGATTGTCCAAAAATGTGGTTTTACATTATGAGAAACAGGTAGTGAGATCTTGTGGCAGTTTGCTGGTGTATTTTGTGGTAACTAAGCTACCAGGACATTCTTTTGGCATAGTTTCTGAACCATACTGGGAAGGATGAACATCATTCTTCCAAAAGATATTCCCTTGACTGGCGTATTAATGGTGGTGGAGACTACTGTCTGACACGTTGCTCCCCGGGCGCTTTTCAGCAGCCCACTGCTGCTGCTAAGGATGGGTTGAATGCAGAAGACGTGTTTCATGTATGTATGTAAAAAGTATGTAATATGACAATAAAAGTTTAAAGTTCAAAAAGGCCTTGTAAATTGTTCTGTGGAGCATCACCATATCCTAAACTGGTCACTCCAAACATTTTTCAGGGTGCTTTCCATGCCTAATATTTAGTCTGTTTGAATCTAACTCTAGATTGCTTTTTCTTTTTGGGAATGTGGAACACAGCAATCGTACTCTGGTGTGGACCGAAACAACCAGTCCGAGATGACGTCCTGCAAGCAGTTAGGAGAACATTATCTGACCCAGCATGAGTGGGTGGGGACTTCTGCAGTCGTTAGTCACTCAGAAGGACAGCGATTTGTTAGTCAGTCAACATAACACTCTTTTCCACAATCAAACTTTTGTTAGTTTTGTTGCCTAAACATAACTTGTTGAGGAAAGTGTATTTTAAAAAGACATTATGCATGTATCCAGTCAACGTTATCATCATACAACGGTTCTTATTTTTCTTTTTAAATGCGTTTTCCTATGAAAGCCTGCAAAACTGAATTTCTACTCGTTTCACGCATACAGTCTTTTCAAAATAATTGGGGAAAGATTAGGAAAAACAAACTACTTAACTTAGGTTTAGGAAAATATTGCCGTGGAGTTAAAATAATTACGAAGTGCCGTTTGTGAAGTACGCAAGTTACGTGGCAAATAAATCGACATGGACTTCTCGTTTCACAAGTGAATGATTACACGGATAAGACACAACATCATGTTGTGGGATATATCTATCTATAGTTTGAGGCTTCGGGCCACTGACCAAGCGTCAGTGTGATGAGGTTGTGAGTGAGAATGTATTGCCCGTTCCTGTGCTTGGCAACGGACACCATGTGACTGAGCAACTGAGCATTATCTTTAAACTCATAAAATCATTCCATGACCCCTTGTGCCCTACCCATATGGAAACATACAGTATATTTGTAATGTTTCTCCAAATTTGCATTGGGTTGTTTTTGCTGCTGAAAAGGAAACTTGGAAATATAATTGATACCATATATTCCAAGCTGGCACAGAAAGTTGTGAGAGAAGTCCATTTCAACTCAATATCACAAGACCAGATCGCTCATTGCATCCTGTGATGCATATATGTCACGGCCTGCCAGCAATCCTGATTGACATGCAAGTGTTGTCAGTGTGGACGACACTCTTCTACCACATTTTAACAGCAGCTCACACCTGCAGAAGACCTGGGACGGCATGTCCCAGGTCAGTGGATATGCCATGAGGCAGAAATATAGATAATAACAAAAGCAGGGTTAGAGTCTTGATAAATATATTAAAAGTAAGGCGTTATAGAGAGCCTGTCTATGTTGGGAAAATAATCTGCAGTTAGTTAGCTGGAAGAAACTCTTTACATCTATACATTTCTATTTACCTTTTCACCTCCTCTTGTCCCCCAGAGTTTCCACTCCATTTTAACATAATCTCCTCCATTACCATTTATCTGGGAATCTTCCTCAACTGCGTCTCCGTAGCCTGAAGAGAAGCACACCCTGTGATTGACAGGAAGAGGTGCTGTCCTTTGTTGAATGCTTGCATGGATTTTCAGAGAGGGCAACTGCAAAGCGCTCAATTATTTTTGCACGCCTCACTGACTGCTTTGAAAGAGCAGAACAAAATACTGATGGATATAAGGGATTGGCAGCTTTAAGCTTTTCTTTATTTAATTAAATTACCTTTGAGAAAAAAAGAATATTGAGAAAGCGAAAGGATCCAACAGATTAACGGCAACCAGTGTAAATAAAAGCTGTGGGTTTATAGGCCAATCCAGTGGCCGATTATGTGTTGCAGCCGCGTGGAACTGCACACATTTACACTGCTACTGCAGATAGAGATCTGTGTGTTAAACACAGTCGCCACAGCGACACAGGAAGGTGATCTGTGTGAATGTGGAAGTCTTGAATTAGTTATGATCTGGTTTTGGGAAAACCTAACAATAATGTACTGCTTCTGTCTGACGGTGGATGTCAAAGTGCTGTGTGGAGTAACTCAGACATTGAATTTTGTAAAGGAGAATTGTTCAGTCAGAAAATGTGGTGCGAGGCGAGCAATAGATATTGGGATGGATCAACAGCGTATAGGCAAATAACTCGGCTTTCACTGATCTTTGATGTCTTTTCTTGGAAAGTCGCTTAGAATGCAGTCAAAACATGAGGATTTAATCATAATGGAGATTTCATGAAGCAAGTGCTTGTGGCTTTTACTTTTTTAAACCCACCCAAGATTTGCCAACTGTTTTCCAAAGAAAATAGCTAGCAGCACTAGCTCCAAAAGTCAACTAATCTAGAAAGAAAGACCTCCCTCTAAAGCCACTCCCCCAAAAGTATCATAATGAACATAAATAACAAACATGGATATCGTTAGTACTCACAACTATCGAGCTATCAGCTTGTGCAAGACTGGTCACTCACAATGAGTTCATGGGCAGACTGCAATCAGGTAGACCGTCCAATCATTACAATCAGTCCCGGATGAAATGATTGGCCAGACTCATTAGAGAGCATGTTATTCATTGATTGTTGTTGCTGTCTAAAGAGAATTTCAACTTATAGCCATATTCTGTATAAAAAGTGGACGTAGTTGTTGTGATGTCACCCATTGGTTTGTGGACTGGTGTTTATAAAGCTTTGAATTCTACAATTCCGCCGTCGCCATCTTGGATTACTGCTGTCGCCATGTTTTGTTTTTGCAAACAATGAACAGAAGTTACCATATTTGGAATACAGAGGAGTGATGTAGACGCCAATCACCGTATGCCCATCCAAAAGCATACTCCTCTTTATAGTCTATCTGACCCTAAATAATCATAATTCACTAAATGAACATCATGCTGTATTGAAGAAGACTTGAAACTAGAGATTGAGACATAAACTCATGTTTACAATGTTTACTGAGGGAATAGATTCATTTTCGTTAGACTTCTATACAATCTGACTTCTTTTTGCAACCGGAGATTACTGCCTGCTTCTAACAAAGACATTTCTGAAGAAGATCTCTAGCTTTAACTGCTGGGTTTGTAAACAGACATCAGTATGCATGTATAGCCTGTGGACAACATGCAATGATGAGAAGACTCCACACCTGCACTGATACAATATATCAGCAATGCATGTCTGCCTTTCACCTGCCTTCTTAGCTTTGCGCTCCATACGCCTCAGATCCAAGCAGGGGGAGGTGCTGGGAATCAGCGATTACAATCATCTCTTTTCAGATCAAGATTGGCTCTCCAGCTGTTTCACCCTCGTTACTCTTTCATAGGGCGCCGACACCAAAAGACCCGAGCAATATTAAAACGAACGCTGTTATAATTTGCTTTGGCACTTCCCTCAAAAGCGCTTCATGAAAGTCAGAGTAGAAATCTTGAAAAGGTTTTTTTTATGATTACTCCCCCGTTTCTTTGGAGACGGCAAAGGCAAAACAATGATGGAAATGTGAGTTATTCACTGTGTTCAGATTTATCTGATGACAAGAACTGCACTCGTAGCCTGTCTTTGTTGGTTGTGTTGTCAAATTACAATGGCTCCATGAAATCTAAGAAGCTTATATACAACAAACCAATGGTACAGCTGGCAGGGGTTAAGTCAGAGTCAAATCACTTTGAAGGGTTTTTCTCATGACTTCATCATGTGGAGGACAGCCAACGTCATGAAAAAAAGCTGACAGCTGGATTCGTCCTGCTGTCTGTAAGCAGTAGTCTTACTGTGGTAATTAAAATACCACTGTGGACTTTCTGGCATCTGTCTAAAACCATACATGTATTTAAAATGAAGAAGCACTGCCACTCGTCAAACACTATTGAGTGCTCCCAAAAGTATAGACCTTTACTGTCTCTAAAGGTGAAAAGCACTTTTGTTTCATACCATCTTCCTACTCAGTTATATTCCAAAAGCCATAAAGTTCCCAGTCAGCTTCTGATTAATTTCCACGCCCGTAATCTAAACGCTCAACATGTTCCAGGTGTTATTTATTAAGATTACTAATTTCCAGAATACCTTCAAGAATGATCTCTTGCTTGGTTCGATGCATCTGTGGGTTTTTGCATGCTGGTCAAGCAACATTAATAAAGCTGCAAGATTTTTCACAGTCGATTGAGTGTCTGAGCGACCCTTCGAGAACTTGATACGTTGTCAGAGATTTATTTCCATATAGTCTCATTCCTCTGAAAGACTCTGCAGGGAGTTGGGCAACTAGAGGCCCGCCTGTTCTCCCATCTGTCCCATAGTGGGAGCTCCCTGTGGTGCCTGGGTCCCTCTCTGGTGAGCACTTATGTGCCAAGGGAATTTCCCTTAAGGCTGTCCCTCTCTGTGGGCTCTGACGTTCCTAATGTTCCATTTGTAAAGCAAAACACAAGATGTTCTTTTAAGTCCAGGATCCGTTCTACTGTCCCATGCCGGAGTGCCATTTGCATGTTTTGGCATTACCTTGCAAAGCAACTTTGAATCTTGCAAAATCATGGTTATAACGCGAGAATTGCAGGATCACCCATCGCATGACTCAAGTCTCGATTGATTGATGCGTTTCTTTCAGGCTAGCCAATGTGCGGACAGTCGGCATCCCGTGAAGCGGCTTGGATTTAGAAGCTGCAACAGCATCAGTTCTATCAGAACTAGAGAGTTTTTTTTTTTAAAGAATAGCAAAGAACGTCACTGAAGGTTTTTCTTGATATAAAAATAGCTTTCGCTCTTCTGCCGACAGATGCTTCTTCTAATAACCTGCCAATGATTTCTTTTTTTAAAGTGCCTTCTCTTTTCCAGACAGTTTCCAATGACAATTGCTGTGTCTCTGTAACAAAGCATCTGGCGGGTCTGGTTAGTCTTTGCATGCAATCTCTGAATAAACACCTACATTGAGAAGCTTAGACCATCTGTTAGTCTGCTGTTATCTTACCATGAGCACAGGCAAAACCCAGTATCAAGGGTTGGCAACCTGCTACTCCTGAAGTTGCTTAAGGATTCCAGGTTTGGGTAGAACAGGTCTGGGTTTTGGTGGATCTGTCTTAATTGACCAAACCACGTCATGCAAGCTGTTTTGCACTGCTTTGGATGGAAGACGACTCAAGCCACTTGTACTCCCTGATATTTGGGTTGCAATACATGACCTTTGCTTTTCTTTTGCCCTTAAGTGGATGTTAAGACCTGAATCCGCCCTGTTAAAAAAGTACATAATGCTGCATTTGTGGCTGCTTGTTGCTTCAGGTAGGGTTGAGACATGGAATACAATCCAGGAAGTCCAGTTTGAGCTCCGGAACCTGAACTCATCACTTTAGTTTAACAAATAGCAGGTTTGCTAGCACGCAAACAAACATCCATAACCTGATGCAAACACATGGATAAATCTCACATGGATCTCCACTGGCCCCTTTTACATTACATTTCATTTAGCTGACGCTTTTATCCAAAGCGACTGACATGATATACAGTAGACCGTAGACACAGCAACGGTGAGCAATGAGGGTTAAGTGTCTTGCTCAAGGACACAACGACATGGACTGGCTGAGCCGGGGTTTGAACCACCGACCTTCTGATTGAAAGACTGACTTGCTAACCACTGAGCCACCGTCGCCCCCTTCCTCTCTCACACAGAGCATTCAATGATTGAACTGATCAGAGGTCTGAAAAATGCTGCAAGACCGTGGTGCACCTTCTGTATGATCCTATGTGTCAAGTCCCTGGAGCCTGTCTTGCTGTCGCTTTAATCAGAGGGAGAACATCGGCTGAATCCAGTGTAACTTCAGCTAGTTTAAACAATCCGATTTTCTTAAATGCTTATTGGCAATGTGTAACTGTCTTTAGGTGTTTTAGCGTGGATGATCCTTCCCTGTCTAAACTGGACAGTGCAGAGCAATTTGACAGGCAAAGAGCAGGTGACAAAACATCACAAAAGCTCCAAGCCAACCCTGCTGTGAGCACCAGGCAATCAGTAAAAACAGTGTGACCATCACTGTGGTTAGCAGTGCACAGAGACAAATGGATAAAATTATCTTTCTTAGCAGTCTGGAGTACCTGGATTGTCCACTGGAAAGACACCACTCTAAACCAATGGCCCGCTGAATTTCTTGGTCTCTTCTTACACCCGTCTGTTCTTGGCTCATGACTGAGTAACTAAATCCTTTCAGTTTCAGCTTCTCTGTAGAGGTAAACAATATCACGACTGGTAAACAAAACTAACTGGTTTGGTTTGATATGCAATTAAAAAGTCACTTCACTTTGAGCACTGTAAACAATATACTTTTTAAATTTCGTAAATAAAATTATATTAATTATTAAATTATATTTTTCCTAATTAGTAACAATGACACTGTACTTTCCCAAACCTATATATATATATATATATATATATATATACTATATATATTGTAAGAAAAGTATGTTATATGGTGCTCCTAGTGAGAGCTAGTGAGTTTATGTTGGAGGGTCAAGACAAATAAATAACTCTGTATGGATTATCAAATCCTTATTTATCCTTTATTATCAAATTAATTACACTGTATGTATTACACACATGTATTAATTAGAATTATGGAATGTATTAAGTGATTGTGGAATGAATCCTGAAAACATCAGGAGCCCACAAAACATTTACGCAGCCTGAAGATTGGAGCAGATAGATAAGGAGGACGTGCTCAGGAATGTCCCTGAGTGGGGGTTGATTGAAGTCCTGAGTACTGTGTTTATGCGAGAGGGGGTTTGAGTTGACCAACACCTAAAAGGACGAGGTCTTGCAGCAGCAGCAGACATATATATATATATATATATATATATATATATATATATATATATATATACATATATTGTACAGCAATAGATCCAAACGTTTTGGTTTGGACTACGGAGCTATGTGTTGTTTGTTTTATTTAAAAAACACAACTGGACCCGTTCTGCTCAACCTGATTGGTTGATGACTTTATTTGCATTGCAAAAGCACAGGAAAATTGCCCCCCTTCTAAAAAAGCATGTTGCTTTTTAGGCATGACAAACACAGGTATTACAATAAATGCATTGATGTGTGAATTAATTGCAAGAAAAAATATCACCAATGTGTAACCCAGTTTTAAGAAGATAGATCTAGCACGGTAATCCTGCAACCAAATGAGTGCTTCAGACAGATGGCAGTGAGGAAGTGAGAAACTCATAAACTATGTTTATAGTATTAAGATTGTTCAGAATGTGTCGTTAGAAAAACTGTTCTGTCTAAAAAGAAAATTTGTACCATTCACAATCTCAGTTTAATGGATAAACTGGAGGAGGCATGAAAATGAACAACTGGGTAGCCCCCAGCAAGCAAAAACATTGATTCCTCTCTCAAAGCCCACGGGTGCAATGTCACAATTGTCCTCATTTTCTGCAGCTGGTTTTAATGGCTACACAATGCTGGATGTAATGAGACATAAGCATAAAGCCAAGATGATTGAAAAAGATTCTGTTCCTTAGAGAGAACGTGTCATTGGACACACACGGTTCTAGAAATAGCAATATCAGTCCCTTGGTCCATTAGTCTGGCAATCCAACACATCCAGGAACTTCTCAGTCCTTCGTAGACGTATTGCCATCACATGTAGAACATTCAGAGGAGACTCAAGATGTTGATACACTGCCTTTCCTTTCTATTGCCACAAACACGCCGACTTCGCCTCTTGTTCAGCATCATGTGAGGAACCAATTTCCAGGAAACCTCAGCTGTACTTTGCCTTGAACGTTATGTAACTTGTTGACATCTTGCACGAGCTAAACATGCTAATGAGATAAATGTTGCATGGTAAATGACAACATGATAATTCCCAGTAGTTGGTAATACCCATGATAATTTTCTTTACTAGTCCTACTATTGCACTGTTATCCTCACATCAGCAATTTGCAGTGCAGGCACTCCTTAAAGTAGCAAGTAAATATATTTCCCCAGTTTGAATCCTGTGTCCTGTGTTAATTGTTCATTTATTTGTGATCATATATCAACTATTTGACACAAAATCTCTATCAGACTATATTTTACATCAAATATCTGTCATTTACTTCTGTAAAACAGTTAAACATATTTGATGACTCATTCTGCACTCAAAAAACTAATCCAATCAAATGAGACTTTGAGCAAGACACAACGCACTTCACTGTTTAAAAGCTAAAAGAGCAAAATGGAGAAAGACTGGAAAAAACTTACGTTTGGATATCAGTGAGAAAAAACGATTGGCTGGCTGTGGTTTAATTCATTTAAGGGAAACTTTACAGATGGGTGTCACTGCGGCATGGGTAGAACATGCAAAGTTTGGCAAAGTTGTACTCGTCCTCCTGATCCAAAAACAGGGGATGGAGGTGTTTGTGTGGAGTCAGCAGTCCTATGCCGTATCGCGACAAACTGTAAGACTGCCCACTTTTGAGTGGTCTAGTCAAATGCAAAGGATTTGATTGAAATCCCTCCTGTAACTGTACACCGACTGAGCTCCGTTTCACTGAGATTGAGACACAGCTAACAAATTTCATCCAGTCATACTTTCATGCTACCAGGTATTCTTTATGCTCGTAGTTCAAGAAAGTAAAATATCAGTTGAGTTGAGATGCTGAGTTGGATTAAAAAACTGTGAATGGTCGGTCAAAGAGTCAAAACTCGACAGAGAAGCAGCAGTTCGTTACAATGCACCATGTATCTGGAAGCAAACTCGAGGTCGGCTCCACCTTCAGTTCTTTCAAATCAAGGTTTTATGGTTGCCACTTATTTATATGAAATCACATTTGAGAGTCTTCTGTCAAATCTACAGCTGCACTGGGATTTTTCATTCTTCTGTTTGTTCTGTTTTAAACCATTTAGCTCATTTTTTATTTTTCTCTCTATTGCCTTGGGTTTATGTTATATCTTCTTTTAATGCTGTTTTGCGTCTTATGTAAAGCGCTTTGAGTTGCTTCGTTGTTGGAAGGTGCCATACAAATAAACTTGTCTTGCACTAACTCTCGTTTCGGTTTATTTTTCTTCTATTATGTTACATAGTAAGTACGACATGGTACAGAAAGGTGTCTTTATCACCCACTTTATTTCAGATTGTAGTTATAGTTTATTGTTTTATGTATGTATAAACAAAGGGTTTAGTAGTAACTTAGGTTATTCAATCAGGATTACGTGATCAGATAACAAAGAAGACATTAATAATAATAATAATACATTTAATTTATATAGCGCTTTTCAAAATACTCAAAGACACTTTACACAACATTTTAAAATCATCCTATAAGCTAAACAATAAAACGAATAAAATACATACAAACAATAAGAACATAGAGCACACAGTCACACATTAAAAGCAGTTCTGAAGAGATGGGTTTTGATTTGTGATTTGAATATGGAAAGGTCTGGGGAGAGAGTTCCAGAGGGAGGGGGCAGCTATGGAGAAGGCTATGTCACCCTATGTCCGGTGCTTGGTCCTATGGGGGATGGATAGGAGGTTGGCATCAGGAGCGGAGTTGACGGGATGGAGTGTGGTGCTGGAGCAGGTCAGTGAGGTAGGAGGGGCCTGATGGAGTGTGGTGGTGGAGCAGGTCAGTGAGGTAGGAGGGGCCTGATGGAGTGTGGTGCTGGAGCAGGTCAGTGAGGTAGGAGGGGCCTGATGGAGTGTGGTGCTGGAGCAGGTCAGTGAGGTAGGAGGGGCCTGATGGAGTGTGGTGCTGGAGCAGGTCAGTGAGGTAGGAGGGGCCTGATGGAGTGTGGTGGTGGAGCAGGTCAGTGAGGTAGGAGGGGCCTGATGGAGTGTGGTGGTGGAGCAGGTCAGTGAGGTAGGAGGGGCCTGATGGAGTGTGGTGCTGGAGCAGGTCAGTGAGGTAGGAGGGGCCTGATGGAGTGTGGTGGTGGAGCAGGTCAGTGAGGTAGGAGGGGCCTGATGGAGTGTGGTGGTGGAGCAGGTCAGTGAGGTAGGAGGGGCCTGATTATGGAGGGCTTTGTGAGTGAGGAGAAGGATTTTGTAATGGATCCGTTGTAGGACGGGGAGCCAGTGGAGGTTCTGGAGAACGGGTGATGTGGTCACGGGAGCGGGAGTGGGTGAGCAGGCGAGCAGCAGAGTTCTGTATGTATTGAAGTTTATTAAGGATTTTGGATGATGTGCCATAAAGAATTGCAATAATCAATTCTGGAGGTGATGAAGGCATGGATCAGAGTTTCGGCAGCAGATGAGGTGAGTGTTGGGCGGAGACGGGCGATGTTTTTTAAGTGAAAAAAGGCAGTTCTGGTGATTTGTTTGACGTGGTGTTCGAAGCAGAGGTTGCTGTCAAACTCCAAGGTTGCGGATGTGTGGGGAGGGAGACAGAGTGGAATTGTCAATGGTGAGGCAGAAGTCATGGCTGTTTGTTGTTCTGATAATGATGACTTAACTAATATCTTTCTTTTATAAGTAGGATGTATGGATAACGGAGATTTTATTAATTCTTATTTACATTAAAAATGGAAAATAAACATTATGAGCAAGAGCTCTTCCTTTGTTCCAAGAGCAAAATCCGTGACGTGGCCTTGACGTGAAGAAAGAGTTCTTGTGGTACCATATTATCTTATCCATCATATGTTATGCTAACAATGGCTTGAATGATGTCATGAAGAACAGCTTCATGTTGACACAGTTTATACGGTAAATAGATTGTACTTGTATAGATCTTTTCTAGTCTTCCGACCACTCAAAGCCCTTTATCACTACATGTCATCATTCACCCATTCACACACTGATGGGAGGAGCTACCAGGCAAGGTGCCACCTGCCCATCAGAACTATCTAATCATTCACCCATTCAGCAATTTGGAACTAAGTGTGTTGCCAATGGACATCGACATGGACTAGCAGAGCCGGGGATCAAACCGCTGATCCTGTGATTGAAGGACGACCACTGAGCCCATGAAAGTTAAGTCTGACAAAGAAATGCAGACTTGCAGAAGACTATTAAACCCTTGTGAACAAAGTAGCGCCACCCACAGGCCAAAACGTCCCTGTTCATAAAACCATGCTGTCCTTCTTACTCATCCAACCATTGAGTTTCCTGGTGGTGTAATGGGAAGCACAACCTTTACTTGTATCCTCGTTGCTAGACTCAAACAAGTTGAGCCAAGCAACAAAGTCAATAACACCAATTTCACTGAAATAAATACAATTTATTTTGTTATTATTGAATATCAAGTTTTAATAGTTGTCGTTCCATATTCGTCAAAGACCCATTCATCATCAAATAAAGAAGATGCGCACCAGAGAGAGAGAGAGAGAGAGCATCCTCCAACGGGAACACCATTAGTCCTGCCTGTTAATAAATCATTAATCTAACATCGTGCCTTCTGCAACACGCCAACAGATCACATGTTCACACTCTGTCCACAAGCATCTCATGACATTCCACAACTTCCTCCCCGCGGTTTAGTTTTGCTTCTGCCAGCAACTTCTCGGAGCTGCTGGCAACTTTATTCTCCCACTGAGAGTGTTGTGTCACATACAAAGACTCCTGAAGTTAAAGCCACGGTCACACAAAACAGATCCACTCACGCGCCTCGTTCCTTGTCGGCAACGGGCTACGTGGTGATGATGCATGCAGGGTGGGCAGCGCCGTTCTTACCTTTTCTTCGCTGGAGTACCGCCGGCTGTGCTGCGCTGCTCCCGCGCTTTGGTTCATGTTTCAGCACCGCGGACAGCTCCGGTCGGGAAGAGAACAAGTTGCCGCCGAGAGAGCGATCACAGGAGCAGAGCGGCGAAGTGCTGGCGCTCGTTACGAAGCCGTTTGCTGGTTCCTCCTGTTCTCGGTGACTCGCACGGGTTCTCAGCCAATGATGCCCGCGCGCGTAAAAGAGACTGGTGCTGCGCCAGCTGTGAGCGCGAGCGTGCGGTTCATCTGACAGTAACGCTCCAGCCAAGTTAGCCCTCCCTAACGCAGAGGCAGCACAACAGGCTGTGAACAATGCGGCAATGAAAAAAAAACTGAAAAGGTTTATGATCCATTCAAAGAATATGTCCTCAAATAAATCCTAAAATCATCACTGGACACGTTGGGACAGCTGCTGGCACAGGAATTAAGCTCTTTTTTCTTCTCACTGAAGACAAAGCTATTATTCCCAGTAGACTGGATTGCATAACATGATACAAGTGATAGAAACAGCTTGCTGCGTGATTACAGAGCTACATGTCTTACATTCTGCTGTCAAACGTATCATCCCCCATGTTCTCATTTGTTGGGGGGATAACTTATTTTTTCCTGATTACAAATGGTAGTGAGGAATGTGTGTGATTTTATTAGACAGAAAGTAATTCAGGAAAAGCAGTGGCATAAAACTAAAAGCCTCTTCTGTAAGTTTTGTTTGGTTCGGACCCTGGGGACAGTGAGCAAGTCTTTCTCAGCTTTTATGGGTCAATGATAATGTTTTGACGCATAGGAAGACAGGAAAAAGGGCACTTTCTTGGTTTCAGTGAGGACCAGCAGTGTTCTGAAGATACTGCAGTTGTCTGTTTGCCTTTTATGGAGACCTGTAAAGATACTGTTACAACTATCAAGTCTACTAAAAAACAAAAGGGATTAACATGTTTTTCTAAATCCTGCAGAAAAACACATCTTTTGAAGCAACATTAGCAACATTAAAGTGGAAATCAGCTTATTGATGTAGACATTTAAGTCTGAGTCCAGAACTAAGCCAATATTTCTGACGTGATCACCATCACTTACAGTCATTTTGGTTTACTTTAACTAAGGTTTCCATTATGGACTTCCAAGAAATCATAACTAAGGGGACATTTAATTAATACAACATGCATACATATAAAGCTGTTTTTTCACCTTTCCTTTTCATTTAAACTATTAATCAGAAAATTTCCCCACAGCAGTAAAAAACCATGGATGTTAACGAGCTGTATGTTAACGAGCTGTATGTTAACGAGCTGTATGTTAACGAGCTGTATGTCTTGATCACAGTCACTGTTGTCTTCTGAATAGACTCAAAATCACATAACAGTGACTCTGCTAGTTCAAAGTAGATTCACCTATTCAGGAAACTGGGTGTTATTGTCACATGCTAGTCCATTTTAACCGTGGGTCAAGGTATAAATCAAGTGTACAGCAATGGCCAAATAGTAGCCAAGAAGACGGGTTCAATTCAATTCAGTTTATTTTGTATAGCCCAAAATCACAAATACAAATTTGCCTCTGAGGGCTTTACAATCTGTACACATACGACATCCCTGTCCCGGGACCTCACATCGAATCAGGAAAAACTACCCCAAAAAATAGTAGTGAAAACCCTTTCACAGGGAAAAAAAAGGAAGAAACCTTCGGGAGGAGGAGGATCCCTCTCCCCGGATGGACAGAAGCAATAGATGTCATGTGACCAGAATCAACATAACAGAGTTACAGCACATTAAATGAATATGAAATTATTCATGTAATGAGTAGGCATGGACCACGATCCAGACAACCACGATCCGTGTCAGCAGAAAGAGGCAGAGATGAGGGGCATCAGCAGGGCCAACCACGATCCATGGAAGCTTGAGGAGAGGAAGCACAGAGGCTCCCGAGAAGAAGTAGAGTTAGTAATGTGCATTGAAGAGACATTAATACTATAAGCACTATCAAAGAGAAAAGTCTTAAGTCTACTCTTAAGTGAGGTGACTGTCTGCCCCCCGGACTGAAAGTGGAAGCTGGTTCCACATAAGAGGAGCTTGATAACTGAAGGCTCTGACCACCATCCTACTTTTTTAGGATCTTGCTTTTAGGGTCTTGCTGATTAGACTCAATGTAAATTATCTTCATTAAATATATTCCCAAGGACATAAGAGATAGGACGGGATCCCTCTGGAGCCTATTACTGGTGGTGGAGTAAAGCCAGCAGAGTTGGAGTCTCTCAAGTCAACGTCTCAAACCTCCTGAAAGTCATGGCGGTGATGCCGTTTCAGTGGGTGAATTTGAGCAGAATATAACCATTTGGCTCAGGAAGTTGATTATAGATTTATATGATGCTGCCAGATATGATGACGTAAAATTGTGTCTTTCGAGGAAAAGCAGAAGCGATAAAGAGGATAAGAGTCGGGGAAGAAAGAAAATATTATATTAATGAACTGCCTGCAAACAGCCGAAAAAACAAACAATCATGATTAATTCATACATGGTGCTGTTTTTATGGTTCCTCAAGTGCATTAAGATGCATTCTTTTCAGTTATGAAGAGTGAACCCAATACAAAGATGCCATAAACTTGTACCGTCTACTAGCCAGCAGGGGGCGACTCTTCTGCTACAAGTCCAGTTGTAGTCCCACTTCTCACTTGATTTATTGCCTCACAGTAAAGTTCTCACTAAATTATGAGTGTTTGAAAGATCACTACCATTATGTTTTTAGCATGTTTTCCGCGAACCAAAACTGAGATTCACAGTTGGTGTGTCGTGTGCATTTATCCTTTGGACCTCTGTAGAGTTAAGATAAGATAATCCTTATTAGTCCCGCAGCGGGGAGATTTACAGGATTTACAGCAGCATAGTGTAAAGTACAAACAAGAGACATAGTGAAAAGAAACAAAATCAAAACAAGTATTATAAATAAGCAAATAAGCAATAAAAAACAACAGTAATTCAAAATAACTGAAATAATATATACAGACTAGGGATGCAACGATACCATTTTTTACAAACCGATACGAGTACGAGTATTTTTATTTGTGTACTTGCCGATACCGAGTACCGATACCGATACTTCTTAGATTTGGTCTCCATGAAAGTGCAATTAATTTGGAGGCAGATTTTATTTTATCCTCTGCAGATTATGTCAAGCCTATAGTACAAAATTAACAGAAGGCTATCCCAAGCTTTAAACTTCTTGTGGAAGTCCCTCTAATGTCGGACCATAAAACGCCCCGTGTCCGGGTTCATAATGTAAGCGATAATATTAGGTATGAGCAATTATATAGGAAGCTGTGTTCCAAGTTATGTTTCCGGTGCTTTTATTGTGGAGGGAGAAACGGAAAGGAAAAGAGTGGAATTGTGGGATATACGTGTGTGAAGGAGATAAAAAAGTGGTTCAAGTTACCCTGAAGCGTGTTTTCATTTTATTATAATTACAAATATAGACACACAATAGACACTCGGCTACAATAATATCATCCGTAGCCGCACAACAGCGTCTGAATGAGGCCGCTGCCAGCGCTACTTCAGGTGGATCAGCAGCCGTTTGATTCAAACCGGCAGGACGGCGGTGATGACGCGCAGAGCTTCTCAATTATAGATGTATTAAATATGGAAAATTTCAACTCTCGCGTCTAACGTGCCGCCGGCGTAAATTTGCGTCTGTCGCAACCACACGCGTCTGTGCATAGACTTTACATGTAATCTGGTCGCGCGAAACATTTGCGTCGCGTTGGGACGGACTGATTACAAGTAACTCCGGGGCTGTCAGCCACTAACAAGAGCACTAATATGAGCACTAATATGTCATACACACGTATGCAACACCGGTTAATAAGCACAATATCGATAAAGCCTTGTATTGTACTCGCGTCTCACTTTTCTCCTGTCTATTGAAAGAAGTGAGCGCTGCGTAGCGAGGATCCAAGATGGCGGCTCCAGATTCTGCTGTTGAGACAAACTGGCCATCTGATTGGACGGCAAAACAACTTGGATAGCGTGATTGGCTGCTCAGAAGTTGAGACTGTTGAGACAGTTGAGACAGAGAAGAGTGTCTCCGGCTCCGCCACGGGGTTGCTTCTCCACAAAGCGCGACCAGTTTGTTGTAGTGAAATACTGTTGAGTGAGTATCGGTTCTTGGTATCGGCCATTGAAACGATGCGAGTACAAGTATTTAACGCAGTATCGACCACCGATACCGGTATCGGTATCGGTGCATCCCTAATACAGACAGAATAACAGAGTTATGCTGAACAGTGCTATTATTTTATATCTGAAAAAGAACATCAGCCACATTTAATGCCGTGCCCATATAGCAATGTATAGCAGTGTGCAGTTTAAGAAAAATAAAAAATTAACGGCCAGGTGAGTCCCTTTTAGAACGACTACTTCTCCTCCCAGTGCTCCAGCCAGGTCACAAGCAATTTGCTGGGTGTTTTGCTGCTCAGATGAGAAGTCTCTGTTCTTGGCATTTATAGAAAAGGTCTTGGTACTGTACTCACCCTATTACTCAAGGCAGTCTTGTGGTGTTATTATATGAGAGAGAAAAAAACGTCCAAATGCATTCTCATGACAGGGTTTGCTGTCTGTCATCAAGCATCAATGTTGGCGTTACGAGCAGGAAGTCAGCTCCAACTGGATATTGGACTGCAGGGTCATTTTAAGATGGTAAGCTTGAGATGTGCCTGGAAGACATCCTGCGCTCGTGTAGTTTTTATGAGATGTGTTGTGCCAGCTGTACTTGTTTCTCACTGTTAGGCAGTGACGGTGCAGTGGCCGTCAGCTGTAAACAATACAACAGCTTGCAGCCGGGGTGCATCCACGCCGCCCCGTGAATCCCTACATCAATAAGTAAAAGCCTGCTCTTCTGTCGGCTTACCACGGAGCACTTCTTTGAAGGCCACCGCTCGCCTTCACTTGAAAGCGCGTGTCCAGTTTTAGAGTGTGGGAGACGTAACCTTTTGATGCATGAAAGGTGTTTCACGAGTGTGTTACTGTCCAACAGTCCAACGGCGAAATGTCAGCAGGAAGTGTGAGTCTGTACAGCAACAACTGTGCATTTCTGATGCTGTGCGTTTAGCTACAGGATAACCACAGGGTGTGCGAAACACTGTTTAATTGTTTCATGGTGCACACCGAATGGGCAATGAAGAAGAAGACTGCAAGCTATAAGCAAAGATGCCGACAAGGCCGGTTTTAAACGGCAATCAATGTTTTATGAGGAAGAAAAATGCCTTCAAGACATCGAAGATACACGCAATGTGTTTGGGTGAGTAACAGTGAATGTAAACATGACTTTAGTGTCTCATACCACTAAAGTGCATATTCAAGTATATTCAAACACACAAAACACATTTTCTCTGGCTGCAGTTGTAAACAGCTTTAAACTGTCCTGAAGCGATCCTTCAGCCAGGAGGCCGCTGTTCAATCAACGTTGATTTCTTTCTTACGTGACTTGTGTACTTCAGTAACGGCACTTAACCCAAATAACAGATCTTTTCCTGCAATTAACTAAGTGGTTTCCTTCTGGAGACAGAGGTTCATTTTGAAAAGATTGTATGTAACGAAGGTAAATTGACACGTGTTGCTGGGTATCTTAGGAACACCGAGGAGTACGTTTTCGGAAGCTGTCATGTGAACCGTTGAGGATACATTGCACATACACACAGACCACCTCCTTCGTACACAGACTTCTCACAGACTCATTTGAAACTCATTTGTGATACTGTATATCCAAATCAACCTCGAAACCTAATTCACAATGCAGTTCCTTTGCATGGGAATGTCGTTTTTACAAGACTAAAGAGAGAGAAAGGACATTGTGGTGGATGGGTGGGCCAAACATAGTATCGTCACCACTGTTTAAGTCCCAAGTGAAACATAAACTCAACATTGATTGACTGCTTTGTTTATTATGTAACATACTAACGTTATCCATACCGCCTATTACAAATTAACTTAATCACACACTGAACTCAAGTTCTGTAACATACTTGTTTCAATCAAAACAATATTTTCCTCAACCTTTTTTTCGCTTAACGTTATCAAGTAGTACCGTAATGTACTTGATTTGCTTATGTACAACATTACGTTAACCCCGTGTGGCCTTGCACATGGAAAATTGGCGCTGAAGGGTACCGAGTGTGTTAAAAAGGATCAAGCGTCCGTATGTGACGAGGTGGGGGGAGAACTTATTGAGTATTCATGTCCTCCCACTCACTACTAACTAACTGTAAACTATTGTAAGTTTGCATCCACACCATGCAAATAGTTGGTGTACAAGAAGATTTAAATGTAAATTAACCTGTATTATATTTCTCAAATAAAAAAAAAACAGGAAGCAAAGACCAGCTCCCTTAGAAGCAAGTTGGAAGAGCAAAATCCAAACTTGAGTGTGCTGTGTTAGGACAGAGACCACCATCAGGGTCTGGGAGGGGACCTGCTCATCCTGACCAGCACCTTAATAAAGAAATCAATAATTTGACACAAAATAGGGCTTTTCAAATAATTTAGAATGGCCTGTAATAAAGAAATAACAGAATTTTAATTGAACACTCTAAACCACGTGTTTAACAAAGTGTAATAAAATGAATAAATACAATTGATACAATTAATACAATGAATTACAATTAATACAGTTCCTAGCTAGCATGTAACAACGGATCATAACCTGCACACTGTTCACACTGTTAGTGGAGATGTCAAATGTGGTGCTTCACTACAGGCAGGCAGACCTCTAGGAATCAGCCTTTCCTTGTATCCATCCACATTCTGCACAAACTGTCATGTTTTTCTTGAATATTCTTCCCATTTGAACATGCCTTCCCCACCACACTATTACACTGCATCTGTTAAGAGAGATTCCCGGATATAGCAGATAATAAGATGATTCTGTGTTTTCACACTGCCCGAATCCAAATGGGTGCCAAGTGCAGTAATCCCTCTGACTCCTTTATCATCTGTGGCCCGCGGGTAATGCAGCTGATGTTACGTAACTCTCTCATTTAAGTACACATGACATCTATTGCTTCTGTCCATCCGGGGAGATGGATCCTCCTCTGTTGCTCTCCTGAAGGTTTCTTCCCCTTTTTTTTTCCCCTGTAAAAGGGTTTTCACTGTTTTTTGGGGGAGTTTTTCCTGATTCGATGTGAGGTCCTGGGACAGGGATGTTGTATGTGTACAGATTGTAAAGCCCTCAGAGGCAAATCTGTATTTGTGATTTTGGGCTATACAAAATAAACTGAATTGAAGTCACGTGTACTCTATTTTTGGTTCTTTTGACTGAGGTTTATTAATACACCTGTTTTTGAACATTTTTAGACATCAAGTAAAGTCTAAATTGGTATTAAAAAAGCAAAACATTAATGCACTTCATAAAAATGACAGCTCTTATGTTCCACTACAGTGACACTGCAGCACAAGTCTACTCAGAAATTCCTTTAAATCCGTCTCATCTCTTCCCCTGTGCTATTCTGCCCTCGTTCATACCCTGTGTGTATTTCTTTTTTTTGCTGTTATGATGATGGATTCCTCTTTGATCCGCATGACTGGATCGTTCCCTGCTGATGCAGCCAGGAGGCTGAGCGTGAGGAGGAGGGGCCTCGGTCGGAGAGCAGTGCTGTGTCAGTAAAAACCTGACCTCCTGAAGTCACAATCTGTCCATCAGTCCGCGAGACCAGAGAGATGTGTTGTCTCTGCTTTCCTTCAAACAGGAAATAGAAGGCGTGTGTGCATCTCTCCTTCAATTCTTCCTCCCATCACCAACTCATCTTTCCATTCGCAGTCTGCAGGTTTATTTGTATGTAACAACTTTCAAAGTTTCTTCTTTTTTCTCTTTTCTTTTCTTCTCAGCATTTCAGTCCCCAGCTGAGGAAATACTATTTACACACATGCACGTCTGATGTGTTACACTCGAGCCAGCCATCTTGACAGCTGTGCATAATCATTAAATACATCTCTACCTCCACTCCCCGCGATGCCAGACGGCGTTATTGTTGTGTCCGGCATTTTCATTAGCAGTGAACACAACGGCTGATGTGTTTTCTTGTTAGCACCCTTCCAGAGGAGGCTATTAGTGTGAGGCGGATGCAACTATTCCTCAGACAGATGAGACGAACACAGTGCCCGTCTCCTGTCTTTGATGGACTCCCACAATTGTCAGTGCTCCTGCAGTTTAGCTGCTGGATGGACTTGTATTTGTTGTAATAGAATAGTATTTAATTTTCATGACTAGAAACGTCGTTGTTTGAAATGATGTCCAGTTGTCCGGTCTGGGACATTTTGTCTTTGAATTTGACCCTTTCACAATGTTTTCAGGTCATACAAGTTAATTGTGACCTTTTTGGTCGCAGGAAAACGTCTTTTTAAGCATTTGGTTGTACTTAGCTCCACCCACTAATGCCACTTCTGATGCAAAGATGGCGACGGACAAAAGCAAGATGGCGACGGCTAAAATGGTCACGCTCGAAGCTTCAATACAAGTCCACAAACCAATTGGTAGCGTCACCAGAAAATGATCAATGCACGGGTCTATTGGAGACTTGTTTTGTAATTATGTGGAGAACAGGGAGAGAGCCTAAATCCATGAAGGGAAGAGCCCTCGCAGTGAGACATCTGTGATGAAGTGAGCACTGAGCCTGCGACATCTTCTGCAGAGAAATGTTCTAATATTTGACCCAGTCTGTGCTTTATACCCAATCAGCTTCCATTGTGTAAATTTGGTCTGAAACCTCTCAATATGAATTTGGCTCGCCGTGGCATAATTTGTTTAATAATTTATCCATATGCCTTTCCTCCTACATCTTTGTTGAGCGAGTGGAGGTCCATGGAAATGAGGTGCAGGGTTGATTTCTTCTTTCTCTAAAGGAGCTGGACCGACAGACACAAACATGATTAACTCACGCTTACTCTAAGATGGCAACCCGGTTTTAAATGAGCTTATATGGGTGAGTACTTGTGTTGCCTAAATCTAACTTCCTGTGAAAACAGAAGTTTATTTTGAAAAAACACTATGCATGTAACACCGTCCCTGACTAGTACAACAATGTGCTTCTTTGAATTTGCTGAACAAAAGGGACAGAACAGTTGACTTTCCTTCTGTTCCGGTGTGACACCTGTAGATGAATGCAAGGTGCTATTTACACCATGAGGTGGTCCTGGTGGGACTTTGACCCCAGAGTTCAGGGTTCTCATTCTGAGTCCAGTGTGTGGTTTACGAAAGACTTTCCCTAACAATAACCGAGTGGTGCTAGTGTCTCAACATAAGAAGTGTTGAACAATGGCATATATTATATTGCAAAAAGCAAATAGTGTCGTAAAAAAAAGACTGTCAGTGAACATTTTACCGAATCGTTCTGTATCAAGTTAGTTCATGTTTCCCTTTCAAACACATTTGCTGACGTTGCACATTTCGCAATATAAACAGTTTGGCTAGTGAGAAAAATCTGCAACCCTCGCTGCTCTTAGCCAACGTAATCAACAGAGCTGAGAAAACATATTCTACAAAGGAGGCCATCCCCGTCCTCTCTGCACTCAAACAGCATAATGCAGCGCCCCCTTGTGAGCATTTACTTTGACGTAAGAGGACGCGTGGGACCACTCGCTCCGTTCACAGTGAATGAGGTGGGTTGACCTGACGGCCTCCGTTGCAATTACCTTTCCAGCTTCTCTTCAAGATCTAATCAGAACCAAGCCCAGGCAGCACCACACTCTAATTCTCTTTGTATACCTTTTTCACATTACCATTCTGTTTCAACAAGCCTGTTTTAAGCCCGCTCTCCGGGGGTGCTTCCCTCACCTTTTTATACGTGGCACATTAATTATGAATGAGACAGAGGTCTCTGAAGAGAGTCAGAGGAGGAGGGATGCTGCAGGGCCGAGAGTAGGGGGATACACTGGGGAGTGTGCACCTTCTTGAAGAGGAAATGGAGAGGAGGTCGAGCAGCGCTCCACATCCAAGTGTCCTCCTCACAAGCCGGAGATGGTTCGCACACAGCTATGTGATAAACTGAGGAAATCTTCAGGAAGCTGGTGGTGACGCAACTATATCTAATGAGGGAGCTTGAGCTACTATGTAACTGTATCACTCACTTTACATGGCCAGTAGCTACAGATTCAACCTTGAACTGAGACTTGCACATTTACACATTTAGACATTTACACATTCCTGTGGATCCTCTGTGACACACTGCACTCTAGAGTGCAGGTGCATGGCCAACAGAAAATGATTAATGCACGGGTCTCTTTAAGGACTTTTTTGTAATTATGGAGAGAACAGAGGGAGAGAGCCTAAATCCATGAAGGGAAGAGCCTTCGCAGTGAGACATCTGTGATGAATTGAGAACTGAGCCTGCGACATCTTCTGCAGAGAAATGTTATTATATTTGACCAAGTCTTTGAGAAAGCTCTGTATTGTAAGTGCAGCTATGGATAACCACAGTGATTATATGAAAATAAAAGAATACCCCAGTGGGAGTCATTTTCATTTCATAATGATAATATTTAACTACAATACGTCCCATTGTTATGACTATGAAATGACTTTCAGAACTGTCAAGTTTTAAGATCATACTTTGGTTTAAGATTCATAAATGTATTATTTCAATGAGTGTGTGCCATCTACAAATACTCCCCTTGATGATGTTCTCTTTCTGGAGTGATATTTTTGTCTCAGTTTTTAAAGTAATGTAACTCAATGATGGACGCAAAGCCAAAACGACAAAACAAGAGGTTTGGACAAAAGAGAAAAAAAGCTCTTTGGAGTTTTTACTCCAATTCATACACATCTGGTGTGTATCGCACATGATGATTGATTTTTCTGCCATAATCTTCTGTGTGTGTATTTTGTAACCATAACCCGCTACATGTTTAATTGTTAAAGTACTTATTGGTCTAGCTGTGCCCATTTTAAGGTCATATTCAGGCATGTTTTCTCTTTACAACATGGTTTGGCAACCTAAAAAACCATGAAAGAAGAAAGAACAAAATGATTGCAGACCTTCGACATCCTGACTTCTCTTCTCTGCCATCAGGAACACGACTTTGTGTTAATTAAAGTGCAAAAGCAAATGCTTGAAGCTTTCGTTTGTTTCAGCCCTCATCACGCTGCTGAACATTTATGCCAAATCTTAGTACAATAGAACAATGAGCAATAAATACACTTTGGCTGTTTTCTAAAAATATATATATATATACATTTTAATCTGCTGTGTTGTCAGCATAAAATGTATAGGGAAATGTCTCTCTTTGCAAGCAGAAACAACACAAGAGGGTGGATCAAAGTACAACCCAAAGTTGAACAAGACATTTTTTAATTTATTTTACAACCAGAGGAGTCGCCCCCTGGAGGCCACTAAAAAGAGTGTAAGGCACTGCAGCATTGGCTTGGGCTCCAAGGAAAACCATCCGCATTAGTCTACGGTAAGAGCATGTGGTGTAGTATACATGGTGTAAGAGTGCAGTTAAGGCTGCAGAGGTGGGGGATGGGTCAAAGAAACGCATGACGTTCTTCCAGGAGATGGTGTTCGTGTCCCATGCCACAGTAAAAGTAAATGTTAAAATGTGTCATGAGTTCATCACTTGTTCGTCACGTGATGCTGAATGCAGAAATGTAAACTAACTGGAACATTTCATTATGCTTGCCTTGGTGTTTCTTTTCTAATGTGTGTCTTTATGTGTGCAAGATTATTGCTCTATTAAGAAGATATTAAGGTTTAATATGCATTTTCGAATTACTCTTGCCTCTTTCAGTTTTTAATGATAAAGTTGTGCCTTATAAATATTGACCATAATTCTAACTGTGCCTTTGTTTATCTGCAGTGGTAACCAAATGCCTATCGTTAATTGCATCCGTTCAATTTCATACCTGACATTTTATCAGCAGCAAGCTATTTTTGATAGCCATTTCCTACCACACACTCCATCTCTAACTACTGTTTATGGCCAAAAATGAGCCTCTGATTCTGCATCAGTGGTTACATCATGGATCCAGGTTTGAGTTCATACAGATGGGATTTTTATGCAATTCATAATGATGGTGATGATAATAAATGTCATAGCACTTAAGATAACAGAGTTTACAAGGTGCATTATTGGAAGGTGCAAATACGGGTCTATTACACAGCTCACCTTAAAGCAACTCATACAAATAAAAAGAGGACGGACAAACACAGGAATGTGTGTATGAAAACCACAATATGTAAAATAAATAAAAAAATGTCTTGTTCAACTTTGGGTTGTACTTTGATCCACCCTCTTGTGTTGTTTCTGCTTGCAAAGAGAGACATTTCCCTATACATTTTATGCTGACAACACAGCAGATTAAAATGTATATATATATATATATATATATATATATATATATTTAGAAAACAGCCAAAGTGTATTTATTGCTCATTGTTCTATTGTACTAAGATTTGGCATAAATGTTCAGCAGCGTGATGAGGGCTGAAACAAATGAAAGCTTCAAGCATTTGCTTTTGCACTTTAATTAACACAAAGTCGTGTTCCTGATGGCAGAGAAGAGAAGTCAGGATGTCGAAGGTCTGCAATCATTTTGTTCTTTCTTCTTTCATGGTTTGTTAGGTTGCCAAACCATGTTGTAAAGAGAAAACATGCCTGAATAATAAATGCTGAATACAATTAAAAAGCAGAAGAGAAATTATTGTCATTTATTGTTTCTTGAAGTCTATAACTTGCTTTCTTACATTCTGTACCATATTTATATATAGTCTGCGGGTGCACATGAACAATATGTTTAACAGTGTTGTAGAATGGAGCACAGCTGATGACATGATGGTCGATAGTCATTCTGCTCTAGAAATGGGATGCTTCCTCCTTAAGGGAGCCACACAATAAGCCTCTTTGTCTATGCTTTTTGGCTTTGTCTGCACATCTGCTGTTGTTGTACGATTCACTCCTCTTGTGCCCAAACAGTTAAAGTGAAACTGCCCTGTGTTGATTTTGTATTACCTGTTTCATTAAGACTTAATACACCGGTTTGACTCTCATGGCGGCTCTATCAGAATCAGAATCAGAATCAGAATCAGAACCATTTATTGCCATGTATGTTTACACATACAAGGAATTTGTCCTGGCGGGAAGGTGCATACATTTAACATTTAACAATACACATTTAACAGTTAACGCAGTGCAATAAATCAGTCTATCAGTCTTCCTGACTGATTTTGATCCCGACTGGTAGAGACCGGGCTGGGTCTTTGCATGTCTTTCCATTGTAAAGTTTGACTTGTACATATTTAGCCAATGCTCCGGTCTGACTGCTTGCTTATCCGCAATATCCAGCTCTGAAAAATTAAGCCAGTGTGGACGTACCAAAACTGCAGTTCTTAAAACGGCAATTTCAAAAGTGAGTCAATCCTCGTAGACTCCCATGTTGAAATGCCCAACTAAATAAAAATAAATAAAAGCATACGACCTGGTACAAAGAAGCCCAACTTTACAGTAGAGACTAGAAGGGTGCATGACCACTGCTGTACTGTGTGATTAATAAATACAGCCAGTGCTGTATAGCAGCAGACTTCATTCAAACTCAAAAATAAGTGGCAATGCGCTTTAAGTCGTCGTAAAATGTATTTACAATTGTGCCAAAACACAGAGTAAACTAGTTAGTAGTGTTTGAGTGGTGTTGAGGGTGTCCTGGTAGCCAAAAACATCACTTTAACACGTTTGTCATTTTACATACCCATCCTTAGGGGGCTGCTGGAATGTCTTCCTTTTGGCACTCCGACATTAGAATTATGGGTTGTGGTCGCAGGACGACCACCCATGAGCCACAGCCACCCCATGTGGTTCTGCATCAGCCATTGTGTGTGTGTGTGTGTGTGTGTGTGTGTGTGTGTGTGTGTGTGTGTGTGTGTGTGTGTGTGTGTGTGTGCGTGCGTGTGCGTGCGTGCGTGCGTGCGCGTGCGTGCGTGCGTGCGTGCGTGCGTGTGTAACCTAGAGGCTCGTCAAAGTGGCAGCACCTCCTGGAACCAAAGCCATCTGTTTTAAACATTGTATTGCATGTTTCCTTCATCACTTCACTTCCATGTGCAAATTCACTCACCAAATGCAAATCCTAACAACTCTGCAATGTTAGGACATTGCAGAGTTAGCAGAATGCAGACACACTTCAAAATAATCAATTGCCCATGCAGTCAAACACTTTGAATGAAAGCAAAGCTAATGTAAGTGGAGTCTTGCTTTATGTTCTTCCAACACCTTTACAATATATGGTTCTATTTAGCTGGCGAGCACATTGATCAACTTATTGGCCAACAGCTCCATTTCCCCTCAGTACTGTACATAGACCCACTTCTGCTAATTGCTCAGCATGCTGTCTGCGAGAGGATGGTGTGTACTGATGTCCTCTGCCTGCTTTGACACACTCCATTACTCAGTAGTCCTACAGAACAATATGCTGAGTAGGAGCAGTTCACAAAGCTACTCGTGAACATAAAAAAAAAAATCCATTCCATTGGAGGTAACTGACTGCCATGTGATGTGTGGCTCGGTTTAGACAAAAAGAAACAGTTTGTTAACCCTGGGACTGGAGCTGCAGTCAAACTGGTGCACAGGCCTTATGTTACCCCACCCTGCGGGGATTCACTGAGTTGCTGTTGTGAAGCACAGTTTTGTGTTTAGCCCCGAAACCGGTGTCTTTATGCATAATTGTTCACTCTTAAGATATTCATATCAGATAATTCACATGGACAAAAGCACACATCCATGGAAGCAAAAGGATAGATATTCTGCGGCCGCAATTGGTTGAACTAGTTGAATTTTTCACACACACTTGTTTACAACCAGTTCTAGTTGTCATATATAGCATGTTCACTTCCTTGTACCTTTGTCGACACATTTGAAATGAATCAGGCTCAGCTTTCAGAGCCTGTTAGAGGATATCTGCATCCTTTCTTGCGGATCAAATTAATTCTACAGCTTCAAATTCCCAAGTTCTCAATCTGCCCCACAGCCACCGTTGTTGTTCTCAGTTCTTGTCGCTATTTCTGTTTTCCACATGTTCCGTTCACTTCCAGATCCCACAGGCACGGCGTGTATATAAATTCGCAATATGCACCTGCAGTAAGAAAATGTTTTTCACTGCAGGTATTCAACTCAGTTGCTATTTTGGGCAAGTTCATCTTCACTGTTAGGCAGACGTTTAGTCTCCTCCTTTGAAGATAAACTCGGCACTGTAAAAATAGGAAGCGTTTGTAAGATCTGACACACTTCAGCTTCAAAGGAGTTTATTTAAGAGATCCCACAAATAACAATGAATATTAGTATATTAGTTTATGTGTGTCAGTTTGAACAGTTCATATGGACCAATATAGTAAAATTGTCACGTGAGACATAATCCATTCTGGTCAATTCTGGTCAGGCACAGATGAACAAAAGACTGTTGCCAAACATAGACTGTAAGTATAAGTGGCCTCAAGTGTGAAGGTTTTTCCGCCGCCACCTTGGCTTTTTTGCAACCAATGAACAGAAGTTACCATATTTGAAATGTGGAGGAGTGACGTTGAGATATGGTATAGGGCTCTGGTAACTGAAGGCACCTGTCAGTCACAGTAAGGGGATTGGAAAAGTGCAGCGGAGCCTTGAGACGATCACCGCCCACGGCATCCTCCGACCACACAGCCAAAGCAGCAGGACCGAACACCACCGAAAGTAGACCACCTCGAGAGGAGAGCTAATCTAACCCAGCTAGGATCTGAGGCTGTTCCACTATGGTGGCCGGTAGCATGAAATGACTTGGCTAACCCGGCAACAGGAGGTCGCTGACTGTTACAGAGAACCAGCTCCATCGTGGTTGATGGATGGACCACAGGACAGAACGCAGGACTCTGATGGGGCGAGAGGAGGTGGACTCTGTATTTAGATCAAGGATGCCCGGTGCTCAAACAGTCAAAGCTTTTTATATTATGATACCAACCATGTTATCTGAATTGTTTCGTTGCTTCTGTTAACATTCCTTCTGGTGTAGAAAAAAGAAAACAGAACACTGCTGTTTCTGATTTGTTGTTTGTCATGTTTTTCTTGTTTAGTAAATGGGCTTCAACTGCATTTCGTTGTGCAACTCTGTGTTGCAGAATGAGAATAAACCTTGCCCCTTGAATATTTGAAATCCAATTAAATTACTAGGTAGCAGTATTACAATGTAGCATCACTTACTACTGTAGAATACTGTAAGAAAATGAACAGTAATATACTGTTGAATTAGTTTACAGTAGTGACCCCGTAAAAAAACAGCTGCCAGTAGTGTAACTTTGCAGGAACATGTGTCACAGTGTTCGGATTCACATACTGCATTAGGTTCTCTGGTACGTATAATCTGATAAAATACAGATATCTTAGTACTTTACTGCAGATAACTTTAGGAGGACATGAGGCAGACTAAATGTTTTGTCTTGTCTAAATAACAAACAAGAAGGTTGTGCAAATCATGTCATTGCATCCATATAACAGCCTGTTGGAAGCCAAAGTAATGTAGAGGTACTCAGATTAAGGATAAACGTATAAACAGGAATATTACAGCAATTCAAAGGCTTCAATCAATCGAAGGAGGAGGGGGAAATAATAAACTTTTATTGGCAACAGCCCTGGGAAACAAACCTGTCAACTTGAATATCTTGTGAAGAAGTGTGCATTCTGTCTGTGCTGCCAATAATTAAAAGTCTGTCTGTGCAGTTAGTTACCTTCAAAGAGACTTCTCAATGCCCAATAGCGCCCTCACATTGCTCTGTTTATCTCCAGACAGGTCCAGAAGAGTGCAGATAAGACTTTGCATTATTGATGCACTCCGCGAGATTGTTATCAATGGCCATGGCCATCATCTGGACCGAAAGAGCAATTTCCTGTAATGTGCACAATTGATGCACAGAGACTTTGATTTCAATTGACACACGCTGAGCTGCAGTGCCCACTGGCAAGCATCCAAAGAGCTTCTGTCTGGAAAATAAAACAGCTGGAGCAGAAACTGTTATGACTCCCTGTAATCCACAAAGACGTTTATGTATGTCTGCAGCGATGCCCTCACAGCGTCAGCACGTCTTTTTGTGCATTTACACTTACAGTTTGGCTCAGAGAAAGCTATTTCAGCAAAGAAAAAAGTATCATGTCATGAACTTTGTTCACTGTTTTATTGTAATGAAACATCTGCATTATTGCCACTTAGCTTGAAGGTCATTCTTGCATCTGCAGACCCCAAAATCCTCGTTAGTGGTAAAATATGTTGCAAGTAGTATATTGCAGAGGTGTGGACTCGAGTCATGTGACTTGGAATCGAGTCAGACTCGAGTCATGAATTTGATGACTTCAGACTCGACTCGACAAAATGTACAAAGACTTGCAACTCGACTTGGACTTTAACATCAATGACTCGTGACTTCACTTGGACTTGCGCCTTTTGACTCGAGAAGACTTGCTACTTCCCATGAAAACTGGGGAAGAAAATGTTCACACGGCCACGCCGCTCTCAGTTTATCTGCATCTGTGAAAAAAATGTGCACCACCTGTATGCATGCAGAGAGCACGCGCGCTGCCTGCACGACATCCAATCACTGTAGTCCCACGTTGTTTTGATGTGACAGTATCTAAGCAGGCACGTTGCAAGACAACCAATGAAGCACAAGCAACAACGCGCCAGTTGGCAAAATGATACCGAAGATAGTTTCGTTTGGCTATAAAAATTACGAGCTAATCGACAAAAAAAGAGTTGCAATTTGCAAAACATGCGGGTCGAAGATTACAGACGGAGCTGCCACAACGTCCAACTTTGTTCGACACCTGAAGTTGCACAAAGAAAGGTAAGTTTTGAACGAATGCTAAGCACCTTATCGGATGTACCGTAACTTACTAGCTAGCTGCTGCATATTTACTGTATCAACGAGAGAGTAAACGCACGTCTCCCTTGCTGGTTCATGCTTACAAAAATAGGGATTTTTTAACCCTGATTATATGAGGTACATGAGTGTAGCACACTCAGATGGAAAACCTCGCCAACATCATGTCAACGTCCGTTTTGAAGTACCATAACACAGTCACAGTAGATCCACCATTAGCCTTCCCTTTTCATATCAGGGGTTGTATTCGCTATAACTACCGCCTCGCTATACGGGCGCAGGGTCTGTTATCAAGAAATAACAGACCGCATTCTACATTGGAATTCAACCAAGCCATGTAATAAAATAAAATAATAACGATTATAGTAGTAATGTTCAGAGATGCAATAGATTATTATAGTGCAGTTCTTAACTAATGGGAATATTGTTTAGCTTGTTTTTGGTTTACTTTAGTTATTTAATTTATTCAATTATTTTGTTTTGCTATACTTTTCATGCCAACTTGCCATGGCCCCCCTAGCACCTCCTCGCGGCACCCAGGGGTCCCTGTCCCCACTTTGAAAACCACTGCTATAAAGCATATGACTTCAGTTGCTTGAGAGAAAGGGCTTTCTTATGACTTTTGAAGCAGTGAAAATGTTCTTAATATTGCATACACTGAAACTGAAATGTATTATCGTATACCGTAGTGTACAATAGACAATGAATATTAACACAACAACATTGATATGAGTAAAGAGTATTTTCTCTGTTACAGGTATGAAGAATCAGCCATGGTGGCATCATTCTGCGTCCCCATCGTGCACAAATGACTGACAGACTTTTGGCCAATTTGATCTTTTGCAAATGCAATGCAGTATAGGGGCCTCCCTCCACCTGTCCACAGCACGCATGCGCTCACACACTCACTCTCTGCTCATCACCTGTCCACACAGCTCACTCACTCACTCTCTGCTCATCACCTGTCCACACAGCTCACTCACTCACTCTCTGCTCATCACCTGTCCACACAGCTCACTCACTCTCTGCTCATCACCTGTCCACACAGCTCACTCACTCACTCTCTGCTCATCACCTGTCCACACAGCTCACTCACTCTCTGCTCATCACCTGTCCACACAGCTCACTCACTCACTCTCTGCTCATCACCTGTCCACACAGCTCACTCACTCACTCTCTGCTCATCACCTGTCCACACAGCTCACTCACTCTCTGCTCATCACCTGTCCACACAGCTCACTCAAGTCTCTATGGAGTCATTCCAGTTATATTATCAGGTTGGTCCAGTTTTTCAGAAGTGATCATTTTGAGGAGTGAGGATTTTATTGATGACATGTTTAAAAAAAGTTCAGGCTAAAAGGACCCATGTCTATTTGAAAGTTAAACTGTTTTGCAATATGAGGTCAATACAATACAGGACTGAAGTTGCTGTGCATTGTTCTAGTGCAATATGCTGTTGAAATACAAGCATTTTTTGTGAAAATGTTTACTGTATTTGATTAATGTCATTGTATAAAAAGAGGTTTAAATAAATACAAATCTTACAGACATACATGATTTGTATACATTTTATTTCTGTGGTAAGAGGACTTGAAATGACTCGAAACTAAAATGGTAGGACTTTGGACTCGACTTGAGACTTGTTGGCTTTGACTTGTGACTCGACTCGGGACTTGCCTCATCTTTGACTCGACTTGACTTGGGACTCGAGGGCAAAGACTTGAGACTTACTTGTGACTTGCATAACAATGACTTTGTCCCACCTCTGGTATATTGTCAAGTCACATATTTCAACAGCGGCAATAAAACAAGCTGTAAAAAAAGCAAACACACTGCACAAAAATAGCCTGAATGGTATGCGCTGTCCTTTAATTAGCACCAGAGTCAGCATATATAATAGATTATCTACTGTATGTCCGTATTTATTTATCTGGTATGAGCCAAGATAAACTTCAGCATTCCAGAACTCCAGCAGCACTCGTGGAAACTGGAGCAAAGCTGCTATTTACATTTGCAGCATGAGACTAAATTGGGGTCAATTGCAAATCCTTCCTAAGCTAAGGATGATCTGTCGGCTTGTTGAGGATGGTGTTGTCCTAAAATCCAGTCAGTGCATTCAGCTGCCACCGCCAGTCCCTTGGTACCCTCCAATGTGTCTGCATGTGCACCGCGATACCTCACACCACAGGCTGCCAGATTCTGTCACAACTAAAAGCAGCGCAGAATGAACGTTCTTTTTCTTTTTGGGGTCGGATCAGTTTCAACATTAATAATTGCACACAGAGGGATTCACAAATGTATTTTTTTGATTTATTTATAAATGACTCTCCACAAAAGGGACTCGTTCACAAGTATGGAGACATCCAATAATCTTGTGACCAGACAGGAGGTGTGCTGGACGTCCACTTTCAGCGGATGGTCTTCCTGTAGCTCCGGACAGGATACAGTCATATCCTTAGAGGGAAGAGTTGCTTTTAAGGCCGATGGGTCTCCTTTGATGGGGGATAATTTGATGGGGGATCCTTTGCAATTTGATTGGCGACCAAACTGGAAACCAGGGGGCTGATGTTGGCTAGATTGAATTGGTGTATTTGTCTGTTCATCGCCTCTGGACCCTGAAGGTGGAGTTGATGACACTGCCAAAGAAGAAGTGACGGGTTTGAGTTGATTGAAAGGACACCTTGGCCTCCCTCCAGTGGCACTCGCCTACAAAGCACATCTGTCACTCTTAATGGACCCATTACCCACACTCTGCAGGTTTTGGCAAATCCCATGCTTTTTGGCCTTATTCTGCACCCAACTAGTTCTCAATTTATAATACTGGAAGTTTGCCCTAAGATCATAAGGTGTTTTCTTTGTAGTTCTGAAGCCCTGGCCTGCTTCCGTACATGATGCATCCCTAAACCTCGAAACATAACTCTCCATTGACGCAAATTACTTTGAGTTGCCTACATTTACCAGAAAATCAACAGGCAAGGCAATTTCCTGCCAATACCATAATTTTTGTGAGGGAGGTTTCTATCAGGAACAATGCTGCTGAAAGGCCAACATTACACAGGGCAAAAGAGTGTCCCAGTTTTATGGTTATTGTCCACAAGGCTGCATAGCAAAAGTACAAATGAAACATTATCCAGCCCATGTTCCTAACTAGACACTATAGAAGGCAAGGCCTCTTGTACTGTACACACTTTTATCCCTGAGAAAGATTCTCATTAGATTGTTGCTTGTTTTGAAGAAACGTTGCCAGCCCTGGAGAAGGCATTTACATTACTGTGTAGTTTTGCTGCAGCCCCCACATGGAACTGGGGCCAGTTCGCAAAACAAAGTCTACTGAACAAATACTTTTGTGAAGGTCACTCTACTCAAATTGGGGTTGTAGCATTATTTGAGTTCTTGCTTTCTTGCATTTTGGCATAAGCAACCACACACTCCAGTCCTCCCTCTTCCTAAGTCAACACTGACAGACTAGCTCTCTACTTCAACGGCCACCTTACCCCAAGTGTGTCATGTGTCTGTCACTTGAAACACATTGTACAACTAAGAAGTCATGTTTCCAAAATAAGCGTAACTGAGATAACATTTCAGAAAAAGAAGTAAAGGTGCTCTACAGCAATTCTACAGAGGAGCTTGACATGAGAAGTTCTTGCAAAAACTGATGCGGCTACGTTGCATAAGAGGAGCTTTCCAGCAGTTTGATATGATAACCTTGTTAAGGGGATTACTGTTGTGAAAGACGGTAATGAGTTGCATCATGATAAATGTAGGCTCCAGTGATTTCGGAGCTTCACTCCTAGAAAATAAAAGTCAGAATATCTTGGCCTCTGCTGCCCCCTCCTTTTTCTTTTGTTTTGTCGCTTGTGCCTCCCCCTTTTTTGTTTTAAAGAAATGCAATGCTCATTAAATGGAGTGCCTTGTTAACAAAGAAAAGCTCTGCATCTGTCGTGCTCTACAACCGATGTTTCCAACCATGGCTCTAGTGCCTTTAGAAACATACACATTCCTTACTGCATAATAGGTCATATTAATGCAATAGCCAGCAGTCAATATACATTACAATTTTACGATATGCTATATTATTTATATCCCCAATATAAATAATACAGCATGGAATGAAGACACATCCAGTGGGTTTGTATCTCACATCCTAACCCTAACCGTTTGTAGCAGCTCCCTTAGAGCCACAAAGCTCACGGTAAATCATCTATATGCACCTTTTATTAAATACACAGGTTGTTATTTTAATGGTGTCCTAAGTGAGGTTGACTCGGGCATTCAATATAATGTAAATGACATCAGTTTATTGCATCTGACAAAGAGACGCTGGAGTAACCGATCCGGACTGACAGCATAACCAGACTTTATCTGATAATGTAATGTCAAAATACTGCCTTTTACTCACAGAGATCTACTGAGGGAATGACTCCCTCCAACACAACCCCACCCTCCTGGTAAGAAAATGACCTGACACAAAAAGAAAGTCTGTGAAATCATATGAAAAGCTTGACTTTTTTTTACATGTTGTGTATCCAGCTTTTTAATGATATTTTCAGTAGATTGTATGACTTTAATTCCCTACATGAAGATCTAAATATTGCTTGGAATCTACACTACCAGAATAATATTTACACTGAACCCCTTCTTTTTCTCAATTTCAGAAAGCATTGTTCATCTTTCTCGTTCGTTAGACTGCTGTAGAAAATCAGACAGAAATGAGGAACTCAGACTGTAGAGCACATGTGTCAAACTCAAGGCCCGCGGGCCAGATGTGGCCCGCCACGTCATTTTATGTGGCCCGCGACCCATTTTCAGTCGGTCGCGGACCCGTTTTCAGTGGGTTGCGGACCCGTTTTCGGTTCGTCGCGGACTCGTTTTCAGTGGGTTGCGGACCTTTGCATGGGCAATATAAAAATGTATATTTATATATAATTTTGAATGCAGCAGAGTGCGTCTATTCACACTCCTCAGTGCTGCGTTCACAACACACTTGCATGAGTTTACACACGCACTATTTGTGATAGTTCACTTCATTCCCGACCTTTTTTTTATGTTTGTGCATCAAAGCACTGCTGAGTCTGTTAAAAAAGGCTGAAGTTATAAACTTATCATGTGTGTTGTATTACTTTGTGTCCTTAAGATGCACTTTGGGGTTTTTAATTGAGTGTAAAAGTGAATATTTCAAACTAGTTTTTTTGTGTTGGCATGTGAGATTCTGTACCATTTCAGGCTCAAACTGCACCATCTTTTCATTAAATCCATTTGAGAAGTTGAGCATGTTCCTTGCTTTGGATCTCGGTTCATTCAGGGGTGATGGTGCAGCCAGACCAGTAGAACCACTGCCCCAGACCACATGCATGTTCTTATTGGCTAGTTATGTCCTTCTCAACTGTGACAAAAAAAGCTTTGAACAAAGTTAATATAACAACGATTGTTTGATCTTTGTCTTTGTTATTTTCTTCTGTTTTAAGTTTGATCTTTGATAGAATAATGTGGGTTTATATATATATATATGCATGTACAATATTTTTACACTTGAATAAACAATACAAAGACAGTTATTTAACAATATGTTCGGTAGTAGTTCAATTTATACAGTGTTACAGTTACAGTTACAGTTACAGTTACAGTTATGATGCTGAAGTGGCCCGCGGTGAAAATGAGTTTGACACCCCTGCTGTAGAGTCTCAGCCCTCTTATTTTTAAGATTATTTTTTGAATAAATGAAAACACACACAGGACACACACACACATAGTTGGACACATAGTTGGACACACACACATAGTGGCCACTGTGTGTGTTTTTCTTTCTTAACACAGTGACTGATCTACATAGGATGAATACCAAGGGCATGTGCACATATCTGTTAGACCGAATAAGTTCACACTACTCAAAATGTTTGACATAACTACCTACGAATATTTAGGAAATGTTAATACATTTTGTTGAGGAGTAAATATTAGGTTATACAGTATATCTACACACTCAATTCAATTGATTTAATGAATACTGACATTTATTTAATTGCACTTATCTTAAACCTCCCTAGGCCATAATGTGAAAATGATTTACCATACATGCAGCCGGATGGCAATATAGACAGGTGTTGTTGTCACATGGTCGGTACTGTTATCACACGTCACTTACAAATGGGGGTCAGCTAATAATGCATCCGCTCCATTGTTCTGCTGATTCTCTAATCATTAGAAAGCAAAAGGAAATTCAAGAACACTAAATAAAGAAAAACCGAAGCAGGATAGTTTGCAGAGGTGACTTTGTGCAGCGTGATTGCTGCTGGCTGATGATGGGGCTGGATCGGTGTAACAGGAAGCACAGCAGGGTGCCGAGCCACAGGCTGAAGGCTGAAGTGCAGGTGCATTACCTCCCCACAGAGAGGGCAGGACGCATTCAGTCTCATCGGCTTATCTCTGCTGCTGTGTCGGCCACAGGGGGCCCACGGTCAGCTTGACCACACATTTAACTTTTATGACTTCAAAACCAATGTTCTGAGATCCAGTACGCCAGGAACTTGCGCTTAACAGAAGTCCAGCAAAATCCAGACAGAAGAACACTTCATACAGGACATTAAAACACACACACAAAAAGAAACTCTGTTCTCCCTTAAAGGAACAATTCACCCCATTCGAGATCTCTCTATGGCCGACAGCTCCAACCCTCAACTCAGACAAAGCAGCATCCCCAAAGTGTATATGTTGAGCATTGAGGTACATATAATAAGTGTGAAGTATTAACTTTGAATTTTTTGGATGTTTTGCATGTGTTTGTAGGTGTGTTTGTCTAAGTGCAAACATTAAACAACTGGAGCAATTCAAGGGCCAATTACATACTCATCACACATGCCTCATTTTGTCAGCTTGCCACACATGATTCATCACACGCACACACGCACACACACACACAGTAAAAAAAAGGAAAGAAAATCATAAATATTGCATAGATCTATCCCTTATGGGAATCTCAGAAAGATCTTGACATGCGCCCGCCTACCATCTGTGAATTTCACTCCCGTAAAAATAGCTTGAATATTATGAACTGTGCCGTTCTTGGCGAGAGAACATGACAAACTGGTGGATCAAAGGGGTTTGGGATAGTGCCAAGATGAAATATGATATGTGGTTGTGCTGAAGTGAGCCGTGAGTCATGTTGGCTCTAATTCATGGCAGGCCCAGGGAAACTGCACAGTTATTGAGCAGCAAGAATAATGGGGGGAAAAAAACAACCTTTTTCCCTGCAGGTTAAAGCTAACTTCAAGAGAACGCATTTAGTTTGGGAAAAGGTTTCTGCCCTGACATCAAATGTTAGAGCTCCTGTAAAGGTCATATTTTGCAGTATTGATTGCTTTTTTCAACTAATGACAATATATTAATGACAATATAGTTAATTTGTTTCCCTACAAAGTTAGAACCTTCCCCGAAAGGGGGTTTGTTTCACACAACCTTCTGAAACTGGTCGAGTTATTACACATCTTCCATCCAGAAATGTCTCCAATTTCATTCTTTGCTCTTCTTCTAATAAATAAGTAATCTCCAGTTCGGATATAATTGATGCTGTTGCAGCATCTAATCTCTTTAAGAGCGGCTATTGTTGTTTCGAAATGTTGTCCCGCCCACCTAAGCCACGCCCATAGCTGCCACTAGCTACTCACAGATAGCTGATTGGTTAGGATACATAAACATTACAAGAAGTTTGACAAGATTAAATTTTTTTGTCCTGAGATTATCTCAAAATCTCTCGAGAATCCAGTTGCCATGCAAGGAACAATGTTCCCTCGTAGCAACTCGGACCTTTAGCTCAAGGTGCTCTTTTGTTGCCTGAACCCAATCACACCTGGAGGGCAGGATGCACATGATGAAATCTGACACTGCCGGCCATCCAATGCAGCCTCCTCCTTACAACTTCTGTGTGGTTCAATGTACACAGTACAGCCGACAATGTTCCTGGGTCACCTGCTTAAACTGCAACCACCTCAACCAAGACCTGCAGAAATGGTGGGACATTTAAAACTGTCAACATCCTAAAAAGTGGTCCAGTTTAACTTCATTAAGCAACTAGTATTTTCTCCAGGGCTTTCACAGTTTTAAAAATGTAATTAAATTGAAACAAAAATTTAATAAAATGTTTTCTTCTGTTTAGGTAACAATACTTATTGTTTAGGCTTATTAAAACATCATGGCTCGGCTTTGAATAAGTCTGTTTGTTACATTATTTATGGACGTAAATTAAAATATGTTAACCTGGACTTCATAGAATTGTATTTGATATTTATAGAAAAAATGTAATCCAGGAGAAAATATGTTTTCAAATTATTATCTCTCTCACCCGCAACATCTACCAGCTCATTTTGGGGGATCCCGAGGCGTTCCCAGGACAGCTGGGAGATATAATCCCTCCAGCGTGTCCTGGGTCTTCCTCGGGGCCTTCGACCAGTTGGACGTGCCTGGAAAACCTCTAAAGGGAGGCGTCCTGGAGGCATCCTAATTAGATGCCCGAACCACCTCAGCTGACTCCTTTCGACACGAAAGAGTCGCGGCTCAACTTCAAGCTCCCTCCTGATGTCCGAGCTCCTCACCCTATCTCTAAGGCTGAGCCCGGCCACTCTACGGAGGAAACTCATTTCGGCCGCTTGTATCTGAGACCTCGTTCTTTCGGTCACGACATAAAGTATGTGACCATAGTTGAGGGTTGGGACGTAGACCGACCAGTAAATTGAGAGCTTCGCCTTCCGGCTCAGCTCCTTCTTCACCAAGACGGCCCGGTGCAACGCCTGTTTAACTGCTGCAGCCGCACCGATACGCCTGTCGATCTCCCGCTCCATTTTACCCTCACTCGTGAACAAGACCCCGAGAAACTTGAACTCCTTCGCTTGTGGTAGGCACTCTATCCCCACCCGGAGGGAGCAATCCACCGGTTTCCGGCAGAGCACCATGGCCTCAGGTTCCATGGTGCTGACTCTCATCTCCGCCGCTTCACACTCGGCTGCAAAACGCCCCAGTGAGCCCTGGAGGTCATGGTCCGAGGAGGCAAACAGGACCACATCATCTGCAAACAGCAGAGAGGCTATCCCGAGATCCCCAAACCTGACATTCTCTGCCCCACGGCTGCGCCTAGATATCCTGTCCATGAAAGTCACGAACAGGACCGGTGATAAAGGGCAGCCCTGGCGGAGGCCAACACCCACCAGGAATGTGTCTGACTTACTGCCGAGGATACGAACACAGCTCCTACTGCAGGCGTACAGAGACCGGATGGCCCGTTGCAACGGGTCCGGCACACCATATTCCCGCAGCACACCCCACAAAAAGCCCCGAGGGACCCGGTCGAAAGCCTTCTCCAAGTCCACAAAGCACATGTAGACTGGTTGGGCAAACTCCCAGGACCCCTCCAGTATCCTTGCGAGGGTAAAGAGCTCGTCCACTGTTCCACGACCAGGACGAAACCCGCACTTTTCTTCTTGAATCCGAGGTTCGACAAACGTTCGGAGCCTCCGTTCCAGCACCCAGGCATAAGCTTTTCCCGGGAGGCTGAGTAGTGTGATACCTCGATAGTTCGAGCACACTCTCCGGTCCCCCTTCTTGAAGATGGGAACCACCACCCCGGTCTGCCAGTCCATGGGCACTGTTCCCGACCCCCATGCGACATTGAAGAGGCGTGTCAGCCAAGACAGCCCAACAAAGTCCAGCGCCTTCAGCATCTCAGGGCGGATTTCATCCACCCCGGCCCCTTACCACCAAGGAGCTTTTTGACTACCTTAGTGGCCTCTGCCAAGGATATGGGTTCATCCAACCCCAAGTCTTCAGGCGCTGCCCCCTGTTCGGGGGACAAGTTGACCGGGTTTAGGAGTTCCTCAAAGTGCTCCTTCCACCGCCCGACGATATCCTCTGTCTGGGTCAGCAGCCCCCCTCCCCGCTGATAACAGCCTGGGGAAGGCCCTGCTTTCCCTTCCTGAGTCGTCGGATGGTTTGCCAGAACCTCCTTGAGGCCAACCGAAAGTCCTTCTCCATGGCCTCCCCAAACTCCTCCCATGCCCGAGTTTTAGCATCCATGACCACCGCAGCTGCAGTCCTTCTGGCCTGCCTGTACCTGTCAGCTGCTTCAGGAGACCCCTGGGCCAACCAAGCCCGAAAGGCCTCCTTCTTCAGCTTGACGGCTTCCCTCACCCCCGGTGTCCACCACCGGGTTCTCGGGTTGCCGCCACGACAGGCACCGATGACCTTCCGACCACAGCTCCTAGCGGCCGCGTCCACAATAGAGGCTTTGAACATGATCCACTCGGATTCCATGTCAACTTCCCTCAGGATGTGGGAGAAGTCCTTCTGGAGGTGGGAGTTGAAGACCTCCCGGACAGGATCCTCCGCCAGACGTTCCCAGTTCACCCTCACTACACGTTTGGGCTTGCCAGGTCTCTCTGGCCGACTCCCCCGCCATCTGATCCAACTCACCACCAGGTGGTGATCAGTTGACAGCTCTGCTCCTCTCTTCACCCGAGTGTCCAAAACATACGGCCGCAGATCAGATGATACGATTACGAAGTCGATCATTGATCTCCGGCCTAAGGTGTTCTGGTACCAGGTACACTTATGAGCCACCTTATGTTCAAACATGGTGTTTGTTATGGACAAACCGTGGCTAGCACAGAAGTCCAACAACAAAACACCACTCTGGTTCAGATCAGGCAAGCCGTTCCTCCCAAAACCTGGCGGGGGGCCAGGTTTCTCTGTCATCGGCCACATGAGCATTGAAGTCTCCCAGGAGAACTATGGAGTCAGCAGGCTGCGCCCTTCCCAGGACCCCTCCCACCAACTCCAAGAAGGCTGGATACTCTGAAATGCTGTTTGGTGCATAAGCACAAACAACAGTCAGAGCCTTACTCCCCGCAACCCGTAGGCGCAGGGAGGCGACCCTCTGGTTCTCCGGGGAAAACTCCAACACAGCCCGGCGCCTCTCACCCTGGGCGACTCCAGAAAAGAACAAAGTCCAACCCTTCTCCTGGAGTTTGGTTCCAGAGCCAGCGCTATGCGTGGAGGTGAGCCCAACTATATCTAGCTGGTATCGCTCCACCTCCCCCACCAGCTCCGGCTCCTTCCCCGCTAGCGAGGTGACGTTCCACGTCCCTAGAGCTAGTCTATGTCGCCGCCGATCGGCTCGCCCAGGCCCCCTGCCCGGCCCGCCGCCCGGTCTACATAGCACCCGACCCCAATGTCTACCCCTGCGGGTGGTGGGTCCACAGGGTGGAGTCTTGGTAATGATAGTGGTATTAACATTACATTTCATTTAGCTGACGCTTTTATCCAAAGCGACTTACATGCTATACAGTAGACCGTAGACACAGCAAAGGTGAGCAATTAGGGTTAAGTGTCTTGCTCAAGGACACATTGATCGAACCACCGATCCTCTGATTATAAGATGGACCTGCTAACCACTGAGCCACAGTCGCCCTATTAATGCATGAAAACACAGAAAGAACAAATAATTTTCTTCACATTATAATGAGAAACTAAATGTCCATCAGGTGACTATATCTATATTTCTGTTTACCCTCCCTCTTCTCTATTGATTCTCTTCTGTCCTTTCCTTCTGCAAACCCACCAGGTAATCTTCTGACGCTGGAAAGGGGAACAGATGGAGTGGAAACCTTAAGCCATCCACAGGGAGCAGCAGCTACGGTATCGGCTCATAGTAAGATTGAGACGACTGGGCAGACTGATTTTAAACAAACACATGTCTGGCTTTGTTATGAAGCGTGGAGCGGGTCCTTTGATTGTGAGTGATTTATACAGCTGTGGCAATTTTACAGTTGAATGAGTTAAAGGGAGCTGAAGTAGTCCCAACTCAATTGGATGAATCGATATATCTGTTGACACAGATTCCAAACCCAAGCTGCAGCTATTTGGTTGGAAAGTCAATGGATGGATATAAATGGTTACTCTGCCATGTGGGGGACAGAGAGTGAAAATGAGGTTGTCCATTACTGGTTTGAGTGATGATTGGATGGATTACATGGAAAATTGTCCTTGTTGTGTTCCATCTCAATTTGTCTTAAAGTAATTGACTCGGTCAAGAGACATCAGGGGAGGCAGAAACACAAGCCGCTGTTCTTTATGTAACGTGGTACATATGTGCAGATATACATTTAGGTTGTATATAGTTGGATGTTAATGATGCAATGGATTATAAAACTCACAGATCGGATCACAAATCGGAGCAGCTGCCGATACTAATTATAAATCAGTGATGATCCATAATAGCAGATACAGATTAATTTGTTGTTTTGTTATAGCAGCTGGTCCACAATGCTCCAGACTATTTTAGCCCCATCCCAAAAGTAAGTTGAACCACTCTGAAGTCACTTTAAACCATCAAAAATTATAAATGTTATTATTATACTTTATTATAAGCTGCTTAGTAGTATTGTAACCAGGTCATAATTCATCTCCAATATCTATTTATATTTATAACATCTTCAAAACTACTGGATTTATTCAAGTTTCTCATCAACACTACATTTTACGAGAACACATGTGAACACATCATGATAACGTTATAGTTTACCTTTGTCATATACTCATTTTCACTGAACAGAGGCTGAATGCATCACATGCTTTTGCAAACTTTGGCCACGAGATGGCAGCATTGAATTATATTGTTTTACACTCCAATAAGTGCATTATGGATATTCTTCCTGTTTATGTGTAAACAACTTTTGCCTTGCGTGCTGTGACCTTGTGGTGTGAAGAAGTGGGTAAATACTCACATGAAATAGCGCTCTTCAAATACTCAAAGGAAGTAATCTTTCTCCATATTTTAACGGAACGGTCTGATTTAGGCAACACTGGAGTTTCTTTAGTATGTCAAAGGATCTGAGGAAGTTCTCAGTGTCACTGAAGTAATCACTCACTTTGACTTTTTTAATGTTTCATCTAGAAATTATCAGGCCTACTGCAAAACATTCATTATCCAGAGGCGTGTTTTAGTAGGCCTGAATGGAGACATTTATTTTTGGTTGAGCCCTGGGAAATGTCTTTCAGCCTAAATTCCGTATGGGACTTCTTAAGCTCTGCTAGTCAGCATACATGTTGTTGTTGTTTATTGTTCTTGTTTTAATGGGATACAATTGGCCACAAAGTCTGATTATTATTTCTGTCGGCAGATGCCAGATCCTAAGGTTGCAGCACTACAAAATCAATGGAAATTAAAAAATGTATCAGTGCAAATATCCACTCTCTATTGCATACGCCAATGTTGTTTTTAAATATGTGAATCAAATAAATATCAAAAATAAATAACTCAATATTTTGATGATCTATGTGGTTATCTTATGTGGTGGACTGGTGTGTATCTTTGTCATTTTGTTCATGAACATTATGCAATTCTCCACTTTCCAGTCATTTTTCTAAATATCTTCTTAATTTTGTAATGGTGTCTTGTTCGTCTCGGACTACCATCAGATGTCAGACTTCTCTCACTAGTTGTGGCACTCCTGTGACAACTATAGGCGCTGACAGCTTGTGGCACCTACCGACACCTACAGATAAGGAGAGGACAAGTGGAGAACTTGTATTTAAAAACGTTTTGATGAATAGTTTTAAATAAAAATTCAAAGGATAATATATTGTCATTATTTTAGCAGATTGCTGTAAATTACTATAAAGGTAATTATTTGGAAAGAGTATATTTTGTTTCATTTTGTTTCAAAACCAGTGAAATATTACATAAATAAAAGGAATGAGAAACAAAAATGTACAAGGAGGTTGTATGAGAGATTCTGTCATCTCTGTATTTACATGTATTTAATCTACGAGAATGGTTATTTCAGGTTTTTCAGAAAACACAAAATAAAACGTCACCCTCTCGACTTAGGCCGTTATACTACAGGGGTACAATCACATGAACTGTTCCACTGAGGATTTTACCCTAACCGGGATGTGGGTCCTTTGGTTTACAGGAAAGACAGTACAGAAAGAATGAATGAAAAGCATTTTTGCTTGAATATCAAGGTCTGAAAGATGTTTTATTTTGAAAAATGACCGTATACATCCGTCTGTGTCTCTTGACACATGTCAAGGCGCTCGTTTCGGTCACGTGATCCATCAAAATGAACAAGCTAGGAAAAACTAGTAACAAACAGACATCTTTGGAGAGCTTCTTCTGAAATGGGGAAAGGCGCAATAAGGAGACAGAATAAGAAGAAGAGCCGTCAGCTTCCAAGAAAAAGAAAGCTGCATTTCAAAGATAATGCCAGGAGTCTACTTAAAACAGGCTTTCTGCTACAGGTGCTTCTCACGGTTGGTTTGTGTGGAGCAAAGCCAACTCCTCTTCTCTTTTCCATTTACAACTCTCTGACAGAAGGTCACTTCTCTGTCCACTGGTCGGTCTCTGTAACGTCCAGTCTTTCTTTCTTCAGAGAGCTGTGGTCCCGCGAGCAGAGAACAGAGGAAATTATCTTCAGTTTCGGTTAGGGATGCAACGATACCATTTTTTACAAACCGATACGATACCGATATTTTTATTTGTGTACTTGCCGATACCGAGTACCGATACCGATACTTCTTAGATTTGGTCTCCATGAAAGTGCAATTAATTTGGAGGCAGATTTTATTTTATCCTCTGCAGATTATGTCAAGCCTACAGTACAAAATTAACAGAAGGCTATCCCAAGCTTTAAACGTCTTGTGGAAGTCCCTCTAATGTCGGACCATAAAACGCCCCGTGTCCGGGTTCATAATGTAAGCGATGATATTAGGTATCGTGCAATTATATAGGAAGCTGTGTTCCAAGTTATATTTCCGGTGCTTTTATTGTGGAGGGAGAAACGGAAAGGAAAAGAGTGGAATTGTGGGATATACGTGTGTGAAGGAGATAAAAAAGTGGTTCAAGTTACCCTGCAGCGTGTTTTCATTTTATTAGAATTACAAATATAGACACACAACAGACACTCGTCTACAATAATATCATCCGTAGCCGCACAACAGCGTCTGAATGACGGCCGCTGCCAGCGCTACTTCAGGTGGATCAGCAGCCGTTTGATTCAAACCGGCAGGACGGCGGTGATGACGCGCAGAGCTTCTCAATTATAGATGTATTAAATATGGAAAATTTCAACTCTCGCGTCTAACATAGACTTTACATGTAATCTGGTCGCGCGAAACATTTGCGTCGCGTTGGGACGGACTGATTACAAGTAACTCCGGGGCTGTCAGCCACTAACAAGAGCACTAATATGAGCACTAATATGTCATACACACGTATGCAACACCGGTTAATAAGCACAATATCGATAAAGTCTTGTATTGTACTCGCGTCTCACTTTTCTCCTGTCTATTGAAAGAAGTGAGCGCTGCGTAGCGAGGATCCAAGATGGCGGCTCCAGATTCTGCTGTTGAGACAAACTGGCCATCTGATTGGACGGCAAAACAACTTGGATAGCGTGATTGGCTGCTCAGAAGTTGAGACTGTTGAGACAGTTGAGACAGAGAAGAGTGTCTCCGGCTCCGCCACGGGGTTGCTTCTCCACAAAGCGCGACCAGTTTGTTGTAGTGAAATACTGTTGAGTGAGTATCGGTTCTTGGTATCGGCCATTGAAACCGATGCGAGTACGAGTATTTAACGCAGTATCGACCACCGATACCGGTATCGGTATCGGTGCATCCCTAGTTTCGGTCATTTAAACGGATTTCTACTACTCCTCCTCTGACGTTTGGAGGGGGCGGGGCTCCCGTCTTCTGTCAGGATAAAGGGTGATGATGGAGAGTTTTTGCCTACTTTAGATTGTTCAAGAGGAGCCACAATCATAGCTTGTGTGGCTGCAAGAATAGCGATTATTTGTTTCTCTAGCATTAGCATCAACACCTACTTAATATCAGTGCTGGAAGAGAGATAAAAGAGATAAAATAAGATAATCCTTTATTAGTCCCGCAGTGGGAAAATTACAGGATTACAGCAGCATTGCTCACAGTAAATAAAAGATAAAAAATCAAGTAATATAAACAGTAATAAACATAATAAAATAAAAATAGTAAAGAAGAATATTGAATATACAGAAGAATATTGAATATACAAGATTTTGCACCAGAATGAATTAAAGTGTTCAGAGTGATCAAAGTGTTCAAATGTTGAAAGTGAAGAAAGTGTTCAGAATGTTTGTGGACTACTGGGAGGTCAGCTTGTTGTGCAGCCTGACAGCAGCAGGGAGGAAGGACTTGCGGTACCTCTCCCTCACACACCGGGGGTGAATCAGCCGGTGGCTGCTAGAGTGTCCTGCATGGGGTGAGAGGTGTTGTTCATCAGGGATGAGAGCTTGGTCATCATCCTCCTGTCTCCCACCACCTCCACTGTATCCAGAGGACACCCCAGCACACTGCTGGCCTTTCTTACCAGTTTGTCCAGTCTCCTCTGAAGAAGTAGCAAGTAAAAGTAGCAACCCCACAATAATACTTGAGTGTAAGTATTCAAGTATTCACTTGAGTGTAAGTATTATTATGAATAATGGTCCTTTTCAGAGTGTTGCAATATGTTCATGCTTTGTTTTCCCTACTATGTCTATTGAAGGCCCACTAAGTGTAATGAATGTAATGAAGATTGTGTTTAGTTTACTGCGTTTTATTAACGCGATGCCCTGATATCAGATTAAAGTTCAATTTCACAACAAATTCTCTATTATTACGCATGCATGCACATCTAAGGATATATTGCATTTAGGGTTACAGGGATACTCCAAAGGAGTGCTCAGGGGAAAACTGTTCTTCGCCTTTAATAATGTGGTTATGTATTCAGCGCTGCATGCTTATTGTGGTCTAACTAAGCCCATAGCTGGCACCACAATCCTACATCACACCTGTAGAGGTCTGTAATAAGCACAGCAGAGTCTCACTTTCTGGGACAGTGCTGCTCAGGGTTCCAGAGTTATGTTATAGTTTTGCTTACTTTACTTTTTCATTGACATGCTGTCGCTCAGTCAGTAAGGAACAAAGAAAACCAAGATTGTAATCATTACCACATGCAGTAATATTGTATGTTTCCCACTTTGCACTCTGTGATACCGACACACATTATGTAGCATGTGACCTCTGGTGGACAAACTGCTAAGATGCAGGAATGAATGCTGTAGAAAATATGGCACATACATATTATATTAGTGTGCAAGGGGTGATGGATAATGGAATTACATCTCATGTTAAGTCATGGCCCTGCAATGTACTTCTATGCTCCCATGGTTTAACATGCATGTATTACTAACAGAGATGTTGGACCATACATGGGGTTAGGTTTACTATAGGTGAGATGAATTTAAGTGTCTACAATTTGATTATTTTAAGTATCTGGGTGCGTTGGCTATAGTGTTGTTTGGTTAAAGACAACCCTTTAGTAGAAGTTCATGTGTGATGCTGCTTGCACATTGGAGAAGTATGCCTTCAAGGCCTTGGGTCTCGGCAGCAAACCTTAGTTAGGTTGAGGACAAGCTCATTTTAGGGGTTCAACAAACCCATCTGACAGAAAGCCCTGAAGGTAAACTTCATAAAGAGTCTTTTCCATAAAGCTGAATTCACATTACACACCAGAATGCTTGGGACACGTGAAATTAAGTGTTTCCTTGAGAAAACATATTTCCAATACATACTTCATAAATTAGTTTACTGAGATCCATAGACTGTAAATAAATACCTTTGATACTACACCCTCCATTCTGTAGAGGGTGACATGTATCTTCAAGCTAGTTAATCCACTCATAACTAAAAGAAGAAAATAATTGAATGACGTTATTTGTTTTGATTTTATTAAGTAGCCTTAGTAGAGGAAGAGGGAGGGATCATCATCTTTATGGACTATGCAAGTAACCAACAGAATATTTGGGTTTCTATTCTGCTTTCTACGACGTACTCGGCTGTTCATGCGCTGACGGTAACGGTAATGTTTTAGCTTCTTGTGTACAGTCTACATCTGAACTCCCCCTCTGCTTTTTCAGATAACCTTAACGTTACCCAGAAGACTGAGGATTAGTGAAACATCAACACACGACCCGTGAGTGGCAAGTTGTGTATAGCTGGTACTCACTGACAGCCAATGAAATTGCAGCATTATTAGATGCTGTCTAAGGTGCAGAACCTCCCCTGTGTTTTCAGCACCTTGGACAGCATTATTAAGTCCATGAAATATATTTATTAACAACAACAGGGACAGTAAATATTGAACACCCATAGTGCAAAGTAACACAAACACAACACAAAAATAATAAAACAAACAAATAAAAACAAATATAGTAATTTATATAATAAAAATAATGTAATTATTAAAATGAAAAAAAGACAAAACATTCCCCATGTCTCTTATTTTCCATTTTCAACAACCATCCATCTATTTTTTTCTTTCTCATAAAAGGCAGACACCTGGAACTCTCTCCATGTCCTTCTCCATGCCCACGTCTTTGTACTGGGAAAAGCAGGGCAGTAAACGTATTTATGGCTAACTGGTATGTTTACGTAACCGTCTACTCAGTTACACGTAAAACATTTTCACACAAACAGCAACACATCCTCCTCATAAAAATAAATGTTGTAAATTCAGTTTCTACTAACTAATGCCGAAGTCTCGTCCACTGCTTTGTTTGTCTGTTAGATGGTTACCAGGATCTCTCTGAGGCTCAGGAGTTGTACTGGAATCCATGTCAGGTTTGACTGCAGAATCTGCAGGAGGGCATGGAGGAAACTGAAAGACCCTGAGTGGTGCCATTGAGGAGGACTGGGCTGTGGGCGCGCTGCATTGAGGAGGTGGATTGTGGGCCGGGGCAGAGTCTGTCTTGGTCCTGTGCTTGTCCCAGTCCAGAGGAACTGGGTGGCAACCAGGCTCAGCATATTGGAGGCCAAACTTCTCTCCAGTGTCTCTACCGGAGAGATGGAACGCTGGATTTTTGGTGTGTCCCAATACCCGTTCGGAGGCTGTGTTTGAGCTAGGCCATTAATGCAGGATCAAAGACAGCTGGGAGGTGAACACCAGGCTGCTTCAAGTCCACCAGGCGCTGGTAATTCCACCGCACCACCCCAGTCATCCCTTGAGCTTGAAACAGCTCTGGGGAAACGTGTTCCAGTGACCCACTGAGTCTGATGGAAGTGATATCCCTCCTGCTGGGATGTGCCTCTGATGGGGATCCAGACAGGAACCCTGGCACCCTCACCCTGCACGTGATTCAGTTGCACTGATCCTCCATGCCTGTACAAAATCCCACCTTCCACCACAGGATCACTCAGGCAACCTCGCAGGATGTGCACCCGCTGGATCCGCCACACCTTCAACATTGAGGGCTTGAAGAGAGGAGCGCCATTTGGATCACTGGCCAGGTGAAACTGCTGGAAAACCCCCCCCCACTCTCTTGACGAGCTCCTCGGGCAGTGGGATCCTGGTCCTGCAGTGCTCCCGGGTGTGTGGCTTGGTTGGGTTGGCAGGCTGAATTCCACAGAAGGGATAGGCGTCTTTGAGTCTCTGCAGGTCTTCCTGATACACCACAGAAAAGGCTGCAGACAGGAACTGGGAAAACGAACTGTACAGTGCATGATGCTCTGTCACGCACTCACGGAGGAACCTCCTCTTACATGGAATAGGTCCAGCTTGATGCTCATGTTCGCACTGAAATGAGATCTTGATGCACGTGTTCAGCAGGATACCAGAAGCGACCTCTGCAACGATGACATAGTTGCAGATGCTCTCCTGCATTCGATTCTAACACTTTGAACCCTGCACAGCAATCCCTGAAAGAAGAAAGAAGTACAGCCATGAATGTTAAAGCAGTCATATGAACCACCACCTGTAGTCCTGTTTATATAATACGACGATTCTTAACAGCTAAATGAATGCTATGTGATTGTATTTCATCAAACTGTAAATATGGAAAGCAATATAAATTGTGATTATGAGCCTGCAGAGGCGACTTGAGGCCAGGCACAACCTTCAATACACGGCAGAGTGTCGTTCCTCATTCTACCCATGAGGCTATCGTTCTCTGGCTTCCATATGAAAAATGGATGGAGTTGAAAGTACTTCGGGGAAGGAAGTTCGGAGATACTGTCAATTAATTCTGGCTGGGGAGGGAAACGCCTCAATGACACCATCTTCATGAGGTTGTGCACAGGAATGGAGCCTGGTCAGAGACCCATAGACTCCAGCTCTGTCTTCATCCAGATCCTCTGCTGCTGTGAACTGGTCCACTGGCTGACGGCCCGGTCGTAGCCAGGAAACTGTGGAGGGGGACAGGTGGGGACAGCTGATGGCTCACCTAGTCAGACGACAATAAAGACATCGCAAATTAGTAAGATTGTTGGCGTGACTTGATGTCATCTTTTTAAAATGTACTCAAACAAATCAAAAACATTCAATACTGACTTTGATCTCTTTGTGCAGTTTGCAGTGGACCCGGCTCTGCAGACGTCTCAGGAGAAACCAGGAGTGCCTCTGACGCTGTAGAGAACATTGAACATGTTATTATTGACAGTTAGATGAAGCAGGAATGTAACATCATACTGTAATCCGTGAAACTCAGCCAGCTGTACGCTTGAGTGCTGCCTACTTCTGGTCTGAAAACAGTGCACCAGTATCTTATTTACAACAATAAAGATTTTAAAGAATGAACAACCGTTTGATGGACACTGCATAAGGATATCTTTAGAATGCAAATCCAGGTAAAATAATACACACCAGGCACTGTGACGGTCGCCTCTGTGGACAGATGAGCGTCTCCTTCTGGCATCAGACACACGAGCTGCTGGGGAACAGGCACAGGGCTCTTTACAGAAGGCAAAGCAGGGAAGGATCACAAAAGAGAATCAATTCATGGTTTATAACTAATACAAGCACAGTGAATATGACAGGTAATGTTTCAATGAATAGACAGAATTATGATAGGTTTACCATCTACTTGAGAATGCTGAGCGTTGGCTGGTGCAGCCAGTGTTGCAGATGGTACTGCAACGGAAAACCCTTGTTTGTTATTTATATTTTGACAATACACAAACACTACTGTTAGTAATGGCAGAAAGTATCTTTACTTCACCTGCTTTTCTCAGACAAATCCAATGAAACAGACTGTTTCTAACACTATTATTGAAAGAATATACTTCATGCATACACATGTTGGAATGGGTTAATATTCAGTAGCCCGTCATTAAGATGTAACCTAGGCCAGGGAAGCAACATGACGCTTCAAACACATGCAATCAGGTGTTAGGGAACACAGCAGTTGCACATCTGTTCTTACATAAAGGAAAAGGAGCAGAAGAAAACACAGACTGATACGTACCCTCATCACGGCTGGGATCAATTCATAGTCACTAGGACGAACATGACCACAACATGGTCATGAACATGGTCAACATGAGACGGAATGAGAAAGTCGTGCTTCATGTGGGATAAGAGTTCAAAACCTCTTTCTGTTGCCAAACCCTGTCATTGTCTGGCAGACGATGACGATGATGCAAAAACAGATGTTAAACACGGACAAAACAATAGCTCTTCATCTTCATCCATCACTGTGATGCAAACAGACAGGAATTAATGTCATTAAATACATATCTTCTTGTATTTGGACACCTTTTGACCATCCCAAACATGTGGCATATGATTATACTATGTAATAAAACACTGTATCACGTTCTGGTGTTCTCTGATTGGTGGAGAAGGTATACAGCTATTGTACTTCAGTAAAACAAATTATATTAATACCACCACATACTCTTTAACAAGTATAAGTCCTGCATTCAAATAAATTAATATATTCAACTCTAGCATCAAAACAAACGTTAAATACCCCAAGTACCATTACTCACTTGTCGTTGTAATATGCTGCTGGTAGTTTAATCTATAAATACACATCAACGTTCATTAGTTGAGTATATGTTGCATGATAACCTTCATCTGCTAACTAACTAGTAGCTCATTAGTGACTCATTCTGTCACATAAATGTGGAGCAGTTCATGAACATGACTATATGCATCTTGAAGGAAGGCGTTCCTCAGTAACGTTACTCAGCGGAGACGTGCACGCGTATGCACGTTCACGTGATTCAAATAAAGTCCCGGGTCCGTTCACAGTCTGCAGTTCCTTCACTGTGTGTATGTAACGTCATATCCACGGTATGTATATGCATGTGTACTGACCTACAGTAGAAAACATGATATCATATCTTTGAATGCACATTCACGTTAACATCTGATACTTCCGGCCACAGAAACACGAAGAAGTCACTGTGGGCCGCGGGCGTGGTTAGCGCGCCGGCGGCACGGGAGAGGGAGGGGAGAAAGCGCTCGGATCAGCTGGGGCTTGTTAGCCCCAGCTGATCCCAATGAGTGCACCGGGCTATTTAAGCCCGGCGGGGACGAACAGTCGGGGGTGTTGTTCGGCTAAACAGGCAGAGAGCAAGGAGTACAGAGAGTACGAGTGTAAGACCTGCAAATAAAGAGTCGATGGAACCCGTCAAAGAAGTCTTGTCTGTGTGCGTGCTTCCGTCGCCTGCTACAGTCACACATGAATAAACACAACTGCAGAAACACGACTAACGTCACAGCTTTCAAGTGAACCAGAACATGTCAACACTAATTCTCATCACCTGTGAGGTCATTGTTATTCCTTTGAATGACGTACTGTTTCGCGTAACGTCCACACAACGGAGAGCTCCAGAAGTTGCGTGTTGTTGATCCTTCCGGCCGTGACAGAGACACGCCGGAGGAACTCAAAGCAGCTCCACTGCGCCACTAGCGGCCAAAGATATAAAAGAAACACTACTTTCTCAAGATCGTTCAAATCGCAAAGGTCAAGATGTTGGAAAGAACAATCCCATCTGCGTCTCCAGCTCCACGGGGCTTTTCTCCGGAACGAGACCGATACTACACGTGCGGTTTGTTCTCATGAAACGTCACTCAGTTGTACAAGCACGTTTATATCCCGCAGTAAAGCTGGAGTACAGGGTGGATTAAACTGTTGGCTCAGTGAACGCACTCTGGAACATGGTGCTTCATAATCACCTGCTTCATCATCACCTGCTTCATCATCACCTGCTTCATCATGGTGGAGCTCCATGGTGCTTCATCATCACCTGCTTTTCCATCACCTGCTTCAGCATGGTGGAGCTCCATGGTGCTTCATCATCACCTGCTTTTCCATCACCTGCTTCAGCATGGTGGCGCTCCATGGTGCTTCATCATCACCTGCTTCATCATCACCTGCTTCAGCATGGTGGAGCTCCATGGTGCTTCATCATCACCTGCTTCATCATCACCTGCTTCAGCATGGTGGAGCTCCATGGTGCTTCATCATCACCTGCTTCATCATCACCTGCTTCAGCATGGTGGCGCTCCATGGTGCTTCATAATCACCTGCTTCATCATGGTGGAGCTCCATGGTGCTTCATCATCACCTGCTTTTCCATCACCTGCTTCAGCATGGTGGCGCTCCATGGTGCTTCATAATCACCTGCTTCATCATCACCTGCTTCAGCATGGTGGAGCTCCATGGTGCTTCATCATCACCTGCTTCATCATCACCTGCTTCAGCATGGTGGAGCTCCATGGTGCTTCATCATCACCTGCTTCATCATCACCTGCTTCAGCATGGTGGAGCTCCATGGTGCTTCATCATCACCTGCTTCAGCATGGTGGAGCTCCATGGTGCTTCATCATCACCTGCTTCAGCATGGTGGCGCTCCATGGTGCTTCATAATCACCTGCTTCATCATGGTGGAGCTCCATGGTGCTTCATCAGAAGCACGGTGATGGCAGCTCTCATGGCTTCTGTCCACCAGCCGTGGTCCAGGACTTGAACGATGCCTCCTATTTTAATGGGTCCGGTGCAGAGGAGGATACGGGCAGCGGTGCTGGAAATAAATAAAATTATAAAGCACATGCTTATTGTTAGAATACAATGATATGTTTTTATAATGTCATATATACCTATCAACTCATTAGTATAGTGATTACTGAACCAGTGTCCTGTGACCTCTCTAAGAAAAGAGCTAGAGCCCCCTTGTGTTAAATCACTGTCACTGTTTTATTTTAGTTTGTTTTAACTATGTTTTTGTTACTATGTACTGGCTCTGGGGCCCTTTGAGATTTTGAATGAAAAGTGCGATATAAATAAAATGCATTATTATTATTAGGTTATTCAGTGATTTATTGTAAATATGTTTATACTTTTATTAAACCAGACCACTCCCACTATACTATATATAATACTATATATATATATATATTCCAAACCTTATCCAGATATCCCCCAGGTGCCTCACTACCTGTCATGGTAGGCAACTAACGCTAGCCTAGATATATATATACATATAAATATAATTATATACTGTATATATGTATATGAGGTGATGAGGCTGGCCTGAGATCAGCAAGAGCCAACCTGTCCCGTGGCATCAGCAGTACAGCAGCAGGATAACCCAGCACTTCAGCGACAGCAGAGACACAAGGAGCCTGTGGCAGGGGATACAGACCATCACGGACTATAAACCTCGACCACGGACCTGTGACAATGACACCACTCTGCTGAACAGTCTGAACAACTTCTTTGGACGGTTTGAAGCTGACAACAGCACCCCTGCACAGAAGACAACACTCCCTCCAGATGACCAGGTGTTGTCCCTGTCTCCAGCCAGCGTGAGGAGGTCCCTCTCCAGGATCAACGCTCGCAAAGCTGCAGGACCTGACAACATTCCTGGTCGTGTGCTTAAGGACTGTGCAGAGGAGCTCACAGATGTCCTCACAGACATCTTCAACACTTCCCTGAGCCAAGCTGTTGTCCCCACCTGCTTCAAGAGCACCACCATCGTCCCTGTTCCAAAGAAGGCATCTCCATCGTGCTTCAACGACTACCGCCCTGTGGCACTGACCCCCATCATTATGAAGTGCTTTGAGCGGTTAGTCATGCAGCACATCAAATCCATCCTCCCTCCCTGGACCCCTACCAGTTTGCATATCGAGCCAACCGGTCCACCGATGATGCAATCTCCACCGCCCTCCACTCAGCTCTCACTCACCTGGACACTAAGGACTCTTACGTGAGGATGCTGTTCTTAGACTTTAGTTCAGCTTTCAACACTATCATCCCCCAGCAGCTGATACAGAAACTGGACTGTCTAGGACTAAACACCTCACTCTGCAACTGGTTGCTGGACTTCCTGACCGGAAGACCACAGGCAGTCCGGATCGGCAGCAACGCATCCAGCACCATCACAATGAACACAGGGGCCCCTCAAGGATGCGTGCTCAGCCCCTTACTCTTCACCCTGCTGACCCACGACTGCACACCAACACACAACAGCAACCTATTCATTAAGTTTGCGGACGACACTACTGTGGTGGGACTCATCAACAACAACGATGAGTCAAACTACAGGGACGAGGTGAGCCAACTGGCAGCGTGGTGCAGAGGCAACAGTCTCTCTCTTAATGTGGAGAAGACGAGGGAGATTGTTGTCGACTTCCGGAGAGCCTCCACCCAGCACCCTCCACTGACCATCAACGGTGCTGCTGTGGAGAGAGTGAGCAGCACCAAGTTCCTGGGTGTGCACATCAGTGAGGACCTCTCCTGGAGCAGCAACACTGCATCACTGGCCAGAAAAGCTCAGCAGCGCCTCTACTTCCTCCGCAGACTGAGAAGAGCCAGATCACCGGTCCCCATCATGCACACCTACCGTGGAACCACCGAGAGCATCGTGACCAGCTGCATCACTGTGTGGTACGGCGGCTGCACCGCATCCTGCCGGAAGACCCTGCAGCGCATAGTGAGAGCAGCTGAGAGGATCATTGGTGCCCCCCTCCCCTCCCTTCAGGACATCTACAACACACGCCTGGCCCGAAAAGCACTCAGCATTGCGGGCGACTCCACCCATCCCAACCACCCCTTCTTCAGCCTCCTGTCTTCCGGGAGGAGAATGAGGAGAATGAGGAGAATGAGGAGAATGAGGAGAATGAGGAGAATGAGGAGAATGAGGAGAATGAGGAGCCTCCGGGCGAGAACCAGCAGACTGAGAGACAGCTTCATCCACCGAGCCATCAGGATGCTGAACTCCCTCCCAGCACTCCCCCCCTTCCTTCTCTGCCCTCTGCCCCCACAAACACTGGATACTGACATACATACACACACACACACACACACACCCGCCCACCAACCCAACGCACAAACCAAATGGCACCAGCAACTTTTATAAACTCAAAAAAAACAAATATTTTATATACAAACACATTGCACTGTGTACAGTCAACTGCTGTACACCAACTGTTTACAATACTGTTTGCACTGTTACACTGTTTTTATCTGCCATATTTATATTTATACTGTAATTTATATTTAGATTCCACTGATAATTCTGTTTTTATTTATACCGTTCATTCTGTTCACCCCGCCATATCTGCCATATTTATACTTTTTATATAGTCTATATTTGCCACTGCCTGTTTATATCTTTTAATTACTAAATAATAAAGTTGACTTGACTTGACTTGACTTGATATCATTTTATATGTAATTATATTATATAGTTAATAATTTGGCTCAGTGGTTAGCAAGTCGGTCTTTCAATCAGAGGGTCGGTGGTTCGATCCCTGGCTCCGGCAGGCTGTGTCGTTGTGTCCTTGAGCAAGACACTTAACCCTCATTGCTCACCGTTGCTGTGTCTACGGTCTACTGTATATCATGTAAGTTGCTTTGGATAAAAGTGTCAGCTAAATGTAATGTAATATATATATATATTAAAATAATATGTATATATATTTTCTTTTTAAATATATATTATAATTTATTATATATTTTACATTTCATAATAATAATAAAAAAAATCGTAGTGTTGTTATTCCAATCCTCCTATTCCTAACCTTATCCAGATATCCCCCAGGTTGCCTACAACCTGGCATGGCGGGCCACTAACGCTAGCTAAGGAGGCTTAGACCAACGTTAGAGACCACCCAGCTATGAGTTGGGACACTGCATAGTGCTAGGAATACCCATCTCCCAGGCAATATATATATATATAGCTGGGTATCATCGGCATAACAATTCAATTGTATTGAGCGTTTCCACACCAGTGGCGCTTCGTGCAGGACCTCAAAGCAGTTAATGCAGCCGTCCACGCACGAGCCCCAAATGTCCCCAACCCGTACACCATTATGCCACAGGTTCCGCCTGACGCTCAGTGGTTTTCTGTGGTTGACCTCTCAAATGCTTTGTTCAGCGTCCCGGTGGACATTGATAGTCAGTACTGGTTTACTTTTAATTTCAATGGCAAGTCATACTCACTCGTCTATGTCAGGGCTACGACTGTGGCTCAGTGGTTAGCAAGTCTGTCTTTCAATCAAAGGGTCGGTGGTTTGATCCCAGGCTCCGGTAGTCCGTGTCCTTGAGCAAGACACTTAACCCTAATTGCTCACCGTCTACGTATAGCATGTAAGTCGCTTTGGATAAAAGCGTCAACGTAATGTAATGTACACTGAATCACCTACCATCTACAACGAAGCACTCAGGGAAAGCTTAGAGAGCCTCACTCTGTCTCCAGGGGCCGCTCTTCTGCAATATGTTGATGATTGTCTTATTGCAGCTCCAACACAACAACAATGTCAGCAGGACACGCTCAAACTGCTCAAACACCTAGCAGCAGAAGGACACAAAGCCAGCCTATCTAAACTACAGTTTGTCTCACAAAATGTGCATTTTCTGGGTCATGACATTTCCGGTAAAGGCAAAACACCCACTCTGGGTCTGCCTGATCCTCACAAACCGTTCACTCAGACAGTAGATGAACGTTCCGGCTGTATGACATCGGTACTCTTACAGCCTCATGGCGATAAATTACGACCCGTCGCATATTTCTCCGCCAAACTCGATCCTGCTGCTGCAGGTTTACCGCGGTGTACATGATGATTTTTGTCAATCTACACTTTAATACTGTGACGCTATTGACAATTGTTTGCATAAAATATTAAAATGAATTCACAATAATTCTTCAAAATCACATTTCTTCAAGAATAACAACCTTATTTAAACACTCTATTGATACGTTTCTTTCATCATCTCCCAGACAAGTGTTTATTTTAAAGACCATTGCACATTTTTATACTTTTATACAAGTTATCTTTAACTTTCACTGTTTCCTTGTTGCCTGCTTCATGTCTGTCACACACAATGTTAAAGAGACCCACGTCCTCTGATTTGATCTTATACTGTAAAGTAATATCCAAAAAAGGTTCTTTTAGGTAACGACTTAACAAAACTGTATTTTATCGTAGGTATGTGTGTAAACTGTAATGAAGCTTCCAGACCTTTGGTAATTTGCTGTTCAGGCTCCTTTGGCTCTACAATTCTCGGTGGAGCTGCGAGAACGGTTTTCAACGCGTTGCTCTCCAACACGCCTATTCCGCAGATTTTATTCTGCACCGCTGGTATTAATACCAAGACCACTGGCTGAAAAATCTGCGTTATGTGGGAGAATAAAGTTATTATTGCTGTTAAAACTATCAGATAAATGATACATATTACCCAGGCGGCAACCTCCGGTTCTGAAAATGCAGAAGTGTCTTGTGTCTTTCTCTCTCATGGCCATCAGGGGGCGACTCGTCTGCATCCTAATCCTTACTTAATTTATTATGAATGCAAAATGGTGTTGTAAATATCATATCATCAATATATTTTAATTCGTTTTTACAAGTAGATTCTGACTGAACTGTCTGCAGTCAGAAATATTACAGTCAACTGCTCTGAACAGTTTAACCGTCTCAGTGGTGACTGTGCTCAGGTTTGATCCCAGCATCATGTAGACAGACATAAGGCCCCCTGCCATAATAACAATGAATATGTTTACACATATCAATATTATTTTGTCCAATTATATGCGTTGTAAATCAACTCATGTGATGCTACTCAGCCAATGACATGTGTGTATTCTGATAAGCGCCGCCCTCGACTCCCGTATACACAGACCCACTAGTCAATAAATAAAAGCAGCAATGTGAAGCGCCATACGAGACTAATCACAACTCTTTTGAGCAAATGTGCACACTCGCATCCAAAATGAAAGCACAGAAAAATAAATCCAAGAGCCCAATATGATCAGAATCATAACACATTGTGTCGAACAATAACTATAACTGTCGAACAATAATGTTAAGATAAGAATATATCATGGCTTTTTTGAGTGAGCAAAGAGCAGGCCTGGGCCTGGAGGGACTTTGCGTGGCGCTGTACTAGCTACTGCTGCCGCTGCTAGATGACTGTGCTACCAGAGTCAAGCTAAACGCGAAGCAACGGGTGCTACACCAACTGAGGACCAACTTGACTCCTGGTCAACAAAAAATAAATAAATAAACTGAAAAACCAAACTAACCCTAACATTAACCCTAAACTAAACTAGCTAATCCACCTCCCTTTAGCGGCCTTTATACATCCTCCTTCGGGATTACGTGGATAACAGACAATGCATTATTTTTCCTAGCTTTTTGCCACAAATGCTGGACGTGAGCAGCCGCACACTCAATACATGAATAGCGCCTTCTCAAAATAAACTTCCTTCTTCACAGGAAGTACGGTTTAGGCCACTAAACTAGTTTGTTAGGGATGAAAGCGTGGTCGACGTTCACGTGACTATTGACTGATGTGTTTAACTCATCTATCCACAGTGGATAAGCAATAAAACTACTTTTGGATCAATTCCAAATCAGATCAATCACAAGACATCCTTTGAGTTAATACTCTGTGTTAAATAAATGATCTCTTTAGTTAGTAGCTGTGTATTAAGCGAAGAGACGCACAGCCAGCAGGCCATTGTTGCGACATGAGCCCTGAAGGGGTCGCTCACTCTACATTATTTATTATTTAGTGCCATGATGTCTTTTCTCATAAAAATCAAGAGGGGGTGACTTCTATGTTTGGAGCGGGTCTCTCTTTACACTGCTCTCCACATTTCAACGTTTGGCTGCTTGTTAATGAACCCTTTTAATAAGATAACGCTCATGTTCTCTCATTCTCCCTCTCTGAACCACACAGAGAAGTAAATCCCAGTGGGGAGGAAAATTTTATTTAAAGAACTGGGAACACCCAGAGTCATTACGCATTCCATTGACCCCGCACTGTGAGGAGCCCTCACCGAGCTCAACACATTTACATGTACAGCAGAGACGCTGAGTAAATATAAGCCCTATATAAGAAATGTTGTTTGTTATTGCTATATACAAATGACTATTCTGTCTTCACTATCTCTAGCTTGAGAGCAGCACTTAAACCACACACCCTTGAAGAACATCCAAAGAGGCCTCCCTGGAAAGGTGTTTGTGTAATTGTGATGAGCCCATCTATTGTTAACATACTTTCAGCGGCTGGCTAAGACGAGTTTGCCGTTTTCAAAACCCTCTCTGCAGAGAGGGAGGATGTTTTTCCTTGTGGTAATGTTTGATTCATTCATGTGTCTATCTGGATTCTGTTTCATGGTTTTTAAATTGTTACACCACCACTTTGCATTCCTCTGATCTCCTCCATTAGCCCGTATCACAACAGGGACTGGAGATGCTTGAATTATTGAGGATGTGACAAGAGCATCAAGGTGGCGTCTTGGATAAGCATTGTCTGGGTTTGTCGTACATGGAAGTATAAGATGAAGGTATATCTTTTATAATTGTATACATTTGTTTTCAAAGAAAGATGAGAGAAAAGTAAAAAAATAGAAGTTTTACCAGACCATATTGGAAGATACAAATTATGTTTAGTACCTTTCAACAAGGCACCTCAAAATGAGACCTAAAAAAAGTAATTATGAAAAGATATAAAACAAACATAATTTTATAAGAATAACTTGTTTGTCACATTTGCTCAAAGTGTCGTCAAACAATGTTGCATATAAGAAAGATACTATGCTGGTTTCCTCTTAGTGCTCCTATTTGGCATTTGCAAGATTCCACCTCTCCAGAAGAAAAACAATCAAATAATTAGTATTTGAAAATGATCAAATAAAATTGAAGATTAAAATGAGCTCAAATGGAATCAAGCAGAATAAACAGTGAAAGGCGAGATGTAAAGACGTCTGAATGGTTTGTAACAGAAACGTTGGTCTCTCCAGGTCTCTCCAGTTGATCCAGGAGGAGAGATCACATTACTCCTGTATTAGCTGCTCTCCACTGGCTTCCTAAGACAGAATCGTATTTAAAGTCCTTCTTCTTACCTACAAAGCCTTAATTGGTAATGCACCATCATATCTTAGGGAGCTTATAGCACCATATTGTCCCACTAGAGAGCTGCGCTCAATGAATGCTGGGCTACTTGTGGTTCCTAGTCTTAAAAAGTAGGATGGGGGCCAGAGCCTTCAGTTATCAAGCTCCTTTTCTGTGGAACCAGCTTCCACTTTCAGTCCAGGGGGCAGACACAGTCACCTCATTTAAGAGTAGACTTAAGACTTTTCTCTTTGATAGTGCTTATAGGTAGGGCTGGCTCGGGTCGGCCCTGGTCCAGGCCCTAGATATGCTGCCATAGGCCTAGACTGCTGGGGGACATCTTAGGATACAATGAGCTTCTCTCTCCTCTTCTCCTCTTCTCCTCTTCTCTCTCTGGTTTGTGGTTGGAGCTAGCTCCATAAGGAGAGGGAGAGTCAGACAACTCCCCTCGCGATTCATGAGGGCAACTCACCCCGTGATTCCATCAGAAAGATTCCCTCACCCCCCACCACTCCTTGAACTTTTTCAGTGCTCCTATAGGTTTATATTGCTTGGGAACATCTTAGGATACACTGAGCTTATCTCTTCTCTCTCTCCTTTTCTCCTCCTCTCTATCCTTCTGTATGAATTAATGTCTCTTTAAATGCACATTACTAACTCTACTTCTTCTCGGGAGCCTCTGTGCTTCCTCTCCTCAAGCTTCCATGGATCGTGGTTGTCTGGATCCGGTCCTGCTCCCTGCCATGGAGGCCCTGCTGATGTCCCTCATCTCTGCCTCCGTCTGCTGACATGGATCATGGTTGTCTGGATCGTGGTCCATGCCTACTACTCATTACATGAATAATTTCTGTGACATCCATTGAATGTGCTGTAACTCTGTTACATTGATTCTGTACACATGACATCTATTGCTTCTGTCCATCCGGGGAGAGGGATCCTCCTCTGTTGCTCTCCCGAAGGTTTCTTCCCTTTTTTCCCTGTGAAAGGGTTTTCACTATTTTTTGGGGGAGTTTTTCCTGATCCGATGTGAGGTCCCGGGACAGGGATGTCGTATGTGTACAGATTGTAAAGCCCTCAGAGGCAAATCTGTATTTGTGATTTTGGGCTATACAAAATAAACTGAATTGAATTGAACAATCGCTGGTGTCCTTTTGAAATCTTCATCATAGGTTGTTCCCATGGGACAAAAAGATGACCTAATGGGGGTCACGCCAGTTTGAGCATGTCTACAGCACCATGCAGGCTGTGGGGAAACATGCATGACCATATCCACAAAGTATTCTGCTGGTGACACACTGTGCATTACAATAAAGTCACACAAGATACATTTAAAGGCACATTGCAAATAATTTGTATATATTGCTTGAACACCAACTGCAGAAATCTACTATTTAAATGGAGCTTAAGCGGTAGTTCAGGAAGGAAGACTTTCTTGACACACGGGTCATTCATAAATGTCTCAGTCTTTTCTCCCAGCGATCACACTATCAGCTGATCTGGGGGGCGTCCACTTTTAAGCAATCAACCAGACGTGGTGCTGTGTCTCTAAGCCAATCATATCGCTGCTGTCAAACTTTAAAGGGGTTCTCTGCTCTGCTGTCCTCAGTTGTCATTTCAGCTCAAACCAATGCGACCCTCCTCCACCCCAGTCACCTCCAGTCAGCAGGCAGTCATACTCCTCTTTCATCATCAGGTTGCAGCAACTCTCTTCTTCACCACCACCAGTGTCTGGACTCCAGGGGGGTTTCTGCCGGGTCAGAACTGGGCTTCGCAGCCCCTTGTTTATCCTGGTTCAGGATAGAGTCCGATCACCAAAGACTTTGCACTATTCCATTGTTATACCGTTGTAATAAATCTATTTTTTAATTCGGAACTAGTCTCTCCTGATTGAATTTATTTTAGCATTTTTTAATTTAATTTCCAGTAGAGAATAATTGCAACATCTTGTTTATTGTTGCCATGAGGGATTAAATACATTGTAAATAAATAAATGACTGACTGCGTGCACAAAGACAAAAACAAACAAACATTTTAGTTGTGGCCTGGGGGGAAACAGTATGGCACAAGTCTTTGAATTGAAGCATCGTAAAAGGCACGTCTCAAACAGCAGGCGTAACATTATTTCTCTGTCACTGTTATATTTCTGAATGTTTGTTTAATGTGCTGCCGCTGTCTTGGCCATGAGACTTTAATCTCATTGAGGCATTTCTTACTTAAACACTTTTAAAATACAAAGAAAATAGATATTTGGAAGAGACGTTTGAAGGGAGGCTCCAGCGGACTTCAGAGTTTTGAAAAGTGAAATACAAATCCCACATTTTCTTTCATTAAAAGGAAAGAGAATGGAAGAAATGTATAGAAAATCTCACTCCTAAAGCTGTCTATACGCAAAGCTTGAGAACAGCATGAAAGATTAATGCATTCTCCAACAACAACAACAACGACAGAATAGTGGAAGCACATTATAGTTTTCTGCCTGTGATCCCACGCCATATTTTCCGAAGTGGAGGAAAAGATGTATGCAGTCAACAGCATCAAAGAAAATGGAGATCAAAAGGGATCGCAAAACAGAAATCCCTGGCAAAGATGATCATTAGTGAACTTAAGGAGAAAGGCAGTCTGCTTCAGCATTGTGGAGTTCACTGAGACCGGACTGAATTCATACACATTTTTACATTTATTCAAATAAAACAATTAGCCAAAGGACATTTTCTCAACCTCTGGATATAAATGAGAATTAAAGCTTTCTCTGAGAGGGACTGACCACGTTTAGTATGGAAATGATTTGAGGACGTCCAGAATTTTTATTAATGCTATCCTGGAACATATTATCTGTACTTACTGTAAAAAGGTTAAACTTTGAGGGTTTGAACAGTATAAGCATGATAATTGGTTTTGGTGTGCAACAAGGATGGTGTCGTTTGTGTTTCCTCCAGCAGAGGGCAGCAACACCGCCGAGCTGCTGCCAATCGACGACAGGTCTACAGCAGAAGAAGGTCCCGATGCAACAGCTAGGCATCAACATGCCTACTGCTGTGATTATGGAGGAGAATTTTGATAAACTTTTGGAGCAGTCTGAAGCTCAAGAGCTCGAGGTAAGCGCCAGGTCACTGTAATGCATGACGTAGTCCCCCCAGGCCTGCTTGGGGGTGGTAGGTGGAGGTGGAGGACCCCACAGTTAGCCTTAGCTTTGGCTAACGTTATGGCTGAGCAGCTAGCTTGCTTTACCGCTAACTTTACTCTGAAGCTGATTTTACTTTCAGGCACAGATGACATTAAACCTTATCCTATGAGTTAGCTCATAATAATAATAATAATAATAATAATAAACCCCTAATTTAAAGGTACCTGATAGACGCTACTCTGTTGTTAGCAGGTACCGTTAGCTCGGTAGCTAGCCCCTGACAGCGAGGCATCTCTTGCTGTGTTGGTAAACAGCGGCTTCATTTCGTTGTGGAACCGAAACATTGCTCGTTTCTCTGTGTGGCCTCGGGTCACTTGGCACCAACCGACTCCTTTAATACATACAGCTGGAAACATTGTGGGATGAGAGCGCAATGCTGTAACGTCAGCAGGAACTAAGGGACGTAAACACCAAGTGACTGCCCGGTGAGAGCTGACCGTCGGTGCAGTCTGACGCGAACGGTCCGGAGCTGATGTCTGCGAGGGAGCGATCTGTGCAACATGTGTCCTGATGTTTGGCTTCAGGCTTTAACCTCATGCCTGCATTTCTCGTCCACAGGCTCCAGGGGGCATCGCGACACCTCAAGTGTACGCTCAGCTGCTGTCGCTCTATCTGCTTCATAATGACATGTAGGTGATGGGGGTCACTCTGTCTTTATTCACATATTTTGCCTATTTGTTGTTGTTGTTGTTTCTCCTCCATAGAAATACAAAGCATCCTTTATTTCAAAATGACTTCAGCAAATGGTTGTGCTCTGACTTTGTGTCGCACATGTCATAGTGCATGGATGGCTTCCTGAATACAAAAGTACTAAGAATATTTTGTAAAAGAAGAATATGTGCGTGGCAAACACCTGCAGCTTGATCCTGTGTACCGTCTAACTTGTTGCTGTTGCTCCAACAGGAATAACGGAAGGTATCTCTGGAAACGGATTCCCCAAGCAATAAAATCGGTGAGCATGACACAACGTCTACGGAGACATTTGCTGATCACAACTCCTTGTGCGCCGCTCGGCTGCCTCGTCTAGCATAAGCACCATGCGATTTGGGGCTTTTTTAAATGGATAGCTTTTTAAAACAAAATGTCACCACTGTGATTCACGACAGAAGTATTTGGGTGTGACTGCACTTAGCTGTAGCGAGCCTCCCACTGCCTTGTCAAGTGGAGCATGATAAACGTTTTCGTGAAATGCCTTTCCATGTGTTGCGTACAGGCAAACCCAGAACTACCATCTATTTGGGCCGTTGGCCAACTCATTTGGCAGCGGGACTTTCCAGGAATCTACACCACCATCGCCGCCTTCCAGTGGTCAGAAAACATCCTCCCGGTGATGGAGGCTCTTCGAGGTGACATTTCATTTAGTTTTTGAAACACTTCTAAAGGATATTTATATGCTTTACACATTTTCTTGGTAAATTGTGCCAGCATTCCCTGTAGGGCAATTTAAGAGAATATGCATGATTTTAGAATTAAAGTCAGCAGGGGGCACCAGCTGAAAACAGTTTCAGCTGTGATGCAACCCAGGGTAAATAACACGGTGAAACAAAGGGACTGAATTTGTCTTCATAACACATTTTCATGGTTTATCGGCATTATGAAGTAACTAACTAGTTCACCTGGTTCAATAAGTTAATATGCTCCCACCGATAATCTCTCTTGATAACAATTTTCAACAGAATATCTAAAGATTTCTGCCCTTTTTTGATTCCCACATCACCTTCTTGCCTCAAACGGCTGATTTTGGGAAACCTCCCCATGTGAAATAATTCCCCGCAAATGCTCCCAATTGTTTATGCATCTGTATCATGTGACGGCTCCCTTGTGCAAGAGTTTAAGAATAGCTTCCCCCTCATGTTCACGGTACTCCTTGTTGATCTGTCATGAATGCTGACCTGCGGTATGTCATAGGACACTTGGGTAACCATTGATAATAATTGCTTAGTGAATGCGGCTTCAGAGGGTTTGAGGCCACTTGTACACCTTTGGAGAGTTTTTCACATCTCAGTTTTTCACAAGGCAGCAAATCCTCCGATAAAGAAGTTATTTATATGATATTTGTATTACCTGTATTATCAACACTTTCTGTTGATGATATTTTCATAAAAATAATATTTTGCAATATATCAAGCAACTGGTCTCAAGAGCTTATTGGCCAGAAACATTAGGCTTTAAAATTAGAAAATCTTATCTAAATCTTAAATATCATCATATTAAATAACGAGAGCTCAAATGATGTCTTAGAATTTCTCGATTTGTCTAATAGACAGTGGAAAATATCAACATACATAACAATATCTTTAAAAATATTAATATTTACAAACATCAGTATTAACCAGAAAATGTTTTTTTCTTAAAAAAAGAAACTTTGTCATCTGTGATTTAATAAAGACACAACTAATCATCTAAATTGTCAATATTCGTTTTAGTAACGGCATGTTTTAAAAAAAAAAAAAATGTAGACGGTAATGCAAATTTGATAAAGACACAGCCTGTTATCTAATGTCCAAGTCAAAGGAGTTGAATCGGTCAAAACAACACCGCAGTCACAGGTTGTTGACATTGACTTGTTTACCTGTTAGACTCCTCTGAGCCAGTCACATGGAACCCGGTGGCCATCCGCCACTCTTGTCGTGGTTGGAAGGGACACGCTGCCCACTGGGGACACATGCAGCACTGAGGAGGAGGGGGCCATTTCTGTGAAAAGCCCCCGAGGCAGAAAGCAGGCAGGAATGTGCGCCCTGGGTTGGTGGGAAGGGATCAGGTGTCACCAGCTGTGAGGGGCCGGTATAAAGGCCAGAGCTGCTGCTCCCAGTCAGAATAGATATCAGCATTTCACACGTCGCAGCACTCACCAAGGATACGTGCACAGAGTCTGCTCTTTAATCTGGTAACCTTTAAAAAAATAGGCCAAACTTTCTGGTGTAAGTGTAGTTGGAGACTCTTCCCATTATGGACGTTCAGAGGACAGGGTCTATGGTTCGGCCCCCGAGCCCCATGGATAGCCTGGAGAAGCAGCTGAGCTGCCCCATCTGCCTGGACATGTTCACCAAACCCGTGGTCATCCTGCCCTGCCAGCACAACCTGTGCCGTAGCTGTGCCAGCGACCTCTACGACTCCCGCAACCCGTACCGCTTCTCCGGCGGCGTCTTCCGCTGTCCCACATGCCGCTTCGAGGTTGTGCTCGACCGCCACGGCGTGCACGGGCTCCAGCGCAACCTGCTGGTAGAAAACATTATCGACCTCTACAAGCAGCAGCAAGAAGGCAGTGGCGGTGGCGGCGGAGGCACAGAAACCGCCCTGAAGCCCAAAGAATCCAAAGAGCCGATGTGCCAAGAGCACGAGGATGAGAAGATCAACATCTACTGCACGACGTGTCAGGTACCCACCTGCTCCATGTGCAAAGTGTTCGGCCAGCACAAGGACTGTGAGGTGTCGTCGCTGGCAAGCGTTTACCAGGTCCAGAAGGGTGAACTGAGCAACGCCATCGACACCCTGGTGGCCGGCAACGGCCGCCTGCAGGCCCTGCTCAACCAGATGGAAGACGCCTGCCGCGCCGTCCAGGACAACGCTCAGAGCGCCAAGCAGGGGCTGGCTGAGCGCTTTGACCTGCTGTACGCCGTCCTGGAGGAGCGCAAGACCGTCCTGCTGGAGCAGATCGGCAAAGAGCAAGACGAGAAGGTGGCGGCGCTGCGCGCGCTGGCCCAGCGCTACGGCGAGCGGCTGCAGACCAGCACGGAGCTCACAGACACGGCCGTGAGGGCCCTGGAGCAGGGCTGCGCCGCTCAGTTCCTGTTGGCCTCAAAGGGCCTCATCACGCAGACCAAGGACGCAGCCAAAGGCTCGCTGGGGGAAGAGAGGCCGGAGCCGGGCTTCGAGAAGATGGACCACTTCACTTTGTCGACGGAGCACGTTGAGGCAGTCCTGGCAAAAATGGACTTCGGAGCGTGTGATTATGATGATTTTGAGGACGCGGAGGAGGAGGAGGAGGAGGAATAATGCACGTGGTTATGGACTTGTAGGAAACAATGTAATGTTTATGGCAGGGAAACGCAGGTTTGATGTTGAAAGAAATACAAGGTTACGGTAGATGTGGGCTTTAATGGCTTGCCATACTTTCAGTGCAATATTTAATATCAATGTCGTATTCATACTTTTTCTTAACTTCTTTTTATACTTTTGTACTTCTAAGCCAGCTCAATGGAGCAAATGACTTAGATTGACGTAACACTAGATCGCCTAAAGATTGATTACACGTCATTTTCCTCCTATGTAGCACAAGGAAATAGCTGTTTGTGTTTTTCTCACTTTGTCCGAGTTTGTGTTGAGTTGGTGATCAGCTGATCTCCCTGTAATCGCCAAACCTGTCTCTGATGGATTGTGGAATAAAGCTGCATGATGTTAAGCTCCCATTTGCTTTATTGATGATCTAAAACCTGGTCCGTACTTGGACTGCTTCCATCCAAAATGTTCCAGACTGCTGCTGCTCTTACTTGGCAGTAGGCTGTATTTAAAAATAAAAGCCCTTGCCACGTCCTGTCTGCTTTGCCTTTGCTGGTGAAAAGTGGGGGGCTATTTTTAAGAGGTGAGAGGCGATAGCGGCCCTGGAATAGACTCGGGGACGGACAGGTCCTGTTTCTCCTCCACAAAGCGCCCATCCTCCCACTCATGGATGTCTTGCTCAGCAGCTCGGAGTCAGAAGGGCACACTATAGAAAGGCCGGTCCAGTTGCTGGCGAGTCATCGGCCAACGGTCAAGAGGCCGCGGTAAAAATACACGTCTGCCCTGCGGAGATGACCCGCTCGGCTCTGGCCGAGTCGCCGTTTCCTTTTCTAGTACGCAGCCAGACGGTGCAGGAAAGTTGTTCCAACACCAGAAGCAGTTTTATGGCCTTTGGTATGTGGCTCACTTTTAACAGATGGGAGTTTTATTGTGGCGCGGGGGGCACCTGGGTCAGTTTCCTCTGTAGTCATCATGACGTGAAACGGCAATGACAAAACATTAGTATTTCATTCATTAACATTAACGGTTTCTAAATACTGCAGATATTACGCAACCATAACTCTGATTACTAACTTGACAAAAATCCAAAGAAGTGTCGTTGATACATAGACGCTGCCCTATTTTTCTTTGCTCCTCTTTTGGATAAGCACACTAACAGTAAGAGAGAGAGAGAACAGGAAGTCCCTTGGACAGCAGAATGGAGAAAGTGCTCCTGACAAAATCTCCGGCCTTCGACTCCCAGCTGTCTTTTCTCATCCTGCTTGTTATTGTTACTGCTGCTAGCTGCTGCAACCAACTGTTGGTACACACACACACACACACACACACACACACTGTTGCTAGGCTATAAAACACCATAGGCCGCAACCCTGAGGCATTTACGTGCTAGCTGCAGGAGCAGAGAATACATGGCGGTGTGTGTGCTGCTCTGTGAGGCCTCGCCACTCAAAAGTTATCTCCTCAAACTGCAGATAAACGCTAGATAAACGATGGCTTTGACGTTTGGGAAAGCCAAGCCAGAGCCTGTTGATAAAGGCTTCAGCAACAGTCAGGATTCATCTAAGGCATGCCTCATCAAACCAGATCCATTTTGAAGTAGACCTGATTATGGTCTAATGCAGTTTTCCGATTAGTTTTATTTCATCATTTTGTTTCATCATTTTCAAATCCAAGGTTACATAACTACCAGTTCACCATTTGACCTAAAAACAAACCCAGATGCTAGAAGTGATTTAAGGCCAGAGGTTTTTCTTTGCTCAGTATAGCTAAATTGTATTTCAATCCCGAAGCGACTCCTGTCGGATGTTGAACTGCGTGGTTGTTTGAGTGGTGAGAGGAAGCTCCTTCATGAACTCCCGATGCACAGAAATACTGTAAGCAAGAAGGGTTAGTGTTAGGGAAGTAGAAAACTGCAGATCTCTGGCATTCACTTGAGATTTGAACAAAACACACTCACCTCACAGCAGAGCCCTCGATTGTAATTCATGGTGTTCAACCCTGTGTGCTGTCGCTAATTAACACCGCTAGTTAACACACACACACTCCCAGAGAGCGTGTGCTCACTCTAAAATGCATGTGCCCATGTGACGTCCCCGTGGTTCCTTCACAGAGAGCACGCGGCAGCGCGCGTACAGTCTGGTGGCCCAGGCGTACACGTCCATCGCGGCAGAAGACTTCGCTGCCTTCGTGGGCTACTCTGTGGAAGAGGCTGTGAAGGGTAGGGTTCAGTTTACACAACCGCCTCACAGGGCATGTTATGTCATCATCCTATCAGTATGTATATCACTTCTTTCCCATCTTGGTCTTTAGGTGTGGTGACCCAGGGCTGGCAGGCCGACCCCGCCACCAGGATGGTGATGCCCAAGAAGCCAGGTAGGTGGCAGCATTGCTCTGTTAATCTGAAACCCTGTTCTGTTAGCCCAGCTTTCTTTTTGTTCATGATCCATCCTCCTCTTCTCCTGTCTTTGATCAGACACTCGTAAAATTGCTGAGAGCGGGAATTTAAGAGACATTTTAATCTCAATTCAATTCAGTTTATTTTGTATAGCCCAAAATCACAAATACAAATTTGCCTCTGAGGGCTTTACAATCTGTGATCAATGAATCAATCAATGAAATACGGAGGGGTGACGTTTCTCCCTTTTTTTTCTGAAACTCTCTCCACATGTTTGATCTGCTAAGGCTCCCACTGTCTCATGTCCTAAGGGTTCGCTCATCCACTCTTTTCTTCTCCTTACTCATTTCGCCAATATTTTACATTTCCTTTCGTCAAATCATCGCCTGTCCTCAAGCTCAGACGGTCGAGGATGAGGCTGTGGCACGTCCCGCTCTCTGATCACTTGACCGCGCCGCACATGCCCGCCCTCACTCACCATTAATCCACACACACACACACACACACACACACACACACACACACACACACACACACACACACACACACACACTCACTCCTCAGTGCCACTGGGACTTGATAGCGCTTGGTAGTTAGGTTAGGAAGTAATTCTGGTCGGGATAGATGTCATGACCTCCAGGCTGGACTCGTAGGTGCTGGTGTTAAACTGTGTGGTTAACTCGAGGCCTCAGACCTTCAGAGTCAGCCGGAGTGAGAGCACGTTGTGCTGGGGATTCAAAGCATGGGGGATGTGAGAAGATGGATAGCACTTGGCTCAACAAGGAATCCTCCTCAGACTCAACCTCTCCTCCCCTCTCTCTCTTTCTCTCTCTCAACAGATCCTCCCCCCGTCTCACTGGTTCCAAACGAGCAGCAGTTGGCCAGACTCACCGACTACGTGGCTTTTCTCGAAAACTGATAACCCACCTCTCGCCGCCCTGCTTTTTTGTCTCGCTCTTCCCCGGTACGGGAAGAAGGGTACAAATTTTTGATGGACTTTTCCTCTGGTCCCCTCCCTGATGGAGATGTACCAAAAAATACATCCATCATCTCGCATGAATGCCGCATGCTCTGCTCCAAGACCTGGATGAGTCGTACAGCTTCCCCTATTAGTTCATACGCTGAAAATGTTGTATTATATCCTTTCTTTTTCTTTTTCTCTCTGCAACCCACCTGATGTAGATTTGGCTCTTGATTTAAAAGGGGAAATATGTTTCTTAGTTTTGTTGTATTGCTCACAGACCCTTCTCATAGAATATAAATACACAAGCGTGTATGTTTTCGCACTTGGGAGTTTGCAAACAATCTTTGTCAGGAAGTCTTGGCACCACCGTGTGGATTTCAGTCCTCAGATCTCATAATTTGAAATGTATGTTTTGACTGGTAAATAAATATTTTACTGTTTCTAATTATTGTCCTTTTATTCACAAGTTTTTTTCTCAGGTTGGTCTTAACGAACCAGACTGGGCTCAATAAGGAAGTGGAACATTTGACTAGATTTTTCTTTTGGGGCTCACCGCCGTCACATCCATTCTGTTGCCTGGCATCAACTACTCACATACACATCAGGGAGACCATTAGTGTGGTGGTCACCGCCACATCAGAACACCAGTTCACTTGACATGCAAATCATCTGAATCAAAGATATTTTGGTCGGTCCACAAAAGGTTTAAATTAGACAAACCTTTCCAATCTGTTGCAAACTAAACCCCACGAGGTTGCAGGACTGGGACATGCAAAGCAACATTATTGTCACTGTGGGAGATTTTAAAATCCTAAATTAACATGGCATGATGGATGTTTTACTTTGTTAACGCATCTCTGACTGTCATCTGTTCACCATCTGCCCCCACTACTTATGGACTTCATCCTTCATTGAGCTACACAAGCTTGAAGAGACCTTTGACAGGATTTAGTGTGAAATCGTGTACATTAGATCCATTCCTAGCATGTTTGTTTCGTTCCTCACTCTGCTTAAGTCTATTTCAGTAACAACCAAGGCTTTAACTTCCTATAGCTTTTTTTAAATCATTGAATGTTGCTTGTCAGCGCTTAGTGGAGAAGTTGATGCTTCTTACTGGTTCAGAGGGACCTCGTCTATATATATATATATATATATATATATATGTATGTATATATGTGTATATATATATATATATATATATACATATGTGTATATAGACGGACTCTGGCAGGCTGAGCTCCTGACAGGTCAGCCTGCCAGAGTCCGTCAGCACACGACAAAAAGTCCAATACACAAAAGCGTGTGTGTTTGTGTGCTTTGGATGAAAGCATTCCTCAGCACTCAGTGAATTAAACGTGTTGTTCAAACTTGTATTGACTCTGACAGGTTTCTACTCGTAAAGTGGAAGAACACGGGACATCTTCGAGCTAATTAGAAAAACCTGAGTTTATGTTGTGCATAAATCAGTCTTTGCAGTTCAGTTGTGGGTGCTCTTTAAAAACCCTTTCAGACCACTAATACTGAGCAACTTGATGCGTACGGAAAGCACAGTTTTACAGGTTCATATGATACATCAACTATGTCAAGGCAACCTGGCTTTGAAGTGAGCACACATGGTCATACTATACGGCCAGAAAAGGCTCTCAGCTCTTTTACTGCAAGCCAGTGACCTCATACTCATGCTGGTTGAGGGAGGAAGGTCACCGAGGTCGTGGATGAACCCTTCTGTTTGTCTTATGCGTGCACAACCCTACATTTCACCCTGTCAGTAAAGTGACCCCTGTAGGCAAACAGCAGTAACTACTTGCCAAAACAATTGACAACAATTAGTTTTGGGACTTTATTTAAATTTTTTGGTATGTTCGCGTGTTAAAAGAAAAGAAAACTTGTGGAATCTGAACTGAATCAGAGGCCTAGCATTGTTTTTGCGCACACGCTCACTTTGGTGAGGTCATTTTTCCAGGGGTCAAAGGTGACTTCTGTCTTGAATCATACAACATGCCACTGACATGATGTTATACTTGTAGACTGCAAGGGTGCTGTGCAAACATAGAGGGTGGGGGAGGGGGGTGGGGTTCAGCGCTCGACAACTTTTCAGGAAGTACACCATTGAGTCAGTCAGTTAGCTATAGGCTAAATCTTGTTTATTTTTTTACATTTGGTCAAAAGCGGTTCCTGTTTGCAATGTACTGCACACACTCTCTCACCGGAGTCTTCCACTGACAATAGCCATTCATGATGATGATAATTTGGGGGTGTGGCTTTGGAGGGAGGCCTGAAGTAATTCTCCCACTTGATTTGGCAACTTTTGGGGGCGAGTGCTGCTACTTGGCAACAACGGGCTGGATTTTTCCATTGGACCACTTTTTAATATCTAGCGTGCTCTTGCCAGTTTCTCGACATCACCAACCCCGGCCAAGGTGTTTTTTTTCCTTCATTTTAAGCAGAGAGGGCACGTTTTGCCCTAAATTATCGGACACTCAACATGAAATAATCTGTATTTGCCTCCATGAGCATCACAGCCACCACAAATTAAGCTGTTGCCTTGTGTAACTTTATGTTGGCATACACCTGTCCCCTTCACCTCACATCTCAGTTTGAAAAACTCTGTGCTAAAATAAACTACAAATGTTGTCTTTTTTTATATTTTCAACTTGTTTCTTTTTTGAAGTTATGGTCATCATGGCATATGTACATTATGTATTTATGTTTGTATGTATGTATATGTATACATATTGTAGCGACCCTTGTCTTGTATCCTACGCCAACACAACAGTCAAACTGTGGAAACCTCTGAACATGCTTCACACTCCGCTCCCGGTCATAGACTAACTCTCCAATCACAGGCACGCCCATGTGTCCCACCCACCCTCATAGGTAGCCCGATGATTGACAGGCCCCAAAGCCACCCAGCCCATGAGACCTTCACTGACCTCCTGAACCCAGTAATTGCAATAACTAATAACTTCTTATTTTGAACAACTTTTTCTTATAAACACAATAACACTTATAACATTGCATGCAACTCAGTCCGTTCTAATATATATATATATATATATATATATATATATATGATGACATGGCTCAGCAGTTCTGGCAGAACGGATCAGATGGAGATGATCTGCTCAGCAGTCTCATGACTCAAGGCTGGAGAGCCTTGGATGGAGGAAGAGGTCACACAAGGGTGGGGATGAACCAGCAGGGGGCAGTCTCCACTTATAGTTGGTGTGATTTCATCTGACATGCCACACAGGGCTCGGTATTATCAGTACTAAAATGCATCATTCACACGTTTACAAAGCCTTCATCAAAAGAAGCAATATTTTGACCAGAGCGGAATAAAGTTGATTCATTTGTTTCACATGTTCCTTTTCCTCCAAGTTGGAAGGGTTGGGGGCGTTGTTTACATTCTCATTAACAGCAGTAAAAGCTCCCTCACGTCCACAGAGAAAATGTTTCCATGTGAGACGATGAGTCATGAGATTGAGACCAAGAGAAGAGTCCAAGAGGATGTGGGAGATGGTGATGAGAAAAACGAGGGAAGAGTGAGGAGGAGGAGGAGGAGGAGGAAGTGAGGAGGAGAAGGAGGAGGAGGAGGAGGAGATGCAAGGGGCCGGTATAGGCGCGAGAGAAGTAGTAGGACGTAGTGAGGGAAACTATTCAGAAGGCATTGTTGCATGAGTGCCAAGTGGACAAATGTCTGCTGCAACGAGACAAAGATAGAGACTGGGAATCGAATATAGTTGGAGCAAAATTGAAATTAGCAGCTTTACATTGTTGAGGTTATGGGATTTTAACAGAACAGCGTGGCTACATTAACATGATCTGTGTTGCAAATTGTGTAAACAAACTGGAAATGCATGGATGTGCGACAGCGTTTCAACGGCACGCCACGTCCACATTCTACTGATTTATTGTGGATTAATAAATTACTTGTGTTTACCCTGGTCTCGCATGAAAATTGACATGTTTTCTTGAGAAGAAATGTGCTTACATTTGTTATATGTACAGAAAATAAATCCCTGGAAGACTCTAAATCCATGCAGTAGTCAGACCAACAGGTCCTGCACCCTCGAATCAGCTCATGAGAACCAGAGGAACATGAAAATCCATTTTCACAGACTCAGCAGCTTCTCCATGCAGCTGTTTTCCAAGCCATGTGACCTCAACGAGAGTTTCCAGATAATGGCCACAGGTCTTCACATCTCTCGTCCAGAGAATTTCCTAATCCACTTTTAAAAGTCAAGATATCCAGCAAGACTTGACTTGGCTTAAACTGTCCCGATGCCAGCCCAAACTGAATGGGTCTTTTTGTGAGTCCACCATGTGCCTTTCATTCATGCCCTGCTCCTGGGGACGCCACCGTTAGACTTTGTGTAATTGCAGAGGAAATTAAGAGAGGAAAATGAATACAGATCACTGGCAAAGGACACATAACGCTATGTTTTCATTTTATTTAGCTTCAAAGTCTGCTCTTATTTGAAAAAGACTCCAAGTTAAATTTAATTCCCTCTTGATGCCAGAAACATTCTTTTTTTTCTTTTATAATAAGGCTGCTTTAGATACCCTTTGAAAGCATTGGGCTGAGAGAATGACGGTTAAGAGGACACAACAGAAATGGCTCTTGCAGGATATAAATCGAAGCCAGCTGGAAAATACCCATTGCTCTTCTCCAGCAGCTGTCTTTCAGCCATGATTCCTCTAATCAAAGACATTTGTCTGTTTGTTTTGGTTTGCTTTCAGAAACCAGAAGAACCTTTTGTTCTCATACATAATGTGTTCACTTATACTGGGGAGAAAGTTAAACATTGCAAAAAAAAAACTAGAGTAAAAGTCTGGCAATGTCTTATTGTCAATAATTCCCATTAAAACCTAAATCCACCATAGCAACCCAGTATCATGGTCTTTACATAGTCACAAAATACAATCAATAGGTTTAGTGTGCCCGTTTAGTTTTTTTTCTCCATTTTGCTCAGGACAAAAATAATACCAATGCAAAGTGAATTAGGATACTTTTTTATCTGTTGGACAAACAAACGTATCTCCGAGATGATGTAACGGTCAGACCAGGTGACGTACTATAAAATATCAACAAAGACCTCAAATGCTGGGAAGGAGAGGTTGATGGGTCCAGCAAATAACAAGACTTTCAAAGTGTTGTTGTGGTTTTGTTGCTTAAAACTTGCAATGTGATGTCGTTCCGGAAAAACACACAACACAGAAATGAACAGTTATTGTCCCTGTACGCAAAACCAATAGATTGCATTTGATGACTATTTCACAAAACTGCCGTGATTTATTTAGACTCAATCCGTACATACAACAACCCGACTCCACAAATAATCCTGAGAACACCAAATGTCTTCCATGGTGAGATGGGTCAAACAAACACAAGACTTTAGTCCTGTTCGTGTCTCATGCAAAAGTAAATGTTGACATTTTATCACATGTGTTGTTAGTGACATTAGTCATGTGATGCAGCTGCTTTTCACTTAACCACAGAGATGAGACGTAGAGATGTAGAGTACGGCTCTAGCAGCAACAGCGACCTGTCAATCCTAACCTAAAGCATACTCTTATGGTCTATTTGACTCTAAATGGACCATAATTTACTAAATGAACATCATCCTATATTGAGGTAGACTTGAAAATAGAGATTGAGACATAAACTCATGTTTACAATGTTTACTAAGGAATAAATCCAACAAGAAATTGAGTAATTTTCACATAGACCTCTATAAAACGGGAAGAGTCTCCCCCTGCTGGTCAGTAGAGAGAGTGCTGGTTTTAACACACTTCTGTGTTGGCTTCACACATCAGAACTGGAGGTTGCCGCCTGGATTTTCACTACAAAAATAATTTTGGTAGTCTTGAAATACAGGCATTGATGACATCATCAGGGTCGTTCTCTAAGACTTTAGAACGTCCCAGAGTCCCAGGTGTTCTACTAACTACGATGAGCAAACTGGACTCTGTGCCTGTTACGTTTTTACAGTTAAGAACATTTTCTCTCTTCATGCCCAGAAGCCAAAAACATCCTCTGATTTGTAGGGGCACACATTAGGGTAACTGCCCTGGAGTCCATTTCCTGCAGGGGGAAGTTGGAGTTGTGCACCTCATGTTGGAGCAGCAAGAACAGACAAAAATCTCTTCAACCCCAGATTTAAGGAACTGGCACAACCCCCAAGCTTTTATATTTTACAAAGAGGAGAAGGGAGATAGAGTACAATGACCTTTGGGGAGAAGATGATCTTACATCAAAGATGCGTTCCTCTGCAATCATTTGCTCTGTGTATTATGTGACATATGTGACCTTAAAATATCCAGAGGATTCAGAGAAAGTGAAATACATGAGACAGGGAGTCTGTGGGGCGCTGCAAACCACAATGAGATGTTTGGATCAATCCTTTGGGACGATAAGCTCACTGTTCTGGATGGTGACTGAAATAGTGTTTAGACATTCTGTTGTATATGTATTGATGAGTCTTTGTAAAGGTTGCTTCGTATGATAGTCTAGTCAGGTTGGTGTTATTCTGTACTAATGTGGTTTCTGTTGTTTCATGCTCACAATAAAAAGCCAACATTTTCTAATTAGCACCAGAGTGTGTACAATTGTCAACAATCTGCATTAATGCCGTGGTTAATAGAACCTGGATGAATACGGCAGGAATCATGTAGTCTGAGTTCCCAGACTGGACTCACACATGGACTCACCATGTGTGAGTCCAAGAGGCACAGCTGCACACGATCCGTGTGTGTAATAATGTTGTGAAACTCCAGATTAGAGAATGTGCTTTGGTGACAATTTGTTTGAATCACATCTGCAAACATTCTGCTGGAACAGATTTTAGGAATATGTGTGTAGTGGCCAGCTATGGCCACTTGAGGGCGCACTGATATATGAGGGGGTGATGTACGGGAAAGGGATAATAAAAGTTGTCGAGTTGCATCCTGATGGTTGTGTCCTTTGAGCACCGAATATATAGGCACAATACATGGTGTCAGAAGCTTGAAACCCGCGACAGACAGAGTCTGGGGTACTGACAACTAGTTGGAGTAGTTTAACGGTGTGGAGAGTGAAGACGGTGACGTGTGGAGCTAGAGAGAAAGTTTGACGGTGAAAGCTAACAACAAGCTAGCGGTAAGCTACTAGCACACGACATGGATCACATTTTTACCATCCCACCACCGGGACCCTTTGACTTCGAGCCAGGCTCGTGGCCCGCATGGATAAAAAGATTCGAACGCTTCAGGCTTGCTTCTGGATTGAAGGAAAAAGACAAAGCGTACCAGGTGAATTCTCTAATTTACACAATGGGTGATAAAGCTGACGATATCCTGAGCTCATTGCAGTTGGCTGAAGATAAACAAAATGACTATGATGAGGTAAAAGATGCTTTTGATGGACATTTTATAGGAGTGCATAATGTGATTTTTGAACGAGCCAAGTTTAATAAACGGAGTCAGGAAGTTGGCGAATCTGCAGAGAATTTTATCACAGCAGTGCACATACTTGCTGAACATTGCAAATATGGCGTCTTGCGTGAAGAGTTGATCCGAGACAGGATTGTTGTCGGGATACGTGATGCCAAATTGTCTGAAAAAATGCAGCTCAACCCAAACTAGGATTTAGCTACAGCCATAGTTCAAGTGAGGCAGCACGAGGAAGTGAGAAAGCAGCAAGTTGTCCTCCGGTTAGCCGATTCACCGGAGCAAATGGATGCAGTGTCCTACAACAGCAAGAGACAGATTTATAGGAAAAATTCAGCCCAACGTGTAAGCCGTTTTCAGCCTCAGCAGGCCTCAACCAGCCCAAAGCAGTGTGGGAAGTGTGGCAAAACCCCTGCACATGCATGGACGGAATGCCCAGCAAAAGATGCTGAATGTAGAAAATGTCAAAAGAGGGGACACTTTGCATCTGTGTGCAGATCAGCTCAAAACATAGAATCCATTGAAGAGGATCATGTGGCGGCTTATTTGGGAGCTGTTGACTGTCCACAGTCGTCTACATGGACTGAAATGCTTACCATAAATGGTGGCCCGATGTGCTTTAAAGTGGACACGGGGGCATCTGTGACTGCTATCCCAGAAACAGAATACACGCAAGGGAAATACGGCAGCTACACAGTGACACACAGACCTCTGCTGGGGCCCGCCAGTCAACCTCTGGATGTCAAAGGACTAGTACATGCTGTCATTCAGAGAGGTGACAGAAAGATTGAGGAGGAGGTGTTCGTTGTAAAAGACCTGACCACACCTTTATTGGGCCTGCCAGCCATTCGCAGACTGCAGATGATTCCTCAGCTCCATAGCATAGACAATGCAGAGACGCACTTCCGGTCAACCTACGCAGATGTCTTTACAGGACTAGGTAAACTTAAAGGTGAACATAAAATTAAGCTGAAAGACAATGCATCACCCTATGCCCTCTCTGCCCCACGACGTGTAGCCATCCCACTCCGGGCCAAAGTTAAAGAGGAATTACCGGATGGAGAAAATGGAGGTCATAGCCCGTGTTGAAGAACCAACAGAATGGTGTGCAGGCATGGTCCCTATTGTGAAAACGTCGGGGAAACTACGCATTTGTGTAGATTTAACCCATTTGAACGAGAGCGTCATCAGAGAGAGACACATCTTACCGGCAGTGGACGAGACGCTGGCCAAGCTGGAAGGAGCCAGAGTCTTCACAAAGCTTGACGCAACATCAGGTTTTTGGCAAGTACCACTCCATCAAGACTCAATGCTGTTGACCACGTTCATCACACCAGAGGGCCGATATTACTTCAAGAGGTTACCCTTTGGTATATCATCGGCCCCTGAGCACTTTCAAAAGAGGATTTCCCAGCTGATTGATGGCATTGACGGAGTGTTATGTCATGCTGATGACGTCCTCATCACAGGAAAGGACCGGGCAGAACATGACGATAGGCTGCACAGGGTGCTACAGAAATTCAGAGAGTCTGGGCTCACTCTGAATGAAAAATGCCAGTTTGCACTGACAGAAGTCCGTTTCCTGGGGCATGTCATAAACTCCCAGGGCATCAGAGCAGACCCGGATAAGATAAAGGCGATCCGGGACATGCCTGAGCCGAAGGATGTGGCAGATGTTCGCTGCTTCATGGGCATGGTGAACTTTGTAGGGAAATTCTCACCACGCCTGCCGGACTTGACAAAGCCCATCCGCGATCTGTTGAAGACAGAGAACAGCTGGACATGGGGAGCACCCCAACAGAAAGCATTCCTGGACACTAAGAAAGAATTAGGGTCAGAGACGGTGTTAGCCCAATACAGCCCAAACCATGAAACCATGGTGTCAGCGGATGCCTCTTCGTATGGCTTAGGAGGTGTCTTAACACAAAAACAGCTAGGTGGTGAGTGGAGACCGGTTGTCTTCATTTCAAGAAGTTTGACCAAAGCAGTGGTCAAGATATGCTCAAATAGAAAAAGAGGCTTTAGCTACGACCTGGGCATGTGAGCGCCTGCGCGGATACTTGAGCGGCCTAGATTTTACTATCAGAACAGATCACAAGCCACTCATAACACTCCTGAAATCCAGAGCACTGGATGACCTTCCGCCGAGGATTATCAGATTCAGGTTAAGGCTGCTCAGATTCAATTTCAATATCATCCATGTCCCAGGTAAAAACCTGATAACAGCTGATACTCTGTCCAGAGCGCCGCTTCCAGCCACAGCCACGGAGGCGGAGCTAGACTTGGAAAAGGAATGCAAAGCTTATTTGGACAGTGTAGTAGAAAGCCTGCCAGTCACACCGACAAAGCTGGAACAAATTAAGAGCGCACAAACCTCTGACAACACCGGCAAACGCCTCAAGCGATACATTGTAAACGGCTGGCCAGAACACAGACGAGATGTGCATGAGCTGCTGTTGCCCTACTGGCCTGAAAGGTCAGTCCTGCATGAAGGAGGAGGACTGCTCATGAAAGGAGAGAGACTCATCATCCCTGACTCCATGAGACCTGATATCCTACAGAGACTTCACCAGGGACATCAGGGTATCAACAAATGCCTAGCTAGGGCTAGAGAATCTGTCTGGTGGCCAGGCATCACGAGTGCTGTAAAACAGATGGTCGAGAGATGTGAGATTTGTGCACGTGAAGCTCAGACACCTGTCGAGCCTCTACTCACAACTGACCTCCCAAGCAGACCATGGCAGAGGGTTGCAGCAGATCTTTTCCAGTGGCAGAATGGGAACTATGTAGTCATGATAGACTACTTCTCTCGCTATATTGAGGTTTGCACTCTACCTGGGGGCACAACAGCTAAACAGACTATTGCAAGAATTAAAGCTGTGTTTGCTAGGTATGGATGCCCAGAAGTGCTAGTCACGGACAACGATCCTCAGTTTTCCAGTCATGAATTCTCTCAGTTTGCAAGAGATTATGACTTTACACATGTGACAAGCAGCCCCCGTTATCCCCGCAGCAATGGGGAGGCTGAACGGGCCGTCAGAACTGTTAAGTCTCTCTTAGAGAAAGAGGGTGATTTCCACAAAGCTCTGCTGGCCTACAGGTCTACTCCATTGGCACACGGGTCCTCCCCAGCACAACTACTGATGGGGAGGACCACAGTGGCCTGATCTCAAAGAATTCAGAGAAAAGGACACTGCGTTGAAACTGCAACAGCAACAAACGTTCAACCGGAGACACCGCACTCAAACCCTGCCACCTCTTCAGCCTGGACAGCAGGTGTGGGTCAGACCCACACACACCAGAGGGACGGTTGTGGGCCCTGCACCTATACCACGCTCATACGAGGTGGAGACCGCGGATGGAGGATGGCTGCGACGCAACCGTTCACACCTCAGGGAAGTACCAGTGCCCCCAACATCAGGTGACATGTCAATGACTAGGTCAGGGAGACTTTCTAGGGCTCCTGAAAGACTGGACCTTTGAACGCTAAACACACACCTACACACTACGGAGGACCGAAAAGAAAAACATGATATGTTGTTAAAACAAAAGAAATGTCATAATGTTCAGTTTTAAAAGGTGAAATGTTTAGTCGAAAAGCTATGTTCTGATCTAATGCATCTAGTGAGTAATCTCATACAATAGTTACAGTAAAGTATAATTTATTCTGTTAGTTTCTTAGTTTAGACTTTTAAGCTGTAATGAGGATTTGAGTGAACTCCTAAAATGATAAGTTAAGTTATAAGAAAATAGTTATATTGTTGAATGCATTTTGTCATCTTGAGGTTCTGACAAAGCAGTTAAACTTTCATCCAAAAGGGAGAGATGTAGTGGCCAGCTATGGCCACTTGAGGGCGCACTGATATATGAGGGGGTGATGTACGGGAAAGGGATAATAAAAGTTGTCGAGTTGCATCCTGATGGTTGTGTCCTTTGAGCACCGAATATATAGGCACAATACAATGTGATGGGATGAAAAAGATAAACTGAACACAGTGGTGTGAGAAGGCGATGAGCCGGGAAGTGTGTAGACACTCCCTTTACACAGCAAAGGAGATTGGTTCACTTCAGAAGAACGGTCTACTCAACACACAAAGCTAAATACTGCAGTTATGAGAAGATACAACAAAACAGATTATTTTATTTTTGGGGGGGTTTATGGTTTTAATTTCATTGGATATGCTCTATTTAAGATCAATCACAGGCTAATTACAGAACAAGGCCTTAAGGTCCGCATTGCTTAATTGATTTACTTTTAATTGAATTGAAAAGTAGTGTTCCCTTGTTATTTCACCTCCCTCCCCATATGGCTGGGTGTGGGCAGTTTGTCCACCTGTAAGCACACTCATCACACTCTTAGAACATTGTCGGAATAAAAAAATAAAATTGATTAAAAAAATCAATGCATCAGAAGATATTGTGTTTTTTATTCCACAAATCCCTCTTCCCTTGTCAAAACCTGCCGTAACATTACCCACAATGTAAATGGATTGAGACTCATGTGAGACATGCAGCGTTACAATTACCTTTTGAATTGAAAACCGAGTGATGTAACACCTGAATTGATCACGTTTCCAGTTGAAATTTCAACTTCCCAGTTGAAATAGACCAGATCATGTTAGCTCATGTGGCCTACAGGCTTCATAGGTCTGCCTTGAGGATAGTTATCAGACTTTGCAGATCTCCTTCTTGAGCCACAGAGACATTACAAAACTGTTTTTCACAAATACGGTAGTACTCTCTAACACCTGTAAACTGAGGGAGAAATGTTAAATAGATGGAGCTCCCCTTTAAGTTCCCCTTTAACTCTCAGAAAAGTCAGTTCCAATCAGTCAGTTCTAATTTAAAGGCATTTGCTCAGGCACAAGCATCATAGATGCACTGAAACGTTATATGAGAATTGTGACGTAGACGACCTCTCAGCTCTACTACTAAAAATATTTTTAATATAATAAGGTTATACAGACTGGGACAATATACCTGATAGCAATGATGTGACTTGTTATCAGGATTCCCTTGTGTTTTCTTTATCTTTTAATTCAATATTCCTGTCTGAGAACACTTCACTCCGCTGACTCAGCGTGGAAAGAATGTTTTCCTGTCAGGCTAGAACTAAGAGGTGGGCGGTTGTGCTACTCTCTCATTTAACTGCCACAGCATACAATGGAAAACGAGAAAATAACGACATGACTGTTTGAAATGTTTTATTTGTTTACTATTGACCAAATGTTCATTTGTATGAGGTACACTCTGAATATCTCAAGTGTGTTATGAACCTCTCTACGGGTACTCAGGAAACAGTGTACATGGAATATGACAGGCCAAACGTGAACAGCAGTATGTGATTAACATTCTAAAACCAGTGGTATTGATATGCAGTTAGAACAGGTGTGTGAGGAGAGTGAAAAAATGTATTGTTGATTTTGAAATGATAGAATGATGATAGAAATTAGAGCAAATTAAATTCTCCACAATATTCATTATAATATTTTTAAAGAGATGCATTAGTATTTTTTCGTAAACCTTGTTTGTTTATTTTTTTGTAAAATCTTATAGTGAAACCATAATGATTGTAATAGTGTTTGCCTAAACTCACACAAATACGATCCAAGTTGTAATAAATTTAAATTATCCTTAAAAATAACAGAAATAAAAAGTGTGGAAACACTTCAGACATACAAATAATAATAAAAAAAAGCTTTTAAGTATCTCCACAGATGTATGAGGTCACCTTCCCAACCCCAGCACTGGATCACACAAACACACTCTCCCCTAATAAGCAGTAAAAGACTTAACTAGCAAACACTGTTGAGTCACCATCTGCTCATAAACAGCCCGATGTAGGGTTGTGTTGCAATAGTCCATCTTCATAGCAAGCTCACATACAGCATGAAGGATGTTGGAGGAAAAACATCTGTCGGCCTCAAGAGAATCTGGAGAATGCAGTCAGAAAAAAACCTCCTCTTATCCAAATGTGTTTTTAATCTCACCCTCTCCCTCTGGAGCTCCAACTGAATTCTTCCTTACCTTCTCTGGAGGTCAAGGGCCTCGAGGAGTCCCACAGTCACTGTGAATGAGCTGGAATACATCTGTGCTGAGTGGTTTCCAGATCTGCGAGTGGGTTGAGAGCGGTTTTGAAATTGTCAAATGACACATTTTTGCTGCTAACATGGACATATGTTCAGGCCAATTGTGTGTTTATGGTTGTAATATACATATATGTGCTTGCTTTATAACCACTCACTGAGAACAGAGCTGGGTACAGACAAAACGGTGTGAGTTCTGCTCTGTGTTTAAAGTTGGAAACCTCAATGGAAACTTAACTACATGCAGATCCTTTAACCAAACTAATGATGAACGAAGAACTCGTTTGTGGAAAGAGAACTGGTACTTCTTAAAGACTTAAAGACTAATTGCAAAAAATAAATGAATGGGGCATAAACAGAACGCAGTTTTCAATGGTGCACATCATAAACTATCATTATTAACTGCAACCAGTAACCAGAAACTCTTTCATAATCAGAGAGAAAGAATGTGGTAAACTTAAAATGCAATGTTATTTGTCAAATTGTTTTCTTAATATTGGCTTGTGTATCTTAATTAAGTCCCACCCCTTTAAGGCAGATCATCCAATCATAGTGTAGCATTGGTTATCACATTATGTAACGTGATTAACTAAATGCAACACACCCACAACACAATAGTTTCATGAAGCCTGAAACTAGTCTAGTCTTTACTTTGTTCGAGGACGACCTTTCTTGACCTTGAGAACAAATATCTCTGGTGACTCATTCTAAACTCTTAGTTCAGCAGCTGAAGAATGCTGTGGTATTTGGTCAAAAGTTCTGGGAATGGCTTGTGAGTCAACCTTGAGATTAGAGCACCGGTATATTCCTCCCTTCCCAATAATAATGAAGACACAGATCTGTATAGGCCTTTTTCACAGCAGACATTTTGACTTAACAAAGGCTCCATTCCATTCATGTGTCCCAGGAAGTCATGACGGTGTCACAGTGAGCCAGCCTGCACAATACCCAGAGCCTGAAATTGATCCAGCTAAATGGTATTCAGCCATCATTCATTCAAAAAATTACAACCTTTAAAAAATATCTACTTGTGATTGGGCTACTTTTTTTCTTTCGTTAATTGAAAAGAGAACAGTGTTGGGAAAAATCGTATCAAGATTCAAGCAGAGCATCCGAGGCAGAAAGCAATGAAAGTGAAGCAGAAGTGCACGTTAAAGGGCAAAGAGGAGAGTGGATGCTGGTTTGGAAGCATGCTTCTAGTGAGTTGAGTCCAGAGAGCTGCACAAGGCACAGCGTATAGGAGAGAGAGGGAAGGCCACATTCTATGCCGAACAAGAATAAAAACGCATTACATGATGCTGTATAAAGTCAAAAACAGTCAGGCCTGCTTCCCTCAACCAGCAGCCGGTACACATTATTTTTCAAGACCAGCTCTACTAAGAGATGATGATAAATTATTAAGATGTTAGAATAATTAAATAGTTTTTGTGCATGTATTATTTGAGGGGTCAAAGTGCTACAATTAAATCAGCAGCCCATGGTGGTGGGTAGTCATTATCTATTGCCCAAATCAATCAATTGATCATAATAGTATAAAAAGAGATTGGATAAATAAATCATGGCTCCCCCGCGTCCTGGAAAACCTGGTAAAACACGTCATATCAACAGTCTCACATTTTCCTTTCGCTGAGAACGAACGGCTGTTTATCACAGCTTCCCAAAATGGACATCACTGCCATATGAAAGTTCTGCTCAGCTGCCAGCCCGTCCTTGCTTCATTACAAGCTACTGGCCTATAGGTTTTGGGTAACAGCTAAAGAGCAGCTAACCTGTTGCAGCACTACAATGTACTCTGAAGTTTGAGTTACTTCTGCTGCTGAGTCGCTGTTTGGGTGACGGTCGGTCATGTTCAGTGGAGCACTCCGAGTGCGGACATTGGCGTCAAGCTCTTTGAACATGAAAAATCATCAATGAGGAGTCCGTAGATTTGTTTAATTTTTTCCATTTCCTCCATGGTGTGTAAAGGCCCTTTCTATGAGTATCGCTTTGTATGATTTATTTTCTCATTCTTTGAAAAGAACCAGTTTATACAGATATCTGTCCTTATTTTAAAGAATACTAGAGATCTCTTAACGGGTCGTGAAAAATACTGGATAGTATAAAGTTTGACAAACGTTATGTTCAATTTGGACGTTAAACCGTGCTTGATTTAATCTTCTGACAATATTTATTGTCCTATACTTACCAATACAGCACATTTCCCCTGGTTCACAAGAGAACTTTAAATGTCAAGCGACGGATATACACTTTAATTGTTTCTTCGGTTTATGGTTGGCTTTGTGATCAATGAGAACCATGCAGATCATGCTTTCACCACAAAATTTGAAAATATTTGAGGAAAAAAAGAGTTCAGAAACGTTTGCTCCTTCTGTTCTCTCAGGCCTCTGCTCTTTCGTTATAGACATCAAACTTGGAAACATTCACCGATTGGAAGTAATTTGCAGACTGTGTGCTCAGTTCGCCGTGACCGTGAATGGGCAAATAGCTGACCAGCATATGTGGCATGCCACAGCAAAAGGAGGCAGGGAAACAACGGGAGAGGGCAGAGAAGCTGGCGATGTCTGCTGGGACTCAGGAGCTGCAGATAGTGGGAGAGCCTTTTAAAGCTCTGCAGCTCAATGTGAAAGTCATTACAGTCCTCTGACTTTTATGACTGTTGTGGAAAGATGCAGAGCCAGCAGTGTGAGTCATCGATGGGGCGGCTGCATGTGTGCTGCTACAGCAGTAAAAATCTCCTCTTGTTCTTTTGGCCACATGGAGCATGAAACCACCAGGGATGGAGCAGAGCTCCCATGCTCGTCGCTTCACCTTGCCAAGTTTATCATTTGGAAAGTAGTCCACCAAACCGCGGTTACATGATCTTTCCCCGGGAGGATCACTTCAGCTCCAAGGCCCCATTCAATGATATTTTCTGTGGGCTTTCCTAACATCAAAACATAGTTGAGCCCACAATTTTTATTTTACTCATTTAAAAAAAAGCCATGCATAAGAAACCAATGCAGTTTGATTTTTCTCCAAATTGTTTTGAAAAACCACAAACGTTTCAACAATTTCTTTGAAAGTTTTAAGTCTGCGCCACAACTTTCCTTCCGTCTACTCTGGCAGACTCCCATCATGCATCATCAGCCTGCGGAAATGCACACATAGTGGTTTGGTAAAGGCACCATGCGGTGAAACCAAAGGCGCCTGTTCAGCCAACTGGAAGCTACGAGAGCCCCTTTTTCATCTGTCTGGCTCCTGATAATAAAATGCTGTGACAGAGGGAAGAAGAGGTCGCACATGAATACATGAGGTTGACATTGTTCCTATTTGTGAGTTAGAGAAAGAAGAAATGAAATGGCTGTTCAGTTGGATCAAGTTCTATAATCACAGTCAAAATGCAAGTTATGGAAAATAGAAACAAATTGATTCTGGATATTGAATTTTGACGAAAATGTGTCATCAGTCTTCGTTTACAATCAAGGCTTATTGTCTTTATATATCAAAGACCCAAATGAAAAGATCCACTGGGAAATATACTGTGGAAACTTGGAGCGGAGTTCACCTCTAGAAAAAAATATTATGAAACCTTGCATACTGAATGAATGATCCAGATTTTCCTGTGCCGATCCAGACAATATATTCAATGTATTAGTTTACCTCAGAATGTCAAGGTTGATAGAGAAAGGCTTGAAACAGGGACATACATGTGTTGGCATGAAAAGGAGAGGAGAGAAGGACTGCCCTCTTTTCACATGTTCTTTATGACCCATTCATCACCTTATGGAAACCAAAATAAAGTTTTAATCTGTTCGACGTGTTGAGGTTATTTGTTTTAATTCATGTGCTGCCGGGTGGTTGCACGTTGGAAGAGAGAGAGGGTGGTTTGGCATGTGCCGAATGCCTCGTGCACCGCAGTGAGCTGCCTGAGTCACGTTCTGCTCACTGTGGAAATTCTGACACAGAACTGCCGATTGCTGTGGCCTCCATTTTTTTGTTGATTTTTTTGTATTTTATGCTTTTAAATCATGGCCATGCATGTTAGTGCATGTGAGTGTGTGTGACAGGTACATTAGTTCAGTGGTTCCCAATCTAAGGGTTGGGTCCCTCCAAAGGGTCACAAGAAAAATGTGAGGGGTCGAGACATGATTAGTGGGGTATGAAAGAATAAATAAACAAAGCTCTGCTCCACAAATGTGTAGTTTTTGTCCTGCTTGGCTTTTTACAGAAAATAATAGATTGACTAGAGATATTACCACAGAAACCACTTAAGCGATTTGGAGGGGGGAATGTTTCTGTGGTGGAACTGCTAACAACATCTGACAATTCAATTCAATTCAGTTTATTTTGTATAGCCCAAAATCACAAATACAGATTTGCCTCTGAGGGCTTTACAATCTGTACACATACGACATCCTTGTCCCGGGACCTCACATCAGATCAGGAAAAACTCTCCCCAAAAAATAGTGGAAACCCTTTTACAGGGAAAAAAAAGGAAGAAACCTTCAGGAGAGCAACAGAGGAGGATCCATCTCCCCGGATGGACAGAAGCAATAGATGTCATGTGACCAGAATCAACATAACAGAGTTACAGCACATTCAATGAATATCACAGAAATTAATGTAATGAGTAGAGAAGAGGAGAGAGAGAGAAGAGAGATGAGCTCAGTGTATTCCAAGATGTCCCCCAGCAGCCTAGGCCTATGGCAGCATATCTAGGGGCTGGACCAGGGCCGACCCGAGCCAGCCCTAACCATAAGTACTATCAAAGAGAAAAGTCTTAAGTCTACTCTTAAATGAGGTGACTGTCTGCTCCCCGGACTGAAAGTGGAAGCTGGTTCCACATAAGAGGAGCTTGATAACTGAAGGCTCTGGCCCCCATCCTACTTTTTAAGACTAGGAACCACAAGTAGCCCCGCATTCATTGAGCGCAGCTCTCTAGTGGGACAATATGGTGCTATAAGCTCCCTAAGATATGATGGTGCATTACCAATTAAGGCTTTGTAGGTAAGAAGAAGGACCTTAAATACGATTCTCTGTCTTACAGGAGCCAGTGGAGAGCAGCTAGTACAAAAGAAATGTGATCTCTCCTCCTAGACAGTGTTTTTTTTGTAAAGGGCTTTGTATTGTGTTTTCTCATCTTATAACTTTTTTATTTTATTTTAAAACTTTATTTGGAAAGAGTCACTTTATTTGTCAGTATATGTAGTGGAGTAAAAAGTACAATATTTCCCTTTGAAATGTGGTGGAGTGAAACCATAAAGTACAAAAATGTACGTCAGTACTCAAGTAAAGTATAAGTACCTTCAAATTGTACCTTTATATGTATGCTGTATCTTTAACACATCTATCCAAATGTACAACTTCCCACCCCACAGAGTGAGAGACAGCACATGGAGTCTCACCACTAATTGCTTTCAGTTGCTTTCAGTTAGGGATTTGAATAATTGTTCTCTAGTGGGATGTTATAATTATGCTCATAAGATTGGCATCTTTGCAATGTGGTACATGGAAAGAGTCCCACGTCAACTAAGACTCAAGCAGCTAATGATGCAAAGCCAAAATGTGTCAGATTCTTACCAACCACAAGCACTAATGCATAGTGATTGGAAACAACACGGTCAACAACATGTTTCATCCATCTGTCACATTTGATAAAAAATACATCATATGGCCATAAGTACGTGGACCCCATGAACATCTCATCTTCAGGCCGTGGACATTGTTATGGCTCGATAACAGCCTCCACTCTTCTGGTTTGGAAGCGGGTCAGCAAGGTCCAACAGTGAGAAGGCCTGGCCAAGTCAGTGTTCCAGTTTGCAAGCAGAAACCTCTCAGCTGTGGCTCAGGAGGCAGAGAAGGTGTAAAAGGGCTGCTGTAATATACATTTAAGACATTGTGTACATTTTATGTTAAAACAAGTTGGTGGAGATGAGGTTTTTGAATCATGAATTCCAAACATTACTAACTTTAAAAAATGGCTTCCAAGGCAAAAGAAAATGTGTAAAGCTTGGAGCCACCCCAACATGATTAAAGCTAAACAAGTTTGAACTCCTCTTTCCAGATGTCAGACTGTTCCATGTTTGGAAAAGGTGGTGGGCCGTGGAGTGATATGCAGTGATGAAATAAGAGGTGAAGTGGTGAGAACGAGAGGATATCATGGGACTTTATTTAAACAATGAGCTATTTGACATCTGGACACTTTGCTTTGGTTCACGAGAGAACACGTCCCCAGGCCTTTTATATTCACTGACCAAATATTTAATCATATTCTCTCCAGACGACGACAAAGCCTGCACTTCTCACTTCTTTACTTTGTTCGCGTATACATGATTTAGATCTCTCAATGGACGTCTATATCCCTGTGCAAGCAGTCCAAATCTTGGCGTAATACAGTGTTACATGGTCATTTTTTTGTCGGGCCTAAATACAGTGTATTGTCTTCAGTCTGAAAAACTGGTGAGGGTATATGTTTAAAAAAACCCATACTCAGGGTTTTAGGAGTACTAAGGTCACGTAACAGTATAGGTTGAATTTCAGCACTGCATTGGTCATGAACCCTTCGTCAGGCATCCTTACAAAGTAAACATTCCCTGGGTGCCACCTCGCCTCCCAAATGGTTTGGGCACACCAAGCGCAAAATGTATATTTGCATCTTGTTACTTGTGTCAGTTACATCATTTATGTTTGTTCATCTCCTGCTTGAGTTGAAATATTTCAACGTTTCTTTGCATTGACTTTGTATTTAATCGCGCTGTGCAAAGTGTTTGCTTTGTGTTTGGTGTGAACAAACCATAAGAAAAGTTTGAGTGGAAATGTATTTCAACTGTTAAGCCATGATTGTGTAATTGCTTCATTTAAAATAAAAAGTTTCACACTGCAAGGAACATGATTCTGGTGGAGAAACACCATAAACCTGGAGATATTTCCATTCCTTTCATTTCATTTGAATCCAACTTTAATTGAAAGCAATCGATGTAAAACCCACTTGAATGCATAAAAGGAATCACAGTCAGTGGCTTGTGAAGTATCTCCTATCACAGGGAACATGTCGGCTTGGAATATCTTTTGACCAAATGTCTCGTACTCCCTGAGTAAAGAGCTTTCTTGGACTCTATGTCATTCGGATACCTTATTTTGGGGGAAATGTCCACACAAGGAATAAACATTTTACTGTATTTAGTTTAATGTGATCAAAAGTAGCTCAGGTTTAAAATGTAATCAAAGTAATTTTAAGGATGCAGGTCCTTCTTTTGGAGTCAAATCCCTATTCCTTACTTCCAAAAACCCTATTTTATTTTCCTGAATCAAATCAAATTATTCTCTACTATTCTGTGTCACTTCACTTTCAAAAGAAATGGTTTGACCTTGTGAGTTCAACTAAATCTGTCCTTTACAGTATGAACTTTTATTTAGTTTATTTTGGAACCAGAGCCTTGTGTCGAAAAGACCTACAGCACCCAGACTCCCTTTAGAAAACCTCTCATTTTACTGCAGTAAGGTGTGACAGTCTGCTGTACACAGTCCTGGTCCTCCCCGTGCCTCCCTGCCCTCCAGGTGCGTGGTGTCTCTTTGCTTCCAGAAGGTACCGGTGGAGCAGCGGGGCGCTGCCGGCACCCTGAGTAACCCTAACCCTGCAGCGAAGCCGGATCCGGGTCTGTCCGGGTCTGTCCGGGTCTGGAGGCCGAACTGGAGTCTGAGCTTAAAGACTTTCTGGGGAAACCGTTCTGTCCAATGTCACTGGAATCGAACCTGGCGACAGGCATTAGGTAGGGATGCACCGATACCGGTATCGGTATCGGTGCATCCCTAGCATTAGGAATAACTTTTTAGAAATAGCTATTCTTCTCGCTGATGGACTCATTTGCTCATTTATGTAGGTTATATAAAGACATCAGTATTAAATGTATATTGTTTCTTAACCAGCTAAACGTTTAAATATTAATTAAGGGACTAATCTACTCTCTTTATAAGGCATATATTTGCATATATGTGAGCACTATGTCTGCAGCTCATTTTTTCAAGCTAATCCTAAATCAACTGGAAGACTAAAGGCAGTAAAATAATCCTATATAAAATTAATTAAATTATCCTTTATTAATCCCTTTGGGGAAATTGTTCTCTGCATTTAACCCATTCTTAATAATTAAGGAGCATTGTGTTGCCACGAGGAGCAGCTGGGGGTTCAGTGTCTCGCTGAAGGACACTTTGACATGCGAATAATTAATTAAAAAAATAAATGACAGCTGACCTTTATAGAATGTTATTAGCTTCTGGTTTTATTCAAGTTTCAGCTCCTCTTTGACCCCCACCTATTAACTGATGTCAAATAGTGTTTGTACCTCTCTGTAATTGTTTCTTGTGTACAGGTCTTCATTCAAAACAAGAAAGAAAAGAATGAGTTGCTCATGTATATTAGAAAGACTAAATTGTGTTTATTAACCCCTCTACCCAGATGAAACACACATTTTAGTAAAACCAAATGAAAAGCCTGACAATTCCATTCCATCACTCAACAGCTGGAACTTTGTGTGTTTGAGGCAGTGGATCCAGAAGTGCACTTAACATTACAATATTGTTTGGTCATTGTCATTATGAAATAATAAACCACCATACAAGACTTGTGTAAACATGGATGTGGATTCTGTGACTGTAAAATAGTGAAGAAATGATTCCACAGGGATCAAGTGTGTTTTAAAACAATACAAATCAATAAAAGTAAATGTTGCTATGTGAATGTTGAATTTAAAATACACAATATAAAAGAAAGATGACTGCATTGAATAATGCCAGTCCTGCTTGTACTGATGTCTTGCTAAACTCTGTCCAAGATATTCATATGTTTGTTGCTTAATTAAAAAAACGTTTTCTTTTCAAAACATAAAGACTCATATGATGCTATTGTTCCAGAAAATGTGACATTAGAAAACTGAATGCATCTAACAACTACATTGGTAAAACAAACATACTATGTAGCACCAGAAGGTTAAAACTAATCATGCAGCAAATTGTGTCGCCTTCCTTCATGTTGTAAAAAAGGACTACTTCAAGAATTTCGGAGATAAAGTCCATTTTTTGTGGAATCCAGTGCAGCCACCATTGCTTTGGTATCACATCCTTACAGTATGGCCATCTTGGATGATTCTCCTCAGAACCCCCTAAACAGAGAGGGAAGCCGGCCATGTTTTGTCCTATGTTCTTATTGCAGCGATGACTCCTTGGTTGAGGGGTTCTAGGGATGAATGGAAAATAAAAATGTGGTCAGCCATTTAACAAAGAGACTTCTTTACAAGTTGACATTATATCTCAAACACATTTTCACTTCTGAGTGACACAAACTATTACCTTGATAGATAGTGTCATCAAATACTGTACACACTAAATTCCAGAGGTGGGACAAAGTCATTGTTATGCAAGTCACAAGTAAGTCTCAAGTCTTTGCCCTCGAGTCCCAAGTCAAGTCGAGTCAAAGATGAGGCAAGTCCCGAGTCGAGTCACAAGTCAAAGCCAACAAGTCTCAAGTCGAGTCCAAAGTCCTACCATTTTAGTTTCGAGTCATTTCAAGTCCTCTTACCACAGAAATAAAATGTATACAAATCATGTATGTCTGTAAGATTTGTATTTATTTAAACCTCTTTTTATACAATGACATTAATCAAATACAGTAAACATTTTCACAAAAAATGCTTGTATTTCAACAGCATATTGCACTAGAACAATGCACAGCAACTTCAGTCCTGTATTGTATTGACCTCATATTGCAAAACAGTTTAACTTTCAAATAGACATGGGTCCTTTTAGCCTGAACTTTTTTAAACATGTCATCAATAAAATCCTCACTCCTCAAAATGATCACTTCTGAAAAACTGGACCAACCTGATAATATAACTGGAATGACTCCATAGAGACTTGAGTGAGCTGTGTGGACAGGTGATGAGCAGAGAGTGAGTGAGCTGTGTGGACAGGTGATGAGCAGAGAGTGAGTGAGCTGTGTGGACAGGTGATGAGCAGAGAGTGAGTGAGCTGTGTGGACAGGTGATGAGCAGAGAGTGAGTGAGCTGTGTGGACAGGTGATGAGCAGAGAGTGAGTGAGCTGTGTGGACAGGTGATGAGCAGAGAGTGAGTGAGCTGTGTGGACAGGTGATGAGCAGAGAGTGAGTGAGTGAGCTGTGTGGACAGGTGATGAGCAGAGAGTGAGTGAGCTGTGTGGACAGGTGATGAGCAGAGAGTGAGTGAGTGAGCTGTGTGGACAGGTGATGAGCAGAGAGTGAGTGAGCTGTGTGGACAGGTGATGAGCAGAGAGTGAGTGAGCTGTGTGGACAGGTGATGAGCAGAGAGTGAGTGAGCTGTGTGGACAGGTGATGAGCAGAGAGTGAGTGAGTGAGCTGTGTGGACAGGTGATGAGCAGAGAGTGAGTGAGTGAGCTGTGTGGACAGGTGATGAGCAGAGAGTGAGTGAGCTGTGTGGACAGGTGATGAGCAGAGAGTGAGTGAGTGAGCTGTGTGGACAGGTGATGAGCAGAGAGTGAGTGAGCTGTGTGGACAGGTGATGAGCAGAGAGTGAGTGAGCTGTGTGGACAGGTGATGAGCAGAGAGTGAGTGAGCTGTGTGGACAGGTGATGAGCAGAGAGTGAGTGAGCTGTGTGGACAGGTGATGAGCAGAGAGTGAGTGAGTGAGCTGTGTGGACAGGTGATGAGCAGAGAGTGAGTGAGCTGTGTGGACAGGTGATGAGCAGAGAGTGAGTGAGCTGTGTGGACAGGTGATGAGCAGAGAGTGAGTGAGCTGTGTGGACAGGTGATGAGCAGAGAGTGAGTGAGCTGTGTGGACAGGTGATGAGCAGAGAGTGAGTGAGCTGTGTGGACAGGTGATGAGCAGAGAGTGAGTGAGTGAGCTGTGTGGACAGGTGATGAGCAGAGAGTGAGTGAGTGAGCTGTGTGGACAGGTGATGAGCAGAGAGTGAGTGAGTGAGCTGTGTGGACAGGTGATGAGCAGAGAGTGAGTGAGTGAGCTGTGTGGACAGGTGATGAGCAGAGAGTGAGTGAGTGAGCTGTGTGGACAGGTGATGAGCAGAGAGTGAGTGTGTGAGCGCATGCTTGCTGTGGACAGGTGGAGGGAGGCCCCTATACTGCATTGCATTTGCAAAAGATCAAATTGGCCAAAAGTCTGTCAGTCATTTGTGCACGATGGGGACGCAGAATGATGCCACCATGGCTGATTCTTCATACCTGTAACAGAGAAAATACTCTTTACTCATATCAATGTTGTTGTGTTAATATTCATTGTCTATTGTACACTACGGTATACGATAATACATTTCAGTTTCAGTGTATGCAATATTAAGAACATTTTCACTGCTTCAAAAGTCATAAGAAAGCCCTTTCTCTCAAGCAACTGAAGTGGTTTTCAAAGTGGGGACAGGGACCCCTGGGTGCCGCGAGGAGGTGCTAGGGGGGCCATGGCAAGTTGGCATGAAAAGTATAGCAAAACAAAATAATTGAATAAATTAAATAACTAAAGTAAACCAAAAACAAGCTAAACAATATTCCCATTAGTTAAGAACTGCACTATAATAATCTATTGCATCTCTGAACATTACTACTATAATCGTTATTATTTTATTTTATTACATGGCTTGGTTGAATTCCAATGTAGAATGCGGTCTGTTATTTCTTGATAACAGACCCTGCGCCCGTATAGCGAGGCGGTAGTTATAGCGAATACAACCCCTGATATGAAAAGGGAAGGCTAATGGTGGATCTACTGTGACTGTGTTATGGTACTTTAAAACGGACGTTGACATGATGTTGGCGAGGTTTTCCATCTGAGTGTGCTACACTCATGTACCTCATATAATCAGGGTTAAAAAATCCCTATTTTTGTAAGCATGAACCAGCAAGGGAGACGTGCGTTTACTCTCTCGTTGATACAGTAAATATGCAGCAGCTAGCTAGTAAGTTACGGTACATCCGATAAGGTGCTTAGCATTCGTTCAAAACTTACCTTTCTTTGTGCAACTTCAGGTGTCGAACAAAGTTGGACGTTGTGGCAGCTCCGTCTGTAATCTTCGACCCGCATGTTTTGCAAATTGCAACTCTTTTTTTGTCGATTAGCTCGTAATTTTTATAGCCAAACGAAACTATCTTCGGTATCATTTTGCCAACTGGCGCGTTGTTGCTTGTGCTTCATTGGTTGTCTTGCAACGTGCCTGCTTAGATACTGTCACATCAAAACAACGTGGGACTACAGTGATTGGATGTCGTGCAGGCAGCGCGCGTGCTCTCTGCATGCATGCAGGTGGTGCACATTTTTTTCACAGATGCAGATAAACTGAGAGCGGCGTGGCCGTGTGAACATTTTCTTCCCCAGTTTTCATGGGAAGTAGCAAGTCTTCTCGAGTCAAAAGGCGCAAGTCCAAGTGAAGTCACGAGTCATTGATGTTAAAGTCCAAGTCGAGTTGCAAGTCTTTGTACATTTTGTCGAGTCGAGTCTGAAGTCATCAAATTCATGACTCGAGTCTGACTCGATTCCAAGTCACATGACTCGAGTCCACACCTCTGCTAAATTCTAATTGATAAATGGAGTGAGATACAATATGCAGATACTTATGGGAAGCACATTGTATTCTCAGATTAAAGAAATAATGAGACCTTACGTCGCAATATTGACTTTTATTTATCTTACTGTAATGCATTAGTTACAATATGTTTATATAGTATACAGTTACTCACATACGTACTACTATTTATCTTTATCATTCTGTATCTTGTAATTATTAGATATGGATCTCATTATTATAGTATCCATCTAGTGTCGTCAACGTAGCCAAAGGAGCAGATTTAGGTTTTTGTGGACTGGCTGACAACCAGAAACCTCCATCTTCAGATGAAAGTTTGCCCTTGATTTCAGAGCAATATTTTGTATTTTTGTAAGTTTTGACATCAGAGTGACTTTGATGTTCAGTAAGTAACTGTTAAGGCACAGCTAAAGTGGATGTCTAACGTTAGCGTAGCATCGGCGCCCTGTTAGCTTGAGTTAGAAGCTAATTCAATTAGCGCTAAAAGCTGAAACAAAGAGACTTGATTTACACGTTTTATTTTAAAACGTTTGATAGTATGTTGAGGTTGAAGACCAAGGTTAACTAAATGCTCTTGGTTATTTAATGGAGCATTGAGTTTGGCTTTGAATGTTTGCATTTAACCTTCAAGTTAGCAGACGTGGGTTTTTTATTTGATTTTGACTGGCTTGTCTGTTCTCTTTTGTCCACAAGGTGGCATCAGAATAACCATCATCACCATATTAATGTAGTCAGGAGCACTAACATGTAATAAGCTTATTTATAAATGATCTGTCATTTGCTTGTGTTTTCAATCTGAAAATTAATTAAAGCTGTCAAATGATTGTAGAGGAAAACACACAATATGTGTAATGCTCTATAATGTAATGAAGTATAGGAGTAGAAAACAGAAATAGTCAAGTAAAGAAAAAGTACCTCAACTTTGAGTAACTGTACTCATTTATTATCTACCACAGTGAACCCACAAACAGACTAATGGGAGACTCTGTATCACAACTTCATCTTCCAGTGTTCCCACTGATGGAATATGTAGGACTACCCGGCAATAACTGAGATACATACAGTCTTTGACTTTGAGTGATACTGAGAGGTTATTACTATGAACAAAACTAGGGATGCAACGATACCATTTTTTACAAACCGATACGAGTACGAGTATTTTTATTTGTGTACTTGCCGATACCGAGTACCGATACCGATACTTCTTAGATTTGGTCTCCATGAAAGTGCAATTAATTTGGAGGCAGATTTTATTTTATCCTCTGCAGATTATGTCAAGCCTATAGTACAACATTAACAGAAGGCTATCCCAAGATTTAAACTTCTTGTGGAAGTCCCTCTAATGTCGGACCATAAAACGCCCCCGTGTCCGGGTTCATAATGTAAGCGATAATATTAGGGATCGAGCAATTATATAGGAAGCTGTGTTCCAAGTTATGTTTCCGGTGCTTTTATTGTGGAGGGAGAAACGGAAAGGAAAAGAGTGGAATTGTGGGATATACGTGTGTGAAGGAGATAAAAAAGTGGTTCAAGTTACCCTGCAGCGTGTTTTCATTTTATTAGAATTACAAATATAGACACACAACAGACACTCGGCTACAATAATATCATCCGTAGCCGCACAACAGCGTCTGAATGAGGCCGCTGCCAGCGCTACTTCTAAGTCAGGTAGGACAACAAATCTTTTTCTCCACAAAGCGCGACCAGTTTGTTGTAGTGAAATACTGTTGAGTGGTATCGGTTCTTGGTATCGGCAATTGAAATCGATACGAGTACGAGTATTTTAACGCAGTATCGACCCCCGATACCGATACCGGTATCGGTATCGGTGCATCCCTAAACAAAACAAGTACCTGGTTTCCCGCAGGCCTTAACACACTGCTGATGCGTGTCAAAGCGATTCTGGTTCCCACCGCAGCCTCCAAACCAGAAGCGTGTGCAGCTCTTGCTGGGGGCATCAAAGTGCCACTTGAGGACAAATTTGGCACAAGTACCTTCCTCTTTGGGAAGCTGGCAAATGTCCACGGCTGGAGAGTCCGCTGTGAGAGAAGCGACAAAGAATAACAATCAATGAAAGTATGAGAAAACATATCCAAGGCCACATGCTTTAAACAATCGTTTACTGAATTTGACTTAGAGGAATACTTCACACGCTAAATGCTACTTTTTATACATATTGTTACTTTTAATTCTTGGAAAATAATTTTTTCTCAGGCATCCACAATGAACAAAGAATCCGAGAACAGAGTAAATCCTTGATGAATTGAAGTCAGTGGAGTCCAGGTAAACAGCGAGAATGTATCTACAAACTCTCACACAACTCGTGCAGTGCAATCCAAGTCTCATTTATCTAATTGTATCCTCATTTAAAATACTTCCGCCACTACGTCTCGTTATGTAGGCGCCCTAGGAGTCCGTGCCGGACTTGCTGTTGTTAAACCTGGACCCCATTTACTCTGTTTTCAGATTCTCTTTTCACCGTGAAGGCTTGCCAGAAAAACAACATTTTCTTTGTGAACTCCACGTGACACTGGCTGAGTGATGCACCACTAGTCATGTTGTTGGAGAAGTATTCCTTTAAATTTAAACAACAGTACACAGTGCAATCAGTGGTAAATATAGCATTACCATTAGACATAATAACTAGTAATGGTAACATTTTGCCAGTATTTGTGTTGTGGAATATAATACTTGTGGTGGTTAGCAGGTCTGACTTTCAATCGGGTCTGACTTTCAATCAGAGGATTGGGGGTTCGATCCCCGGCTGCGCTAGTCGATGTGTCCTTGAGACACACTTAACCCTAATTGCTCACTGTTGCTGTGTCTACTGTATAGCATGTAAGTCACTTTGGATAAAAGCATCAGCTAAATGTAATGTTTTATTGTTCTTCCATAATCACAACCAACAATGTATTTGCTTTACAGTCGACTTTGTACTACTGTCATTATCTCGTGCCAGTTAATTTAAAACAGCTCTGAATGACGACTGCCGCCAAAAAAAGAAAACAGCGAAGAAGGCTTTCAATTTATTTTCTCTGGCTCGCTCCTGTGACAAAAGCATAACCTTCTCAGTTTTTAAGGCTTGGCTCTGCACTTGTTCCGTCAGTCATTTCAATCCTCTGATGGTCAGTGGATGAGGATGGTGGTTTCCAGTTGCATACAAAGGATTTATTGTTTAACGCAGTGAGCCCAGTTTGTGGAAATTGAATGTAACAGTGATGTGAGGTGCATGACTGCGGACTTCCACGTCCTGATATGCCCAACATAAGGGGTGGTCTGAAAAGGTTTGATTCAGATCATGTTTTGGGTGTGTGGATTTGCTCGTTTAAAATTAGACCAGGAAGGAAGTGCTTTTCCTTTCCCATTGGCTTGCATTTGCATGGAATGCACGTTCACCCACATCAAAGTCAGTACTGTCTTTAAAACAGGGAGGTAACAGTTATGTAATACTCCAGGCCGAAAGAAACCTCGCCATGCTATTCAGTGAGTGTAGATCAGCTCTCACCGGGAGTCGGGAGGATCTCCACCTGTTCAACCTGCTGAACGTTTTGCTGAGGCTCTGGCACTGTGGAAGCATAAAAACATAAATGAGCTCCAAGCTTAATATATCTTTACCAGCTGGAAAACTACCAGGAGCATTTTCAGCACTGCAACAACACCGCATATGTATTTAAATGATCAAAGACATATTATTTATTCATCAGTAATTTGCTCTCTTTCCTACTTCCTAGCTTCCCAGCACACATCTGTTCATACTTCCGTATAAAAATACTTCCGTCAAAAGATGCAATCCACATTTTCACAGTACTTGATGTGATCAGTGAAAGCTTTTACGAACATTTTAAGAAATATAAGTAGCATTTGTTCAGCTTATATGCATTACATGTATCTAATTGACTGTTTGCTAAGTCTTGCTCCCTTCAATGTTTAACATTTTAATTATACAGTAATCTTTAAAACAATCTTTTTGCACAAAAGCAAACGTAGGACGTGCAATTCAAGCCAACACCCATGGATTTTGTCACCAACTGGTGAACCATGTGGAAGGCACGGAAATAAAGGAACAGCTTTGTTCTACTGCATAGAAATAAATCAAAAATGTCAATGGTACTTTCTCCTGACGTTGGATGGATATACTATAATACTGGACAGAAAATAGAAAAAGATGCCTGAACAAGCAAAGTAGTGGCATGCTTTAATGCTTCCAGAAAAAGCTTCCAGGATGCAGAAGAACTGATGAGTTTGGCAAATGTTACAGTTAATTCTTTACACTTTTCCTAATGAGTTTTTCTTTTCGAGTCGTGAATAAAATAAAATAAAAAAACACCCTCCAAAGCATCCCTCATATGAGAGCCCCATGCACACCATCTAGAAGTGTGCAGAAATCCAGAGCGTGACGGGCCTGGCGTGCCTGGTTACAGTTGCCATGCTGTGATTGGACAATCGCTGTTTAGCGAACAGTCTTTGTCGGTCTTGAATCTGGACTTGAGTTGCATTACATGTTGCGTTATATCACGGCATCACACCAGGCGGTGGCGCATTCCCCTCAGAAGGCCTGGCGCAGACGAACACTTACCTGACCTCATGCAGTGTTTCAAGCAGAGGGCCTCAGTGTGGAACCTATTGTCATTGCCTCCACAACCTCCATACCAGAACTGGGTACAGATCTCGTTCTTTCTGTCAAAGAACCACCTAGCCTGATAGTCTTTGCACGGCATTCCAGGGTCATAGTCAAGTGAGCATGGGTCTGCAAATTCATCGACTAGAACATGCAAAAAGAAAAAGAACAACAGCAGTGATGGATGACAGAAAGAGAGAGAGAAGAGGAGTTTCTGTTAAGATTAAATGAACATCTATATGAAGCATACAGCTGCTACTTTGTGCTGTGAAAGAGGGTGCTGCTCATGGACACATTCACATCTGAAGCTTATGGGTGTTTAAACAGGTCTAATGAGTCAAACGAGGCTCAGAACTGAAATGGTTCATTCTCATAATGCAAAGGGAACAGCATTCAAAATGACGCGACATTCTTCAGAAGGATTAGGCTACTGGCGTTATTAGGAGTTTTGACATTCGGAAATTAGGCAGTCAGTAGAAAGAAAGAGGTTTGAGTGTAGGTTTTCATTGGTGAATTAGAAAGTTAGTTATAACTACAGCTACTGTTTTGTTAGTTAATTTCAGTCATAAGATCTACACAGCTTTGTTGTCCATGCATGTGAGCAATCCCAGAAATCGACTCAGAAATACGTCATCACAGCTATTTAGGATTCTTTTTTAAATCCACCAGCTGCACAGTCTGTTAATTCCTTTCTGGGACAGTATTGTGTGAACTGCAGGGTGCTAATACAAGCAGCTCAGACTGAGTTAACAAAGTTAAGCACAACCAGACTACTTTTTAAAAATGAAGACAACATTGCCACCCTTATGATCATAAATGAATGATACTAGGAAAGGGGAATAAGCTGGCCTCCTAGATGTTCTCATATCCCAGTTATGCCTCAAGTGGTCTGTCTTCTCAGAAGAAGCAGCTGTAAGGCTTCACTCCTAAAACAAAGATGCAGTCTGTACATCTTCTTCATTGACTCTATTTGTCTCTCCAAGAGACATTTTTCTTCAAAGTGTGTCAAAGTGTTGCAACCTCGACCCTTTTGTTTGTCACAACACTTTACAAAATACGTAATTAAACCAAGACTCTGTGAGTTCGCGCAGTACATTTCATACGTTTTCCTGAATGACTCACAGTATATCTTGGCATTAAGCAGGAAATTGATTAATAGGCCACTTATTTGAGTTGAAATATTGCTGCATTACAGCATCTCACTTTATGTTCTTTGAGTTAAAACATCCAGGATTACTTATGACTAACACTCTGCTTAGGAAATGCAGCCAAAAACAAACATCAGGGAAAAAAATGCATCAGATACATGTAGAGTAAATATTGAATGGATTTGTGCTGAAAGTTCAAAGACTGAACATATTTTGCTGCTAAATAAGAAGTTATGCAGGTACAAAATCATAGAATGAAGGTCAGAGCAGAAAAAACTGAAACATTATTCACACTCTAACACGCACGCATATGCATGTGCAATCACTCACCAGTTTCTGGTTTGTCCAGCGGTGTGGTTACAATCCTAGGGCCTCGGCCGGCTGGCTTATGCTCTGGCTTGTGATCTGCTGCTTCTGTCAAAGTGAAACCATCAGTCATCGGACAGTTTCACCAATATTTAGTTTAGTCTAGCTTTCGTTTACTTATTTGCATCTAATACCCAAACACCCACCGCAGTATACAGCACAGTTTTGAAACAGAGATTAACAAACAAAGTAAGTTTCAATCTGTCTATCTGGTGGAGTTGACCCTTTGCTAAACCTAAGCAGAGGGTCAATTGATGAAGTTACTGACAACCCATATATTTAGGAGGCTAAATTGGCTTCTTGTGGAATTGCTGCTTTAAATTATACGTCATCTTGTGGGAGAAAAAGGAAACGTATTACACACTTGTGTAGATGTGTTTGGAGACTTACTGGTAGTCATGATGCCTTTGCGGGTGGAGACAGTTTGACCCTCTGCAGTGTGGGCGGTAACCACGGCATGGTATGTTTGGGCACTCTCTAAGTTGTCCACGGAAAGTTCGATGCCCGACACGTTGGTCTTCAGCACCAGGGCATGGTCGTGCAAACGCATCACCACTACCTCAAAGTAGACAAAGAGCTTGGGGTCTGGGCTGCTCCAACGCAATATCAAGCTGCTGGAGGTGACGTTGGAGACGTGCAACTCATCTGCATCTGGGGAAGGAGGGTTAGATTAAGCGGTGTCAAGGCAGGACGATGAATTATACAATAACTTGTTGACAGTAGCTGTTTTGGATAAATACCAGTGTGACTACGGTAACGTTACTATTTTAGTTGGGTCATTTTTCAACATGGTACTGATTGCTGATTCACGGGCAGCTAGTGTTAGCATTTAGCTATTCATGACGCCCCCAACAGTATTAACCTGTCCAAATCAAACAGCACATGTAACTGCAGTACATTAGCAACTTACCTGTGTGCTTTCTTTGATGAACTGCTTGGTGGTTTTCATGATGTTTCTGGTGTTTCCTATGAATGTACCAATAAATAGCAAATGAAACCATCAATGTTTCCGAAGATTCACAGAACAGTGACTTGGCTTAAAAAATATATAACTTACTCCTGTTGTTGTGATGATGTAAAGGGGTTTTTAAGAGGTTGGTCACTCTGGAACCATTTGCAATTTTTGGAAACTTCAGGGGACATGAAGAAAGCGTTTTCAACTGAAAAGAAAAATAAGAATAACACAGTATGTCAGGTTTAGCTTGTGAAATAACTGGCATCAAGCCTAAACTAGTAAATATAAAAGGTATGTTTTGCAAAAAGGCAATCCAACCGATTGATTGACAGGTATCCAGCTTGGACTTACTGCTGATATACTTTGGCAAAAGCTGTCCAAAGGTCTGGAAGTGTTTATCGTAAAAGTTTGAGATGCTGTCCAGTTGTTTGAAGAAGACATCTGACGGCTCACTGACCATGCGTGACAAGACACGGGCGTCTCCAGCACTCAACTTCCCACCCACACCCATGATGACCAGGAAGTAGCCTCTGCACTTGACCTCAGTGGCAATACGCACCAGCTGCTCCTCTTCTCCCTCCACACTCCCCGTCACAAAGAGCAAAAGCATTTTCCTGTCACGGTGGAGAGGCGCCTTCTCAAACACCTGCTCCACGGTCGATTCGATAGCCGCTGCCAGGGCCCGGCCTCCCTCTAACTGTGGGGTCTTCTCCAGCAGAAATTTGACAACTTCCTGAGCTGAGTGGTGCTGAGTCAAACCAATATCCACATGGATGGGGGAGCCAGTTTTGTTGGTGGTGAACTCATAAGGTGCTTGCTGGATCACGGATACCCTGGCGTGATTAACGGATGATGTGGGATTTGACGTCACATGTAGCTGCTCCACTATGTGTGCGATGTAACGCTTGATCTCAGTAAAGACTGTTGGGTAGGTAGACTCAGAGCTGTCTATGACAAAAGCCATGTCGATGTCCACGTCTGTGGTGGAAGACCTCCTATCTCGGCTGACCACTGGGGGAACGTAGTCACACATTTGGTCTGGAGAGCATATGTCTAAAAAAGGAAAACACATAATGCAATATTACTTTCATTGTTACAAGAAGGTAATGCATTTCACATTATAAACAAATAAATATTGGAGTTATGCTTAAACCAGTGTACAATGGTGATGTCACATAAGGTTAAATATAATATGAGTGGAGATAGCCTTTCTTATTTTTTTCCAGAAATCAATCTAGCATTGTGTCTGTGTTTAAAGTGTTTTAAATATGTATATTGGATACAATAATGAACAATGCAAAAAAAGAAATAAAAACGACTATTGGATCTGTGAAACAACACATCTGGATTATAATCTGATCAAGACAATCTTTAAAAATGGGTATTTTTCAGTATAAGAAGTTGTACAATATAATAATAGTATTATTATTATTATTATTATTAAGAAGAAGAAGAAGAACAACAACAACAATAAGACATAACTGTGGTGAAATTATTAGTGCACAAATATATAACTCTTACCTAGGCAGACATGACAGTTCATCACCTTCTGCAGGACTGACTTGTACTGTGCACTTCCAGCATTGGGAAGGACAATCACTTGGGCCAGTGCTGTGTTGTTGACCTGGTACACAAAAAGAGGCAAAAATATTGAAATACAATACACACTGTAATTTTCTTCTCTAGAAACTGACACAGTGCATATATATATATACATATATATATATATACCTAACAAACATATACAAGTTCCCCTGTAAGATATAGATTTTTGGTTTTACCTGCAGTGCTCTGGTGAGAGCTCTGTCCTCACGAGGGACCAGGAACAGAGTGGCGATTCCAGCGTCGTGGAGGCGAAGAGCTGCGTTGGTGACTGCTTGCCCCTGACTGACTGTTCCACCGACAAAGAAGATGGCCACCTTCCTCATGAGGAAGCCGCTGCGCACTCTCTTAAAGGTGTTCTGGGCAACAAAGCTCATGGCCGTCTCCAAGTTGCGCTGCTTGCGGGTTTGCAGGGTCTGCAGTCCCTCGATGCGCTGCATCAGTGCTCGTTTCTTCATTGCATCGGCGAACCGAACCTCAGTGGTCACTTCGTTGCTGTACAGGGTTAAAGCGACGCGGGCTCCTCTTGGACAGTTACTCTCAGAGATGGTGATGTCTTTGACGAGGTTCAGGACTGTGTCACGCATATTGTTGAAGGCACTGCCAACATCTTGAGAGGCATCCAGGGCAAAGGCCAGCTCAGTGGGGTAGAGCGGGCATTCCTGCTTACCTAATGGTGAACCCAAGGAGCATTACAGAAGTGCGTACAGTACAAAATCATCTGTTATTATCTGAATGATACAAAAATGTGTACTTACCATAACAGCAAGCTGGTAGAATAAAAAGGAGAAAAAACACAGTGAGACAATATTGTTGCACTGTACACAAGACTTACTTATTTCTGTTATCATAGAATAGAATTATTGACACCTGATGAATTCTACTTACGGCAGTTTTCTCTGATTTTCTTAACCAGGTCACATTGCTGAGGACAAGCAGACATGCAAGCAAACAAAAATGTTGAAAGATTTTGATCATAGGCACCAGCTATGACTTTTGCTGTGATCATTCAATATAATATTAAACAGTTTGATGTACAAGCACATACCACAACGCCTGGTCCTCTCGGTCCTTTCTGACCCTGTGGGGATAAAAGCAGTTGTGTTATAACACTTGGCTGAATAGTTTTTTTAAATTTGCCTACAGCATTATTTTTATGCGATAATGTCATATTATTCAGTTCTTAACAGTGAGTACTATAAAGTATTATAGTGTTCTAAGTCTTTCTGGGGGCATGTTGTACCTTTATTTGATAGTGCGGAGAGAGACAGGGAATGTAGGGTGGGAGAGTAGGGGAATGACATGTAACTAATGATCCAACCAGCTGGGAATCAAACAGGGTTCTTGCTGCACAGGGCATTTTAATCTATGTTGTATGCACCCGAACCATCAGGCCACTCATGTGTAATGATGTTTGAGAATCCATCAGAAGACTCATTCAAAAGCAGACCACTCGAGTATATATTGCAAATTACATTACATTACATTTCATTTAGCTGACGCTTTTATCCAAAGCGACTTACATGCTATACAGTAGACCGTAGACACAGCAACGGTGAGCAATGAGGGTTAAGTGTCTTGCTCAAGGACACAACGACACAGACTGCCGGAGCCGGGGATCGAACCACCGACCTTCTGATTGAAAGACCGACTTGCTAACCACTGAGCCACAGTCGCAAATCAGAACTACAAATATTCTGCTTCAGTGGCGTGTCATCTGAGTTTACTCAGCTTATACATAAAGGGTAGAAATGTATGTTGCTTACATATGGCCCAGAATATCCAACCTCTCCCTTCTGTCCGGGTGGGCCAATGTCCCCAGAGCCACCCTAGAAAGAAAAAAAGAGAAAAATAATTAACTTTTAAAAGGTATTCAACTGTCAATAGTTCAAAAAAGGAATTTGACTTCAAATAGTTATGCTCTTGCAGTTCATATCTGAAATAAAGCTTCCAAACCAGTCCTCTACAGTATTACACAAAACATGTGTCCAGTGAGGCTTGGTGTTGGAGGATTTTGCCAAGTGATACTATATAGTATGTCTCAAAAATTAAAATATATGCTAATTTTGGCCAAATCTAAGGAGGGTCTGAAAACGTACCCTCTGTCCAGGATTCCCTTTGCGTCCAGGTCCTCCTTTGGTGCCAGAGTCACCAGCTGCTCCCTGAAATTATAGATGGACAGATACATGGTGAAATGAATGTACTATAAGTGTACTATATGTACTATAATTTGAGACATCTGATGACATTTCACTTCTGGTGTCTCATTTTCTATTACCTTTAGTCCTGGGAATCCTGGGAAGCCTTCATCACCCTGAAGAGGAAAAGCCATACATACTATTATAATACATGGCATTCAACATGCAGTAATGCAATATGTGTCATTATTATCCCAATGAATGAGTGTATAACTGCATGTATCTTTTGTAGTAGTGGTTCACTGATAATTGCATCTTTAAATGGGCCAGATCCATGGAATTGAGTTGTGCTTTTCAGGCCCACAGTAGGGATGTACTGTATTTGTATGGGAAAGGACTTCAGAAGTATTAAACAGCAATGGTAGCTGTACTAACAGGTATATAACTCCTTCTTATTGTCCTTTTTATTTCTGTTTGTGATTTTCACATTCTCTTAATTCCATTTTTAAGGCTACATTTTAAACTTCAGTCAAACTGAAGACACATCTTCTTATTACCATGATACCATGCAACTAGAGGTCAGAATTCACTTGCCTTTCTTCCTTTAGGCCCTGCGACGCCAAACCCATCTCTGCCATCTTCACCCTAGAAAGCGAACAAAAACCAATTGGTTCTCTTTGTAAATTGCACTTAATTCAGCTGCGTACATGCCCCCCCTAACAGAGAAGTGTTGTTCAAGACAGAACTTAAGCAAAGCAATACAATCCTGGGAAGTTGTATTTTGCTCTTTTTCCCCAGTTGTACAATATGGTACATGCTATGTAAATGTGGTTTAATTCTTACAGACTCTCCACGAGGACCAAGAGGTCCAATTACACCCTTAGGTCCTGGCTCTCCTGGTTCACCCTGCAACCGAGATAACCAGATGCAGAGAATGAGACAGACAGATAAATACAAAAAGAATGTGTAATTTGTTTGCTCAAATAGACTACACATGTCCAACATTGTGAGAGCGCTAGGCCAGTGTGTTTGTAAATAAAACAAGTCTGTTGATAATTTTCCCACTCAATACCTTGCGACCAAGAGTTCCTCTTCTCCCCTTTTCTCCAGCGGGACCTGCACTACCTCCAGGACCCTAGTAAACAAAACATTAAGATATGAGAAGACATTTTCCCAAAATGAAGCTAATTGCACATGATTTTCAGTCAGTTCAGCCAGTGCGCCATTGCAGTTGCAAAGTGTGGTAGACACAAGTTACTGCTTGTTTGTGAAATTAGATTTGAATACGTCTGCCCTCTATACTCTGTGTGTTACCAGCTAAAACTGACACTGCTTATAAATGTGAGCCATTTATTCTCTTGCATAAATTGACCTTAACAGGTACACTCACTCTGGGTCCAGGATTTCCATCTTCTCCTCTGGGTCCTGGTACGCCATTTGGTCCTGATTTGCCCTTAAAAGAAAAGACAAACCAGACATCGATGACGCACCAGTTTCTTGCATTACAGAGCTGGACTTCCAACCCAATAGTAAAGAATGAACATCTCTAGAAATTGACATCGGTCACAGTCCAGTCAAAACAATTAGTCACATTGCTGATGCTGCCAATAAAAAGTACCAACAGTAATGACAACATCTACTACAAAACATGCTTTAGCAAGTGCATTTGTAGTTTGAATAATATGCCAATTACCGTATAAAGAACGACAAACTTACCCTTGATCCTCCAATACCAGGTTCTCCTTGAACACCAAGATCTCCTGGCGCTCCGGGATTACCCTTAAATGACATGCAAGCAGCAAAATGTTACTACCATTACAAGAGTTACTGCTAAATAATCAAACAATGTATGTTATCATTAAAAGGGCATTTACAGGCTTTCCAGGTTGGCCTCTTCTTCCAATAGCTCCCTAATGAAGTGAAAACAGAAATCAGTCTTGATTAACAAAAACAGTGGCAAGTCACTAATTTGAAGAGATAATGAAGACGTGGCAAAAAAGTTTACCTCTCTTCCGAGTTCACCGGGGCCTCCCTTCTTTCCATCTTCACCAGGCTCGCCCTGTCATTTCAGAGCAGATATCCCGATTAAACAAATGTATATAAATGCAACCAACCATGTCATGGTTGAAAATGTATTGGCACAATTTTTTTTCTATGACTATACAATGAAGGAAGGGGAACATTACCGCTGGTCCAGCATCACCGGAGTCTCCTTTAGGTCCTTCCTGGTTGTTATTTTTTCCACTTCTACCCTATTAGACAGATTTCACTTTTTCAATTTTCAGCTGCATTCAAAAATCCTAAAACACAGACTAAGAAAATGTTCCTACATCCACAAACTGCTTTGGACAACAACGGCATTATAAAAGATCAGACACAATCTTTTACGGCTGCCACTGTTGGGAGCCCAGCTCAATTGCTTAAAACTGTGGCCGTTAGGGAATGGATGAATATCACTTCACGACTCAATCCAAGCTGGTCTGGGAATGCACTGTGTGTATGCATGTAAACACATTTATACAAATTGTAATGGACATATTATTCCTCAATAATCTGCCTAAATCAGTTCAGTAATTTTTTGTTGGTTTGTTTTTGTTTAACACAATACATAAAAATGTAAATGGGACTATATCCAGTTTCCATAATACTCACAGGGTCTCCTCTGGTTCCGATTTCTCCTTGGTCTCCTGCTTGCCCTTTAGTACCTTTGGGACCCTAAAAGCAATAAATATGCTTATCGAGCATTTATCAGAACTGACCATTGTAGATTTTTAATGAAAAATTGGTAGAAAAAGATTTTTAAGCTAAAATTGCATCCAGTCACTCACTCTCTGGCCAGGGTTTCCGCCGTCTCCTGGTGGTCCTGCCACTCCGCTTTTACCCTGAAATCATACAGCAGATGCCAATAAATCCCACAATCAGGCATAAACCAAAAGACATGCACATGTGTTTGCCACATGAACTCATTGGTGCCACACATTAAGACGAGGAGCAACCGCACATGATTCTGTATGATATATTACTTTTTATAGCAATGGACTGAATGACAAAATCTAATATAACACACACTTACGTCTTCTCCATTAATGCCATCAAGTCCAATTTCTCCAAATTCTCCCTGCAACACAGTAGCCATTGGTTATTCAGTAGCCTTTTTTTAATATCTAATAAGGGAGACTTTGAAAAAATAAATACAAAATAATCACCTTTTCTCCTGAGTACCCACGAGAACCCTGAACAAAAAAAAATAAAAAACAGTGTCACACTACTGTGTAAAATAAAAAATTGACCAACAATTGAGTTGAAGTTGCATGTTACAGTTAAGTTTATAGTCTTTACCTTGACACCTCTTTGTCCAGGACATCCCTGGAAACCCTGAGTTCCATTCACACCGGGAAGACCTCTCTCTCCCTGTTATTACAGGACAATAAAAAGGACAAAAAAAATACTGTGACAAAGTGGTGGGTAAGAACATTGAAAAGCTGCTACATCTGTAAAAAATACCTGCTAAATCTGTAAAAAAAAAAAAAAAAAGACATTCAAACTTACAGGTCCACCCTCATCTCCGGGATGTCCTTGGCTTCCTGGTGATCCCGGACCACCCTGAAAGACAAAACAACTAAAGTATTAGCCTCTGATAAACATGTATTTTCTGGTTTAATTAAAGGCAATATTTAAAATATATATATTTTATTTTGACATTGGCAACCTTAGTCCCTGAAACTCCAACTGCTCCTCTGTCTCCTCTTGTGCCAATGCATTTGCAGGGCACTGCACAGCACTCCCTCTCTGCAATATGGTTCTGTGCAGCAAAATAAAACAAATATTGAGTGATTCAACAGGAAAACAAAAGCTCATGAAAGTCTTCCAGCTAACTGATTGGTACTCACCAGTTCTTCCATAAGCTCATATTCCAAGTTCATGATATTGAGTCTTAAAGGTCTGGTGTACCTGAACCCCCGTCCAAATTCGAGCAGCAAAGCTTCCTCAAATTTGGGCACTCGCTCCAGCCCGACCAGGATGAAACTGTTAACTCCTGTTTTGCACATATTCCAAAAAATTAACTTCAGAATATAATATAATATAATATTGCTATGACTTAACAAAGGTTTAAGGATGAAAAAAGGCCATTTGTACTGTATAATCTTTTTACCTGACAAACGAAGCTCCTCAACTTGCTTTTTTAAGTCATCAAATGAGGCATCAATACCATCAGTAAGATGAATGACAACCTTCAGGGGGAAAACACATTTCAGATACAGTTTTTTTCAAGCCATGATCCTGATCCAAGTTCTTTAATATTTGGTATGTGTACAATATGTATCTGACACTTGGAAATAATAGCTATGGATTTCTAAAGTTAGATCAACATACTTTTCATGAGAAAATGTATCCAAATACTGAAGGTACTGGTTCAAAACTATTAAGTTGATCATCTTAAATTATTGATATGATATGAATGAAGAATAACTGGGGTAATACGACTGTAACTGACATGACCCAATTCTCTAGACAGGATCAATATTATTCTGTTGTTGGAGCCAAAGACACACTCTCTGCTCTGATTGTACAGTGTTGTTACAGAGAGGAGGTCCTTCCATCAAAAACTATCTTTCACTAGTACAGACACAGCCTTAGAAGAACACTTTCAGCAGAGAACGGGCAAGTTTCCATTTGGCCACTCATCATGTTACCCACATAATTAATGTTAATTAGCAACTGATATGACCAGCCATCAACAATAGCAACAGGCAGTGCTGGTTAAAAATTGTAATCTGCTACTTTGATGTTTTGTACACTGCCCTTTGTTAATGGGAAGAGAAGAGAGATTTAGGGTTGGATATTTAAGGATCCAAGTATTTTTTATGCAATGTTATTTTGGCTTTGGAGATTTCTGTAACCAACCTTGACAACGTTGTCCTGTCTGGTTTTGAACCTATTGGTGTAAGCTGAGATGGTCTTGCCATTGAGGACAAAGGGGCCACGACTTTGTAGGGCTTTGAAGGCATTAGAGAGCTCTTTAGCCTTGTCTGTAAAGTCCAGCTGGACAGGCTCAGAGGCTGAGTCTAGAGCCAGCATGCCCACTTGCACCGAGGGAATCTGCCCAGATGAGCAACTGATAGCTGCCATTTGGTAAATCATCTTTAGAATGTCCTCAACCTTATTCTCCAGGTTGGGTTGAGCACTGAAGATGTTCTGGGAAGAAACATCAAAGCCCACCAACACCTCAATGCTGCAGGCTGTAAAACAAAAGATGTGTTTTTTTAGGCTGTTTTTTGTGAACCACAGAAAACATCAGAAAACTGAAAAGTTTATTTACAAATTGCAAATTAAATGGGAACAAAAAATTGGAAAATAAACAATACTACCATGTCTCTTACTTTTAGGAGTTTCCGGAACACTAACACACAGACTTCCTTTCACTTCATCATCCAAAGTCCCCAGGATTTGCTCATTGAGCTCTGAGAGTTCCTGAAAGGTGCTTGCTCTAGCCACAGTGGAAGATTCACTTGCTAAGTCTTCCAACTCATTCTGAATGTTGCCCACTCCTACAGCAAAGATTTTCACACCTTTTTTCTTCAGACCAAGGGCTGCTGTTTTGCCATCATCAGCTGAGCGTCCTCCAGTGAGAACCATAAGGATCTGAGGAGTACCTTCATCCATCCTGCTGCCTTTTTCTTTGGTAAAGTGAACATTTTGAGCGTGGAGAATGGCTGCACCAGTGTTGATTCTACGTCCACCTTTGTACTCTACTCGGTCAATGGCGCTTAAAATGTCCTGCTGGCTCTGGTATGTGTTGAGATAGAAGTCATCAGTCACATCTACAGCATAATGTGCCAGGCCAATCCGCAGGTCGTCTCTCTCATTGAAAAACAGATCGATTAGTTCGCTGATAAACGTCATCATTTTCTTGAAGTTGTCCCTGCCTAAGTTAATGGAGCCATCGACCAAAAACACTATATCAGCTTTTTTGGGTGGAGGTATGTCGGATGCTATGAGAAGGAAGATAAGATATGGACAAGGACAGGGTGAACAAGGGTGAAAACAAAAGAAGAATGTACTTATTCAATTTTAGCATTATTAGACGATAGTAGATTGAAGTATCTGTTAAATATGTAAACTTGTTTTACAACTTACTAGGATTCTCATAGTCTGTGGGTGGTTCTTCTATACTGGTCCCACTTAACCGGTGAATAACCCCCTGTTTGATTGCTGGCAGGCCAGGGAAGTCAGGGACCTGGAGAACATCAGCTGAGGTGGTGGCTATTTGGGTTAGCTGCCTTGTGTCAGCATTAGAAGCTCCAACACCAATGCAGTTGACACGTCTGCCCTTAAGCAGAGGTCCATAGATGGAAACATCTTGGGGGGAACGTCCACCTGTGAGAACCACAAGATGCTGGGAGGCCTCTTGACGAATCCCTGCAGCAGGTTTTAACTCATTGTTGATAACATAATCAATGGCATCAGCCAGATTTGAAGACCGGCCACCCATCTGACGAAGTCTTTGGATAGCAGAGACTACATCTGGCTTGTTGTTGTGAGAGTTGAGTGAGAACTCTGTTTTAGCATTGTCTCCATACTGGACAACCCCAACGCGCACATTATCAGGTTGCACGTCGAGTTGTTGGACAATGTTAAGGATGAAGTCACGGATATGCGCAATGCCAGCAGCACCTGTATTGTCTGAGCCATCAATAAGGAAAATAATGTCCTTTCTCCCAAGATTTAAATTCTCTGCAAAATAAGCACAAAAAAGATATAGCAATGTATACTTTGATACAATATATACTATACTTAAAATGTATTAGAAAAGGAATCATGCACTTAAAAAAAAGATATACCACTATAACATAACTTATTTGAAATGATATGAGCAATGTAAAGCCATGATACAAACTGCAAATGATGCATATTTAATTTACTGTTTTGAACAATAACAAGTTGAAGTTAACTTTAATTGAATACATGCAAAAGTATGTCTTACCTGTGTCCTTTGTGGAAGAATCATAAATGGTGATGATGTCAGTGGTGGATATTGTTCTAACTGAATCAATGAGCTGCGACTCCACTCTTGGAAGCTGCTGGAAACTGTCAACTGTATATACCAGTTCAGGCTTTAGGGAAATCTGTCTCAGTTCGTTAGGGTCTGCATTCCTTGAACCAATGGCAAGAGGTGCAACCCGGTTTCTCTTAAGTTGTTTAGCTGCAGCAGATACGTCATCTGTAGACTTGCCACCTGTAACTAGAATCAGGAACTGGGGCACACCATCCTCAATGCGGCTTCCCGCTGACCTCTGGTAGATGTTTCGATAGACCCACTCAAGAGCACGACCTGTGTTAAGACGGTCTCCACCTTTGCTTCGAAGTTTCGTCACAGCCTGGCGTACCTCATCTTTGGTGGAGAATTCATTCAGAAGAAATTCCAGCTTCGGATCATCACTGTACTGTACCACTGAAATTCGGACCTTATCCAATCCTACATCCAGCTTCTCCACAACTCTTCTTATCATTTCACGAATGGAAGGAAACTCACTGCGCACCGCTGTAGTGCCATCTATCAGAAATACAACATCCCTCTTTTCTCCTCCCGTGGGTGCTGCTGTGATTACTGCTCAAAAAAAATGCGAGCACAGAAAAAAGGTATGATTAATAATTTCAGAGTTTGCATTAAATTTATAGGATATGCAGTAAGACTAAAAGAGTCAAATATTGTTTAAGAGTTAGTCACAAAAAGAACAACATATACTGTATTAAAGCGGGGTGGGGTGTGTGCAAATTCATTTTAACAACTTAATTGAGTAAAATTACCATCAATGGTTGGGAATACTGGACGCATCCTGGTAATGTCATCATCTGACAGCTCAGTAAGAGTGGTGATTAGGTTTTCTTGGACCGTGTACAGGCCAGGAAGGTCATCAATAGTGAAGGCAAAGTTTGGCACATATGACACCACCCGAAGCTCTGTCGGGTTAACATCCCTGGTTCCGATGCTGAAGGGAAGAACTCTAGATCGTTTGAGGGAAGACGCTGCATTACTGATGTCATCTGTTGAAGACCCGCTGGAGACGACAATTACAAACTGCGGTACACCCTCTTGCTTTCTACTACCACGTGTCGCAGTCAGAACATCCTGACTGACAAACTGCAAGGCCTGGCCCAGGTTACGTTGTCTTCCTCCACGTTGCCTCATTCCCCTGATGGCTTGCAAAACACCTTCTTTAGTTGTATGTGTATTCAGAAACATGTCAGCTTGAGCAGAGTCACCATACTGGACGACACCAATCCGGATCTTATTCTCGCCCACATTGAGAGTCTCTACAACCCTTCGGATAAACTCCTGGATGATAGGAAATTCTCGTCCAACACCATCAGATCCATCTACAAGGAAAACGACATCCTTCCGGGGGCCCTGCATCTCAGCTGAAAGACAGAAAAAGTAATAATATTATGACCTAATTAAGAAATTATCAAAATATGGAAGATAGACATCAATAGAATAAAAAGTAAAATTGTTCTTTTCTCGATAGAAAATGATTTTACTCTTAGTGTTTTTGAAACAGATTGTGGATCTGAATAGCTATATAAAATAATCAAAAAGGGAAAGTAGGAGTATAATTTAAAAGAACATTATGAATATGAATAACATAAAAAGAAAAGAAAAGAATAATGCCATGAGATGACTGCTCATCGTTTCCTTTGTTCGAGACTCAAAGAATGTCCTCAAAATTAGGAATAGATGAAGAGCGCAGATTTTTTTCATGCAATGTTCTTCAACTTTACTTGACCTAAAGTTTTTTCAAAACCAAACACCTGTGGACAAGCTCATTATAATACATTAAAAACAAAAAATGTACAATATCCTACAACAACAGCAGCAATAGATGCAAAAAGGCTGGGTGAAATGGAAAGTACACAGAAATAATGATACTACATATGATATTGTAATTGTTGATGTGACATAATATCCTGTTGCACTTTAATAAAAAACACAACATAGGACATTAGTCAAGATAATCTAGGACATTATCAAAGGACATTAGTCAGGATAATATAGTCAATGCTAAAAAAAATGCTAATCTTTTTTGGATGTGGTTAAATAAAAATAAGACTGTTGAAGTCTATGGCAATGTTGAAAAGCACTTCACTGCAAGTCAAGTCACTTTTAATTATCTAGCCTTATCGCACAAATTGGTCTCATGTTCTATACAGTCTGAACAGCAAATGTAAGAGAACTGAAGAAAATCTAGCAAGTAGGGATCCCTTTACGAGGGAAGACAGCCGTGTGAATAGATGGAATGTGTCAAAAATAGATGAGCACTTAGACAAATGTATTCTAAAAATGGATAACACATTACACTGACGACAGATATTTATAACAGATATTTTAAGACATTTTTTAAAAGTTGCACTGGATGAACTGAGCATATACTTTAATAAAGTTCAATTTGCATGATCTTAAAATGTAAATTCAGTCATATTCTCACCAGCTACTGTAGGTGTCATGGGTGTTGCCCTCACTAGAGCTGTGCTTATTAAAGCAAGGAGCTGTTCTTGGACACTGTGGAGGTCAGTGAACTCAGACACAGATAGAGTGTAATTAGGATCCTGTGTTATTTTCTGCAGCTCTCCACTGTCAGAGCTATTTGTTCCAATGCCAATTACAAAGATTCCCTGCTGTTTAAGAGCAGAGGCTGGAGTATCAACATTGTCAAAAGACCTTCCACCATTTAGCAGGATCAATATCTGTGGAACTCCTTGCAGGCGCCTACTCCCGGAGGAGTTTGTAAATACATTATCCCTGACGTATTGAAGGGCAGAGCCAGTGTTGAGGGGACTGCCTCCTCTGTGTCTTAGCCCTCTGATCGAATCCACAATATCCTCTCTTGTTGTGTATGTCTTCAGATAGAAATGGACCTCTGCATCTCTGCTGTACTGGACTATAGAGACATGGTCTTTGTTTTCTCCCACATTGAGTTTCTCCACCACTTTCTCAACAAAATCACGCATGGCGGGGAAGACATTCCTTGTGCTATTAGAACCATCCAGAAGGAATACAATATCCTTTTCGGCAGTTTCAACTGGGTAAAGAGAAGAAGACAAAAAATAAAAACCTTTGCAAAAAGTAAGGTTGTGGACGAAACTTAGAGAGGTGAGCTATTTTTTTGAAAGCCTCTAGCACTGCCTATTCGATGTTAAACAGTAGGAAAAACAGTACTGCCTCTAGTGTAATCGACTCATTGGGCTAAACAGGAATTGCACTTGATTTATTTCCTCAGCGTAGGTGAATCAAGTCAGGTAGCCTTTCAAGCCAGCAAGAGGATGTGCTTGTCAACATACCGAGTACAGTTGGTAATTCTGGGGTGACATCAATAACCACAGCCTCCAATGAGGACTGAAGTTGATGTTGGATACTGGAAAGGTCAATGAATTCAGACACAGATAGAGTAGAATTGGCATTTTTGACAATGTTATCCAGTTCTCTGCTATCAGAACCCTTGGTTCCAATTGCAAACATCAGGACACCCAGCTGTTTGAGAGCAGAGGCTGATGCATCAACACTGTCAGAAGACCGTCCACCACTTAGCAATATCAGGACCTGAGGAACTCCTTCCAGAAGCCTGCTTCCGGCAGAGGCTGTGAAGACATTATCCCTCAAGTACTGGAGAGCTGCTCCAGTGTTGAGGGGTCTTCCACCTATGTGCCTCAAACCTCTGACAGTGTCAAGGATCTCACTTTTGTTTGTGTACCTGTTGAAATAGAACTGGACAGCTGGATCTCTGCTGTACTGAACCACTGAGACACGGTCTTTGTTGTCATCCACACTGAGTCGCTCTACTACTCTTTGGACAAAGTCCTGCATAGCTGGGAATCCAGTTCTAGTACCATCAGATCCATCCAACAAGAACACAACATCTCTTCCTTTTGGCTGTGTCACCACTAGGGAACATATAATTTGAGACATATTTAGGTTCATGTGTCAGACATTTTCCGTACAAAAGTCAGATGACAAAAGCTAAACCCAACTATGTTTAATGTACTCCATTTATCCAGGCTCAAGTTCTTTGTAAAAGTTCTACTGCTGACTAGAATTTTGATAAATACAGTGGAAAAATACAGCAAATGTTAAGCCAGGAAGACTTTCTTTACACTCCTTTTCATACATAACCTCTCAGTCTCTCATTCTCTGTGATTACACTTATATTCTGATTATGGGTGTTCACAGTTTTCATCAACAAATCACATTGTTGCTGTTAAGCTTAAACAATTGTCTACTCTCTGCTTGTGTCAGAGGACATTGAAGCGCAATCAGCCGCGACTCTCCTACACCCCAGTAACTTCCAGTCGGCATCAAAGTCATGCTATTCATTTATCAACGGATTGCAGCCACTCCCTTCATCAATACCACCACCAACAGTGTCTTGACTTCAGGTGGATCATTCCTTATCTGACCAAAGCCTCCCTTCACCTCTATTACACTCAGGATGGAGTCCAGTCACAAGATGCTTGTCACTATTAACTTCTTATGAATGTGTAATTATTGTTCATCGTAACAGAACCTGTCCTCGTTGAAATAGAGTTACATTTGCATAAAAACCATGATCTTAAAATGTAAAGTCGGTCACATTCTTACCAGTTACTGTTGGTGTCATGGGTGTGGCCCTCACTAGAGCTGTGCTTATTAAAGCAAGGAGCTGTTCTTGGACACTGTGGAGGTCAGTGAACTCAGACACAGATAGAGTGTAATTAGGATCCTGTGTTATTTTATGCAGCTCTCCTCTGTCAGAGCTATTTGTTCCAATGCCAATTACAAAGATTCCCTGCTGTTTAAGAGCAGAGGCTGGAGTATCAACATTGTCAAAAGACCTTCCACCATTTAGCAGGATCAATATCTGTGGAACTCCTTGCAGGCGCCTACTCCCGGAGGAGTTTGTAAATACATTATCCCTGACGTATTGAAGGGCAGAGCCAGTGTTGAGGGGACTGCCTCCTCTGTGTCTTAGCCCTCTGATCGAATCCACAATATCCTCTCTTGTTGTGTATGTCTTCAGATAGAAATGGACCTCTGCATCTCTGCTGTACTGGACTATAGAGACATGGTCTTTGTTTTCTCCCACATTGAGTTTCTCCACCACTTTCTCAACAAAATCACGCATGGCGGGGAAGACATTCCTTGTGCTATTAGAACCATCCAGAAGGAATACAATATCCTTTTCGGCAGTTTCAACTGGGTAAAGAGAAGAAGACAAAAAATAAAAACCTTTGCAAAAAGTAAGGTTGTGGACGAAACTTAGAGAGGTGAGCTATTTTTTTGAAAGCCTCTAGCACTGCCTATTCGATGTTAAACAGTAGGAAAAACAGTACTGCCTCTAGTGTAATCGACTCATTGGGCTAAACAGGAATTGCACTTGATTTATTTCCTCAGCGTAGGTGAATCAAGTCAGGTAGCCTTTCAAGCCAGCAAGAGGATGTGCTTGTCAACATACCGAGTACAGTTGGTAATTCTGGGGTGACATCAATAACCACAGCCTCCAATGAGGACTGAAGTTGATGTTGGATACTGGAAAGGTCAATGAATTCAGACACAGATAGAGTAGAATTGGCATTTTTGACAATGTTATCCAGTTCTCTGCTATCAGAACCCTTGGTTCCAATTGCAAACATCAGGACACCCAGCTGTTTGAGAGCAGAGGCTGATGCATCAACACTGTCAGAAGACCGTCCACCACTTAGCAATATCAGGACCTGAGGAACTCCTTCCAGAAGCCTGCTTCCAGCAGAGGCTGTGAAGACATTATCCCTCAAGTACTGGAGAGCTGCTCCAGTGTTGAGGGGTCTTCCACCTATGTGCCTCAAACCTCTGACAATGTCAAGGATCTCACTTTTGTTTGTGTACCTGTTGAAATAGAACTGGACAGCTGGATCTCTGCTGTACTGAACCACTGAGACACGGTCTTTGTTGTCATCCACACTGAGTCGCTCTACTACTCTTTGGACAAAGTCCTGCATAGCTGGGAATCCAGTTCTAGTACCATCAGATCCATCCAACAAGAACACAACATCTCTTCCTTTTGGCTGTATCTCAGCTAGGGAACATATAATTTGAGACATATTCAGTTAATGTATCTAAATATTGTCTGTGAAAAAATTCTTATGCGGACAGTTCACCTCAAGTTTTACAAGATTAGATATATTACTGCTGTCACAACTGTTTTGGCAAAAAAAGACTGGCTGAACTTAACTTTCTGAAATACACTTCAATACAGTTCACATTGGCATGATTTTGGAGTGTAAAATATAATCACTTTCTCACCAGTTACTGTCGAAGTCAAGGGCGTGGCCCTCACTAGAACTGTGCTTATTAGAGTGTAGAGCTGTTCTTGGACACTCTGGAGGTCAGTGAACTCCGACACTAAGAGAGTGCAATTATGGTCATATGATATTTTCTGCAGCTCTCCTCTGTCAGAGCTATTTGTTCCAATGCCAATTACAAAGATTCCCTGCTGTTTAAGAGCAGAGGCTGGGTTATCGACATTGTCAAAAGACCGTCCACCCTTGAGCAAGACCAACATCTGTGGAACTCCTTGCAGGCGCCTACTCCCGGAGGAGTTTGTAAATACATTATCCCTGACATATTGAAGGGCAGAGCCAGTGTTGAGGGGACTGCCTCCTCTGTGTCTTAGCCCTCTGATCGAATCCACAATATCCTCTCTTGTTGTGTATGTCTTCAGATAGAAATGGACCTCTGCATCTCTGCTGTACTGGACTATAGAGACATGGTCTTTGTTTTCTCCCACATTGAGTTTCTCCACCACTTTCTCAACAAAATCACGCATGGCGCGGAAGACATTCCTTGTGCTATTAGAACCATCCAGAAGGAATACAATATCCTTTTCGGCAGTTTCAACTGGGTAAAGAGAAGAAGACAAAAAATAAAAACCTTTGCAAAAAGTAAGGTTGTGGACGAAACTTAAAGAGGTGAGCTATTTTTTTGAAAGCCTCTAGCACTGCCTATTCGATGTTAAACAGTGGGAAAAACAGTACTGCCTCTAGTGTAATCGACTCATTGGGCTAAACAGGAATTGCACTTGATTTATTTCCTCAGCGTAGGTGAATCAAGTCAGGTAGCCTTTCAAGCCAGCAAGAGGATGTGCTTGTCAACATACCGAGTACAGTTGGTAATTCTGGGGTGACATCAATAACCACAGCCTCCAATGAGGACTGAAGTTGATGTTGGATACTGGAAAGGTCAATGAATTCAGACACAGATAGAGTAGAATTGGCATTTTTGACAATGTTATCCAGTTCTCTGCTATCAGAACCCTTGGTTCCAATTGCAAACATCAGGACACCCAGCTGTTTGAGAGCAGAGGCTGATGCATCAACACTGTCAGAAGACCGTCCACCACTTAGCAATATCAGGACCTGAGGAACTCCTTCCAGAAGCCTGCTTCCGGCAGAGGCTGTGAAGACATTATCCCTCAAGTACTGGAGAGCTGCTCCAGTGTTGAGGGGTCTTCCACCTATGTGCCTCAAACCTCTGACAGTGTCAAGGATCTCACTTTTGTTTGTGTACCTGTTGAAATAGAACTGGACAGCTGGATCTCTGCTGTACTGAACCACTGAGACACGGTCTTTGTTGTCATCCACACTGAGTCGCTCTACTACTCTTTGGACAAAGTCCTGCATAGCTGGGAATCCAGTTCTAGTACCATCAGATCCATCCAACAAGAACACAACATCTCTTCCTTTTGGCTGTGTCACCACTAGGGAACATATAATTTGAGACATATTTAGGTTCATGTGTCAGACATTTTCCGTACAAAAGTCAGATGACAAAAGCTAAACCCAACTATGTTTAATGTACTCCATTTATCCAGGCTCAAGTTCTTTGTAAAAGTTCTACTGCTGACTAGAATTTTGATAAATACAGTGGAAAAATACAGCAAATGTTAAGCCAGGAAGACTTTCTTTACACTCCTTTTCATACATAACCTCTCAGTCTCTCATTCTCTGTGATTACACTTATATTCTGATTATGGGTGTTCACAGTTTTCATCAACAAATCACATTGTTGCTGTTAAGCTTAAACAATTGTCTACTCTCTGCTTGTGTCAGAGGACATTGAAGCGCAATCAGCCGCGACTCTCCTACACCCCAGTAACTTCCAGTCGGCATCAAAGTCATGCTATTCATTTATCAACGGATTGCAGCCACTCCCTTCATCAATACCACCACCAACAGTGTCTTGACTTCAGGTGGATCATTCCTTATCTGACCAAAGCCTCCCTTCACCTCTATTACACTCAGGATGGAGTCCAGTCACAAGATGCTTGTCACTATTAACTTCTTATGAATGTGTAATTATTGTTCATCGTAACAGAACCTGTCCTCGTTGAAATAGAGTTACATTTGCATAAAAACCATGATCTTAAAATGTAAAGTCGGTCACATTCTTACCAGTTACTGTTGGTGTCATGGGTGTGGCCCTCACTAGAGCTGTGCTTATTAAAGCAAGGAGCTGTTCTTGGACACTGTGGAGGTCAGTGAACTCAGACACAGATAGAGTGTAATTAGGATCCTGTGTTATTTTATGCAGCTCTCCTCTGTCAGAGCTATTTGTTCCAATGCCAATTACAAAGATTCCCTGCTGTTTAAGAGCAGAGGCTGGAGTATCAACATTGTCAAAAGACCTTCCACCATTTAGCAGGATCAATATCTGTGGAACTCCTTGCAGGCGCCTACTCCCGGAGGAGTTTGTAAATACATTATCCCTGACGTATTGAAGGGCAGAGCCAGTGTTGAGGGGACTGCCTCCTCTGTGTCTTAGCCCTCTGATCGAATCCACAATATCCTCTCTTGTTGTGTATGTCTTCAGATAGAAATGGACCTCTGCATCTCTGCTGTACTGGACTATAGAGACATGGTCTTTGTTTTCTCCCACATTGAGTTTCTCCACCACTTTCTCAACAAAATCACGCATGGCGGGGAAGACATTCCTTGTGCTATTAGAACCATCCAGAAGGAATACAATATCCTTTTCGGCAGTTTCAACTGGGTAAAGAGAAGAAGACAAAAAATAAAAACCTTTGCAAAAAGTAAGGTTGTGGACGAAACTTAGAGAGGTGAGCTATTTTTTTGAAAGCCTCTAGCACTGCCTATTCGATGTTAAACAGTAGGAAAAACAGTACTGCCTCTAGTGTAATCGACTCATTGGGCTAAACAGGAATTGCACTTGATTTATTTCCTCAGCGTAGGTGAATCAAGTCAGGTAGCCTTTCAAGCCAGCAAGAGGATGTGCTTGTCAACATACCGAGTACAGTTGGTAATTCTGGGGTGACATCAATAACCACAGCCTCCAATGAGGACTGAAGTTGATGTTGGATACTGGAAAGGTCAATGAATTCAGACACAGATAGAGTAGAATTGGCATTTTTGACAATGTTATCCAGTTCTCTGCTATCAGAACCCTTGGTTCCAATTGCAAACATCAGGACACCCAGCTGTTTGAGAGCAGAGGCTGATGCATCAACACTGTCAGAAGACCGTCCACCACTTAGCAATATCAGGACCTGAGGAACTCCTTCCAGAAGCCTGCTTCCAGCAGAGGCTGTGAAGACATTATCCCTCAAGTACTGGAGAGCTGCTCCAGTGTTGAGGGGTCTTCCACCTATGTGCCTCAAACCTCTGACAATGTCAAGGATCTCACTTTTGTTTGTGTACCTGTTGAAATAGAACTGGACAGCTGGATCTCTGCTGTACTGAACCACTGAGACACGGTCTTTGTTGTCATCCACACTGAGTCGCTCTACTACTCTTTGGACAAAGTCCTGCATAGCTGGGAATCCAGTTCTAGTACCATCAGATCCATCCAACAAGAACACAACATCTCTTCCTTTTGGCTGTATCTCAGCTAGGGAACATATAATTTGAGACATATTCAGTTAATGTATCTAAATATTGTCTGTGAAAAAATTCTTATGCGGACAGTTCACCTCAAGTTTTACAAGATTAGATATATTACTGCTGTCACAACTGTTTTGGCAAAAAAAGACTGGCTGAACTTAACTTTCTGAAATACACTTCAATACAGTTCACATTGGCATGATTTTGGAGTGTAAAATATAATCACTTTCTCACCAGTTACTGTCGAAGTCAAGGGCGTGGCCCTCACTAGAACTGTGCTTATTAGAGTGTAGAGCTGTTCTTGGACACTCTGGAGGTCAGTGAACTCCGACACTAAGAGAGTGCAATTATGGTCATATGATATTTTCTGCAGCTCTCCTCTGTCAGAGCTATTTGTTCCAATGCCAATTACAAAGATTCCCTGCTGTTTAAGAGCAGAGGCTGGGTTATCGACATTGTCAAAAGACCGTCCACCCTTGAGCAAGACCAACATCTGTGGAACTCCTTGCAGGCGCCTACTCCCGGAGGAGTTTGTAAATACATTATCCCTGACATATTGAAGGGCAGAGCCAGTGTTGAGGGGACTGCCTCCTCTGTGTCTTAGCCCTCTGATCGAATCCACAATATCCTCTCTTGTTGTGTATGTCTTCAGATAGAAATGGACCTCTGCATCTCTGCTGTACTGGACTATAGAGACATGGTCTTTGTTTTCTCCCACATTGAGTTTCTCCACCACTTTCTCAACAAAATCACGCATGGCGCGGAAGACATTCCTTGTGCTATTAGAACCATCCAGAAGGAATACAATATCCTTTTCGGCAGTTTCAACTGGGTAAAGAGAAGAAGACAAAAAATAAAAACCTTTGCAAAAAGTAAGGTTGTGGACGAAACTTAGAGAGGTGAGCTATTTTTTTGAAAGCCTCTAGCACTGCCTATTCGATGTTAAACAGTGGGAAAAACAGTACTGCCTCTAGTGTAATCGACTCATTGGGCTAAACAGGAATTGCACTTGATTTATTTCCTCAGCGTAGGTGAATCAAGTCAGGTAGCCTTTCAAGCCAGCAAGAGGATGTGCTTGTCAACATACCGAGTACAGTTGGTAATTCTGGGGTGACATCAATAACCACAGCCTCCAATGAGGACTGAAGTTGATGTTGGATACTGGAAAGGTCAATGAATTCAGACACAGATAGAGTAGAATTGGCATTTTTGACAATGTTATCCAGTTCTCTGCTATCAGAACCCTCGGTTCCAATTGCAAACATCAGGACACCCAGCTGTTTGAGAGCAGATGCTGATGCATCAACACTGTCAGAAGACCGTCCACCACTTAGCAATATCAGGACCTGAGGAACTCCTTCCAGAAGCCTGCTTCCGGCAGAGGCTGTGAAGACATTATCCCTCAAGTACTGGAGAGCTGCTCCAGTGTTGAGGGGTCTTCCACCTATGTGCCTCAAACCTCTGACAGTGTCAAGGATCTCACTTTTGTTTGTGTACCTGTTGAAATAGAACTGGACAGCTGGATCTCTACTGTACTGAACCACTGAGACACGGTCTTTGTTGTCATCCACACTGAGTCGCTCTACTACTCTTTGGACAAAGTCTTGCATAGCTGAGAATCCAGTTCTAGTACCATCAGATCCATCCAACAAGAACACAACATCTCTTCCTTTTGGCTGTGTCACCACTAGGGAACATATAATTTGAGACATATTTAGGTTCATGTGTCAGACATTTTCCGTACAAAAGTCAGATGACAAAAGCTAAACCCAACTATGTTTAATGTACTCCATTTATCCAGGCTCAAGTTCTTTGTAAAAGTTCTACTGCTGACTAGAATTTTGATAAATACAGTGGAAAAATACAGCAAATGTTAAGCCAGGAAGACTTTCTTTACACTCCTTTTCATACATAACCTCTCAGTCTCTCATTCTCTGTGATTACACTTATATTCTGATTATGGGTGTTCACAGTTTTCATCAACAAATCACATTGTTGCTGTTAAGCTTAAACAATTGTCTACTCTCTGCTTGTGTCAGAGGACATTGAAGCGCAATCAGCCGCGACTCTCCTACACCCCAGTAACTTCCAGTCGGCATCAAAGTCATGCTATTCATTTATCAACGGATTGCAGCCACTCCCTTCATCAATACCACCACCAACAGTGTCTTGACTTCAGGTGGATCATTCCTTATCTGACCAAAGCCTCCCTTCACCTCTATTACACTCAGGATGGAGTCCAGTCACAAGATGCTTGTCACTATTAACTTCTTATGAATGTGTAATTATTGTTCATCGTAACAGAACCTGTCCTCGTTGAAATAGAGTTACATTTGCATAAAAACCATGATCTTAAAATGTAAAGTCGGTCACATTCTTACCAGTTACTGTTGGTGTCATGGGTGTGGCCCTCACTAGAGCTGTGCTTATTAAAGCAAGGAGCTGTTCTTGGACACTGGGGAGGTCAGTGAACTCAGACACAGATAGAGTGTAATTAGGATCCTGTGTTATTTTATGCAGCTCTCCTCTGTCAGAGATATTTGTTCCAATGCCAATTACAAAGATTCCCTGCTGTTTAAGAGCAGAGGCTGGAGTATCAACATTGTCAAAAGACCTTCCACCATTTAGCAGGATCAATATCTGTGGAACTCCTTGCAGGCGCCTACTCCCGGAGGAGTTTGTAAATACATTATCCCTGACGTATTGAAGGGCAGAGCCAGTGTTGAGGGGACTGCCTCCTCTGTGTCTTAGCCCTCTGATCGAATCCACAATATCCTCTCTTGTTGTGTATGTCTTCAGATAGAAATGGACCTCTGCATCTCTGCTGTACTGGACTATAGAGACATGGTCTTTGTTTTCTCCCACATTGAGTTTCTCCACCACTTTCTCAACAAAATCACGCATGGCGGGGAAGACATTCCTTGTGCTATCAGAACCATCCAGAAGGAATACAATATCCTTCTCAGCAGTTTCAACTGGGTAAAGAGAAGAAGACACAAAATAAAAACCTTTGCAAAAAGTAAGCTTGTGGACAAAACTTAAAGAGGTGTGCTATTTTTTGAAAGCCTCTAGCACTGCCTATTCGATGTTAAACAGTAGGAAAAACAGTACTGCCTCTAGTGTAATCGACTCATTGGGCTAAACAGGTAATGCACTTGATTTATTTCCTCAGCGTAGGTGAATCAAGTCAGGTAGCCTTTCAAGCCAGCAAGAGGATGTGCTTGTCAACATACCGAGTACAGTTGGTAATTCTGGGGTGACATCAATAACCACAGCCTCCAATGAGGACTGAAGTTGATGTTGGATACTGGAAAGGTCAATGAATTCAGACACAGATAGAGTAGAATTGGCATTTTTGACAATGTTATCCAGTTCTCTGCTATCAGAACCCTTGGTTCCAATTGCAAACATCAGGACACCCAGCTGTTTGAGAGCAGAGGCTGATGCATCAACACTGTCAGAAGACCGTCCACCACTTAGCAATATCAGGACCTGAGGAACTCCTTCCAGAAGCCTGCTTCCAGCAGAGGCTGTGAAGACATTATCCCTCAAGTACTGGAGAGCTGCTCCAGTGTTGAGGGGTCTTCCACCTATGTGCCTCAAACCTCTGACAATGTCAAGGATCTCACTTTTGTTTGTGTACCTGTTGAAATAGAACTGGACAGCTGGATCTCTGCTGTACTGAACCACTGAGACACGGTCTTTGTTGTCATCCACACTGAGTCGCTCTACTACTCTTTGGACAAAGTCCTGCATAGCTGGGAATCCAGTTCTAGTACCATCAGATCCATCCAACAAGAACACAACATCTCTTCCTTTTGGCTGTATCTCAGCTAGGGAACATATAATTTGAGACATATTCAGTTAATGTATCTAAATATTGTCTGTGAAAAAAGTCTTATGCGGACAGTTCACCTCAAGTTTTACAAGATTAGATATATTAATGCTGTCACAACTGTTTTGGCAAAAAAAGACTGGCTGAACTTAACTTTCTGAAATACACTTCAATACAGTTCACATTGGCATGACTTTGGAGTATAAAATATAATCACTTTCTCACCAGTTACTGTCGAAGTCAAGGGCGTGGCCCTCACTAGAACTGTGCTTATTAGAGTGTAGAGCTGTTCTTGGACACTCTGGAGGTCAGTGAACTCCGACACTAAGAGAGTGCAATTATGGTCATATGATATTTTCTGCAGCTCTCCTCTGTCAGAGCTATTTGTTCCAATGCCAATTACAAAGATTCCCTGCTGTTTAAGAGCAGAGGCTGGGTTATCGACATTGTCAAAAGACCGTCCACCCTTGAGCAAGACCAACATCTGTGGAACTCCTTGCAGGCGCCTACTCCCGGAGGAGTTTGTAAATACATTATCCCTGACGTATTGAAGGGTAGAGCCAGTGTTGAGGGGACTGCCTCCTCTGTGTCTTAGCCCTCTGATCGAATCCACAATATCCTCTCTTGTTGTGTATGTCTTCAGATAGAAATGGACCTCTGCATCTCTGCTGTACTGGACTATAGAGACATGGTCTTTGTTTTCTCCCACATTGAGTTTCTCCACCACTTTCTCAACAAAATCAAGCATGACAGGAAAGACATTCCTTGTGCTATCAGAACCATCCAGAAGGAATACAATATCCTTCTCAGCAGTTTCAACTGGGTAAAGAGAAGAAGACAAAAAATAAAAACCTTTGCAAAAAGTAAGCTTGTGGACAAAACTTAAAGAGGTGTGCTATTTTTTGAAAGCCTCTAGCACTGCCTATTCGATGTTAAACAGTAGGAAAAACAGTACTGCCTCTAGTGTAATCGACTCATTGGGCTAAACAGGTAATGCACTTGATTTATTTCCTCAGCGTAGGTGAATCAAGTCAGGTAGCCTTTCAAGCCAGCAAGAGGATGTGCTTGTCAACATACCGAGTACAGTTGGTAATTCTGGGGTGACATCAATAACCACAGCCTCCAATGAGGACTGAAGTTGATGTTGGATACTGGAAAGGTCAATGAATTCAGACACAGATAGAGTAGAATTGGCATTTTTGACAATGTTATCCAGTTCTCTGCTATCAGAACCCTTGGTTCCAATTGCAAACATCAGGACACCCAGCTGTTTGAGAGCAGATGCTGATGCATCAACACTGTCAGAAGACCGTCCACCACTTAGCAATATCAGGACCTGTGGAACTCCTTCCAGAAGCCTGCTTCCGGCAGAGGCTGTGAAGACATTATCCCTCAAGTACTGGAGAGCTGCTCCAGTGTTGAGGGGTCTTCCACCTATGTGCCTCAAACCTCTGACAGTGTCAAGGATCTCACTTTTGTTTGTGTACCTGTTGAAATAGAACTGGACAGCTGGATCTCTGCTGTACTGAACCACTGAGACACGGTCTTTGTTGTCATCCACACTGAGTCGCTCTACTACTCTTTGGACAAAGTCCTGCATAGCTGGGAATCCAGTTCTAGTACCATCAGATCCATCCAACAAGAACACAACATCTCTTCCTTTTGGCTGTGTCACCACTAGGGAACATATAATTTGAGACATATTTAGGTTCATGTGTCAGACATTTTCCGTACAAAAGTCAGATGACAAAAGCTAAACCCAACTATGTTTAATGTACTCCATTTATCCAGGCTCAAGTTCTTTGTAAAAGTTCTACTGCTGACTAGAATTTTGATAAATACAGTGGAAAAATACAGCAAATGTTAAGCCAGGAAGACTTTCTTTACACTCCTTTTCATACATAACCTCTCAGTCTCTCATTCTCTGTGATTACACTTATATTCTGATTATGGGTGTTCACAGTTTTCATCAACAAATCACATTGTTGCTGTTAAGCTTAAACAATTGTCTACTCTCTGCTTGTGTCAGAGGACATTGAAGCGCAATCAGCCGCGACTCTCCTACACCCCAGTAACTTCCAGTCGGCATCAAAGTCATGCTATTCATTTATCAACGGATTGCAGCCACTCCCTTCATCAATACCACCACCAACAGTGTCTTGACTTCAGGTGGATCATTCCTTATCTGACCAAAGCCTCCCTTCACCTCTATTACACTCAGGATGGAGTCCAGTCACAAGATGCTTGTCACTATTAACTTCTTATGAATGTGTAATTATTGTTCATCGTAACAGAACCTGTCCTCGTTGAAATAGAGTTACATTTGCATAAAAACCATGATCTTAAAATGTAAAGTCGGTCACATTCTTACCAGTTACTGTTGGTGTCATGGGTGTGGCCCTCACTAGAGCTGTGCTTATTAAAGCAAGGAGCTGTTCTTGGACACTGGGGAGGTCAGTGAACTCAGACACAGATAGAGTGTAATTAGGATCCTGTGTTATTTTATGCAGCTCTCCACTGTCAGAGCTATTTGTTCCAATGCCAATTACAAAGATTCCCTGCTGTTTAAGAGCAGAGGCTGGAGTATCAACATTGTCAAAAGACCGTCCACCCTTGAGCAAGACCAATATCTGTGGAACTCCTTGCAGGCGCCTACTCCCGGAGGAGTTTGTAAATACATTATCCCTGACGTATTGAAGGGCAGAGCCAGTGTTGAGGGGACTGCCTCCTCTGTGTCTTAGCCCTCTGATCGAATCCACAATATCCTCTCTTGTTGTGTATGTCTTCAGATAGAAATGGACCTCTGCATCTCTGCTGTACTGGACTATAGAGACATGGTCTTTGTTTTCTCCCACATTGAGTTTCTCAACCACTTTCTCCACAAAATCAAGCATGACAGGAAAGACATTCCTTGTGCTATCAGAACCATCCAGAAGGAATACAATATCCTTCTCAGCAGTTTCAACTGGGTAAAGAGAAGAAGACAAAAAATAAAAACCTTTGCAAAAAGTAAGCTTGTGGACAAAACTTAAAGAGGTGTGCTATTTTTTGAAAGCCTCTAGCACTGCCTATTCGATGTTAAACAGTAGGAAAAACAGTACTGCCTCTAGTGTAATCGACTCATTGGGCTAAACAGGTAATGCACTTGATTTATTTCCTCAGCGTAGGTGAATCAAGTCAGGTAGCCTTTCAAGCCAGCAAGAGGATGTGCTTGTCAACATACCGAGTACAGTTGGTAATTCTGGGGTGACATCAATAACCACAGCCTCCAATGAGGACTGAAGTTGATGTTGGATACTGGAAAGGTCAATGAATTCAGACACAGATAGAGTAGAATTGGCATTTTTGACAATGTTATCCAGTTCTCTGCTATCAGAACCCTTGGTTCCAATTGCAAACATCAGGACACCCAGCTGTTTGAGAGCAGAGGCTGATGCATCAACACTGTCAGAAGACCGTCCACCACTTAGCAATATCAGGACCTGAGGAACTCCTTCCAGAAGCCTGCTTCCGGCAGAGTCTGTGAAGACATTATCCCTCAAGTACTGGAGAGCTGCTCCAGTGTTGAGGGGTCTTCCACCTATGTGCCTCAAACCTCTGACAGTGTCAAGGATCTCACTTTTGTTTGTGTACCTGTTGAAATAGAACTGGACAGCTGGATCTCTGCTGTACTGAACCACTGAGACACGGTCTTTGTTGTCATCCACACTGAGTCGCTCTACTACTCTTTGGACAAAGTCCTGCATAGCTGGGAATCCAGTTCTAGTACCATCAGATCCATCCAACAAGAACACAACATCTCTTCCTTTTGGCTGTGTCACCACTAGGGAACATATAATTTGAGACATATTTAGGTTCATGTGTCAGACATTTTCCGTACAAAAGACAGATGACAAAAGCTAAACCCAACTATGTTTAATGTACTCCATTTATCCAGGCTCAAGTTCTTTGTAAAAGTTCTACTGCTGACTAGAATTTTGATAAATACAGTGGAAAAATACAGCAAATGTTAAGCCAGGAAGACTTTCTTTACACTCCTTTTCATACATAACCTCTCAGTCTCTCATTCTCTGTGATTACACTTATATTCTGATTATGGGTGTTCACAGTTTTCATCAACAAATCACATTGTTGCTGTTAAGCTTAAACAATTGTCTACTCTCTGCTTGTGTCAGAGGACATTGAAGCGCAATCAGCCGCGACTCTCCTACACCCCAGTAACTTCCAGTCGGCATCAAAGTCATGCTATTCATTTATCAACGGATTGCAGCCACTCCCTTCATCAATACCACCACCAACAGTGTCTTGACTTCAGGTGGATCATTCCTTATCTGACCAAAGCCTCCCTTCACCTCTATTACACTCAGGATGGAGTCCAGTCACAAGATGCTTGTCACTATTAACTTCTTATGAATGTGTAATTATTGTTCATCGTAACAGAACCTGTCCTCGTTGAAATAGAGTTACATTTGCATAAAAACCATGATCTTAAAATGTAAAGTCGGTCACATTCTTACCAGTTACTGTTGGTGTCATGGGTGTGGCCCTCACTAGTGCTGTGCTCATTAGCGAGGAGAGCTGTTCCTGGACACTGGGGAGGTCAGTGAACTCCGACACAGATAGAGTGTAATTAGGATCCTGTGTTATTTTCTGCAGCTCTCCACTGTCAGAGCTTCTTGTTCCAATGCCAATGACAACGATGCCCTGCTGTTTGAGCACAGAGGCTGGAGTATCTACATTGTCAAAAGACCTTCCACCATTTAGCAGGATCAATATCTGTGGAACACCTTGCTGGTGCCTACTCCCGGCGGGGTTTGTAAAGACGTTGTCCCTGACGTATTGGAGGGCGGCCCCGGTGTTGAGGGGTCTTCCTCCTCTGTGTCTCAGCCCTCTTACCGAATCCACAATATCTTCTTTTGTGGTGTATGTATTCAAATAGAAATTGACCTCTGAATCTCTGCTGTATTGTACTACGGAGACGCGATCATTGCTTTCTCCCACATTGAGTTTCTCAACCACTTTCTCCACAAAATCACGCATAGCAGGGAAGCCATTCCTTGTGCTATCAGAACCATCCAGAAGGAAAACAACATCCTTTTGGGGAGTGTCAACTGAGAAAGACAGGAAGACAAAAAATATAAACCACTGCGAAAGGCACTCTTGTGTACTACTAATACAAGCACAAACATTGTCTTCTCAAATCTTTTACAGTAGATAGATAACGCCACAGTCTTTTTTAACAAAACAACATTGAGCTAAACAGGTATTTCATTGGATTAATTCCCCTCAATAGTAGGGGAAACTAGTCAGCTAGCATTTCAGGCCGGCAAGAGGCTGCATTACATACCAAGTACAGTTGGTGCTTCTGGGGTGACGTCAAAAACCACAGCCTCCAATGAGGACTGAAGTTGATGTTGGATACTGGAAAGGTCAATGAATTCAGACACAGATAGAGTAGAATTGGCATTTTTGACAATGTTATCCAGTTCTCTGCTATCAGAACCCTTGGTTCCAATTGCAAACATCAGGACACCCAGCTGTTTGAGAGCAGATGCTGATGCATCAACACTGTCAGAAGACCTTCCACCACTTAGCAATATCAGGACCTGAGGAACTCCTTCCAGAAGCCTGCTTCCGGCAGAGGCTGTGAAGACATTATCCCTCAAGTACTGGAGAGCTGCTCCAGTGTTGAGGGGTCTTCCACCTATGTGCCTCAAACCTCTGACAATGTCAAGGATCTCACTTTTGTTTGTGTACCTGTTGAAATAGAACTGGACAGCTGGATCTCTGCTGTACTGAACCACTGAGACACGGTCTTTGTTGTCATCCACACTGAGTCGCTCTACTACTCTTTGGACAAAGTCCTGCATAGCTGGGAATCCAGTTCTAGTACCATCAGATCCATCCAACAAGAACACAACATCTCTTCCTTTTGGCTGTGTCACCACTAGGGAACATATAATTTGAGACATATTTAGGTTCATGTGTCAGACATTTTCCGTACAAAAGTCAGATGACAAAAGCTAAACCCAACTATGTTTAATGTACTCCATTTATCCAGGCTCAAGTTCTTTGTAAAAGTTCTACTGCTGACTAGAATTTTGATAAATACAGTGGAAAAATACAGCAAATGTTAAGCCAGGAAGACTTTCTTTACACTCCTTTTCATACATAACCTCTCAGTCTCTCATTCTCTGTGATTACACTTATATTCTGATTATGGGTGTTCACAGTTTTCATCAACAAATCACATTGTTGCTGTTAAGCTTAAACAATTGTCTACTCTCTGCTTGTGTCAGAGGACATTGAAGCGCAATCAGCCGCGACTCTCCTACACCCCAGTAACTTCCAGTCGGCATCAAAGTCATGCTATTCATTTATCAACGGATTGCAGCCACTCCCTTCATCAATACCACCACCAACAGTGTCTTGACTTCAGGTGGATCATTCCTTATCTGACCAAAGCCTCCCTTCACCTCTATTACACTCAGGATGGAGTCCAGTCACAAGATGCTTGTCACTATTAACTTCTTATGAATGTGTAATTATTGTTCATCGTAACAGAACCTGTCCTCGTTGAAATAGAGTTACATTTGCATAAAAACCATGATCTTAAAATGTAAAGTCGGTCACATTCTTACCAGTTACTGTTGGTGTCATGGGTGTGGCCCTCACTAGAGCTGTGCTTATTAAAGCAAGGAGCTGTTCTTGGACACTGTGGAGGTCAGTGAACTCAGACACAGATAGAGTGTAATTAGGATCCTGTGTTATTTTATGCAGCTCTCCTCTGTCAGAGCTATTTGTTCCAATGCCAATTACAAAGATTCCCTGCTGTTTAAGAGCAGAGGCTGGAGTATCAACATTGTCAAAAGACCTTCCACCATTTAGCAGGATCAATATCTGTGGAACTCCTTGCAGGCGCCTACTCCCGGAGGAGTTTGTAAATACATTATCCCTGACGTATTGAAGGGCAGAGCCAGTGTTGAGGGGACTGCCTCCTCTGTGTCTTAGCCCTCTGATCGAATCCACAATATCCTCTCTTGTTGTGTATGTCTTCAGATAGAAATGGACCTCTGCATCTCTGCTGTACTGGACTATAGAGACATGGTCTTTGTTTTCTCCCACATTGAGTTTCTCCACCACTTTCTCAACAAAATCACGCATGGCGGGGAAGACATTCCTTGTGCTATCAGAACCATCCAGAAGGAATACAATATCCTTCTCAGCAGTTTCAACTGGGTAAAGAGAAGAAGACACAAAATAAAAACCTTTGCAAAAAGTAAGCTTGTGGACAAAACTTAAAGAGGTGTGCTATTTTTTGAAAGCCTCTAGCACTGCCTATTCGATGTTAAACAGTAGGAAAAACAGTACTGCCTCTAGTGTAATCGACTCATTGGGCTAAACAGGTAATGCACTTGATTTATTTCCTCAGCGTAGGTGAATCAAGTCAGGTAGCCTTTCATGCCAGCAAGAGGATGTGCTTGTCAACATACCGAGTACAGTTGGTAATTCTGGGGTGACATCAATAACCACAGCCTCCAATGAGGACTGAAGTTGATGTTGGATACTGGAAAGGTCAATGAATTCAGACACAGATAGAGTAGAATTGGCATTTTTGACAATGTTATCCAGTTCTCTGCTATCAGAACCCTTGGTTCCAATTGCAAACATCAGGACACCCAGCTGTTTGAGAGCAGAGGCTGATGCATCAACACTGTCAGAAGACCGTCCACCACTTAGCAATATCAGGACCTGAGGAACTCCTTCCAGAAGCCTGCTTCCAGCAGAGGCTGTGAAGACATTATCCCTCAAGTACTGGAGAGCTGCTCCAGTGTTGAGGGGTCTTCCACCTATGTGCCTCAAACCTCTGACAATGTCAAGGATCTCACTTTTGTTTGTGTACCTGTTGAAATAGAACTGGACAGCTGGATCTCTGCTGTACTGAACCACTGAGACACGGTCTTTGTTGTCATCCACACTGAGTCGCTCTACTACTCTTTGGACAAAGTCCTGCATAGCTGGGAATCCAGTTCTAGTACCATCAGATCCATCCAACAAGAACACAACATCTCTTCCTTTTGGCTGTGTCACCACTAGGGAACATATAATTTAGGACATATTTAGGTTCATGTGTCAAACATTTACCATACGAAAGTCAGATGCTGAAAGTTAATAGCAAGATTTCTTTTCGATTGCACTGGCTAACCTGAACTTAGAGAAATACACTTTGATACAGTTGAATTTGCATTCGACCATGATCTTAAAATGTAAATTCAGTCACATTCTTACCAGTTACTGTTGGTGTCAAGGGTGTGGCCCTCACTAGTGCTGTGCTCATTAGCGAGGAGAGCTGTTCCTGGACACTGGGGAGGTCAGTGAACTCCGACACAGATAGAGTGTAATTTGGATCCTGTGTTATTTTCTGCAGCTCTCCACTGTCAGAGCTTCTTGTTCCAATGCCAATGACAATGATGCCCTGCTGTTTGAGCACAGAGGCTGGAGTATCTACATTGTCAAAAGACATTCCACCATTTAGCAGGATCAATATCTGTGGAACACCTTGCAGGTGCCTACTCCCGGCGGGGTTTGTAAAGACGTTGTCCCTGACGTATTGGAGGGCGGCCCCGGTGTTGAGGGGTCTTCCTCCTCTGTGTCTCAGCCCTCTTACTGAATCCACAATATCTTCTTTTGTGGTGTATGTATTCAAATAGAAATTGACCTCTGAATCTCTGCTGTATTGTACTACAGAGACGCGATCATTGCTTTCTCCCACATTGAGTTTCTCAACCACTTTCTCCACAAAATCACGCATAGCAGGGAAGCCATTCCTTGTGCTATCAGAACCATCCAGAAGGAAAACAACATCCTTTTGGGGAGTGTCAACTGAGAAAGACAGGAAGACAAAAAATATAAACCACTGCGAAAGGCACTCTTGTGTACTACTAATAAAAGCACAAACATTGTCTTCTCAAATCTTTTACAGTAGATAGATAACGCCACAGCCTTTTTTAACAAAACAACATTGAGCTAAACAGGTATTTCATTGGATTAATTCCCCTCAATAGTAGGGGAAACTAGTCAGCTAGCATTTCAGGCCGGCAAGAGGCTGCTTTACATACCAAGTACAGTTGGTGCTTCTGGGGTGACGTCAATAACCACAGCCTCCAAGGAGGACTGAAGTTGCTGTTGGATTCGTTGAAGGTCAGTGAAATCAGACACAGAGAGAGCAGAATTGCCATCGTGGGCTATCTTCTGCAGTTCTCTGCTATCAGAACCCTTGGTTCCAATTGCAAAGGTCAAGACACCCAGCTGTTTGAGAGCAGAGGCTGATGCATCAACACTGTCAGAAGACCGTCCACCACTTAGCAATATCAGGACCTGTGGAACTCCTTCCAGTTGCCTGCTTCCAGCAGAGGCTGTGAAGACATTATCCCTCAAGTACTGGAGAGCTGCTCCAGTGTTGAGCGGCCTTCCGCCTTTGTGTCTCAAACCTCTGACAATGTCAAGGATCTCGCCTTTTGTCGCATATGTGTTCAAATAGAACTGGACTGCTGGATCTCTGCTGTACTGAACCACTGAGACACGGTCTTTGTTGTCATCCACACTGAGTCGCTCTACTACTCTTTGGACAAAGTCCTGCATAGCTGGGAATCCAGTTCTAGTACCATCAGATCCATCCAACAAGAACACAACATCTCTTCCTTTTGGCTGTGTCACCACTAGGGAACATATAATTTAGGACATATTTAGGTTCATGTGTCAAACATTTACCATACGAAAGTCAGATGCTATAAGTTAATAGCAAGATTTTTTTTCAATTGTACTGGTTGACCTGAACTTAGAGAAATACACTTTGATACAGTTGAATTTGCATACGACCATGATCTTAAAATGTAAATTCAGTCACATTCTTACCAGTTACTGTTGGTGTCAAGGGTGTGGCCCTCACTAGTGCTGTGCTCATTAGCGAGGAGAGCTGTTCCTGGACACTGGGGAGGTCAGTAAACTCCGACACAGATAGAGTGTAATTAGGATCCTGTGTTATTTTCTGCAGCTCTCCACTGTCAGAGCTTCTTGTTCCAATGCCAATGACAACGATGCCCTGCTGTTTGAGCACAGAGGCTGGAGTATCTACATTGTCAAAAGACCTTCCACCATTTAGCAGGATCAATATCTGTGGAACACCTTGCAGGTGCCTACTCCCGGCGGGGTTTGTAAAGACGTTGTCCCTGACGTATTGGAGGGCGGCCCCGGTGTTGAGGGGTCTTCCTCCTCTGTGTCTCAGCCCTCTTACTGAATCCACAATATCTTCTTTGGTGGTGTATGCATTCAAATAGAAATTGACCTCTGAATCTCTGCTGTATTGTACTACAGAGACGCGATCATTGCTTTCTCCCACATTGAGTTTCTCAACCACTTTCTCCACAAAATCACGCATAGCAGGGAAGCCATTCCTTGTGCTATCAGAACCATCCAGAAGGAAAACAACATCCTTTTGGGGAGTGTCAACTGAGAAAGACAGGAAGACAAAAAATATAAACCACTGCGAAAGGCACTCTTGTGTACTACTAATAAAAGCACAAACATTGTCTTCTCAAATCTTTTACAGTAGATAGATAACGCCACAGCCTTTTTTAACAAAACAACATTGAGCTAAACAGGTATTTCATTGGATTAATTCCCCTCAATAGTAGGGGAAACTAGTCAGCTAGCATTTCAGGCCGGCAAGAGGCTGCTTTACATACCAAGTACAGTTGGTGCTTCTGGGGTGACGTCAATAACCACAGCCTCCAAGGAGGACTGAAGTTGCTGTTGGATTCGTTGAAGGTCAGTGAAATCAGACACAGAGAGAGCAGAATTGCCATCGTGGGCTATCTTCTGCAGTTCTCTGCTATCAGAACCCTTGGTTCCAATTGCAAAGGTCAAGACACCCAGCTGTTTGAGAGCAGAGGCTGATGCATCAACACTGTCAGAAGACCGTCCACCACTTAGCAATATCAGGACCTGTGGAACTCCTTCCAGTCGCCTGCTTCCAGCAGAGGCTGTGAAGACATTATCCCTCAAGTACTGGAGAGCTGCTCCAGTGTTGAGCGGCCTTCCGCCTTTGTGCCTCAAACCTCTGACAATGTCAAGGATCTCGCCTTTTGTCGCATATGTGTTCAAATAGAACTGGACAGCTGGATCTCTGCTGTACTGAACCACTGAGACACGGTCTTTGTTGTCATCCACACTGAGTCGCTCTACTACTCTTTGGATAAAGTCCTGCATAGCTGGGAATCCAGTTCTAGTACCATCAGATCCATCCAACAAGAACACAACATCTCTTCCTTTTGGCTGTGTCACCACTAGGGAACATATAATTTAGGACATATTTAGGTTCATGTGTCAAACATTTACCATACGAAAGTCAGATGCTGAAAGTTAATAGCAAGATTTCTTTTCGATTGCACTGGCTAACCTGAACTTAGAGAAATACACTTTGATACAGTTGAATTTGCATTCGACAATGATCTTTAAATGTAAATTCAGTCACATTCTTACCAGTTACTGTTGGTGTCAAGGGTGTGGCCCTCACTAGTGCTGTGCTCATTAGCGAGGAGAGCTGTTCCTGGACACTGGGGAGGTCAGTGAACTCCGACACAGATAGAGTGTAATTAGGATCCTGTGTTATTTTCTGCAGCTCTCCACTGTCAGAGCTCCTTGTTCCAATGCCAATGACAATGATGCCCTGCTGTTTGAGCACAGAGGCTGGAGTATCTACATTGTCAAAAGACCTTCCACCATTTAGCAGGATCAATATCTGTGGAACACCTTGCAGGTGCCTACTCCCGGCGGGGTTTGTAAAGACGTTGTCCCTGACGTATTGGAGGGCGGCCCCGGTGTTGAGGGGTCTTCCTCCTCTGTGTCTCAGCACTCTTACTGAATCCACAATATCTTCTTTTGTGGTGTATGTATTCAAATAGAAATTGACCTCTGAATCTCTGCTGTATTGTACTACAGAGACGCGATCATTGCTTTCTCCCACATTGAGTTTCTCAACCACTTTCTCCACAAAATCACGCATAGCAGGGAAGCCATTCCTTGTGCTATCAGAACCATCCAGAAGGAAAACAACATCCTTTTGGGGAGTGTCAACTGAGAAAGACAGGAAGACAAAAAATATAAACCACTGCGAAAGGCACTCTTGTGTACTACTAATAAAAGCACAAACATTGTCTTCTCAAATCTTTTACAGTAGATAGATAACGCCACAGCCTTTTTTAACAAAACAACATTGAGCTAAACAGGTATTTCATTGGATTAATTCCCCTCAATAGTAGGGGAAACTAGTCAGCTAGCATTTCAGGCCGGCAAGAGGCTGCTTTACATACCAAGTACAGTTGGTGCTTCTGGGGTGACGTCAATAACCACAGCCTCCAAGGAGGACTGAAGTTGCTGTTGGATTCGTTGAAGGTCAGTGAAATCAGACACAGAGAGAGCAGAATTGCCATCGTGGGCTATCTTCTGCAGTTCTCTGCTATCAGAACCCTTGGTTCCAATTGCAAAGGTCAAGACACCCAGCTGTTTGAGAGCAGAGGCTGATGCATCAACACTGTCAGAAGACCGTCCACCACTTAGCAATATCAGGACCTGTGGAACTCCTTCCAGTCGCCTGCTTCCAGCAGAGGCTGTGAAGATATTTTCCCTCAAGTACTGGAGAGCTGCTCCAGTGTTGAGCGGCCTTCCGCCTTTGTGCCTCAAACCTCTGACAATGTCAAGGATCTCGCCTTTTGTCGCATATGTGTTCAAATAGAACTGGACAGCTGGATCTCTGCTGTACTGAACCACTGAGACACGGTCTTTGTTGTCATCCACACTGAGTCGCTCTACTACTCTTTGGATAAAGTCCTGCATAGCTGGGAATCCAGTTCTAGTACCATCAGATCCATCCAACAAGAACACAACATCTCTTCCTTTTGGCTGTGTCACCACTAGGGAACATATAATTTAGGACATATTTAGGTTCATGTGTCAAACATTTACCATACGAAAGTCAGATGCTGAAAGTTAATAGCAAGATTTCTTTTCGATTGCACTGGCTAACCTGAACTTAGAGAAATACACTTTGATACAGTTGAATTTGCATTCGACCATGATCTTAAAATGTAAATTCAGTCACATTCTTACCAGTTACTGTTGGTGTCAAGGGTGTGGCCCTCACTACTGCTGTGCTCATTAGCGAGGAGAGCTGTTCCTGGACACTGGGGAGGTCAGTGAACTCCGACACAGATAGAGTGTAATTAGGATCCTGTGTTATTTTCTGCAGCTCTCCACTGTCAGAGCTTCTTGTTCCAATGCCAATGACAATGATGCCCTGCTGTTTGAGCACAGAGGCTGGAGTATCTACATTGTCAAAAGACCTTCCACCATTTAGCAGGATCAATATCTGTGGAACACCTTGCTGGTGCCTACTCCCGGCGGGGTTTGTAAAGACGTTGTCCCTGACGTATTGGAGGGCGGCCCCGGTGTTGAGGGGTCTTCCTCCTCTGTGTCTCAGCCCTCTTACTGAATCCACAATATCTTCTTTTGTGGTGTATGTATTCAAATAGAAATTGACCTCTGAATCTCTGCTGTATTGTACTACAGAGACGCGATCATTGCTTTCTCCCACATTGAGTTTCTCAACCACTTTCTCCACAAAATCACGCATAGCAGGGAAGCCATTCCTTGTGCTATCAGAACCATCCAGAAGGAAAACAACATCCTTTTGGGGAGTGTCAACTGAGAAAGACAGGAAGACAAAAAATATAAACAACTGCGAAAGGCACTCTTGTGTACTACTAATAAAAGCACAAACATTGTCTTCTCAAATCTTTTACAGTAGATAGATAACGCCACAGCCTTTTTTAACAAAACAACATTGAGCTAAACAGGTATTTCATTGGATTAATTCCCCTCAATAGTAGGGGAAACTAGTCAGCTAGCATTTCAGGCCGGCAAGAGGCTGCTTTACATACCAAGTACAGTTGGTGCTTCTGGGATGACGTCAATAACCACAGCCTCCAAGGAGGACTGAAGTTGCTGTTGGATTCGTTGAAGGTCAGTGAAATCAGACACAGAGAGAGCAGAATTGCCATCGTGGGCTATCTTCTGCAGTTCTCTGCTATCAGAACCCTTGGTTCCAATTGCAAAGGTCAAGACACCCAGCTGTTTGAGAGCAGAGGCTGATGCATCAACACTGTCAGAAGACCGTCCACCACTTAGCAATATCAGGACCTGTGGAACTCCTTCCAGTCGCCTGCTTCCAGCAGAGGCTGTGAAGACATTATCCCTCAAGTACTGGAGAGCTGCTCCAGTGTTGAGCGGTCTTCCGCCTTTGTGCCTCAAACCTCTGACAATGTCAAGGATCTCGCCTTTTGTCGCATATGTGTTCAAATAGAACTGGACAGCTGGATCTCTGCTGTACTGAACCACTGAGACACGGTCTTTGTTGTCATCCACACTGAGTCGCTCTACTACTCTTTGGACAAAGTCCTGCATAGCTGGGAATCCAGTTCTAGTACCATCAGATCCATCCAACAAGAACACAACATCTCTTCCTTTTGGCTGTGTCACCACTAGGGAACATATAATTTAGGACATATTTAGGTTCATGTGTCAAACATTTACCATACGAAAGTCAGATGCTGAAAGTTAATAGCAAGATTTCTTTTCAATTGCACTGGCTAACCTGAACTTAGAGAAATACACTTTGATACAGTTGAATTTGCATTCGACCATGATCTTAAAATGTAAATTCAGTCACAATCTTACCAGTTACTGTTGGTGTCAAGGGTGTGGCCCTCACTAGTGCTGTGCTCATTAGCGAGGAGAGCTGTTCCTGGACACTGGGGAGGTCAGTGAACTCCGACACAGATAGAGTGTAATTAGGATCCTGTGTTATTTTCTGCAGCTCTCCACTGTCAGAGCTTCTTGTTCCAATGCCAATGACAATGATGCCCTGCTGTTTGAGCACAGAGGCTGGAGTATCTACATTGTCAAAAGACCTTCCACCATTTAGCAGGATCAATATCTGTGGAACACCTTGCAGGTGCCTACTCCCAGCGGGGTTTGTAAAGACGTTGTCCCTGACGTATTGGAGGGCGGCCCCGGTGTTGAGGGGTCTTCCTCCTCTGTGTCTCAGCCCTCTTACTGAATCCACAATATCTTCTTTTGTGGTGTATGTATTCAAATAGAAATTGACCTCTGAATCTCTGCTGTATTGTACTACAGAGACGCGATCATTGCTTTCTCCCACAATGAGTTTCTCAACCACTTTCTCCACAAAATCACGCATAGCAGGGAAGCCATTCCTTGTGCTATCAGAACCATCCAGAAGGAAAACAACATCCTTTTGGGGAGTGTCAACTGAGAAAGACAGGAAGACAAAAAATATAAACCACTGCGAAAGGCACTCTTGTGTACTACTAATAAAAGCACAAACATTGTCTTCTCAAATCTTTTACAGTAGATAGATAACGCCACAGCCTTTTTTAACAAAACAACATTGAGCTAAACAGGTATTTCATTGGATTAATTCCCCTCAATAGTAGGGGAAACTAGTCAGCTAGCATTTCAGGCCGGCAAGAGGCTGCTTTACATACCAAGTACAGTTGGTGCTTCTGGGATGACGTCAATAACCACAGCCTCCAAGGAGGACTGAAGTTGCTGTTGGATTCGTTGAAGGTCAGTGAAATCAGACACAGAGAGAGCAGAATTGCCATCGTGGGCTATCTTCTGCAGTTCTCTGCTATCAGAACCCTTGGTTCCAATTGCAAAGGTCAAGACACCCAGCTGTTTGAGAGCAGAGGCTGATGCATCAACACTGTCAGAAGACCGTCCACCACTTAGCAATATCAGGACCTGTGGAACTCCTTCCAGTCGCCTGCTTCCAGCAGAGGCTGTGAAGACATTATCCCTCAAGTACTGGAGAGCTGCTCCAGTGTTGAGCGGTCTTCCGCCTTTGTGCCTCAAACCTCTGACAATGTCAAGGATCTCGCCTTTTGTCGCATATGTGTTCAAATAGAACTGGACAGCTGGATCTCTGCTGTACTGAACCACTGAGACACGGTCTTTGTTGTCATCCACACTGAGTCGCTCTACTACTCTTTGGACAAAGTCCTGCATAGCTGGGAATCCAGTTCTAGTACCATCAGATCCATCCAACAAGAACACAACATCTCTTCCTTTTGGCTGTGTCACCACTAGGGAACATATAATTTAGGACATATTTAGGTTCATGTGTCAAACATTTACCATACGAAAGTCAGATGCTGAAAGTTAATAGCAAGATTTCTTTTCAATTGCACTGGCTAACCTGAACTTAGAGAAATACACTTTGATACAGTTGAATTTGCATTCGACCATGATCTTAAAATGTAAATTCAGTCACAATCTTACCAGTTACTGTTGGTGTCAAGGGTGTGGCCCTCACTAGTGCTGTGCTCATTAGCGAGGAGAGCTGTTCCTGGACACTGGGGAGGTCAGTGAACTCCGACACAGATAGAGTGTAATTAGGATCCTGTGTTATTTTCTGCAGCTCTCCACTGTCAGAGCTTCTTGTTCCAATGCCAATGACAATGATGCCCTGCTGTTTGAGCACAGAGGCTGGAGTATCTACATTGTCAAAAGACCTTCCACCATTTAGCAGGATCAATATCTGTGGAACACCTTGCAGGTGCCTACTCCCAGCGGGGTTTGTAAAGACGTTGTCCCTGACGTATTGGAGGGCGGCCCCGGTGTTGAGGGGTCTTCCTCCTCTGTGTCTCAGCCCTCTTACTGAATCCACAATATCTTCTTTTGTGGTGTATGTATTCAAATAGAAATTGACCTCTGAATCTCTGCTGTATTGTACTACAGAGACGCGATCATTGCTTTCTCCCACAATGAGTTTCTCAACCACTTTCTCCACAAAATCACGCATAGCAGGGAAGCCATTCCTTGTGCTATCAGAACCATCCAGAAGGAAAACAACATCCTTTTGGGGAGTGTCAACTGAGAAAGACAGGAAGACAAAAAATATAAACCACTGCGAAAGGCACTCTTGTGTACTACTAATAAAAGCACAAACATTGTCTTCTCAAATCTTTTACAGTAGATAGATAACGCCACAGCCTTTTTTAACAAAACAACATTGAGCTAAACAGGTATTTCATTGGATTAATTCCCCTCAATAGTAGGGGAAACTAGTCAGCTAGCATTTCAGGCCGGCAAGAGGCTGCTTTACATACCAAGTACAGTTGGTGCTTCTGGGGTGACGTCAATAACCACAGCCTCCAAGGAGGACTGAAGTTGCTGTTGGATTCGTTGAAGGTCAGTGAAATCAGACACAGAGAGAGCAGAATTGCCATCGTGGGCTATCTTCTGCAGTTCTCTGCTATCAGAACCCTTGGTTCCAATTGCAAAGGTCAAGACACCCAGCTGTTTGAGAGCAGAGGCTGATGCATCAACACTGTCAGAAGACCGTCCACCACTTAGCAATATCAGGACCTGTGGAACTCCTTCCAGTCGCCTGCTTCCAGCAGAGGCTGTGAAGACATTATCCCTCAAGTACTGGAGAGCTGCTCCAGTGTTGAGCGGTCTTCCGCCTTTGTGCCTCAAACCTCTGACAATGTCAAGGATCTCGCCTTTTGTCGCATATGTGTTCAAATAGAACTGGACAGCTGGATCTCTGCTGTACTGAACCACTGAGACACGGTCTTTGTTGTCATCCACACTGAGTCGCTCTACTACTCTTTGGACAAAGTCCTGCATAGCTGGGAATCCAGTTCTAGTACCATCAGATCCATCCAACAAGAACACAACATCTCTTCCTTTTGGCTGTGTCACCACTAGGGAACATATAATTTAGGACATATTTAGGTTCATGTGTCAAACATTTACCATACGAAAGTCAGATGCTGAAAGTTAATAGCAAGATTTCTTTTCAATTGCACTGGCTAACTTGAACTTAGAGAAATACACTTTGATACAGTTGAATTTGCATACGACCATGATCTTAAAATGTAAATTCAGTCACATTCTTACCAGTTACTGTTGGTGTCAAGGGTGTGGCCCTCACTAGTGCTGTGCTTATTAGCGAGGAGAGCTGTTCCTGGACACTGGGGAGGTCAGTGAACTCCGACACAGATAGAGTGTAATTAGGATCCTGTGTTATTTTCTGCAGCTCTCCACTGTCAGAGCTTCTTGTTCCAATGCCAATGACAATGATGCCCTGCTGTTTGAGCACAGAGGCTGGAGTATCTACATTGTCAAAAGACCTTCCACCATTTAGCAGGATCAATATCTGTGGAACACCTTGCTGGTGCCTACTCCCAGCGGGGTATGTAAAGACGTTGTCCCTGACGTATTGGAGGGCGGCCCCGGTGTTGAGGGGTCTTCCTCCTCTGTGTCTCAGCCCTCTTACCGAATCCACAATATTTTCTTTTGTGGTGTATGTATTCAAATAGAAATTGACCTCTGAATCTCTGCTGTATTGTACTACAGAGACGCGATCATTGCTTTCTCCCACATTGAGTTTCTCAACCACTTTCTCCACAAAATCACGCATAGCAGGGAAGCCATTCCTTGTGCTATCAGAACCATCCAGAAGGAAAACAACATCCTTTTGGGGAGTGTCAACTGAGAAAGACAGGAAGACAAAAAATATAAACCACTGCGAAAGGCACTCTTGTGTACTACTAATAAAAGCACAAACATTGTCTTCTCAAATCTTTTACAGTAGATAGATAACGCCACAGCCTTTTTTAACAAAACAACATTGAGCTAAACAGGTATTTCATTGGATTAATTCCCCTCAATAGTAGGGGAAACTAGTCAGCTAGCATTTCAGGCCGGCAAGAGGCTGCTTTACATACCAAGTACAGTTGGTGCTTCTGGGGTGACGTCAATAACCACAGCCTCCAAGGAGGACTGAAGTTGCTGTTGGATTCGTTGAAGGTCAGTGAAATCAGACACAGAGAGAGCAGAATTGCCATCGTGGGCTATCTTCTGCAGTTCTCTGCTATCAGAACCCTTGGTTCCAATTGCAAAGGTCAAGACACCCAGCTGTTTGAGAGCAGAGGCTGATGCATCAACACTGTCAGAAGACCGTCCACCACTTAGCAATATCAGGACCTGTGGAACTCCTTCCAGTCGCCTGCTTCCAGCAGAGGCTGTGAAGACATTATCCCTCAAGTACTGGAGAGCTGCTCCAGTGTTGAGCGGCCTTCCGCCTTTGTGCCTCAAACCTCTGACAATGTCAAGGATCTCGCCTTTTGTCGCATATGTGTTCAAATAGAACTGGACAGCTGGATCTCTGCTGTACTGAACCACTGAGACACGGTCTTTGTTGTCATCCACACTGAGTCGCTCTACTACTCTTTGGACAAAGTCCTGCATAGCTGGGAATCCAGTTCTAGTACCATCAGATCCATCCAACAAGAACACAACATCTCTTCCTTTTGGCTGTGTCACCACTAGGGAACATATAATTTAGGACATATTTAGGTTCATGTGTCAAACATTTACCATACGAAAGTCAGATGCTATAAGTTAATAGCAAGATTTTTTTTCAATTGTACTGGTTGACCTGAACTTAGAGAAATACACTTTGATACAGTTGAATTTGCATTCGACCATGATCTTAAAATGTAAATTCAGTCACATTCTTACCAGTTACTGTTGGTGTCAAGGGTGTGGCCCTCACTAGTGCTGTGCTCATTAGCGAGGAGAGCTGTTCCTGGACACTGGGGAGGTCAGTGAACTCCGACACAGATAGAGTGTAATTAGGATCCTGTGTTATTTTCTGCAGCTCTCCACTGTCAGAGCTTCTTGTTCCAATGCCAATGACAATGATGCCCTGCTGTTTGAGCACAGAGGCTGGAGTATCTACATTGTCAAAAGACCTTCCACCATTTAGCAGGATCAATATCTGTGGAACACCTTGCTGGTGCCTACTCCCAGCGGGGTATGTAAAGACGTTGTCCCTGACGTATTGGAGGGCGGCCCCGGTGTTGAGGGGTCTTCCTCCTCTGTGTCTCAGCCCTCTTACCGAATCCACAATATTTTCTTTTGTGGTGTATGTATTCAAATAGAAATTGACCTCTGAATCTCTGCTGTATTGTACTACAGAGACGCGATCATTGCTTTCTCCCACATTGAGTTTCTCAACCACTTTCTCCACAAAATCACGCATAGCAGGGAAGCCATTCCTTGTGCTATCAGAACCATCCAGAAGGAAAACAACATCCTTTTGGGGAGTGTCAACTGAGAAAGACAGGAAGACAAAAAATATAAACCACTGCGAAAGGCACTCTTGTGTACTACTAATAAAAGCACAAACATTGTCTTCTCAAATCTTTTACAGTAGATAGATAACGCCACAGCCTTTTTTAACAAAACAACATTGAGCTAAACAGGTATTTCATTGGATTAATTCCCCTCAATAGTAGGGGAAACTAGTCAGCTAGCATTTCAGGCCGGCAAGAGGCTGCTTTACATACCAAGTACAGTTGGTGCTTCTGGGGTGACGTCAATAACCACAGCCTCCAAGGAGGACTGAAGTTGCTGTTGGATTCGTTGAAGGTCAGTGAAATCAGACACAGAGAGAGCAGAATTGCCATCGTGGGCTATCTTCTGCAGTTCTCTGCTATCAGAACCCTTGGTTCCAATTGCAAAGGTCAAGACACCCAGCTGTTTGAGAGCAGAGGCTGATGCATCAACACTGTCAGAAGACCGTCCACCACTTAGCAATATCAGGACCTGTGGAACTCCTTCCAGTCGCCTGCTTCCAGCAGAGGCTGTGAAGACATTATCCCTCAAGTACTGGAGAGCTGCTCCAGTGTTGAGCGGCCTTCCGCCTTTGTGCCTCAAACCTCTGACAATGTCAAGGATCTCGCCTTTTGTCGCATATGTGTTCAAATAGAACTGGACAGCTGGATCTCTGCTGTACTGAACCACTGAGACACGGTCTTTGTTGTCATCCACACTGAGTCGCTCTACTACTCTTTGGACAAAGTCCTGCATAGCTGGGAATCCAGTTCTAGTACCATCAGATCCATCCAACAAGAACACAATATCTCTTCCTTTTGGCTGTGTCACCACTAGGGAACATATAATTGAGGACATATTTAGGTTCATGTGTCAAACATTTACCATACGAAAGTCAGATGCTGAAAGTTAATAGCAAGATTTCTTTTCGATTGCACTGGCTAACCTGAACTTAGAGAAATACACTTTGATACAGTTGAATTTGCATTCGACCATGATCTTAAAATGGAAATTCAGTCACATTCTTACCAGTTACTGTTGGTGTCAAGGGTGTGGCCCTCACTAGTGCTGTGCTCATTAGCGAGGAGAGCTGTTCCTGGACACTGGGGAGGTCAGTGAACTCCGACACAGATAGAGTGTAATTAGGATCCTGTGTTATTTTCTGCAGCTCTCCACTGTCAGAGCTTCTTGTTCCAATGCCAATGACAATGATGCCCTGCTGTTTGAGCACAGAGGCTGGAGTATCTACATTGTCAAAAGACCTTCCACCATTTAGCAGGATCAATATCTGTGGAACACCTTGCAGGTGCCTACTCCCGGCGGGGTTTGTAAAGACGTTGTCCCTGACGTATTGGAGGGCGGCCCCGGTGTTGAGGGGTCTTCCTCCTCTGTGTCTCAGCCCTCTTACTGAATCCACAATATCTTCTTTTGTGGTGTATGTATTCAAATAGAAATTGACCTCTGAATCTCTGCTGTATTGTACTACAGAGACGCGATCATTGCTTTCTCCCACATTGAGTTTCTCAACCACTTTCTCCACAAAATCACGCATAGCAGGGAAGCCATTCCTTGTGCTATCAGAACCATCCAGAAGGAAAACAACATCCTTTTGGGGAGTGTCAACTGAGAAAGACAGGAAGACAGAAAAATATAAACCACTGCGAAAGGCACTCTTGTGTACTACTAATAAAAGCACAAACATTGTCTTCTCAAATCTTTTACAGTAGATAGATAACGCCACAGCCTTTTTTAACAAAACAACATTGAGCTAAACAGGTATTTCATTGGATTTATTCCCCTCAATAGTAGGGGAAACTAGTCAGCTAGCATTTCAGGCCGGCAAGAGGCTGCTTTACATACCAAGTACAGTTGGTGCTTCTGGGGTGACGTCAATAACCACAGCCTCCAAGGAGGACTGAAGTTGCTGTTGGATTCGTTGAAGGTCAGTGAAATCAGACACAGAGAGAGCAGAATTGCCATCGTGGGCTATCTTCTGCAGTTCTCTGCTATCAGAACCCTTGGTTCCAATTGCAAAGGTCAAGACACCCAGCTGTTTGAGAGCAGAGGCTGATGCATCAACACTGTCAGAAGACCGTCCACCACTTAGCAATATCAGGACCTGTGGAACTCCTTCCAGTCGCCTGCTTCCAGCAGAGGCTGTGAAGACATTATCCCTCAAGTACTGGAGAGCTGCTCCAGTGTTGAGCGGCCTTCCGCCTTTGTGCCTCAAACCTCTGACAATGTCAAGGATCTCGCCTTTTGTCGCATATGTGTTCAAATAGAACTGGACAGCTGGATCTCTGCTGTACTGAACCACTGAGACACGGTCTTTGTTGTCATCCACACTGAGTCGCTCTACTACTCTTTGGACAAAGTCCTGCATAGCTGGGAATCCAGTTCTAGTACCATCAGATCCATCCAACAAGAACACAATATCTCTTCCTTTTGGCTGTGTCACCACTAGGGAACATATAATTGAGGACATATTTAGGTTCATGTGTCAAACATTTACCATACGAAAGTCAGATGCTGAAAGTTAATAGCAAGATTTCTTTTCGATTGCACTGGCTAACCTGAACTTAGAGAAATACACTTTGATACAGTTGAATTTGCATTCGACCATGATCTTAAAATGGAAATTCAGTCACATTCTTACCAGTTACTGTTGGTGTCAAGGGTGTGGCCCTCACTAGTGCTGTGCTCATTAGCGAGGAGAGCTGTTCCTGGACACTGGGGAGGTCAGTGAACTCCGACACAGATAGAGTGTAATTAGGATCCTGTGTTATTTTCTGCAGCTCTCCACTGTCAGAGCTTCTTGTTCCAATGCCAATGACAATGATGCCCTGCTGTTTGAGCACAGAGGCTGGAGTATCTACATTGTCAAAAGACCTTCCACCATTTAGCAGGATCAATATCTGTGGAACACCTTGCTGGTGCCTACTCCCGGCGGGGTTTGTAAAGACGTTGTCCCTGACGTATTGGAGGGCGGCCCCGGTGTTGAGGGGTCTTCCTCCTCTGTGTCTCAGCCCTCTTACTGAATCCACAATATCTTCTTTTGTGGTGTATGTATTCAAATAGAAATTGACCTCTGAATCTCTGCTGTATTGTACTACAGAGACGCGATCATTGCTTTCTCCCACATTGAGTTTCTCAACCACTTTCTCCACAAAATCACGCATAGCAGGGAAGCCATTCCTTGTGCTATCAGAACCATCCAGAAGGAAAACAACATCCTTTTGGGGAGTGTCAACTGAGAAAGACAGGAAGACAGAAAAATATAAACCACTGCGAAAGGCACTCTTGTGTACTACTAATAAAAGCACAAACATTGTCTTCTCAAATCTTTTACAGTAGATAGATAACGCCACAGCCTTTTTTAACAAAACAACATTGAGCTAAACAGGTATTTCATTGGATTTATTCCCCTCAATAGTAGGGGAAACTAGTCAGCTAGCATTTCAGGCCGGCAAGAGGCTGCTTTACATACCAAGTACAGTTGGTGCTTCTGGGGTGACGTCAATAACCACAGCCTCCAAGGAGGACTGAAGTTGCTGTTGGATTCGTTGAAGGTCAGTGAAATCAGACACAGAGAGAGCAGAATTGCCATCGTGGGCTATCTTCTGCAGTTCTCTGCTATCAGAACCCTTGGTTCCAATTGCAAAGGTCAAGACACCCAGCTGTTTGAGAGCAGAGGCTGATGCATCAACACTGTCAGAAGACCGTCCACCACTTAGCAATATCAGGACCTGTGAAACTCCTTCCAGTCGCCTGCTTCCAGCAGAGGCTGTGAAGACATTATCCCTCAAGTACTGGAGAGCTGCTCCAGTGTTGAGCAGCCTTCCGCCTTTGTGCCTCAAACCTCTGACAATGTCAAGGATCTCGCCTTTTGTCGCATATGTGTTCAAATAGAACTGGACAGCTGGATCTCTGCTGTACTGAACCACTGAGACACGGTCTTTGTTGTCATCCACACTGAGTCGCTCTACTACTCTTTGGACAAAGTCCTGCATAGCTGGGAATCCAGTTCTAGTACCATCAGATCCATCCAACAAGAACACAACATCTCTTCCTTTTGGCTGTGTCACCACTAGGGAACATATAATTGAGGACATATTTAGGTTCATGTGTCAAACATTTACCATACGAAAGTCAGATGCTGAAAGTTAATAGCAAGATTTCTTTTCGATTGCACTGGCTAACCTGAACTTAGAGAAATACACTTTGATACAGTTGAATTTGCATTCGACCATGATCTTAAAATGTAAATTCAGTCACATTCTTACCAGTTACTGTTGGTGTCAAGGGTGTGGCCCTCACTAGTGCTGTGCTCATTAGCGAGGAGAGCTGTTCCTGGACACTGGGGAGGTCAGTGAACTCCGACACAGATAGAGTGTAATTAGGATCCTGTGTTATTTTCTGCAGCTCTCCACTGTCAGAGCTTCTTGTTCCAATGCCAATGACAATGATGCCCTGCTGTTTGAGCACAGAGGCTGGAGTATCTACATTGTCAAAAGACCTTCCACCATTTAGCAGGATCAATATCTGTGGAACACCTTGCTGGTGCCTACTCCCGGCGGGGTTTGTAAAGACGTTGTCCCTGACGTATTGTAGGGCGGCCCCGGTGTTGAGGGGTCTTCCTCCTCTGTGTCTCAGCCCTCTTACCGAATCCACAATATCTTCTTTTGTGGTGTATGTATTCAAATAGAAATTGACCTCTGAATCTCTGCTGTATTGTACTACAGAGACGCGATCATTGCTTTCTCCCACATTGAGTTTCTCAACCACTTTCTCCACAAAATCACGCATAGCAGGGAAGCCATTCCTTGTGCTATCAGAACCATCCAGAAGGAAAACAACATCCTTTTGGGGAGTGTCAACTGAGAAAGACAGGAAGACAGAAAAATATAAACCACTGCGAAAGGCACTCTTGTGTACTACTAATAAAAGCACAAACATTGTCTTCTCAAATCTTTTACAGTAGATAGATAACGCCACAGCCTTTTTTAACAAAACAACATTGAGCTAAACAGGTATTTCATTGGATTTATTCCCCTCAATAGTAGGGGAAACTAGTCAGCTAGCATTTCAGGCCGGCAAGAGGCTGCTTTACATACCAAGTACAGTTGGTGCTTCTGGGGTGACGTCAATAACCACAGCCTCCAAGGAGGACTGAAGTTGCTGTTGGATTCGTTGAAGGTCAGTGAAATCAGACACAGAGAGAGCAGAATTGCCATCGTGGGCTATCTTCTGCAGTTCTCTGCTATCAGAACCCTTGGTTCCAATTGCAAAGGTCAAGACACCCAGCTGTTTGAGAGCAGAGGCTGATGCATCAACACTGTCAGAAGACCGTCCACCGCTTAGCAATATCAGGACCTGTGGAACTCCTTCCAGTCGCCTGCTTCCAGCAGAGGCTGTGAAGACATTATCCCTCAAGTACTGGAGAGCTGCTCCAGTGTTGAGCGGCCTTCCGCCTTTGTGCCTCAAACCTCTGACAATGTCAAGGATCTCGCCTTTTGTCGCATATGTGTTCAAATAGAACTGGACAGCTGGATCTCTGCTGTACTGAACCACTGAGACACGGTCTTTGTTGTCATCCACACTGAGTCGCTCTACTACTCTTTGGACAAAGTCCTGCATAGCTGGGAATCCAGTTCTAGTACCATCAGATCCATCCAACAAGAACACAACATCTCTTCCTTTTGGCTGTGTCACCACTAGGGAACATATAATTTAGGACATATTTAGGTTCATGTGTCAAACATTTACCATACGAAAGTCAGATGCTGAAAGTTAATAGCAAGATTTCTTTTCGATTGCACTGGCTAACCTGAACTTAGAGAAATACACTTTGATACTGTTGAATTTGCATTCGACCATGATCTTAAAATGTAAATTCAGTCACATTCTTACCAGTTACTGTTGGTGTCAAGGGTGTGGCCCTCACTAGTGCTGTGCTCATTAGCGAGGAGAGCTGTTCCTGGACACTGGGGAGGTCAGTGAACTCCGACACAGATAGAGTGTAATTAGGATCCTGTGTTATTTTCTGCAGCTCTCCACTGTCAGAGCTTCTTGTTCCAATGCCAATGACAATGATGCCCTGCTGTTTGAGCACAGAGGCTGGAGTATCTACATTGTCAAAAGACCTTCCACCATTTAGCAGGATCAATATCTGTGGAACACCTTGCTGGTGCCTACTCCCGGCGGGGTTTGTAAAGACGTTGTCCCTGACGTATTGGAGGGCGGCCCCGGTGTTGAGGGGTCTTCCTCCTCTGTGTCTCAGCCCTCTTACCGAATCCACAATATCTTCTTTTGTGGTGTATGTATTCAAATAGAAATTGACCTCTGAATCTCTGCTGTATTGTACTACAGAGACGCGATCATTGCTTTCTCCCACATTGAGTTTCTCAACCACTTTCTCCACAAAATCACGCATAGCAGGGAAGCCATTCCTTGTGCTATCAGAACCATCCAGAAGGAAAACAACATCCTTTTGGGGAGTGTCAACTGAGAAAGACAGGAAGACAGAAAAATATAAACCACTGCGAAAGGCACTCTTGTGTACTACTAATAAAAGCACAAACATTGTCTTCTCAAATCTTTTACAGTAGATAGATAACGCCACAGCCTTTTTTAACAAAACAACATTGAGCTAAACAGGTATTTCATTGGATTTATTCCCCTCAATAGTAGGGGAAACTAGTCAGCTAGCATTTCAGGCCGGCAAGAGGCTGCTTTACATACCAAGTACAGTTGGTGCTTCTGGGGTGACGTCAATAACCACAGCCTCCAAGGAGGACTGAAGTTGCTGTTGGATTCGTTGAAGGTCAGTGAAATCAGACACAGAGAGAGCAGAATTGCCATCGTGGGCTATCTTCTGCAGTTCTCTGCTATCAGAACCCTTGGTTCCAATTGCAAAGGTCAAGACACCCAGCTGTTTGAGAGCAGAGGCTGATGCATCAACACTGTCAGAAGACCGTCCACCACTTAGCAATATCAGGACCTGTGGAACTCCTTCCAGTCGCCTGCTTCCAGCAGAGGCTGTGAAGACATTATCCCTCAAGTACTGGAGAGCTGCTCCAGTGTTGAGCGGCCTTCCGCCTTTGTGCCTCAAACCTCTGACAATGTCAAGGATCTCGCCTTTTGTCGCATATGTGTTCAAATAGAACTGGACAGCTGGATCTCTGCTGTACTGAACCACTGAGACACGGTCTTTGTTGTCATCCACACTGAGTCGCTCTACTACTCTTTGGACAAAGTCCTGCATAGCTGGGAATCCAGTTCTAGTACCATCAGATCCATCCAACAAGAACACAACATCTCTTCCTTTTGGCTGTGTCACCACTAGGGAACATATAATTTAGGACATATTTAGGTTCATGTGTCAAACATTTACCATACGAAAGTCAGATGCTGAAAGTTAATAGCAAGATTTCTTTTCGATTGCACTGGCTAACCTGAACTTAGAGAAATACACTTTGATACTGTTGAATTTGCATTCGACCATGATCTTAAAATGTAAATTCAGTCACATTCTTACCAGTTACTGTTGGTGTCAAGGGTGTGGCCCTCACTAGTGCTGTGCTCATTAGCGAGGAGAGCTGTTCCTGGACACTGGGGAGGTCAGTGAACTCCGACACAGATAGAGTGTAATTAGGATCCTGTGTTATTTTCTGCAGCTCTCCACTGTCAGAGCTTCTTGTTCCAATGCCAATGACAATGATGCCCTGCTGTTTGAGCACAGAGGCTGGAGTATCTACATTGTCAAAAGACCTTCCACCATTTAGCAGGATCAATATCTGTGGAACACCTTGCTGGTGCCTACTCCCAGCGGGGTATGTAAAGACGTTGTCCCTGACGTATTGGAGGGCGGCCCCGGTGTTGAGGGGTCTTCCTCCTCTGTGTCTCAGCCCTCTTACCGAATCCACAATATCTTCTTTTGTGGTGTATGTATTCAAATAGAAATTGACCTCTGAATCTCTGCTGTATTGTACTACAGAGACGCGATCATTGCTTTCTCCCACATTGAGTTTCTCAACCACTTTCTCCACAAAATCACGCATAGCAGGGAAGCCATTCCTTGTGCTATCAGAACCATCCAGAAGGAAAACAACATCCTTTTGGGGAGTGTCAACTGAGAAAGACAGGAAGACAGAAAAATATAAACCACTGCGAAAGGCACTCTTGTGTACTACTAATAAAAGCACAAACATTGTCTTCTCAAATCTTTTACAGTAGATAGATAACGCCACAGCCTTTTTTAACAAAACAACATTGAGCTAAACAGGTATTTCATTGGATTTATTCCCCTCAATAGTAGGGGAAACTAGTCAGCTAGCATTTCAGGCCGGCAAGAGGCTGCTTTACATACCAAGTACAGTTGGTGCTTCTGGGGTGACGTCAATAACCACAGCCTCCAAGGAGGACTGAAGTTGCTGTTGGATTCGTTGAAGGTCAGTGAAATCAGACACAGAGAGAGCAGAATTGCCATCGTGGGCTATCTTCTGCAGTTCTCTGCTATCAGAACCCTTGGTTCCAATTGCAAAGGTCAAGACACCCAGCTGTTTGAGAGCAGAGGCTGATGCATCAACACTGTCAGAAGACCGTCCACCACTTAGCAATATCAGGACCTGTGGAACTCCTTCCAGTCGCCTGCTTCCAGCAGAGGCTGTGAAGACATTATCCCTCAAGTACTGGAGAGCTGCTCCAGTGTTGAGCGGCCTTCCGCCTTTGTGCCTCAAACCTCTGACAATGTCAAGGATCTCGCCTTTTGTCGCATATGTGTTCAAATAGAACTGGACAGCTGGATCTCTGCTGTACTGAACCACTGAGACACGGTCTTTGTTGTCATCCACACTGAGTCGCTCTACTACTCTTTGGACAAAGTCCTGCATAGCTGGGAATCCAGTTCTAGTACCATCAGATCCATCCAACAAGAACACAACATCTCTTCCTTTTGGCTGTGTCACCACTAGGGAACATATAATTTAGGACATATTTAGGTTCATGTGTCAAACATTTACCATACGAAAGTCAGATGCTGAAAGTTAATAGCAAGATTTCTTTTCGATTGCACTGGCTAACCTGAACTTAGAGAAATACACTTTGATACTGTTGAATTTGCATTCGACCATGATCTTAAAATGTAAATTCAGTCACATTCTTACCAGTTACTGTTGGTGTCAAGGGTGTGGCCCTCACTAGTGCTGTGCTCATTAGCGAGGAGAGCTGTTCCTGGACACTGGGGAGGTCAGTGAACTCCGACACAGATAGAGTGTAATTAGGATCCTGTGTTATTTTCTGCAGCTCTCCACTGTCAGAGCTTCTTGTTCCAATGCCAATGACAATGATGCCCTGCTGTTTGAGCACAGAGGCTGGAGTATCTACATTGTCAAAAGACCTTCCACCATTTAGCAGGATCAATATCTGTGGAACACCTTGCTGGTGCCTACTCCCGGCGGGGTTTGTAAAGACGTTGTCCCTGACGTATTGGAGGGCGGCCCCGGTGTTGAGGGGTCTTCCTCCTCTGTGTCTCAGCCCTCTTACCGAATCCACAATATCTTCTTTTGTGGTGTATGTATTCAAATAGAAATTGACCTCTGAATCTCTGCTGTATTGTACTACAGAGACGCGATCATTGCTTTCTCCCACATTGAGTTTCTCAACCACTTTCTCCACAAAATCACGCATAGCAGGGAAGCCATTCCTTGTGCTATCAGAACCATCCAGAAGGAAAACAACATCCTTTTGGGGAGTGTCAACTGAGAAAGACAGGAAGACAGAAAAATATAAACCACTGCGAAAGGCACTCTTGTGTACTACTAATAAAAGCACAAACATTGTCTTCTCAAATCTTTTACAGTAGATAGATAACGCCACAGCCTTTTTTAACAAAACAACATTGAGCTAAACAGGTATTTCATTGGATTTATTCCCCTCAATAGTAGGGGAAACTAGTCAGCTAGCATTTCAGGCCGGCAAGAGGCTGCTTTACATACCAAGTACAGTTGGTGCTTCTGGGGTGACGTCAATAACCACAGCCTCCAAGGAGGACTGAAGTTGCTGTTGGATTCGTTGAAGGTCAGTGAAATCAGACACAGAGAGAGCAGAATTGCCATCGTGGGCTATCTTCTGCAGTTCTCTGCTATCAGAACCCTTGGTTCCAATTGCAAAGGTCAAGACACCCAGCTTTTTGAGAGCAGAGGCTGATGCATCAACACTGTCAGAAGACCGTCCACCACTTAGCAATATCAGGACCTGTGGAACTCCTTCCAGTCGCCTGCTTCCAGCAGAGGCTGTGAAGACATTATCCCTCAAGTACTGGAGAGCTGCTCCAGTGTTGAGCGGCCTTCCGCCTTTGTGCCTCAAACCTCTGACAATGTCAAGGATCTCGCCTTTTGTCGCATATGTGTTCAAATAGAACTGGACAGCTGGATCTCTGCTGTACTGAACCACTGAGACACGGTCTTTGTTGTCATCCACACTGAGTCGCTCTACTACTCTTTGGACAAAGTCCTGCATAGCTGGGAATCCAGTTCTAGTACCATCAGATCCATCCAACAAGAACACAACATCTCTTCCTTTTGGCTGTGTCACCACTAGGGAACATATAATTTAGGACATATTTAGGTTCATGTGTCAAACATTTACCATACGAAAGTCAGATGCTGAAAGTTAATAGCAAGATTTCTTTTCGATTGCACTGGCTAACCTGAACTTAGAGAAATACACTTTGATACTGTTGAATTTGCATTCGACCATGATCTTAAAATGTAAATTCAGTCACATTCTTACCAGTTACTGTTGGTGTCAAGGGTGTGGCCCTCACTAGTGCTGTGCTCATTAGCGAGGAGAGCTGTTCCTGGACACTGGGGAGGTCAGTGAACTCCGACACAGATAGAGTGTAATTAGGATCCTGTGTTATTTTCTGCAGCTCTCCACTGTCAGAGCTTCTTGTTCCAATGCCAATGACAATGATGCCCTGCTGTTTGAGCACAGAGGCTGGAGTATCTACATTGTCAAAAGACCTTCCACCATTTAGCAGGATCAATATCTGTGGAACACCTTGCTGGTGCCTACTCCCGGCGGGGTTTGTAAAGACGTTGTCCCTGACGTATTGGAGGGCGGCCCCGGTGTTGAGGGGTCTTCCTCCTCTGTGTCTCAGCCCTCTTACCGAATCCACAATATCTTCTTTTGTGGTGTATGTATTCAAATAGAAATTGACCTCTGAATCTCTGCTGTATTGTACTACAGAGACGCGATCATTGCTTTCTCCCACATTGAGTTTCTCAACCACTTTCTCCACAAAATCACGCATAGCAGGGAAGCCATTCCTTGTGCTATCAGAACCATCCAGAAGGAAAACAACATCCTTTTGGGGAGTGTCAACTGAGAAAGACAGGAAGACAGAAAAATATAAACCACTGCGAAAGGCACTCTTGTGTACTACTAATAAAAGCACAAACATTGTCTTCTCAAATCTTTTACAGTAGATAGATAACGCCACAGCCTTTTTTAACAAAACAACATTGAGCTAAACAGGTATTTCATTGGATTAATTCCCCTCAATAGTAGGGGAAACTAGTCAGCTAGCATTTCAGGCCGGCAAGAGGCTGCTTTACATACCAAGTACAGTTGGTGCTTCTGGGATGACGTCAATAACCACAGCCTCCAAGGAGGACTGAAGTTGCTGTTGGATTCGTTGAAGGTCAGTGAAATCAGACACAGAGAGAGCAGAATTGCCATCGTGGGCTATCTTCTGCAGTTCTCTGCTATCAGAACCCTTGGTTCCAATTGCAAAGGTCAAGACACCCAGCTGTTTGAGAGCAGAAGCTGATGCATCAACACTGTCAGAAGACCGTCCACCACTTAGCAATATCAGGACCTGTGGAACTCCTTCCAGTCGCCTGCTTCCAGCAGAGGCTGTGAAGACATTATCCCTCAAGTACTGGAGAGCTGCTCCAGTGTTGAGCGGCCTTCCGCCTTTGTGCCTCAAACCTCTGACAATGTCAAGGATCTCGCCTTTTGTCGCATATGTGTTCAAATAGAACTGGACAGCTGGATCTCTGCTGTACTGAACCACTGAGACACGGTCTTTGTTGTCATCCACACTGAGTCGCTCTACTACTCTTTGGACAAAGTTCTGCATAGCTGGGAATCCAGTTCTAGTACCATCAGATCCATCCAACAAGAACACAACATCTCTTCCTTTTGGCTGTGTCACCACTAGGGAACATATAATTTAGGACATATTTAGGTTCATGTGTCAAACATTTACCATACGAAAGTCAGATGCTATAAGTTAATAGCAAGATTTTTTTTCGATTGTACTGGTTGACCTGAACTTAGAGAAATACACTTTGATACAGTTGAATTTGCATTCGACCATGATCTTAAAATGGAAATTCAGTCACATTCTTACCAGTTACTGTTGGTGTCAAGGGTGTGGCCCTCACTAGTGCTGTGCTCATTAGCGAGGAGAGCTGTTCCTGGACACTGGGGAGGTCAGTGAACTCCGACACAGATAGAGTGTAATTAGGATCCTGTGTTATTTTCTGCAGCTCTCCACTGTCAGAGCTTCTTGTTCCAATGCCAATGACAATGATGCCCTGCTGTTTGAGCACAGAGGCTGGAGTATCTACATTGTCAAAAGACCTTCCACCATTTAGCAGGATCAATATCTGTGGAACACCTTGCTGGTGCCTACTCCCGGCGGGGTTTGTAAAGACGTTGTCCCTGACGTATTGGAGGGCGGCCCCGGTGTTGAGGGGTCTTCCTCCTCTGTGTCTCAGCCCTCTTACCGAATCCACAATATCTTCTTTTGTGGTGTATGTATTCAAATAGAAATTGACCTCTGAATCTCTGCTGTATTGTACTACAGAGACGCGATCATTGCTTTCTCCCACATTGAGTTTCTCAACCACTTTCTCCACAAAATCACGCATAGCAGGGAAGCCATTCCTTGTGCTATCAGAACCATCCAGAAGGAAAACAACATCCTTTTGGGGAGTGTCAACTGAGAAAGACAGGAAGACAGAAAAATATAAACCACTGCGAAAGGCACTCTTGTGTACTACTAATAAAAGCACAAACATTGTCTTCTCAAATCTTTTACAGTAGATAGATAACGCCACAGCCTTTTTTAACAAAACAACATTGAGCTAAACAGGTATTTCATTGGATTTATTCCCCTCAATAGTAGGGGAAACTAGTCAGCTAGCATTTCAGGCCGGCAAGAGGCTGCTTTACATACCAAGTACAGTTGGTGCTTCTGGGGTGACGTCAATAACCACAGCCTCCAAGGAGGACTGAAGTTGCTGTTGGATTCGTTGAAGGTCAGTGAAATCAGACACAGAGAGAGCAGAATTGCCATCGTGGGCTATCTTCTGCAGTTCTCTGCTATCAGAACCCTTGGTTCCAATTGCAAAGGTCAAGACACCCAGCTGTTTGAGAGCAGAGGCTGATGCATCAACACTGTCAGAAGACCGTCCACCACTTAGCAATATCAGGACCTGTGGAACTCCTTCCAGTCGCCTGCTTCCAGCAGAGGCTGTGAAGACATTATCCCTCAAGTACTGGAGAGCTGCTCCAGTGTTGAGCGGCCTTCCGCCTTTGTGCCTCAAACCTCTGACAATGTCAAGGATCTCGCCTTTTGTCGCATATGTGTTCAAATAGAACTGGACAGCTGGATCTCTGCTGTACTGAACCACTGAGACACGGTCTTTGTTGTCATCCACACTGAGTCGCTCTACTACTCTTTGGACAAAGTCCTGCATAGCTGGGAATCCAGTTCTAGTACCATCAGATCCATCCAACAAGAACACAACATCTCTTCCTTTTGGCTGTGTCACCACTAGGGAACATATAATTTAGGACATATTTAGGTTCATGTGTCAAACATTTACCATACGAAAGTCAGATGCTGAAAGTTAATAGCAAGATTTCTTTTCGATTGCACTGGCTAACCTGAACTTAGAGAAATACACTTTGATACTGTTGAATTTGCATTCGACCATGATCTTAAAATGTAAATTCAGTCACATTCTTACCAGTTACTGTTGGTGTCAAGGGTGTGGCCCTCACTAGTGCTGTGCTCATTAGCGAGGAGAGCTGTTCCTGGACACTGGGGAGGTCAGTGAACTCCGACACAGATAGAGTGTAATTAGGATCCTGTGTTATTTTCTGCAGCTCTCCACTGTCAGAGCTTCTTGTTCCAATGCCAATGACAATGATGCCCTGCTGTTTGAGCACAGAGGCTGGAGTATCTACATTGTCAAAAGACCTTCCACCATTTAGCAGGATCAATATCTGTGGAACACCTTGCTGGTGCCTACTCCCGGCGGGGTTTGTAAAGACGTTGTCCCTGACGTATTGGAGGGCGGCCCCGGTGTTGAGGGGTCTTCCTCCTCTGTGTCTCACCCCTCTTACCGAATCCACAATATCTTCTTTTGTGGTGTATGTATTCAAATAGAAATTGACCTCTGAATCTCTGCTGTATTGTACTACAGAGACGCGATCATTGCTTTCTCCCACATTGAGTTTCTCAACCACTTTCTCCACAAAATCACGCATAGCAGGGAAGCCATTCCTTGTGCTATCAGAACCATCCAGAAGGAAAACAACATCCTTTTGGGGAGTGTCAACTGAGAAAGACAGGAAGACAGAAAAATATAAACCACTGCGAAAGGCACTCTTGTGTACTACTAATAAAAGCACAAACATTGTCTTCTCAAATCTTTTACAGTAGATAGATAACGCCACAGCCTTTTTTAACAAAACAACATTGAGCTAAACAGGTATTTCATTGGATTAATTCCCCTCAATAGTAGGGGAAACTAGTCAGCTAGCATTTCAGGCCGGCAAGAGGCTGCTTTACATACCAAGTACAGTTGGTGCTTCTGGGATGACGTCAATAACCACAGCCTCCAAGGAGGACTGAAGTTGCTGTTGGATTCGTTGAAGGTCAGTGAAATCAGACACAGAGAGAGCAGAATTGCCATCGTGGGCTATCTTCTGCAGTTCTCTGCTATCAGAACCCTTGGTTCCAATTGCAAAGGTCAAGACACCCAGCTGTTTGAGAGCAGAAGCTGATGCATCAACACTGTCAGAAGACCGTCCACCACTTAGCAATATCAGGACCTGTGGAACTCCTTCCAGTCGCCTGCTTCCAGCAGAGGCTGTGAAGACATTATCCCTCAAGTACTGGAGAGCTGCTCCAGTGTTGAGCGGCCTTCCGCCTTTGTGCCTCAAACCTCTGACAATGTCAAGGATCTCGCCTTTTGTCGCATATGTGTTCAAATAGAACTGGACAGCTGGATCTCTGCTGTACTGAACCACTGAGACACGGTCTTTGTTGTCATCCACACTGAGTCGCTCTACTACTCTTTGGACAAAGTTCTGCATAGCTGGGAATCCAGTTCTAGTACCATCAGATCCATCCAACAAGAACACAACATCTCTTCCTTTTGGCTGTGTCACCACTAGGGAACATATAATTTAGGACATATTTAGGTTCATGTGTCAAACATTTACCATACGAAAGTCAGATGCTATAAGTTAATAGCAAGATTTTTTTTCAATTGTACTGGTTGACCTGAACTTAGAGAAATACACTTTGATACAGTTGAATTTGCATTCGACCATGATCTTAAAATGGAAATTCAGTCACATTCTTACCAGTTACTGTTGGTGTCAAGGGTGTGGCCCTCACTAGTGCTGTGCTCATTAGCGAGGAGAGCTGTTCCTGGACACTGGGGAGGTCAGTGAACTCCGACACAGATAGAGTGTAATTAGGATCCTGTGTTATTTTCTGCAGCTCTCCACTGTCAGAGCTTCTTGTTCCAATGCCAATGACAATGATGCCCTGCTGTTTGAGCACAGAGGCTGGAGTATCTACATTGTCAAAAGACCTTCCACCATTTAGCAGGATCAATATCTGTGGAACACCTTGCTGGTGCCTACTCCCGGCGGGGTTTGTAAAGACGTTGTCCCTGACGTATTGGAGGGCGGCCCCGGTGTTGAGGGGTCTTCCTCCTCTGTGTCTCAGCCCTCTTACCGAATCCACAATATCTTCTTTTGTGGTGTATGTATTCAAATAGAAATTGACCTCTGAATCTCTGCTGTATTGTACTACAGAGACGCGATCATTGCTTTCTCCCACATTGAGTTTCTCAACCACTTTCTCCACAAAATCACGCATAGCAGGGAAGCCATTCCTTGTGCTATCAGAACCATCCAGAAGGAAAACAACATCCTTTTGGGGAGTGTCAACTGAGAAAGACAGGAAGACAGAAAAATATAAACCACTGCGAAAGGCACTCTTGTGTACTACTAATAAAAGCACAAACATTGTCTTCTCAAATCTTTTACAGTAGATAGATAACGCCACAGCCTTTTTTAACAAAACAACATTGAGCTAAACAGGTATTTCATTGGATTAATTCCCCTCAATAGTAGGGGAAACTAGTCAGCTAGCATTTCAGGCCGGCAAGAGGCTGCTTTACATACCAAGTACAGTTGGTGCTTCTGGGGTGACGTCAATAACCACAGCCTCCAAGGAGGACTGAAGTTGCTGTTGGATTCGTTGAAGGTCAGTGAAATCAGACACAGAGAGAGCAGAATTGCCATCGTGGGCTATCTTCTGCAGTTCTCTGCTATCAGAACCCTTGGTTCCAATTGCAAAGGTCAAGACACCCAGCTGTTTGAGAGCAGAGGCTGATGCATCAACACTGTCAGAAGACCGTCCACCACTTAGCAATATCAGGACCTGTGGAACTCCTTCCAGTCGCCTGCTTCCAGCAGAGGCTGTGAAGACATTATCCCTCAAGTACTGGAGAGCTGCTCCAGTGTTGAGCGGCCTTCCGCCTTTGTGCCTCAAACCTCTGACAATGTCAAGGATCTCGCCTTTTGTCGCATATGTGTTCAAATAGAACTGGACAGCTGGATCTCTGCTGTACTGAACCACTGAGACACGGTCTTTGTTGTCATCCACACTGAGTCGCTCTACTACTCTTTGGACAAAGTTCTGCATAGCTGGGAATCCAGTTCTAGTACCATCAGATCCATCCAACAAGAACACAACATCTCTTCCTTTTGGCTGTGTCACCACTAGGGAACATATAATTTAGGACATATTTAGGTTCATGTGTCAAACATTTACCATACGAAAGTCAGATGCTATAAGTTAATAGCAAGATTTTTTTTCAATTGTACTGGTTGACCTGAACTTAGAGAAATACACTTTGATACAGTTGAATTTGCATTCGACCATGATCTTAAAATGGAAATTCAGTCACATTCTTACCAGTTACTGTTGGTGTCAAGGGTGTGGCCCTCACTAGTGCTGTGCTCATTAGCGAGGAGAGCTGTTCCTGGACACTGGGGAGGTCAGTGAACTCCGACACAGATAGAGTGTAATTAGGATCCTGTGTTATTTTCTGCAGCTCTCCACTGTCAGAGCTTCTTGTTCCAATGCCAATGACAATGATGCCCTGCTGTTTGAGCACAGAGGCTGGAGTATCTACATTGTCAAAAGACCTTCCACCATTTAGCAGGATCAATATCTGTGGAACACCTTGCTGGTGCCTACTCCCGGCGGGGTTTGTAAAGACGTTGTCCCTGACGTATTGGAGGGCGGCCCCGGTGTTGAGGGGTCTTCCTCCTCTGTGTCTCAGCCCTCTTACCGAATCCACAATATCTTCTTTTGTGGTGTATGTATTCAAATAGAAATTGACCTCTGAATCTCTGCTGTATTGTACTACAGAGACGCGATCATTGCTTTCTCCCACATTGAGTTTCTCAACCACTTTCTCCACAAAATCACGCATAGCAGGGAAGCCATTCCTTGTGCTATCAGAACCATCCAGAAGGAAAACAACATCCTTTTGGGGAGTGTCAACTGAGAAAGACAGGAAGACAGAAAAATATAAACCACTGCGAAAGGCACTCTTGTGTACTACTAATAAAAGCACAAACATTGTCTTCTCAAATCTTTTACAGTAGATAGATAACGCCACAGCCTTTTTTAACAAAACAACATTGAGCTAAACAGGTATTTCATTGGATTAATTCCCCTCAATAGTAGGGGAAACTAGTCAGCTAGCATTTCAGGCCGGCAAGAGGCTGCTTTACATACCAAGTACAGTTGGTGCTTCTGGGGTGACGTCAATAACCACAGCCTCCAAGGAGGACTGAAGTTGCTGTTGGATTCGTTGAAGGTCAGTGAAATCAGACACAGAGAGAGCAGAATTGCCATCGTGGGCTATCTTCTGCAGTTCTCTGCTATCAGAACCCTTGGTTCCAATTGCAAAGGTCAAGACACCCAGCTGTTTGAGAGCAGAGGCTGATGCATCAACACTGTCAGAAGACCGTCCACCACTTAGCAATATCAGGACCTGTGGAACTCCTTCCAGTCGCCTGCTTCCAGCAGAGGCTGTGAAGACATTATCCCTCAAGTACTGGAGAGCTGCTCCAGTGTTGAGCGGCCTTCCGCCTTTGTGCCTCAAACCTCTGACAATGTCAAGGATCTCGCCTTTTGTCGCATATGTGTTCAAATAGAACTGGACAGCTGGATCTCTGCTGTACTGAACCACTGAGACACGGTCTTTGTTGTCATCCACACTGAGTCGCTCTACTACTCTTTGGACAAAGTTCTGCATAGCTGGGAATCCAGTTCTAGTACCATCAGATCCATCCAACAAGAACACAACATCTCTTCCTTTTGGCTGTGTCACCACTAGGGAACATATAATTTAGGACATATTTAGGTTCATGTGTCAAACATTTACCATACGAAAGTCAGATGCTATAAGTTAATAGCAAGATTTTTTTTCAATTGTACTGGTTGACCTGAACTTAGAGAAATACACTTTGATACAGTTGAATTTGCATTCGACCATGATCTTAAAATGTAAATTCAGTCACATTCTTACCAGTTACTGTTGGTGTCAAGGGTGTGGCCCTCACTAGTGCTGTGCTCATTAGCGAGGAGAGCTGTTCCTGGACACTGGGGAGGTCAGTGAACTCCGACACAGATAGAGTGTAATTAGGATCCTGTGTTATTTTCTGCAGCTCTCCACTGTCAGAGCTTCTTGTTCCAATGCCAATGACAATGATGCCCTGCTGTTTGAGCACAGAGGCTGGAGTATCTACATTGTCAAAAGACCTTCCACCATTTAGCAGGATCAATATCTGTGGAACACCTTGCTGGTGCCTACTCCCGGCGGGGTTTGTAAAGACGTTGTCCCTGACGTATTGGAGGGCGGCCCCGGTGTTGAGGGGTCTTCCTCCTCTGTGTCTCAGCCCTCTTACCGAATCCACAATATCTTCTTTTGTGGTGTATGTATTCAAATAGAAATTGACCTCTGAATCTCTGCTGTATTGTACTACAGAGACGCGATCATTGCTTTCTCCCACATTGAGTTTCTCAACCACTTTCTCCACAAAATCACGCATAGCAGGGAAGCCATTCCTTGTGCTATCAGAACCATCCAGAAGGAAAACAACATCCTTTTGGGGAGTGTCAACTGAGAAAGACAGGAAGACAGAAAAATATAAACCACTGCGAAAGGCACTCTTGTGTACTACTAATAAAAGCACAAACATTGTCTTCTCAAATCTTTTACAGTAGATAGATAACGCCACAGCCTTTTTTAACAAAACAACATTGAGCTAAACAGGTATTTCATTGGATTAATTCCCCTCAATAGTAGGGGAAACTAGTCAGCTAGCATTTCAGGCCGGCAAGAGGCTGCTTTACATACCAAGTACAGTTGGTGCTTCTGGGGTGACGTCAATAACCACAGCCTCCAAGGAGGACTGAAGTTGCTGTTGGATTCGTTGAAGGTCAGTGAAATCAGACACAGAGAGAGCAGAATTGCCATCGTGGGCTATCTTCTGCAGTTCTCTGCTATCAGAACCCTTGGTTCCAATTGCAAAGGTCAAGACACCCAGCTGTTTGAGAGCAGAGGCTGATGCATCAACACTGTCAGAAGACCGTCCACCACTTAGCAATATCAGGACCTGTGGAACTCCTTCCAGTCGCCTGCTTCCAGCAGAGGCTGTGAAGACATTATCCCTCAAGTACTGGAGAGCTGCTCCAGTGTTGAGCGGCCTTCCGCCTTTGTGCCTCAAACCTCTGACAATGTCAAGGATCTCGCCTTTTGTCGCATATGTGTTCAAATAGAACTGGACAGCTGGATCTCTGCTGTACTGAACCACTGAGACACGGTCTTTGTTGTCATCCACACTGAGTCGCTCTACTACTCTTTGGACAAAGTTCTGCATAGCTGGGAATCCAGTTCTAGTACCATCAGATCCATCCAACAAGAACACAACATCTCTTCCTTTTGGCTGTGTCACCACTAGGGAACATATAATTTAGGACATATTTAGGTTCATGTGTCAAACATTTACCATACGAAAGTCAGATGCTATAATTTAATAGCAAGATTTTTTTTCAATTGTACTGGTTGACCTGAACTTAGAGAAATACACTTTGATACAGTTGAATTTGCATTCGACCATGATCTTAAAATGTAAATTCAGTCACATTCTTACCAGTTACTGTTGGTGTCAAGGGTGTGGCCCTCACTAGTGCTGTGCTCATTAGCGAGGAGAGCTGTTCCTGGACACTGGGGAGGTCAGTGAACTCCGACACAGATAGAGTGTAATTAGGATCCTGTGTTATTTTCTGCAGCTCTCCACTGTCAGAGCTTCTTGTTCCAATGCCAATGACAATGATGCCCTGCTGTTTGAGCACAGAGGCTGGAGTATCTACATTGTCAAAAGACCTTCCACCATTTAGCAGGATCAATATCTGTGGAACACCTTGCTGGTGCCTACTCCCGGCGGGGTTTGTAAAGACGTTGTCCCTGACGTATTGGAGGGCGGCCCCGGTGTTGAGGGGTCTTCCTCCTCTGTGTCTCAGCCCTCTTACCGAATCCACAATATCTTCTTTTGTGGTGTATGTATTCAAATAGAAATTGACCTCTGAATCTCTGCTGTATTGTACTACAGAGACGCGATCATTGCTTTCTCCCACATTGAGTTTCTCAACCACTTTCTCCACAAAATCACGCATAGCAGGGAAGCCATTCCTTGTGCTATCAGAACCATCCAGAAGGAAAACAACATCCTTTTGGGGAGTGTCAACTGAGAAAGACAGGAAGACAGAAAAATATAAACCACTGCGAAAGGCACTCTTGTGTACTACTAATAAAAGCACAAACATTGTCTTCTCAAATCTTTTACAGTAGATAGATAACGCCACAGCCTTTTTTAACAAAACAACATTGAGCTAAACAGGTATTTCATTGGATTAATTCCCCTCAATAGTAGGGGAAACTAGTCAGCTAGCATTTCAGGCCGGCAAGAGGCTGCTTTACATACCAAGTACAGTTGGTGCTTCTGGGATGACGTCAATAACCACAGCCTCCAAGGAGGACTGAAGTTGCTGTTGGATTCGTTGAAGGTCAGTGAAATCAGACACAGAGAGAGCAGAATTGCCATCGTGGGCTATCTTCTGCAGTTCTCTGCTATCAGAACCCTTGGTTCCAATTGCAAAGGTCAAGACACCCAGCTGTTTGAGAGCAGAAGCTGATGCATCAACACTGTCAGAAGACCGTCCACCACTTAGCAATATCAGGACCTGTGGAACTCCTTCCAGTCGCCTGCTTCCAGCAGAGGCTGTGAAGACATTATCCCTCAAGTACTGGAGAGCTGCTCCAGTGTTGAGCGGCCTTCCGCCTTTGTGCCTCAAACCTCTGACAATGTCAAGGATCTCGCCTTTTGTCGCATATGTGTTCAAATAGAACTGGACAGCTGGATCTCTGCTGTACTGAACCACTGAGACACGGTCTTTGTTGTCATCCACACTGAGTCGCTCTACTACTCTTTGGACAAAGTTCTGCATAGCTGGGAATCCAGTTCTAGTACCATCAGATCCATCCAACAAGAACACAACATCTCTTCCTTTTGGCTGTGTCACCACTAGGGAACATATAATTTAGGACATATTTAGGTTCATGTGTCAAACATTTACCATACGAAAGTCAGATGCTGAAAGTTAATAGCAAGATTTCTTTTCAATTGCACTGGCTAACCTGAACTTAGAGAAATACACTTTGATACAGTTGAATTTGCATACGACCATGATCTTAAAATGTAAATTCAGTCACATTCTTACCAGTTACTGTTGGTGTCAAGGGTGTGGCCCTCACTAGTGCTGTGCTCATTAGCGAGGAGAGCTGTTCCTGGACACTGGGGAGGTCAGTGAACTCCGACACAGATAGAGTGTAATTAGGATCCTGTGTTATTTTCTGCAGCTCTCCACTGTCAGAGCTTCTTGTTCCAATGCCAATGACAACGATGCCCTGCTGTTTGAGCACAGAGGCTGGAGTATCTACATTGTCAAAAGACCTTCCACCATTTAGCAGGATCAATATCTGTGGAACACCTTGCTGGTGCCTACTCCCGGCGGGGTTTGTAAAGACGTTGTCCCTGACGTATTGGAGGGCGGCCCCGGTGTTGAGGGGTCTTCCTCCTCTGTGTCTCAGCCCTCTTACTGAATCCACAATATCTTCTTTTGTGGTGTATGTATTCAAATAGAAATTGACCTCTGAATCTCTGCTGTATTGTACTACAGAGACGCGATCATTGCTTTCTCCCACATTGAGTTTCTCAACCACTTTCTCCACAAAATCACGCATAGCAGGGAAGCCATTCCTTGTGCTATCAGAACCATCCAGAAGGAAAACAACATCCTTTTGGGGAGTGTCAACTGAGAAAGACAGGAAGACAAAAAATATAAACCACTGCGAAAGGCACGCTTGTGTACTACTAATAAAGTGATAATGAAGTGAACTGTTTTCTGAAAAGCACAAACATTGCCTTCTCAAATTTGTTACAGTAATGAATCACACCATAACCACTTTTGACAAAAAAAAAAGATATTTCACTGGATTCATTTCCCTCAACAGTAGGTGGAACTATTCAGCTAGCATTTTAGGCCAACCAGAGGCCGTGCTTGTCAACATACCAAGTACAGTTGGTGGTTCTGGGGTTATGTCAATAACCACAGTCTTTAAGGAAGACTGAAGTTGCTCTTGGATATGTTGAAGGTCAGTGAAATCAGACACAGAGAGAACAGAATTGCCATCGTGGTCTATCTCCTGAAGTTCTCTGCTATCAGACCTCTTGGATCCAATTGCAACGGTCAAGACACCCAGCTGTTTGAGAGCAGAAGCTGGTGCATCAACACTGTCGTAAGACTGTCCGCCACTTAGCAATATCAGGACCTGTGGAACTCCTTCCAGTCGCCTGCTTCCAGCAGAGGCTGTGAAGACATTATCCCTTAAGTACTGGAGAGCTGCTCCAGTGTTGAGCGGTCTTCCGCCTTTGTGCCTCAAACCTCTGACAATGTCAAGGATCTCGCCTTTTGTCGCATATGTGTTCAAATAGAACTGGACAGCTGGATCTCTGCTGTACTGAACCACTGAGACACGGTCTTTGTTGTCATCCACACTGAGTCTCTCTACTACTCTTTGCAAAAAGTCTCGTATTGCTGGGAATCCAGTTCTAGTACCATCAGATCCATCCAACAAGAACACAACATCTCTTCCTTTTGGCTGTCTCTCAACTAGAGTGGATATAATTTGAGACATATTAAGGATTGTGTCTCAAAATTCACTCGTGCAAGTCAAATGTTGAAAGGTAGCTTCAAGATTAAACAATTTCCTCTTTCTTTGCTTGGATAAATTGTCTGTCATATTGCGACTAGCTGACCTAATCTTTTAGTAATTTACTTGATTACAGTTCAATTTGCATTGGACCATGGTTTTAAAATGTAAAAATTGGTCACTTTCTTACCATTTACTGTTGGTGTCATGGGTGTGACACTCACTAGCCCTGTGCTCATTAGAGAGGACAGCTTTTCCTGGACACTGGGGAGGTCAGTGAACTCAGACACTGAAAGAGTGTAATTAGGGTCATATGATATTTTCTGCAGCTCTCCACTGTCAGAGCTCCTTGTTCCAATTCCAATGACAATGACGCTCTGCTGTCTGAGAACAGAGGCTGGAGTATCTACATTGTCAACAGACCTTCCACCATTTAGCAGGACCAATATCTGTGGTACACCTTGCTGGCGCCTACTCCCAGCAGCGTTTGTAAAGACAGTTTCACTGACAAATTGGAGCGCGGCCCCAGTGTTGAGGGGCCTGCCTCCTTTGTGTCTCAACCCTCTGACCAAATCAACAATATCCTTAGTGTTGGTGTATGTATTCAGGTAGAAATGGACTTCTGCATCTCTGCTGTACTGGACGACAGACACACGGTCTTTGTTCTCTCCAACATTGAGCTTCTCAACCACTTTCTCAATAAAATCACGCATAGCAGGGAAGCCATTCCTTGTGCTATCAGAACCATCCAGAAGGAATACAATATCCTTTTTGGCAGTGTAAACTGAGAGATGACAGAAAGACAAAAAATAAAACACTTTTGGCAAAAAGTACCGTCGTAAACTAATCATAACGTAATGGATTATTTCTGGACAGCACCTAGAACGGCCTTTTTCAAAACTAAGAAGTATGGAAGCATACAACCACCTAATTTCCGATACAATAAAAAGAGCTTAACAGGTATTTCACTTAAAACATTTCCTTGAGTGAAGGCAAAACAAGACAGGTAGCCTTTAAGGCCAGCCAGAAGCCGTGCATGTCAACATACCAAGTACAGTTGGTGATTCTGGGGTGATGTCAATAACCACAGCCTCCAATGAGGACTGAAGCTGCTGTTGGATACGTTGAAGGTCGGTGAAATCAGACACAGAGAGAGCAGAATTGGCATCGTGAGATATCTTCTGCAGTTCTCTGCTATCAGACCTCTTGGTGCCAATTGCAAAGGTCAAGACACCCAGCTGTTTGAGAGCAGAAGCTGGTGCATCAACACTGTCTGAAGACCGTCCACCACTTAGCAATATCAGGACCTGTGGAACTCCTTCCAGGCGCCTGCTTCCAGCTGAGATTGTGAAAACATTATCTTTCACGTACTGGAGAGCTGCTCCAGTGTTGAGGGGTCTTCCACCTTTGTGCCTTAAACCTCTGACAATGTCAAGGATCTCGACTTTTGTCGCATATGTGTTCAAATAGAACTGGACAGCTGGATCTCTACTGAACTGAACCACTGAGACACGGTCTTTGTTTTCATCCACACTGAGTCTCTCTACTACTCTTTGCAAAAAGTCTCGTATTGCTGGGAATCCAGTTCTAGTACCATCAGATCCATCCAACAAGAACACAACATCTCTTCCTTTTGGCTGTCTCTCAACTAGAGTGGATATAATTTGAGACGTATTAAGGATTGTGTCTCAAAATTCACTTGTGCAAGTCAAATGTTGAAAGGTAGCTTCAAGATTTAACAATTTCCTCTTTCTTTGCTTGGATAAATTGTCTGTCATATTGCGACTAGCTGACCTAATCTTTTAGTAATTTACTTGATTACAGTTCAATTTGCATTGGACCACGATTTTAAAATGTAAAAATTGGTCACTTTCTTACCATTTACTGTTGGTGTCATGGGTGTGACACTCACTAGCCCTGTGCTCATTAGAGAGGACAGCTTTTCCTGGACACTGGGGAGGTCAGTGAACTCAGACACTGAAAGAGTGTAATTAGGGTCATATGATATTTTCTGCAGCTCTTCACTGTCAGAGCTCCTTGTTCCAATTCCAATGACAATGACGCTCTGCTGTCTGAGAACAGAGGCTGGAGTATCTACATTGTCAACAGACCTTCCACCATTTAGCAGGACCAATATCTGTGGTACACCTTGCTGGCGCCTACTCCCAGCAGCGTTTGTAAAGACAGTTTCACTGACAAATTGGAGCGCGGCCCCAGTGTTGAGGGGCCTGCCTCCTTTGTGTCTCAACCCTCTGACCAAATCAACAATATCCTTAGTGTTGGTGTATGTATTCAGGTAGAAATGGACTTCTGCATCTCTGCTGTACTGGACGACAGACACACGGTCTTTGTTCTCTCCAACATTGAGCTTCTCAACCACTTTCTCAATAAAATCACGCATAGCAGGGAAGCCATTCCTTGTGCTATCAGAACCATCCAGAAGGAATACAATATCCTTTTTGGCAGTGTAAACTGAGAGATGACAGAAAGACAAAAAATAAAACACTTTTGGCAAAAAGTACCGTCGTAAACTAATCATAACGTAATGGATTATTTCTGGACAGCACCTAGAACGGCCTTTTTCAAAACTAAGAAGTATGGAAGCATACAACCACCTAATTTCCGATACAATAAAAAGAGCTTAACAGGTATTTCACTTAAAACATTTCCTTGAGTGAAGGCAAAACAAGACAGGTAGCCTTTAAGGCCAGCCAGAAGCCGTGCATGTCAACATACCAAGTACAGTTGGTGATTCTGGGGTGATGTCAATAACCACAGCCTCCAATGAGGACTGAAGCTGCTGTTGGATACGTTGAAGGTCGGTGAAATCAGACACAGAGAGAGCAGAATTGGCATCGTGAGATATCTTCTGCAGTTCTCTGCTATCAGACCTCTTGGTGCCAATTGCAAAGGTCAAGACACCCAGCTGTTTGAGAGCAGAAGCTGGTGCATCAACACTGTCTGAAGACCGTCCACCACTTAGCAATATCAGGACCTGTGGAACTCCTTCCAGGCGCCTGCTTCCAGCTGAGATTGTGAAAACATTATCTTTCACGTACTGGAGAGCTGCTCCAGTGTTGAGGGGTCTTCCACCTTTGTGCCTTAAACCTCTGACAATGTCAAGGATCTCGACTTTTGTCGCATATGTGTTCAAATAGAACTGGACAGCTGGATCTCTACTGAACTGAACCACTGAGACACGGTCTTTGTTTTCATCCACACTGAGTCTCTCTACTACTCTTTGCAAAAAGTCTCGTATTGCTGGGAATCCAGTTCTAGTACCATCAGATCCATCCAACAAGAACACAACATCTCTTCCTTTTGGCTGTCTCTCAACTAGAGTGGATATAATTTGAGACGTATTAAGGATTGTGTCTCAAAATTCACTTGTGCAAGTCAAATGTTGAAAGGTAGCTTCAAGATTTAACAATTTCCTCTTTCTTTGCTTGGATAAATTGTCTGTCATATTGCGACTAGCTGACCTAATCTTTTAGTAATTTACTTGATTACAGTTCAATTTGCATTGGACCACGATTTTAAAATGTAAAAATTGGTCACTTTCTTACCATTTACTGTTGGTGTCATGGGTGTGACACTCACTAGCCCTGTGCTCATTAGAGAGGACAGCTTTTCCTGGACACTGGGGAGGTCAGTGAACTCAGACACTGAAAGAGTGTAATTAGGGTCATATGATATTTTCTGCAGCTCTTCACTGTCAGAGCTCCTTGTTCCAATTCCAATGACAATGACGCTCTGCTGTCTGAGAACAGAGGCTGGAGTATCTACATTGTCAACAGACCTTCCACCATTTAGCAGGACCAATATCTGTGGTACACCTTGCTGGCGCCTACTCCCAGCAGCGTTTGTAAAGACAGTTTCACTGACAAATTGGAGCGCGGCCCCAGTGTTGAGGGGCCTGCCTCCTTTGTGTCTCAACCCTCTGACCAAATCAACAATATCCTTAGTGTTGGTGTATGTATTCAGGTAGAAATGGACTTCTGCATCTCTGCTGTACTGGACGACAGACACACGGTCTTTGTTCTCTCCAACATTGAGCTTCTCAACCACTTTCTCAATAAAATCACGCATAGCAGGGAAGCCATTCCTTGTGCTATCAGAACCATCCAGAAGGAATACAATATCCTTTTTGGCAGTGTAAACTGAGAGATGACAGAAAGACAAAAAATAAAACACTTTTGGCAAAAAGTACCGTCGTAAACTAATCATAACGTAATGGATTATTTCTGGACAGCACCTAGAACGGCCTTTTTCAAAACTAAGAAGTATGGAAGCATACAACCACCTAATTTCCGATACAATAAAAAGAGCTTAACAGGTATTTCACTTAAAACATTTCCTTGAGTGAAGGCAAAACAAGACAGGTAGCCTTTAAGGCCAGCCAGAAGCCGTGCATGTCAACATACCAAGTACAGTTGGTGATTCTGGGGTGATGTCAATAACCACAGCCTCCAATGAGGACTGAAGCTGCTGTTGGATACGTTGAAGGTCGGTGAAATCAGACACAGAGAGAGCAGAATTGGCATCGTGAGATATCTTCTGCAGTTCTCTGCTATCAGACCTCTTGGTGCCAATTGCAAAGGTCAAGACACCCAGCTGTTTGAGAGCAGAAGCTGGTGCATCAACACTGTCTGAAGACCGTCCACCACTTAGCAATATCAGGACCTGTGGAACTCCTTCCAGGCGCCTGCTTCCAGCTGAGATTGTGAAAACATTATCTTTCACGTACTGGAGAGCTGCTCCAGTGTTGAGGGGTCTTCCACCTTTGTGCCTTAAACCTCTGACAATGTCAAGGATCTCGACTTTTGTCGCATATGTGTTCAAATAGAACTGGACAGCTGGATCTCTACTGAACTGAACCACTGAGACACGGTCTTTGTTTTCATCCACACTGAGTCTCTCTACTACTCTTTGCAAAAAGTCTCGTATTGCTGGGAATCCAGTTCTAGTACCATCAGATCCATCCAACAAGAACACAACATCTCTTCCTTTTGGCTGTCTCTCAACTAGAGTGGATATAATTTGAGACGTATTAAGGATTGTGTCTCAAAATTCACTTGTGCAAGTCAAATGTTGAAAGGTAGCTTCAAGATTTAACAATTTCCTCTTTCTTTGCTTGGATAAATTGTCTGTCATATTGCGACTAGCTGACCTAATCTTTTAGTAATTTACTTGATTACAGTTCAATTTGCATTGGACCACGGTTTTAAAATGTAAAAATTGGTCACTTTCTTACCATTTACTGTTGGTGTCATGGGTGTGACACTCACTAGCCCTGTGCTCATTAGAGAGGACAGCTTTTCCTGGACACTGGGGAGGTCAGTGAACTCAGACACTGAAAGAGTGTAATTAGGGTCATATGATATTTTCTGCAGCTCTTCACTGTCAGAGCTCCTTGTTCCAATTCCAATGACAATGACGCTCTGCTGTCTGAGAACAGAGGCTGGAGTATCTACATTGTCAACAGACCTTCCACCATTTAGCAGGACCAATATCTGTGGTACACCTTGCTGGCGCCTACTCCCAGCAGCGTTTGTAAAGACAGTTTCACTGACAAATTGGAGCGCGGCCCCAGTGTTGAGGGGCCTGCCTCCTTTGTGTCTCAACCCTCTGACCAAATCAACAATATCCTTAGTGTTGGTGTATGTATTCAGGTAGAAATGGACTTCTGCATCTCTGCTGTACTGGACGACAGACACACGGTCTTTGTTCTCTCCAACATTGAGCTTCTCAACCACTTTCTCAATAAAATCACGCATAGCAGGGAAGCCATTCCTTGTGCTATCAGAACCATCCAGAAGGAATACAATATCCTTTTTGGCAGTGTAAACTGAGAGATGACAGAAAGACAAAAAATAAAACACTTTTGGCAAAAAGTACCGTCGTAAACTAATCATAACGTAATGGATTATTTCTGGACAGCACCTAGAACGGCCTTTTTCAAAACTAAGAAGTATGGAAGCATACAACCACCTAATTTCCGATACAATAAAAAGAGCTTAACAGGTATTTCACTTAAAACATTTCCTTGAGTGAAGGCAAAACAAGACAGGTAGCCTTTAAGGCCAGCCAGAAGCCGTGCATGTCAACATACCAAGTACAGTTGGTGATTCTGGGGTGATGTCAATAACCACAGCCTCCAATGAGGACTGAAGCTGCTGTTGGATACGTTGAAGGTCGGTGAAATCAGACACAGAGAGAGCAGAATTGGCATCGTGAGATATCTTCTGCAGTTCTCTGCTATCAGACCTCTTGGTGCCAATTGCAAAGGTCAAGACACCCAGCTGTTTGAGAGCAGAAGCTGGTGCATCAACACTGTCTGAAGACCGTCCACCACTTAGCAATATCAGGACCTGTGGAACTCCTTCCAGGCGCCTGCTTCCAGCTGAGATTGTGAAAACATTATCTTTCACGTACTGGAGAGCTGCTCCAGTGTTGAGGGGTCTTCCACCTTTGTGCCTTAAACCTCTGACAATGTCAAGGATCTCGACTTTTGTCGCATATGTGTTCAAATAGAACTGGACAGCTGGATCTCTACTGAACTGAACCACTGAGACACGGTCTTTGTTTTCATCCACACTGAGTCTCTCTACTACTCTTTGCAAAAAGTCTCGTATTGCTGGGAATCCAGTTCTAGTACCATCAGATCCATCCAACAAGAACACAACATCTCTTCCTTTTGGCTGTCTCTCAACTAGAGTGGATATAATTTGAGACGTATTAAGGATTGTGTCTCAAAATTCACTTGTGCAAGTCAAATGTTGAAAGGTAGCTTCAAGATTTAACAATTTCCTCTTTCTTTGCTTGGATAAATTGTCTGTCATATTGCGACTAGCTGACCTAATCTTTTAGTAATTTACTTGATTACAGTTCAATTTGCATTGGACCACGGTTTTAAAATGTAAAAATTGGTCACTTTCTTACCATTTACTGTTGGTGTCATGGGTGTGACACTCACTAGCCCTGTGCTCATTAGAGAGGACAGCTTTTCCTGGACACTGGGGAGGTCAGTGAACTCAGACACTGAAAGAGTGTAATTAGGGTCATATGATATTTTCTGCAGCTCTTCACTGTCAGAGCTCCTTGTTCCAATTCCAATGACAATGACGCTCTGCTGTCTGAGAACAGAGGCTGGAGTATCTACATTGTCAACAGACCTTCCACCATTTAGCAGGACCAATATCTGTGGTACACCTTGCTGGCGCCTACTCCCAGCAGCGTTTGTAAAGACAGTTTCACTGACAAATTGGAGCGCGGCCCCAGTGTTGAGGGGCCTGCCTCCTTTGTGTCTCAACCCTCTGACCAAATCAACAATATCCTTAGTGTTGGTGTATGTATTCAGGTAGAAATGGACTTCTGCATCTCTGCTGTACTGGACGACAGACACACGGTCTTTGTTCTCTCCAACATTGAGCTTCTCAACCACTTTCTCAATAAAATCACGCATAGCAGGGAAGCCATTCCTTGTGCTATCAGAACCATCCAGAAGGAATACAATATCCTTTTTGGCAGTGTAAACTGAGAGATGACAGAAAGACAAAAAATAAAACACTTTTGGCAAAAAGTACCGTCGTAAACTAATCATAACGTAATGGATTATTTCTGGACAGCACCTAGAACGGCCTTTTTCAAAACTAAGAAGTATGGAAGCATACAACCACCTAATTTCCGATACAATAAAAAGAGCTTAACAGGTATTTCACTTAAAACATTTCCTTGAGTGAAGGCAAAACAAGACAGGTAGCCTTTAAGGCCAGCCAGAAGCCGTGCATGTCAACATACCAAGTACAGTTGGTGATTCTGGGGTGATGTCAATAACCACAGCCTCCAATGAGGACTGAAGCTGCTGTTGGATACGTTGAAGGTCGGTGAAATCAGACACAGAGAGAGCAGAATTGGCATCGTGAGATATCTTCTGCAGTTCTCTGCTATCAGACCTCTTGGTGCCAATTGCAAAGGTCAAGACACCCAGCTGTTTGAGAGCAGAAGCTGGTGCATCAACACTGTCTGAAGACCGTCCACCACTTAGCAATATCAGGACCTGTGGAACTCCTTCCAGGCGCCTGCTTCCAGCTGAGATTGTGAAAACATTATCTTTCACGTACTGGAGAGCTGCTCCAGTGTTGAGGGGTCTTCCACCTTTGTGCCTTAAACCTCTGACAATGTCAAGGATCTCGACTTTTGTCGCATATGTGTTCAAATAGAACTGGACAGCTGGATCTCTACTGAACTGAACCACTGAGACACGGTCTTTGTTTTCATCCACACTGAGTCTCTCTACTACTCTTTGCAAAAAGTCTCGTATTGCTGGGAATCCAGTTCTAGTACCATCAGATCCATCCAACAAGAACACAACATCTCTTCCTTTTGGCTGTCTCTCAACTAGAGTGGATATAATTTGAGACGTATTAAGGATTGTGTCTCAAAATTCACTTGTGCAAGTCAAATGTTGAAAGGTAGCTTCAAGATTTAACAATTTCCTCTTTCTTTGCTTGGATAAATTGTCTGTCATATTGCGACTAGCTGACCTAATCTTTTAGTAATTTACTTGATTACAGTTCAATTTGCATTGGACCACGATTTTAAAATGTAAAAATTGGTCACTTTCTTACCATTTACTGTTGGTGTCATGGGTGTGACACTCACTAGCCCTGTGCTCATTAGAGAGGACAGCTTTTCCTGGACACTGGGGAGGTCAGTGAACTCAGACACTGAAAGAGTGTAATTAGGGTCATATGATATTTTCTGCAGCTCTTCACTGTCAGAGCTCCTTGTTCCAATTCCAATGACAATGACGCTCTGCTGTCTGAGAACAGAGGCTGGAGTATCTACATTGTCAACAGACCTTCCACCATTTAGCAGGACCAATATCTGTGGTACACCTTGCTGGCGCCTACTCCCAGCAGCGTTTGTAAAGACAGTTTCACTGACAAATTGGAGCGCGGCCCCAGTGTTGAGGGGCCTGCCTCCTTTGTGTCTCAACCCTCTGACCAAATCAACAATATCCTTAGTGTTGGTGTATGTATTCAGGTAGAAATGGACTTCTGCATCTCTGCTGTACTGGACGACAGACACACGGTCTTTGTTCTCTCCAACATTGAGCTTCTCAACCACTTTCTCAATAAAATCACGCATAGCAGGGAAGCCATTCCTTGTGCTATCAGAACCATCCAGAAGGAATACAATATCCTTTTTGGCAGTGTAAACTGAGAGATGACAGAAAGACAAAAAATAAAACACTTTTGGCAAAAAGTACCGTCGTAAACTAATCATAACGTAATGGATTATTTCTGGACAGCACCTAGAACGGCCTTTTTCAAAACTAAGAAGTATGGAAGCATACAACCACCTAATTTCCGATACAATAAAAAGAGCTTAACAGGTATTTCACTTAAAACATTTCCTTGAGTGAAGGCAAAACAAGACAGGTAGCCTTTAAGGCCAGCCAGAAGCCGTGCATGTCAACATACCAAGTACAGTTGGTGATTCTGGGGTGATGTCAATAACCACAGCCTCCAATGAGGACTGAAGCTGCTGTTGGATACGTTGAAGGTCGGTGAAATCAGACACAGAGAGAGCAGAATTGGCATCGTGAGATATCTTCTGCAGTTCTCTGCTATCAGACCTCTTGGTGCCAATTGCAAAGGTCAAGACACCCAGCTGTTTGAGAGCAGAAGCTGGTGCATCAACACTGTCTGAAGACCGTCCACCACTTAGCAATATCAGGACCTGTGGAACTCCTTCCAGGCGCCTGCTTCCAGCTGAGATTGTGAAAACATTATCTTTCACGTACTGGAGAGCTGCTCCAGTGTTGAGGGGTCTTCCACCTTTGTGCCTTAAACCTCTGACAATGTCAAGGATCTCGACTTTTGTCGCATATGTGTTCAAATAGAACTGGACAGCTGGATCTCTACTGAACTGAACCACTGAGACACGGTCTTTGTTTTCATCCACACTGAGTCTCTCTACTACTCTTTGCAAAAAGTCTCGTATTGCTGGGAATCCAGTTCTAGTACCATCAGATCCATCCAACAAGAACACAACATCTCTTCCTTTTGGCTGTCTCTCAACTAGAGTGGATATAATTTGAGACGTATTAAGGATTGTGTCTCAAAATTCACTTGTGCAAGTCAAATGTTGAAAGGTAGCTTCAAGATTTAACAATTTCCTCTTTCTTTGCTTGGATAAATTGTCTGTCATATTGCGACTAGCTGACCTAATCTTTTAGTAATTTACTTGATTACAGTTCAATTTGCATTGGACCACGGTTTTAAAATGTAAAAATTGGTCACTTTCTTACCATTTACTGTTGGTGTCATGGGTGTGACACTCACTAGCCCTGTGCTCATTAGAGAGGACAGCTTTTCCTGGACACTGGGGAGGTCAGTGAACTCAGACACTGAAAGAGTGTAATTAGGGTCATATGATATTTTCTGCAGCTCTTCACTGTCAGAGCTCCTTGTTCCAATTCCAATGACAATGACGCTCTGCTGTCTGAGAACAGAGGCTGGAGTATCTACATTGTCAACAGACCTTCCACCATTTAGCAGGACCAATATCTGTGGTACACCTTGCTGGCGCCTACTCCCAGCAGCGTTTGTAAAGACAGTTTCACTGACAAATTGGAGCGCGGCCCCAGTGTTGAGGGGCCTGCCTCCTTTGTGTCTCAACCCTCTGACCAAATCAACAATATCCTTAGTGTTGGTGTATGTATTCAGGTAGAAATGGACTTCTGCATCTCTGCTGTACTGGACGACAGACACACGGTCTTTGTTCTCTCCAACATTGAGCTTCTCAACCACTTTCTCAATAAAATCACGCATAGCAGGGAAGCCATTCCTTGTGCTATCAGAACCATCCAGAAGGAATACAATATCCTTTTTGGCAGTGTAAACTGAGAGATGACAGAAAGACAAAAAATAAAACACTTTTGGCAAAAAGTACCGTCGTAAACTAATCATAACGTAATGGATTATTTCTGGACAGCACCTAGAACGGCCTTTTTCAAAACTAAGAAGTATGGAAGCATACAACCACCTAATTTCCGATACAATAAAAAGAGCTTAACAGGTATTTCACTTAAAACATTTCCTTGAGTGAAGGCAAAACAAGACAGGTAGCCTTTAAGGCCAGCCAGAAGCCGTGCATGTCAACATACCAAGTACAGTTGGTGATTCTGGGGTGATGTCAATAACCACAGCCTCCAATGAGGACTGAAGCTGCTGTTGGATACGTTGAAGGTCGGTGAAATCAGACACAGAGAGAGCAGAATTGGCATCGTGAGATATCTTCTGCAGTTCTCTGCTATCAGACCTCTTGGTGCCAATTGCAAAGGTCAAGACACCCAGCTGTTTGAGAGCAGAAGCTGGTGCATCAACACTGTCTGAAGACCGTCCACCACTTAGCAATATCAGGACCTGTGGAACTCCTTCCAGGCGCCTGCTTCCAGCTGAGATTGTGAAAACATTATCTTTCACGTACTGGAGAGCTGCTCCAGTGTTGAGGGGTCTTCCACCTTTGTGCCTTAAACCTCTGACAATGTCAAGGATCTCGACTTTTGTCGCATATGTGTTCAAATAGAACTGGACAGCTGGATCTCTACTGAACTGAACCACTGAGACACGGTCTTTGTTTTCATCCACACTGAGTCTCTCTACTACTCTTTGCAAAAAGTCTCGTATTGCTGGGAATCCAGTTCTAGTACCATCAGATCCATCCAACAAGAACACAACATCTCTTCCTTTTGGCTGTCTCTCAACTAGAGTGGATATAATTTGAGACGTATTAAGGATTGTGTCTCAAAATTCACTTGTGCAAGTCAAATGTTGAAAGGTAGCTTCAAGATTTAACAATTTCCTCTTTCTTTGCTTGGATAAATTGTCTGTCATATTGCGACTAGCTGACCTAATCTTTTAGTAATTTACTTGATTACAGTTCAATTTGCATTGGACCACGGTTTTAAAATGTAAAAATTGGTCACTTTCTTACCATTTACTGTTGGTGTCATGGGTGTGACACTCACTAGCCCTGTGCTCATTAGAGAGGACAGCTTTTCCTGGACACTGGGGAGGTCAGTGAACTCAGACACTGAAAGAGTGTAATTAGGGTCATATGATATTTTCTGCAGCTCTTCACTGTCAGAGCTCCTTGTTCCAATTCCAATGACAATGACGCTCTGCTGTCTGAGAACAGAGGCTGGAGTATCTACATTGTCAACAGACCTTCCACCATTTAGCAGGACCAATATCTGTGGTACACCTTGCTGGCGCCTACTCCCAGCAGCGTTTGTAAAGACAGTTTCACTGACAAATTGGAGCGCGGCCCCAGTGTTGAGGGGCCTGCCTCCTTTGTGTCTCAACCCTCTGACCAAATCAACAATATCCTTAGTGTTGGTGTATGTATTCAGGTAGAAATGGACTTCTGCATCTCTGCTGTACTGGACGACAGACACACGGTCTTTGTTCTCTCCAACATTGAGCTTCTCAACCACTTTCTCAATAAAATCACGCATAGCAGGGAAGCCATTCCTTGTGCTATCAGAACCATCCAGAAGGAATACAATATCCTTTTTGGCAGTGTAAACTGAGAGATGACAGAAAGACAAAAAATAAAACACTTTTGGCAAAAAGTACCGTCGTAAACTAATCATAACGTAATGGATTATTTCTGGACAGCACCTAGAACGGCCTTTTTCAAAACTAAGAAGTATGGAAGCATACAACCACCTAATTTCCGATACAATAAAAAGAGCTTAACAGGTATTTCACTTAAAACATTTCCTTGAGTGAAGGCAAAACAAGACAGGTAGCCTTTAAGGCCAGCCAGAAGCCGTGCATGTCAACATACCAAGTACAGTTGGTGATTCTGGGGTGATGTCAATAACCACAGCCTCCAATGAGGACTGAAGCTGCTGTTGGATACGTTGAAGGTCGGTGAAATCAGACACAGAGAGAGCAGAATTGGCATCGTGAGATATCTTCTGCAGTTCTCTGCTATCAGACCTCTTGGTGCCAATTGCAAAGGTCAAGACACCCAGCTGTTTGAGAGCAGAAGCTGGTGCATCAACACTGTCTGAAGACCGTCCACCACTTAGCAATATCAGGACCTGTGGAACTCCTTCCAGGCGCCTGCTTCCAGCTGAGATTGTGAAAACATTATCTTTCACGTACTGGAGAGCTGCTCCAGTGTTGAGGGGTCTTCCACCTTTGTGCCTTAAACCTCTGACAATGTCAAGGATCTCGACTTTTGTCGCATATGTGTTCAAATAGAACTGGACAGCTGGATCTCTACTGAACTGAACCACTGAGACACGGTCTTTGTTTTCATCCACACTGAGTCTCTCTACTACTCTTTGCAAAAAGTCTCGTATTGCTGGGAATCCAGTTCTAGTACCATCAGATCCATCCAACAAGAACACAACATCTCTTCCTTTTGGCTGTCTCTCAACTAGAGTGGATATAATTTGAGACATATTAAGGATTGTGTCTCAAAATTCACTTGTGCAAGTCAAATGTTGAAAGGTAGCTTCAAGATTTAACAATTTCCTCTTTCTTTGCTTGGATAAATTGTCTGTCATATTGCGACTAGCTGACCTAATCTTTTAGTAATTTACTTGATTACAGTTCAATTTGCATTGGACCACGGTTTTAAAATGTAAAAATTGGTCACTTTCTTACCATTTACTGTTGGTGTCATGGGTGTGACACTCACTAGCCCTGTGCTCATTAGAGAGGACAGCTTTTCCTGGACACTGGGGAGGTCAGTGAACTCAGACACTGAAAGAGTGTAATTAGGGTCATATGATATTTTCTGCAGCTCTTCACTGTCAGAGCTCCTTGTTCCAATTCCAATGACAATGACGCTCTGCTGTCTGAGAACAGAGGCTGGAGTATCTACATTGTCAACAGACCTTCCACCATTTAGCAGGACCAATATCTGTGGTACACCTTGCTGGCGCCTACTCCCAGCAGCGTTTGTAAAGACAGTTTCACTGACAAATTGGAGCGCGGCCCCAGTGTTGAGGGGCCTGCCTCCTTTGTGTCTCAACCCTCTGACCAAATCAACAATATCCTTAGTGTTGGTGTATGTATTCAGGTAGAAATGGACTTCTGCATCTCTGCTGTACTGGACGACAGACACACGGTCTTTGTTCTCTCCAACATTGAGCTTCTCAACCACTTTCTCAATAAAATCACGCATAGCAGGGAAGCCATTCCTTGTGCTATCAGAACCATCCAGAAGGAATACAATATCCTTTTTGGCAGTGTAAACTGAGAGATGACAGAAAGACAAAAAATAAAACACTTTTGGCAAAAAGTACCGTCGTAAACTAATCATAACGTAATGGATTATTTCTGGACAGCACCTAGAACGGCCTTTTTCAAAACTAAGAAGTATGGAAGCATACAACCACCTAATTTCCGATACAATAAAAAGAGCTTAACAGGTATTTCACTTAAAACATTTCCTTGAGTGAAGGCAAAACAAGACAGGTAGCCTTTAAGGCCAGCCAGAAGCCGTGCATGTCAACATACCAAGTACAGTTGGTGATTCTGGGGTGATGTCAATAACCACAGCCTCCAATGAGGACTGAAGCTGCTGTTGGATACGTTGAAGGTCGGTGAAATCAGACACAGAGAGAGCAGAATTGGCATCGTGAGATATCTTCTGCAGTTCTCTGCTATCAGACCTCTTGGTGCCAATTGCAAAGGTCAAGACACCCAGCTGTTTGAGAGCAGAAGCTGGTGCATCAACACTGTCTGAAGACCGTCCACCACTTAGCAATATCAGGACCTGTGGAACTCCTTCCAGGCGCCTGCTTCCAGCTGAGATTGTGAAAACATTATCTTTCACGTACTGGAGAGCTGCTCCAGTGTTGAGGGGTCTTCCACCTTTGTGCCTTAAACCTCTGACAATGTCAAGGATCTCGACTTTTGTCGCATATGTGTTCAAATAGAACTGGACAGCTGGATCTCTGCTGTACTGAACCACTGAGACACGGTCTTTGTTGTCATCCACACTGAGTCTCTCTACTACTCTTTGCAAAAAGTCTCGTATTGCTGGGAATCCAGTTCTAGTACCATCAGATCCATCCAACAAGAACACAACATCTCTTCCTTTTGGCTGTCTCTCAACTAGAGTGGATATAATTTGAGACATATTAAGGATTGTGTCTCAAAATTCACTCGTGCAAGTCAAATGTTGAAAGGTAGCTTCAAGATTTAACAATTTCCTCTTTCTTTGCTTGGATAAATTGTCTGTCATATTGCGACTAGCTGACCTAATCTTTTAGTAATTTACTTGATTACAGTTCAATTTGCATTGGACCACGGTTTTAAAATGTAAAAATTGGTCACTTTCTTACCATTTACTGTTGGTGTCATGGGTGTGACACTCACTAGCCCTGTGCTCATTAGAGAGGACAGCTTTTCCTGGACACTGGGGAGGTCAGTGAACTCAGACACTGAAAGAGTGTAATTAGGGTCATATGATATTTTCTGCAGCTCTTCACTGTCAGAGCTCCTTGTTCCAATTCCAATGACAATGACGCTCTGCTGTCTGAGAACAGAGGCTGGAGTATCTACATTGTCAACAGACCTTCCACCATTTAGCAGGACCAATATCTGTGGTACACCTTGCTGGCGCCTACTCCCAGCAGCGTTTGTAAAGACAGTTTCACTGACAAATTGGAGCGCGGCCCCAGTGTTGAGGGGCCTGCCTCCTTTGTGTCTCAACCCTCTGACCAAATCAACAATATCCTTAGTGTTGGTGTATGTATTCAGGTAGAAATGGACTTCTGCATCTCTGCTGTACTGGACGACAGACACACGGTCTTTGTTCTCTCCAACATTGAGCTTCTCAACCACTTTCTCAATAAAATCACGCATAGCAGGGAAGCCATTCCTTGTGCTATCAGAACCATCCAGAAGGAATACAATATCCTTTTTGGCAGTGTAAACTGAGAGATGACAGAAAGACAAAAAATAAAACACTTTTGGCAAAAAGTACCGTCGTAAACTAATCATAACGTAATGGATTATTTCTGGACAGCACCTAGAACGGCCTTTTTCAAAACTAAGAAGTATGGAAGCATACAACCACCTAATTTCCGATACAATAAAAAGAGCTTAACAGGTATTTCACTTAAAACATTTCCTTGAGTGAAGGCAAAACAAGACAGGTAGCCTTTAAGGCCAGCCAGAAGCCGTGCATGTCAACATACCAAGTACAGCTGGTGATTCTGGGGTGATGTCAATAACCACAGCCTCCAATGAGGACTGAAGCTGCTGTTGGATACGTTGAAGGTCGGTGAAATCAGACACAGAGAGAGCAGAATTGGCATCGTGAGATATCTTCTGCAGTTCTCTGCTATCAGACCTCTTGGTGCCAATTGCAAAGGTCAAGACACCCAGCTGTTTGAGAGCAGAAGCTGGTGCATCAACACTGTCTGAAGACCGTCCACCACTTAGCAATATCAGGACCTGTGGAACTCCTTCCAGGCGCCTGCTTCCAGCTGAGATTGTGAAAACATTATCTTTCACGTACTGGAGAGCTGCTCCAGTGTTGAGGGGTCTTCCACCTTTGTGCCTTAAACCTCTGACAATGTCAAGGATCTCGACTTTTGTCGCATATGTGTTCAAATAGAACTGGACAGCTGGATCTCTGCTGTACTGAACCACTGAGACACGGTCTTTGTTGTCATCCACACTGAGTCTCTCTACTACTCTTTGCAAAAAGTCTCGTATTGCTGGGAATCCAGTTCTAGTACCATCAGATCCATCCAACAAGAACACAACATCTCTTCCTTTTGGCTGTCTCTCAACTAGAGTGGATATAATTTGAGACATATTAAGGATTGTGTCTCAAAATTCACTCGTGCAAGTCAAATGTTGAAAGGTAGCTTCAAGATTTAACAATTTCCTCTTTCTTTGCTTGGATAAATTGTCTGTCATATTGCGACTAGCTGACCTAATCTTTTAGTAATTTACTTGATTACAGTTCAATTTGCATTGGACCACGGTTTTAAAATGTAAAAATTGGTCACTTTCTTACCATTTACTGTTGGTGTCATGGGTGTGACACTCACTAGCCCTGTGCTCATTAGAGAGGACAGCTTTTCCTGGACACTGGGGAGGTCAGTGAACTCAGACACTGAAAGAGTGTAATTAGGGTCATATGATATTTTCTGCAGCTCTTCACTGTCAGAGCTCCTTGTTCCAATTCCAATGACAATGACGCTCTGCTGTCTGAGAACAGAGGCTGGAGTATCTACATTGTCAACAGACCTTCCACCATTTAGCAGGACCAATATCTGTGGTACACCTTGCTGGCGCCTACTCCCAGCAGCGTTTGTAAAGACAGTTTCACTGACAAATTGGAGCGCGGCCCCAGTGTTGAGGGGCCTGCCTCCATTGTGTCTCAACCCTCTGACCAAATCAACAATATCCTTAGTGTTGGTGTATGTATTCAGGTAGAAATGGACTTCTGCATCTCTGCTGTACTGGACGACAGACACACGGTCTTTGTTCTCTCCAACATTGAGCTTCTCAACCACTTTCTCAATAAAATCACGCATAGCAGGGAAGCCATTCCTTGTGCTATCAGAACCATCCAGAAGGAATACAATATCCTTTTTGGCAGTGTAAACTGAGAGATGACAGAAAGACAAAAAATAAAACACTTTTGGCAAAAAGTACCGTCGTAAACTAATCATAACGTAATGGATTATTTCTGGACAGCACCTAGAATGGCCTTTTTCAAAACTAAGAAGTATGGAAGCATACAACCACCTAATTTCCGATACAATAAAAAGAGCTTAACAGGTATTTCACTTAAAACATTTCCTTGAGTGAAGGCAAAACAAGACAGGTAGCCTTTAAGGCCAGCCAGAAGCCGTGCATGTCAACATACCAAGTACAGTTGGTGATTCTGGGATGATGTCAATAACCACAGCCTCCAATGAGGACTGAAGCTGCTGTTGGATACGTTGAAGGTCGGTGAAATCAGACACAAAGAGGGCAGAATTGCCATCGTGGGCTATCTTCTGCAGTTCTCTGCTATCAGACCTCTTGGTGCCAATTGCAAAGGTCAAGACACCCAGCTGTTTGAGAGCAAAAGCTGATGCATCAACACTGTCTGAAGACCGTCCACCACTTAGCAATATCAGGACCTGTGGAACTCCTTCCAGTCGCCTGCTTCCAGCTGAGATTGTGAAAACATTATCTTTCACGTACTGGAGAGCTGCTCCAGTGTTGAGGGGTCTTCCACCTTTGTGCCTTAAACCTCTGACAATGTCAAGGATCTCGACTTTTGTCGCATATGTGTTCAAATAGAACTGGACAGCTGGATCTCTACTGAACTGAACCACTGAGACACGGTCTTTGTTGTCATCCACACTGAGTCTCTCTACTACTCTTTGCAAAAAGTCTCGTATTGCTGGGAATCCAGTTCTAGTACCATCAGATCCATCCAACAAGAACACAACATCTCTTCCTTTTGGCTGTCTCTCAACTAGAGTGGATATAATTTGAGACATATTAAGGATTGTGTCTCAAAATTCACTCGTGCAAGTCAAATGTTGAAAGGTAGCTTCAAGATTTAACAATTTCCTCTTTCTTTGCTTGGATAAATTGTCTGTCATATTGCGACTAGCTGACCTAATCTTTTAGTAATTTACTTGATTACAGTTCAATTTGCATTGGACCACGGTTTTAAAATGTAAAAATTGGTCACTTTCTTACCATTTACTGTTGGTGTCATGGGTGTGACACTCACTAGCCCTGTGCTCATTAGAGAGGACAGCTTTTCCTGGACACTGGGGAGGTCAGTGAACTCAGACACTGAAAGAGTGTAATTAGGGTCATATGATATTTTCTGCAGCTCTCCACTGTCAGAGCTCCTTGTTCCAATTCCAATGACAATGACGCTCTGCTGTCTGAGAACAGAGGCTGGAGTATCTACATTGTCAACAGACCTTCCACCATTTAGCAGGACCAATATCTGTGGTACACCTTGCTGGCGCCTACTCCCAGCAGCGTTTGTAAAGACAGTTTCACTGACAAATTGGAGCGCGGCCCCAGTGTTGAGGGGCCTGCCTCCTTTGTGTCTCAACCCTCTGACCAAATCAACAATATCCTTGGTGTTGGTGTATGTATTCAGGTAGAAATGGACTTCTGCATCTCTGCTGTACTGGACGACAGACACACGGTCTTTGTTCTCTCCAACATTGAGCTTCTCAACCACTTTCTCAATAAAATCACGCATAGCAGGGAAGCCATTCCTTGTGCTATCAGAACCATCCAGAAGGAATACAATATCCTTTTTGGCAGTGTAAACTGAGAGATGACAGAAAGACAAAAAATAAAACACTTTTGGCAAAAAGTACCGTCGTAAACTAATCATAACGTAATGGATTATTTCTGGACAGCACCTAGAATGGCCTTTTTCAAAACTAAGAAGTATGGAAGCATACAACCACCTAATTTCCGATACAATAAAAAGAGCTTAACAGGTATTTCACTTAAAACATTTCCTTGAGTGAAGGCAAAACAAGACAGGTAGCCTTTAAGGCCAGCCAGAAGCCGTGCATGTCAACATACCAAGTACAGTTGGTGATTCTGGGGTGATGTCAATAACCACAGCCTCCAATGAGGACTGAAGCTGCTGTTGGATACGTTGAAGGTCGGTGAAATCAGACACAGAGAGAGCAGAATTGGCATCGTGAGATATCTTCTGCAGTTCTCTGCTATCAGACCTCTTGGTGCCAATTGCAAAGGTCAAGACACCCAGCTGTTTGAGAGCAGAAGCTGGTGCATCAACACTGTCTGAAGACCGTCCACCACTTAGCAATATCAGGACCTGTGGAACTCCTTCCAGGCGCCTGCTTCCAGCTGAGATTGTGAAAACATTATCTTTCACGTACTGGAGAGCTGCTCCAGTGTTGAGGGGTCTTCCACCTTTGTGCCTTAAACCTCTGACAATGTCAAGGATCTCGACTTTTGTCGCATATGTGTTCAAATAGAACTGGACAGCTGGATCTCTACTGAACTGAACCACTGAGACACGGTCTTTGTTGTCATCCACACTGAGTCTCTCTACTACTCTTTGCAAAAAGTCTCGTATTGCTGGGAATCCAGTTCTAGTACCATCAGATCCATCCAACAAGAACACAACATCTCTTCCTTTTGGCTGTCTCTCAACTAGAGTGGATATAATTTGAGACATATTAAGGATTGTGTCTCAAAATTCACTCGTGCAAGTCAAATGTTGAAAGGTAGCTTCAAGATTTAACAATTTCCTCTTTCTTTGCTTGGATAAATTGTCTGTCATATTGCGACTAGCTGACCTAATCTTTTAGTAATTTACTTGATTACAGTTCAATTTGCATTGGACCACGGTTTTAAAATGTAAAAATTGGTCACTTTCTTACCATTTACTGTTGGTGTCATGGGTGTGACACTCACTAGCCCTGTGCTCATTAGAGAGGACAGCTTTTCCTGGACACTGGGGAGGTCAGTGAACTCAGACACTGAAAGAGTGTAATTAGGGTCATATGATATTTTCTGCAGCTCTCCACTGTCAGAGCTCCTTGTTCCAATTCCAATGACAATGACGCTCTGCTGTCTGAGAACAGAGGCTGGAGTATCTACATTGTCAACAGACCTTCCACCATTTAGCAGGACCAATATCTGTGGTACACCTTGCTGGCGCCTACTCCCAGCAGCGTTTGTAAAGACAGTTTCACTGACAAATTGGAGCGCGGCCCCAGTGTTGAGGGGCCTGCCTCCTTTGTGTCTCAACCCTCTGACCAAATCAACAATATCCTTAGTGTTGGTGTATGTATTCAGGTAGAAATGGACTTCTGCATCTCTGCTGTACTGGACGACAGACACACGGTCTTTGTTCTCTCCAACATTGAGCTTCTCAACCACTTTCTCAATAAAATCACGCATAGCAGGGAAGCCATTCCTTGTGCTATCAGAACCATCCAGAAGGAATACAATATCCTTTTTGGCAGTGTAAACTGAGAGATGACAGAAAGACAAAAAATAAAACACTTTTGGCAAAAAGTACCGTCGTAAACTAATCATAACGTAATGGATTATTTCTGGACAGCACCTAGAACGGCCTTTTTCAAAACTAAGAAGTATGGAAGCATACAACCACCTAATTTCCGATACAATAAAAAGAGCTTAACAGGTATTTCACTTAAAACATTTCCTTGAGTGAAGGCAAAACAAGACAGGTAGCCTTTAAGGCCAGCCAGAAGCCGTGCATGTCAACATACCAAGTACAGTTGGTGATTCTGGGGTGATGTCAATAACCACAGCCTCCAATGAGGACTGAAGCTGCTGTTGGATACGTTGAAGGTCGGTGAAATCAGACACAGAGAGAGCAGAATTGGCATCGTGAGATATCTTCTGCAGTTCTCTGCTATCAGACCTCTTGGTGCCAATTGCAAAGGTCAAGACACCCAGCTGTTTGAGAGCAGAAGCTGATGCATCAACACTGTCTGAAGACCGTCCACCACTTAGCAATATCAGGACCTGTGGAACTCCTTCCAGGCGCCTGCTTCCAGCAGAGATTGTGAAAACATGATCTTTCACGTACTGGAGAGCTGCTCCAGTGTTGAGGGGTCTTCCACCTTTGTGCCTTAAACCTCTGACAATGTCAAGGATCTCGACTTTTGTCGCATATGTGTTCAAATAGAACTGGACAGCTGGATCTCTGCTGTACTGAACCACTGAGACACGGTCTTTGTTGTCATCCACACTGAGTCTCTCTACTACTCTTTGCAAAAAGTCTCGTATTGCTGGGAATCCAGTTCTAGTACCATCAGATCCATCCAACAAGAACACAACATCTCTTCCTTTTGGCTGTCTCTCAACTAGAGTGGATATAATTTGAGACATATTAAGGATTGTGTCTCAAAATTCACTCGTGCAAGTCAAATGTTGAAAGGTAGCTTCAAGATTTAACAATTTCCTCTTTCTTTGCTTGGATAAATTGTCTGTCATATTGCGACTAGCTGACCTAATCTTTTAGTAATTTACTTGATTACAGTTCAATTTGCATTGGACTACGGTTTTAAAATGTAAAAATTGGTCACTTTCTTACCATTTACTGTTGGTGTCATGGGTGTGACACTCACTAGCCCTGTGCTCATTAGAGAGGACAGCTTTTCCTGGACACTGGGGAGGTCAGTGAACTCAGACACTGAAAGAGTGTAATTAGGGTCATATGATATTTTCTGCAGCTCTCCACTGTCAGAGCTCCTTGTTCCAATTCCAATGACAATGACGCTCTGCTGTCTGAGAACAGAGGCTGGAGTATCTACATTGTCAACAGACCTTCCACCATTTAGCAGGACCAATATCTGTGGTACACCTTGCTGGCGCCTACTCCCAGCAGCGTTTGTAAAGACAGTTTCACTGACAAATTGGAGCGCGACCCCAGTGTTGAGGGGCCTGCCTCCTTTGTGTCTCAACCCTCTGACCAAATCAACAATATCCTTGGTGTTGGTGTATGTATTCAGGTAGAAATGGACTTCTGCATCTCTGCTGTACTGGACGACAGACACACGGTCTTTGTTCTCTCCAACATTGAGCTTCTCAACCACTTTCTCAATAAAATCACGCATAGCAGGGAAGCCATTCCTTGTGCTATCAGAACCATCCAGAAGGAATACAATATCCTTTTTGGCAGTGTAAACTGAGAGATGACAGAAAGACAAAAAATAAAACACTTGGCAAAAAGTACCGTCGTAAACTAATCATAACGTAATGGATTATTTCTGGACAGCACCTAGAATGGCCTTTTTCAAAACTAAGAAGTATGGAAGCATACAACCACCTAATTTCCGATACAATAAAAAGAGCTTAACAGGTATTTCACTTAAAACATTTCCTTGAGTGAAGGCAAAACAAGACAGGTAGCCTTTAAGGCCAGCCAGAAGCCGTGCATGTCAACATACCAAGTACAGTTGGTGATTCTGGGATGATGTCAATAACCACAGCCTCCAATGAGGACTGAAGCTGCTGTTGGATACGTTGAAGGTCGGTGAAATCAGACACAAAGAGGGCAGAATTGCCATCGTGGGCTATCTTCTGCAGTTCTCTGCTATCAGACCTCTTGGTGCCAATTGCAAAGGTCAAGACACCCAGCTGTTTGAGAGCAAAAGATGATGCATCAACACTGTCTGAAGACCGTCCACCACTTAGCAATATCAGGACCTGTGGAACTCCTTCCAGTCGCCTGCTTCCAGCTGAGATTGTGAAAACATTATCTTTCACGTACTGGAGAGCTGCTCCAGTGTTGAGGGGTCTTCCACCTTTGTGCCTTAAACCTCTGACAATGTCAAGGATCTCGCCTTTTGTCGCATATGTGTTCAAATAGAACTGGACAGCTGGATCTCTACTGAACTGAACCACTGAGACACGGTCTTTGTTGTCATCCACACTGAGTCTCTCTACTACTCTTTGCAAAAAGTCTCGTATTGCTGGGAATCCAGTTCTAGTACCATCAGATCCATCCAACAAGAACACAACATCTCTTCCTTTTGGCTGTCTCTCAACTAGAGTGGATATAATTTGAGACATATTAAGGATTGTGTCTCAAAATTCACTCGTGCAAGTCAAATGTTGAAAGGTAGCTTCAAGATTTAACAATTTCCTCTTTCTTTGCTTGGATAAATTGTCTGTCATATTGCGACTAGCTGACCTAATCTTTTAGTAATTTACTTGATTACAGTTCAATTTGCATTGGACCACGGTTTTAAAATGTAAAAATTGGTCACTTTCTTACCATTTACTGTTGGTGTCATGGGTGTGACACTCACTAGCCCTGTGCTCATTAGAGAGGACAGCTTTTCCTGGACACTGGGGAGGTCAGTGAACTCAGACACTGAAAGAGTGTAATTAGGGTCATATGATATTTTCTGCAGCTCTCCACTGTCAGAGCTCCTTGTTCCAATTCCAATGACAATGACGCTCTGCTGTCTGAGAACAGAGGCTGGAGTATCTACATTGTCAACAGACCTTCCACCATTTAGCAGGACCAATATCTGTGGTACACCTTGCTGGCGCCTACTCCCAGCAGCGTTTGTAAAGACAGTTTCACTGACAAATTGGAGCGCGGCCCCAGTGTTGAGGGGCCTGCCTCCTTTGTGTCTCAACCCTCTGACCAAATCAACAATATCCTTAGTGTTGGTGTATGTATTCAGGTAGAAATGGACTTCTGCATCTCTGCTGTACTGGACGACAGACACACGGTCTTTGTTCTCTCCAACATTGAGCTTCTCAACCACTTTCTCAATAAAATCACGCATAGCAGGGAAGCCATTCCTTGTGCTATCAGAACCATCCAGAAGGAATACAATATCCTTTTTGGCAGTGTAAACTGAGAGATGACAGAAAGACAAAAAATAAAACACTTTTGGCAAAAAGTACCGTCGTAAACTAATCATAACGTAATGGATTATTTCTGGACAGCACCTAGAATGGCATTTTTCAAAACTAAGAAGTATGGAAGCATACAACCACCTAATTTCCGATACAATAAAAAGAGCTTAACAGGTATTTCACTTAAAACATTTCCTTGAGTGAAGGCAAAACAAGACAGGTAGCCTTTAAGGCCAGCCAGAAGCCGTGCATGTCAACATACCAAGTACAGTTGGTGATTCTGGGGTGATGTCAATAACCACAGCCTCCAATGAGGACTGAAGCTGCTGTTGGATACGTTGAAGGTCGGTGAAATCAGACACAGAGAGAGCAGAATTGGCATCGTGAGATATCTTCTGCAGTTCTCTGCTATCAGACCTCTTGGTGCCAATTGCAAAGGTCAAGACACCCAGCTGTTTGAGAGCAGAAGCTGATGCATCAACACTGTCTGAAGACCGTCCACCACTTAGCAATATCAGGACCTGTGGAACTCCTTCCAGGCGCCTGCTTCCAGCAGAGATTGTGAAAACATGATCTTTCACGTACTGGAGAGCTGCTCCAGTGTTGAGGGGTCTTCCACCTTTGTGCCTTAAACCTCTGACAATGTCAAGGATCTCGACTTTTGTCGCATATGTGTTCAAATAGAACTGGACAGCTGGATCTCTGCTGTACTGAACCACTGAGACACGGTCTTTGTTGTCATCCACACTGAGTCTCTCTACTACTCTTTGCAAAAAGTCTCGTATTGCTGGGAATCCAGTTCTAGTACCATCAGATCCATCCAACAAGAACACAACATCTCTTCCTTTTGGCTGTCTCTCAACTAGAGTGGATATAATTTGAGACATATTAAGGATTGTGTCTCAAAATTCACTCGTGCAAGTCAAATGTTGAAAGGTAGCTTCAAGATTTAACAATTTCCTCTTTCTTTGCTTGGATAAATTGTCTGTCATATTGCGACTAGCTGACCTAATCTTTTAGTAATTTACTTGATTACAGTTCAATTTGCATTGGACTACGGTTTTAAAATGTAAAAATTGGTCACTTTCTTACCATTTACTGTTGGTGTCATGGGTGTGACACTCACTAGCCCTGTGCTCATTAGAGAGGACAGCTTTTCCTGGACACTGGGGAGGTCAGTGAACTCAGACACTGAAAGAGTGTAATTAGGGTCATATGATATTTTCTGCAGCTCTCCACTGTCAGAGCTCCTTGTTCCAATTCCAATGACAATGACGCTCTGCTGTCTGAGAACAGAGGCTGGAGTATCTACATTGTCAACAGACCTTCCACCATTTAGCAGGACCAATATCTGTGGTACACCTTGCTGGCGCCTACTCCCAGCAGCGTTTGTAAAAACAGTTTCACTGACAAATTGGAGCGCGGCCCCAGTGTTGAGGGGCCTGCCTCCTTTGTGTCTCAACCCTCTGACCAAATCAACAATATCCTTGGTGTTGGTGTATGTATTCAGGTAGAAATGGACTTCTGCATCTCTGCTGTACTGGACGACAGACACACGGTCTTTGTTCTCTCCAACATTGAGCTTCTCAACCACTTTCTCAATAAAATCACGCATAGCAGGGAAGCCATTCCTTGTGCTATCAGAACCATCCAGAAGGAATACAATATCCTTTTTGGCAGTGTAAACTGAGAGATGACAGAAAGACAAAAAATAAAACACTTTTGGCAAAAAGTACCGTCGTAAACTAATCATAACGTAATGGATTATTTCTGGACAGCACCTAGAATGGCCTTTTTCAAAACTAAGAAGTATGGAAGCATACAACCACCTAATTTCCGATACAATAAAAAGAGCTTAACAGGTATTTCACTTAAAACATTTCCTTGAGTGAAGGCAAAACAAGACAGGTAGCCTTTAAGGCCAGCCAGAAGCCGTGCATGTCAACATACCAAGTACAGTTGGTGATTCTGGGGTGATGTCAATAACCACAGCCTCCAATGAGGACTGAAGCTGCTGTTGGATACGTTGAAGGTTGGTGAAATCAGACACAGAGAGAGCAGAATTGGCATCGTGAGATATCTTCTGCAGTTCTCTGCTATCAGACCTCTTGGTGCCAATTGCAAAGGTCAAGACACCCAGCTGTTTGAGAGCAGAAGCTGATGCATCAACACTGTCTGAAGACCGTCCACCACTTAGCAATATCAGGACCTGTGGAACTCCTTCCAGGCGCCTGCTTCCAGCAGAGATTGTGAAAACATTATCTTTCACGTACTGGAGAGCTGCTCCAGTGTTGAGGGGTCTTCCACCTTTGTGCCTTAAACCTCTGACAATGTCAAGGATCTCGACTTTTGTCGCATATGTGTTCAAATAGAACTGGACAGCTGGATCTCTACTGAACTGAACCACTGAGACACGGTCTTTGTTGTCATCCACACTGAGTCTCTCTACTACTCTTTGCAAAAAGTCTCGTATTGCTGGGAATCCAGTTCTAGTACCATCAGATCCATCCAACAAGAACACAACATCTCTTCCTTTTGGCTGTCTCTCAACTAGAGTGGATATAATTTGAGACATATTAAGGATTGTGTCTCAAAATTCACTCGTGCAAGTCAAATGTTGAAAGGTAGCTTCAAGATTTAACAATTTCCTCTTTCTTTGCTTGGATAAATTGTCTGTCATATTGCGACTAGCTGACCTAATCTTTTAGTAATTTACTTGATTACAGTTCAATTTGCATTGGACCACGGTTTTAAAATGTAAAAATTGGTCACTTTCTTACCATTTACTGTTGGTGTCATGGGTGTGACACTCACTAGCCCTGTGCTCATTAGAGAGGACAGCTTTTCCTGGACACTGGGGAGGTCAGTGAACTCAGACACTGAAAGAGTGTAATTAGGGTCATATGATATTTTCTGCAGCTCTCCACTGTCAGAGCTCCTTGTTCCAATTCCAATGACAATGACGCTCTGCTGTCTGAGAACAGAGGCTGGAGTATCTACATTGTCAACAGACCTTCCACCATTTAGCAGGACCAATATCTGTGGTACACCTTGCTGGCGCCTACTCCCAGCAGCGTTTGTAAAGACAGTTTCACTGACAAATTGGAGCGCGGCCCCAGTGTTGAGGGGCCTGCCTCCTTTGTGTCTCAACCCTCTGACCAAATCAACAATATCCTTAGTGTTGGTGTATGTATTCATGTAGAAATGGACTTCTGCATCTCTGCTGTACTGGACGACAGACACACGGTCTTTGTTCTCTCCAACATTGAGCTTCTCAACCACTTTCTCAATAAAATCACGCATAGCAGGGAAGCCATTCCTTGTGCTATCAGAACCATCCAGAAGGAATACAATATCCTTTTTGGCAGTGTAAACTGAGAGATGACAGAGACAAAAAATAAAACACTTTTGGCAAAAAGTACCGTCGTAAACTAATCATAACGTAATGGATTATTTCTGGACAGCACCTAGAATGGCCTTTTTCAAAACTAAGAAGTATGGAAGCATACAACCACCTAATTTCCGATACAATAAAAAGAGCTTAACAGGTATTTCACTTAAAACATTTCCTTGAGTGAAGGCAAAACAAGACAGGTAGCCTTTAAGGCCAGCCAGAAGCCGTGCATGTCAACATACCAAGTACAGTTGGTGATTCTGGGATGATGTCAATAACCACAGCCTCCAATGAGGACTGAAGCTGCTGTTGGATACGTTGAAGGTCGGTGAAATCAGACACAAAGAGGGCAGAATTGCCATCGTGGGCTATATTCTGCAGTTCTCTGCTATCAGACCTCTTGGTGCCAATTGCAAAGGTCAAGACACCCAGCTGTTTGAGAGCAAAAGCTGATGCATCAACACTGTCTGAAGACCGTCCACCACTTAGCAATATCAGGACCTGTGGAACTCCTTCCAGTCGCCTGCTTCCAGCTGAGATTGTGAAAACATGATCTTTCACGTACTGGAGAGCTGCTCCAGTGTTGAGGGGTCTTCCACCTTTGTGCCTTAAACCTCTGACAATGTCAAGGATCTCGACTTTTGTCGCATATGTGTTCAAATAGAACTGGACAGCTGGATCTCTACTGAACTGAACCACTGAGACACGGTCTTTGTTGTCATCCACACTGAGTCTCTCTACTACTCTTTGCAAAAAGTCTCGTATTGCTGGGAATCCAGTTCTAGTACCATCAGATCCATCCAACAAGAACACAACATCCTTTCCTTTTGGCTTCCTTTTCACTAAGGAATGTAGAATTTGAGACATATTTATATTAATGTATCAAATGCTTCCCATGCCTTCATTACAGATGAACACGGCACCCTTTAGTTACTTGGCGTTTTACTACATTCAATGTCAACCCTTTGGCACCCCTTTTATCAAGCAAAAGAACTTTGATGCTACGCCATTAAGTCACATGATGTTGTGTCTGTCTCTATCTCGTACTTTTCAACTAAATTAATTTTGAGCTGAACCATAATATTTTTATATGAGTAAAGACCGGGTTAAAATAAAGTTAGAAATTATGAATTATAATTTTCTTTTTAAAGCTTTGTGTTTAACTAGGTTTGCCAAACGATACACAAACAAAATGCTTATTTTTCTGAAAATGGTTTCTCAGCTTTGGTCTCCGTATGGATATTGATACTTCTGGTCCCTATATTGCTCGCACCGTGTATTAGAGTAACAGAGTAATAGAAATAATATCAATCAGTGAATGTCAGTAAAGATCATGGTATGAATGGCAAATTGAAAAAGTATTAAAAAAAGCTGTGCTCTTCTGTACGTACTGAATCATGCATTAAGAAAATACACGTGTATGATTGTTAATTACAATCATTAAATCCCAACACCTAAATGTGTCTTATTTAAATACTTATTCAAATAATCTAACCTAAATTCTTACCAGCTTTACTTTCCTCCTCAACCACCACTTGAGAAAGATGACTAATCAAACATTTATTTATATGAGCAAGACTGAGTAAGCATAATTTGGGTCAGAGGACATTACTTGCATCTCAGCTGAATTAGATCCAATAGCAAATGTGTCAACCCTTGCGGCCTTGAGCATACTTGCTGGGCCATGTGGCAAATATTTAGATCTTCCACCAGCCAATATGACAAGCGTCTACCTGGCACCTTTATGATGTCGACCTCCATCATTTTAAACACATACATTATCCCTCACAAATTGCAGAGCTGCTCCAATATATTGAGTTGTTCCACCTTTTGGTTTTAAACTTGTGATGTGCTTAAAACCATCAACTTTTGTGTTCTAAGTGTTTAGATTGAAATCGAGTTGAGCATTTTTGCTGAACAGCAATTGTATCTTTCTCTTGGTTCAGGTCAAAGCTGTCAACAATTTTTGCAACAAATTTCCATATAGCAGGGAATCTGCTCCGGACAGGATCAAATCCATCAATTAGAAAGACAATATCTCTATCCATACTGGAACTTGAACCACCTAGAAATGTTCACAATCATGCACATTTGTGTTGGTTCACAATTCCAATATAATCTTATTATTGTTGATGTAACTGATAAGTAAGTATGATTTTCACTCACCTACACCAGTGCTGACAGTGCCTTTATGAGATGCAATGTCTGTGAGCAGTCGTTCGCTCACAAGAAGAAAGTCAGAAATGTCCTTGATAAAATACTCTGCTTTAGGGCTGTGGGCTAATTGTTTCATCTCCAGCCTTTCTGCATCATTTACTCCAACACTGAAAAGGACAACACCAACATTTCTCAGTCTTTTCACAGGACCTAAAACATCATCTTCTGACTTTTTTCCACTCAAGAGAATGAGTATCTGTGGGACTCCCTGCTGAGCTCTGCTTCCAGAAGAAGCAGTGAACACATTGTTTTTCACATAATCAAGGGCAACACCTGTGTTCACGGTGAGCCCTCCTTTTAGTTTTACATTGCTCAAATGACTCAAGACATCGTCTTTCAGGGAGTGTGTTTTCAGGAGAAAATCCGTAGTGGGCTCTGTGCTGTACTGAATCAAAGCAACTTGTACTTTGCTTGGCCCAATTTCCATTTGCTTGACAAGCCCTCTGACAAACTCCAAATTTTGTCTTTCACTTGCTTGCATATCATCAGATCCATCAATTAGAAAAACAACATCAGCACTCTGGAGTATTATTTTTGCAATGGGGTCTGAAATTAATAGAAAGAAACATTTTACAAAACCAACATATTTGCTGTACACGGAAACATCTGATTTATACACCTGGTATACAATAATATTTTTTTATCGTCTTACCAATACCAGTTGGAAATGCAGTTGTGTCTTCAGTACCCCTCAATGTAGCTTCCACAGATGGATGAATGCTTTGCAGATTGTTAAAGTTTGTGATGTGAAAATAATGTGCAGGCGTGAAAGAGATGGTTTGCATTTCCAACGTATCAGCATTTTGTGTTCCAATAGTAAAAGTCTTTATTCCATTTTCTTTGAGAGATTGTGCTGGTCCTCTGACATCATCTCCTGATCTCCCACCACTAAATAGATACAGATATTGAGGGATTGATTCTGCATTTCTACCTCCAACTGAAGCAGAAAAGACATTGTCTCTGACAAACTTAAGTGCTTTGCCAATGTTGAGGGGTCTCCCCGACTTATGCCTTATTGTTCCAATGGAATTGAGCACATCGTTCTTGGATGAGTAGGAATTCAGGTAGAAATTGACTGTGGAGTCACGGTTGTATTGAACAACAGCCACTTGGTCTCTGTTCTCATCTATGTTTAAACTTTCTACCATTTTTTTAACAAAGCCTCGTATCTCTTCAAAGCCGTTTCTGGAGTCATATGATCCATCAATAAGAAACACTACATCATGTTTCTCAGTATCTGCAACAAAGACAAAGATGTAGAAACAAAATCCATGTGATTGTTTTTTGCAGGTAACAGGGAAGCAACTAGATTCAGTCATAGAATTTACCTCATTCTATTTCCGCCCATTCCCCTCTTCTCTTAACATAAAAAAATGCTTACGCTAAAAGATTAAAACATTACATCTTACCAAAGCCCTTTGAGGGAGCAGTTTGCTCTATGTGATGGGAAGCATCTCTTAACAATGACAATACATCCTTCTTAGCAGTTGGAAGCTCCTTGTAATCAGTCACAGAGACCACATAATTGGGTTCATGAGCTATTGTCTGCAGCTCTAGAGTGTCAGCACCAGGTGTTCCAATGGCAATTGAAATGACACCAGTCTCTTTCAGCATTCTGACAGGGGTTCTTATGTCATCTCCAGATCTTCCACTACTCAGTAGTATGAGTATCTGTGGAACTCCTTCATGGAGTCTACTTCCTGAGTCAGAAGTAAATACATGGTTCCTCACATTCTGGAGAGTTGCCCCAATGTTGTGAGGATACCCACCTTTGTGACTGAGGTTTCTTACTGCATTGAGAATATCATCCTTTGTTGTGTAACGTCCCAAGTTAAAATGAATCTCTGTTGTGTTGCTGTATTGGACCACAGCCACGCGATCTTTGTTTGCATCAATGTTAAGGTCCACCACTATCCTCTGCACAAAATCTTTAATATCTGGGAATCTTCGCTTAGAATCATTAGAACCATCAAGCACAAAAACAACATCTCTTCCGTTAGGATCTGCAATCAAATAGGCATTTCAGCAAATTTTTTATTATGAAATGTGTGATTAAAAGTGTTTTATTCCTGCAAATGTTTAGTAACCCCGCGTGCACAAGTAACTCTGCTATTTTAGAGGACTTTTTTGTTCAAGCAATCCTCGCCACTGAATAAGGATTAGCAATATGGCCAAATTTCTAAAACAAAAGAGGTCATTTCACATCACGATATAGCATGATTTTAGGTAACTAAAGCCTATTTTTTTATTAAATACTGAAATGAAAAGTACTGAGTATGTTTTGAGTTTGATTAGATTTTTGAAAAAATTGGAGTTAGTATGTTAAAGACAATACATTATTATCTAGAATTATTGCCCAGCAAAAAAATAAATAAAGCGATGGAACAGAGCAGCAGAGTTCTTTGCCTAACGGAATCGGATGGAACTGGCAAAACAACGTAAAGGAAAGCCTACAACAGTTATTGTGAGCAAAAGGACAGGTCTACGTTGTGCACATGGTGTTACCGTCAAGTCATTACAGTAATTAATCTTACCATATAATACTGGTTTGATAGAAAGGGTTTCACCCTTCTTGATGACAGAAAATACATGTTGTTCAATGCCTGACAGATCCCTGGAGTCTGCTGCAAAGAAAGCATGACTGGTTTCCTGTGAAATAGACTGAATCTCAAGGGTATCTGCATTCTTTGTTCCCACCACATATAACGTCACTCCAATTCCTCTCAAGTTTTCCACTGCATTTCTGACATCATCATTGGACTGTCCGCCAGTTAAGAGAACCAAAATCTGACGAACACCCTGGTGGTGTCTACTTCCAGAAGAGGCAGTGAAAACATTATCTTTGATGTACTGAAGGGCTGCACCAGTATTGAGAGGTCTGCCTCCTTTATGCCTCATAATTCGCACATTGTCAGCAACCTTCTGCTGTGTTTTGTACGTGTTCAGAAAGAATTCAACAGAGGGCTGTCTGCTGTACTGAATCACTGAAACGTGGTCTTTGTTTTCGCCCACATTGAATTTCTCAACCATCCTCTCAACAAAGCCAAGGATTGCCTTAAAATAATTTTGCATTTCATCCGAGGAATCCAGTAAAAATACAATATCGTGTTGAATGGATTCAGTTTGATCTGTCAGACACAAGAATAATGCTCTGTTAGTTACACATAAAGTTATCCCATAATGAAAAAAAAGATTAGGTAGATACGCTTACCGAATACATTCTGTGGTTTTAGACTTTGCTGCTGTCGAGGCACCCTTTTTACAAATGACACAAGTTGTTGATGGATGCTCTCAATATCATCAAACCGAGGCACAGAGAAAGCATAGGAAGGATTATGTGCAATCATTTGAAGCTCAAGTATGTCTGCATTTCTTGTTCCTACACAAAATGGAACAACTTTGTCCTGTTTTAGAGCTGCAGTGGCACTTGCAACATCATCTTGAGATCTTCCCCCACTCAGCAGAATCAATATCTTAGGGACACCGTCTTGATGCCGACTCCCAGAGTATTCAGCGAAAGCATTTTTCCTCACATAGTCAAGAGCTGCCCCAGTGTTGCGGGGTCTGCCACCTTTATGGTTCAACTGCTGGACAGCAGCTAGAACATTTTGTTTTTCTTTGTAGGTGTTCAATTTGAAATGTGTCTGTGGATCTCTGCTATACTGGACCACAGACACACGGTCTTTGTTTTCACCAACACCGAGGCTTTCTACTACTCTTTGGACAAAATGTTTCATTGCTTGGAAGTCCATCCGTGTGGCATCTGACCCATCCAATAGAAACACTATGTCTCTTTGAGGGGATTCTAATTCAACTAGAAAAGAATAGGAAAACCTTTTTTAAGAATCACAAATATTGTACATGAGTTAGGTTCAATCATTCCACAATAGATTAATGGTAAAGACAAACGATGACTGTGATAAACAAGATGTTAGATGCAAGAACATATACAAAAACTGGTAGCTGCAATCATTACTAAAACACTTTGAAATAACTGCAAGATAAGAAGCATATTCCTCTTTCACAAATGAAAGATAGAGATTGATGAAAAGAATATTTAAATATTCTTCAACTGTGTATATTTGGTCAATGATGTGATTATCATTGGCTCAAGGAAGAGCTTAAGGAAAGAAAGAGCATTTGCTGATGCGAGGCTGTCAAGACAAGAATCTCCAGGGTACAACAAGAAAAAGGACGCATGAGCCAATAAACCAGTTTGAGATACATGAAACTGTTCGACTGATTTTGTTCAGAAGATGATACATTGAAATTGTATCATTTTCTGAAGAAAGACCAGATTCATTAAACACCAAGCGGGGAGTCAGTTTGATTCTAAAATGCTAATCTGAACTTCTTACCTACAACAGTGGGAGGTTGTATTTTAGCCTGGACAAATGTAGCTATCTCTGTCTGAATAGACAAAAGTTCCCCAAAGACAGGAAAGTAGAAAAGAAATCTTGAGGAAACAGCAATTTTTTCAAGCTCCTCCTGTGTAGCATTTTTCATTCCAATGGCGAAAGACAGAATACCGATTTGTTTTAGGTTTAATGCCGCCTCTGAAACATCATCATTGGATTTGCCGCCAGTCAGTAAAAACAGAATCTGAGGGACTCCCTCCAAGAGTCGACTCCCAGATGAAGCCATGAAAACACGGTCTCGTACAAACTGGAGTGCAGCTCCAGTGTTCCGAGGTCTTCCTCCTTTATGGCGCAGATTTCTTACAGCATAGATGATAGCTTTTTTGGTTCTGTGAGTTTTTAGGTTGAAGTATACTGTGGTGTCATTACTATACTGTACTACAGCCACTCGGACCTTAACTTCGCCAATGTCAAGCTCTTCCACCATTCTTCTCATGAACTCACGCATAGCTGGTAGTCCATTTCTGGTGTCATCCGAACCATCAAGGAGAAATACTATGTCCCTTTTTTTACTCGCTGTGGCAACAAGGTGATAAATGAATAGACAGAAAACGTGTTCAAGACTTTTCTACATCCATACGTATTATCAGCATGAACAAGTTAGTTGTGCAGGAATAAACTGGGTATGGAAAGAAAGATAAGCCACTTCTCTGAGAGGGCTATTTCAAGCAGAACTGCTCAATAACCATACTTTTATCAGAAATATGTATCAATAATGTTTTGACTCCAAAGTAACATTTATGTGGATGATTTGAAAGAGGTATAAAATAGGGATACATTCTTAAAAGCATAAGAGATACAGAACACTCGCTTTTTAAAACATAACACATGTTACACTTATGATGACCCTTGTGCAACAGGAAAGCACTAAACACCTTATGTTAAATATTCTTTAGTGAAAGACTTTTAGAGAGACATTAAATAATTATATTTAGAAGACAAATAATCAATACTGTACTCCAATTTGAAGCATATAAATGTGGAATTCTTACCTACTAAATCAGAGATTCCAGTCATAGTTTCCCCTGTTTCTTTGTTTATGTTCAGTGTAGCAACAAGTTGCGATTGGATTGAGGGCAACTTGGAGAAATCAGTGACCTTGTATGTGAAACCAGGTTTGTAGGCAATCATTTCCAACTGCTTTGTATTGGCTTCTCCCACTCCAATCCCCACTGACACAATTCCATGCTCTTTAAGAGCAAAGGCTGGGCCTCTCACATTATCAGTGGATGGTTTACTACTTATAAGAATTAAAATCTGAGGCACTCCTTCCAGTCTTCTACTGCCCATTGAGGAAGTGAAGACACTGTGCCTCACAAACTGGAGAGCTCCCCCAATATTGAGGTTCCGCCCACCCTTGTGCTGTAAATCTTCTATGGCATTCATAGTGTCATTCTTTGCCTTGTGAGAATTCAGATAAAAGTTGATCTCGGGATTATCAGCAAACTGAACCACAGACACTCTGTCTTGGCTCTTACTGACAGAGAGCCTCTCCACTATGCTCTGTACAAATAGTTTTAACTCTGGGAATCCATTTCTTGTGTTATCAGAGCCATCCAGTAGGAACACAATATCTCTTTTTGTAGCATGGATTTGTGCTAAGACACAACAAATAAGATTCAGTTATTCTGATAAAGAAACAAAAACATGAGTGGAAGTGGGGGTTTTCATACACCAAGTTTAACAAACCAATAAGAAAATAAATTTAGCTTACCAATTTTTAGAACTTCGGTCAGCTCTTCCCTTGGGAGTCGCACATAGTTATTGAGCTTTTGTGGTATGCTACTAAGCTCACTGAATTCCCTCACATTGAAGGCAAAGGAAGGGTTGTGTGAAATGGCCGCAATCTGTTTTGGGTCTGCATCCTTGACACCGACACCAAATGGTACAACTCCCGTTGTCTTCAGCGCATTAGCAGAATCCTTCACGTTATCCTTGGACTTGCCTCCAGCCAAAACGATTAGAAACTGAGGGACATTTCGCGCAACCCGGCTACCATGCCTTTCAGACAAGATTGTGTCCTTCATGAATTTTAGAGCAGTTCCTGTGTTTAGGCTTCGTCCTCCAGCCAGTGTCATTCCGTTGACAGCTCTTATTACCTCATCTTTAGTTTGATAGGTGTTAAGGTAGAAAGTTGGAGTTGGCCTCTCGCTGTGTTGAACCACTGAAACTCGCACCCTGTCATTACCAATGTCAAGTGGTTCAATGACTTTAATGATAAAGTCCCGGATGTAGGCAAAATCTGCTCGAACATTTTCTGTGCCATCAATGAGAAAGGCAACATCCCTTTCAGCTCCAACAGCAACTGAGGGGAAACAACATCAAAAGTTAGTTGTATGGATCCCATTATTTACATCACATTTATTTTAGTCATTTTATAGAGATGCAAAACTCACCAGTTTCCTCAGGGAATGTTGTCACATCTGTATCGCCAACTACTGTTATCAACTTTGGCATGATTAGTTCTGCCATGGCTGGCAAATTAGAGAAGCTTGTTTCATGGTAAGCCAAATCTGGGACAAAGGCAACGGTTTTCATTAGGGCTTCATCTGCTTGCCCAGAAGTGACGGTAAAAGTCAAAACACCAGACAGAGCCAATTTATCGGCTACCGCTTTAACTTGGTCCTGGGCTGGACCACCTGTAATCAGAACCAACACCTGCTGGACTCCCTGCCTCCTGCGTGAGCCAGTTGATGACTTGAACATGTTGACCAACGTATAGTTCAATGCAGCTCCTGTATTCAAAACTGAGCCTCCAGTCAGCCTGAGTTGAGAGATTTTATTCACAACATCTTGCCTGCTGCTGTAGCTGTTAAGGTCAAATTCAATTTTTGGTCTGCCAGCAAACTGTAGGAGACCAATCTGAACCCTGTCAGGACGTACATCCAGCTGGTTGACCACGTTGATAATGAAGTCTCTCACATAGGGCAAGTTACTGCTGCCAATGTAGTTTGAGCCATCCACGAGGAAGACAATATCTCGGAGCACTTTCTTAGTCTGCACTGTGGTTATCTCCACCACTAGGAAAAAACACAAAAAGAAAACACATATTAGAAATGATACTGTGTCATACCAAGTACATATGCTTTCAGGCTCTGAAAGACTCACTTTATTAGAGACACATTAAATAGTTAATTGATGTCCATGGAAACTGTTATCTGTATATGCTGTGAAATACCCATCACTGCAGGCTAAAGGTTAGGTAAGACATTACATATCTAGCAGCTTCCACCACCCAAAAAGTGTATTTGTTGTCTCTCAGCAATGAAAAAACTGAAATGATCTCTGAGATACTGAAGGCCATAAGCAGAAAATGCATAACTTATTATGGTTCCAGGTGATGTAAAGTATGTTGTTAGTTAGTGCTTAATTATATCAACAAAGTATATATAATATAATAGATACAAACAAGCAAGCTTCTAAACTATGTTTATTTAACTACAACAAAGACATGTAAATAAGCCATCAGAATAGTGTCCATGTGCTTTGGCACATGCCATTGATATATTGTGAGTGTATGTGTGTTGCGAGGGTAACAACCGACCCCACACTTACTGCGGTGAGTTTTACAATTGATTGAGTTGTTTTTTAAGCTTGAATGGCCTGGCTCTGCTATATCTGTGATCTGCTGACTCCCTATGAGCCTGACCGCTGTGTGAGATCATCCAGCAGGGCCCTACTAACAGTTCCAAAGTCACAACTGGTCACTAAAGAAGACCTAAGGCAGGCAAATTCAGTATCCTATTCTATCACTTTCAATGTATTGGCTTATTTCTACATGTCACTAATTTGTTGCACATGTACAATTTTGTTTCATCTTGTTTTACCTCTCAGGTTCTGTATCCTATTTGCTTATATTATATTTATTTTATGGTAAAGCACTATTTATGTCCAATAACTTTTAAAAGTGTATGTATGCATTGTTTTGGCACCTACAAAATCAAACTTTCAAAATCAACAGATCCGTTAGTTAAACTGATTATATTTATTGTGTCCTGTTTCAAGGGACACAATTATTCCAAAATACCCTATTTTTCTGGTGGTTTGCAGATAATGGTAGAAAGCACTGTCCAACATATCGGTCCAAACATTCCCATGGGTTCAGTTGGGTTTGTCACACAACAAAGAGCATGTAGTATTTCATGATTTTATTTTATCATGACTCACACTTGTTTGTAAGACTCTCTATTTGTTGTTTTTCCATTTATTTATTCAAGGTTTTCCTTTAATACGTCACTTCAGTTATTTCATTACATTATTACTCAAATTCTTATTACAATAAATTGAATGTGCTTAGAAGACAAATCATTACCTGGCTCAGTGGGTACCTCAGTCACCACCACCCCAGCGAGAGTGGAGAGAGCATCAACAATTGCCTTTGGGTTGCGAAGCAGTAAGCGGAAGTCCCTAATATAGAATGCAACGCTGTCCGCAAAGGCAATCTTTTGCAGCTCCTGCTCCTCAGCAGTTTTGGAGCCTACAGCTAGAGTCAATACACCCAGTTGCTGCAGGGCCAGAGCAGGTCCCTCCACACTGTCACTGGACTTTTTGCTGGTCATCAACAGTAGAAGCTGGGGTATCCCCTGTTGAATACGACTTCCCTTCTCAGGCAGCAGCATGTTCGTCCGCACAAAGTCCAAGGCTGCTCCAATGTTGATTGTCTGGCCAGGTCTTGGTTTGATAGAGCCCAGAGCAGCAGTTAATTCCTCCCTGGATCCGTGGGTGTTGAGATCCATCTCAAGTCGAGGGATATTGCTGAATTGGGCCACACCCACTTGGACTTGGTCTGGGCCAATTGGCATGATGTCGACAAACCGCTTGATGAATTCGCGCACAGAGTTGATGATCGTTGCACCCATTGTACTGTCAATTAGGAAGATGATGTCTCGTTTTCCAACAGCCAGGACTGGAAAGAAAAGAACATGCATTAATATGCTAATAAAAGCTGATTTTATGTGATGTTATGATGATAAATATGTTAGTAACAAAGGCTACCAACGCCCACTAATGATTATATAACTAGATATAGATTTTAACAACATTTAACATTAGCACTTTTTTCAAAATTGGTTTTGACAGCTGCATATGGACAAGATGTATGGTAGCATAGAAAGTATAGCATAAGCTGATAATATCCATGGAAATGTTTAGTAACTAATAATAAATCAACACAATGTGAAATGATGCATAGGCCTTTACATACATTGAACTGGCTCTTTATAAACTGATGTTTCTATTGCTGATAGCTGATTTTTAGGTATTGGTTTGTAAAATCGAATTCAATTATATTTAACATTGCTAATATAAGTGGCCATTTTACTTAAAGTCTATTTGTTCTCAGTATTGATATCTTTGTTGGAACTTTCTTTTTCTTAATGTTTAACTTAAAAAAATGTATTCAAAGTAAAGTGCATGCATTTTAAGTTATTTACATGAACTTTTAACTACAAAGCACTGTAAACTCTATAAAAGGCATGTGTGATATTATATGGGCAAAACCCATTCTAAAATTGTATGCCACTTTTCAGATTATTGACTTGGGTCTCTTTGCAAGGGAATAATGGTACTTTGTGGATCCATATATTTGCAGCAGAACCCTTACAGTCATTCTCACTTTTAATGTATCATTACGACCTCTCTTAAAAGGTCGTAATATGACTCAGAATATAGCAATTTCACGTTTAGCATATCTTATCTTGCACACTACATTTAATATGAGCTCTTTAGAGTTTTACATTTTTTTGAAGTCCCCACAATGCTGTGCCAACCTGTACAGAGACGATACATACCTTCTGTGAACTCAGTCTGAACTATAATAGTGCGCTGGACCACCCCGTTAATGTATGGGAGCAGCTGGTCACCCATGCTCGCCACTGCTCTGAAATTACGGGCCGACAGGACAAAACTTTTATCCGTAGCAACAGCTTCCAGATCAGCAGTGGCAGTGTCACCAATCGTCACGCCGAATGTGATAACACCGGCCCTCTTAAGGGCCCGGTCACCGACACCAGTATCATCAGTGGATGGCCCAGCACTGACAACCACCAACATCTGGGGCACACCCTCGTCTGCCCTGCCCCCAGCTGTTTGGCTCAACAGGCTCTCGGCCACTTCCTCCAAGGCGAGCCCCAGATTAGACTCGTCACCCCCTGAGAAGGTAAGGCCCTTCACCGCTTCCAGGACTGATGACTTGCTGATAAAGCTATTTAGATAGAACTTTATCTGTGGACTGCCGTTGTACATGGCCAAGGCCACCCGAACAGTGTCCCTGCCCACATCAAGGCGCTCAATGATTCTCAAAGCCAAATCACGTACAAAGGGGAAGTTTGTTGCTCCAATGTTCTGTGATCCATCAATTAAGAGTACTAGGTCAGCTGATTCTTGTGCTTTAAGGAGAGAGAGAAAGAGAGAAAACAAAACAAAATGGAACTTGTGAAAGCGTTAACATGGTGAGATAGAAACAAAGAGTCCAGTCAAAGAACTTGTGCTTGCATATCATTGCATGTGTCAAGTTACATTGAAAGTGAACAAATAAATCAAACATTACAAAACACATCATGCTGCATGTAGGCTGAACCAAGGAGATTTCATAAAAGTCATGTTATTTGTTGATTTATTTTTTCCTAAATGTAGTTTAGCAATCTTTAGTCAAGATTGTTGTAATCTGTAGGGTGGTTTCTCTCCTAGTAACATAACATAAGGATTACTGATGATGATGTTTGTCTATATGAATGATAATATTCAGTATGAATACTAACCATTGATAGAATATTAATGTAGTTAATTCTCCATATCTTGTATGGTCAATAATAGCAGCTTAATTAGGCCAAACATTTCAAAATTCAATCCAAACTAATGTTCTCAAACATTGGGGCAGTTTAGAAAACAATTATAAGAGGGAAAAGTTTAAAATGTGTAAAAACTAATTGGTATAATTAATATAATGATGTAAGATTAGGACTACATTGTACAACAAGCACAAGTGATCAGGTAATATTAAGAATTGTCAGAATAAAATTAATTTAAAACCAAAGGTACTCCATCATGAGACCCCATTCTGATAACAATTGCAAGTCACATGAAAATTGTTAAACAATCATTGTTAAATGTGTGTCATGTGTCCCTTTATAAGCTCCATTGAGTTCAGCCATCCCATGCAGACTCTTGTTACGGACCTCAGATAACGTGACCAGTCATGACCCTGTGGCAGATCCTTGGAGCCTGGTAGCTTACAGTACTTGAGAATATATTACATGTATATTGCCATGCAAAATTAGTAGAATTGTTTATATTGCATATATAAATATAGTTTTATATGTATGCATTATCTCTTTCCAGTGACTTCCAGTAACTTATTTTAACATTTTAATTTCTGGACATCAACATGTAAAAAAATATTCTCAAAGTACTTCTGCAGGTCAAGGATGAGTCCGAGCAGGTTCATCGCTGTTTTAAATAAAAAATGTATGCACAGATAGACATCTTTAACACAGATAGACATTGTGACTGATGAAACAAACATAAAAATGCAAGACACATAAGCAGTGGTGCATGGTTAGCTATTTGTTAGCACATTGACTTTGAGATGTGATGTTTTCAAGGTAACGGTATCCTTGAGTCCTTTTTCTTCTCCAAGGGTTTTCTGAACAAAGGTCAGGCTGGGGTGTCAATATTTGGATTTTACAACGTTATTCGGTTGCTGTCTATATTGTGTCATCTCCTTTACAGTGGTGTCTAAAACAAACAGAAAAATGGTGTCTTAAATTATGACTGAGGATATTAATGTTTGCAAAGACAGAACTCATAAATAGCTCTTTTTAAATCCATACTCTGTATGCTGTGGGGATGTCTATCACATGCAGATCTTATTGTGATTTTGAAAGCATTAAGGGAGTATTAAGTGTGGTAAGACAAAACAAAGTGATGTTAATTTTGTAGGTGGATAGTGAAAGGTTATTGTGGTTAAAAAAAATACTTGTGTTAATAATCAAATCCAGTTACGGCCACAAAGGGAGTAGCTTCGTCCTGCACATTAGTAATGGTAGTGACACTGGTCCCATTTCATTACCTGTCCCTCCTCCAGCTGCGGGGGCCTCGTTTGCCCCAGGACTACCCTCTGACTGGGTAACTGCGTCGCAAAGCCCCACTACTAAATCTTAGATTATATCCCTCAAAGTCAGAAAAGAGTCTACACTGAACACATGGATGTCATTGGGCTTGCTAGCCATCTCCCTGAGCTCCTAGTCAACCGCATCCTGAACTCCAACCGCAAACACCTCCACGCCTGCCAGCCACAACACCTGAGCCGGCTCAGCCACGTCATCCTGGGACCGCCCATCTGTTAGCACCACCACCGCCTGGGTCCCACCTTCAACAGCGCGGCTACCCATAGCAGTGATCAAGTGTGTACAAATCAGGAAGTCCAGGCCCGGGCTGGTCCGAGTGCCCCTGCCACGGTACGGTATAACCTTGATGTGTGCCAGGACTCACTGTGTTGTTGGGTAGCTGTTGAGCTGGAACTCAGTTTGGGGCTTATTACTGTACAGCACAAGGGAAAATGTAAACCTGTGCCCTCCAGCCTGGTGAAGTGATTGAATCAAGCTGTACAGAAATTGTCTGACATGTTCAAAGTTCTCCTCGCCCATAAACTTGTGCACAATCTTCAAAAGAGAGTGTTTGGAGGAAAAAAGTGAAGACCAGTGAAAAGATTGTATTGGTGATAACACAAAATCACAATGTCCCTAAAATGTGTCCGTAACTCCAAGTTTGAGAGCATCATTCTGCTTGGTTTACCGAAAGCATCTGACTGGACTTGGTGGTCTAACACTCCTGATGCCTCAATTCCTTTTTTCTTGCCCAATGTCGTGCAGATTTTGAATTCAGATTTAAAGAAATAATAACAATGATTAATAATTGAAAAATAGTCAGTTTGCCAAAAATGCAAAGTAAATATTTTCTCAGGATTTCTTCTTTTTCTTTGCAATATATGAACAGGTGCAGCTGTAGATCATGTCCCCCTGAACATTGCTGAAAACTGGAAAAGATTAGTGATCATCGGCATAATTAGCACACCCTGCTGACCATGGCCAAGATGAAATTAGTTCAACTTACCTTCCTGAGCCTCAAGGTTCGGGAGGAGCCCTGCGAACAGGACGCCCAGGAGGGCACAGAGCGGTAACAACCGTTGCCTCCCCATCTTCTCTCACCAAAACAGCCAAGGGGACACCTCTGAAACCAAAGCAAATATTATATGAAGATGAGCCATAATCATGCTTTCGTACAAATTACAGGTTTAAGTGCTTTGAATGTCCTATTTCACATACAGCTTGTATTTTTTGAGTGATTTGGGAGAAGAATATCATATTTAAAACGTTGTTGCACTAAATATATCAAAGCATAAGCATTTTTTTTTCAGTGAGAGGGTCATAATCAAGAAGAACTATCAGCCAATGTGCTTTACTAATGAACTCTGCTTGGCAACAATTGAATATTCCAACTCACAAAATGAAGAGTGTGACTGGAAGATACAGTTTCACAGTAGGGGTGTATGTTTTCTATTTAATCAACAGGAAATGAACTCACGGTCATATGTGGCTCACTTCTGAGAGTGTACGCATGCATCTGTTGTACAGTAAGCATCAGATTGTAAAAAGAGGAACCGCCATTGGCATGGCCGAAATACATTTTTCTCTAAGCAGGTTACAAATATGTTTGTTTCTTTGTTCCCTCATTAGACCAAGATGTCCTCATTGTGAAACAAGCTCTCACAAAAATAGAAAAACAGATGCACACACTTTAACTTTTGAACAAAACCCTAAATTTGAACTACTTTTGAAATACAAATATGTTGTTTTCAACAGCTTAATATGCAGATCTATCAATTATTGTGTGCTATTATGATTTTACTTGACATGTGAAAATCTTATCTTGAACACCTGGCACACGCCACGTGATCTTTGGCGCCCCCCTGAGGGCTTCCGTTACAGTTACATGTCAAACCCCAGCCGTTTCTCTAGCTTTAGAGATACCTTCACCAATAAACAGCTCTTTGAGACTCTCAAGGTCTAAATCTCACAATGGTGCTCTCAAAGATGGACGGCCGAGAGCACACAAACACACATAAGCTATTCAATTTCAGACCACCCTGGGCTGATAATACGGGTCCAGGTCCAAGAGCAGCCAGAGTGATTACATTTTAATCACACTGAAGCAAGGACGTTTACACAGGAATATAAAGATCAAAACATAACAAAAAGGTCCTTGAAAATGAAACCGCCTTAGGCACAGAGCCAAGGACCAATGAAGTCTTCAGTGGAGGTAGAGACCCAGAGGAGTCTCTTCTTATTGGAAATAAATGAGTGTATTTGTGCTGATGGAGGAGGGTATCATGGCTACTGAGGCACAGCTGTGGTAACACAGAAACCTACTGATGCCCTCTAGTGGAAAATACAGGTATAACACAGTGTAAGAGACAATTTCCTGGAATAAAATGGCACGTTAAAATTGTCATCTGTCTTTTATCATAAGCTTATATAATATAATATTACTAGGTCAAAGGCGTGTATAATGAAGAAAAGATGCCAATGTCTTTGTGCACAAGACAACTTGGAAGAAGGTAAAATGCAAACTTTATAGTATGATTTTTCTCAGTAATATAATTATAGCAAAATTAATTCTGGCACAAAGATAGCTGCAAGTGAAGTGCAAATTGGGCTTTTTACTGCAGCAACAAATAATATTTTTTTTCTTCTTACAATGCATTGAGTCTGATTCTACATCTTGGCCAACAACACATATTAATATTATTAGTATATAATTCCTGTCCACAGTGGATTATGCCGCCCTCTGATTGTATAAAATGTGCAAGTCAATCCTATTTGAATTAAATTATTATGTATATAGCTGTGGAATAAAAGAGACTCTTTCACGGGGATAGGAAAACCTGGGTCAGCTAGGCTTGAGTCAAAGCAGCAATAATGAATTATAAACACATGGCTGTCATATTGAATGCAACACTGCAGGCGTTGAGCTGGTAGGAGTCGGTTAATGCAGACCTCCCTTCAAAAGGTGACGATGAAACTCGGGACTGGTCGGGAAAAAAGAAATAACAGTAACCTGTAGAAAATGGCCTGTAGAAAATGCACTGACCTAAAAAAACTCTGGGAATGTCGGCCATTTGATTGAAACCAGTCCAGTAACTAGAAAGTTACTGCTGCAGAAGTATCAGCGTTTTCCCGCTGTGGAATGACGTGACCACGGCACTCTGTACAGCACATGAACTCAGTGGTAGCACGCAACATGTTCACACTACTGCTGCCACTACTGAAACCATTTCACATTATGTTTAGGCCACAAAACCACTTTAGGTTTAGGAAAAACATCATGGTCGGGCTTAAAATAAGTCACTAAAGTAACTTCATGCCGGGCCTGCTGGTTGAGCTGGCTGTGATATTTGACCCATCAGCTCCTCTTTCTCACTGTGTATGCTCCATCACTCTGAGCGCTGCATGTTCACATGGAAGCGTGAACTATTTGGCCTATTTGACCACCACATAATGCACTGTTAAGGGTAGTTTCACATATTTGTTTTATATTGCCCAACAAGTTTATAATGATTGCACATGAACATTTTCTGTGATAGTCTTTGCATTATAAAACAAAAACATAAAGCACTTGGACAATATATTTGAACGAAGTATAAATAGTTTTTTTTATATATATATTTATGCCCTCTTGGACACTGCAACAGATGTTGTTCATGTTCATGTGATTTCAGGTGACTCAAAGCCACTGCAGTTTGCCAGGCCTGGCCTATGTGTCAACAGTACGGCTTCCCCTCGCCGCCAGAGGAAAACCCAGCATCACAGTGGAGTACTGTTTCTTCTTATACGAGTAGTCAAAACAATGGCAGCATGTGGAATTACATTAGTGAGAAAAATAAGAAAGAAAGTAACAAAAATAATGAAAATATGCTGGCTTTGAATGACTTTACTAACTTCTTTATCTTTTTTTTATTGCCACTCGAGGAAAGAACTCTAAAGTTGTAATGGCAAACATGTTAGCAAACATTTTCCTGGTGACACATTCAACAGACACGGGGAAACACTTTACTTCATTTTGGTCTCATAGTATTTGTTTATGGCGACCTTGAGGTCTCCACCACCTCAACATCTGGCTCTTCAGCGGCCAAATGCTCGACAATGTTCACCAGATATCTGTCTGTCAGCCGTTTGGCTGCTGGGGAGGTTGTGTACATTGAGTTCATCAGAGGTTTTAACATTTGCAAGGTAACTTCATTTCCCATTATTTATATTCTGTTATAAATCTCTATCTCTGCCAGCATCCCAAAATGGTTATTAGGTCTTAGCCCAAATCCTTTGAACCCAACATGCTTCTAGCATTACAGGGCACTCAATCATTCCATTGTGAAGCTCTTCTTCATTGGGAAAAACATGAGTCACTTTTACTCTCACTCACTTACTCACTCCCACACTGCATGCGTCGCATACTATATAAACTCACAGTTTCAAAACGGCCATCACTGCCAAATTAAACACCCTGTGTACTAATGAGCATTTTTAAAATCTTACACAAGCTACAGATGTATGGTAGACAGCATGGCGCATGCCTGGGCCTGTAAGCAAAGCAGAGACGGCCATATATGGGTAAAATCGTGATGGTCTAAACATTCGAAGATTGGGAGTTATGATCTGTTAGTAACTTGTGTTTGTTCTCCTGCTGACGTCCACTTGTGTGTGCCTCTGGAATATGCTGAGTCTTCAATTAATCTTCATGTGTAATCCAGTAACCACCAAGAAGTGGCAGGCTTCACAGAGGGCTCAGCAGTTTATGTCCCGCATGCTGCCCCGTACGCCGTGTCCAACAGAACACCGCTATTATTTATCGTTAACACCGTCAGTTTGCATTTGCAGAGCGCGATGGACGCCGCAATGTGCCTATGGGCACTCTGGTGCGCGGTTGCAGCTGGACCTCACACACTCATTTACAGCAAAGACCACACACGCACACATAAACATGCACACTCACAAAGCTCAGAATGCAGGCAATTCCATCAGCACTGGGGACAGATATCGGTAAATAACTGCATGTTACACCAGCTACACCAAGCGGCCCTCCTAGGATGGGGCATGGTCACCTCACGAAAAGAAAATGTGTTAAAAAAAAAGGTCCTTCTGCACCCACAGGGTCACTAAGATTGGTGCATTTTCACACTGGTTTTATCACTTTAATGACAGACTTGCACTCCTTCGAAGACACTGAGCAAAAGGCAAGAACATAGAAATGCTCGGCTTCACGCTAACATTTCAAAATGCATTTTCAACTCAACAGGTTATTCACTAAAAACTGAACTGTGAGCAGAATGACAGTTAGCAGCTGTCGTTGGTTTGAAATCCACCACCTCCTGAGAGCATGTTCTCTCTAAATCAAACCTGATGTAGATCTGAATGTGTACAATTACAACTGTTCACCATACCAACCTATCAGCAAGGTCACTCTTATTTTATCTAATTTAGTTTTACACAATATGCTAATTAACAGTAATCTTCAGATTACATGAAATGCGTAACAAATAATGTTTTGAGAAGAAATGAGCTAGCCTTTTTGCTATGATGGATGCTTCTTAGGCCTACGGTGGTTTATTCTTTGGGTCCGCAGGGACCCCAGTGGTATAGTCCCTTTGTTTTTTATTACGTTGGTGGAATGAGGATTAAAGGCATTGCTCACTGCTAATACTGGAGCTATAGTGTGACGTGTCTATAGTGCATTCAATGTTTTGCCAATACAGGCTGTTACATTTCCCCAAAGAAAGAAAGTTGCATGTGACACGAGTAGAAATCCTGCCACAGTGGCAAAGCCAATGACACTTCCTCATTAAAGATGTCAAATATGATTTATCATGTGTTATGAATGATAGGACAATGATATGCATCTCATTATAAACTTTAATGCTCGCTGGGTTTAAATGTTGTCAAACTTTAGCAGCTCCTTTAACACTTGATTACAGACTGGAACCGTGTACACAGAAATTATACTTTCAACAACAGTTATTGTTGTTGGACCTGTTTTCTTTTCTATGCACAACATCTCTTTGCAGATCTTTGCAGAACTTAAAGCTACAGGATCAGTAAAATAAGTCAGGAGGGCTGTGAGTCATGTCTGAGTTTGATGCAACTCCACACTGCCGCTCACTGGCATCATGGGAGAAAATATCACTCGCACATACAGAGTGTGTGACTCTGTGGACCCGCATGTGTGGCACAGATGAGAGGAGGATCAATGATAGTTAAAAAAAAAAGGGGGTGGGGAGGCAGGAAGGGCAGGCAGTTCCACACAGCTGGTGTGTGTTAGTCCGTCTGACATCGAGCAGATGTGTGTTCAAGCTGAGTTCAAGTACTAAACGTGACACTCGTGCACTTTTTGGGGTTCGGAGAGGAGCGAAGCTTGAAGCAAAAACGGAATATTCGTTGTTAACAGCTGGGGAGATCAGTTAGTTGGGCGAGTTCATTGTCACCTGATTCACCTTTTAGCTCAATGGAGGGAGGGGGGGGGGTCTTAATCCATCAACACATCAAAATGACTACAAAAAAGGATCAAAGCTGACAAAAAACGTGTGCTCTCTCTGTAAGCAATGCAAAGCACAGTGAATGGTTTCTCCACATTTCCATCCCTTGCAATTACAGATGGCTGTTTGAGTTTGAGACTAGAAATGTTCCAACCTTCCAGACATCTGTGCTGCATCATGATAAAAAATACCAAAAGCTGGATGAAGTGCAGTAGTCATGAACCACACTAATGCTGATTTACATAGTATATTCAAAAATCCTCTGTTGAGAATCCTCCTGATGCAGCTCTGCAGCTAGCTTCCAGGAGCTGTTCATTGTCAGAAAGGGTGGCAGTAAATAACAGGAAAATATGCCAAAACTTTCGTACCGCTTTTGAACGACGAACAAGTTCTCCCTCTCCGTGTCATAGCAACGGGATTAAGTGCAAACATAAAACTGTGTGAAAGTAGTAGATCATGAGAATTACTTCCAATCTAATTTGATTATGTTGTGACTTGGAGGGATACAATAACTTAAAATCCCCCACGCACAAAATGAAACATTGCAACGAAGACATTCCTCATTCCGCACTTGGACAGTCTTGACTGAGAAGATGGATGTCTCACACCTGGTTCACTGAGCTGCAGCCCCCTGCCCTCCCCTGCCCCCCCTAACCCCTCTTTTGTCCAATGGAAGCCAAAAGCCTTTCTGGCTCTCCTGGTCCTTCTGGCCAGTAGAGTGGAAAACGCTCTCTTCACACTTTTCCACTCCGGCGCTTGTTTCAGAGCGGGTGTGGTTTGGAGCTGCAGCTGCAGTGGAAACATCTACCCGTCCAACTGTTCCTCTTTGGAGCTTGCATGTGGGTGTGGAGATGTGCGAAACATTCAGATGTGACTGTAGAATTACCAACAGGTTCCCTATTTAGATTTTACTGAATAACTAACAAGATCAATCCCGAAAGTGTGATAAAGTGCACAAAAATGAGTCATTGAGAGATGACCGATTCTTATCTCTGGACTTCACAAACATTTCTCTCACCACAATTATTTGACACCTGTGCAGTAAATCAAGCTTTTCACAATGGAGGAATGTCAAACGGCGTTTACACTCCCATCGTACGAGACATTGCTGAGGTCTCCTCTTTGCCCCTCACTGTGGCTCACCTCTTGCCCTCGCAGCACTCTCATCACTTAAATACGGGTTCCAGCCAATGCTGCTAAATGCATGTTCTCTAATATTTATGACCTGAAAGCCTAAATCTCTGTGCAACCCTATCATTATGACACCCATTATAAACTTACAAGTTGTGACGAGAAGCTGTGCTTTGGTCAATGCACTATTTATAATCAACATACAGTGCAATCAAGGTCAATCGTGAAAGAACTCAAACATTGAGGAAAGACAGAAAGCGTGCATGTGTAAAAAACAAGCAGAAACCTCTTTCTGCAAGATCAATCCCCATGAGAACAACACGGATTTACAACTTACCCTGAGCTGAAGTAGCCGCACTCCACTGTATTTGTTTTTGAAGAAAAAAAAAAGATATATTATCAGTTATGTAAAATGACTGGACTTTTGGGCATTATCCTCCTGACAAATTTCCCCTGCTGGCTTTTCCAGCACCTCCCAGAGGAAGGCGACTGAGCAAAGCTGCGATAAGGTCACTGATGGGAGACGTGCAGAAACAGAGGTCCTGAGTGAAGGGAGGAAATGGTTGAGACTGAAAGAGACAGAAACCCTCTCGGTCTCGAACCAGAAGAGATGTGGTGCAGAGTTCAAGGCTGGGATGAGACAAACTTCTAAACGTCTGGAATTCTGCCACCTCTCTCTTCCTCCTCCCACTTTCTTTAAAGAGAGGGAAAATGGAGAAGAGGTGGGAGGGAGGGGGGGTGAAGTAAATGAAAACCAGACACATAGCCCTGTTTGGTCTGGATGTGAGCAGTGGGAAGGATGATGTCACAAATCTGAAGAGGGATTTTCTCCTTACCTTTTCCTACATTTTGCCGTTTCTCCTTCCACCTCTGTGGGGCCCTTTTTTCTTACATTTCAGCAGTTTAGAAATTCGTTGTTACATTAAAATGACGCTTAAGAAACATCATATTGTGGTTTGAGCAACAATCACCCATTGATAAAAGGATAAGGCCCCACACGTTTCTTTTTCAAAAGGGATATTCCATGGAGATTCCATCATGTGTCTATTAAATGCTAAAATGTCCTGAAAGCTGACAAACTGAATGAGCTGTGCCATCTTGGCAAGAAGTCTCACCAAATATAACAAACTCTCCCACAAAGGAATGTGCAACACTGTGTTCTGGCAGAGGGTGAAAAAGTGAATGCTGTCCCACAACAATACAATTATCATTCAGTCAACACAGCCTATAACATATAGCTTATAAGTTGATTTGTTTTTCTAACATCCTCCCACAGCCACACATTGCAACGTTGTGATGTAGCAAAAGGAAAAAAGCATATTACAAGTTCATGAGAAAGTGTGTCCACTACTTTACACTAACCTCGCTTTTCAGCATCCCACATGTATGTAGGTAGGCTCAATACAATGATATGAAAACGTCATTGACCAAAAACGCAGGTACAAGAAACGTTGATCAACGTGTTGTTCAAATGCTTTGCGCAAAAAAACACATCACGTGTTCTTTGTAGCGTCCATGCTGTGGCCACAGCTAAAGAAACATTTCAGTCCATAGTGGGTGGGGACCAATAACAGCTAAAAGACAAATTCATATTTTACTGAAGTTTTTCCGGTGTACTGTAACACAACCCAAAATGAACGCTAATGTTGCGCTGTGTCTGCTGTTAATGTGTTTGCTAACTTCATAGGCTGATAAGGTGGAGATGTTGCTGTTTTCTGAGCATCACTGAATGCCTCTTTAAACATTAATTTGGAATTCCTTCCTTTTGGAATTGGCAGTGTTTCAGTATCACAACTTGACTACCGTATTCATGTGCACATCTTGTGCATATAATATCTTCCACAATCATAACACATACAGTACATTAATGTATATTTTACAGTATTTTTGCAGAATGTATGAATAGTATGGAATGCTTCTTAATACAAACAATACACTAAATGTCAGCAGAACCCTCAGCAGCACAGTCCAGGCCAAAGACTTTGTTCCCAGAGGTCAACATGCTGCAAAATTCATTCCATCACATCTGTGTGAATACAAGTTTAGCTCTAACAGCAGTTGATTATCAGGCAATGTAACTTCTGTTCAGCCACAGAATCATATTTATTAAATGCTTAAAAGAAGTTTCAAAAAGCACCATATGGAAGTGTTTTTAACACTGGCCCACTGCATGCATGTTCTGCTGCCTGTAGGTCATTACTCACACCACCAATATTTCCTGAAAAAGACTGCACTGTTGTGGCGGTGCTATGGCAACCACTGTGTGGGGCGGAGGCGTGGTCAGCACGCCGGCTGCAATAGAGAGAGAGGGGAACGGTCATGGGGATCAGCTGTGTCACTCGTAATGAGGCACAGCTGATCTACATGATCGTGGGGATGCGTGGGCTGGGAGGAGCTATAAAAGCTCCCAGAGCCACGCAGTGGGGGAGGGATGGGAAGGATACAGAGCATGTAAAGATGAGTGCTTGTCGAACCTCCAATAAAGCCTTGAAACGTGCAAAGCTTGTGTCGTCGCTATGTGCAGAACTCCAGGAGACCCTCGGTAGCTACGAACGTTGTTACAGTGGCGCCCAACATGGGGCACCGACGGTGGAGGAGCTGTACGCGGCGATGGGTGGCACCATGGAGGTGCCACGGTTAGCGCCGGCCAGGAGCGTGGCTCATGCAGAGCGGGTCCCGTCGGCACAGGTGGGAGAAGAGGGGGGTCAGTGGGCGCTGACCCCAGAGGAACATCGGCGGCGGCTCCGCTCGGCCCGGTGGGAGTCGGGAGAGTCCCTGGAGGCATTCGCTCGGCGGCTACGGGCCCGGGCGGAGCAGTGGCTGCAGCCCACGGGAGCGAGAGGGGCTCAAGAGGTCATCGGACTGGTGGCTCTGGAGCAGTTCCTGGGGGGACTCCCGACCCGGATGGCCGAAGGGGTGAGGGCCTGGCGACCAGCGACGCTGATCGGGGCCGTCGCGAGGGCGGAGGAATACCAGGCCCAGCATCCGGAGGAGGAGCGGAATAGCGGTCCGACGGAGGAGCGGGCCCGGCTGATCCCGGCGACGCAGACGACGGCGGCCGCAAAGCTCCGGAGGATCGCGTCGACGCAGACGGACGCGAGGCGCTGGAGGGTCGCGTGGACGCAGACGTCGGGCGCGGCGGCCCCGAAGATGGCGGCGGCGCAGACGTCGGCGGCCGCGGCAGCTCCGGCGACGGGGGCAGCGCCGACGACAGCGGAAGCGGCGGCGCAGACGTCGTGGGGCGCGGCAGTGACGACGGCGGAAGCGGCGGCGCAGACGTCGGTGGGCGCGACGGCGACGGCGGAGGCGGCCGCTCCAAAGACGGTGGGAGCGTCGGCTGGAGCGGCGCCGGACCCGGGGACCCGGGAGAGACCGCCGCCGGCGAGACGCCAGGAGACGGCACCGAGCTCAGGGAGGAGCGAACGGGCTCCGAGACGGCGGAGACGGCCGGCACCGACACCCGGGAAGGACGGGGTGCGACGGCCACCAGTGAGGGTAAGGCCAGGGCGGAGGACCCCAGGGGACCGGGACCAGGAGTGGCCTGAAGTACAGCCAGTTCCCCGGCGCCGGGAATACACCTGGCCGGACCACTGGCGGCCGGCGCCGAGCCTCGAGCCGAGGTGCTGGACGTGCGGCCAACTGGGGCACGTCCAGCGAGACTGTGAGGTGATGGAAGTGGACCAGGTGCGGCGCATCGGCCAATGTCCTCCACCTTCCAGTGACCGGGAAGCGGCCTACGTCTCGGCTCCACCATCCAGGGAAGGGCGGATGCGAGGATGGGCCCGGAGATGGTGGAGGAGGCCACGGTGGGGAAGCGGACAGCGGGGGCATAAGAGCCCGGAAAGGCGGCCGGTCCTCCTCGTCCGGAGAGAGGAGGAAGTGGAGCGAAGCGGGAAGCTGGACTCCCGGAGCAGCCCGGCCCGGGGCTGGCGAGCCGAGCAGGGTCGGCTGCACCGGGAGGTGGAGAGGCTGCAAAACCTGCTTCGCTGGGCCACGGAGGACCGGTTGAAAGACAAGGCCACGATCAGCCAGCTGGGGCGTAGACTACGGGCCGAGCAGGCGGCTCGGGCCCGAGTGGAGGACCAGCTGGCTGAAGAACAGCGGGAACAGGTAGCAATGACCTGGTTCCCACAGCCCTAACACTCTCTCTCTCTGTTGTTGCAGGTGGTGGCGTCGGACGGAGGGCGAGGGCCGATTTTGCCCGGGAGAGGTGGGGGAACACCTAGCTCCCGGGCGCCAGCTCGGCCTCGGTTCGGACCACGTCCCGCTCCGGGACCCCCGGATGAAGGATGTCAACGCCCGGGCCACCCGGTGGCATCAGGCTGAGAAGCCCGTTGAACTTCATGGTGGTCCATAGGTCGGGGGGCAGAAGGCTGGGACTGATTCCCTCATCCCTCTGGGAAAGGGGGGGGGGGGGGGGAGTTGGTTAGGCCGGTGGCTCCCCGGCCTAAGGCAGGCGATGGGGGTATGTGGGGCGGAGGCGTGGTCAGCACGCCGGCTGCAATAGAGAGAGAGGGGAACGGTCATGGGGATCAGCTGTGTCACTCGTAATGAGGCACAGCTGATCTACATGATCGTGGGGATGCGTGGGCTGGTAGGAGCTATAAAAGCTCCCAGAGCCACGCAGTGGGGGAGGGATGGGAAGGATACAGAGCATGTAAAGATGAGTGCTTGTCGAACCTCCAATAAAGCCTTGAAACGTGCAAAGCTTGTGTCGTCGCTATGTGCAGAACTCCAGGAGACCCTCGGTAGCTACGAACGTTGTTACACACTGCTATAATATTCATTGAGTTACAGCTGCTATGTGTTCTGTAATACGCAGCTCGATTGGCCCATTATAGTGAATGATTGGCTCTTTAACGATAATTGCTGACACGATGTGACCCTTTGTATCAACACTGAGGATCAGTTCTTATGCAACGTATGAGTCTGTGTTGCGAGTAGAGATGAAAGCAAGAAGCAGGTCGATCAACAGGATCTAAATACATCATTGAGGAAACATACCTTGCGTGTATTGCCAGGGGAGTGAGCACTAACCCAACACGATGTCGTTGTGCAATGTCAGTGTCACACACAGCTTTTACCAACTGCCTGAGATCAAGTCCCGGTGGAGCTGACATCTGTGGTCAAGGGTTTCTTTGATGGATGCCACTGAGGTGACTTCATGTGTGTGGATGAAAGAGCGGATTGTTTCCTGCGAGGCTTTTGTAAGCTGCCCTTACTCTTGTTTCTGTTAGGACTCGTGACGGGGACCCACAAGCAAACCTCCGGACAGCAGGTAAGGAAGAACAAAAGGATGTTTATTGTCTCTTTACACAGAAAAACACAAAAACTCAGGCCCGCAGGCAACACTCAATCAAAACGTAAATCCAGGGAAGGTAAATCCAAACATAAAGACTCAGGCCTTCTGGCGAAAAACGGAAATCCCAGGTCTCGTTGAAAACACAAATACTCAGGCCGTTGGGCAAAAACTCAAACAAAAAGCAAACCACTGTTCCTCCGGGGCCAGGCTGATCTCGTGTCTCGTGTCTCGTGTCTCGTGTCTCGTGTCTCGTGTCTCGTGTCTCGTGTCTCGTGTCTCGTGTCTCGTGCTGAGCGGATCATAGACAATCTCCCGACGCCGAACCTCCGGGAAGAAGCCACCTTTATGCTGCCCCGTGATGACTTGATCCGTTGCAGCTGACCTCCTCCTTCCAGCTGTACCGCGTCTCCTTGATTAGGACCACACACATACAGACTCTGGTCCCCGCCAGCGTTACAATGGCACCCCCTGCTGGTGGTGCCCAGGATCCCCACAGTACCCCCCCCTCAATGGACGCCTCTCGGCGGCTTACCCGGCTTATCCGGATGATCCCGGTAGAAGTCCCGGAGCAGCGTGGGCCCGATGATCTGCCGACGGGGAATCCAGGCACGCTCCTCCGGCCCGTACCCCTCCCAATCCACCAGGTACTGGTATCCCCGGCCCCGCCGCCGGACGTCCAAGACACGGGACACCGCGTGGGCCGGGTGTCCCTCGATGATCAGGGGGTCCGGCGGGGGAGCGACCGGAGGGCTGAGCTCACACTCCGCGACCGGCTTCAGGAGCGAGACATGAAACGTCGGGTGAATCTTCCAGGACTCGGGGACGGTCAGGCGGACGGCGGAGGGCCCGATGAGCTTCGCGATGGGATACGGTCCGACGTACCGGGGCGTCAACTTCCTGGACTCCGTCGGTATCGGGAGATCCTTGGAAGAAAGCCACACCCGCTGTCCCACCTTGTACCCCGGCGACGGAACCCGGAGCCGGTCGGCCAGCCGCTTGTTCGTGGCGGCCGAGCGCGTGAGGGCTTCCCGGGCCGTGCGCCACACTGCCCGAATCCGCCGTAGGTGGTCCCCCACGGACGGGACCGCGACCTCCACCTCCTGCTCCGGGAACAACGGGGGCTGAAAACCAGAGCACACCATGAAAGGGGACATACCCGTTGCCGCGCTGACCAACGTGTTGTGCGCGTACTCCACCCAGGGCAGGAAGGTGCTCCAGGACACCGGATGTTGTGCGGCGACGCACCGGAGCGCCGTCCCCAAGTCCTGGTTGGCACGTTCCGTCTGCCCGTTCGACTGCGGGTGGTAACCAGACGACAAACTGGCCGTCGCCCCCATGGCCTTGCAGAAAGCGCTCCAGACCCGGGACGAGAACTGCGGCCCCCTGTCAGACACGACGTCCACCGGAATGCCGTGCAACCGGACCACATGAAGCACCAGCAGGTCCGCCGTCTCTAACGCAGAGGGTAGCTTGGGGAGCGGGACGTAATGACGAGACTTAGAGAAGCGGTCAACAATGGTGAGAACGGTGGTGTTACCTTCCGACGGAGGCAGCCCGGTGACGAAGTCCACCGCGACGTGTGACCAAGGCCGGCCCGGGACCGGCAGCGGCTGAAGTAACCCCGCCGGGGCCTGATGGGACGCCTTGCCCCGGGCGCAGACTGGACACGCCGCCACGAACTCCCGTGTATCCCTGGCCAGACCTGGCCACCAGAACCGCTGACGGATGAGGAACGCGGTCCGCCGAGACCCCGGATGGCATGCCAGGACTGACGAGTGCCCCCATTGCAGCACCTGGGACCGGGCCGCCCCCGGAACGAACAGCCGGTTCTCGGGTCCCCCCTCCGGCGCTGGCCCGTCCTTCTGGGCGTTCCTGACCACCGTCTCGACCTCCCAAGTCGCCGCCCCCACTACACAAGCGGGAGGAAGGATGGGAGCGGGATCCTCGGACTCCTGTGAAGGGAATACCCGGGAGAGGGCGTCCGGCTTCCCATTCCGGCTCCCGGGGCGATAAGACAAGACATAACGAAACCGGCTCAGAAACAACGACCACCTGGCCTGCCGGGAGTTCACCCGTCGCGCCGCACGAAGGTACTCCAGGTTCTTGTGGTCAGTCCATATCAGGAACGGCTGCTCGCTCCCCTCTAGCCAATGCCGCCACTCCTGGAGGGCGAGGACCACCGCCAACAGCTCCCGGTTCCCCACATCGTAATTGCGCTCCGCCGGACTCAGCCTCTTAGAAAAAAAAGCGCACGGATGCAGTTTCAGCGAGACGGGGTCCCGCTGGGACAAGACAGCCCCCACGCCGGAGTCAGACGCATCTACCTCCACCACAAACTGGCGTCCCGAGTCTGGATGCTTAAGGACGGGGGCACTCGTGAACAGTGTCTTCAAACGGCAGAACGCCCCCTCGGCCTCGGGCGTCCAACCGAAAGGCGCCTTCGTTGAAGTCAGCTGCGTGAGGGGTGCGGCCACCTTGCTGTAGTCCCTGATAAACCTGCGGTAGAAATTCGCGAACCCGAGGAAACGCTGCAATTCCCGCCGCGTACCCGGCGTCGGCCAGTCGGTTACGGCGCGAATCTTCTCCGGGTCGGGTTCCACCCGCCCCCGAGCGATTATAAACCCGAGAAAGCACACTGACGGGACATGAAACACACATTTCGCCGGTTTTACGTATAGTTTATTCTCCAGCAGCCGCTGGAGAACCAACCGCACGTGTTGACGGTGCTCCGTGAGGGAACGAGAAAAAATCAGAATGTCATCCAGATAAATGAACACGAACCTGTTCATCATATCCCGAAATACTTCGTTCATCATCGACTGGAAGACGGCGGGGGCGTTCGTAAGGCCAAAAGGCATCACCCGATATTCGAACTGCCCCATCGGGGTGTTAAACGCCGTCTTCCACTCGTCCCCCTCACGGATCCGGACCAAGTGATATGCGTTCCGGAGGTCGAGCTTCGTGAACACCTGCGCTTGACACAGGGGCTCGAACGCAGGATCTATCAAAGGCAATGGGGTCTTGTTCTTTATGGTAATCTGATTCAACCCCCGGTAGTCAATACATGGACGTAGGGACTTGTCCTTTTTCTCAACGAAGAAAAACCCTGCGCCTAACGGTGCGGACGACGGGCGAATCAAACCCGCTCCCAAGCACTCCTGAATATATTTCTCCATCGCCAGCCGCTCGGGACGAGAGATGTTGAACAGACGGCTGGTGGGCAGAGAAGCCCCTGAGAGCAGGTTGATCGCACAGTCGTACGGCCGGTGTGGGGGCAACGTGCTTGCCCGCTCCTTACAGAACACCCGAGCCAGGTCATGATACTCGCGGGGCACGTCTGACAGGTCCGGTAAAGCTGGCGGAGCAACGGATGACAATGGTGCGGGGTTCGCTGCCCGGAGGCAGCGAGCATGACACGCCACGCTCCAGCCTGCCACGGACAGCGTGGCCCAATCTAAGGATGGATTATGAAGTTGTAACCATGGGAGACCTAACACTACTGGTGACGCGGGGGAAGGGATAATGATTAACTGAATGGTCTCCGAATGATTGCCCGAAATACATAACGTGAGGGGGCGGGTGCGATGAGTGACCTGTGCCAGTAACCGCCCGTCTAACGCGTTGACCGTCTGTGGGCACTCGAGAGACTCCAACTCTATACCCCACTGGGCCGCGAGCCCTGAGTCCAGGAAACTCGCGTCGGAACCGGAATCTATCAGAACCCAAGTGGAGTGGCAACGTGATTGAAAAGAAAGGGTGGCGGGAAGTGAAAACCGGGATGTACTGCGGGCGGAGGTAGCGTTGCTCACCAGGAGGCCCACGCTCACTGGCGAGCCCCCCCTTTTGGGGCCTCTGGGCAATTGGCCACGTAGTGACCCGGACGTCCGCAAAACAAGCACAGCCGGCTGGTGAATCGGCGCTCGCGTTCTGCTGGTGACAGGCGCGCCCGCCCCAGCTGCATGGGTTCATCTACTTCCCCGGTACCTTCTACCCCACCCCCCACAGCTCCTGAAACCGCATTCCCCGAGGGACCCGGGAGCGACCACTGCCCCCTCCGCTCGCGTCTACGCTCCCGCAGCCGATTATCCATCAATATCGCCAGAGAAATGAGTTGTTCCAGCGTGGTGGTGGCATCGCGGGAGACCAACTCATCCTTAATTGTCTCGGACAGGTTACGCGTAAAGATCGTCCGGAGCGTGTGCTCGTTTGCGCCGCTCTCTGCGGCAAGAATCCGGAACTCGATAGCATAATCGGCCACCGACCCGGACTCCTGCCGCAGAGAGAGCAATCGATTTAACGCGTCCTGCCCGCGCACCGGGTGATCGAACACCCGCCGGAGTTCCCCGGAAAACCCCTCGAACGAGTGGAACATTGGTGACTGGCCCTCCCACAGCGCAGTAGCCCATTTAGCCGCCCTCCCCCGAAGCAGGTTTACACAAAACGCTATCCGGGCCCTGTCCGACGTATATCTACCTGGCTGGAGGTCGAAGACCAGCGTACAGTTCAGCAAGAAACGGCCGCACCCCCCGGACTCCCCGGCGTATGGCTCCGGCAAGGGGACCCGTGGTTCCCGAAAAGCTGCGGTGGCTGGCGGGCCGGGCAAATCTGCGGCGGAGAGCGGTTCCGGTGGTCTTGGTGGCGCCGGTGAACTCTGCGCGTCCAACCTCCGGTTGAGTCTCTCCACTGCCTCCACCAGCTGTTTCAGCACCTCCTCATGCCGCCCGACGAGAGCTCCTTGCGCACTGATAGCCTGCTGAACGGATTCCGGGTTCGCTGGGTCCATGTTTAAGGTCGGGAGATTCTGTTAGGACTCGTGACGGGGACCCACAAGCAAACCTCCGGACAGCAGGTAAGGAAGAACAAAAGGATGTTTATTGTCTCTTTACACAGAAAAACACAAAAACTCAGGCCCGCAGGCAACACTCAATCAAAACGTAAATCCAGGGAAGGTAAATCCAAACATAAAGACTCAGGCCTTCTGGCGAAAAACGGAAATCCCAGGTCTCGTTGAAAACACAAATACTCAGGCCGTTGGGCAAAAACTCAAACAAAAAGCAAACCACTGTTCCTCCGGGGCCAGGCTGATCTCGTGTCTCGTGTCTCGTGTCTCGTGTCTCGTGTCTCGTGTCTCGTGTCTCGTGTCTCGTGCTGAGCGGATCATAGACAATCTCCCGACGCCGAACCTCCGGGAAGAAGCCACCTTTATGCTGCCCCGTGATGACTTGATCCGTTGCAGCTGACCTCCTCCTTCCAGCTGTACCGCGTCTCCTTGATTAGGACCACACACATACAGACTCTGGTCCCCGCCAGCGTTACAATGGCACCCCCTGCTGGTGGTGCCCAGGATCCCCACAGTTTCAATCATTAATAACTGCCAGCTTCCATAACACAGATATGCTTGGTAGGAGAGGGGAGAATCCCTCAACTTTGTTTCACTTTAGGGTTAAAAAACTCGAGCAAATGGACATTTTTCTTTCGGCATCCAGATGATGACTTGGGTGCGGCTGTAATGTTAACGGGTTCCTATGGAAATTATGAAAAACAAAGAGAATGTGTCCTGAAGCCCTTTGAAACCGTGAAAACACACTTGTGTTTATTCTATTCTCAAATAAAAGCATGAGACTCCCCTCCACATAACTGGAGTATTCAATCCGCTCTCTGGAAGTTGCTTTTTTTCTTCCCTGCGAAGACGTTACCAGTAGGAACAAACTATTCACTGGCCAGTTTGAGGGAAGTGCATGTGTTGATTCCACCAACACACTTATTTCCATCGCAGCATAAGCAAATAAAAGGGTGGAGATGGATTGGCCTTGCGTCACTCCGACCGTGTCTGATGAGGAAAGTATTAATACACACAGTAACGGTGGCTGCTCAACAGAAGGAGGTCCAAACACGGGAGGAAAACACTGAGCACTTTTACCTTTTAATGCTGCCTCCCTTGAGCCATGAGCCAACACAGCAAGTGTGTCCCGATAGAAAGGTACCGCGCAGATAAAGGTCATCTGCGTAGGATCGTTACACCAGCAACTGTATTATGTACCTGGCTCTGCTTTCAGGGCATTGAATTATTACAAGGAATTAGTTACACTTCTAGCTTGTAGATTCCTTCATGAATAGCTCAGGTTAGCAGAAGGCTTTATTTGTCGTGTGTCTTTTACATTGATGCTGAAATATCTACTGGGCACCGAGGCATCTGGTCCAGCGGGTGCCTGCGGCCCTCTGCAGGACGTTGTCCCCTCTCTCTCTCCTCCCTTCATCACTAAATCCGATTTGCCCGGTTTGCATTCATACCAGCCGAAAGAAAATACAAAAACTAACAGAGTTCAACTGAACCGAACCAAACAGGTTTTTTAAATACAATCCAGCAAAACCATAATTTCTCATTTAAGGTAGCCAAGGAAGATGACATAATAAATATAAGCAAAGTCACTAAGGTATGACTTATGTACTTTAATGTACTTTGTTAAGTACAGCAGGTACAAACCCCACTATACCAATGATGCCACTGTAATACTTGACACACATTCACTGCATATCAATTCAGTTCAGAAGGAAAGGTAAGATTCCTCACATTCTGAGATGCACTCCACAGCATGACTGAATTAAAGTCAGCATGTGATCCAAACCTGAGTAAGGTGTGCGTACTGACCTAAAGCAGGGATAAGTTAACAGAGGTCAGCTGTGCAATGACAAGCACAGCCTCAAGTTAGCACCAATTCAACAAACAGCCTATATTGCTTCTAATAACAGTAATCATATTGGTCTGACCTGTAATGGCTGAAACGCAAAGTCATGGTCGAATCTTCTCTGTGGTTTTCATATTCATGCAGATGGTATAATGTGTGGCAACATGTGCTGAACTTTCCACTTTCTGAATGACTTTGACTCAGAACCACGCAATGACTCATGAAGTTATGAAACAAGCTTTTTTTTGTTTGTTTTATTCAAGGATTTATGGACTCTTTCACACTAGACTGTAGAAGTGGTACCAGCACACACTACCTGCATATGGTAATGATCAAATATGTCTCATTTGAGTTCCAGTGTTTTAGAGGTGACTTAATAGAAGAATTTGCAATATAAGCCAGGAAAGAGGATCGTTTGTTCTTCCAGCAGGTGGCCATATCCAAAACCCAAGCTACTGTTCATTTCCTGAAACGGGATAAAGCGATCACATCTGGACAGGCAAGCCAAGGCATCAGTCTGAATATGGAACTTATCTAAAGACAATTCTTTTGAGCGCTGATTTGAATAAGTGGATAGATTATAGGCTCCACTTGTCCGGAGAAAAATGCTGAGTAATTTCTTGGCGGGGTGACGGAGGCCAAGCTGGTGCTTCGGAAGCTTTTTGTTGTTTCAGGGGCAATTTGATCGTGGTGTCCAATCAGTTATTTCCCCTCACTGACTTAATGTATGTTATTTCTATAAATATCAATATATACTGAAAAGTTATACACTGAAAAGTCCTTCGCATTGGTAGAATTGAGAGTACCAGAACGAGCGTGCCAAGTGAAACCAGAATAACATTTAGTTTAAGTACAAAACAGTTTCTGTTGATTCATACATACTATGTTTGTTGTCTGCTCTTTAGCACATTGGAAGTGTAGTGATTGCATTGTGCCTTGCAACTGGGCTGCTGAAGCCGATGCGTCGTCGGTGCGTTGTCCTATCTGAATTCTACGGGGGAAAAAATGCATCACAAAAGCTGCAGAAAGATCAACATCTGAGCCAACAGGCCTCGTCTGCTTTTATTATTGCATCATCACATGTGCGATCTCAGTGGCTTAAATCAGTGCTTGTCACGGTATTGAGTTTTGTTGAGTTGGTTTCCTGTTTTATTTTGAATCTCCCCCATTTCTTGTGTCCTTTGTTCACTTTACTTCCTTAAATTGTATGTTTTCCTGCCTGTGCAATTGTCTGTGACGTCCCTGATTGAATCCTTTGGACTCCCCTGTTCTTTTAGTTTTGTTATATTAAAATGTAGTGCATCGTCCCTCTGTTTCCCCCAATGACAATTGACAGTAGAAGAGAGGAGTGCAGCTTTAAAATGATTGTGTGAGGCTGATCTCTGCCCCGTTCATATACATAACAGAACAAAAAAATGTAATGCACATTACTGGTGGTGGAACAAGACTGATGCAACAGGTCATTGTTGTCTCCTTTAACTAATCTTTCCGTCTTCTATTTATTTTCCAAACTCATAACACATTTTGCGTACTTGATAATGGACAGCCCACAAGGAGCTGCCACATCTGACAACAAATAAACGTGCTCTGTGGAATTATGAATCCATATTGACATCTGTGTTTTCTATTATCAAACTCTCGCAAAAATGAATGCATGCAGATTGCAACAGCTGTCAGTTTTTTCATTATTGTGAACACATCTCACGTTGAAAAGAAAAGGAGCAGAGAGTTGTGACTGTTGCTACTGTCTCGGCATTAAACAGATTGTCAGCATATTTCTCTTATCACGACATTCCACAGAGTTGTCAAGTGCTCCCTCTAAGTTTACTAGTGCTGTTACTTGGTGCTGCTAACTCCATCAGGCAGAAGGTGTAGAATAGGATGTAGCTCATAACTGTGACAGATGTACCAGCTGTGTGTGTGTGTGTGTGTGTGTGTGTGTGTGTGTGTGTGTGTGTGTGTGTGTGTGTGTGAGAGAGAGAGAAAGAGAGAGATCAGGTGTAGTAAAGTAAGTAAACTGCTTACAGATGACATTGGTTGGAGGGTGAGTGGGGTTGAGGGTGGGAGGCAGCAGAGGGGAAGGGGAGCACGCTGGTTTTTCTTGAGTGAGGAAACAGAAACTTAGTTTGTTTACAACATTTTTGTCAAGTGAGGTCATTTTGGCCAGACATCAGGTCTTTTGGTTGACGATAGAATTATGATAAGACTTTCATTAAGGGTCAACAGTAGCATTTTTATTCCAGTATTAAACTCTGATGTTAGATGGATAACGATACTTCTTGTTTAAAATGTTCTTTTTATTAACACATTTTGTTTTACAGTAAATATCTTTAGAAGTTCAGCTTGGTCCTGATCCCAGGGTGAGAAGTATGTGGCCCTTGACGTTGTGATACTGATGTACAAAGCACGCTTTACTGTCTGGATGAATGTAAACACATCTGCAGCATTATTTGGCACTCAGAGCATCTGGCGTCGTATTTATGTCTGACACAGACGGCAGGGCGGGGTGAAGAGGCCAGCATTGGTGAACCCAAAAGTTTAAATTATTTTGGTCATTGAGTCACATGACGTTACGTCTGTAGCATAAGTGATGTTAAAAGTGACTTATTCTAAGCCAGATGGTTTTTTTCTAACCCTAACCAAGTAGTTTTGTTGTCGAAACCTAACCACTAACGACGCCCAGGGTTCATGTGAGGTGGTCTGAATTTGACATCCCTATTGGAATGTGGACTATGTGCAGTCAACTTTCGTGTAAAATGTGAGGCAATGGGTCGCTGTAAAATGATGACGTATTCGGTCTTGAAATAATTTTTCTAAAGCAGTTTCCCATCCAGTCTTGTGCTGAGCTAAGCTAACTGGCTGCTGGTGGCAGATCCATATGTTCAATCCCCCCCCCGGGCAGCAGATCGATACATACCTGCCCGGCAGAAGGCACCGAAAGAACTGCTGATGTTCTCACAATGGCTCAGCTTTGCCAGGTTTGGGGTCAGCCCCCTTCCTCTGGCTAGTCTCTCTTCCAGTCCATTGATTGGACAAGACCTCGTCCTTTTAGGTGTTGGTCAACCCAAACCCCCTCTCGCATAAACAACAGTACTCAGGACTTCAATCAACCCCCACTCAGGGACATTCCTGAGCACGTCCTCCTTATCTATCTGCTCCAATCTTCAGGCTGCGTAACTGTTTGTGGGATCCTGATGTTTTCAGGATTCATTCCACAATCACTCAATACATTTCATAATTCAAATTAATACATTTGTGTAGTACATACAGTGTCATCCATTCAATATTTGATAATCCATACAGAGTTATTTATTTGTCTTGACCCTCCAATGTAAACTCTCTAGCTCTCACTAGGAGCACCATAAAGCATTATTTTCTAACAAGAGCAACAGAGGAGGATCCCTCTCCCCGGATGGACAGAAGCAATAGATGTCATGTGTACAGCACATTCAATGAATATGACAGAAATTATTCATATAATGAGTAGAGGCATGAACCACGATCCAGATAACCACGATCCATGAAGCAGAAGGAGGTAGAGAGGATGGGCATCAGCAGGGATAAGGGGCAGAAGGTAGGGCCCAGGATGCAAGGCCCAGGGCAGGAGGCAGGAGGCAGCGCCAAGGAGGCAGGGCCCAGGAGGCCATTTGTAACGTTTATTTACCCAAAAGCAATTAAGTGTATTTTTCAAAATGTCAACTATTCAAGGTGGAGTCACAATCCTCACAAGTATAGCAGGAGAAACATGTGTGAAACTGTCTGTGTTGGCGCATGTTTATAGTGTAGCTTTTTGCACTCTGCGTGTATGTGTTTATCAGTGTGCGTTCTGTGTCTGCGAGGCGTTGCTAAGGGACGGAAACTTGGCTCAAAACTATTTATACAGACCATTTCCTATACAGGGATGAACCCAGCCCCTTAAATCTGCCAAAAGACTTGACAGTCTGTGTTGATGTACTTGTCAAATTGTGCATCTGTTTAATCTCACATCCTGCTGTGCTTGGTCTCCCTTATTTCTATAACTTCAGATCAGCAGTGAGAGGAGAGGCAGAGTGGCTTGTGGCTTGTCCTTTTTTCTGCTCCGTCATCCCAAGCTTCAAAGCTCAGCATTTCAACAGGAAGTCACTGTATAGATAAACATGTAATCATTTCTAAGGTGGGCGAAATAAATAAAAGAGTCTTTTATTTAGCTACTTCTGCACTTCTCCCACCTACCTTTGTTTTGTGGGCTTTAATGTATTTTATTTAGGCATGTTTTGTTGTTTGTGAAATAAACAATGACAACCATGATTGGAAAAACGTGGCTCTTTTTTGGATGGATGTTAACAATCTCTTCCATGCACCGAGCATTCATGAACTAAATGAACCGCAGATTCAGTTTCAGTCATAAAGAGAACATGTTTGAGGGAAAATATCGCTCACCACTGAGAACTAAAATTTTCAAAGACATATGGGTTACTTGAGTCTAGGCTAAAGTGATTGGAATTGTTTTTTGACACCCTCTGGGGTTACTAGACAATTGAGGAATTTTGAAAGACAACAGCTAAATAGGAAGCAGACAGACCCAACAGCTGGCCAAGAGGGAAAAAAGCAAAGAAAAAAAGGGTTATAAAATGGGTTGCACACATGAGGAGCCCAGCTGCGTACCATCCTTCTAGTCATCCAATTTCCTTTGATTCTCCTTAAGGGAATAAACTATGATATTTTGGAATGACATCAAGCAATCCAGATGATCCACACCGGTGGACGTTACACTGAAGTGGCCTTTCGGCTTCATACCTGGGTCATCTGGCCTGCCGCATTCATGCAGACAGATTCACCCGGAAAAAGACAGTGAAGCATTTCTATCGAGTTACTTAAGTGTCCTGCTTCACCTTTTCTTTTGTTATGCATTCAAGTTGTGATAACCTAGATATGTTTTTTTAATGTGGTGAAAGGTTACAACAACATATAGTAAATGAAAGAGTGCTGGAAAAATGTGTCCTAAAACCTGGAAATGAGTCAGCATTTTTTTACTTTCGGTTTCCTTCTGAAAGTCAAAAGGTTCTTTGAATGGGTTAATTTCTATATACCTGAATAAGTTTTTTGGTAAACACAAGCCTCAGAGATTTTAACAACTCGTCCTCACTCCCAAACTCATCAAATACAACCTTTCGAGCCTCAAGGTTCCCTAAATTGAGCACTCAGGTTCAAGCTCATGTGTTCAGATAGTGTTCCGAAAGATGTCCTTTTTATGAATCAATAACTACTATAATGCCATATACCATAAACAGCAAAGCCTGGGTTACAAGTCTAAGTAATCAATTTATGCAAGTTCCAACCACACAACTCAACACCAAAGCCCCAAAAAACACTCAAAAAACCTTCTCCGTAAAGGCCACAAACTACTCATTCAGACGATACCTTCCAATCTCTTCTCAGACAAAACATCAGCATAATGTCCTCCAGCCAAGCATTTTGTCCTGCAAATGTACAAAAAAAAGCTCACCTTATGAAGATCATCTTGGCTTTGTTGCGCTATTTTGACCTCAAAATAAAGAAGAACTTCCGGGGCACCTAACGGAGGTGAAAACAGGAGGTTTAGAGTTACAGTGCCCTCTTGGGGTTGGTTTCAGTGTCGGCCAATCGGATGCTCCATTTGGAGATTCATCTAAACTGTCTGTAGGCTACTAAAGAAATCTCAAGCAATTTTCTACTTTACTTTAGCAAAGTCCAACTTTTCAGTTACACTCTTTCAGCGCAAAGTTTTTTACCTTTTATTTTTTGGGGTTTCATTTTCATTTTTTCTGTGTTTGAACATCTATAACCTTTAACCAGTAACACATATACTGCTGCATCTTAACTAATCTAAGTGTTTTATTTCTTATACCACCGGAAATTATTAAAATAGCCCTTGTGGTTCAGGATTTGTGTACAGATTGTAAATCTGGAATTCGTAAAATTGGTAAAATTGGAATTTGTGATTTTGGGCTATACAAAATAAACTGAATTCAATTCAATTTGACCCAGTTTTAGTATGAGTATGAAAACCTTTGCAATTTTTGCAAAAAAGCGTCTGGGGTTTAACTTTAAATACATTATTTTATAGATAGATCTTGCTGAAACAAATGTGTATATCATACCAATATATGTCTTGCATGCCTAGTGTCTTTTCAAAATAAGCATGAGCATTTTTCCATTAAAAAGAGGTATATAAGACTACTATGATCACCAGGGAAAAGACTTTCAAAATTCGTTCAACAGTGAAAGTTCTTTTACTGACTATTTGACAGCGGTGTATAGTAACGAACTAGAAACACTTTGTTACTATTCGTAAGTTGTTTTTTTAGGTATCTGTATGTGGGGCGGGGGCGTGGCTAGCGCGCCTGCGGCACAGAGAGAGGGGACGATCATGGGGATCAGCTGTGTCTCGTGAGGAGGCACAGCTGATCCACATGATCGTGGGATTGCGTGGGCGGGGAAGGGAGATATAAGCTCCCAGAGCCACGCAGTAGGGGAGCTAGGCAGGGCATGTGGACGTGAAGGCCTGTGTAAAAGATGCCAAATAAAGGACGTAAACGATCAGCGCTGGTGTCGTCATTCTGTGCCGAGCCTCTGGAGACCCACGGTAACGTCGAACCTTGCTACAGTGGCGCCCAACGGGGTTTACCGGTGGGGAGGAGGCTCCGGCCGGAGGACGGGCTCGAGGCGCTGTACGCAGCGTGGTCGGGCGGCAGGGGGCCAGGGTCCCCGGAGGTCCGGGACGTGGCGCAGGCGGTGCGGGTCCCGCCGACACCAATGAAGGCGGGGTGGGGGTCGCCGCTGCCATCCCCGGAGGAAGCCCGGAAGCGGTTCCGGGCGGACCGGCTGAAGCCGGGGGACTGGCCGGCGATGTTTGCCGTCCGGCTGCAGGAGGCCGCGAGGCAATGGCTGCAGTCGGGCGGCATGGGCGGAGTCCGGGAGGCCGTGGAACGAGTGGTCCTGGAGCAGTTCCTGGGGGGACTGCCGGACCGGATGGCCGACGGGATTCGGGCCCGGGGCCCGGCCAGGCTGGGGGACGCCATCTCCCTGGCAGGGGTCCACCTGGCCGGGAGGCCCGCCACCGAGCGGGATGTCGGACCGGCGGAGGACCCAGGCAAGCCAGCGGCGACGGCCCGGACGACGTCGCGAGCGGCGACGCAGACCCGGGCGGCGCAGACGTCGGCGAGCGCGGCAGCGACGACGGAGGCAGCGGCGCAGACGTCGGCGAGCGCGGCAGCGAGGACGACGGAGGCAGCGGCGCAGACGTCGGCGGTCGTGGCAGCGAGGACGACGGAGGCAGCGGCGCAGACGTCGGCGGTCGTGGCAGCGAGGACGACGGAGGCAGCGGCGCAGACGTCGGCGGTCGTGGCAGCGAGGACGACGGAGGCAGCGGCGCGGCCGCGGCAGCGAGGACGGCGGAGACGGCGGCGACGACCGGGAGGGCCGGAGAAAGCCGCCGCCGCGAAGCCACCCGGAGTGGACAGGCGTCGGCAGTCAGACAGCGCGGCGGGCTCCCAAGGGGTGGGGGCAGCCGGGGCGGTGGCAGGCCGACGGGGTTCCAGGGGAGCCAACGCCGGGTCCGGGAAGTAGCGGCACCGCCTGGACGGGGCGCTGGGTGTCCGCAGGGACGGCAAGGCGGGCGTGCTGGACGTGCGGCCGCCGGGGACACCTGCAGCACCAGTGCACCAGGAGGTGCTGGACCTGCGGGGCACGGGGCCACCTGAGGAGGTCCTGTCCGGGGTGGAATATGGTCGAAACGTGAAAGTTTCACACTCAAGTTTGTAAGTGGAACATTACAATATGATTAATCTTGCGGCAGCCATCGCCTTGAGACACACTTTGGGGACCACTGGTTTACAGTCATGCTAGCTGTTCTGGCAGTTCTTAGAGCTAGATGCTAACGTGAGCATGCTAATTTCCCCACAAGGACGTTACAAAAGTACATCCCATTATGACAGTAGGTATGTTCACCATGTTGACCGTCCTAGTTACTGTTAGCATGCTAACACTTGCTAATCTGACAGGACTGTTTTAAGTTTTGCAGAAAAACACTGCCAGCATATCTCTTACTTTTAACTAAGTTCTCCAACCATATGCAGATATGTAACAGAATCAAGTGTTTTATGGACAGTTTAGTGTGGTTGATTTTAGAAACACACCATTTAAACATTTGCGCTTTTAGTGTTTTATGCATATACGCTGAACAGAACATAGCCATGAAGCCATTATATAACTAAACTAGAAGACTAAACTTGTATGTGTCTCTTGCCTGGGCTTTTCTTTGGATGAGAGGAACACTAATGCTGAAGAAAATGCAAGCCGTTAAATGTGAAGGATCAAGTCAACTCTGTCCAAGTGTCATTACTCAGTTATTTCTCTTTGAAATGCGTTAAAATGGCTCCACAGAATTTTTTTTAACAGACCGCTTTCAGCATAACTGACATGGCTACTCATGTGATGCACATATATTTCCATACTCATTTGGTGTTTGGAAGGCCATTTTGGAATATTCCTCTCTGTGTTTACCCACAGCCAACCTCAGGCCTGTTACACTTTTTCTTACATGAGAAGGAGTAACTGACCACACCTTCTTCCCACACCACCCACTCAATCGCACTGGGAGGTAAGCTCCAAAATACTACCAGATACTGTAAATTCATCATCAAGAAAGAATCCCTCCAAATTATCTTGTGAACTATGTTCTGAGGAGTTACCTTTATCAGTAGTTTTCATTTTGGGATAAAGTGACTTATGGTTCTGATAACTCAACTGCATATCTACGTTTTTATATGAGCTTTCTGAAAATGTTCTGTGAAGTGAAAGTAGCTGCAGTTTCTTTGGCTCCCACTCGTCCCCACAAAGAGGCAGGGACTCAATGTCTTTCCAACACTTAACTGTAGCTGTAACTTTCTTCTGATGTATCACATCTCCCTCTTGGTCTGCCAAGTGCAGCCGCACAGCACCACCCCCCTCCCGCCCACCCCCCTGCCCACGGAGCTTTCTCTGACTCACCAATCCGGCTGAACAATGCCCACCATTGAACTCTCAATGGGTGTCTTTAATTGACAGCTGGAATCTATTAATGCCAAAGCCAGTAGTCATGGCTACTCCACAATAAATTACATACATATTCATGGAGGAGAATACATTTACAGCCGGAGTTTGGATGGAAACATGGTAGAACTTTGTCTCACAGTCCTCAGTTGTCCTGAAAAGGCCCTTCAGAGTTGCAGATGTTTAAGGGCTGAGTCATTCTACCATCGCCTTTTCCCTCATTGGTCCATAAGTGGTATTTACCTTAAAAGTTATAATTTCCATGATTTGGATAAATTAGTTGGCTTGCTGGACATCTGAGAATATGTTTTGCTTATCAGGCTTTACAGTTTGGCTCTCTAGTCCCTATAGGTCAAGTACAGTGCTGACAGTGGTTCATACTATGGATGGGGCCGGGGGGGTAGACAACCACTCTTGTGTGCCAACATGTGTAAAATTGATAGTTATGCTGATCTGAAACATAACACACTTTTAACCTCCATGAGGTTCTGTTAATGCGTAAAATATGCTGCAAGTTCTGGACTCTTGCTTTAAATCACACCAAAATTGAGGAAACAGTTGAGGCTGTTGAACCAGCTGCTTGCATCTGGACACAGCTTGCAGCCAACATGACTAATGGTACTGTAAAGAGCATCCAACCCAGTGTCATGACACCAAAGGTATCTTACAATCTGTACCATAAGTAATCATGAAAAGCCTTAACTATGTGGTGTCCAGTGTGGTAGAGGGGGTGTAGCCAAAAGTCTGACAGGGTGGAATAATCTTTAAGACGATGTTCTTCTTTATAGGTTCAATTTGGGGAGCTGTTATTATGTAATGGCAGAGTCACGACAAGCTCTTCAATGTGGGAGTAAAGCAAACAGAGGAGGTTGCTATATTCCAGACCTACATTTGCTTGTACACCTAGTGCTGTATTTAATAAAGAGCAGGCACATACTATTGTAATTCTGGATTTCTAAAGATACCCCTTCTACGGACGATTGGTATAAGGGGATTTTGGAAGTTCTTCCTTTGGAAAAGTTGACACACACCCTCCATGACCATGCCAAGGGATTTGTCAAGATATGGAAACCGGTCTTAGACATGGTGGACCCTCCGTACTGGACTTGCTCTGCCAGAATAAAAACACTGGTACCAATGCTGACATGACCTGATGATATAACCAAAAGTACTTATGCCAGTGTGAATGTGTTATTATTTGCTGTGGTTGTTTATTTTTATTTGATTTTTCTCTTTCCCTCTTTCTTTCTACTTTTCTATTGTATTGTACAGGCCTGCAGCTGGTTTGCTGCAGGTCAAAAGGTCGCTTTCCAAATTAGATTATTGAAGTTCAATAATTGAACCTTTGCTACGCCCTGTCAAACAGAATAACTGATTTACTCTAATTGTGTCTTTGCAGTCAATCTTGGAGCGCAACATATGCTTCCTCTATCTCTGCCTGGAGGATCACGCGATGGTATGTGTGGGAGGTCTATGACTGAGTGTGCACCTCTGTTTGTCAACTGCTAATTTTGCATTCTTCTAGTTTCAAGTCTTCTTCAATACAGCATGATGTTCATTTAGTAAGTTATGATCCATTTAGATTCAGACACACCATAAAGCAGAGTATGCTTTAGGGCGAGGCTACAAGGTGATTGACAGGTTGTTGCCATGAAGTTGTCCGGTCTGTGAGTTGTTCGGGTTTTCTTCTGAGAAGTTGAACCCTTACACAGTGTGTTTTCAGTTAATGGAAGTTAATTGTAATGTTTTGGTCGATTAGAAATGTCTACGTTCAACAATGTAATTATGCATTAAGTCGGAGGCCCAAAATGTTGGTGTGAGGTTTTTTCAGCTATGGTGTATCAGCAAGATAAGGAGTTCTGTTTTCCACAGACTTAGAGGCATTGGTTCTTCCTTGCATTTTCTCCAAGCTTGATTCCCTTTATTCATGACTCACTGCAGAACTCTGCTTTAAGCCTGTTCACTCTCTCGAGGAGATGAGACCCTACGCCAATCCATACTCCTCTTTACTGGTTGCTTGCCAACTTTGGAATTAAGTCAACATACACAGCCTGATTCCTGCAAGAGGTTTAATGGCAGGCCCTTTTCAGAAAACTTGGAAAGAACGTGGTAATGCACACAGCTGTTGCCCCCATTAACCCGATGTTTCCACAAAGCGTCGGTGGGAACAGCGGACCCTGAGGACGTGAGTTTAGAGGAAACTTTTCATTTTCTTAAGATTGTTCCAATCAAAATGCATAAGCAGAATCTCCTCATCCTACATCCCATCCTTCTTAACACAAATTTGGTACAATACCGTGATATATTTGACTGTATTGAAACATATTTTAGTTAGTTGCAATGTTTCAAGCTAAAAGTGAATCTTTGCTTATAAAGATAATACTTACCAAAATGTCAAACTATTACTTTCAGTGTTTAATACGTTCGTATTTGTATGTAAGTGCTGAGCATTTCCAGCTTATATTGAGTTTGAACATGCTTAAGCTATTGATTCATTGCTAGCTGAATATGGCTGCATTAAAATCAGAACTAAGTTGCCAAAAACTACCTTTCCTCATTATGTAACCCCAAACATACTGGGACCTTCCAATCATCACTGCTCCATAAGCATAAACATTTCCAAGTTTCCATGTTATTCCAATGGTTCAGTAAAAAAGCTATGACCATAGCTAATTATATGATTGATGCAATGTATTAAAGTGTTATTTATCAGGTTGCACATTGTTTTAATCACTGCTCTTGGCAGGATATGTCAATCCTAACAAGATAAAACTCAAACTATAATGTTTAGTGCTAAAGAATTAGTTACTCTTCTGGTTTTGCTTTGCTCCCGTGCTGGTGCCCTATTTGTTTCTCCAAACTGGAGGCGTGCTGACTGCCGTCTACTGTAGGTCATACATGGAGGAGTACCTCATACAACCCCACTTCAAAACACCCGAACTATCCCTTTAAGGTTTGGTTTGTGTTCGGAAACAATTGTGGTCTTGGTTTAAAGCAACATTAACTGTTGGTAGGAAACAGGAATCACACTGCGATCTCCCATCTCAAAGTCCCACATTTTGCTCCAGACAGAGCTAGAAGGCTTTATCATTTGAACATGAACATATGCACTTTTATTGGCCATTTGCTAGAAAGTCTCAAGCGATCGTTTGACTGATGCCTCCGACCAATTAGACAGAGGATGAATGGGGTACCCACTCCTCTCTCATTCTATGTATTTCTCTTTCACTCTCACAATAGTTAACGCAAGCCCTGTCACGCAAGAAAGAGAAGGATAGTTTTAGTTTGTGTAGGGAATGTGTGACGCTTGGTGTAAAAGAGCCATGTGTGCTGCAGTGCTGAACACTCTTTACAATAAGCCTTTGTCATTTGGTCCAAACAGCTTTCGCAAAAGAGAAAAATGCATTGATGGCCGACAGCGCCCAGCTGGATGTGTGAAAGGAAACTTAGCCAGCATAAAGCTTCCAACGTTTTAGAATGGGGGATTCCCATGAAATAGTTGGCTTTATAATCCCCATCAGAGGACACACAAATAACCTTTCAATAGAAAGTTTATTTCTCTTTTCCTTTGACTTATTTAACTTCATGAGATTCAAGTACGATGAACAAATCAAAAAAGTCAGTGACCACAACATTACCACCAAATAATGTTGTAAGCAGTTTCCTCCGATCTTGCAAGATCTTGGAAACAGACAGTTTCATGACAAAACCAAAAACCTTTCAGGCGCTCAATATAATGAAAGTACACTGGATTGTTATTTAACTGTGTACAGAAAAAACTTTCACAATGGTTTAGTTTAATGAGCTGCTTCTTGGAGTCAGGGAGTGGAGGGAATGGAGGGGGCATTTCCTGCTGTTATGGCCCCATCCCAGCACGTGCTGAAATGAGGCCTTCCTACTGCTTTCCTATGATTACTGGGGAGGAGGGACACAACTCTAACAAAGTAGAAAGAGATCAGCATGGTCCATGTGAAAGTTAATGTTTGTACTGAAAGGGCCTAATCTTACAACAAGGAAAAGATCAGGGAAGATAAGGAGACTCCAAAACCACATTTAACTGGTCAAGAGAGTGTTGTGGTTGTACAGTTCAATTCTGTCATCCATTTTAGCCTATTGTTTAGTTCCAAGTTTATATCAGAGATCAAGTTTAACTGATCATTACATGTCTAATAAAGAAATACATACAAAACTGATAATGTTTTTTTCAACTAAAGGGATTGCAGCCAAAGCCTTGTGTGTCTTCCGTAAAACCAGATGGTCAGAGGTTTCCTGTACAAATAGTCACAGAGGGAATTTTCTTTCTGAACCACTTTTTCAATCACATGGAATAACTTTTTGCATTCTCTCACAATGTGTTACGAATTTACATGGTTAGCGTGCAGAGCATTGTGTTGAAGCCACTGTATTTCCAAACTCCTGTGGTGTATTATCATGACTGTTCAATCTGATTGAAGCACCACAGGTTTAAATCGTATGTGACTTAATAATGCTAACCCGGCCATATAGAGAAGCATTAACCTAATCCACAGCTTCACATTCACATATCCCCATACACTGGATTGTATGATATCCAGTCTTTTCAAAAACAACTAAGATAAGGTTTAGGCAACAAAATGACTAAGGTAGGTTTTGGGAAGAAAATCATTGAAATAACTAAAAATGTGGAACTATGGAACAGTTGTACTCTTCCAGCTCCCATTTGGTTAGCTAACGCGTGTAACTAAGATGGTAAAAATGGTAAATATGACCTGCCAAACATCAACATATTAGTCTGTCAGTGTGAATGGTTGCTATATTTTCTTTATACCACAAACAATGATCATCTTATCTTTGCTTATGCCTTTTTATAGAGCAATGTTGGCACACACCAGCAATGCTAAATACGTATATGCTTGTATATTAGCACTGTGAAATATCCACTCAGTCTAAAGTTAAATAGCTCTGGTAGGTATTCTGCAGGCCAAGACTGGGAGAATGAAAATCAAACCTGTTGGCTGGCATGCTTACACACACTCGCTTGTTTGCACTGGGTGCTGTCCAAAATGAAATGGGAGGAATTTATCAATGCTAACACACAGTGGAAGATAACTACAGGAACTGATTATGCTAAAGCCCAAACGTTATTGTTTTTTTCCTCATGGAATTCAAAGTCTGTATGAAGTTCTTTCCCTTTAGTTGGATTTCCACTCATCTGGCAACACACATTAGGGCCAGCCATATTGAACTATCATATTAAAGTCTTCAAAAACTCTGTTAAATCATAAAACCTGCTTGGTTTTCCAAGTGTTGACTGATTGTCGAGGTATGTTTAGGGTATTAATCAGAAAGGTTATGGTACATGTAATGTATACAAACATGTAAACTTGTTAATAGCATGACTTACAGACCAACTTTAATCTTAAATACATAAATTGATAATCATTTAAATAGGTTTTTGATTAATCGCAAATATTAGACATTCAATAAATCCATTTAAAACCCATGACCAACCTCTGGTACAGAGAAATGAAGCCAACACGAAATGCAATTCTTCCAGTGGGCACTTTAGGCTCAAATCGAGTCGATCTCCATAGACCTCCATGTTAAAATGCCAGACTTTACAGCCTGTTACAAAATAATAATCATGCTAAAACTAATATCCCCATTCATGACAACTGCACTAAGCGGTGACTAGTTATTTGATATAATCATACCTCTTTGCCCATTCTTACAGTAATTAGTACACTAAACTGTTGAGACCTCTTATCAACCAAGTTAAAATTAATAATTGAGGTTTAGTAAACATTTCTAAACTAGGCATTTCCATACTCATAAAACATTTTTCACAATTTGTTTCAATACTTTAAATGGTTTGATGTTTATCAATGTTTATTTGCTTGCAGTTATTCTTCCCTGCCTTTAGAGTGTGGGTGGGCCCACACTGTTAAAGGCAGGGGAAAAGTCTGGCCCATCCAAGACCAATCACAAGCTACCTAATGGGTTCTGAAACACCGACCAAAAAAGGCTGTAAAACTATACTTACTGAATGCACCACCGTTTAATCATACAGGCCTTCATCGTGATCTTTAGAGGTAATGTTACATTGTAGTCCGATAATTGAAACAGCATCATTGGCAGCTATTCACTGGATGATCCAGCAACAAGGAAGCGTTCTGGACCCGGGCCCACCTCGGCCCACCCACAGCTAGACAGATGCTGCCCTGTGGAGCACTGCCTCAGTTACTGCTAGATAGCACTACTAGTGGTCAAAACCTCTCCAGGGTAACTCAGGTTAGATGTGTGTATCTGACTGTGGTGATTTCTCTCACACTGGCCACACAGCAGACATTTGCCTGAGCTGAGAAGTCAACAATTAAATTAGGTCTGCAAGTTTGCTTTTTTTAAATGCCAAAAGTTTCTTTACAATGCCCTGAATACCATCTCAGCCTCTATGTTGTGGCTAAATAAAAATAACTACTATACAGATTCACTCACAAGAATGTAATGTTAAAGTGTAAAAACGCTTCCTGTGACAAATCCCTTCCAAAGACTTTGTTCGTGTGTGTTTAGGCGGCTCCACAAGATGACAGGGCCTGGTGGTTGAGCTAACCAGAAAATTAGCCAGCTGGACAGGTCACATGGCTCAAATCAAAAGAGGAAATGGGAGCAAATCCATTTACTTATGGAGAGGAGAATGAGAAAATTAAATGAAGAAAAACAGGTCTTCATTCATCAACGTTCATTTGGGTTCTTTAAAATTCTGAGAGTGTGTTTCTCAAGTGATGAGTTTACTTTGTGATGACCATCCGTACTTGCTCCAACTCCGCTTTCACGTCACGTCACATCACAGTAACTGTAATGATCTCCAGACATAAAATACGACAACTTTTTCCTCCAAGTTGTAATCCCATGTGTAAATATTTGAACCTGATTCCCACTCAGAGAGATAAGGTTGACCCACCCACTGTGCAAATGCCAGTCTCACAACTATATTCTACCACTGAGTGCCCAACAATCGCATGGATCATTAGACATAAAAGTGCTTTCCCATCCTGCTGCTGTATCATTACACCACACAATCATTTCCCTATACAAATAAAAAAGACACAAATATTGGTATTAATAAAGAGGTGTCACTTGTCGGTTCATTGTTCTGATGTCTGACTCTCTTATGTCATACTGTAGGATCCATCAGACCCCATGTGACTTGAGACTTGAGCCCAACTGGCCTAAACATAATCTCATGATCACTGCACACTTGAAGACTGTCCAAGCAGAGAAATGCCAAAAATGATTGTTTCCAAATCGGTTGAGTTATCATTCATCAGTCATTGCCCAACATTATTGGTGATCAAGAAAAGCATTCACAATGTATTTGAAACCACACAACCAGACCTTTGGAAGTAAAGTGGAGGAAGGCGGAGAGGAGGCTTGTCTCCCTCCTGGTTAACTAGGCATGTGATTAGCATTGCTGTCTGCTACTTAGTTTGCCCTGCAGTCAGCCTGGTCTGCCTTCAGAGGAAATACTGCCCGCGGGGCTGCTCTGTCAACACCAAGGTAAGACATATTCAATGCAGGATGTTTGGAGAAGAAAATAAATTATGTTAATGCCTATGTATTTGTATTATTGATATGAATCCAGTTGTTGGTTCTTTTCTGAGATATATGCTACTTATGCTGTCAGTGGGGAACAGTGGGCTCATTACATGTTGGACCAAATTAGTAGATTTTAAAGCAAACGCATGCCAGCTTTTGTTAACTTTCTTAAATCTACTAAACAGGTAGCCATGAGAGAGACATTAAAAGTCCTTATAAGAGAATGTAAAGTGGTTTAGAATGGAATAAAAAAAGAAATGTAAACTTTTGGTTCTTTTGCTGGTCGAACTCTTCCGCACCTGTTATTAAGCCAACCCTTCCTTTTGCAAACACAAGGAGTCCTTTAGCCGTGCACCTGCTTGAGTTGTGTGACAGACACACAGGATTTAATGCAAGGAAAATTATTTGTAAACAACACGCTTTACAGTTATGAAAAATACTGTGAGAAACATTCACGAAAAGCAAATAACACAATTCTAAAGTGCATGTTTTCATTATGGTCCCTTAATACAACAAGTAAGATACGGCGCTGGTCACACCCACTAAGCAAATACCTGTCGAACTTTTGTGTACTGCTTGGCTGTTCATAGTAACAATTTGACTGTGGGAAAGTTGTAAGCACTATTTCACATAGCTGGACGAGGACAATGTTCTGCTCAGGGTCGACCATTTAGACGTGACTTGTTTCTGCGTGCTTGTTTTAACCATTCGTGCGCACATTGTATGAGCAGAAATTAGATTAGGCTCCCCAGTCATCTGAGTTTTTTTGATATGGCTTGTAGTAAACAATTATGTGATGTTCCTGAGCATTCCTTTTTTTATTACGTATAAGTGCGTTTCACTACATCTAGTTGGTACAGACTATTGCGTGTGTGCATTATAAGATGTGTGTGTGTGTACATGTGTGCGTCTCACTTGTCAGCTGGAGTTGAGTCACCTCATCTGCTGAAACCAAGACATTGTGAACCTGGACCATGTGAAATGATTTGGGCAGGCTCCATTTAACAGAGACTTGATTCAAATCCCTCAGCAATGTGATGGTTGAACTGTGGCAGACCTTCCCCCCGATCACAGGACAGAGGCTTGTGGCAGAGAGGGTTTAAGCTTCAAATCTAGACCTGCGCTCCAGCTCACTGGCCCTTGATCAGTTCTATTATTCTGGTCTGTTTTGTTCGGGGAAAACAGCGGCCTAGACTTATAGCAATTTATTCTCGAAAAAGTAAGACTTGGGCATTGGCACATGACTGAATGACAAGCAAACACAAGAAAGCTATTTCATACAGACGTTAGTCAAAAGTATCAGAAGATACACTGCCAAAACACTGCTTATTTTAAATGCATATAAAAATTACAATGTTTTGCTGACAAGCCTGCAATTATGCAATAATTAATTTTGTATTTTTGTACCTCGTCTCTCACGGTTTAATCGCATTGAATTGCATTGAATTGAAATCTGAGAGCCGTTTAAAAAAAACACAGCTATGTTATAATCTTCATGTGTGGCTTCGGCCTATTGTCCACGTTATCCACCTTTGTGTTTACTGTGACAGTAAGCAGGTCTGTACGGTCCATGTACACTTTGGTAGTTTGTTTATTGCATTTAATTTAATGTTGTTGAAACGATAAAAGAACTTTTTTTTATCCAACGACTTTTGGATTTAGGACTTTTTTTCATTTCTGCCACTTTGGATTGAATTCAATAAACACACTATCAAAATGCGCACAGACCATGGAAGTATTGTTAACAAGCCATTGGGGCAGCTCTACTTCTTAGTCCTCGCAGACTGAACCTCCTGAGGTACAAGTGGTATTACAAGACAGGATGGGCCTCGGCTAGTTGGCTAGCATGCTCATATCAGTTGATATCTCTGCAGTACCATGCATAGGCGCTTCTGTTACTTCTTCAAACTATGCTAATGATGATAGTTCATTTTTATTTTTATTTGACAGTATTATTTTTGCAACAAAATGAAATTGAGATAAGTAAGCAATGTATGTAAACAGGCCCTTTTTGAGTGTTAACATGTGATTTAAAGTTGGTAAATTGTCCTTTTGCAATGTTGAAGAGTTCAAAGGTCAGTGAGACATTACAGCTCAAAAAGATGTGTGTCAAATGCATTCCCTAATCGCCCACCGATGAGTGCAGGAAATGTATTTCCAACCATTCTTCACACAGATTTGTACCATGAACGTGACACAACAATTGATTAACACTCATGTCAAGTTGTGATCTTCACCACCCATGTCGTTGGCAGTGCAACACTGGTTGATTATTTGGAAAAGAAAATGCAAGTGACCTCATTCTAGGTGACCTATTTTTACATATGGTCATGTTTTCACTGGAGCTCATCTTACATATTTGCATTCAAATCCTCCTCATGTAGATGACAATTTATTTTTTTTAATTTTTTTTCTTGCCCAAATGTAGCCACGCACAAGACACAGGGATCAGCTTTGCAACTATGCTTGCCACCACCACAACGGGCAGGAAGCTGGATCTCTCCAAGCTCACAGATGAGGAGGCTAAGCATGTTTGGGAAGTCGTCCAAAGAGATTTCGACCTGAGGAAGAAGGAGGAGGACAGACTTGGGTATGTTAAAAAAGATCACGTGTATTTGTTTTATTTCTTTTTGATGCACATCTGTTTCTCAACAAACCAAAAGAAGCCATCCTTTTGATGCTCATGGCTTCAGGATGGATTCTCTTTTCTTTTTTAACTTAATGTCATGCTGCATACATGTATAATCTTTGGGGGATGGGATTAATAAAACAAAAATAGTACTGATTCATACATTACTTAAAATTGTCTACAGCCTAAAAACATTTTTTTAATTTAAATTCTGAACCTATTATCCAATCAAGACATATTTGTACTATATTAAATTACACTTCATGTTATTCTGTAAAATCATCTGCCTTTTACATCATATATTTCAGTTAGGACTCATGTGTAGTGCAGTTTTTCTACTGTAATAACTTTTAATATTTTGGAGCCATTAGGGCTTTTGTTAGTTAAGGTGGATATGTCGCCACTGGCTGTGCAAATGATGCTCATATATTCTCACCTTTATCCCTCTGTGAATTTGGGATTATAAACAAAAGATTAGAATAACAATATATTTTAAAAGAAAAATATTCAGTGGTGTTTTTATGTTCTCCTGATGTTAGCATGCTAACATGCTAGACTGCGATGGGGATCCTGGTAAACATGAGCAGGTACACATTGCAATTGAACGCATGCTAGCATGCTGGTGTTAGCATTTAGCGATATGTACAGTGTTGCCAGGTCCGCGGTTTTCCCGTGGAATTGGGCTACTTTTGAAGTGTTGCCGTGGGTTGAATTTTTTGTCCGCTGGTTCGGGTAGACCTATTTTGCATGCACATTACATGAATATCTTTAAATAAAAATCCATATTTTAAATGAAATTATTTATTTATACCCAAATCCTACCAAACTGACTCCAGATCAGCACGTACACACATGGACATGGGACACGCCCACATACACACACGCACCTAATGCTCTCAGTCTCCCGCTCGATCCCAACTCTGGTCTGGTAGTTAGTGTTAGTTGGTGTTACTTTGTAGATATTGCAATACATTTGGCAATGATAGCAATGCTGTTGGACTTTAAAAGCAGTGTATATGGTTTGGCAGGGGCATATTTTGAGTTCTGATATTGGGCTGGTTTTTGGGCTGGTTTTATTGGCCATTGGGCTGGTTTTGTCACACAGACCTGGCAACCCTGGATATGTAGGTACAGCATCACAGAGCTGCTAGCATAGCTGTGGACTATTACTGCTGACTTGTTTAAGTAGTCTATCTAACATCTTTTGCGTTTTCTCAGATGGAAATGACGACTCAACTATGAAGGCAAATCACTGTCATAAAGAGAGAGCGCAAATGAGCTCCGCGCGCGAGCGCAAATCAGTCATACGCGCGTGAAATTTACTTTCACGAGCGCTTTTACATCACTCCGCGAGCAAACCCCTCTCGAAAGTTCGTCTCTCGCGAGTAAAAGTCCCTCTCGCGCATTTTTAACCTGCTCGCGCGCGAAGCTTCAATCTGCGCTCACGTCTCTGTAACCTGCTCGCTCTCGAGTAGATTTTCTTTTTGACAGTAAGTGGGCGGAGCCAGTCGCCATCGTATCTCTACATCTAATTGGTTACAATCCTCGTCTTTGGATTGGCTGGATATCACATCCAGGAAGAGACAGATTCAAAAGTTACATCAAAAGTTACAAAATATAGGTGAGTGCGTTTGTCAAGTCAGCTTGAATGGAAACACCGTCCTGCATTTGTTTCACATGGTGACTCACTGCTCTTTATGCCATCATACTGTCATGTCAGCTTCATAAAAGACAGAGCACACCCATTTCACGGTGAGCCAGTAATCACATTAACACATAATTGGTTACCAGCTGTTTTTTTTTTTTTTATCAAGAGAAGATGCCTGTTCGATTTAAACTTAGTACAACTGAGTGGAAATTACATTCTGCACTCTATTACTGAAGGCTGGACAACTTTGTTGATCTCCAACAGATGATTCAGTCATGTGCTGCTGACTCACCGACACACTGCTCCCATGTTTCCTTGGCAGCAGTGACGGATGGATGGTTTAGATATCAGGCTGTGGGGGGAAGAGGTTTATTGGGAATTTCTTCCGACGCTTGGATGTGGGTTCGTAGCAGTAATCCTCTAGGGTAGTAACAAAATTAAGAAAACATTCAGTTTCTGAGTACATAGCTTGGTGACATCCCCCAATTTCCATATAGCTCCACCAAACCTCTACTTGACTGGAAGTCTAATCAGCCAGAGTGATTGAAAACCCCTGTTGGTATGACCTACAATGAAACATCTTTTACTGTAGCTCAAACATGGATGCTTATTCGTACAGTATTATGATCTCCAATGAAGAAGGCGCTGGAGGTTAAACTTCTCAGTGTTGTTTGTGGGTCCCACATTTCTCATCGGAGCCAGATATTAAAATGATCCATTACATTTCATTTTCATTTCATCATCCAGACTTTAGCCGCTTCCCATACCCATAATACATTGTTCCCATACCCTCCATACACTCTGTTAAACATTGTACCTTAGTGTGCTAGCATGTGCATCATAAAATGGATCTTCCAAGAAACCTCTTGTCATCAGCTTTCATTTCGTAAAGGAGAATATTGAGCCAGACTTTTGTTAAAAACAACAGCATTTGTGCCAGTGTTCATGGCGGGCTGAGGAGTTGGCCCTTCCCATATGGTGCCGTGAGGGTTTGTCTATACGTTTGTGAACTTCCTTCACATATACAGAACAACAATTTCAACCACACAGTAGGTTGGGGCCCCTGCCAAGGGTCTTCTGCAGCTATTGGTTTTCCATCCAAATGAGCCAGCGACTGTTGTTTTCATCCCGGGCCTCTGCAATCTATAAATAGGGACAGATCCTCAAGTGCATATAAAACTGTCATGCCTGAATCTTGTAAAAACCGCACATGTTGGACTGTATAATGAAGTAGCTGACTTTAGCAATGATTTTGAATTTGTTCTTCTATACTAAAGACATGCAGCAATTGATGACCTTAAATTGTCCATAGGTGTGAATGTGAGTGTGAATGGTGTCATCCTGTGACATATGCAAATATTTTGACTAATATATATATATATATATATATATATATATGTGAGTGTGAATGGTTGTCTGTCTATATGTGAGCCCTGGATAGACTGGTGACTTGTCCATGGTGTACCCTGCCTTCGGCCAATGACAGCTGGGATTGGCTCCAGCGCCCCGCGACCCTAAACAGGATAAGCGGTTCAGATAATGGATGGATGGATGGATATATATATATCTAATATATATATATATATAGCCCTGAAAATATATTTTTACCAGACTATCTTATGGTTGACACCATTATGATATCACATCAGTCAAACCCAGGTTTGAGGAAACATGAGTGATCGGCCGTCCCATTAAGTTTTTTACTTTTTTTTAAGAAGTTAGTGCAGGACGTTTTCCAGGTTAAAAGTATAATTATTACCTGAAGACAGATTTTTCAAATGGAGCTCTGTAGCACGGATTCTCATTACCCGGGAAGTCGGCGCTGCTCCACATAGCTCAGACACGTTGCTTTGGGTTCACGACAGGTTTTATTTCACACATGCACTTCTCTCCGCGTCTCCCACGCTCCCAGTACATCTCACCCCGTGCTCTTCCATTCGTGCCCTTACATAGCCACCCCTCGCTCATCAGCTCCAGCCGTGCTCGCTAACGAGCCGCGGCTGGAACTGATCGCGCTTCTCTCTCTCTCGCCGCAGGTGCGCTAACCACGCCCCTGTCCCCCACATACCCCCACCGCCCGACTTAGGCCGGGGAGCCGCCGGCCTAACCAACTCCCCCCCCCCCCCCCCCCCCCTTAAGGAGTGGGGGGCGTCGGTCGCAGCCATCCGCGCCCCGGCCCATGGGCCACCAGGAAGTCGACAATTTCGTCGCCCGATGCCAACGGGTGGCCCGGGCGTTGGCATCCTTCCTCCGGGGTCGTGGAGCGGGACGTGGTCCGACCGGAGGGCGCTCTGGCACCCGGGAGGTCGGTCTCTCGCGTTCGCCTCCTCTCCTCCGGGACAAACGGCCCTCGCCCTCCGTCCGACGCGCCACCTGCAACACAAGAGAGAGAGAGAGAGTTAGGGGGGCGGAAACCAGGACGTGGCCAGCCGGTCGCTCCACTCTTCGGCGAGCTGGGACTCGGCCCTGGCCCGCGCCTCCTGCTCGGTCTTTAGCCGCAGTCCCAGCTGGCCGATGGTCTTTTTATCCCGGAGCCGATCCTCGCAGGCGTAGCGCAGCTGGCTCCGCAGCCTCTCCACCTCGCTGCTGTCCTCCGGTTCCCACCGGCAGCCCTCGGCTCGCTGCCTCCTCCACCACCTCCGGGCCCACCCTTTCAGCTTCCCTCCGCCGGGCTCGAGCTGAATGACCAGGGCGTCCCGGGCGGCCGGCCCCTCCTGGACCCCTCCCCATGTCCGGGTCCTTCCGACCCGGCCCGCGTAGTCCACCTCCATGAGGTCACAGTCCCGCTGTACATGGCCCAGCTGGCCGCATTTCCAGCACCGTGGTTCGAGGCGCGGCGCGGGCCGCCAGTGTTCCGGCCAGGTGTCTCCGCTGCGCCGGGGAACTAGCCGTAACTCCGGCCACTCCCTGGCCTCGTTCCCCGGCGCCCTCCGTCGTGGCCTTACCCGCGTTCGTGGCCGCCGCTCTGCTCCCCCGGCGACTGTCGGCCCCGGCTGCTGCCGCTCCCCCTGTCCCGGTGTCTTCGGCCCAGAGTCCGGGTCCTGCCGCCGAGTCTGGGGCTCCGGTGTCCCTGCAGCTCTTGCCGACGGCCCCGTCGGCCTCCTTCTCTCCGGGTCCGGCTTCTTCCGGGTCTTCGGGTCCGGTTCCGGCCGGGCCGCCGGGCTCTGCTGGGCTTGGTCCTCCGGTGGACCTCCGTCCCGCTCCGTGGCCGCCTTCCCGGCCAGGGGGTCCTCCGCTAAGGTGATGGCATCCCTCAGCCTGGCCGGGGCCCGGTCCCGAACCAAGGCGGCCATCGGATCCGGCAGTCCCCCCAGAAATTGTTCCCGGATGACCTGCTCCAGGATCTCCTGGACTCCGCCCACTCCACCTGGCTGCAGCCACTTACTCGCAGCCTCTTGCAGCCGCATGGCGAACATAGCCGGCCAGTCCCCCGGCTCCAGCCGGTCCGCCCGGAACTGTCGTCGATACTCCTCCGGCGTGCTCCCGGCCGGATCTGTCTTCCCGGATGCCGGCCCCGGCGGGGACGGCTCCGCCTTCCCCCTGGTCCGGGCGCCGATCCGCTCCACGGCGCTGACCTGCCGCTCCGCCTGCTGCCTCAACTGGGCCAGCGCCATCATCACCTGCGCTGGCCCCTCCGCCTGTTGCTCCTGGCGCCCTCCCCCTCTCGGTACGCCCCGTTGGGCTCCACTGTAGCACGGATTCTCATTACCCGGGAAGTCGGCGCTGCTCCACATAGCTCAGACACGTTGCTTTGGGTTCACGACAGGTTTTATTTCACACATGCACTTCTCTCCGCGTCTCCCACGCTCCCAGTACATCTCACCCCGTGCTCTTCCATTCGTGCCCTTACATAGCCACCCCCACCCCTCGCTCATCAGTTCCAGCCGTGCTCGCTAACGAGCCGCGGCTGGAACTGATCGCGCTTCTCTCTCTCTCGCCCGCCGCAGGTGCGCTAACCACGCCCCTGTCCCCCACAAGCTCAAATTCACTGTCTCTTTTCTGCAACTGCTCCTCAACTAAATCTGAGTGTAGCCGTGTTGATTTAAATGGAAGAAAACAAATGAAAGGCTGAGGTGGATTTTTTTTTCTAATTGCAATATAATTACTCAAAATGAATATGTTTCTGGAATAAGTAAAATGTGACAGTAAAGTGTAGTGCTAAATAACTTACAGCCCATCATCAGTGAGGACTCAACCACAGTTAACTACAAAACAACCACAGATCTTTTTTCTTTTTTACACTTAAGGAAACAGGGCGATCTGTATAGTTTTTGTGTATAATATGAGGCTTCAACAAAACCAGTACTCCGAAGCCCTTTGACCGAAGCAAACAAAGGTGTGTGTTACGCATTTGTTTTAAAAGTGTGAAAAAACTACACTATAGTCCGTCAACCAACAATGTGAAACCAAATGACAGCAATAGGTAAAAACACATACACATGCTACATTAATTCAAACCTGAATTGACTTGAGAGGGTGGAGCTCAGTACAACTGAACGCATAATAAGACATTTTTAGTCGACTAAAATATTACAATTAACTTCCGTGAACTGAAATCACACAGTGAAAGGGTTCAACCTGTTTTCAGGTTGTGCGTAAAATGAAAATTATACCATACTTCCCCTGTATTTAACAACAAAACCTCTATCGTTATTCTAAGGTGAAAACACAAACAACTCCCAGACAGGACAACGTCATGGCAGCAACCTGTCAATCACAAGGTAGCCCCGCCCAAAGCGTACCCTGCTTTATGGTCTGTTTGACTCTAACAGTGATTCTTAACCATGGGGGCCGCAAGCGCCACTTAGAGGGACGCCAAAAACTTTCTGTTTTTGACCTGTGGGCAGCGAGGGCCGCGGGACCGCATAGGTTATGAATGGAAGACAACAGAGATATTACTATTTTCCACGAGACGCTCAGTTACAATATATCCTCCCACCACTAGGTGGCGGTAATGCATCGGTCAGTTGTTTAACAAGCTCCAATAAGCAGAAGAAGACACTCAGCCACTGCTAGCTTGTAAAGAAAGTTATAGAGAAGTATTTAAAACAAAAATTAAGATGAATTAAGATTAAGATGAAAGTGGTGCCAAACCCACAAAACGTCTAAATGTTTGTGCAAGTATAATCCTGGCTTCACTAAGTAGGGCTTTGTGAGGAGGTGACGAGGCAGAGCCTCGCTAGCATTGCTAGCTAACACAGCACTGAAGGCTTCAAAGGCAGCTTCTTTTTGGGCTAAAAAAGAGATTTAACTGAAAATTGAAGGGGTCTTTTTCAGAGGGATGCAGCACTCTTGAAAATCTAAGATATTGGGGCGTGATCACAGAACCATCAAACTTTGTGTTGCAAATAGTCAACAGAGTTAGCTAAATAGTCACAAAAATAGACTCAAATTAACTAGTTAATATTTGAGAAGACTTGAAGCTACCAGGAACCTTTCCTCCAGTGCTGTCGCTTTCCAGAACTGCAGCCCACCTGGAGAGCCCGGCGAGGTGTTCAGGGACATGGCCACGGTAAGGAAGGCCAGAACCTGACCTTCTGCACACTAATACTGTAGTTGCCCAATAATTGTGCACACATAGATATTCTCATAAGAAAGTAAAAACCTCACTTGTACTCCCTTAAATTTTCAGATTTGAGGTTTATTAGTTAGTTTTGTGTCTAAGCCTGACTTGAGCCTTTAAATTAGTTCTTGTATTAGCTTGATTTGTTCCATGACTAGTTCGCCTGTTGGGCGTCTTGTTGTATGTGCAGGTTTACATACAATACATGTATTTGTGATGATTGTTAAACTGTAGATTTGATTTAGTTATTGAATGTAAATCAAACCAAGACTGAGATCAATTAGTTAATAAATCAATATAGTGTTAATATTTAAATGGGTCCGGGGCCACTTTGTACTTGAAAAGTTGGGCCCCGAGGTCAAAAGGGTTAAGAATCCCTGCTCTAAATTACCATAATTTACTAAATGAACATTATGGTGTATTGAAGAAGACTGGAATCTAAAGATTGAGACATAAACTCATGTTTACAATGTTTACTGAGAGAATAAATCAAGAGAGAAGTAGAGTAATTTTCTCATATACTTTTATACAACCAGAGAAGTCGCCCCCTGGTGGCAATTAGAAAGAATGCAATTTCAAGGCACTTAAGCATTGGCTTCACTTTTCGGAACCGGAGGTTGCTGCCTGGTACAGTATTAGTGTTACTACTGTAGGTCATAAAAACAAGCACATTTAAACACACCCAAGGGACACATTATTTAAACATTATTTTCAAGTGATTTTCATTTAACTTATTTACATTATACAGTATTATGAATGTTTAAGCGATTAAGATTTAAATCAAGTGCACGGGGAAGCTATTCCTCATCTTTCTTGTTGATTTTTTTTTGTTTAACAGTGGCACTAAAAGTTTCCTGGAGAAACACTGCATCTTGTTTTGCTTTTAACAAGGCTGACATAATGTTGACACAGTGTTGCCAAAGGGAAGCCATCCGTTTGCTGACAACCATCTCTTCACTCATTATTGTCGGCCAACATTCTGACTCATGAAATCTCTGTAATGAAATGGTATAAGGTTTGTTTTATTAGCTGTAAAAAACATGATGTGAATAATGCGTTAGAAATTGACCTTCAAATATATCCAGCAGTTATTAGTACAGTGAGGAAATGTGCTTATTGGTTTTGTTTCTGAGTGAGATGAGTTGTGTAGGATATGGTTAGCTTAGCTTAGCATAAATAATGAAGTCAGGAGGAAACCGCGAGCCTGGATCTGTCCCAAATATAAACATACGCCTACCAGAATCTCTGAAGCTGCATCATTGTATGTACCCTAACATCAACAGAAATGTCAATATTGCCATTTTAAGGGAGAATACAAGGCAGAACTATTTCTTGGCAAACAACAATGTATGAATCTGCTCAGTATTTCTGGGTGGCCTCTTCAGTCACAGCTCTGGATGCCAGATGAAGTGAGCAAAAGGTTTTCGTTCAGGCTTGATGGGACCAAATATGGCTGAGTTCGCTCAGAATTAGAGCGCAAACCTCGTTTCAAGCTAGTCTCAACTTCCAACACAATTTGGCAAAACTATTTTTAGTTGCAATATGTACATACAAAAATGTATGCATAGCAGTGGCGATTCTAGAAAATTTTACATGGGGTGGCAGAAGGGTGGCATGTTGAAATCCAAGGGTGGCATATCACACACACACACACACACACACACACACACACACACATGCCTGGTGTCTATATATATTTATTTATACAAATCCAGATAGTGAAAACAGACAAGAGCAATGGAATAGCTTAACAGTTAAGTTACATACGTAATGAAAATAAAAACTGAGAAAAAACTGCTATAACATTTTCTGTCAGTCCACCTTACTGTACTAAAGACGTTAGTAAGACGTTGGTTAGCTAAGCTAACAGTGGTAACTTCAAGGCTAGCTAGCACAAGCAAGCTGTATAGCGAGCTAGCTACTGTATGCTACCGACTTTTGCAAGCTAGCAATTAAATAAACGATTGAAATTACAACGGAACTGTCTATCACATATGACCACCCATCACATTTTCTTGATTCACGATTCAGCAGTACTGTACCTTCTTTCATCACTGGAAGCCTACAGCAGGCTTGTCTCCAGTTAGTTGCGGGAGATGGGCAACCACGGTGACAAGAGAGCAAAGCGGACTCATGGACTCAACCATTTTACAGGGGAGGGGGAACTTAAAGATTTTAGAACAAGTTACCAAAGAGATCAACAGCTTAAGTAGCAAAAATATAATACCATTATATAAATGTATAGTATATTATAGGAGACACTTCTGACAACCTGGGTGGCAAGTGGGGTGGCAAGCAATTTTTTTAGGGTGGCAGCTGCCACCCCTTGCCACCCCGGTGGTTTCGCCACTGATGCATAGTGTTTATTTCTGCAACCGAAATAGATGTGCATTATTGACTGCCATATTACCTTTACCACTTTATACAAGGTGTTAATTATGGCCATTTGCAAACAATTATCAGTGTTTGAGCAATCTCACTAAATTGGCGTATGCCGTTTGTATTTTTTTCCGTGTCATTTTGTGCCATTTACTTTGCAAAGTAAATGTATACATGTTAATACATTCTGGTCAGTAGCAACACAGTTTAAAAAGTGAGTGAGACTTGTGGTGGATGGGTCAAACAAACACAGGATTTTCAACCAGGAGGCCATTGTTTGTGTCCCAAAGTGTTGTTACGTCAGTGCTAATTGTGATGTGTTTTCTGTACTTCTGTTACGTTACTTAGTTTAACTACTTATTTTAAAGCTATACAGGAATAATTCTAATAAAAAAAACAAGACAGATACAAATGCAATCTATCTAAGTTATCACTTTTATGAAATGAAAATAGGTTGTTGCATGGCTGCGTGTTGAGCAGAGGAGGAAGGGCCGACTTTGAATGCTGTGTGTTTGGTAAAACACATGGGACGTATTCTACCTTCATGCCCAGCCATATTTTTCCTAAAAAAATGTGCTGTGCTGAGACATGGAATGTCCGTAAAATGACGAGCTTCTCATGACATCACGTTGGCATGCCAGATGGTGACATTGGCACAATGAAGCCATGGAAGTGCAACAAGTCCTATCACAAAAAAATAGAGACACACTTCATGTGACTCTGTGTGGAGACCTGAGTTCTGCACGTTAACTACAATTCAAGAACACATTTAAAGTCATTTTTCTGCAAGAACACAATCATCCTCTCATACGTAAGTGAACGCTTGGGTTCTTGTCTTTTTTAGAGATTTAAAGACCAAGATTGAAAAAGAAGACACCAAGAGGGAGCTGCTGGGCAGCCAGACCAGCCTGGCCGAGTCCCACTGCATCCGCTGTCTCCAGCCCTTCAAGTTCCTGGTCAACAGCAAGCGTCAGTGTCTGGACTGCCAGCTCCTCATCTGCAAGTCCTGCAGTCTGTACAACAAGAAGGAGCTCGGCTGGGTGTGTGATCCCTGCCACATGGCCCGGTAGGAAGTGACAAATAATAACCATCATTGATGAATGCTAGACTGATTGACAAGTTAAGAAATGTTATTGTCACTGATTATTAATTGATTTATGGTCCGTTAATCAATGTTATATTTATAGATGTTTTACAAACAGTTTCTTAAAGTTGTAAGAATAATGTCTTAGTCCTTAGCATACACTTGATATACTATAAATATATTATATACTGAGAAATTATTACCTCATAACAAATAGTTTACTAATGTAGTCAAAATGTAGTTATCACTATGTTTCATCAGCTAAGATACAATATTTAATTAGAAATGATTTAATATCACACAAGGTAATGATGGCAAAACAGAACTGATAGCATTTATACTGATTATGAAATGTTATAAATCAAATAACTAGTAAAAATATTTAATTAGACTATCAGTTCATCATTGGTTATTGATTTTGGCCTTTCCCCCCCGAATGGCAGCAGGCCCATATATCACCAAATGTGCTGTCACACATTCTACATACTGTCCATATTTTTGTACATTACATCAGCATCATTAACCCACCATTCTTTTTCCTGTTGACTACCCGCCAACTCATACGGTCACGCCCACATACTATTTTGAATATCAGGCATAACCTCATGTGGAGTCCAGACCCTTTCCTTGGGAGAGGATGTTCCTAATCATCTCTTTTTCAATATACTGAATTTTCACTGTATGATGAAACTCATGGAAGGTCAATTAATTTAATATTGAATGAATAAAGATGAATGATATGGCTATGATGTAAATCCTGAAAAAATAGACTGGACATTAACTATATAAATAAATGTAAATGAATATTGTTCTAATTTGTTTTTTTTTATCTAAAAATGGCATCTATCAGTTTTACAGCTCTTTTCTGTTTCCATCGATTAAATATAAATAAATGGCAAACATCACAGATACAATCAGAGTCGGATAGCTTCATTAAAGCTCACAAACTAAAAGACCCCTGAAACAAATGAATGTGGAATTATGTTATAAAAGTCTCCTGAAATGATTAGACATGGAATTATGTTATAAAAGTCCCCTGAAATTAATAATAGCTGCTATTTTATTTATAAAAACATATTTGTATTGAACTATATTCATTAATTGATGTGTTCATATTAATGTATAGTATGCAATATATATATATATATATATATATATATATATATATATATATATATATATATATATATATATATTGCCTCTTATTCTATTTTTTCATTTTGTGTGTTTCATAGGCATATCTATTTATGTATTTATAGATTGATTGCTTGATTGATTGATTGAACTGGCATTCCAGAGAAAACATGCATGAATTGAAGTTGTAATCCGTGCCTCTGTGGTTAAACAGTTGTGGGGCTGCCTTGTCTGTGTGCTTAGAACTTCACAGGTTATCTCTGCTGACCTGTGGTTAACCATGCTAAAGGAATGCAACATAAAGTAGTTTCAGGTTTTGGGGAAAAGGAAAGATTATACCATACTTCTAAAACGTGTTTTATAAGGAGCATATGTAACCATGCTGTTTGGTAGTGTACATACGCATTCGTTACACCCTGGGGGTCTGACACAATGCTACTGACACAACGCTACTGATTACAGTCCAGATGTAAAAGTCACTGAAGCTCTACTTTAAAGTTCCACTATAGAGGTGTGAGCAATAAAGCACTTAATCAATACACGCGTAAGCTTTTCAGCCACTCGTGGACAAATATGTTTGTTTGCTTTGGCAGCTCGTCTGAGATCTGAAAGTTTGTTAGAATGTAGTACATAACGTATGGGTTTTTTTTGGAGCTCGGTCCAGCTCCATATGTTACCATTCTACTATTGTTTGCTCAGATGTGGCCGAGCACGAAATGCCCTTTCACTGAACTCAGCCGATGTCTGGAAAAGATCATGCTATACATCTTGTGCTTCAACCTGCACTCGGCATAGCACTCAGTAATGCCCTGTTCTTGCTTTGTGTGGCAGAAGAGGCATAACACTCATGCGATTGATCTGTGTTTGTAATCTTTTACATCTATTTTGTCTCCTCCTCTTTTCTTCCAACAGGGTCCTCAAGATTGGCACTCTGGAGTGGTACCAACAAAACGTCCGTGCCCGCTTCAAGCGATTCGGGAGTGCCAAGGTGATGCGATCGCTCTTCAGGAGGCAGAGCGGGGAACGCAGTTGCTCTCAGAATGACCTTGAAGGTAAGCTTTTAATGTCACGATGCCCTTGTGGCTGGTTTTACCGTGCAGAAAATATCCCAAACGTCTCAATTTGTTAATAAATTGGGTTTGGAAAAGGTTTCATGAGTGGAATGTTTTACTTAACAAATACTAACCCTTTGGTCTCTGTGGAGATTAACCCCCACTGACTGAAGCTGTTCAGCGGTCAACAGTAGTATTCTGGGCTGCTGCCAACTGGGAATGACTGCCGGAATGTGAAGCAGCGCGAATCCAATGTTGCCGATGTGGTCCAATGTCAGGTCTCGGGTCAAGGTGACTTTGAACGGGGCCAACCAGAACAAATGTCTATCCGTTCCACTCATTTCTTTGCAAGCCCTTTGGTGGAGCCGCAGGTCAGAAGTGGAAGTCAACTTGAGCTCACCGCACGAAATCCCCAATAAATGAAAGGCTTTCAGGAGATTCAACAGCTGCATTCTGTACTGTATCTGCATGGAGAATGTGTATTCGCCTGTTGAATCTGAAAATTGGTATAAACATCACCATGACTTGTGCATCCTGTGTGGGTTGTGTCAGTTATCAAGTTGAAGTTCAAGAATTGGACTTGGTGCCTCGTTTCTTTTCTGAGTGAAGCTCACATTATCTCTGTGAACAAATAGCAGGCTCTTGAAATTAATACAAGTAGACATTATTGGACTGAACACCATTGCTTTTGTTATCATCAAAAATCAACCCAATACATAGGAGATTAGACGGTGATCCCCATTATCACAAAAAACCCTTGAATTATGGAATATCATTTGAAAGAAAGGTGTTGTTGAAGCTCCTGGTGCCCCAACACCTTCTCAAGACCCCACCTGGCTATTAAGACCCTTCATTCTTCTGACACTGAGTCACAAGAATACAGGCTGTCACAGGGTTTTAATCTCTTCCATCTTTCCGTTTTTCCCCAACTCTTTACAGCTGTGCCGATGTCACAGACTAGTGTCTCATGCCCGGATACAGATCGGGTTTCAATGCCAGGTTTTGTTCTTAACTGACCGGAAGCTCGGCCTTGTGGGACATTTACATTGCCTGCTGTACCTCTGGAAAAGATATCCCCATGGGGTGGATTCCTGCAGCTGGGTGTTTAAAGTCTGATGTGGGGACAGGAGCAGGCAGCATTGCCAATATCCGCTGTTCAAGGCCCAGAGCATAGGATGGGGTGGAAGGCAACACCCACTCAACTTGGTTTGTCCACATTTGTGTTGATGAATTTCCAATTGCAGAGCACAAAAGTCCCTGCACACATTTAGTTATAACCCGGAACATATAAAACAAGTGTCCTGTATACCAGCTTTAATAGGCATTAGCATAAACTGCAGGTCTCCAAGTGAGATCACAGCATCAGGAGATCAATGAATCATGAGGAGACAGCTGGGACTCCTGGTACTGCTTACGCTGAGTCACCATGGAGGATTGTGGGACGCGATACAGGCCGAGTTGGTTTGCTGGCTTAGCCCAGCGGGCCTTGTGATCATCCGGTCACATGTTTCCCATTCTGTGTCTGGAATTGAAGGAGTCAGTTCTGCAGCACTCCGCCAGCCAGCAGAGAGAGGGACAGAGACAGAGGGGAGGGAGGGAGGGAGGGAGGGAGAAGAAAACTTTGCTTTGTCGTGTCTTCGTACGTGGAATCCAGCTGTGTGTGTTGCAGTTATGAAACGCAGCCATGCATTTGCATGTTAACAGATGTGTTGTGTTCAAAATGACCGGCCACTCATCACATGCAGACATTCACGTGACCACATGGATTAAATTCAGCGTGCATGACTGTACTGCGCAGTTATTCTTTTTCTGTCTTTTGACTGCATGTGCGGCTGTGGTCCGTTGGGCTCACAAAGCTCGGAGGGTGTCATCCTGTGAGTACAGTATCTACGTGACACGGGGAGATGCAACGCTGGTGCTCACAGCAGAGTCTCTATTCTTGGATGAGCTCAGCTCTGCAGTTTAAATGGAGCTACTGCTGCTTCTGCTTGTGATTACCATTTTATGTGGAAAGTAGGCTAAGGACAATCTGAATTATCCCAATTTGCTGAGCTATTTACTCCACTTACTGAATTGCAAAATTGCAAACCTCACCTCATTCATTTCATTTCAGGTTGTAACTAAACACAACTATATAAGTCATGTCTTCTTTTGAATTTTCTGTTTTCCAGAGCCGAATGAATATGATACACAGAGCATACCGGAGGTCCACAGTAAGTAGACTCAATCTAATTTATAAGAAACTAACACTAACAGCAGTCTCCTGGGTGAAAGTCCTATGTTAGTTTGTATGCGCTACATCACTTGTATATAATAATTTTGGTGAGTGGGCTGTCCATCCAATGGTTGGAGATTTGCATGAGGGGACTCGGACTCATGACCTTATTATGTGTAAAATGGTTTTGCATTTTAATTATGTACAGTCCTGTGGTGTAATTACACTTTCACTGAGTCTGTGTGGTCAAAGATGGATTACCAACCGGGCAGTGGCCCTATGTACGTCATGTGTTAGTTGGTCTGTTGTAATGTGGTTTGTTGCAACTTTGTTTTGGAATATGCATTCAAAACTTTAAGGTAGCCCCTTCATGAATACCTGTTTTGTATAAATAAATACGTGACCCCAAACTGGTCAAACACACACGTTTTCCCCCCGGGGGCCCATACGGGCTTAAGCCAGCTATATGTGTGGTCTTCCTTGGATCAACTCTAGTCACATGACGGTTTGAAGTATGCGGCCTAGTTTACTACATTACTACATTTAAGAATCCGAATGTACATGATGGTGATTCATGAACAGAATGATTCTGTACATCAGGGTTATTTGAAGTAAGTGTTGACTTTTTTCATTGGACTATTAAAATGATCCATGAAACCTTGGAGGTTTCATACAGTGGGTACAGTGGTTTGGGAACAGACCAAAAGGTTCTGGTTATGCTGGTTATTCAGTGCCCGCCTGGCTTGAATTCACATTGGCATATCAAGTGTAGAGGAGCAGAGCCAGGGAAGCTTTAGTCAGGCAGAGGCAACAAGGTTTAAAAGAAACTGTTAGTGGAAAGTATTACTATTATTTATCATTATCATGAGAGACAGTGGTGGTATTAGCAGTTGCATAATGCTACTTTTAGTCTTTTTCATGTTTATTTTTGCTTATTCTGTGTTGGAACAAAAGTCACTCAAATGGATTTTGGTTGGAAATGATCAGAGCATCAATGCGTCAACCTAATCTGCAATGTTGTTGTTCTGCATGAGCTTTCAACTTTAGCACTGTATCTGCTGATCTGGGAAACAATTTGCTTCTCCCTGGAGCTTTTGATGTTCCAAGTCTCTCTCTCTCTCTCTCTCTCTCTCTCTCTCTCTCCCTCTCTCTCTCTGTTTTGCTGCTTGTATCCAAGAGTGTTACTTGCTCATAAACACTCACAGCGTTCCCTCCTTTTGGCTCCTTTTCCTGTACTTGCTCTGTAAAATGAAATGAAAAAGGGATTTGATTTGCTGCATGAAGTCCAGTTTGCATCTTGCTTTAAAGACAAAGGTCTTTGGGTTAATGTAATTATTTACTCAGGATAGTGAACTTGTTCTTCATAATGTGACTCAGATTTGCTCATAAATACATGTGCTAAGAAAAATGACAGATGATGTTATTAGTGCACTGCTTACCTTTTCATAAATCAATTTCTGCATTGTTTATTTTATGTTGACGTTCCGTTATTTTAAAAAGCTGAACACTAACATGTCCGCCTTCTGTATCAGCAGATGGGTATGAGGAGCACAGTCTGGACGCAGCAGACTCACAACACTACCCCGGGGTACGGACACTCTTTGTATACACTGTGTGCTTCTTTTCCATGGGCTTCCCCACGTCCTGCCAACGCTGTGTTTGCTTGTCGAGAGCGTTACATAAATAGACATCTTGCAGCTATTTTGTCTTACGTTTTAGTGAGTTTGTGGCCAGTAGAAAGCTTTTCAGTAATATGCATCATAAACAAGAAGCAGATATTAATGTGTACTCAGTACAGCAGAACGTTGGTAGTTCTGGTGCTTCTGTCTGCTAATTTACCTCCAGACCTCGACACATAGAGCCACAAACAATACAATGCTGCATTCACTTCAGTTGTGTTGATTTGATGCTCACACCTAACGTGTTCGCTGTTTCTTTTTTTTCTTTTTCTTTATTTTTATGAAGGGAGATATCCATCTAATCACAAGCAAATATTTGTCAAGAAAGGTGATAAAAGCAGTGGCAATATAACATGAAACTGAACTCCCGTCATATTGAGAAACCCGCTATAGCAGGAAGTTAGATGACTAGACAGATCCCACCATTGTATGTTTAATAAGTAAAGAATTATTGTAAGTTTAAAAAAAAAACTGCCAGCACCTCTAAAACCTACAATAAACTAGTTTTTTTCTTGCTTGTTTAATCTTGGCAAAAACCAAAGTGCAAAAACATCAATTTGCCACCATCCGGAGAACTGTTCCCCTACATTTCCACTCTTTATATTGGAGTTGTGTATTGTTTTACTATTTATTTTTATTGATGCAAATACAGTAGTGACTTTACAGGTAACAATCGAAACAGAGGAAGGAACCTTTATAAAACAAAATGTATAAATATAAAGTATACACAAGATGGTGATGTTCATAATAATTCTTATATTGACATCTTGCGGTTACTGTGACCTAAATTAATGTTTTAAGATACATCTGTTATGCCACACTGGTTTGTGTATGGTCATGTGTGTAAGGCAAGAGAAAATAAACATCTAACATTTAAATAAATCGTTTGACAAGTAGAGATGTCAGCTATTCTGTCAGGTCTTGAGAGCTGCCTACATCATCATTTCCTAATTAATAGATGTTTCAGTGAGCGGAGCCAAAGCTCATCTGCAAAACAGGCAATTCCAATCAAGTTCAAACCAGCATTTTGTGTGCTCTTGTTTTTGGGTTTGAGTCGGCCAGGCTCTGCTGCGGTCAGCCCTGATCTTTGTCACGCTGACGGCTCCTTCCTGTGTTGAGAAGCAGGGGGGTTTCCTACACAGCTTATCAATGTGATCTAGGCCAGCCCCCATGAACAGCTGGGATGCATTGACACCTTGTGACAACCAGGGCTAGGCACTGGCAGCGTTGTATTGTGGGTACCAGGGTGTCATACATAATCACGGAGAGTCGGAGCAGAGTTGAAAGAGCCTCTGGTTCAAGTCCACAGCTTGTAAAAAATAAAAAGAGGCACTGGATCCTCTGGAATTTGTCATAAAATCAAGACTACTATTGTTTATACCACAGTCTCTGTGTAATGAGGGAGCTACACTTTGTTTATGTTCATTCTCCGCAGCCGCTGCTGAGAAGAAGGAAACATAAGTAGAAATGTTGACTACAACGAGGTCATACGGTGCTGGAATTTCACTCTACAGAGTGCCCTCTACTGTTCCAAATAGAGTACGACTGCCTATAGAATTCCATCAGGAAACTTTCATGACATTTTTACCAACGTAGAGTCTACATGGTGGGTTCTTTGGAGCCTGGATTCAGTGTCTATATCCCGGTTAGAGTGGGTCCTCTGTCAACAACACAGTCGTAGGTCAGCACACAAATAGCATGGAAGTCGTTCTCCTGGCCCCAATTTGTGCCTCTCATGTAACAACATTACATTTAAGTAACAGTGCTTAGCCTTTGTTTATCGCCAAACAGTGATATACTGTATACCCAGCAATCCAGGTTGTTAAACACTACTTACTGCAGGTCTGAAAGACTCGTTTAACCATTTGGATTAAATATTCCTGATGCAGCAAATATTTCTAACCATAGCCACCAAACAAGCAAACACAAATTGCAGCCTGCAATGATAAATGTGCTTGCTTGATTTGTCATACGCATTTTTTTTTTGTGTGCAACATTTTATTTTTTATTGTATCCAGGTGATTAGAGGAGTCTTTAAGGACTCACGCGTGTTGTTTATCTTCCTTCTGGACTTTTTTTTTTATTTGCCACATGTGTTTTTTGATAGGGGAAAAATTTAATTAAGAAAGTGGTTACATCGGGCATTGGGCTCCATGGAGTCGGAATAGTTGGAGAGAGGGTCGGCCCTCCATCGAAGTGTAACGCTTTCAGCTTTTGTAAAAAATTAAATCAACTCAAACGAGTGCCCTTTGCTACATATGCCCTCATAAATGCAAAACCAACCGTGTGTGTGTCTGCATGTGTGCGTGTGTGTGTGTGCTTCATAACTGGCATGCACTAGGACCCATTATTCTAGCGTGCATTGTTGTAACTTCCTTATACTTCTGCATCACACTGCTTACCTTTTGGTCATCTTAATGTGAGAAGTGTTTTTTATTAGCCGTGAGGATTTCTGAATCCTTCGTCTCATCGGGGCTACACTTCATTTGAATAATGGTTCTTCCCTCTCTCCTCTCTCCTCTCTGTTGGTGACGGTGTTTCCCTTTTCTGCATCTCCGAAGATGAAAAAGACCAAAAGGAGGTTAACCGTCAATCCCTTTGATTTCGTACTGGGCGGCGACTACTTGATCGAATCGAGCGGACAGCCCAATCAGGTAAAGCTGGACAACCCCAGAACCAGATTTCCCCCAAAATAAATAATCTGCATGCCTTCATACAACATTCCCTCGTTTCTGTTTTTATTTCTTCTGTTGGCTTGGCAGCTCATTCACAGAATACTCTGACCAAAAGCATTTTGCCAAAAGTAGACTCAAGTGGCATGAAACCAAGTCGCATTAAAAGATCACTTGGGAAACAGACTCGGTCTTCAGTGCAGTTTACATTTTAAAACCCATGAATTGTGAAAGCAGAGTTGTTGCATTATTGGCCGTGACCAACATAGCAAACATCCACACACCAAACCAAAGCCATTAGAACACCAAATTAAGAGGTTGGTCACCTCAGTTGTAATTTTATAAATATAGATCCATTTTTACTCTGTTGTCTTTGTGTAACTACATTATTTATTTTATTAATAAATACAAGAACATGTATGTAAATCTAATAGGAACTTTCAGTTTGTGTTGATTTTGGTGCTCCCTGTGGACAAAAGCGGAAGTGTCCCATGAGAAAACCTCTCATTGTACCACAGCAGGGGTCCTTAGTAACTTTAATTTGTCTGCAGTATGAATATGTGCCACTATGATTCATTTTACTAGCTGGTAACCAAATTCACCGAATGTAGATTAACAATCCATTGGAATTTCATACATACATTCAGACATACATTTTGGAATTTCCCACTTCTTATTATTATTTCTTGCATTCGGTTTATCAAACCGGTGACAACCCCAATGCCTTGACCCACCTTCTTCCTCTGATGCTAAGTTTGCAGCTCAGCCTGAAACAGCATCATTAGCTCCTTTGTACTGATTTGACAGTTTGTCAAAATGAGCTCCGACCCCTCTCCATCCTCATTCACAGGCGGCCGTCCCCCAAGACGTCGTGGACATGGACGTAGGTGAGAGGGAGTCCATGCTCGCTGAGGCTGATGTGGCCTCGGTTTTCCACCAGATGTTCAAGGAGCAACGCAAAGGCCTGTCCCTGGGAATGGCTCCACAGCAAGGTCAAGACAGGACAACCACCATCACGGGTCACCAGATCCCACACTGTAGTGTCAGGAACAACCTTAACTCACCTACAACTTTAAGGGGAATTAAAGAGAGCTAAAAAGGCCAACTGGCTATTTCAGAGCTCTGCAACTCTTGAAAACGTTAGTCGAGAACAGCTTGCCTCTCTAAACGTGGCCTTTGTCCATGTTTCACTCTTTCTATGCCGTTTATGTGTGTATTTTATGTTAGCTATACATTTCTTCCATTTGTTTTCACTCATTGTATTTTACCTAGAATCAATTTGTAAGCAAACTGCTTGCTGCAAGTGAGATCAAATCTGTGATTTTTGATAAAAAGTAATGGACTGACCTGAACTGGCATCATCAGCACAGCCCCGGGACCAGTTGGTCATGTCACTGTTGTAACAGCCGTGGTGGCCAATGAGAATGCACTGCTGTTGTTTTAGCTGATGAAAAAACTGTGAAAGAAAATGTGGAACCGTCTTGCTCATTTGATTCCCTGATTTACCTTTGTATTTCTTCCAGATGACCTTGCGTACCCAGACAGCCAAACTATTCCGTCTCGCTCCGTGTCCCGGCTCAGCTACTCCTCCTGTGGCAGTGGGAGCGCCTGGTGCCCCCAGGGCAGCAGCAGCAGCTATCTGCCCGGCCCGGAGGACTCCGAGGAGGACGACCACTGCCAGCTCTACCATCTCTACCAGTCCCATCTGGGCCCCCGCAGCCACACCTCCCAGGAGAGCCTGACCTCACCGAACCCCCCACCACAGGTCTTTATTCCCAGTCATAGCAGTATCTTTCCCTGTTTCCCGAAGTAGCTTAGTAATGATGCGTTCAGCTCGTGAATCGTGAAACATTTCTCTCCCCCCACATAAAAGTATATTAGCTTGTTTTTAACAATACAAATCAATAGGAGGGATTCTGGCCCTGTTATTACTTGTTATTGCCCAACCCTATTCTGCACGTATTGACACATACACACATTAGTGTGAAGAACATGTGTGGGCGCCGAACGCATGACACGGACTAGAGTAGTTTTGGTGAGACGGGGATAAATATGAGGTGGCTGATGGATGAGGATGAAGATAAACTGCAGGTAGATGAGCTGATGAGAGGCAGGAATGGAGACTGGGAGGGGGGGGGGGGGGTGATGATGATCAGATTTGTACAAACTGAGAAATTAGTTAGAGGGGAGACAGACGTACACAGAGACACAGAGAAGGGTTAAACACAAGGGATACTGCAGGGTAACTGCACCGTAACACAATCTTACACATTCTATTCCCATCACTGCACAGATATTCGGTCTGATATCCATAAACCTTACTGATGTATATACAACCCATATGGTATTTATTCATTCAATATAAAAGTTTAAGATTTTTTTTTTTTCTTGGGCACAGTTTAAAAGTCATTTTAGACCAAAATGCATTACAACCAAAGGCACTTTTTATTCAACATGCTGGGAGAAAAATAATAGTACGATCCCAGCATGGCAATCAAACTAAAAAGTGGAGAAGCTTGGCTATCTAGTTTTCTTTTTCACATGTTTGCTTTCCCAGACAGTATGTTCGGGTCATGTGAGGACAATGTGAAAAATGGTATAGCTATGAGCTCACTGCCACACGCTGAGTCAGGAGACATTTTTCATTTCTAAAATGAGCAATAAAGGGAAAGATGAGGCCATATAACAAACTCGTAAAACTATAGTCTAATCTTGCCCAGTTTGGGTTGTGAGAAAGATTTGGCACAAAACGTATATGTGGGCGAGGGGCGTGGTTAGCGCACCTGCGACACGAGAGAGAGAGGCGCGCTCATTGGGAGCAGCCGTTCTCATTAGTGGGGACGGCTGGTCCTGATGAGCGCGGGGATTAAGTGCGGCATAAAAGGCCGCACAGTGAGATGCACAGGGGGGATCAGTGGTGCTGGTGTTGTGTGTGGTGTTGGTTTCCGTGCCTTCACAATGAATAAAAGGATGAAACGTATAGCGCTGGTGTCCAGTCTTTGCCAGGAGCTCCGAGCTTCCCCCGGTATGACAGAACCTGCTCACAGTGGCGCCCAACGGGGAGTACCGGAGGGGAGGAGACGGCAGCCAGGGCAGCCGATGGACGATGGCAATGCGGCGATTGAGGCGTTATACGCGGCGATGGCTGGCGAGGGACGGCCAGGGGGACCGGAAGCAAGGGTTGTGGCCCATGCGGAGCGGGTCCCGCCGACACCAGGGGGGGCGGGGCAGCTGCCGCTGCCCAAGTCCCCGGACGAACACCGGCGGCGGTTCCGCTCGGACCGACTGAGACCGGGGGACTGGCCGGCGATGTTTGCCGTACGGCTGCAGGACGCCGCGAGGCAGTGGCTGCAGTCAGGCGGCGTGGGCGGAGTCCCGGAGGTCGTGGAGCGTGTAGTCCTGGAGCAGTTCCTGGGGGGACTGCCGGATTGGATGGCCGACGGGATTCGGGCCCGGGGCCCGGCCAGGCTGAGGGACGCCGTCACCCTGGCGGAAGACCACCTGGGCGGGAACGCGGCCACCGAGCGGGACGTCAGACCGGCGGCGGGCCTCGGCAGGCCGGCGCCGACGGCCCGGCCGACATCGCGAGCGGCGACGCAGACGGAGGTGAAGCGTCTGAGGCCCGGAGGGACGCAGACCGACGCCGGCCGCCAGAAGGGCCGGGCGACGCAGACGTCGGCGGGCGCGGCAGCGGGGACGTCGGAGGCGGCGGCGCAGACGTCGGCGGCCGCGGCAACGACGGCGGAGGCAGCAACGCAGACGTCGGCGGTCGCGGCAGCAACGACGGCGGAGGCAGCGGCGCGGACGTCGGCGGGCGCGGCAGCGACGACGGCGGCGGCGCAGACGTCGGCGGCCGCGGCAACGACGGCGGAGGCAGCAACGCAGACGTCGGCGGTCGCGGCAGCAACGCCGGCGGAGGCAGCCGTGACAGCGGCTCCAACGTCGGTGGCGACGCAGACGGCGCCGGGAGCGGCCGCGCCGAAGTCGAAGCCCCGGCCGGTGGCCAGGGCGGAGCCAGACCGGGGCCCGGAGGTGACCGGCGGGCCGCGCCAACCAGCGCGGCAGAGCCGGAGAGGGAGGACGGCGGAGAGTGCAGTCCGGGGCTGGCCGGCGCCGAGGGCAGCGCCGGAGGAGTGGAGGTTCGGCCGTCCGGAGCCCGGGGGGGGCCCGGAGGCCAGGGGCCCCACGTGCTGGACCTGCGGCCGGCCCGGCCATGAGCGGAAGGACTGTGACCTCATGGAGGTGGACTTCGCGAGCCGGGTCGGGCGAACCGGAGCAGGAACCGGCCGGGACATCGCAGCCCCACCGCCGGGACCAGGAACCGCGAGGCGGTCGGGACGGGCCCGGAGGGCGAGAAGAAGACGGCGTCGCAGGGACCGGCAACAGCCGGGGCCGGAGGAGACGGAGCAGACCGACTGGCGGAACAGCTGGAGCAGCGCGGACGACGGGCGGAACTTCGTCCAAGAGAAGCTGCGCCAGGAAGTGGACAAGCTGCGGGGGCAGCTGCGGGACGCCTTCGGGGTCAGGCTCCGGGACAGGGCGACGATCGCCCAGCTGGAGAAGAGACTCCAGGCCGAGCGGGAGGCTCGGGGCCGGGTCGAGACCCAGCTGATTAAGGAGCGCGCAGAGCGCAGCTCCGCACTGGGGTTGGTGGTTCCCTGAACTTCTCTCTCTTGTGTTGCAGGTTGCCGCGGCGGACGGAGGGGGAGAGCCGGTTTGGTCCCGGGGGGGGGGGGGCCGGCGGAGAGCGCAGGGAACCTGCCTCCCGGGGCGCTCGATCGCCCTCTGTTCGGGCCACGTCCCGCGCCCGGACCCCCACGGATGGAGGATGCCAACGCCCGGACCACCCGTTGGCATCGGGCTGAGAAGCAGGTTAATTCCATGGTGGTCCATAGGTCGGGGATGCAGATGGTCGGGGCCGGCTTCCCCTCTCGCTCCCAGTGGGAGGGAGGGGGGGGGGAGTTGGTTAGACCGGTGGCTCCCCGGCCTAAGTCGGGCGGTGGGGGTATGTGGGCGAGGGGCGTGGTTAGCGCACCTGCGACACGAGAGAGAGAGGCGCGCTCATTGGGAGCAGCCGTTCTCATTAGTGGGGACGGCTGGTCCTGATGAGCGCGGGGATTAAGTGCGGCATAAAAGGCCGCACAGTGAGATGCACAGGGGGGATCAGTGGTGCTGGTGTTGTGTGTGGTGTTGGTTTCCGTGCCTTCACAATGAATAAAAGGATGAAACGTATAGCGCTGGTGTCCAGTCTTTGCCAGGAGCTCCGAGCTTCCCCCGGTATGACAGAACCTGCTCACAGTATACATCTGTACAATTATGAGTTGTGGTTTGGAGTCACATTTCTGAATAACAAAAACTAGCCGGGCTGCTTTTCCGTCTGATAAGTCTTTCTCGCAGCACACTTTGAGCCTCGAACGCACAAGTTGATCGGCTGACACAGGGCCGGCAGCTGCTAGATCAGAGGGAGGTTAAATACATCAGTGTCTATTTATGTGATTACAACTCCATACAACTGTTGCTGTTCTGAGTGGATAAAAAACAGACTTTGTTAAACATTAGTTTGGCTGGCTTTCATACTGCTGTCAGAAAGCACTGAGTCTACATGTGTCCTCATGTGCCCGACAGCCGGGTGTCTTTGACTTGATTAAGACCGGCTGTGGAACCTAAAGGGGAAATTTGACTCCTTTTTCATCAATCAGTGCTGATGGTAAATGTAGTCCACTGAAGATATGAGTTCCCCAGTGCGTGCTGTGCTGACCGAGAAAGCTGAAGCCGGTGGAGCCGGGCCAGCTGGGCCTACGTTTACCAGGATGCATTGCGCGAAAAATAAACTAAAAAAATATTATTTCGCCTGAACAGAACATTTCAACAATCCTAGTTTCTCAAACTAAGACGGCCTTTAGTCTTTCCACTGTTCCAACAATCAGCTCCTCCGGTTTGGTCTCAATGATGCCTTAATTCACTTCAGAGGAAAGTAAGTGAAAATACGTCAGCAATGTGGCAGCTCTCCTACAGAGGCACTCTCAAATCGCCCTGCTGGTCTCGGTTGTCTATTCCAGTACATCTTCGGGATCCTGCAGAAGGTTTCCAGCACATCTTTGAGGACTAAAACGTTGTCGTTGTCGTCAGCGACAGCATCACATAGAAACTTCCCAAGCTGACATTCATTGCAGACAGTCATTCATTCCCACAGTTAATAAAGATGAGTCGCCGCTCTCCAGTTCATCCTCACATTGGACGGACTCAGCTGACTTTGCAGCTGCGTCAGAGAGACACAAGAACATTTTCACCCGACATCCCAAACTCAGATAAACAGAGAAAAGGAGTTTCATTTATTAATTATTGAGGTTTGACTCAGACGATCTGAATCAATATTCTTTGTAGTTAGGAATGATGAATGGAGCTGCCAGTCCCTGTGATGATTCCGCCTTCGATTTGTAGTTACATGGCAAATGTGTCTCACAGCTGAGCAGCACACTGACTGGGAGACACAAACAGGATACTGCTGCCGACAAACAGCACAAACATATGCCTGTCAGACATCAAAAGCAGCCGAGCTATTTCACATGGCATCAAACCAAGCGCCCTCAGACGCCCGCGACTCGTCCCGCATACGAATGTCGCTTCCCATCCGTTTGATTTCCTGGTTTGGAAAACGGTGAAGCCGCCGAGCTGAGAGTCAAGTGACATACATCCAATTTATTATGATGACAAGACAGATTAGTCAAGCAGTGTTTGCATGTTAATGTTAAATTAACACAAAGAGATTCATCATTACCTTCATTAATACATGTAAAATGTATAGTTAATTGAGAATAAATGGAGAATTATTTTACTATACTAGATACTATATTAAGAATATGTTCATGATTAAGAATTCTGAGAATTCTTTAAGAACACGTCCTTCTACAAAACAGATGTCTCCAGAGGGGGCCCACAGCACGGCCTCCTAAATGCATCATTATGGTTAGGTTACAGGTGGTTACGGTTGGGTATAAGGTCATGGTTTGGGTTTGGGATCCTCGGAGTGAGGGGATTAGAGAGGCAGAATTTCAACAACCCAGGACCAAGAAGTCCCTCTCACATCAAAGACGTGTCTCATGCCTGTCTGCTTGATTTCCCGATTTGAACATGACTGTTTGTGAACCAAGGGAAGTTATTTTAGCATTACGAGTCATTTTCAAAGGAGTTGACTTTCATCAAGTTTTACTCTCTGCATCTGGACTGCTTCATCCAAGTCCTTTTAGAGCGGACCCTCTCAATTACTGTGAAATCAGATTTGTGGATGAAGGGATTTGGCTCAGAGCTCAGACTGATGATGTTTGATTTGTTCCGTCTGAGTTCATTTTATATCCTGTGGCACGCTGTTACTCAGAGCGTGATTTCAACAGCATCCTGTAAACCATAATCTTGTTTTGAAAAGACTATTAATACATGTGTGTGACTTTTCTTCAGTTCTCGAATTTGTTTTCTCTTACGCAGTCAATTGCCTCGGAAATCCTACGACCTGCTAACGTTTCCCTCTTCGTCATATCTAGTCTTCATCATCTGACTGTAGCCTCCCTGACTCTCCCTCTCTCTCTTTCTCCAGATCACTGACCTGAACAGACGCATGTCAGCCATTGAGACCCTCTTGAACCACTTGGAGCAGAAGGTCAGCTCAACATACCATGAGGTAAATCCATTCAGAAATCACATCACAGTTGCCAAATAATCACCATATATCATCATCAATTCTCAGCGCAGCTGTTGCAGAAGGAGGCTTTTGGGAATTAGCAAGAACATGTTTGTGTGTCCATAACCATAGCAACAGGCTCTGTGATTAGCCATTACAATACGGCACAAAGTAAAAACTAACATATCGACAATTGAGTGAGCAGGAAACGTTTTATGAAACTGCACATGAAATATGAACCTTGCACATGTTCCAGGGCAACATGTCAAAGTCCTGTCCCTCCTCAGACAGCACCCTCCTGCATCCACAGGTCTTTGCGGCGCACACAGCTGATGTTGATTAAAGACGGTGGGGACTGATGGAGATCAAATACTGGAGACTTTACTGGAGTGACCCCTGAGTGACCCCGCTTCCATCACAGAGCGTACATTTACCGTTTGACACGTGCAAGGGAATACTTGATGCTTTGTATTTATCTGTACTCTGTGCCTGAAGAGTGATATTTCTATACATGTTAGCAAGATTACATCATCATTTGTTCTCGTGTGGATGTTTACACAATTATAATATGTCAGTGTTACGTTAACAGTGCACTATGCGATTCTTCAGTGTAGTTCAACCATTTAAATGCATGTGATCTTTCTCCTAGCCTGCTTATAAGGATAAAATTGGTTTTATTTATTTGATTGTTTTGTTTTCAGAATATGTTCCCGCCTAATAATGAGGCACTTTATTTGCGGCTCATTGTTTAATCTTTCTGGTGGTAAAGACGGCCACACTACTCATATTCATCCTGATCTCATCTACATGGATGTCTCATGTGGGTTTGGTGTCTGTTTTTAATTGGGCTCTGAAATCCACACCAATATAATCAGGGAATGATCCAACCCACAAAAACAGCAAACCGTAAACAAAGCTTGGCTGGTAATTAGTGCCTCTTCTGCTTTAAATGAGAGCAATATTTGAGAGATTCATGCTTTACCTCTTTTGTGGCAAAGCGCAGCTTCGTGCAATTAGCATATAGCACATGTTTGGCTGGTTTCGTACTGTATGACCCATCTGGCGGGTGGGGGGCAACAAGTGGGGGCGTGGGGGGGCAACAAGTCAACAAGTTATTCACTCATGCGGTTCACAGTGATAGTGACAGTGCCACGTTTACCAATTTGAAAATGGCAGCAATTGTTGGAACAACGGGCCTTCTAGTTCATCGGTTGAAACTGCTGCTAGCTACATACATGATGTTATGCTAAAAGACTGAAGTAAAAAGAAAACTACATTTCCCATCCCATTTGCATCCTCTGCAGCTGATGATCTACTTATATTGCAAGGCATCTCTTTATAAATGACTTGTGGCGCAAATATAGGAGCTTCATTATTATTGTATTACATAATGTTGCTAGTTAGCCAAAGTACTATAGTACAGTATCATAAATATAAATGTATTTGCGACTGTGGCTCAGTGGTTAGCAGGTCTGTCTTTCAATCAGAAGGTCGGTGCTTCGATTCCAGGCTTTGCTAGTCCATGTCGATGTGTCCTTGAGCAAGACACTTAACCCTCATTGTTCACCTTTGCTGTGTCTACGGTCTACTGTATAGCATGTAAGTCGCTTTGGATAAAAGCGTCAGCTAAATGAAATGTAATGTAATTGCCATTACAGTGTCACCGACTGCTTTCACTCAAGCAATTCAGCCACTTATGCTCTGCTCTGTTCCTGCAGACTCACCAGGCCCCTCCTACTCCAAACAGCACCTCTCCTCTTCCTCCGTGCGAGGAAGTGGACTTAGAGGAGCAGCAACTGAGACAGAAGCTGCACGAGATGACGGACAACATCAGTGACCACAGCCTAACCTCTGACGAGGACGAGCCCAGCAGGCCGCTCTCCTCCCAAGAGTTCCCAGCATGGAGGAGCCCAGAGGGGGACGCCAAGCCCACCAGAATACCAACCAGACCCACATCCAGGACCAGCATCATTCTCTGCAGACTGGAGGAGGAGCAGCCTCAGCTGACCGAGTCTCAGAAGGTACAGACAGCTGCAGAAGCTTTAATGAGCAAAACATCAGCAGAGGAAAATGAGTATTCACAACACAAGCATTTGATGCCAGAAAGTTCATTATAAACATAACTACTGCACATCTGGATCGTTGCACATACTGATCCAAACGTGGAGGAAAAGAGCCTGGCTCATGAAATTCCATACCACCTCTGCAGGAATCCATTTGGAGCATACACAAGCACACACGAGTCATAAATCACGTCACTCAGCCGTAGCATTTATTTTTCCTTTGCTACCAGCTTCTCCGAAACAGAGAATGAAATAGAAAAATAACTCCTTATTTGCTGTGCTACGCTGCCTGCACGGCTTTCTTTGGCAAGTCTTCCCCTTAAAAGCTAACAGTGCTCTGGTGAGTAATGCTATTGTGTTTAACATATCTGTGCTATAGGCCTGTTTAAACTGCATGCCCTCTCTTTATAGTATCACCTAACACCAGCGAGCACAATGACCTGATGAACCTGTGATGGTTTTACAGCGCGGCTGTCTTGCCTCCAGTTTGACTGAAGGGAGCAAAGGTCAAACGTTATCGACCTGTGATCTCACAGCAGCCCTTCTGTTCTGCTTATCATCAAACCAAAGCTTTTCAGGCTTCATTGTTGTACAATGTATGGCAGAATAGTAGTAATGCAAAGTGTGTTCACCTCACAGTAGGTGTTTGCCACTGGGAACGTCTACTGGAGCAATGTGGACTTGTTCTTAAGAGAAGACTGAATGCTTTTAACTCACTTTCCCAATGACGTCATCGCTAGTCTCCATCTGTAATTTTACAATGTTAGGTCCTTAACAAAATTACATTGGAAACCACAATCTGACTTCATAACTGTACTATGTTTAAAAAGAGAGAGAGCCAGGAGAACATGGATGTACAATGTAGCTGCTGTATGTTTGCAGGCGAGGTGGACAGGTTTGTGAGAAACTCCTTCTACAGGGGCTCTCTGACCCAGAGGAACCCAGTGGCTAAGCCCAAGACCAAGGCCACCTGCAACGACGGGTTGTGCTGCTTCTGGGAGATGCTGTTTGGATAATAAATACCAAGACAGTTATCTGATACGGCTGATTTGGAAATTCATCCTTTCAGATAAGGCTGCTTTGGACTTTTCATCCACTAATTACTCCATCAGGAGACCTCCAACCTAAACAACACAACTCTACCTGTCTCTACCTAAAGCCTACTTCTGATCCGACACCTCTTTTAGTGTGAAGACCACATTATTATTACAAAGGAACGCTACAAAAGTGGATCCCATGACGGTTTTCTTAACTGCCATCTCGTTGTTTGTGGTTGAGTAAGTCCAGGCCGCTGAATGAACTATCTGTTCAAGCACAGAAAGCACACATTCACAAGGCAGTAGTCAATATTAAACAAACTTTTCAGAGAAAAAAAAGAGATTGATTGAGATTGGCCAATATTATTATTCTTTACCTAAATCAAAAGAATGGATAAGATATGTACTGAGTGGGACCTTTAATGTTTGAATGATAAACTTGTCAGCACACGTTAGTGTGAAGCTATGTAATGAATTATCTGCAATAATATAAAACTGGTTGATATATAGGCCTGGATGAAGTTTAAGACAAAAGCAAATTGTTACAATTATGCATTCTAATGAGGACTATGGAGAATCTTGTGTGGTTTATTTCAGAAACAGTTTATCATGTCAGTGTTCCACTGTGGGTTTGGGGAATTTTACGAAATGTTCACTTTAAAAAACTTTTTAGTTGTCAATAAAAGGCTTAAATGCAATAGTTTTTGATTGTATGTTCAAAAAGCGTTTGGTAAGGGTTCAAGCGCTGACCCTGATGGTGTGTTCACACCGAACGCGACGCGAAATTTCGCGCCGCGTTACTCGCGTGAGTTTAGTCGCTCGACTTTATGTGGTTAATTCCAGTCAACGCAAATTCGCTTTAACGCGTCTGAAAGGGGGTGGGGCTTATCTCCGTGGCTTATCTCCGTAAAAACAGTACCGTTTCCGCCATCCACCATTAAACTAACCACTAGTTCTGCTTTAAACTTCTTGTGGAAGTCCCTCTAATGTCGGACCATCAAACGCCCCCGTGTCCGGGTTCATAATATCATCCGTAGCCGCACAACAGCGTCTGAATGACGGCCGCTGCCAGCGCTACTTCAGGTGGATCAGCAGCTGTTTGATTCAAACCGGCAGGACGGCGGTGATGACGCGCAGAGCTTCTCAACGCTGATTGGCTTTCGCCAAGCGATTTTTTGCCCGAGTTGGAAAATTTCAACTCACGCGAATTTCGCGTCAAACGCGCCGCGTCAAACGTCTGTGCATTGACTTTACATGTAATCTGGTCGCGCGAAAAATTCGCGTCGCGTTCGGTGTGAACACACCATGAGTCTGTCGGGACCTTTTTTTGAATGTCATTCTGTCATCTCTCTACGGTTGATTATTTAATAAATGCATCAAATGCCCCCCAAAAGTGCATGATGAAGTTTTGATGTGAAGTTTCCTCCCATTTGTCTCGTAGACAAACCGCTCAACAGGCAGCCTGGAGAAGAGGTGGCACCCCCTAGAGGAGGGGTCAAAGGCCGGCTTCAAAGGCTCAGCGGCCTTACTGGTCGAGCTGGAGGACAAGGTGGCTCAAGCAGCTGCCAGCGTCCAGAACGCCCAGAGCGAGGTAGGAAACCAGAAGTTCAGCTCAGTTGGCACATTAGATCTGTTTCAAAAAGGCCGAGAAGTGAGCAGAGTCCGTCTCTCTCTTTGTCCCCAGGTGTCCTTCATAGAGAACCGGATTGCTGCCCTGAACGCTGCCGGCATGCCAGTGGATAAGAAAAGAAAGGTAAAGACGTTTGTTTCACTTGCATTTGCAAGGCAGAGTTTTAGAGTCAGAGCTGCAGAACATGTCTGATGGTGTAAAATATTTTTGATATTGTTCTGAAGGCAGCTTTAATCCAGCTGGTAGACTTTATAGGCTCCTTTGAGATGAGCCAGAAGCCAAATGCGTCACGGGAAGTGACTTTCTGTTTAATCGAGCTGAGAGTTAAATCTCAGTGCTGATGAACTCCAATTGGCTCCACAAAATGTTTAAGCCTTCACTTCCTTTATCATCTATCGTTATTATTCTACAATGTCAATATGAAATTCTATATATCAATGGCCAAAGAGCAAAAGATCTGAAAAATTCACTTTTTTTAGAAAAAAGTGTGTTGTTTTCATGCAAAATGGCTAATAGACCATATATTTCCCACATTCTCTTTTCATTTTTTTTCCTTTTTGATTTCCTCTTTGGTGTCTTCCAGTCTGCGATCCCGATCCAAGCAAGAAGACTCTCCTACAACTTTCCCACAAGTAAGAATTGACACTGCTGCCCTTGAACGCGATCCCCAGAGCCTTCCGCCTGACTCAGAACATCTTAACTTTGTTAAACTCAGAACACATGATAATCTATTTTGTGAGCTTGTGAACACTGTGTCCCATTGCATTAAAGCTTTCATTTTCCCAGCTGTATGTCAGAGACTTCTCTACAGGCAGGATTCCCACAGGCATATTGTGTTATAAATGAAGAAATGTTTTGAGGAATAGTTATAGATAGTGGTAATGCAATACGTTTGTTAACCTCACTGAGGTGTTTGCCACTGGGAACGTCTACTGGGGCGATTTGGACTCAATAATTGTTCTTTAGAGTAGACTGAATGCTTCTAATTCACTATCGCAATAACATAGCTACTCTCGATTTGTCATTTTACAAAACACAATCTGACTTCATAACTGTACTATGTTTACAAAGAGAGAGAGCCAGGAGAACATGGATGTACAATGTAGCTGCTGTATGTTTGCAGGCGAGGTGGACAGGTTTGTGAGAAACTCCTTCTACAGGGGCTCTCTGACCCAGAGGAACCCAGTGGCTAAGCCCAAGACCAAGGCCACCTGTGCGGTATGACACTGTACGGTGCTGGGTGCATTGAAGAGCTCCGTTCCAACATCACACAGCTTCCATTTGAGGAAGAAAATCTATTCAAAAAGTATTTATTGCAACAGCAACAAAAAAACTGAATGTCTGTAAAATATTGAATGGCCAACATAAAGAAGTCAGACATTTTGGAAAATACACTTTAATGAGATGACAAGATTGATAGCACTCTCATATACGTATGCACGTTAAGTGGAGAGCTAGAGTCAGGAAGCCATTGGACCAAAAATCCCATTTGTCTGATAACATCGTTATCTTAAAAAAACAAAAGGCCATTTGTCCGAAGGTCCATTACTCAGAAAATACTTTTTCACCCTGCTAAAAAACAGAAAACATATGGATAATTATTGTGAAGAATGACTCATCTGACCTTCAAAGATGCAATATATTTTGCCCACTATGGTGAAGGCCTGACCCGCCTTACTCTGTCTCTGATTGGCCTACCATGATATTACATTACATTACATTTAGCTGACGCTTTTATCCAAAGCGACTTCCATGATATACAGTAGACCGTAGACACAGCAACGGTGAGCAATTAGGGTTAAGTGTCTTGCTCAAGGACACAACGACATGGACTGGCTGAGCTGGGGTTTGAACCACCGACCCTCTGATTGAAAGACTGACTTGCTAACCACTGAGCCACAGTCACCCTGTATTCTTACCCGAACCCTAACTAATGTCACCACTTAAACCTGAACCGACCCAACCACAAAGACAAGTACTAGCCAATCAGAGGCAGACTAAGGCGGGTCATGCCTTCGTAATAGTAGTAAAACAAATGTAGGAAGCTCTAATGATGTAATTCTGCTTAATAATTAGACACATACTTCTAATTGTTGCAGGCAGAGTGTGTATTTTCAAAGCGATGGGCCTTCCGAGCAATGGCTATTCTTTTGACTATTGGGTTTGGTAATATTGGGCCCCCACAGCAATGCACAGTCCCCCTGGACACAGTGGAAAGCAGCTAGCATGGCTCTTTGGTAACAAAAGAAAATCTCCCTACCAACACCTCCAAAGCTCACTAGTTAACACATTTGGAAGTCCAGTCGCTGTTTCCAGTCAAGAAATAGTAACCCTCCTTTACACCACAGCGTGTTGTTTTTATACTTCAGTTAGAGAGCTTTAGGGTTGCTGGTACTGTTAGAGTTTGTTTCCTTTGGACCTAGCCAGGATAGCTGTGCTAAGATGTGCTAAGCTGTGCTAAGCTGTGCTAAAGTAACTGGAAGCTAGCTGTAGCCTTACAGTGTGAAATAAGAGTGTTGTGCTTGAAGAGAAAAGTCACACCATTTCCTCATATATATATTTTCTGCAAATGGATCTAATTGTTGGAAAGGAACTCTTCACTGGCTTTGACTTCTTCTACTGGTGGATCATCTGGTGGTGGATTTCCAATCAGGCTTTGTGATGATTTTAAATAATTGTATTTCCTTTCATTTTTGCTTTTTCAATCAGATTTACAAATTCTGTTCAATTCGTGCATTATTGAGAATGTACAATTAATGCCCCAACGAACTTTATTCAGTTATTCAATAAAAATTAAAACTTCTTAATTCTTCATACTATATAAATACCATATTTTTTTCTGATCTTAAATCATGTGTTTTTTGGGCCTGAACTTAAATACAGCAGTTCATGGATCCTGCCAAAAGAGCTGAGAACCATCACAAGGTTCCATTAGATTAGGGGGAAAAAACACTGGTTATGAAAAGTATATGGCCATTTACTGTGATTTCTGAAAAGCTCTTAAAGTTAATGATCAAGATTTGAAAGACAGCCAAGCAAAATACTTCTCAGGTGTATCCTGTAAAAAAAAAGAAAAGTCTTCTTTAACTGTGAATGAGACCTTTTTTCTCAATGCTTCAGCTTTTATTAGTGTGCATGCCATATGCAAACAAATCCAAGCTGTGGTCCAGTCTCCAGCAGTCCAGGATGAAACCACAGCTATAAATCCCCGTTAAACAAGAGCTTTCATCTCCCTTTGATTACCATCATTTGCGTGGACCTCTCTCCACACTTGTGAGGAAACAATGCCTATTGAGTGATTTCCCCTTTAATGTGCTTTGAATATTTAGTTAGTTTCTTTTCTTCAGCCTGCAGTGATCATTCACAACACCATTATTTATAAGTCATCAACCGGTTTGTTCACGTCCAGCACGGACGTCACAGACCCTGTGGTTTCCGATCGTATTTATGTTTGTGTCTCGGTTGCTATGAATTTCATGAGTAACAATGAATCAGTTAACCCAATCAAAGCATGCAATGATTGATTAACTAATTGCTAACTACAGCCAGTCATCGTTTGTTTCTTTCCGTCTCTCTCTGATTGCAGAAACCAGTAATGACACAGGACTCATGAGGAGGAGGCTGAGCATCATTTGACCACATTTGTTGTTGTAGCAGTTCGTCATGGACTGAAATTAAGCTGAGATTCCTATTTACTGGGATAGGAGTGCTTACATTTATATTTAAATGTGTTGTGCTATAGATACCACACTATATTTAATGGAAATACACATGGTATGCACTAATGTTGCCAGTAGAGGTACTTGATGATTTGCATACATTAACATGCAAGATAATGCGCCTAACCTTACTCTACAAAAGCTTTCACATGTCCTGTTTTAATCTGAAATCTATAGATATTTGTTCCAATGTTCACACCATAGACTAGAAATTAAAGGGCTTCCAGATTAAAGCAACATTTTAAATTGTGCTATTTGCAGCCTAAAATCGGTGCAATAACAAACAACATTTGAAATATCTTTAAATTTCTTTTTTTTATATTTTGTGCTGTTTTCTTAGTATATACTGTCATCATTAGAAGAAAGTTAAACATGTTAATCCCTGTCTCATATGGTTAGTGAAATAGTGATGTATATGAATACAAATAAATATAGACATTGACGCACAATATCTAAATGCCGTTTATAGTAGACATGTACATTTTCTATTTTCTTTTTCTTTTTTTGCATATTTATGCCAATGAGAGCTTTAAAGTCTTTTTACTACTTCTACATAATCAGTCATTTTATATTTAAGGGATTGTTTTGATGTTTGGAGTTGGGGTTGTATGAGGTATTTCTCCATAGTCAGAGTACTACCTACAGTAGCAGGAGTTTGAAGAAACAGACAGTAGATGGACCGCGTTACGTTGCTGTGAGACCAACACTAACTGAAGCCACTACAGGCTATCTTCAAAGTCACCGGACTCCATTCACAAAAACAATCATTTAACTCACAGAACACAGGAATTCTGGTCAACCGCTGCCTTGATTGGTTAGTTAGTTTGTGTTATTGTGGGACTTTAGTGAATCCAAACTAACCCTTTAGAACACCAATGTTCCACAATAACACAGACAAACCAATCAAGGCAGCAGCAGACCAGAAACTCCTGGGTCCTGCGTTGTAAAATGACGATGTAAAATTGGAAAATGTTTTTGTCAATGGAGTCTTGTGACATTGAAGAGCTTCAGTGCCCGATTGGAATGGGCTGTCTGACGGCAAGGAAAAGCAGTGAAAAACAATATATATATATATATATATATATATATGTGTGTATATGCTGCCGTATTTGATGAGTTGGGAGAGAGAGGCTGGATTTAATGTAGATTGATTGATTTGCAATTACACAAGGCAAGCAGAAACACGTACAATTAATTTTCCCACCAAGTTTAACAGTAATCAACATTATTCATGTATAATTGGATCATGTTCAATTTTGCCATTGCAGATGATAAAAGGAATTCCCACGAACTGTTTGCACATAGACAGAAAGCTATGGGAACATCCTAAATGAGAAAGTGGAGAACCACAGATGCAAATGTTTCCATGCAGGTTACAAAGGGTCACTGGCAACAACAATGAAATGAATCCTATGGCCTTTGCAGTCACAGATTATTTTTGAATTAGTCACCCATCTGTAGATGAAAATAAAATGGCATTCATCTTTTAGTTAAAACACAACTCTAATTATGCAGTAACATTGTTGTTTTTTCTCATTTGTCTTATTAAATTATTTACAAACTAAACTGACACTGTCATCTTATCACATCTTCTGGTTTTACCCACGCACATCAAACAGCACTTTCTCCAACAGTTCTCTGCTACATCTGTTTGGTCTTGATGCCTCTTCCTGGAGCCGAACTGCATTGTTGTTCTCCAATCAGCCTCTTCTTGTTGCTTTTATACACAGCTTTGTACACAGCTTCTCCTGTTTACTTTTATGTCAATAATGTCCTGTTTTACTTGATGTCTTTCTAATCATTCCCTTTCTAATTTGGTTGTATGTAAAGCGTCTTTGAGTGGCTTGAAAAGCACTATATAAAATGAAAATATTAATATTATTATTATTATTTTATACTTGCTGGTATTAATATAAGATAAGTTATACTTTATTGGGGGAAATTTTGCTTGGGCAATAGTTCTGCACACAGCCATAGTCGACAGAAACCACACACAGCCAGAATCGATGATACACCAGAGAAGAGACAAAAAAACATGGCATGCCTGAGGGATTACAAATATATATAAATATTTATTTTACCTGGATTCAACAGCCGTGACGGTTGTCACTGCACAGGGAGAGTTGTACCAGTGTGCGCTGGCCTGATGCTTTCAAGGTCCTTGATCTTTTAGGAAATGGGCATTGCAGAGAGGCCACTTCACAATGCAAAGTAGACGTTGTTTTTTTTTAACATTCATACCCACAACATGACTATATTTACTTTGGTTTATGAAAACATCTGCTCTAAAAGCCAGTTGTACTATTTGAAATCCTTGAGTAGACAGGAAGTAAAGTAAACAGCTGACTGTTAAAAACTGAGTGGTTAGCATAGTGATTGGGTTCCTCGTCTGAAAGGTGTGTCTTTACCACAGATGCAATGTTTGAAGTGAAATACAGAAGGTGTTATGATGTTTTGACAATCTCACAAACTACCACTTTAAATGTATCACAGCATCCAACAGCACCCCCAAATCCAAAATACTCTTGCAGTTCAATGGGATCTTTGGGCGTTTGGTGGGCTATTGGTGCAATACAGTGGATCTTATATTGATTAGGTGGATTACATCAGCATATGGGTCTCCTTTTAGGGGTTGTATGTGCAACGGGCTCTCCATTCACAGTAGAGGGAGGAAGGGTGTGGTGCAGTCATCATTCTTGCACCTGTTCAGCTCCTGAGATTTTAAACGGGGAGATAGTGAAGCCAGTGGAGTTTGGATTGGCTGGCTATCCAACGAGAAATCCTCTGAACGATAATTCTTCAATATTCCTGTGAGTTGGAAATCTGGCTAAATATTACTCAGGTCAGAAGTGATGCCAACAATAGCAAAGTGGAGCCAGTGGGTCAATTCAAACAGTCTGCTGAGATGAAGGAGAAAAAAACATCAAATGTTGAAATAGCAATCCAAAGTGCAGACGACATGCATGCGGCAACTCTGCAAGTTCCTGTGTGTGTGTGTGTGTGTGTGTGTGTGTGTGTGTGTGTGTGTGGGTGTGTGGGTGTGTGTGTGGGTGGATGCGTGCGGGCAATGGTATTTCCTGTATGTGTCTACTCTGATGTTCCTCCATATCTGCTGTACACAGACCCAGAATATATGGGGAGCCAAAGGGCTCAAAATCTGCATACAGACAAAATATGTAATAGGAAATTGTAAGATAATTAACATTTTAAAACTCATCTTATTATAGTGAGATGAGTTTTTTTAATGTTTTTTAACTTTAATAAAGTTTATTGCCAAGCATTTTTATAAAAATGTTATACTTTTTTTTTTTATTGCAGCAGGTAAAACATAAAACAGACTTTGGCAAATGTACATTCTAAAATATATAGAATGTACAGTTAGGTCCATAAATATTTGGACATTGACACATTTTTCATTATTTTGGCTCTGTACACCACAACAATGGAGTTACATTACATTTCATTTAGCTGACGCTTTTATCCAAAGTGACTTACATGCTATACAGTAGACCGTAGACACAGCAACGGTGAGCAATGAGGGTTAAGTGTCTTGCTCAAGGACACAACGACATGGACTGGCTGAGCCGGGGTTTGAACCACCGACCCTCTGATTGAAATACTGACTTGCTAACCACTGAGCCACCGTCGCCCCCTGTTGAAATGAAAAAATCAAGATGTGCTTTAAGTGCAGACTTTCAGCTTTAATTTGAGGGTATTTACATCCAAATCAGGTGAACGGTGTAGGAATTACAACAAATTAAAATGTGGCCACCCTCTTTTTAAGGGACCAAAAGTAATTGGACAAATTAATATAATCATAAATCTAATTGTCACTTTTAATACTTTGTTGAAAATCCTTTGCAGTCAATGACAGCCTGAAGTCTGGATTCCATAGACATCACCAGACGCTGGGTTTCGTCCCTGGTGATGCTCTGCCAGGCCTCTACTGCAACCGTCTTCAGTTCCTGCTGGTTCTTGGGGCATTTTCCCTTCAGTTTTGTCTTCAGCAAGTGAAATGCATGCTCAATTGGATTCAGGTCAGGTGATTGACTTGGCCATTGCAGAACATTCCACTTCTTTGCCTTAAAAAACTCCTTGGTTGCTTTCGCAGTATGCTTCGGGTCATTGTCCATCTGCACTGTGAAGCGCCGTCCAATGAGTTCTGAAGCATTTGGCTGAATATGAGCAGATAATATTGCCCGAAACACTTCCGAATTCATCCTGCTACTTTTGTCAGCAGTCACATCATCAATACATACGAGGGAACCAGTTCCATTGGCAGCCATACATGCCCACGCCATAACACTACCTCCACCATGCTTCACTGATGAGGTGGTATGCTTTGGATCATGAGCAGTTCCTTTCCTTCTCCATACTCTTCTCTTCCCATCATTCTGGTACAAGTTTATCTTCGTCTCATCTGTCCATAGGATGTTCTTCCAGAACTGTACAGGCTCTTTTAGATGTTTTTTGGCAAACTCTAATCTGGTCTTCCTGTTTTTGAGGCTCACCAATGGTTTACATCTTGTGGTGAACCCTCTGTATTTACTCTGGTGAAGTCTTCACTTGATTTTCGACTTTGACACAGATACACCTACCTCCTGGAGAGTGTTCTTGATCTGGCCAACTGTTGTGAAGGGGTTTTTCTTCACCAGGGAAATGATTCTTCTGTCATCCACCACAGTTGTCTTCTGTGGTCTTCCAGGTCTTTTGGTGTAGCTGAGCTCACCAGTGCGTTCTTTCTTCTTAAGAACGTACCAAACAGTTGATTTGGCCACACCTAATGTGTCTGCTATCTCTCTGATGGTTTTGATTTTTCAGCCTAATGATGGCTTGCTTCACTGATAGTGACAGCTCTTTGGACTTAATATTGAAAGTTGACCGCAACAGATTCCAAACACAAATACCACACCTGAAATGAACCCAAGACCCTTTTATCTACTCCTTGTAAATGAAATATCGAGGGAATTACACACACCTGACCTTGAAACAGCTGATCAGCCAATTGTCCAATTACTTTTGGTCCCTTAAAAAGAGGGTGGCCACATTTTAATTTGTTGTAATTCCTACACCGTTCACCTGATTTGGATGTAAATACCCTCAAATTAAAGCTGAACATTTTTTCATTACAACTCCATTGTTGTGGTGTACAGAGCCAAAATAAAGTAAAAATGTGTCAATGTCCAAATATTTATGGACCTAACTGTACATTTGCCAAAGTCTGTTGTTTTATGTTTTAATTAACTACAGATTAATTTATGGAGTAAAACCTCCACCAATGCTGAAATAGCAGAAACTATTATAAATATAAAATAGATATGACTTCATAACAATGAGCCGGCTTTCTTTGATAATTAAATGTATAAAATATTATGTATTTTGGAGAAGCCAGATGACATTTTTAATGTGTAACTTTAGCCCACTACTCTACTTCTTATGGAAAACGTGTTGTAGAAGAGACGTATAGTCAGAGGAAAAGTGCAAAACATTTGTATTAAAGGTTTCATTGTGGATATTCATGAATACCTATTAAATCAGATTTATTTTTATAACACATTCAAGAAAGCCCATCCATCCATCCATTTTCCACCGCTTATCCGGGGTCGGGTCGCGGAGGCAGCAGGTCAAGCAGGCTGACCCAGACTTCTCTCTCACCCGCAACATCTAGCAGCTCATTCTGGGGGATCCCGAGGCGTTCCCAGGCCAGCTGGGAGATATAATCCCTCCAGCGTGTCCTGGGTCTTCCCCGGGGCCTCCTACCAGATGGACGTGCCTGGAAAACCTCTAAAGGGAGGCGTCCTGGAGGCATCCTAATTAGATGCCCGAACCACCTCAGCTGACTCCTTTCGACACGAAGGAGTAGCGGCTCAACTTCAAGCTCCCTCCTGATGTCCGAGCTCCTTACCCTATCTCTAAGGCTGAGCCCGGCCACTCTACGGAGGAAACTCATTTCGGCCGCTTGTATCCGCGACCTCGTTCTTTCGGACACGATCCAAAGCTCGTGACCTATCTGTGTAAGATTTGCAACTGAAAAATGATCCGTTTCATTCTGAAAAGTCAGCTTTTTCAAAACCAACATGGCTCAGTTCAAAATTCTGTTTCATAACAAAACTCCTGATCTCTTCTCTGATTTTGACATCCAAAGCATATCATGGTTCTTATGTTTTTTGAATTTTTTTTTATGTCTTATATTGACAAACTGGTAACGAGCTTTGGATGAGCTTTGGCTTTCTTGACCATAGGTCAAGAAAGCCCTCAATACATAAATTACTTCTTCCCTCAAAACAGCATTTTATAAATGTACTGGCCAAAAACTTGAAATTGAATCAAGAACAAAGCATTAGTTCACTTTTGCATCCGTCAAACCATTCTTCAGTTCTTCCTCCAGTTTTTTCCTCACTCACTGTAATGAGCTGGTGAGTTTAAAACAATCCGTTGTTAGGTATCACTCAAGGGGATTGCACAATGTCGGCAAAATCTGAAACAGCAGTCCTGAAGGTTTCCATCCAAAAGATGTATACTCTCGTAATGACAACCCAATCATTCCACAGCATTTCATCCACTCAGAGTGAGGTGTTCCTTTGCCTCTGCCCAGACGAAGACCAGCAGGCCTTATGGGAGCTTGGTTTCAATCAACACAATAAAAGCCTTATAAATCACTCAGCAGTAAAAAAATAAAAAAAAGCCCATATCTGGAGCCATCATGCAGAAAAAGAAAGCGCTGTGTCCAGAGAAAACATGAAAGGATGTTGTTCATAGAGCAAGTGACTGCAGGGGAGAGAAGTCCCTCAGTATGGAAGCTTCAGTGGGACAAATGCAAACTGAAGTACCATTTTACCAATTACCTTTAAAATCCTGCCGTTACTATTGTGGCATGCACAGCGAGTTTAATACAAAACAGATTATCACACATTTACAAACGTCTGAGAGAGGAGACTCTCCGCGTCCCGCCCTGGCATACACAGCGAGATGTAAATGTTCCTGTCACATTAAAATAAATCACCAGTCACTTACTCACCTCGTCCACTGTGTGTGGCTCTCTGTGACATCAGCTAAACATCTAGTCATCATGTCTCAGTCACATGATCTCTTCTCCCTGTACCTGCCGTGTGGATCACACAGCGATGTTCAGCCTGCAGTCTTTAAGTTCAACAGATCCAGATCCTCTCTCACTGATGATCACCTGTCAGCTGACCTTCACATGTCCACCTCAGACATTCAAGCAGACGTCAGTGCACGTGTTCAAGCCCAACACAGACTGGACTTTTCTCATTGAGTAAAACAAACTGAACTGAAAAACATCAAAAGCACTTATTGATAATTAATGGTTTATTAAAAAAAAACGTTATTACAAGCCTTACTGTCAGTAGCAGCTCAAAACCATATAATTTACTCTTTTTTTAAAAAAGTAATCAAACTAATATTGAGCAGAATTAAGTTCAGCCTATTGGTTCGGCCCTCCACAACAGTCCCAATTTCTCATGTTGCCCCTTGGGAAAATGAATTGAGAGTTGAACTTAACCTTTAAGGAGCCAACATTTTCATCCAAAATTGCGAATGCTTTTTATCTCATATTAAATCCTGATTATCTCCTCATTCACAAAAATGTAAAAAGCTATAATATACAGAAATCCCTTGTGAAGATAGATAATAAGGCCATATATGTGTTTGTGGTATATTGGTTTATGATAGTACACAAAAAACATTTATTTTCGGAAACGATAATTAAAAGTTACATTTTATTATCTTAACCATATCAACAAACACCTTTTATTTAAATATAAAATAGCTCAATATTGTAGGAGTATCTGTGCGACGTTTGGCTTTGATTGAGTGAAGTTAAGTATTTCTAATAATTATTTTAGTTCAGACATGTCGAGTACTCATGTCAACTCCGCTCAAGCTAGAAAGTTCCCACAGTCCTTGGTGGTCCCTGAATGGAACTTGTTTCACAGGGTGCTCAGTGGCCTTAGCTGTGAGGAGGTAGCAGGAAGGCCTGGAATATTCATATTTCAGCCATAAGTAAGTCAATTTTCATATTTTTTGCTGGACACAAATGTTATTCTTGTGCGTATCTTTGCGATGCTTTGGTGAGAGTAGAATGGCGGACTCTGTCGGCTCTAAGGATTCCAAAACCCTTGAGTTTAGCCTTCTAGCTAGTGCCTAACGTTTTGAATCAGCATTTTTTCAAAACTCAGGGTGCATTTTGAGTCAATTTGAGGGTAATTTTGAGTCACTCTTATGGTTTATGTTTATATTTATTGTGTAATAGTGTTATAAACATGACAATTAACTTATATTGACTTGTGAGGGCAGGATTTGACTTTTTTTTATTATTTTTTTATAGATTCTTATATTTTTTGATATGCTCAGTCCCAGAGGCTGAACCCAACTAGTCCCAAAATTGGCATAAGATTAGGAGCCTACACTAACACAAAGGGTGACATCTATTAAAAATATTGAATATTTTAGGCATGTTTGAGTATGAAAGTATGTTTCACTCACAGTACTTATGCAACTCCCCCACTCAGGGACAATGGAAATAATTCCCAAATCCAGACCAGCAGAATGCAGCGCATGGTCACACAGTGGAAATATTTCAGAATGTGTACTGTTCAAAATGTGTTTTTTGTTATTATCTTTATTGAGTAAAAAAGGGAAACGTGGCAACCACACTAAATGGAACTGCGCTCAGTTTGATCACAGGCAGGAGACACTGAATGAGGAATCAGTCCAACATCTGTCATGGACAGAGACTGAGGGGGTTGATCCGAAACCCATTGAAGCAGTCCGACACGTGAAACACAAGGACATATCCTGCACGAATATTGGTGAGCAGCATTTAGCCTGAAGTAAAACAACCTAAATATATGTGTTACTTTCGAGGCGTACTGCAGGTGAAAAATGCAGTGTTGTGTGTCCAATCAATCAAACAAGAAGAGAACCAAAGGTTCACAATCTACAAGCATTTATTTTATTTATTTGAGATGTTTTTATGCATACCTGCTGCCCGTGTGTTACTTAGAGCAACAGAAACAGAGACGAGCAGCAGTACAGCTGATAGTCACAGAGGTTTAGGGTCCAACTTTGCAACAGGGAACCAAAGGAGTGATTGTGTCTCTGCGATGCAGATCCACATGTGGCGTCTCCTTCCACTCTGACAGACCTCCCTGCTGCGCTCCGATACACTCGTGCACTCTGTGGGCTGAAATCCGAGCTCTGTTAGCAAAGACAGCACGCTTGTGAGCATGCTGACATTTCAGAGTTGCAGCTTCAGAAGAAAACTGGCACCTCAGACCTGGACTTATATGACAATATTTTACAGTTTTTATCACGCCAATAATTATACAGATCAGAGATGAAGTAGTCCACATTTGCGCATCACGTTTGCATCTACTGTACTCTAGTGGTAGTTGCAGTTCCTTTGATACTTTCACTTACCTACAGCAAGCAGCAGCTCGCAGACCTGATCCCCAGACAGGGCCGATGTCTCTGTAAACAATAAGCCCCTGTCGTTGGCCAGACCCCGTCCTTCCTGTATGACGACATGAACAAAAAAACAAACAGAAATTGCATGTCACAGATTCAATGTACAGTAGATAAATACGGATTGACTGAGTTTAAGGAATGGGATTTATTATACATGTATATACATGTATATATACATACATATATATATATATATATATATATATATACATGTGTGTACCTGCACTGAGACTTGTCGACCCTGTGCCCGATCCACCTTGTTGCCTACCAGCCATATGACGGTGGATCCTGGAATGTATTGTTTCTCAAGCTCTTTGAGCCACACTTGAGCTCTGACAAAGGTTTCCTATGGTGACACAGACACGCACAACGATACAATATGGCACAAGCAGCAGCCAAGATGAGACAAGTCACGTCCGCGTTCAGGTGTCAGCACCTTTTTACCCTTTGGCTTATGTCATAGACCAGGAGTGCAGCGTGGGCCCCTCTGTAGTAAAGTGGGGTGACGCTGTGGTACTTCTCCACCCCTGCAGTGTCCCATATCTCAAAGCGAAGAGTGACATCACTCAGATGCACTGCCCGGGTCACGTAGGCACCTGGCGGAGCAGACAGCACAAAGACGACATCAGAGGGGATTCATTTGTTCACTGCTGAGTCTTTGGACATGTTCCTAGATCTCATTTGCAATTTAGCTAGTGACATATCTTTTTTTGAAAAATCTGCCGGTGTTCTAGATTAAAATCAAGGCAGAATATTCTGAAATCACCAAAAAAACACTGAAACCCTGCTTCCATTTCCAACATCCTGTCTCCAACTATTTTGTTTTCTACTTTTCAGTATTAATATTTACTCTGTCACGTATCACCTATTTCTATGCAAAGCTCTGAGTGTCATATACTCACAGCCTACAGTAGGCGATGTACTCCTGAATTCATCCTTGGCAAACCGCAGTGCCAGGCTGGACTTTCCCACACCCGAGCTTCCCAGAAGCACCATCTTCACCCTGAGGGTCTGCACTGGTCGACTTGAAGTGTCACTGCGGAGCCGGGCTCCTCCTGGCCTCCCTGGGAGCTTTTCTCCCATCAAAAGTTCCCTTCACTCCAAAAGAGAGAGAGAATATAGACTGACAAGAGAGAGAAAGTCCAAGAAGGTTCACAGGTCTGGATTCAGCAGTCAGTCTCTTTCCTGTTCAGCAGCTAAACGGCAGAGAAGACTTCATGTGTCTTCTTTGTTGTGACAGTCTGAGGCTGTGCTTCACCGTGTTACAAAAAAATAAAAGTAAAACCAAAGTCCAGTCCTAACTTGTAAAAAGGCCAGCAACATTTCACTTCCTCATACACACCCACAACTTGGCCATAAAACATTCCAGGCCACTGAGCTAGAAACCACATGCTCTTTATCATGAATTACACTTTTTTAAAGGTATGCAAACACAATTGGGAATTATTTTTCCAAATTTTGGTGTTGTCTTGTTACTTTAAATATAATGCTTGTGATATCAATGTCATGTTACAACATTGGTAAGTGTTGCATGGTGGAATAACTAGCTTATGACATTAGAAATTAGACTTAGAAAAGTCCCCTCAACTCAAATTCACATATAGACTGCACATACTGCAGTGTTGCTATCTCCTTGCAATATACTGCATCAACACAAGAGGGCGCCTTTGTAGCAATAATAAATAAAGGTTCAGTCTATGAACCTGTGTTCAATCCATCCACCGAAATAATTTTTTTAACCATTTAGCCACATTTTATTAAGGTTTTAAAATAAAAAAATATATTCTCAAAATAAAAAACACATCTAAAATGTAATTGTTGGGAAAAATTGTTTTCTTTCTCCTATTTCTTATATGGCCTGTGACTTCTAGATGAACTTTCCCCCAATTATGACTTATGTCCTGTATACAAGTAAGCCAGTTAGGAGTTGCAACAGAATAAATGACCAGTTGACATGACCACCAAGACCCGGTGTCGAGTGTAAATAATTTTTCTAACAGTAGTACGTTAAATAAACCTTAACACATCTAAAATAACTTAATACATGAAATAAAACTTAACACAACTAAAAGCTCTAGGCCTCTGGTCTTCTTTTTAAGCCACAAGAGAGAAAGTGTGTAGGCGTGTTTCGTATTTCTTTGCATTTGCTGCTGATGCCTGAAAGAGAGTTAACAGTGACAAAAAACAAGCTAGGGGTGTCACGGGAGTACAGGATTTAGGACCCAAATGCAGACCACAAACACAGTTAAAAGGGAAAAACGGAGGTTTATTCAAGGAGCATGTGAGCTGAACCGGGTGTGGAGCCCGTGGTCCGACACTGAAGGCTGGCAGAGAGGCAGGACGGCTGACCGGTGTGGAGCCCGTGGTCCGACACTGAAGGCTGGGAAGGGGCGCAGAAGACGGGGAGCAGAGGACAAACAAGACAAACAGCAGAGGACAAACAACAGACCGACACTGAGGCCTGCAGACGCAGGGCAGATATAGTCCCCTGATCAAGATTGGCCGCAGCTGTGTGCCAATCAGGGATGCGGCCGTGGGAGGTGTGTGGAGGCGGGACAGAAAACAAACTACGAACACCTGGTAACACAACAAACAGACACATGACAGACACAAGAGGGGAGGAGACTTGGGAAAAACAGGTTACACACACCGGGTCAGACAGGGATCCTGACAAGGGGTTGTCCGGGCGTTAAACGGACAAAGCACTTCCAAACAACTTGGAATGAAATCAACGCTCCACTCTGGCCACAGAGAGCAGGACATAGCCGGTAGCTTGTAGACAGCATGAGTAATGAATACTATTAAACGTAGTAAATGAGTTGAAAAAACTATGGAGACCAGGCTTGTAGAATGGTTATGATTAACGGCCAGATTTGGTGAAGCCAGGAAACTCAAAGTAGCTAGAGTATGAATAACTTGTGTTACCCAGGGTAATTAGAAAACCATTAACTCAAATGGTATTTAAAGAACACTATGGCCATTTTGGTGGCAGGCCGACAGGAGACCAGACTGACTTTGCTGAAAAGGCCAAAGTGCTTCTGGAACACCGCCATCCTGTTGAGGGATGAGGATACCAGGAGGCACATTCTGTTTCAAACCAAAAACAGGAAAACGGAAAGCGCTTCTGTTTTTCCGTTTTTGTCGTCTAAATCCAAAAAAGAGAAAATGGAAGTGCCTAACACGAATGTCAAAATAAAAGCCAGTGATAGATATTCTTATTTACAGTCTTATATGATGCAAACACACAGCAGCCGTAACGTTAGAAGAACATTAATTAATCAATATACACTACAGTTCAAAAGTTTGGGGTCACTTAGGAATTTCCTTATTTTTCAAAGAAAAGCACTGTTTTTTTAAGATAACATTGAATTAATCAGAAATACACTCTATACATTGTTAATATGGTAAATTACTATTCTAGGTGGAAACGTCTGGTTTTTAATGAAATTAAAAATAGTTGCCCATTTCCAGCAACTATCACTCCAGTGTTCTAATGGTACATTGTGTTTGCTAATCGACTTAGAAGACTAATGGATGATTAGAAAACCCTTGAAAACCCTTGTGCAATTATGTTAGCACAGCTGAAAACAGTTCTGCTGGTGAGAGAAGCTGCCTTCGCCCAATGACAGCTGGGATCGGCTCCAGCGCCCCGCGACCCTAAAGAGGATAAGCGGTTCAGATAATGGATGGATGGATGGATGGATGGTGAGAGAAGCTATAAAACCGGCCTTCCTTTGAGCTATTTGAATATCTGGAGCATCACATTTGTGGGTTCGATTATACCCTCAAAATGGCCAGAAAAAGAGAACTTTCATTTTTTTTTTTAGAAATGAAGGCTATTCCATGCGAGAAATTGCAAAGAAACTGAAAATGTCCTACAACGGTGTGGACTACTCCCTTCAGAGAACAGCACAAACGGGCTCTAACTAGAGTAGAAAGAGAAGTGGGAGGCCCCGGTGCACAACTCAGCAAGAAGACAAGTATATTAGAGTCTCTAGTTAGAGAAAAAGACGCCTCACAGGTCCTCAACTGGCAGCTTCTTTAAAAATTACCCGCAAAACGCCAGTGTCAACGTCTACAGTGAAGAGGCGACTCCGAGATGCTGGCCTTCTAGGCAGAGTGGCAAAGAAAAAGCCATATCTGAGACTGGCCAATAAAAAGAAAAGATTGATATGGGCTGTTGGACAACATGCAGATTTATGTGAATCTTGGGTCAACTAGGGGGCTCAGGTTCTCTGCTGGTATCTACTCGGCCAGAGACTCTGATCCTTATCTAAATTAGAGATCTAAATTAGAGATTAGAGATTAGGGATCTTGAGATCTTCATCTATACCTAGACAGGGGGCCTGGTTTTGCGGTGGGAGAAAACTTGGCTTCCTGCCGTTAGTCTGAGGCAGACAAAGGGGAAGGATGAAAAACTGCCATTGCAGCACAATTCTATACAAAAAACTAAGGGTCATAAATATGTCCGAATATTTCCGACATATTATGTTGGAAATATGACTGACGAGCCTGGGAGACAAAAGGAGAAGTAGGTCTACACGAAGCCCGGCTGGGTTCTGTGAGACCAACTGCAGATGATTTGTTTAATTGAACTTTCTAATAAAGTGATGTCAATTATTGAATGATTTCATGATGATGATGATGGTAAAAGATTACCTACTAACTAGGGTTGATGAAGGTGGTAAGACCATGATTGATTTAACATTTGAGTAAACTTGATTGATAAATAAAAGAAATAAGTGATGTTGATGAACTTTAATGGTTTCTTAATAAAAATGAGAAAGAAAAGGTTTGATGTTGATCAGGAAATGATAATGAAATGATGGGTAAAACCAAAGTGTGATGATGATGATCCTTCAATGATTTTTATAAGATACAATACTTTAATTTTATTCCGTGTTATAATTGATGATAGGACATTGTGTGAAGTTCATGATTTATAATAATCGTGTGACTAATCGAACATATAACAAGAAGGGATGGAATATTTCTTGTCCTCTTTAAATGTATTAAATGTATGTTAAAGGTTCTTTATCTGTGAAGAGGAAACTTGTGGTTTTGACTGAGAAGAAGGATTGTGCCAGCTCAGCGGGAATGAGGCCTGTGCACCTGGAGGGTAAAAAAAAGGAGAAGTTTAGGCGAACCGCAAGGGTGGGGGCTTTCAAGAGCCCCCAGTTCCTGCATCCCGGTAGAGGGGTCAGGAGGTTAGATATACGTGAAGAGTGAGGGTAGTTGCATTCAGGCGTGATCAGGTCAAGTCGTAGCGATACTTAGGTGCCGTTGAGTTAATTGACTTCTCCGTACTTTCAGTAGAGCCTCAATCTCCTGTCTGCTCAGTTTTCCTTCTCAGTCCTTTAGAGTTTGCTTTTTGTTACCTGTATTAATTTTTCTATCTTTTGGTAAAATAAAATCTGATTGAATCGTTTTTTTAAATCAAGTCCGCGTGTCCGTAGCCTTTCTTTCGTCTCCTCCATTCTCTCCCATCGACCCACGTGACCCCGAGGCCGAGCTCCGCGACGACGCCTGAGTTTGAGCTACATCCACTACGGCTACACCACTGATAAACCCCCTGAACTAAATGGTATACGTACATATCCTGCACATATATATTTGGTTTGTAAATCAGTTGTATTTGGGGAGAGCCCCTGGCTCCCTGCCAGGCAGCACTGTTTGCCCGGAGGCGGGGAGAGGGACTCATAACAGTTGAGACTCCTTGCAAGGGGTTGGAGAAGTGAGTGCCTCAAGTTGGGCGGTCGGGAAACGCTGTTTTCTTCCCAACGAGGCAGGTGAGTAAGTGTAAGTGAGTAAGTGTCTTGCTCAAGGACACAACGGCATTGACTAGCAGAGCCGGGGATCGAACCACCGATCCTCTGATTGAAAGACTTGCTAACCACTGAGACACAGTCGCCCTTGTACTCTGCCAGTCATGGGTTTCCACTGACAAAGCATCAGGTCGTGGCCCACACTTTGGCCATCTACAACCTCCGCCACCGCGCAGCTCCCAAGACCGGGCTTGGCCAGACGTGGTGGATCAATTTCAGGGAGTGGCACCACCACCGCCAGACTGCCCGGACCCCAGACATCATTGACCGTGGGAGGGCATCCTGCGCCAAGAGGGGGCCAATAGAAGAGTATTTTAGGCTCCTCACTACCACCCGGAGGGGTAAAAAAAATTAGCATAAATAAAAAAATGCTTAAAAAATAGATATTTCATAAATATTCAAATAATATAATTGTAAGTTCTTTAAACTGAATTATACATATTCTATATTATATTGTAAATGTCATGCTCCTATTTCTTTTGCACAGTGTTTATTGTTTAATGTTATGCACCACCTGCCAAGACAAATTCTTTGTACGTGAAAACATACTGCACATACGTGGCAATAAATGGTTCTGATTCTGATTAAATCAGACACTGATGGCACAGCGCTGTGTATTACATTGTTGTTTTTCTCTCTCCTGGCTGGAAAAGAAGCCCAGAGCTCACAGCGACCAGTCCCCTCCTCCCTCCTCCACCTCATCGGCCAGATGGCTGAGACCGCTGAGGACAAGTTCTGTCTCCTGGAGCAGATGGACAAGATCCTGTATCAAGGTTAAGCCGGAACTCTCACTCCAATCTATTGCAGCCATGAAAGCATGAAAGGGATAGTTTTGTTGTTCTGAATTGAGGTTGACGCACTTATCCATTGTCGGTGTATTACTACCTATGGTAGACGACGATCAGAACCTTTTTTGGTTTGGATAATTTTAGTGGGCCTTTCTTTGAGGCTGAAATGCATTTTGCTGCTGCGCCCGTCCACCATGGACATGCACACTTCAGAACATCTAAACTATTCCTCTAACATGTCTTAAAACATGAGAGACATTCTGAGGTCATCATCTGATTACTGAGTGCATCATCTGTCCGCACAGATCGGCCCAAGAGGATGGACTTGGACCTGTCTGAGGTGTTTGTTGGGACATGTCCTGACGTGTCCAGAGAAGGAGAGGTACATGAGGGAAGCAAGGAAGATGCTGAGCATTTTCGAGGTCATCCCAGATACTGAGATGGTAATGTCCTTAATGCTTATGTTCCACATTCAGAAGGAGGAATATTTACTTTTTCCTGTGGTATTCTTAGGTTTAGTTATTTACGTTATCTAGTATTTTCAACTTTCTGCATATTCATACATTGGTGGAATAAGATCCCATTGCAGGTACGTGTGTGTATATAATAATGAAAAATAAGGTTTCTGCAAGTGGGAGCTTCCAGGTACGTCAAAGACAGAAGGAAGGGACTGTGTAGACCAAAAAATGTAACCGTGACCTGCTGTCCGCGACTAGGTGGATCACTCAGCGGCCATAAAAGAATACAATCGCTCATCAGCGGACCAGGAAGAGCCCCTGCCCCATGAGTTGCGCCCCCTGCCTGTGCTCAGCATGACCATGGACTACCTGCTGACTCAGATCATGGACCAGGGCCATGACAACTACCAGAACTGGTATGACTTTGTCTGGAACAGGACCCGCGCCATCCGCAAGGTAACGGCCCTCTTCATCGATTATGTTTTTATTTATTAAAAAAACATCACAAAGCAAATGCTGCATTGTTTGCAGATGTGAGATTTATGGAGAAAGTGTGTTGTTACAGCTGCAAGACAATTACATTACTGCTTTTAAGTTCCATGTCAGATTAGCTCCAGACACACCTCTGTTTTTTGGGAAGCCTGGCTGAGTGGTGCAGATGATGTTTGAATACCAGTTTTGCTATCAACTCCTCCTTACACAGAACTATCTGAACAATTTCTGGGTCCAGTTGTGACTTTTGCAGAAGGGAGGACCTCACAGGTGGTGAAGAATGTTTTGAGGACTGATTTCCTCCTCTTATCCCGCTCATAGGACATCACCCAGCAGCCTGTGCTGCCCTCACACGGTGTCGCTGATTGAGAAGTGCACGTGCTTCCACGTGCTCTGCGCCCACCACCTCTGCGAGGAGCACGTGTCAGCCTTTAATGCCAGGATGAATTGTGAGAACATGACAAAGTGCCTCCAGAGTCTCAAAGAAATGTAGCAGGACCTGGCCATGCGTCACATCTACTGCCCCATAGAGGCGGAGTTTTGCCAGTACAGCGTGCAGCTGAAACTCAACGACGCTGGCATCCTACGGTCAGTCCATGGAAGCACAAATGATTAGACGTGTTGTGAAATGTTATTGAATTAGTTGTAGAGAACCTGTATTTTAGTCTTTTTTTTCAAGTAATTAGCATATTTAAATGATTTTATACATCTTCTACTTCATGATTTAGGGCATGCTTGTGGTCATTCACTGCATTTCGTGCCTCACCCTATACGGTAAATACTTCCTCCCCTTCGTCCACACAGTGAAGTTCAGCAATTCTGTGACGAGGTGCGTAAGGCTTCTACAAGCTGGTCAAGGGAGCCTCCTACCTCGCCTGCTGCCTCCTGCACGGATACTTCAATCAGGTCCGAAACGCTTTCCTTTATTGATTAATGAAACTGAGAAAACCTTTTGCTTACCACTTGTCAAAAGAGATTTCACCTATCTGGATATGCTCTTTGACTTTGTATAAATTTGAGAAAAAAATAAATGAGCGTTAATGAACATCACCATAGACAATTTTCATTTCCGCCATGTTTTTGTTTTGGTAATACAATTTCATAAATCAAGCTTTGAATTATAAATTTGCGTCATACGGCGGGAAGCAATACGATCAGAGCACCTGTCCCACTTCACCGTTTTGGACAGGCTGTCTTCGGTGAGAGGGCCTCGGGACGCCTGGGGGACACCACCCAGAAGACTGGTCAGAAACCCCCCGTTACACAGCAATCACCTGTTCTAGTCTCTGTAGTAAGATATCATGGTCAATGGTGTCGAACGCAGCACTCTATCAGGACTAACAGGACCAGACAAGTCCCCTATCTGATGCAACTAGAAGGTAATTCGTAATTGTCACCAGTGCTGTCTCTGTGCTATGATGCTTTACACACTAGAGATGCACCCATTGATCAGCAGCAGATCGTATTTGCTCATATTTTTTTCAGGAATGTGGTAAAATACATAATCTATTACTCTTAGGTCAATTAAATTAGATGTTACAAGGTCAGAGAATGAATACATCTTGGAGGAATCTTTACAGACCACTTTTTCTGTTTCACCAATGCCATGCAGGTCGTTGTTATACAATATCTAAACACATAAACAGGAATCCTATTCACGTTTGGTTGGGACTGTGCGAGGCAACAGTTCATCTGCCTCAGGTCGTTTCCTCTGGCCGGTGGGCGGTGCTTGATTTTGTAGCTCTTTGTCTCCTGAGAACAGCTGCACTGACGGCTGCCACCAGCCTCAACTCCACACTGACGTATCCTGGAAACACAGAGGAGGTAAAGATGGGAACATTTTCGTTTGTTTTCTTCTGTGGAAAGATGAGACAGTACCGGTTAAAATCAGTATGTAACCACGACACGCTGGAGGGATTATATCTCCCAGCTGGCCTGGGAACGCCTCGGGATCCCCCAGAATGAGCTGGTAGATGTTGCGGGTGAGAGAGCAGCCTGGGTCAGCCTGCTGGACCTGCTGCCCCGCGACCCTTCCAGCAGGTCACACAAACCACAACTGTTAAACTGTTCAATATCAATATTTCCTATGGGCATAATGTGAATTTAACCAGTCAGTTAAATTTGAGTTTTTTACTGTTTAATTATGGATTATAAACCTATTTAGGCCTTTTTAACTGATGCTTGTTATTACACTATAAGCCCTTTGCTGTAAATGCTGCAAACTCATCTTATCGTAGAGACAATGGAGAAAAAGAAAAAAAACGTCCTCAGTAGCGGTGTGGAGATGGCTCCCCGTGCTAGGTGGGTTTACTAGTTGGTAGTTACTAGGTTTCCTCCCACAATTGCTTAAATTGGCACCTAGACTGTGTAATTGTAGCTAATACCTACAATTGCCAGGAGGTAATAAGACAATTTAAAAAAATACCTTTTTTTTTTTTATTGTTGATTAATTAAAACAATATTAATATATATAATAAAAAATATATAAATATTTTTAAAATTCTAAATAATATATATTTTAACATAAGACAGTTTAAAAAAAGGATATAATTATTAAAGCTGCGAGCAGCTATGAGCGGGTCCTCGCTCCGCATGTCGGGGGTGCCGGCTAGTCGCCGCACCTCCGACATCCGGAGCAGGAACCGCTCGCCGCTGCTCGCAGCTTTAATTGTACATATATATATATATATATATATATATATATATATATCGCCATCGGGGTGCCGGCGGGTCGGGGTGCCGGCGGGTCGCCATGCATGAGAAGTTGTGGGAAGTTAGCATGAAGTGCCATGGAGTTACCACACAGAGAACAGCAGAGAGAGATAGACTGTCACACACACACACACACACACACACACACTCACACACACACACACACACACACACACACACACACACACACACAAGCAACGAGCATGTCACATGAATCCCATGTAAATAACATGCTGTTTGGCAGATGTCCAGTTTTGCCAGTAGGGGGCGCTATCACAAAGTAAACATGTCTGCATGTATTGTGGTCAGACCATGTCCAGCATCAAGCCTGAGAAGTTGTGGGTAGTTAGCATGAAGTGCCATGGAGTTACCACACAGAGAAGAGCAGAGAGAGAGAGACTGTCACACACACACACACACACACACACAAGCAAAGAGCATGTCACATGAATCCCATCTCAATCACATGCTGTTTGGCAGATTTCCAGTTTTGCCAGTAGGGGGCGCTATCACAAACCAAACATGTCTTCATGTATTGTGCTCAGGTCCAGCATCAAGCCTGAGAAGTTGTGGGCTGTTAGCATGCAGTACCTAGGATCTACCACACAGCATAGTATGCAGTTCATTGCAGCAACAACAGCATAGGATGAGACAGAGAAGAGCAAAAAACGGGTGCGTTTTTGGATGCACATAACGTCGTGGTTTATGGGGCGATTTGGCTAAATAGCACAACTTAAGGTCTCGAGGGTCTTGGGATCGCTACGGCACCGAGTTTCAGTCGATCGGATAAGTACTTTAGGAGGAGTTCGTTAAAGTACGAATGCAAATTTCGTCAAAAAACAGCGAAAATCGTCAGAAATCGCCATGTTTGCGGAATTACTGTGGCTCCCCCTATGGGCGAAATCGCACGAATGATTTATTGCAGGTAGAGGGATGCGATGTGCACAAAAGGTGACAATCTGAAAGGTTCTAGGACAAATAGTGTTAAAGTTATGAGCATTGCAAGTTAGGACACGCCCCTAAGAGGTTCATTGGTCAATATCTCAAACGAAATGAGATATCCGAGAAATTTCACTTGCGCTATGTCTATGCCCCTCCATTGATGATGCCCTGCAAGTTTGGTATGAATCGGACCAAGTATCTTGGAAATATTGGAAAAACAGAGTTTTTCACAAAATTCAAAATGGCGGAAAATTTCGGTAGGCGGACTTTATACCTCTGAGAGGCTTTTTTGTAGAGCAGGTGGAGACGGACATGTGTGAATTTTTTCAAGTCAATCGGACAATCTGGGCGAGGGGCGTCGCCGGGCCAACTTTGAGGGGGCGCTAGAGAGCAGTTTTTTTTTAGGCTAATTTGACGTCTATGTCGGATCGCTATTTTCGCCAAGCCTGACAGCCGTGCCAAATTTGGTGCGGATTAGAATATGTCAAGTTGGGGAAAAAGCAGTCCAATGTTTAAAAATAAGAATCAGAAAAGAAATCCTTACAATTTCAATAGGGTCCTTGCAGGACTGTCTACGACAGTCGCTCGGACCCTAATTATAATAATTATGTAAGCATGCTATGTTTACATGTGTTCAACGTTATCTTTGTTGCAGTTTGAAGCGCGAGCTCCAAAGTGACTTTTCTACTGTCTCGTTCCTCTAATAAGCAGTGCAGTCTAATCACAATGTTGGTGGACGCAGGTCCCATTCACACGACGGGCAAACATATTTTAAACGTGATGAGAGGCAATCGTGATGAGACAGACCATCACACAGCAGCAGCGGGCAGTTTTTATTAATATTGTAACGGTAAATTGTGACTTGTAATCTTATGTTATAAGACTATTTTACTCTGGTTATGAGAACCGGGAGTTGCAGTGTTACTTTGCTAGCTTAATGATGACGGGAGCAGCTGAGACCGAGGAGGCAGCAGGTACATCGTTCAAAGTTTTGACTTTCTTTCTGTCCCACCTGTTCAACAGTTAATATACTGAAAGATGCTGTGAGCGGAAAGCTTCTCTTTCCAACTACAAATAATAACAACAGAGGGGACAAAAAGACGAAAGCACGCCGGAGCCTGGATTTAGCGGGTAGGCTATTGATAACTTTGTGTTCATGTGGATCCGCGACGACGCCTGCTGTTTGTCTGTGTGTTTACATCGTGTTTCGGAGCAAGGATGGTATTCATGCTCCGAAACACGATGTAAACACACAGACAAACAGCAGGCATCCTTGTAGAAACGCATGTACAGCCGATGTTGTGTTCACGGAAGAATGAAATGAAACTTGTCGTTATGTGACGCTGTCGTCATTATATCAGCTTGTGTTGGCTTTAAATTAGCCTAAAAATACATGATTCCTGTCAGTAAACAGACCCCTCGGCCGGTTGCGCCGCCCACAGTTAACGCAACGTATGGAGATCGTGTGTATTTGTTTTCTTATACTTCAACGCTTAATGTTATTTAGTTAAGAAAACAACATGTGTTATCGTTTGTATTATTGTACAGCCGTAAACTGCATGCACTTCAACATTTGTGTTATATCTCAGAAAAGAGGAAACAAGAAAAAGCATGATATGTTTGTGTTTAGTAAATTCTTCTTGTTAATGTCTATACAGCCTACTTTCTCAAGGATCTTAGACAGGAAGGGCAGGTTAGAGATAGGTCTGTAGTTAGCCAAGACCTCTGGATTGAGAGTTGGCTTCTTAAGAAGAGGTTTAATTACAGCCACTTTGAAAGACTGTGATACATCCTGTTGTGGTCCAGGAGACAGGTTACTTGTTACTGTCTATACAGCCTGCTGATAATTAATATCTTAAACAATTATTATATAATATTTTGTGCTGTATTTTCTATTTGGGCAGAATCCACGTCTAGCTGTTTCTTGACGGAAGTTAATTCAATGAGTTAAATCAACAATACATTGCAAGAGTATTCAACTCAGTTTATTTTGTATAGCCCAAAATCCCATATACAAATTTGCCTCTGAGGGCTTTACAATTTGTACACATACGACATCCCTGTCCCGGGACTTCACATTGGATCAGGAAAAACTATATAGTAAAAACCCTTTCACAGGATGGACAGAAGCCAAAGATGTCATGTGTACAGAGCGAACAGCACATTTAATGAATATGACATAATAATAATAATAATTAATGTATTGAGTAGGCATGGACCACGATCCAGATAAGCATGATCCATGTCAGCAGAAGGAGGTAGAAAGGACGGGCATCAACAGGGCCGCCATGGCAGGGAGCAGGACCGGCTCCAGACAGCCACGATCCATGGAAGCTTGAGGAGAGGAAGCACAGAGGCTCCCGAGAAGAAGTAGAGTTAGTAATGTGCATTTAAAGATACATTAATTCATCCAGAAGTAGAGAGAGAAGAGGAGAGAATAGCTCATTGTATGCTAAAATGCTCATTTTCCACGCTCTTAACAAAAAATATATTCTTATTCTTAAGATACGGTTGGAAAACCACTCTACTTGGAAAATAACATACTGGGTGCTGGAGAGGGTCAGGGTGCCAGAGTTTCCCAGGTTGACCAGACCACGAGCCAGATCTGCCATGGAGGGCTGTGCAGGGGCACTGGGAGCCAGAGCCTGTAGTTTGAATCGAGGGTCCACACAGCAAGGGGCGGCAGGGAAACCTCTCCTCTGTCTCTTCAGCTGCCGATGCACCGCGACCACATCTTGCCACCTGGAAGGAAAGAAGAAACGGTTAATAGACTGGTAGAGGTAAAAGTACTTCTGTTTTGCTACGTTTTGCTGCAGCACCAAGCCACAGCAGTGCATTGATTTGATTCTGTGCTCCAATCTGCTTCTCCAAATTGGGTTTCCTCGCAGTGCTTAGTTTTACATGATGGTCTGAATGTTTCTCAGTTTCTTACCTTTTGATATACTTGTGTATGCGTTGCAGCTCAGCTTCAAGGAGGTCTTCAACCAGCAGAGCAATGCCTGCATTCAAAGTCTCCTCGACTAGACTGGTACAACCTGCTCGGTGCATTGAGCTACACAGTTGGCTTTCTCTGTCACTGCCTGCCTGAAAAATGGGGGGAAAAAGTGACAATTTAAATTCACAAGTGTGCCACACGAAGACATGACACTTCATGATATTCCTCTTTAATACTAGCACATTATTGCCATTCTAAGTAGTCTTGGTAATCACGTAACTTCACATCAGACAGTATTGGAATTTGGTTGAGTTTTAAAGTCTTACTGGTTCTCAGAGGCGGCGGTCTCCTTGATGGTCTCGTCTAAAAGAGAGAAGCTGGACTGAAGAAGAAGGACCTCGCGCTCCTGCCTCTTCCTGGTACCGACAGACATGGAAAAGGAAATGAGGGTGAGCTGTGGCCAATGAAGCTACTTTAATATTCGCTAGAAATACAGGGAAAGTGATGACTGATCAAAACGATTGGTCCTGCAGAAAAATGGAACAGGATTTCCAGCTCTCCAGCCCTTTTTGCACCTTTTTTATATGTGATCTGATGCTGTGAAACAAAATCTACTCACAATTCACAAAAGACTATTTTGGTGTGTTTTGGGTCAGTGTAGAAGATGCTGCTCTCTTATAGCCGAGCGTTATGATAAAACAGTGTGCTTTAAAATCAACAGGCTGCCCTTAACAGCAGACAAACCTGACTTCTTTGAGCTTGCGTTGCTTGTCTGCGACACACTCCTGTTCCAGCTGGGTCTCGGTGGAGGGCATCTCGTGCAGCATCAGTCCCAACAACTCACTCACCAATGACACCACTTGCACACCGCTCTCCCTGCAGAACCAGAGACAACAGGAAGTTAGTCATATAAATCAATGAAACGAAACATCCCACGAGCCCGGGTCCGACGAGCAGGATGTCCCTCTGCGGTCGGCCCTGCTTCAGCTCAAACAGCTACAGCTAGCCAGCGCCTGGCACTGCCCGCTGCCGCTGGCCATTCTGGTGCCAGGGCCTGAGTGTGCCTCTGGTGATGCACAGAAACTCGAAGAAGGTGGTGATGCGCTTCTTACGTGCACACCCACGTACGGACTTCTTCAGGTTCTCTGTAATGGACAATAAGACACAAGACCAAGTATAACAGTTTGTCAAAGCTCCGGCCGGAGGAGATAACGTTCCTTGCAAAGACTACGCAGTCAAAGCCTCACCAACGGAATCTGTCCTCCCTCTCGTGCCTCCGTCTTTTATTAGATTTCTTACACAGAGAGTTTACACACCAACATACGCCCACTTTGCATGGTGATACAGTTCTACGCACATCCGGTTAATCAGCAAGATCTTCCCTTACGCACATCCCGTTATTCAGCAAGATGGTTCTCTTTCCTTATATGGTGCCAAATTCCATTTCAACATAACAAGAGGAATTGCTCAACATAAACAACCACTCTTATCTCCGTATTTGCCTCTTATGAAGGTCTTTTCTCTGGTGGCCTCCCTGCCCAACAGACATAGTTCTGCTTGTGTAAGAGGTCTTGCATACGTAAATGAATATAAAAACCACACAAAGCAAATGAATATAAAACATTATCATAGAGCATTTGATATTTCTCAACAGTCCCCCTTTTGAACTCTATGAAGAGTTCACACTATGATAGGAGACAGAAGCATGGTCATTTTTTAGCCCTTTGGTATACATAGCATGTTCACACTTTTAATAGCAATGTTGTTGTAATTTTAAGATAATTCACACTCCCCCTTTTGGACTCTACCAAGAGTCCACCCAACATGACATTTTCATTCAGCATTGTAACTCCAATTCCTCTACTTGGTCATTGGCCTCCCCTTCAGCCAACAAGGGCATCATAGTGTGTTTGGCCTCCACCGGTCCCATACAATTAACATTCCTGTCTAGGGAGCTCACAGTACCACCCGAGGGTTAGAGTCACAATGTCCACACTTACAATTACTTTTACACACATATGTCCACACGGGTATTATTTTAAGCAAGCAAATTTTCTTTAACTAGTTCCTTTTTCACAAGATTATTACAGCAGTAGGACTCTGTAAATAACGTTTCAACTTTCCTTTATGGGTTCTAGTTACAACTCTGGCAATACAGCATGATATACATTCAACAATATAAGTTACGTCGGCGTCGATTCTTCTGCAGGTCTTCTTTCTTCAAGTACCAGGGGTAGACTACCCTGTACTCTGTTGGACACTGGAGAGGATTATTCTGCCTCTTTTGCCCTAGTGTCAACCGGAGAGTTGTTTGTATTGGCAGCCAGATCCCTGGCTACCTCTGCAACGGAACGACCTGGTTCTTGCGCTGGTGTACACTGGGTCCAGTGATACCACTGCGTTCCCTTGCCTTGGAGCTGGACAGCGTGCGTGGTTCGGGCTGTTACCTTGAATGGACCCAACCACCGTGGCTCCGACCACTTTCTTTTGATGACTCGCAGACGCACCCACTCAGATTCTGGAGCTGGTTTCGGCTCCTCTGCCCGTTGGCCAGCTGCTACCTGCTTAGAGAACAAAGAGACTGTGCCTTGCAGCTTTTGTTATTTTGCCGGCTGTGATCAGTGTGTTCCCGAGTCCAAGCCTGGAAGGTCTTGAACGGATGATGCCTCCGTCTGATTTGGAGTCCGCCGTCTCCTCAGGCGGTCCTTCTCCTTTGGAGAACGGAGCATCATCTGTGGCCCCCAGCTAGAGCAATGGACAAGCTGTGTCCAACCAGCTTGTGATGGGATCATCAATCTCAGCATTCTCTGCAAGGTGGTGACTCAATGCCGTAAGACCAGTCAGCGCTTCGGTCACTGATCCATCAGGAGCTGTGTTGCTTAGGATGAAAATAAAACGGGCAAATCCAAACACTGTACAGGCTCCGCCTTTCTCAGCATCACAGTAAATGTAACAATTTGTCTGTCTGTTGTCAATAGTTGTTAACCAGTTTCTCCTTCTAAAATCAACACTGAGCTCCCCTTGATAAACAGACACTCCCTAGGCCTCTGGGTGTTTGATGATTTCTTCACTGGGTTGAGACAAGTGCCCCTATTGGTTTCACCTCCCTTTGTAACCAGACTTCACCACAGAGGAGATGGGTGTCCCTTAGGAGTCTTCAGTAATGCAGTTTTCTGCAGACAACTGGTGAACATTCTTGCAATAAGTGTGATGAATCCAGGGTGCTCTCTCTTTGATGTGCGGACAGCAGTTGATGTGCTATGATAGTTGAATGGTCCTTCCCCCCTTGATGCATTCCAAGTCTTTCTCTTTACGACCCACGTGGTCCAAATGGTCGGGGGATGGTCATCTCAATTCTTCTTACATTCCTGGTATCCTGCTGCTGTGTTCTCCTTTTCTCTCATCCTGCCAACAAACATCCTAAACTTTGTCACCAATATGCTCTCTGCTTAAAATGTACTGGACAGTTTCTAAGATAACTTCAACTGTTTTACTTTTGTTTATAGTCATGTTTAAGGATTTAAGATTACCAATGCTGTTCACACGAGATGGTATTATCTTCTTGCTCTATTAATTTAGTTTTCTACTTTCAGGTGCTAGAATGACAGATCTGCATGCTCCGAAAACACTTCACATCCCTCTACTTCTAAAGTTCTAAACAGCTTTACATCCTGAATTAACAGTCTGTGTCAGCTTATCTGTGTGTGTGCGTGTGTGTGTGTGTGTGTGTGTGTGTGTGTGTGTGTGTGTGTGTGTGTGTGTGTGTGTGTGTGTGTCCTTCTCTCTAATTCTCTCTTTCATACCTGTCTCTCACTTGCGTCTCCACGCCTCAACCAACCACATTTATACTTCCCACAATCCTTCTCTCACTTCCTTTTTCCCTCTTATTCTTTGTTCAATCTGATGAACCAAATATTGACATCATGTGACTGTCAATCTTCCCTTAGTGCACTATTATTATTCTTATCTTATTTATTATTAGTTCACTAGGACACATCTGTTGCATCTCAAATGACTTTCTCATGTAACAGAATTCTCACCGGGTGAGATTCTTTCTAGTTCCAGCTTTGGACTGGCAATCTTGAACTCCGTCAGTGGAACAGCTTCTCACTGCTGAATTAGTTCTCTGTAATTCACGACTCTGTTTCAGCTAAAACCTTTTTAAATATCACTAAAGCTTTGTCAGCTTCAGAAGTTCAGAATATTTCACTTTTACTCTCCACAGCTGCAGTTAATGTATTATCTTTTGCTTACTTTATGTCCCTGTTCCCCTAGGAATGTCAATAGCTCCAGAGTGTCTTCTCTGCACGTATCTTTTGTTTTGGAACATGTCATCAACATAAAGTCAAATCTGTCTCCACTGTGGAGGTTCAACTTCAGCTAGATTAGCAGCCATTCTCTTAGAAGGGCTTTTAGAACTTTTACAATACCCCTGAGTCTAAAGAATGATTATTCAGCTACTGGTGTTATTCTCTCAGCAGCCTCTGGTTGTATTGGATATTATCTCTGGAAAGGCCTAACCCTATTTTTAGTTTTATAGTCACAGGCTCTACTCCCCCTTTTGACCATAAGGTCTTATTAATTATTTTCTAAACCTCTTCCTCCTTTGAGGAGAGGGAAAGATGTCTCACGTGTTTTCAGACTGCTTTTTTTAAATTTCTTTGCTGCAGTAACTCAGTGGTTGTGTAGGTTTTACTGAGGAGGAATAATACACCTTGAGATTCCCTCCCACAGGTTCCCTCCCCTCAGTCCTCTACGTTGGACACAACCTGTGGTGATACGGGGCAGGGTCACAAGGGGGAGCCACAGTAATTCAGGGGGTAGCTGGTGGGACTCTTGTTCTCTCTTCTGTGGTCTAATCAGGCTGATGCGGGACAGCTGGGAGGAGTGCACTCATCGCTGGCAGCTGCTGCAAGTCTTCAGGGAGCAGTTAAAGAGGGACATCTTTCAGAGGTTCGGCGCCGAGGGATTGTCGAGTACGGTCTACCAGACACGCGTTTTCCTGGGTCCGGAGGCTTCGGGAGTGGCTTCCGATTCTACGTCACGAGTGGGACACGAGACGCCGCCGACGCCGGCGGTGCATTGCCGGAAGGCCTGAGTATTTCAGTTGTTTTTTTGAGAGACATTCTGTTTTATGTTTTGGGTGGAGTTTTGCCAGACGGCCTGAGTATTTAAGTTGCGTTTGGAAAGAGAGACAATAAATACGCATTTTGTGTTTATACTTTACCTTGTTCCGGTGTTTGCTTTTGGATCCCTTTCACGAGCCGTGACACAACCTTCCCATTCTCCCTTATCCATTTTCTCAGGCTCCAACCTTCTTCACTTTCTTACCTGTATTCATCAGAATATATATTTATACATTAAATTGTACATTGGAAATGATTGTTGACTGTGGGTAACATGTATGGAGACCACCAGGGAGCCTGTAAAGCCTTCATCACCTCCCCCTTTTCCCAAATTGTCTTTACCACATATATTAAGGTGTGTACCAGATAATTATCACTTTTGATTATTATACCAGCCATCAATAATGGCTCAGAATAATGGCCTCCTGCTTAAGTGGATAGTACTTCATGCCTGGCCTGAAATCAGATTTTGGGTGTCGCTCTCCTCATCGGTCCTACGTCATATTCATGCGCAGTCCACAGAGAAGTGGGCACCTCAGACAGCTCAGCCATGTCGACAGATGGAACATTAGACCCCATGGTGTCTGTGTTTTGATTAAACATACGTTGTATCACTCTCTTTTTACTATTAATGTACGTTTTGTAGCAGCCTTTTACACTGTACCAGTTCACAGGATCCTCTGTAGGCCTCAATTCAGGAAGCAGAGTCTGCATGCTCAGCCAACCAGCCATGTCCTTCACTCCATTCCAACATGCAGAAACTCCCCCCTGAACAACTCAGATTGTGCAGAAGACAGAGAAACAGAGACAGCAGCAGCATTCTCGGCCTGATAAATGTATATGGCAGCACCACTAGAAACTAAACTGAGTGACTCTTGAGTCAACCAAAAATGGAACATATTTACCTTTTAATAGTTAATTAATATGACTTATGGTCATTTTCTAAAACCTTAATTTTCATTCAAATATATATGTTTGTGTGTCTGTGTTCCTAACTTCTAATGTGTGTATTGCATAAACAGGCTTGTCATAATCCCAATCAGAATTTGCTCACCCTGTGTGTTGAGCTGTGTGTGCGTCCCGTGGTCCCTCCCTGGGGTCCGTCCCGCCACCTTCCGCTCCCCTCAGTCGGATTGTTGCCGGGTCCTCCCACCAGTCCTGTCTTTATTCCACGGAGCTTGTGTGCAGTCCCTTCACCGATGTCCAGCTTTGCCACAGGTGGCACACAAAGTCTCTGGTTCATGTGGGTCAAAGTCTCTGGCCCTCAGTTTTTCCTCTGCCGCCCCTTTCTTCTCTTTCGGGTGGAAATCTTGTTCGAAAACACAACTGCAATTTTGTCAATGTCCAGTTTGATCCTTCTGCTCATCAGGTGGCCTGGTTGGCCTGTATTCTCCAACAAAATAGAGAAGAGTTCTTTCAACCTCAACCAGATTATCTTTGGGCTTGTCACATAATTCTTTACGTCTTCAATGTCTTTTCTTCCCCATGGGCATCATCTCAACCTGGGGTTCGGAGTGGGGCAAGCAGGCTCTGGGTGTGTCCTGGCGTGGTTCCAGCTCAGCTTTCCGTGTGAAGGGTCGGTTCTTTTCCTCTTCGGACTGGTGGTTGGACGGCTTCCCCCTTTAGAGCATATGGCGGCGGCACGGAGTCCAGATCAGGATCCTCGTGACCATGTACCTCGGACAAAGAAGGACACGGTTTAGCAGTGCATTCTTTTTCCATCCATTCACATTAATGTTATTATTAATCTCATTCTTTTAATTAATTTTTTCCTTACTTTCTGCTGCCCCTCCTCTCTCCGCTCCACACACACTCCGAGCTGCTTCAGTTGTTGCAGCTGAAACTGCCTTTCTCAGGAATCCCCAGTTGTATCCACTCCTCCCCTTGTTTGGACAGTTTGTCTGTCCTTCTCCCACATACCTCTTATCCCTACGATAAGACTTAGTAGACTGGCTGCACATGCTTGACCCTGCTCCAACTTTTACACATACTTTTAATCCAATTCAAAGTTTATATAGCACAACACTACCAACGTAGTCTTATTTTAGTTTTCTCTATTTTTTAAAAGCTCACTTTGCCCGGCTTAATATTTTGAGTCTTAAATAAAAATTATATGTCAATCATAACTGTGTGAGAGCATCGTCAGTCTTTTTCCTGCAGCACACGAACCTGCCACACTCAAAACAAAAACAAAAAACCCTGGACCCACACCACTCCTATTTACCTTTTATCAGTGGAGGGCCAACTCCCATTAACCATGATTAATAATTTTCCCTCTATCTCCTTTTCCAAATATAATTTCTGCATTACTTATAGTATAGTACCATTTAACCCTTTTATGGCTTATTCACCCTGACTTCTGAGGAAACTCCATAAATCCTTTTAACCGTATAAATCAGAGGAAGGCTCCTTCTCTCAGAGCCTATATCACTTATTTTAAAGTTTTAGCAATAAACAGCACTTCCACACATAAGACACACAACAGGTAATCACCCTGTACAACAGATACAACACACAACAATTAGTACAGTGCACTATTTACCACGCGTATCAGCAGTTCAGCATCTCAGTCAACAACAACTCACCACAAAGATCACGTAAGGTTCACCAAATTGTTAAGTTCAGTGTGTGGTTGCATTCATACACTTTTCAAACTATTTTACATTATCTATGATTCTTCTATGACACATACATGTACATTAAACAAAGCACACCATTTTGTCGCAGCCGAGACATATACAACGCTTTTGAAGCAAACACACTTCTGTTCTTAGTGAGGGAATGAATCCTCCATTGTCTAATTGATATTCTGTGCTAAATCAGCACGCACTTCCTAGAGTGTTCTGTTTGGGCTAGGAGCTGGGGCACAATGTGTCAGGTGATGCCAGGAAGCGCCTGATTTACCTCTGACCTGGACCGAGTGTGACGTAACCTCCTTCACTTCGTACGGTCCAGTCCACCTGGGGTCAGTCCACTTGCGTTTGTGAACCTTAACCCTGACCCAGTCACCTACTTTGACCCTCGGTTCTTCTTTCTCTGGCTCCTTCTCCAAAGCCTTCCACCTGGTTAGATAGGGCTGAGACCAGAGATGTTAGTTCGCGCATATAGTCAATCATCTCAATCTGACATACATCCAGGGATGACATATGACCTCCATCCCTGGGTGGACTTGGCATTGCTCGACCAGTTACAAGCTTGTGCGGTGAGAGGTGCGTTTCACTCCCCTTGAACTGTGGGGGGCCTTGCTGACCTTGAGGGGGGCCTTGTGATTGTTGCCCTTCCTACTGGTGTCCCCTGCCCCCTTGCTGCTGACCCCCGTTCTGCGGACACTCCCTAGCCCAGTGTCCCATCTGACCACAGGTAAAACAGGCCCCCGAAGCTCCTCCCCGGGGCGGACCTCCCCGCCCCCTCCCTTGTCTCCCTCTGACTCCTGATGTTTTTTCTGTCATCAAGTGTTTTACTCCCTGCCACATTATGGCCCATTGTGCCCACTTCTGCTTTTCCTGACTTGCTTTATCTATTGTTTTCTTTGCTTTTTCTTCTATTTTTGCTTTCTTCTCTTGTGTCCAAAAGACTTTGGACAGAGGCTCCTGGCACTGGGTGGTCTCAGCTTGGTCTGTTAGGATCCTCTCTACCTCCTCACGCATGCGCGCCATCACTTCCTCAGATTTTTTCCCTTTACCGTGTACTCTGGCTACGGCATGTTCCATTATTTGCAACTGTTTTTCTACTGGTTTATACGGCCCACAGCCACCCTTTACTCCCCAGCCTCCATCATCTATTTCCCTATCAAATTCTCCGTCCATTATACAACTTTTAATTTTATCAAACTGCCAGGGATTTTATTAAATTGCAAAACTAGTTTAAGGGACTTTATTAAACTGCCACAACTTCTTTATTAAACTGCCACAACTTTCCAAGAAGGTTATCAGATTGCCAAGAACACTTTTATGGTTATCAGCAGAGCTTTATTATCTGAATGGCCACAATCTACTTCAACAGACTACTGCTTTTTGTTTACACCGTGAGGTTTCGGGCAGTACTGCTGCTTCAATTGTTGTCATTCAGCAATCATACACATCTCATTCATGCCTTTTTTTTTATTTTTTATTTATTTTTTTTATTTTTTTATTTTTATTTTTATTTTTTACAAGTTACTAGGACTCAAGCCTGTAACTAGGACTTCAACCTGTGATTATAAAAAGAGGTTACCAGGACTCAAGCCTGTAACTAGGACTTCAACCTGTGATTATAAAAAAGAGGTTACCAGGACTCAAGCCTGTAACTAGGACTTCAACCTGTGATTATTAAAAAGTAGGTTACCAGGACTCAAACCTGTAACTAGGACTTCAACCTGTGATTATAAAAAAGAGGTTACCAGGACTCAAACCTGTAACTAGGACTTCAACCTGTAACTATTTAAAAAGTGGCCCTAATTCTCTAGGGTTTTACAACCCAGCTACTCCTGCCTTCTCGTCAGAAAACAAGCGGGGTCCGCCACGACCCAGACCAAGGTGAGGACTCTAGCCTCTTTGTGATTCGGCGATCACGTTTCTCTTTTCAACAATAATAACAATAATTCTTATTATCCACTCAGAAATGAAAATACATTTATTTTAGCGGTCTGCGGGTTACTAAGACGTTGAACACCCTTAAATTTAGCTGTATTCAATGCAGAAGAATGGTCTGCTCACCCTTTTTTATGACGTCAGATGTTCGAGTCTTTTCACCTTTGGACCAAGAGACCACTAATTCGTGAAGAAGCCGTCTTTAAATGAATCCCGGACGAGCCCCCAATTGATGCGCTTCTTACGTGCACACCCACGTACGGACTTCTTCAGGTTCTCTGTAATGGACAATAAGACACAAGACCAAGTATAACAGTTTGTCAAAGCTCCGGCCGGAGGAGATAACGTTCCTTGCAAAGACTACGCAGTCAAAGCCTCACCAACGGAATCTGTCCTCCCTCTCGTGCCTCCGTCTTTTATTAGATTTCTTACACAGAGAGTTTACACACCAACATACGCCCACTTTGCATGGTGATACAGTTCTACGCACATCCGGTTAATCAGCAAGATCTTCCCTTACGCACATCCCGTTATTCAGCAAGATGGTTCTCTTTCCTTATATGGTGCCAAATTCCATTTCAACATAACAAGAGGAATTGCTCAACATAAACAACCACTCTTATCTCCGTATTTGCCTCTTATGAAGGTCTTTTCTCTGGTGGCCTCCCTGCCCAACAGACATAGTTCTGCTTGTGTAAGAGGTCTTGCATACGTAAATGAATATAAAAACCACACAAAGCAAATGAATATAAAACATTATCATAGAGCATTTGATATTTCTCAACAGTGGGTAAGAACTAAAGATTAAAATAATGGTCTCAAACACACACGGGGATAATAGGTTAGCCATTGATGAAATTAGGGTGATTGCCATTTCTGAATTTGTATTGTATGTCAGGCAGCAGTGAAGCAACAGGAGCTGAATTCATCTGGACAAAATGTGTTAAACACTGATCTTTTCCTCTCATGGTGCCTCCTTGTCCCTCAGCCCTGATGCTGCACATTCTTCTTCTTTCCAGAGACCACAAGAGACCTGCGGGGATCCAGACAGGTACGACACATACACATGCATAAAAAAACACATTTCTTTTACATTTAATGTCTTTTTTATTTAATGACCGTTACTTTCTGGGATTTGATAGTGATGCTGTGTTTACGTTAAAGTGTAATTACTTAAATCTGCAGCTCCCCTCTGCTCCCCTTTTGATAAGTGTCAGCTAATCTTTTGGCAGTCTGGCCAGCAACTAGAATACTAGAAAGCTCTAAAAAGCCACTGTGGACTACCTGCTCAGCACCAAACGGGTGGATGTGCTAGTGCAGTGGTCAACAACCTTTTTAAGCCCCAGATCCCTGACCTCTGCCTTGGTGACAGGCAAGATCTACTATTGAGAGAAAAAGACTGTCCAGACGGTACTTACAACTTGAGGCTTTTTATTTGGCCTAATTGTAATTGAATGAAATCAAACACTTTGGTCCAGCTTTCAAATTGATGTGACCCAGAACTTAATAACTAATATCTTAACTTAGTTTCAGTGCAACATAAAAAGGAAATGTTTTGTTAACCGCACACAATATAAACAAAAGAAAACACATTTGCAATGAGCAGCTGGATGAACTACCAATATGTTGTATTCATCAACTGAAGTTACAGCACAACACTGACAACATTCTCAGTCAGTGAACTAATGTAAGTTCAGCTCTGTGTCCCATCACAATGCCATCAGAAGTCATGTGACTCAAGTGTGTGTGATGGCTGTGACTGAACACTGGCTGTGACTGAACACTGGCTGTGACTGAACACTGGCTGTGACTGAACACTGGCTGTGACTGAACACTGGCTGTGACTGAACACTGGCTGTGACTGAACACTGGCTGTGACTGAACACTGTCTGTGACTGAACACTGTCTGTGACTGAACACTGTCTGTGACTGAACACTGTCTGTGACTGAACACTGGCTGTGACTGAACACTGACTGAACACTGTCTGTGACTGAACACTGTCTGTGACTGAACACTGTCTGTGACTGAACACTGGCTGTGACTGAACACTGACTGAACACTGTCTGTGACTGAACACTGTCTGTGATTGAACACTGTCTGTGATTGAACACTGTCTGTGATTGAACACTGAACACTGTCTGTGACTGAACATTGTCTGTGATTGAACACTGAACACTGTCTGTGACTGAACATTGGCTGTGATTGAACACTGTCTGTGACTGAACACTGAACACTGTCTGTGATTGAACACTGTCTGTGATTGAACACTGAACACTGTCTGTGATTGAACACTGTCTGTGATTGAACACTGAACACTGTCTGTGATTGAACACTGTCTGTGACTGAACACTGAACACTGTCTGTGATTGAACACTGTCTGTGACTGAACACTGTCTGTGATTGAACACTGTCTGTGATTGAACACTGAACACTGTCTGTGATTGAACACTGTCTGTGATTGAACACTGAACACTGTCTGTGATTGAACACTGTCTGTGACTGAACACTGAACACTGTCTGTGATTGAACACTGTCTGTGATTGAACACTGAACACTGTCTGTGACTGAACATTGTCTGTGAGCCTTGTAGTCCAGCTCATAAGGACAGCCAGTCTGAGGCAGTCTGTCAGGGGTCTGTCAGTAAGCCGGCTCCTGTACTTTGATTTGGTGATTTTCATCGCGAACGCAGCATTAGGAAGATATTTCTTCTGAACTTTGAACACTTTGTTTTCGGGACAAATTTGGCATTCATGAAAGTTTTCCCATCTAGGATTGGTTCTGAACTTCGACCAGAGTTTCAGAACGCTAAACTCCTCTGCACCGGTGACGTTAAGTCTCGGTTTACTTGACCGGTGCTCGCTTTCCGCTTCGACATGATTTTAATCAGTCTGAAGTTGTATGCCCTTATAAGGAGCTGGCGGGGCGTTTCTGTATGCAAATCCAGGTGCACGAGAACGCACATTCAATTTAAGAATCCTCATTCGGGGGAGCACAGCTGAGAACACTTTTTCAGGCGCAGATCTTTTCTGACGTTGGTCTTCCAAAGTCCGTAAGAAAACATTTCAGAAGACAAAGAAAATGTTCAAGAATGAGGCCCAATGTGTTTCTGAATTTTTGGAGAGCGACAGGGAAAAGTCTCTGAGATATATATACAATATCCCAAGTCGGTGTATTTTAATTTGTGTAATAGTTTAGATGTAGAAATTAAGAAAAGTACAAATAAAAGATCAGTTAAAAAAGGAGTAGCTTGTGAAAAAGGTTTTAGAGAAGTACGTGACTCTTGTTGCTGATGTTGATTTATTCATTCATCTGTGCTGAATGGACATTATATTTATTGAGAATTCAATATCTATTTTTCGCGATCAACGGGTTGGCGACCACTGTGCTAGTGAGTAACCGTTTGTTCACCCCCCCCCACTGTGAGGGGTCACGGTCCAAAAAGGTTTGGACTCCCCGACGTAGATCATTTGATAGAGGAAATGTTTCAAAACTAAGTCTTCTACAACGTCTCTGTCCTGTCATGTGTCTCTAGCTAAGCCAGGCTACACGTTGGCTGCTGGCCCGGGCTCCACCACCCATCCAGCTCTCCTGTTACCCTGGTGCAGCTCGTAGAGTCCAGTCTGAGTCATGAGTTGTTCCCTGGAGTATACGCCCACTGCCAGGACCGGGTCGACGCAGGTCTTCCTCCCCTGGGCCCTGTGCCCGTCATCCAGCTGTACAACGCCGTCGTGGCTCACATCGCCCACAAAGCGTCGTCCCAGGATCTCAGCAGACTCTCTTGGCCACCAGCAGAGTTCTGCTTGCATGATAACCGTGACATCGTCCCTCATCTGCCCTCATCTTTGAGAACATGAACACTGTGCTGGATGACAACAAAAAGCTGTGCCTCAGCTCTGGGGAAATCATCAAGCTCACTGACGTAAGGTTACGTCTTGTCCCTGGGTTTTCCTCTGTGTTCTGTGTTTTCTCCTTGCAGGTGATGACCATGATGTTTGAGGTGCAAGACCTGGCAGTGGCATCTCGAGCCACAGTGTCTCGCTGTGGAGTGGTCTACCTGGAGCCCAGCATCCTGGGCCTCGTCCCTTTTACAGAGTGTTGGCTGAGGCGAGTCCCTGAAGCCCTGAAAGCGTTCACGGAGCAGCTGGACTCTCTGTTTTCCAGGTTCCTACAGGTGAGAGGGGAGACAGAACTGAGAGACACCACCAGGGAATCTTAAAGCTTTTCACTGTAGTAGATTGTAGAAAGAGCTGCTTTTGCTTTTATTTTATTATTATTTGTATTATTCTGTACCTTTTACAGGACTCTGTCACATTTGTCCGCACATCAGTAAAGGAGGTCATCACCTCTCTGGACAGCAACCTAACCTGCAGTCTGCTTAAACTTATGGACTGCTTCTTCAATCCTTATGCCAAGAAACAGCTGTGTGCTGCTATTCCTTGTTAGATTAACCCCCATGAAATGAATATATATGGATTTCTGTGCAAATATGATATAACATCTGTAATACTCGTAGGAGTTCTAGCTTTGTATGATACATATTTAGTGCTTTAGAGAAGCTGTACAATCTACTTCAAAACACAAGGTTTTGATCCACCTTAAAATCGGCACTGGTATTTGAATGATTGTATAATTACCATATCCATCTGTATGGTACACTTGCAAGGCAAATGAGAAAAATAAATACTGGTGGTAGATTTTCTTAGTCTTGAATAAACGGATACAGAAGATGCTCTGTTATCAAAAACATTGACTGAGTTTGTTCGGTTCAGTAATTAATGTAGTAGCGATCATGCTACTTGAGCAGTCAATAACATATTTAATGCATTCCACTAAACAACGTCGACTGAATGGATGTGCAGTTACTGATTTCTCCTCTAAGTTGATGAAAACATCTTTCTAGTACTTTTGTAAATGTGGATTTTGTTGACCATGACCCCCCATCAATCCTTTATTGTCTTGTAGGATAAGAGGCCACCGCCCCAGAATAAATTGGACCGTCTGAAGGAGCTGATTGAGCCCTGGTTCTTCTTCTCTCTGGTGTGGAGTGTGGGAGCCACAGGAGACGCAGCCAGCTGTAAGCGCTTCAGTGCCTGGCTCAAGAAGAAGATGGCAGAGGAAGAGGTCATATCAGCATCTCCACTTTAGCGTCCCCAGACCAAAATAATTCTATTGTCATTTGTATTGGCAGCTTTATTATTTCTTGACATGGGTATATTTTGATTAACGTAAATGTATTTGTCCTTCAGATTCAGTTATGCTTTCCAGAGGAGGGACTGGTGTACTACGCACTGGATGATGCAGGGATTAGTAACTACGAGGATGACGAGGAAACTGAAGAAAGAAAAGTAAACTGATAACATTATTTCATGCAATTAAGACCATCCGATGCATTTTAGCTTTTTTCTCAATCATCTTTTTGCCTGTACTTTAGGTCCAGTGGGTCAGCTGGATGAACTACGCAAAGAGTGTTGCAATCACCCCGGAGACACATTATGCTGACATCATCGTTCCCACTGTGGACACAGTGAGAAGGTCTTTCCTCATGGATATGCTTTTGACCAATAGGAAACCAGTGAGTACTTTGGTTGTAGTTTAGCTTCACACATCAGACCACACATTCTGTAATTGTTATAAAATAGCTTGTCACCATGAACTGTGAACATTTTCTACTGAAGCAAACATTCAGAATCCAATAATAAACATCTAAATACTTTCATTGCCTTGGATTCATATTTACGTGTGTGCGATCCAGGTGCTCTGCATTGGGCCAACGGGCACAGGAAAGACCCTGACCATGTCAGACAAGCTGCTGAAGAACATGCCCGATGAATTCATCACACACTTCCTCATGTTCTCTGCCCGCACCTCAGCCAACCAGACTCAAGATTATATTGACAGTAAGCTGGACAAAAGGTATGCCTGCTCTACGATACATTGTACACATCATTTACAATACAAACATGTGTTTTGGATCACCATTTCAATGATGCACCTGCAGGATCACCTTCCTCTTTGTAGACACACAGGTAATAACTCTCAACACCTGCTACAGTATACTGCAAGTGGGTGGTAGTTGATTAAAATCACTATCACACAGCTATAGTACATACTGTCATGGAATGTTGTTGCACTGTTGTCACTTGTTTTAATCTATTTAGTCAAATTGGATGCAACATGTAGAGTATACAATGTATAAAGTGATGTATTCCTGTTCACTTCAAAAGTCAAGGCAGAGTTTCACTCATCATTATTTTTGTGTTAATCCCCCAGATTAAGAGTGAGTCATTCCTGGAGGATATCAACAGCATTTTGAACTCTGGGGATGTTCCCAACTTGTATGCATCAGACGAGCAAGAGCGCATCCTGGCAGCCATGAAGCCAGTGGTGCAAGACCTGGGCCGACAGCCAACTAAAGCCAACCTCATGGCAGCCTACATCAGGAGGGTCCGCAGCAACATCCACACTGTGCTCTGCATGAGGTTGTCCAAAGCTCTGATCCAAAGTCCATCCACGCTCTCTCCCTTTCTTCTACTTCCACTCCTCTCTTCCACTTCTTCCTCTGCAGTCCTATCGGTGAGGTGTTTCGTGCGCGGCTGAGGCAGTTTCCCTCACTGGTGACGTGTTGCACCATAGACTGGTTCAGTGCCTGGCCAGAGGAGGCTCTGCAGGCTGTGGCCACATCCTTTCTGAATGACCTGCCTGAGCTGGAAGCCAGCCCCGAAGTCATGAGGGGACTGGTGTGTGTGTGTGTGTGTGTGTGTGATGCCTTGGTTAGATACATATAAATTACTAGCTGCCTGAAGAGAAAAGGGAAACATGTAAAAAACTGTAATCAAAAATCTAAGAGACTGAAACAAAATCTCTCCCTAATTGATTTTCTTCTCCAGACATTGATGTGTGTAAAGATCCACCAGATGGTAGCCAGGAAGTGTGAACATTACCTGGCTGAGCTTTCTCCACACAACTATGTCACACCCAAAAGCTACCTGGAGCTGCTCAAAATGTACTCAGATCTCATTGGACGCAAGAAGCAAGAACTGAGCAGTGCACGCCAGCGCATGAAGACTGGCCTGGACAAGGCAAGACACTGAGCGGGCAAAATAACAATGCCAGAATTTCAATTTGTAATTTGTGTACATATGCAGCATTATTAGCCATCTTACCTGACTACCTGCTGCTCTGTGATCCTTCAGCTTCTTAGCACAGCGGAGGATGTGAGTAAGATGCAGGAGGAGCTGGAGGCGATGAGGCCTCTTTTGGAAGAGGCTGCTAAGGACACTGAAGTCACTATGGAGACCATCAAAGTAAGGAAAACAAAGACAGGGGCAGGTGGTTATCCAATTTATCTGCGTGACCTTTGGACCTTGAGTATGATTTATATTGTATTTTGCCAGAAAGACACAGTGGTTGCAGAGGAGACCCGGAAGTCAGTGCAAGTAGAGGAAGCCAAGGCTTCAGAGAAAGCCCGTTTTGCAGGAGCCATCGCAGCAGACGCCCAGAGAGACTTAATGGAGGCTCTGCCAGCCCTGGATGATGCCCTCGCCAGCCTCAAGTCGCTCAACAAGAGTGACGACACCGAGGTCAGAGAGTTTGTTAATGACATTCTTCAAATAGTACCGCACTGTTGGTTTATATGTCGAATTTACCTCCTGGTTGTTGTTGTTTTTCCATAGGTTGGAGCCATGCAGCGACCTCCCAAGGGGGTGAATCAGGTTATGGAGGCGGTGTGCATTTTGAAGGGCATCAAACCCAAAAGGGTACCTGGAGAGAAGCCTGGCACCAAGATAGATGACTACTGGGAAGCTGGTAAAGCTCTGCTACAAGACCCTGGCAAGTTTCTGGAGAGCCTCTTCAAGTATGATAAGGTAGAGCTCATATGCAGTGGCTTCATTGCCATGTCATTGTATGTGAAGTGTATGTTGTCATCGTCTCTTCAGAGCAATGATCATTGTTACAGCCAACATGTCTAATGCCATTACCAGTTGTGTCCAATTGACCATGTGAACCATCTACTGCATCCCTTGTGTAGTTGATGGACCTCTGTTGGTTATAGTACATGTAATTCATCCAATCGACATTTTTATTTATTTATTGTTGCCCACCAAAGAAATATCGATTCAAACCCTGCTGAAACTTGATTTCTAGCTTTGTACTCGTCTGGCACTCCTCTCGGGACCCCGGTGGCGTCTATGTAAACAGATGGGTTGAAGCTGCCCTGTGGTGAGGTCACTGACCTTTTACTTCAGCTCTAGTGTAACCACGATGCCTCATAGCCATCAGTTGCTTGCGCGATGTTATACGTCACCTTACACCGCTTCAGAGTCCCCACCAGAGTTCCTTTAAACAAGTATAATTTGCAGCTTAGGGTGAAAAATAGGATGATATTAGGTCAACATTATACTGGAAAGGTGGCAACAAATAATGTATGGCGACACGACTGTTGTTACTTGGCAGTTCATGGGAGGAGAATAGTTGCAGGGCTCATTTAAAAACCTGCCAGCTCCTTATATGGTGACAGAACGGAATTGTTAAGCTACACAATCAAACAAGTTCATTTTATCAGCAGAATACGTCATCCACTCAATCCACATATTTCCATCAGGGACCTTGGTCTCTAGTGTTAGAGCCTCTTTGAATGTAGTTATGTTGAGATAAGTTATCACATCTCTATTAGGATTTGTACTGCTCAGAGCAGTGGGGACTTTAGCATCAAAAGTTGTTTTGGTGGTTGTAACTGGTCTGACTTGGGCCTTCTCTAGACATTTATTTAAAAAGAAAACCTGGACATCCTGTCCAGTGTTATCAGACAGTGTATAATCCCTTGACTGCCTTAAACTATTTGGCTTCTTTATTGTTATGTACACCCCATAGTTCCTCTAATGCCGCATAAACCTGGTAGTTTAAACGGATGCTATGGTCTAAGTGCCATCTCTTCACCAATTTCTGCGAGTGTTTCCTACTGGGCCCGGCCTTACAGACACCTCTAAACCTCCTATGTGTTGTTAGTATCTTCACTGGTTTCAGACAAGTAATCCTATTGAATTCACATCCCTGTTTACCCAGACTTCACATAAGAGGGGGTAGGTATCCACAATTTAAGGGTTATCAGCAGCAAACTCTGCAGTCAATTGGTTCACCTTTTGCAGTGTCTCCCTCACATTAGTTTAGTTCAATGCAAATGTACTGGAATGGATATTTTGGTTCCGGTAATTTACTCCTAGATGGTCTATGCTGACCCTAAGGATTATTTCTCGCACAAACAGTGAATACCAAACAAAAACGTTTTTTCTTTTTTTTGTAGTAATTAGTAAAGCCCTCTGTACTAAAAACCTGGTTTATCATAGATACCATCCCTCCTGTTGAGACATGGTCCAACCCATGGCTCAAAGAGCTGCATATCTATATAAAGTTTTAGGCAATACTAATCTTTCTTCAGGACACTTCCAGAACTTTTGCCCATCCCTCCCACAGCTATGTTTTTCCCAAAAGGTTTGTCTTGCTGTGGAGCATTTGTTTGCATATATTTTAAAATGTCATGATCTAAGTGTTAAACTTCAAAAGTAAATTGGTCATGTGGCTTTTATGTTTTCCTGTTGAAACATGATCAGTCCCTGTTATGTGTGCTGTGCACTTACAAACTGCTACTTTTTAGGTATTGTTCTAATTGTTCTAGTAGTTGCAATATTACTTATTTATGCGTAATAATAAGCTTCATTGCTGAATTAGTTCTCTGTAATTCACGACTCTCAGTTTCAGCTAAAATCTTTTTTTATATCACTAAAGCTTTGTCAGCTTCAGAAGTTCAGAATATTTCACTTTTACTCTCCACAGCTGCAGTTAATTTATTCTCTTTTATTTACTTTATGTCCTTGTTCCCCTAGGAATGTCAATAGCACCAGAGTGTCTTCTCTGCACTTATCTTGTGTTTTGGAACATACCAGAATGTCATCAACATAAAGTAAAATCTGTCTCCACTGTGGAGGTTCAACTTCAGCTAGATTAGCAGCCATTATCTGAGAAGGGCTGGTGGGACTTTTACAATACCTCTGATTCTAAAGAAAGATTATTCAGCTACTGGTGTTATTCTCTCAGCAGCCTCTGGTTTTATTGGATAGTATCTCTGGAAAGGCCTAAACCTATTTTTATTTTTATTGTCACAGGCTCTACTCATCTTATTTTCCCAAAGGTCCATGTGACCCTAAGGTTTTATCAATAGTTTTCAAAACCTCTTCCTCCTTTGAGGAGAGGGAAAAGATGTCTCACATGTTTTTAGACTTCTTTTTGAATTTCTTTGCTACTGTCACTCAGTTGAGTTTGGTTGTGTAGGTTTTTATTGAGGAGGAATATTAAACCTTGAGATTCCCTCCCACAGGTTCCCACCCCTCCTCTCAGTCCTCTGCGTTGGACACAACCCTCCCACATCTCCCCACATAGCATCAGGTGGTTTAGCTAGCGAGAGATGAGGTGCACATTCCCCCCTGAAGAGTTTATTCTCCTCTTCCAGGAGATTGCATGTTTATTCTTATTTTTATTAGACAACACAAATTGTTGTCTTCTCTGCAGCCTGTTTTTTGGATCCATGATCCTTGATGGTACCGATAGGTTTGCTGTTTATTTTTTCCCGTTTGCTGTTTTCACCCCAATGGTGTTTGACGATCATTTCATTATTTTTTTCTTCTGAGGTTAAAATAACAGACCTGCGTGCTCCGGAATCACACAGAAATATTATCTCTCATCCCTCTACCATTAAAGTCACAAACGGTTTCTCCTCTTGTAACAAACACATCTCTATTTGTTCTAACTCTATATTCTCTCCTAATACTCATATTTCTCTCTCATGTTGTTCATTGACACACTCTCTCTCTCTGTCTCTGTGTGTGTGTGTGTGTGTGTGTGTGTGTGTGTGTGTGTGTGTGTGTGTTGTAGCGTAACTTTCCTTCAAAGGGTGAATAGGCGTTGGGCGCCAGATAGGAGGATCTCGTGCTTACGTAAATCCCTACCCCATCAATTTCTATAATTACCTATCCCCGAAGAGTAACTGGCTAAGCTCTTAAGTTCACTACGAAAGTTCATCATCAAGCACCATGCTGATCATACTCGCCCCATCCCCCCCTGAAAAATGACACTCCAAGCACAGCAGATCGTTTATCTCACCAGTCCAATTTGGGGAGGTTTATCTCCTCATCCCCATAACATAATACAGTACATTAACATACAATAACTGAACAGCGGCTACCATGAATTAGCATCAATAATCGGTAGCAACAGGTCAGAAAGAAGGTCATACAATCAATTAACACCTGGTACCATCAAGGAGTATCAATCATCAGCAGTAGCATTTCAGAGAGCAGACATACAATCCATTAACACATGACACCATCACTTAGTATCAATCATCGGCAGTAGTATTTCAGAGAGCAGACATTCAATCGAGTACCAGTTGATACAGTCCATTTGAATTAGTCATCGCCAGTAGTATTTCGTACAACTGTTCCCAACAAGTGAGTCGACTCTCGGTTGCTCAACCCCGGCTAGGAACTGGCCAGATAGGATAGGTGAGATAAGACCCCTTCAGCGTATGGCGGGGGAGTGTAAGCGTGCAGAGAAGTAAGGAGAAACTAGAGTCTGTAGAAAAAAGGGGGGGAGGGGGAGTGACTTAGCTGTCCGTTCAATGCAGTCGCGTAGTCTCCCAGTAGCCTCCGTCCCGGGTCCGGTCACTCACGCCTTTCGGTCTCCGGCGTCCACTCCCAGTCAGGCTCCTTAACTACTTCAGCTGCCGGGTTGTCCGGAACAAACACTCCGTGTCCTCCTCTCGGGCCAGACTCTCTCTTGTTCTCGTTCTACCGGTCTCTTTTCTTTCTCATCTTGCCGATCTCTCGTCTCAAATGTTTCCGCTTCCCCTTAATAGACGTACACAGGTGCAATCAGTTACCTCCCTGACCCCGCCCCTTGACGGGCCATGAGGAAAAGAGTCCAGTCGGCTTTGCTCCCTTCCGCTACACTCCCCCCCCCTTATTGAGACCGATCCCCGGTGAGCAGGAGATTGGGCTCCTATGGGTCGAAAGACTATTCATCAGGGAAGCCCAGGAAGTCCTCATCCCCCGAACTCTCCTGTAGGATGTCCAGTAGTCTTTTTTTCCCCAGGTCTTCCAAGTCCTCGGCAGTGGGGTAGTAGGCTTTGAGGTTGCACACATGCATGGTTTTTACGTCCTGACCTGACTCTTCCAAAACCACTTGGTAGTTCAGGGGTCCAAGTCGTCTGACTACCCGATAGGGACCTTTCCATTTTTTCGCCAGCTTGGCGGTGAACTTGGCCTTGGCGCTCGACTGAGGGAAGTTCCGAACCCACACCCTTTGTTTAGGCTGAAACTCCAGGGTGCGACGATTTTTGTCGTAGTTCCGCCGTTGTCGTAGTCTGGCTTTCCTGATATTTTCTTCCACTCCGGCTTTGAATTGCTTCAGTTGTTGCAAGACAGCATAAGCCGGGGTATCAGGAGGATACACCTTTCCTTTCAGTAGCTTGTCCAATGGACTCACCAGCTTCCTACCAATCTGTAACTCTGCTGGGGTTACTCCTATAGTTTCCTGAACGGCAGAGTTTATGGCAAATCTGAATTCATCAAGATATTGGTCCCATTTACCATGATTGCTGTCCAAATATGAGGCTATCATACGCTTTAGTGTCCGATTCACTCTTTCCGTCATGTTGGTCTGGGGATGATAAGCAGTGGTGAGCTTGGGCGTCACCGTCCATTGTTCACAAAATTCCCGGAATAGCGAGGACACAAACTGGGATCCTCGGTCCGATAAGAGAAAATCCGGTATTCCCCATCTGGTGAAAATGTCTTTTTTCAGGAACCGGACTATAGCTGGTGCGGTGGCAGCCCGCAAGGGAGAAAGCTCCACCCAGCGCGTATAATAATCCACCACCACCAACAGGTATTCATGCCTCGCCGGACTTCTGGGTAGGGGACCCATGATGTCAATTCCCAACATTACATTTGGACCTTTAATCGTGGGCTGCTGAATCATTCCAGCCGGCTTCTGATTATCGGACTTCAGACTTTGACAAACCCTACAGTGCTTGAGGTAGTCTTTCACGTCCGTCCACATCCCAGGCCAGTATGCGACTTCATAGAGCCTTTTGTAAGTCTTGAACATGCCAGAGTGTCCACTTAGAGGGTTGTCATGACAGGTCTGAAGCATCTCAGGTACCAGACTATGTGGGATGTAGATTCGATAGTGGACCTGGTGGTCCGACAGGTTTTTCATCCGGTAGACTTTGTCTTCCATGATAGCAAAGTCTTGGTTCGCTTTTCTCTCTCCTGCAGCCAGCTGCTGCAGGACTCTCATTACCTGTGGATCTCTTTGCTGCTCCTCCCAAATGATATCCAATGAAATTGGAAGAAGGGTCTCCACTTTTTGAGAAAAAGGGGGGGAGGGGGAGTGACTTAGCTGTCCGTTCAATGCAGTCGCGTAGTCTCCCAGTAGCCTCCGTCCCGGGTCCGGTCACTCACGCCTTTCGGTCTCCGGCGTCCACTCCCAGTCAGGCTCCTTAACTACTTCAGCTGCCGGGTTGTCCGGAACAAACACTCCGTGTCCTCCTCTCGGGCCAGACTCTCTCTTGTTCTCGTTCTACCGGTCTCTTTTCTTTCTCATCTTGCCGATCTCTCGTCTCAAATGTTTCCGCTTCCCCTTAATAGACGTACACAGGTGCAATCAGTTACCTCCCTGACCCCGCCCCTTGACGGGCCATGAGGAAAAGAGTCCAGTCGGCTTTGCTCCCTTCCGCTACACTGTGTGTGTGTGTGTGTGTGTGTGTGTGTGTGTGTGTGTGTGTGTGTGTGTGTGTGTGTGTGTGTGTGTGTGTGTGTGTGTGTGTGTGTGTGTGTGTGTGTGTGTGTGTGTGTGTGTGTGTGTGTGTGTGTGTGTGTGTGTGTGTGTGTGTGTGTGTGTGTGTGTGTGTGTGTGTGTGTGTGTGTGTGTGTGTGTGTGTGTGTGTGTGTGTGTGTGTGTGTGTGTGTGTGTGTATATGACCTGGGCATTCAGCTGAAGTGGATCCTTGACGTCCCCCTCTCCCCGATGTCCCCCTCTCTCCGGCTCCTCTGCTCCTTGCAGTCTCCTCTCCAATGTCGGTCCCTTCCACAGCGAAAACAAGCTCCTCTCTTTGTGTAGTCATCTCTCCATCCACTCTCCCCCCTCCGTCCACGTCCCCGTCCACGGAAGCCTCCGCTTTTTGGTTATCTCGGGAATACACATCAGAAAACCAGGTTCAGACATTTCATCATCATCAAATTAGTGTTGGGCTCTGAGCCTATGGTTTCTGGAGAATCAGGATATACTGGTATGGTTTGCTTACCGTATTCCACTCCTGATCTGGTGTGCGCTGTTAGCAACGGGCCCACATGTTTGGCGCCTCGCTCTCTCCAACGCAGACACGAGGTCAGCTGCTGTGCTGCCTTTCGGCTGTGCGTGTCCGGGCTGCGGCGGCAGGTGGAGAGGGTGGATGGAGTGTTGGAGGAGACGCTGGAGGGTGAGGTCACTGCAACAGGAGGAGCGGGAGCAGGGGCAACATGCGGAGGAGGCCGTCTCCCGTACACCACTTCAGCATCTGCTTTATCACAGAAATGTACGCTTGGAAACAGATTAGAAGAGTTAGTCATGTTTCATTCATACTGTTCTTTCCTCAATTTCTCCCTTTCCATGCCTAATTTACGTATCTCTGCTTCTTTTGCCCACAGCCGGGCTTCATTTAAACCTTCTTCTTTTTCTTTTTTGCTGTTCTTCATTTAAGCTCTATTTGAGCAACCAAAAACTGACATCCCGTGACTGCCAGCTTCCCGTTAAAACCATATTCCTTCGTCCACTTCCTTAGGTATTTAACGCTTCTCTCATTTTTGTTCTTCATATATTTTACATCACCTCCCAGAGTCGCTTCTCTGCTGAGGTTCTTTGGTAAGGAACATTCGAGAAAAGGATAGTGATTTGTCCAATATTTACAAGCAGTAAATGCTTCGGTGCACCCGCGAGCACCTCAAGTTTCTAATCCACACACCATTCTGTCACTCATTCCTCTAGACACAACACATTTCTCTGTCGTTGACTTGGCTAATCTATTTTTTCTGTACCTTTTTTACAAGGACGGTACATTTTGATTTGCTTTTTCATTTAAAGGAAGAGGCCTACACCTGGACTTGCTGTCCCCAGGGATATTCAAAGAGCCCTGGGTAATTTCACAGTACTTTGGGAGACAATCTGGCTGATTTACCCTTTCCAAATGGTTCTGCCTTGCTACAATATGTTGATGACATCATGATTTGCAGCCCCACAGAAGAAGCATACAAGTTAGATACAGTTGTTCTAAATTGCAATTTTATCTCTAAAGGTTTATATCTGGGACAAGTGATCACAGCAATAGGCAAACCCCTCTATCCCAAGAGAATACAGGCAATTCAAGCTGTGCCTAAACCACAAACTAAGAACAAATGATGAGCTTTTTAGGAAAGGTGTCATATTGGAGACAGTGGCACCCCTCTCTTCCATGATTCATGGTAAACATCTTGGTGCACATGACAAACTGACCTGGACTGACTCCTGGACTGAGGCTTTGATTAACCTGAAGTGCATTACTGTCAGCGCCGACACTTGGACTACCTAAACTAGACACACTGTTCACACAGTACGTTGACCAACGGGACGGTGACATGACATCAGTTTTGACTCAGGACCATGGAGGGGGGGGGGGGGGGGGACAACGACCAGTTGCTTTTTTCTCTACTAAACTAGACCCTGTAGCAGCTGGCCTTCCTCTGTCTGCGTGCAGTGGCTGCTGCAGAGAAGGCTGTAGTGGCATCACAGGACATTTTAAGTTATGGCGAACTACACTCATGGTTCCTCATGCAGTTTCACATATCCTGCACACTCAGAACTTCCCACCTTTCTGCGCAACGCTGGCTGCGGTATCACACAACCTTGTTAGATTTGCCTAACATTATTGTATAAAGGATGCACAACCCTTAATCCTGCAACTCTTTTTTTTTTCCGTACTCCAGCCAAGGGGGAGCCGCATAATTATGCTTCTCTTGAACAGACACCCCTCTCATCTGCTGTAGTTTCATCACATGACACTCTGCAGCGGTAAGTTGGCATCACACTTTTTTTCTCAAGCCGCAGAACTTGTGGCTCTTACAGAAGTCATTATGCTCGCTGCCAACAAAACAGTGAACATCTACACAGATGCTCGCTACGCTGTTGGTGTAGTGCACAACTTTGACTCCCTGTAGAATCACAGAGGCCTTTTTGACATAATCTGTTAAGCCCATTACTATAATCCTTTTGTTCAACTGTTCATTAAGATTTAGATGTGTCATCAAAGCAAATAAAAGCAACACTTAAATAGAGATATTATAAATGGTTTAGAACATTATATATCTCTTTATACAATATAACATTTTCAGGAAAACATTAAATGATGTATTGAATTCAGACTGTACTAATTATTATGCCTTCTTTAATAGTCATAGATAATCAGTTTCAATAATGAATGACATTTTTGTTTTTCACTTTTTGGTGGTACCTGCAGAATGCCCACTGACAAGTGGTTATGCTGAAATGTTGGATTAAAAAAAAATGCAATTTGATTAATATCTCCACTTATGTAGGTGCCACGAGCTGCCAGAGGCAGTTTTATTTTCGCAAACATTGAATGTGTATAAAACTCAATTGAACTAATTTCCTGGGTCAGACTTCCTAACCGTAAGACATTTAAGTATTTCACATCGCATTTGCTTTCTCCAAATGAGATTGAAAAGGTTCATTTCCATAACCGAAGGAGTTTTGTTCGCTTGCTGCTGTCCTGACTCCTGACTGACGCCTGCCACAGACTTGCACTGGCAGTAATCACACTCACTCTCTCCTAAAATGTCACTCTTTCTTTCATGGAAATCAACATTCAGTGATATACGTTATGTATATCAGATGTTCTGTTCCCACATTTAAGATGTGAAAAAGTGAGACAAATGTGTTTAGATTTACTGGTAATATTAATGTGTGTCTTTTCTACAACAACGAGCGCGCCCTTCACACCCACTCCCCTGAACAACACTGAGATTCTTGGTTATGAAGCTCTCTCCAAATGATACTGAGACCGGACTTACCACCACATTTCCACTGTAGTTTTAATGTTAGCTAATACATTTGACATGCCAGCAAGGATGCTGAGGTAAAATTAGTGATTTATTGTAGGGCTAAATGTGGCGTCCATTTCTTTCAATCAAAATATAAACAATGTTTGTGTTTTCTGAGTGAATATTTCCTTTAGCAATTAGTCTTAATGGTGTCTGTGAACTGCATAGTCAGTAATATAAAAGCTTAATTCCAAGGTAAGTTAACTAAATGAACATGTAGTATTGTGTAATCTCTGAATGATGAAACGATTGTCAGAAAGATCGTTTTGATATTTTCTGTCAAGATTGTGGAGCTCAGAGCCAAGACAATAATCCCAGCAGGAACTAATTTGGTAAACTGGTCTAAATTAATATTTTTAAACATTCAAATCGTTCTTTTTTGTTAAACATTTCTTATCAGACTCAGTTTGATTCATATTTGAAATCTGCCATGTTCTAAAATTCTGTTGCTTTGATTTGCGTGAGTCATGGCAACACAACGCGACCAAGAGTATAAAAACATGTTTTTTTCTGAAAATCCTTTCCTTCGTCGTTGAACTTTGACAAGTTAACAACATTTTCTTAGCTAACGCAAGTTTGAAGAAGAGGATATTACCAAAAACACCACTGCTGACACCACGAGACATCGGAGACTGCGCCTGTCGACCAGCCACAAAGTGCTTTTTTGACTTTTAAGGTAAGAAATATTTTAGTTGAATGTCAAATTTATTAATGTTTTTTACACGCTCAAAGGGGTATACAATCTGTAAATATATGTATTTCATGTTGAATAGGTGCATCATTAATGGAATTTTGGGCTACCTTTTGTGATTTTTTTTTTTTTAGAAGTCACTCAATGTTTTTTCAGTGTAAAATAATAATTATAAGGCAAAACTGGAATATTTTTTGTGTGACATGTGTGCGGAATGTGTTAACACTTCAGCCAGCCTTTGAAATCAGGGTTTGATTCCCACCCCTGTATTTCTGAGCGTACAGTTAGACTGAGACATGATGTTTAGCTTTTAGGCACACGAGGTGACTGAGGTGATTTAATTTAGTGTGACAGTGAAGAAATATATACATCCAGTATTGCCTATGCTAAATGAGCTAATTTAGGAAGCATTGAAGCTCCTTTCCTTTGCATTTAGAGAATTCAAACAGCTTTTATCATGGCAATTTATTGCAAAGAAATATTGTTACATTAGGGAAAAAATCTACCAAACACAAATTTCCGAACTTTTTGTTTGATATTTAGTAATTATCTTGTTTGTTGTTCCTTTCAGGATCCCAGAGACATCAAGGGCTGCTCCCGCATCACAGCACCAGACTCCAACAAGCAGCATGGTAAGAACCTGAACGCCACACGGTTATTTAAAATGACAGTTAGTTGTTGACTACATACAGACGTTAATTCAACTGTTAAACTACTTGAATAAATATGGGACTAAATCACAGTCCACGCAAGACATTATTGTGATTTTCCAGACGTTTACATGAGGAAATTCTCTAACTGGACCTGGTAAAATTTGAATTGAATAGTCAATCTTTTGCAATTTATTGTATGCCATTTACTTTCAATGAAGTATTACTGCGTGGTGGCACTGCTCCTCTTAATTGACTATGTGACGTGAGAGAGTCCATATGATGCAACAGTCCTTGGTTTGTATCCATGTGTGGAACAGTGGTCTGATGGTTGTATTTCTTTACCTTCAGGCCAGCCAGCGCATCGTGTGGAGGTCTTCCCTCATCACGGACCCCAACCGGTCCGGGCCCCCTCGGCTCGTCTTCAGCCGCTGTGGCTCTTCAGGTAAGACACACTTCCCCTCTAACTCCTATGGTCTCTCCTCCATCCCCAGTTCTTCCAGCTCCTGCTCTACCCCCTCCTCTTCCAGGTCCACTAGGCCTCTCAAGCGACGGTAAGCTTATTTATTCACCAAGGCATTGAAAGTTCTCTCCACAAAACATCAGAAGCAAAAGTTTAAAAGAAACACACCACAAAATGACATTCAAATACAATTAAAAGCATTAAAGCGCCAAGAGAACCTGAAATGAATACAAACTAAAATAGAATTAGACTGGAATAAAATAAAAGACTAAAAGTTAGAGTGCAGTGTAAGAAAGAACTGCCTACGTCTTTGTTTAATTGAAGAATATTTTCCTTTTCAATTATTGATTGGTCCAATGTACTCGGTGTCATATGGTTATGTAACCAACTATTGTGTTTCATCTGCATCATTCTGATAACATATTTTTTTGTTTTCCAAAGGGCCTCCACACGACTCCAGGGACCCTGGAAGACTCCGAGGGCGGCGGACGTCGACGAGCCGATGGAGGTGGACCCACCCGAGGACAACGCCATGGACATCGATCCACCTGGGGACGATGCCATGGAGGTAAACTGATACCCACACACTTTCTTCTTTAAAAAAAACTTTACTTTCCCACACACACACACACACACACACACACACACACACACACACACACACACACACACTTTACTGTCTTCTTAAAAAAAACAAAAAAATACTTTACTTTCCGTCTCTCACACACACACACACACACACACACACTTTACTGTCTTCTTAAAAAAAACAAAAAAAATACTTTACTTTCCGTCTCTCTCTCTCACACACACACACACACACACACACACACACACACACACTTTACTGTCTTCTTAAAAAAAACAAAAAAATACTTTACTTTCCGTCTCTCACACACACACACACACACACACACACACACACACACACACACACACACTTTACTGTCTTCTACACACACACACACACACACACACTTTACTGTCTTCTACACACACACACACTTTACTGTCTTCTTCACACACACACACACACACACACACACTTTACTGTCTTCTTCAAACACACACACACACACTGTACTGTCTTCTTCACACACACACACACACACACACACTTTACTGTATTCTTCACACACACACACTTTACTGTCTTCTTCACACACACACACACACACACACACACACACACTTTACTGTCTTCTTCACACACACACACACTTTACTGTCTTCTTCACACACACACACACACACACGTTACTGTCTTCTACACACACTTTACTGTCTTCTACACACACACACACACACACTTTACTGTCTTCTTCACACACACACACACACACACACACACTTTACTGTCTTCTTCACACACACACACACACACACACACTTTACTGTCTTCTTCACACACACACTTTACTGTCTTCTTCACACACACACACACACACTTTACTGTCTTCTTCACACACACACACACACACTTTACTGTCTTCTTCACACACACACACACTTTACTGTCTTCTTCACACACACACACACACACACACTTTACTGTCTAATTCACACACACACACACACACACACACACTTTACTGTCTTCTTCACACACACACACTTTACTGTCTTCTACACACACACACTTTACTGTCTTCTTCACACACACACACACACACTTTACTGTCTTCTTCACACACACACTTTACTGTCTTCTTCACACACACACACACACACACACACACTTTACTGTCTTCTTCACACACACACACACACACTTTACTGTCTTCTTCACACACACACACACACTTTACTGTCTTCTTCACACACACACACACACACACACTTTACTGTCTAATTCACACACACACACACACACACACACACTTTACTGTCTTCTTCACACACACACACTTTACTGTCTTCTACACACACACACTTTACTGTCTTCTTCACACACACACACACACACTTTACTGTCTTCTTCACACACACACACACACACACACTTTACTGTCTTCTTCACACACACACACACACACACTTTACTGTCTTCTTCACACACACACACACACTTTACTGTCTTCTTCACACACAAACACACACTTTACTGTCTTCTACACACACTTTACTGTCTTCTACACACACACACACACACACACACACACACACACACTTTTTACTGTCTTCTTCACACACACACACACACACTTTACTGTCTTCTTCACACACACATACTTTACTGTCTTCTTCACACACACACACACACACACACACTTTACTGTCTACTTCACACACACACACACACACACACACACTTTACTGTCTTCTTCACACACACACACACACACACTTTACTGTCTTCTTCACACACACACACACTTTACTGTCTTCTTCACACACACACACTTTACTGTCTTCTACACACACATACACACACTTTACTGTCTTCTTCACACACACACACACTTTACTGTATTCTTCACACACACACACTTTACTGTATTCTTCACACACACACACTTTACTGTCTTCTTCACACACACACACACACACACACACACACACACACACTTTACTGTCTTCTTCACACACACACACACACACACACACTTTACTGTCTTCTTCACACACACACACACACACACACACACACACTTTACTGTCTTCTACACACACACTTTACTGTCTTCTTCACACACACACACACACACACACTTTACTGTCTTCTTCACACACACACACACACACACACACACACACACACACACACACACACTTTACTGTCTTCTACACACACTTTACTGTCTTCTACACACACACACACACTTTACTGTCTTCTTCACACACACACACACTTTACTGTCTTCTACACACACACACACACACTTTACTGTCTTCTTCACAAACACACACACTTTACTGTCTTCTTCACACACACACACACACACACACTTTACTGTCTACTTCACACACACACACACACACACACACACACACACACTTTACTGTCTTCTTCACACACACACACACACACACACACACTTTACTGTCTTCTTCACACACACACACACACTTTACTGTCTTCTTCACACACACACACCTTACTGTCTTCTTCACACACACACACACTTTACTGTCTTCTTCACACACACACACTTTACTGTCTTCTCACACTTTACTGTCTTCTTAAAACACACAAACTTTACTTTACTGTACACACACACTTTACTTTACTCACACACACACTTTACTTTACTGTACACACACACACACACACACTTTACTGTCTTCACACACACACACACACTTTACTGTCTTCACACACACACGCACTTTACTGTCTACACACACACACACTTTACTGTCTACACACACACACACACACACTTTACTGTCTTCTTCACACACACACACCTTACTGTCTTCTTCACACACACACTTTACTTTACTGTACACACACACTTTACTTTACTCACACACACACTTTACTTTACTGTCCACACGCACTTTACTGTCTACACACACACACACACACACACACTTTACTGTCTACACACACACTTTACTGTCTACACACACACACACACACACACACACACACACACACACACACACACTTTACTGTCTTCTTCACACACACACACACTTTATTGTCTTCTTCACACACACACACACACACACACACACACTTTACTGTCTTCTTCACACACACACACACACTTTACTGTCTTCTTCACACACACACACACACACACTTTACTGTCTTCTTCACACACACACACACACACTTTACTGTCTTCTTCACACACACACACACACACTTTACTGTCTTCTTCACACACACACACACACACTTTACTGTCTTCTTCACACACACACTTTACTGTCTTCTTCACACACACACACACACACACACACTTTACTGTCTTCTTCACACACACACACACACACACTTTACTGTCTTCTTCACACACACACACACACACACTTTACTGTCTTCTTCACACACACACAAACACACACACACACACACACTTTACTGTCTTCTTCACACACACACACACACTTTACTGTCTTCTTCACACACACACACACACACACACTTTACTGTCTTCTTCACACACACACACACTTTACTGTCTTCTTCACACACACACACACACACACTTTACTGTCTTCTTCACACACACACACACACTTTACTGTCTTCTTCACACACACACACACTTTACTGTCTTCTTCACACACACACACACACACTTTACTGTCTTCTTCACACTCACACACTTTACTGTCTACACACACACACACACACACACACACTTTACTGTCTACACACACACACACACACACACACACACTTCACTGTCTACACACACACTTTACTGTCTACACACACACACACACACACTTTACTGTCTACACACACACACTTTACTGTCTTCTTAAAACACACACACTTTACTGTCTTCTTAAAACGCACACACTTTACTGTCTTCTTAAAACGCACACACTTTACTGTCTTTTTAAAACGCACACACTTTACTGTCTTCTTAAAACGCACACACTTTACTGTCTTCTTAAAACGCACACACTTTACTGTCTTCTTAAAACGCACACACTTTACTGTCTTCTTAAAACGCAAACACTTTACTGTCTTCTTAAAACGCACACACTTTACTGTCTTCTTAAAACGCAAACACTTTACTGTCTTCTTCACACACACACTTTACTGTCTTCTTCACACACACACACACACACACACACACTTTACTGTCTTCTTCACACACACACACACACACTTTACTGTCTTCTTCACACACACACACACACTTTACTGTCTTCTTCACACACACACACACACACACTTTACTGTCTTCTTCACACACACACTTTACTGTCTTCTTCACACACACACACACACACACACACACACTTTACTGTCTTCTTCACACACACACACACACACACTTTACTGTCTTCTTCACACACACACACACACACTTTACTGTCTTCTTCACACACACACACACACACACACACACACTTTACTGTCTTCTTCACACACACACACACACACTTTACTGTCTTCTTCACACACACACACACACACACACACACTTTACTGTCTTCTTCACACACACACACTTTACTGTCTTCTTCACACACACACACACACACACTTTACTGTCTTCTTCACACACACACACACACACACACTTTACTGTCTTCTTCACACACACACACACTTTACTGTCTTCTTCACACACACACACACACACACACACTTTACTGTCTTCTTCACACTCACACACTTTACTGTCTACACACACACACACACACACACACACACACACACACTTTACTGTCTACACACACACTTTACTGTCTACACACACACACACACACACACACACACACACACACACACTTTACTGTCTTCTTCACACACACACACACACACACACACACACTTTACTGTCTTCTTCACACACACACACACTTTACTGTCTTCTTCACACACACACACACACACACACACACTTTACTGTCTTCTTCACACACACACACACACACACACACACACACACACACACTTTACTGTCTTCTTCACACACACACACACTTTACTGTCTTCTTCACACACACACACACACTTTACTGTCTTCTTCACACTCACACACTTTACTGTCTACACACACACACACACACACACACACTTTACTGTCTACACACACACTTTACTGTCTACACACACACACACACACACACACACACACACACACACACACACACACACACACACACACTTCACTGTCTACACACACACACACACACTTTACTGTCTACACACACACACACACACACTTTACTGTCTACACACACACACTTTACTGTCTTCTTAAAACACACACACTTTACTGTCTTCTTAAAACGCACACACTTTACTGTCTTCTTAAAACGCACACACTTTACTGTCTTTTTAAAACGCACACACTTTACTGTCTTCTTAAAACGCACACACTTTACTGTCTTCTTAAAACGCACACACTTTACTGTCTTCTTAAAACGCACACACTTTACTGTCTTCTTAAAACGCACACACTTTACTGTCTTCTTAAAACGCACACACTTTACTGTCTTCTTAAAACGCAAACACTTTACTGTCTTCTTCACACACACACTTTACTGTCTTCTTCACACACACACACACACACACACACACTTTACTGTCTTCTTCACACACACACACACACACTTTACTGTCTTCTTCACACACACACACACACTTTACTGTCTTCTTCACACACACACACACACTTTACTGTCTTCTTCACACACACACTTTACTGTCTTCTTCACACACACACACACACACACACACACACACACACACACACACTTTACTGTCTTCTTCACACACACACACACACACACACACACTTTACTGTCTTCTTCACACACACACACACACACACTTTACTGTCTTCTTCACACACACACACACACACACACACACACTTTACTGTCTTCTTCACACACACACACTTTACTGTCTTCTTCACACACACACACACACACTTTACTGTCTTCTTCACACACACACACTTTACTGTCTTCTTCACACACACACACACACACACACTTTACTGTCTTCTTCACACACACACACACACACACACTTTACTGTCTTCTTAAAACGCACACACTTTACTGTCTTCTTAAAACGCACACACTTTACTGTCTTCTTAAAACGCACACACTTTACTGTCTTCTTAAAACGCACACACTTTACTGTCTTCTTAAAACGCACACACTTTACTGTCTTCTTCACACACACACACACACACTTTACTGTCTTCTTCACACACACACACACACACTTTACTGTCTTCTTAAAACACACACACTATGTGCTATGTGCTTCTGTTTGTCATATTTTGTGAGCAATGGGCCTTCGGAACCATCAGGGTTTGTTTTAGGGGTAGTCGGTGGGCTCTTGGTCCAATGGGACATTTTTCAGACTATTGAAGTTTTTAAATAATGGACCATCAGAACCATGTGGAGGTGGATGTACTAATATGAGGGAACATAGGGCTGAGAGAACATAAGGGTGAATGAACATTGACCCACTCCCCACTTAATATGGCCGACGAGAAACACAGACTGTAAGACGAACACACTCCAGATGTGGATTATAAAATGTTCCCAAAGAATTTGGCCTGGGTGCTGCACCTAATTGGGTGTCTATATTGTGGGGTGAAGCAAAATGTGTCCCTGCAATAACAACCAGTTTAGAAAATCACGGAAGCTCGTGTTTTCTATGATTGTATTTTTTACACAACACTGTTTGAAGAGTCCTGATTTAAGAGAAAAAAGCTTACTATTTATCCTTTAGTGCAGATTGTAATTACAAATGCACATGATGGGACTTTGTGTGTCAAACAAACAAACACACACACACACACTTGTTTGTAGTTATCAAACGATTTTTCAGAGGCTAAAAATCATTAGTTAGAGCAGAGCCATGGGATAGCAGATTTGTGAACAGCCAAGAGGAGAGAGAACCTATCCCAATGAAGTGTAGCCACTTAGTAAACACCTTTGAGTCATACTACAAACTGTATAAATGTGTTCACTGACATGTCCATAATCATAAGGGTCAATGTTGAATAAAAAAAAATTACTTTGCATGAAGCTTATTACCTTTAGTGATTCAGCTAAACAATTTCCACATTGAACACAACCACACTTTAAATATTTACAAGGCAGCAGTGTGCAAATGTAGCCATCCTTGGTGGCCACAATTGTGATTGGCATCCCAGTTTGGAAAGCAAAACACCGCCGTCCTCCCCAGTAAGAGCTGCGTTGGTCCTGGTGTAGTTGACGTAGACCTCCACCACCGCCTGGCTCAGGTACTGACGACAGAGAGTTGTTGACCTGGATCTTTAGGTCAAAAGCAGAATCTGGGGAAATAAAGATTTGGTTAAGATAAAGATGGATTCTGGGTTGGCAATAGTGAGGATGAAACAATTCATACAAATTTAGATCCATACATTATCCCCAAGGGATGTTCAAAATAATATGAATACCTCACAATATATAAGGCAAACCACTAAAACACCACAAATTACAGTCTCAAAAATACAGTCTGACAAATATCTCAGCAAAATGTATTATTATAAACTCCATGAAGGCAGAACTTGTTGCAGACTGGACTATATTAAAAGTGATTGTAAGTCGTTTCTGTTTATTTGACCACCCCTTTCATGCCATACAACCCTCTGCTTTAACAGAATGGAGTTGCCTGAGTTTCCAATTAACCTAGTAGCAACCTTATTGACAGCACAATGGGAAAAGTAATTTGCAGAATCCCTGGAGGATATCAATCAATTATTCCCAGCAGATTTTACAGAGTTGGACACAAATACAAATGGTCAAATTGTCCAATTAGTTCGGCAAAGCGAGCATTCAAGACAACATTATGCTACATCAGCATGCAGACGGCTAAATGCAAAGCATATTTCCAATAATGTGAGGCTCTAATCGTTATATATTTTCAGGTAGCTGGGCCTAATAATAATGTCTCACCGAATCCACAAACCCAATTTGTCACTTTCACACTGACACCCACTAGTGAGTTAGCAAGACGACTAGACTTTATCCCTCTGATCCTGGTGAACTTCTACTGCTGCACCATCAAGAGCATCCTCGCAAACTGCATCCCAGTTTGGCAACTGCTCTGCCTCAGACCGGAAAGCTCTGCAGAAGGTGGTGAAAACCGCCCAACACATCACCGGTACTTCACTCCCTGCCATTGAGACCATCCACCTCAAGCGCTGTCCCATCGTCAGGGACACCTCACACCCCGGCCATAGACTGTTTGCCCTCCTCCACTCTGGGAGGTGCTACAGGAATATTTGTTCCAGGACCAGCAGGCTCAGGAACAGTTTCTTCCCCTCAGCTGTCAACTTAATAAACTCTGCACCACGGCGACAGACCCATCCCCCCACCACCACGACTAAATATATATATAGAATGTATATATCTGCACATCTGTTTATACTGTTCATACTGTTATTTATCCACCATTGCACTGCACTTTTTTACTGCTTCTCTTTTGCACTCTGGACAGATGCTACTACATTTCGTTGTCACAGTACTTGTACTATGTGCAAGTTGAATCTTAATTTAATTAATTTACTTAAAGTTACTGTTCGGGAACTTTTGACTGGTTCAATTTAATACTTTTTAATTCAGTTATTCGTAATGCTCGTCATCAAAGCCACCACGTTGGATCCTGCGCAAAATCCGATAAAATCATTAAGTTCACCAGAAAGTCCTTCAGCTCAGACTCCAGCGGGGCCTCCAGCAGCGAACAGCCCACTGCGGACGGACCCAAATTAGGGTTTTGCTGCAGCCTTTGACATGCAGTATAAAAAGCACGGGTGGGAGGAGGGGAGGAGAGCTCAGGGCAGAGCTTTGCTGCTCCATCGGTCTCACCTGGGAGCTAACATCAACACTGTGACACCCAGGCCGCAGTGCTGGGTGGGAGGCGCGGGAGAACCACAACCAGGACTGTAGCAGACTGTCAGGCACCTGCTGCCGTAAACTTAGGTTTGGAGGGAACACCCAAATAAACACTAAATGAAAAATAAGTTTCCAATGAAAGTCGTGACATGAAGCTATTAGTTAATAACATAAGTGTGTCAAGGAGCGCTTGAGCAACACTTCAATGCTGACTCAACAATGTAGCTGGCCATGTTGCCGTTTTGTTGTCCTTGTCGCTCCCAGTGCGATCATTGCATAACTTGTGTATTCTGCTGCCCTCAAATGGCCAAAAATAAACAATTAGTGCAATTATGACCTTCACCCAAGACATCCCCGTTTGTGTCTCGTGTGAAAGAAAAAAGTAGATATTGAGTTTTGCCTGTTATATAACATTGTTACAATTGTTAAGCAAGTCAGCAGAAGGCAGGTTGTTATTTATGTATACTAGCGTTACGGTTGTTACGGTTATTATTTTAACACAAACCATTGGTATAAAGTCTGCTAGAGGACTGGCCAGCTCCCAAAGTATCTTCCTTCACATTTTCTCCACTGAAGTGACTGTTCCTCTGCAGTCTGGACCAGAAAGAGCCAGAGAGTTTTGGGAGCCATAAATCTCATCAGTCGGCTCATCATCAACCATCCACAGCTACACTACCAGAGTTATTTCATGCTGGGAGGCCATACTAATTTCCTTCCTGCACTTTTTATTCGTAGCTAAATGCTGCAACAATGCTCTAGCAGCAATCTCCCCGGGTCATAATGTCTAAAATATCCTTCACCAACGGTGGCAATTGAACCCTGATGCTGGTATTGTCGCTCATCATCGTGCTGCTAAATGATTTGCCAGAGCTTTACTGAAAACTCACAAAGCCAGGCCTTGTGTGACCAGCAGGGGCCAAAACCAGAGAACTACATCGTTTTATCTCATTTCCTCAAACAATTCCCTTTGATGAGGAGCAGACAAATGCCAGGAGCTACTTCGCAGGAGTTGGCATCCTTTCTCCCAGAAATCTCTTTTGGTTTCAGCAACAAACCTTTTTGGATAGGCTAAGAAAAATACCATCTTTTGGGTTCAAATCAACCATTTCTGGCAGAAAGCCTTTGAGGCAAACTTCCCCTGTTGTGCACAGCTGCCAGGAGTATGTAAGATATTAATTATTATATATTCAACATTATAAAATTATAATATTGAGTTAGCGTCTCAAAATGATGACTTAGTATATGAAACATTCTGAGAATATTTTTCAATATTTTGACTTAAATAATCTGATCTGATTTAAAATAAAGCCTTAGCGTCTTAAAATAATTTAGTATCTGAAAAATAATGTGTAAGTTCTCAAAATGATGACTTAGCAACTTCAAACTTTGATTTAGCATCTCAAAATGGTGACATAGCATCTCCAAATTATGATTTAGCATCTCAAAATTAGGATTTAGCATCTCAAGATTATGATTTAGCATCTCAAAATTATGACATAGCATCTCAAAATTATGATTTAGCATCTCAAGATTATGATTTAGCATCTCAAAATGATGACATCTCAAAATGATGATTTAGCATCTCAAAATTATGACATCTCAAAATGATGATTTAGCATCTCAAAATGATGATTTAGCATCTCACAATGATGACTTAGCATCTCAAAATGACGACTTAGCATCTCAAAATTATGACTTAGCATCTCACAATGATGACTTAGCGTCTCAAAATGATGACTTAGCCTCTCACAATGATGACTTAGCATCTCACAATGATGACTTAGCGTCTCAAAATGATGACTTAGCCTCTCACAATGATGACTTAGCATCTCACAATGATGATTTAGCATCTCAAAATTATGACATAGCATCTCAAAATTATGATTTAGCATCTCACAATGATGACTTAGCATCTCACAATGACAACTTAGCATCTCAAAATGATGACTTAGCATCTCACAATGATGACTTAGCGTCTCAAAATGATGACTTAGCCTCTCACAATGATGACTTAGCATCTCACAATGATGACTTAGCATCTCAAAATGATGACTTAGCATCTCAAAATGATGATATAGGATCTCACAACAAATACTTAGTATTTCAAAATATTGACAGTATAATCACTTGCTTCTGTTGCTTTGGTGCATATTGTAAGCTCATTTCCACAGATGTGTCATTATTTTTGAAGTCCTGATTTTGCGATGCTTACTCATTATTTTGAGATAGTGTCTCATTATAATGACTTACAGAACCTTTTTCTTCTTCATCACTGTGCCAGATATGGGCTTCCATACAGGAGTACCTGTACTCTCCACCTCAATATGAAAGCCTACATCTGGCACTGTGCGAGTCAACCCGCTGGGTTACATCAACCAGTGCAGACGGACAAGAGGATGCTTGTTTTGGGAGAGCAGCCTCCGCTTCATGTGTGGTCTGCGGTCGCCGCCAAACATAACAGAAGGGGGTCACTGGATCTGAAGTGGAGTTGTTTCGTGCCAGATTACTATAATCTACCCATTTGGCGCACTAAACCACGCCACAAAGAGTTTTAGGAAGTGGATTAAAATGGGCCGTCTGAGCCCGCTGAGGCCGATGAGAAATAGATCCCACGTTGTGTGTGTGTGTGTGTGTGATATTGCTGGAATACTGTTATTACCGAGCACACGACAGCCCCGGTGTCCAATAAAATAAAAATAATAATAATAATAATGCATTTACCGACGTAAAGTGTTTTCATACCATTTCTTGATCAACTTTTTAAAATACATTTTCATCCAATGCCGCAAATAAGGCGATCAAAGACTAAATTGTGAATGTGGCAAAACACGAGAAAGGCAAGCTATAATTACAGAACAACACTGTGTTTTTACTTCTGTATACGTACACTTTTTCTTCTTATTTAAAAGTGGAGAGTGGAACACAGTAGAGAAGGGAGGGGGGTTCAAGTGACAACAGCATGCTTGGGTGCATTTCCAAGCGTTTCTGTCCGGCGAAGCAGACCCGATGATCATGTGATGACGGATGGTAGTGTACTCCCACAGCGGCATGAATAAATCATGAATCAGTTGATGAAAAGGGTCACAAATCCCTCTTTCAGCTCCTCTCCGCCGCTCGGCTGTGAACAAGAACATTGCCATGACAAGCAAGTGTGTGTGTGTCTGTGTGTGAGAGAGTGAGACGACGCACTTTAGATTTAGCCATTTAGATCGATAGTCACGTGACACAAAAGAAGGAGTGTGCTCTCGTGTAAACACTTGAATCGAATGATGATAATGCCTAGTGGGTGATGTTAAGGGGCCTCTGAGCCGAGCATCTAAACATGTTTAAAGCAATTTGTATTACTGGACGAGTAATGCTGACATCTTGTCTTTTTTTACTTTTATGAATATTACGGCAATCTCCTTTACAACGTTACTATTGTTATACTAAATGAATAATGCTTATATGAACTGATTTATTGCTGTCTTAGTGGCAGGGATGCAGTAAAAAAAGAAAGAAGGGAGAAACCGTTACTCACAGCCAGCTCCATCATCACACAGACTATGATCAGTAGATTGGCTGCAAACCCTGATACAGATTGATCTGGGCCGACTAAATGAGGACATGGAGTCTTTGATCTGTTAGAGAAAGACCTTTAAATATGATGGTTGACATAGTGGAAATAATAATAATAAAAGAAAAGTCAAATTGCCAACATGAATCCTTATTCTCCAGCTACATTGTGATTTATTTCCAGCTTGCATCAATGATGTCAAGCACATATTGGATGCCTCCAATGAGAATCGGACTAGTATCACTCCAGTTTACGACGCCCCCCGTGATACAGTGAAGGCCACACAAACCTGGCGAGGCATCGAGCGCTCGTTGTCGGTGCTGAAGGGGCTCTGGTCTCACGTGATCCCGGGTGGCGAGGTCCCCGGCATTGACATGCAGAGACTGTCCGGTCGGAGTGAACCAGTCTCCAGTCGCGCTCACATCCCCGCGTGCAACCAGCGCGACAGCAGACAGATCAACAGGCGCGTGAAAAGAAAAAAGAAAACAAGCTGTTGATTTGAGTCACTTCTCAGCATCACTGCAGCAGTTGTCCGCTAGTTTATAACTTGCACACGGACGGAGATGCTCTCCTCTCCAGCGCCATCCTAACGAGCCGCTGTCACACTGCTCTTCAGACTGCGCCGACAAACTCCTCCCCTTTAAGATGCTTTTTTATACTGGCTTTTAATTTGTTGATATTTGGACTGTTTACACAAATTTTTAATTACACATGTATTTTCATGAAAATGTATTTTATGTGGTTATGTGAAGCACTTTGTAAACTTAAAAAAGGGATAAATAAAGGATAATATAATGATGATAATAATAATTGTTTAATAAAAGCTATTATTATTAATATATATTAACATTTTATACTTTTTTATATTTTTCAAAAAACAAAAGCAAAGTTTACAAGGTGCTTCACATTAACCCAGGAAATACAATAATTGAAATGAACACAGGTACTACTACTATAAGTTACTCTTTGTTATGCATAATAGCTAAATGTTTATATTTAGCCTTGTTCATCTTTGTTGTCTTTGGTTTTTGCTATATTTATTTGTTATATGTGTGTAATATGAGAGCTACAAAGATCAGACTCCAATTCCTGGTATCTTCTCACACTCTAATTCTTTTAATAAAAAAACAACAAAAAAACAACTCTTGCATCAACTAATTTCTACCACTAGGTGGGGCTAATGCAATGCTTTACCAGTGGAAACGCTGTGTGTCACACTTTCAGTGTGACATTAATAATTGCATACATTTCTAAACATATCTGATGAACATGATGATACAAAGTGGCGCTTAACCTCAAAGTCTGCCTTGTTATATATAACTTGTACATGACTGTACTTGTGTGCTCAGTTGTGGTGGTAAATTAAGTAGCAGTGGTAGTCAGACATAATATCAAGTTCAGTGTGAACGGTTGCAGTTCTGTGGGGCTCCACAGATCTAATAAATACATACATTAAACATTTATTCTATATCTTTTTTTACCTCTCTTTTTCAAATTATGTCATCCCAAATTGTGTCCACACTGTCATCTGTACACATACATGCAAGCAAAGCTCATATCTCTGCAGGAAATGACTTATGTCATTGTCAACGTTTAGAAAAGCTTCCATGGATCGTGGTTGTCTGGAGCCGGTCCTGCTCCCTGCCATGGTGGCCCTGCTGATGCCCCTCATCTCTGCCTCCGTCTGCTGACATGGATCATGGTTGTCTGGATCGTGGTCCGTGCCTACTACTCATTACATGAATAATTTCTGTGATAGTCATTGAATGTGCTGTAACTCTGTTACATTGATTCTGTACACATGACATCTATTGCTTCTGTCCATCCGGGGAGAGGGATCCTCCTCTGTTGCTCTCCTGAAGGTTTCTTCCCTTTTTATTTTTTCCCTGTGAAAGGGTTTTCACCTTTTTTTGGGGGAGTTTTTCCTGATTCGATGTGAGGTCCTGGGACAGGGATGTCGTATGTGTACAGATTGTAAAGCCATCAGAAGCAAATCTGTATTTGTGATTTTGGGCTATACAAAATAAACTGAATTGAATTGAATTGAAAAGGCTTGAGTGTAAACACCACAATTCTTTACCCGCCCTCCTGTGTAACGGAGTTAATAATACACTTTGTCATTTCTTATTTTGTATGTATTATATTTATTTTGTTTATTATTCAACGGTCCTATTGAGTGTGTGTGAATTATATTTTAAGTTATTTTTATTTAGTGTTATTTCTAAAAATCAGTTTCCTGCGTGAATTGCGTTTCACCTCTTCTGAGCCGTTCCAAGCTTCCGTAGTCCCGTCTTCTCCTCACAATGGTGTTTTATATTGCTGAGGGAAGCGGATGTGCAGAGAGAGAGAGGGAGACCAGAAGACAATGTGTGTGTTTTATTGTCTTCTGCAGGAGCAAATAAATGCTGGAAAAATCATCATCTGAGTCGACTTCTTCCATGCCCTATTCACATCTGTTACACCTGTCCATAATCATACTTTTCTAAAGGGACCAACACATCAAAATATATTTACTCATTCAGTGTTTTGATGTTTGCTGAAAGCAACAAAATATCCCGTAGGTATTCAACTGGTGAGATACGTGGTGATCCTGAAGGCCACAGCGTATGAATCGCATTATGTCCAAACCCAGCAACCCATTCAGTGACCCACTTCCTGCCCTGTGTACATCTGCACTTATAATATTTACCAGACTCTTTTAATCAGTTATTCTTCTTTATTTTGTCATATGTCTGTTCATATAATGCACAAAGTAAAATTGTAAAGTTATATAATGCACACAAATCATCAGCAGGGAGTACGAGGTGTGTGACTCTTAACCTCTGATGACCTCAAAAGCATTAACGCATTCCTGCTCACATTCAGAAACGGCATTAACTGCAGAACTGTGGATTTTATTTGACACCTCGCTAACAAGTCAGAATTTTCATCAACAAAGTGGAGTCCTGCTCTGGTCGGCCATATTTAAAGTTAGCAACCCCAATTTGGAAGTGTCATACATTTGTAAAATGTCTTTTCCCCCGTGTGTTTTCTACTTGTCGACCGGTGACCTTTCCAACATTTCTTTCATGGAGTCACGCCCTGCTCGCTCTGTGATGTCATGCCTGCGGAGCTTCCTGTCGCCAAAATACGTGAGTGAGTCCTCTCTCGACCGGCTTCATAGCTCTCCTGTGACGAGGCCCTCGGAGAGGCGGTGAGCTGACACATTTGTCCTCCAGACTCCAGGCCCCTCTGACAAGATATCAATCTGAGCCTAAGCACACAAGCAAGGGGGTGAACGACAGCCTGAGTCTCCGGGATCAGTTTGCCGCAAATTAGATACAGTAATGGTTCATTTCTGCTTATAAATAGCGGCATCTACAGGGACTGCTTTGGAAATCTGTTCACGTTCCCCCTGAAAATCTCAATCTTCACCCCGGCTGCTTTGCTCTATTAAGCTCGTCAGAGCACAGATAGACCTGCTCTTTGTTTGTCTATCGCTGCATCGTTCATTAGATTGTGCCAATAAAGCACCGTTTTCTTTAGGAAGAATTGTGCAACATCAGTCCACCTGCTCCAAAGAAATAAGGGGCAGCATGTCACCACTATTACTCGATCCATGCAATCTTAATGTACAGTCAGTTATAAAACAAAGTCAACAACAAACTAACAACAATGTACAAAGTTACAGATATTTTACTCTTATTTCCTATTTCCTCTTCCCTCGCCACCAGACTACTACTCACTGGAGTTTGCCCCAAACTCTCTGCTGGCTCAGCAAACTTTCTGTTGCTGGCGTTACACGGGGTAGGCCCGCCGTGGCCCCCAGGTCGTTGGGGATTGTGCTAGCTGAATGCTAACTGAAGGGCCGTCTCTCCCACCCTCCGCCCAACAAAGGGTTGCATTTGCGGTTCTGTCTGGTGAGTTTACATGTTTACTTGAATGCTGCGTGTAACTTGCTTTAGATGAGCAGATTAGGAATGAAAACATGAATCAAGTTCAAGGTTAAGGTTATTTTTCTTCTATAATCTAAACGTTTTTTATTCTGACGCCCCTGCGGACAAAAAGCGGCCGTGTTTCCGAGCCCCAGGATCCCTTTAGAAAACCTCTCATTTTACTGAAGCAGGGTCTGAGCTTGAAGGCACACATAACAACTTAATAGAGTATATACCTCTCTGATGTTGGTCTGATGGTATATTTTAATTGGAAAAGGTCACATGGTCACTAAAAGCTATCCTTTTTCAGAGATATGAACACTTCTTGCTAGTTCAGCCATTAATGACCAACGTCCGGAGGTCAAAGGTTAACACAGGGGTCGGCAACCTTTCCTACAAAGAGCCATTTTGCCCTGTTTTCCACCGGATAAAATGTGTCTGGAGCCGTAAAAGGTATTTGAATCACAGCTTAGAATCAGAATCAGAATCAGAACCATTTATTGCCATGTATGCTTACACATACAAGGAATTTGTCCTGGCGGGAAGGTGCATACATTTAACATTTAACAATACACATTTAACAGTTAACGCAGTGCAATAAATGAGGATGAATGGATGAATGAATATCTACATTGAGACAGCAGCATAACAAAATACCAAAGTAAGATAAAGTGCATGGAATGTGCATGAGTGTAAGTGTTGTGTGAAAATGGCAAGTGCAATGCCCAGGTGTCAAGTGTATTCAAGTCAAGTATAAGTATAAGTATAAGGCTATGTGCAGGGGAGTGTCCGGTGGGAATTGTCTGGGGGTGACAGAGTCATTAGAGTCAGTGGGGGACCCGGGCTCTGTTGATGAGCCCGACGGCAGACGGGAAGAAACTGTTTTTGTGGCGTGAGGTCTTGGTCCTAATGGACCGCATCCTCCTGCCAGAGGGGAGGGACACGAACAGTTTGTGTCCAGGGTGAGAGGGATCAGCTACAATCTTCCTCGCACGCTTCAGGGTCCTTGAAGCAAACAAGTCCTGGAGGGACGGCAGATTGCAGCCAATCACCCTCTCGGCAGAGCGAATGATGCGCTGCAGCCTGGCCTTGTCCTTGGCAGTGGCTGCAGCGTACCAGACGGTGATGGAGGAACAGAGGATGGACTCGATGATGGCAGTGTAGAAGTGCACCATCATTGTCTTTGGCAAGTTGAGTTTCCTCAGCTGCCTCAGGAAGAACATCCTCTGCTGCGCCTTCGTGGCGATGGAGCTGGTGTTTAGTTCCCACTTGAGGTCCTGGGTAATGCTGGAGCCCAGGAAGCGGAAGGACTCCACAGCTTTGACGGGGGAGTCACACAGGGTGAGAGGGGCTGGTGGGGCTGAGATCTTTCTGAAGTCCACAACCATCTCCACTGTCTTCAGAGCGTTGAGCTCCAGGTTGTTTTGGCTGCACCAGGTCACCAGGTGGTCAGTCTCCCGCCTGTAGGCGGACTCGTCCCCACCAGAGATGAGTCCAATGAGGGTGGTGTCATCCGCAAACTTCAGGAGCTTGACGGACTGGTGACTGGAGGTGCAGCTGTTGGTGTACAGGGAGAAGAGCAGAGGGGAAAGAACGCAGCCTTGGGGGGAACCGGTGCTGATGGACCGAGAGGCTGAGACGTGTTTCCCCAGCCTCACGTGCTGCTTCCTGTCAGACAGGAAGTCTGTGATCCACTTGCAGGTGGAGTCGGGCACGTGCAGCTGGGAGAGCTTGTCCTGCAGCAGAGACGGGATGATGGTGTTGAAGGCAGAGCTGAAGTCCACAAACAGGATCCTGGCGTAGGTTCCTGGGGTGTCCAGGTGCTGGAGGATGGAGTGGAGGGCCATGTTGACTGCATCGTCCACAGACCTGTTGGCTCTGTAGGCGAACTGCAGGGGATCCAGGAGTGGGTCGGTGAGGGTTTTGAGGTGGGACAGGACCAGACGCTCAAAGGACTTCATGACCACAGAGGTCAGGGCGACGGGCCTGTAGTCATTGAGTCCTGTGATCCTAGGTTTTTTGGGGACGGGGATGATGGTGGAGGCCTTGAAGCAGGCTGGTACGTGGCATGTCTCCAGAGAGGTGTTGAAGATGTCTGTAAACACCGGGGACAGCTGATCAGCACAATGCTTCAGGGTGGAGGGGGAGACAGAGTCCGGGCCGGCTGCTTTGCGGGTATTCTGTTTTTTAAAAAGCCTGTTAACGTCTCTCTCTTGGATAATGAGGGTCGTCACTGTGGAGGGGGTAGGGGGCGCTGTGGACGATGGTTCAGAGGCGTGAGCCCCTGATGGGCTGGGGGAGGGAGGGCTGGTGGTCTGTGGCTGGTTGGTGGGGCTGTTGATGGGGCTGTTGATGGGGCTGTTGGGGATGGCGTCAGGACTATTCCATTGTCTTTCAAATCGGCAGTAGAACTCATTCAGCTCGTCTGCCAGGCGGAGGTTGTTCATGGAGTGGGGGGTTTTGGGCTTGTAGTTGGTGATCTGTTTGAGCCCTCTCCAGACCGACGCAGAATCACTTGCTGAGAGCTGGTGTTGCAGTTTCTCAGAGTACAGTCGTTTAGCGTCCCTCACCGCCTTGCTAAACCTGTATTTTGACTCTGTGTACAAGTCCTTGTCCCCTCTCCTGAACGCCTGGTCCTTTTGCAGCCGTAGTTTTCTGAGTTCCGCTGTAAACCAAGGTTTGTCGTTGTTGTAGCTCACCCTGGTGCTGGTTGGAACACAGCTGTCCTCACAGAAGCTGATGTAGGAAGTCACAGCCTCTGTGTACTCATCCAGACTGATGGTAGCAGTCCTGAAGACATCCCAGTCAGTACAGTCCAAGCACGCCCGAAGATCCCCCAGAGCCTCACTGGTCCACTTCTTGAACTTCCTCACCACAGGTTTGCAGAGCTTTAGTTTCTGCCTGTATGCAGGAATCAGGTGGACCATGACGTGGTCAGAGTGACCCAGTGCAGCTCGAGGGACGGCGTGATAGGCCCCGCTGATGGTGGTGTAGCAGTGGTCCAGAATGCTCTCCTCTCTAGTCGGGCATTTAATAAACTGTTTGTACTTAGGGAGTTCATGTCTGAGGTTTCCTTTGTTAAAGTCACCAAGAACAATAACTAAGGAGTCCGGGTAGGTCCGCTCCACACCCTGTATCTGCTCGGCGAGGGTCCGTTGTGCCTCCTGCACGTTGCCCTGCGGTGGCATGTAAACTCCGGCCAGGATAAATGAAGCGAACTCACGGGGGGAATAGAAGGGTTTGCAGTGGATGATGGATGATTCCAGGTCCGGAGTACAGTGCTGCAGAATCACTGTCACGTCGTTGCACCAGCTGTTGTTGACGTAGAAGCAGATTCCTCCACCCTTCGCTTTGCCGGAGAGCTCCGTGTCGCGGTCCGCTCTGAACAGCTGGAAGCCCGCCAGCTGGAACGCAGAGTCCGGTATCGATCCGCTGAGCCAGGTCTCCGTGAAGCACAAAACGGAGGATGAAGAAAAGTCTCTGTCTCTCCCCACCAACAGCTGGAGCTCGTCCAGTTTGTTGCACAGTGAGCGGACGTTGGAGAGAAATATGCCCGGCAGCGATGTGCGAGATCCGCGTTTGCGGAGTCGCACGAGCGCGCCGGCCCGTTTCCCTCTCCTGCGGCGTCTCACCGCGTGAGTTAAGGTGAGCACACCTTTAACGAGAATGTCCAGAAGTTCCACGGAAGTTAAAAAAGTTGGAAGTAAGTCCGCTGGAGTTGTTCCCCTGATGTTCATGAGCTCATCTCTGGTGAAAGAGCTCCGGGAATCGCAGCAGAAGACCGAATTAAAAACAAAAACAATACAAAACAACGAGCACCGACACACCGAGGCAGCCATCAGCGGCGCCATCATGTTGTCAACTTATAAAGTTATATATATAGTCATATTATCTATATAAAAACTATAGTTTGTTGTATGTATTAAATTATACAACAAGTAGACAATTATTATCATTGTATTGCTATCTAACCTGTTATAACAATATTAAACTCTTATGGATTAAACACACCACTATAAAGGTCTATTTGGGTTTGGGTTGTTTTTTGAAAACATGAAATAAAAAATGATACTTCAAACCTGCAGGGAAAGGTGCTGGACACACGTTTTAGTTGACAGAACATTAAAATAAATATACATGTATGTATTTTCAGTTACACAGTGTCACCTCAAATTCCCATAAGAGGTGTTTCCTTTGAAAGATTGTCCAACGTGCAATTCTTTGTATTAAACTAGAAAATTCTGATGGTGTACTGCCATAAGACGTCACAATATACTGAATACAGTATATTACCGGTACTGAGATGTGTTGCGGTTTGTGATGGACTTGAGAGCAGCTACTGCTTCATAGACACAGGTCACTGGTAGGGGCAGACGAGATCTGATAAAAAAATATATGAATCATAAGAGAGATGAGATTTTTGTGAACGTTTAGGTGTCCTCAATTGTTAGTGGGGTTTGCGCCTGTGTGTCACTGGTAGTCATGGTGACATAGCACCGGCGTGAGCGGCAGACTGGACTGTGATGTTCAACTAGTGAAACGGTCAAACTCCTGCTTTTTATCAAACATCATGACTCCTAACACCAAAAAAAAAAGAATCACGAGAGAGATGAGACTCTTGTTTGTGGGGTTTAGAAATGAGAGCTTCATGAGAGAAAATTGTTGTCAGATTTAACATGGAGTCCAATGGAGCAGTTGTCTGACTTCATGTCGCTTTCAGGCTCGTTGACAAAAGTAAGTTTGTTGGATTCCATCAACACATGTGTACGACTAGCACAAGATTTGAAAGCTCCAGGGTGGCCAGATTACTTCCACGCAGTTTGTCTTTTTTGTTTATTCTGACTTCTAATATCACCTATTCAAGCAAAAACATAAACCACTGAAACTAAGATAAATATATCCATTTACATATACAGTACTGTATGTCTTTGCCTAACACGGTGGTCTAATAGGGCATCCGCCTGGCACGCAAGAGCTCTGGGTTGGTACAGCTGAGGGTGGACTGCTCAAGTGATTAGGGTTGCTAATTGCTTAAAGGGCAGGCACGTGCACAGACATTTGGGGGGGCAGGTGCTCAAACCAAAAAAAAGGGCACCCATCGCCAAAATTATTTATGAAATTAAAAATACCGGTATCGGTATCGGTATCGGGGGTCGATACTGCGTTAAAATACTCGTACTCGTATCGATTTCAATTGTCGATACCAAGAACCGATACCACTCAACAGTATTTCGCTACAACAAACTGGTCGCGCTTTGTGGAGAAAAAGATTTGTTGTCCTACCTGACTTCAACGTCTAGGGCAGGGGTCGGCAACCCGTGATCCAGAGCCGCATACGGCTCTTTCGTCGCTCTCTTGCGGCTCTTGCAGCAAGGTGTGTAGAGTTATGCTGCGTTCACATCCAACGCGACGGAAAATTACTGCCGTTCCGCCGGTTTGAATCAAACTGTTGCTGGTCCACCAGAAGTAGCGCTGGCAGCGGCCTCATTCAGACGCTGTTGTGCGGCTACGGATGATATTATTGTAGCCGAGTGTCTGTTGTGTGTCTATATTTGTAATTCTAATAAAATGAAAACACGCTGCAGGGTAACTTGAACCACTTTTTTATCTCCTTCACACACGTATATCCCACAATTCCACTCCTCTTTTCCTTTCCGTTTCTCCCTCCACAATAAAAGCACCGGAAACATAACTTGGAACACAGCTTCCTATATAATTGCTCGATCCCTAATATTATCGCTTACATTATGAACCCGGACACGGGGCGTTTTATGGTCCGACATTAGAGGGACTTCCACAAGAAGTTTAAAGCTTGGGATAGCCTTCTGTTAATTTTGTACTATAGGCTTGACATAATCTGCAGAGGATAAAATAAAATCTGCCTCCAAATTAATTGCACTTTCATGGAGACCAAATCTAAGAAGTATCGGTATCGGTACTCGGTATCGGCAAGTACACAAATAAAAATACTCGTACTCGTATCGGTTTGTAAAAAATGGTATCGTTGCATCCCTATAAATAAATAAAAAACACAGTAGGATATTTTCAACTTATATATTTATTGTTGTTAACAAACTAACTCAAATTATCAAATTGAATAAATAAATGAATATCATGTAAGTCACTCTTGATTATTATGCACTGCATAATAATCAAGAGTGACTTAGCTAGATTAGACAGCTAGCTTACATTTTCCTTATGAATAAAGATGATTGGCTACATACTACATACTGATCAACATACTTTCGAAATTCGAAACAACACAATCAAGATGCCTGCCTGTATATCTCTCCCTCTCCCTCTTCATTAAACATGACTAACATCAGTAAACAGCTGGACAAGGCTTTGAAATCACGGATTTCGTGAGTTTTTTGTTCGTTTATTTTTTTAGGAAACGTCGGACCAGTTGTGACGTAATGTTTTCAGCGGCGCTAATGTTGTGGTTAATTTATCACCAAACAACGTCGGGGGATTGCACAAACACCGTCATTACCTGTTTGTCTGATGCTGCGGGTCAGAGAAGAAGTGCTGCACCCGTTTGGCCTGGCGCTCACTGCATGAGCACTAAGTGGAGGAGGGGGGGCGGGGCTTGTGAGCGCCGCGGAGCATGTCGGGGCGAAATTCTCACAAGAACTCAAATAAGTGCCCCGTCAGATATCAAAACACATTTGGGGGGAATTGATGACAGAGAGAGTAATTTTTATTCTTAAATACTGATGAATGAAGAAAAAATTGGGCTCCAGTAGAAGGGGCACTTTTTTCATTCTGGGCAAAAGGGCAGGTGCTTGAGCACCACTAGGGGTCTATCTGTGCACGTGCCTGTTAAAGGGTATAAGTCACCGGGTCTGTACAGCGAGAGGAAGAATTCAAGTGAGAAGGCTGCAACTCAATTGAGTATGTACACTCAGTGTGTGGGGAGTCTGCACTAACCCAAGCACAGTGTTAGACATTTTTTCCTTTTTTTTTCAATAAACGATATCAGGTTGCTCAGAAAAAGCTTGCCGGCCCCTGGTATAGGTGATAACTAAACCAGTCACATGACACCAGAGTCACAGATCCATGTTAGACCACGAGAGGCCTCAGTGCATGCTAGTTACTAGTTATGAAGAGCACACTCACACACGTACCATTGCACATAGGACCTTTATAATAACCAAGTAGCGAGTAGTATTGAAACGTCTGATGAGGGGACAGTTCCCAGACATAATAATAGACAATAATGAGTAGTTGATAAAACCCTATTCAGGATACATTCACAATACAAGCAGATGTGGCCAACATCTAATTTGTTTCTCTCATGTGAAACAAATCAGATATTTGGCCACCGAAATCAGTTTGTTTTCCAATGTGAAAAAGGCCACCTTCATATGTGGTCCTAAATCCCAAATATATATTTATTTTACCACTGGCCAATAATAGGAACAATGGACACAACAATCCCCCCCCCCCTGCTATATGTTAATCTGCAATAGAAATATGAATGGTTAAGGAGGTTGATTTTTGGTTACAATGAGTAAAGCTCATACAGGCACTTAAGTCAGCTCAGGGGTCCTTTGGGAAGGAAGCAAGGGGAACGTTACGCTTGCTTCATTCAGTAGACTAAAACCGCCTGCAGCATGCGGTTGAGTTGCACTGACGTGCGCGTATCTCTGTGCTTTCAGGTGGGTAAAAGTGGTGAAAACTGTATAAAAGTAGCTACACACATGGATCATAACTGTAAGACTATCAGTAATGCAAATATGAATGTATATCGGAGTTCCACAAGTTGAGCCGCTGTGTTTTATTGTCCAGACGTAGTAGGACGGTCTCACTTGTGGTTCAGGCAGTGAGGACAAAACCCCTCTGATATCCGTCTGTTAGCTTAGCTTAGCATAAAGACTGGAAGCAGGAGGGCACAGCAAACCGGGCTCTGTCCAAAGATAACTAAATCCACCTCACTAGAGCCTAAAGTAGGAAATATTAAAGCAGAGGAGCTAAACCAAGAACTAAAAGTCTTAGTTCTGCGTTAGATGAAAAGACAGATGCAGGAGAAAATGTGTCAGTTTCAGTGCTTATAACTCAATTAGAGTAAAATCAAGGTTGTGCTGATACTATGTTGCATCTCATACCTTCAAAATGAATCTCTCAGCTTTTGACAATATCACAAATTCTACTGGTAATAAGTCAAAGCCATTTCGGAAGCGGCGTCTGCAGCTGGTAGATCGGAGTGAATGAAAGGCTTTGCAGCTGTGCTCTCTTTCAAAATACCAGAGATGGACCAGAGGCAACACACTGACGTGAGGGGGTAAGACAGGAAAGGCGACCAAGTGATAGACAATGTCACACGGTGAACGAGCCCTTGCCCGGAGAGACAGGTGCATGACTTGCCATTAATAATGATAACATCAGCAAGGATTTTAGAGGTGTACCGACATGCCACGGAATACTATTGAAAGATAATAAAGACTTTAGAAAGGTTTAGAAAGTCGGACAGAACCATTGTGTTACTCTCTGTAGGGGAGAGACTGCAGGACATTCATCAGGACTCTGTTCAAATGCACTATCACAACTACACTATCATTATTGAAGCAGCATTCAAAGGCTTTTCTTCAGAACTTAATTTCCATATACATTTTTAATGAAAGTAACTGACTGGATGGCTAAGGGATTTTCATTGAAGTCAAAAGTAAGACATCTCTTACTAAAGCCGACACAGCTTTGACAACTTTTACAAGTTCAGTGGCTTTGAATGCAGACATGATATTTAACAATGAAAACCATTATGTATTGAGAAGAGGGATGTTGGACAGCATATTAACGCATTTCAGCTTTTTGTGTGTGTGTATGAGAGTGTGTGTTTTTTTTAAAGACCGGTGTGAAATATTTCAGGGGATCTACGAACAGAAATGGAATGGAATATTCAGAACTACGTTTTTTTTCTTATAGCTATAACCACCTGAAACTAAGAATAATTGTGTTATGATTAGCTTCGAATGAGCCCTTCATATCTACATGAAGTTACTGAGTCCGCCAAGTTTCTACCCAGAATGGACAAACCAAACACAGAAGCTGGCGAGAGCCTTTTGCGCTTTTAAGTTACGTGAAGGCTGCTGTGGTTTTCTCAGAGGCGCTTGTGAAACTGGGTTAACTTGAGCCGCAGAGGGCAAAACAATGGTACCGTTGCTCCTAAAGTAGTGTTATAACAATAAGATTAACCTCTGGGAGAAGTGAACAGCGTTACCAGGGCAGAGGGGTTTTCTGTTGATTGCAATCTGCAATCTGCAAACACAACATCCTCCACACCGTCCCTTTAATAAACAGAATCCTAACAAACTAAAATGGGCCAAATACGTGTCTAGAAGTCTGTGGCCGCTCTAGAAGAAGGGATCTACAATACAGAATGTAGGTCGCTGAGTCACTTTGGTCTAGAATAGCTCGATATTAGTAGCTGCCATGCAATTCGATGCACATTTAATTGTGCACAGTGTGAATCACAGTAGCAGGTCAAAGTGTTCCATCATCCTGTGACATCTCTCCATGTGCTATGTTCTGACCCATCTGCCTGTTCTGTAACACGAGAACGTGGCGTGACTTTTTACGACCGCAGCAGGCGAGTGTGAGGGCAGTCGGGTAGAGAGGTGAAACAGGGGAGGGAGGCCTTCCTTCTCCTACAGTACTTCATTTGAGGGTTGATTTAGAATTCATACAACTGGTGCAATATGGATTTAAAGGGCCAGTGTAAAAGATTAAGAGACACATCTAACAGGGAGAAACACTACGGTGCAACATGGCAAATTCTGTGACGAGAACCTGCTCATTCTAAGCTTACAAAGATACAATTATTAGTTTCAGGTGGTTATACACTAATGTTAAATTAGATATTACATTTCTGCCAACTCGCCCGCAAAGCATTGTGGTAAAAGAAAGTTAATACTGCATTGCGGGTGTACAATGAACTCCTGGTCAATGTTGTGTATGTTGGATTGTAGAATTTAAACAGCACAGCACGATAAGATTGGAAGTCTCCACCCAGCAGAACATCGAGAATTCAGTGCACAAACTTAATTACAGTTACTCTGCCTCCCTTCTGACGTTAGTTTACATTTTCATCGCAGTTTCTAAAAGTGGGCAAATTTGTGCTGAGCTTCAGTGGAGCTTTATGTATTAAGAATAACCCAACCTGAGACACGAAACCCTTCCCCAAAAGGCATTTGCTGATCAAAATGCTTGTTGGTTGTTTGTTTGGTTTCAAACAACTTATTTTTATTTTTTCATCCCAGAAGAGGTGGATGCTAAATCTTTTACACACTGCATTTGTTCTGTGAAATTAACTGGATTTGGGGATTAGGGGAGAAGATGAGGACGAGCACAATAGGATGTTAATTGATGTTGTTTATTCGTGCACTGCCAGAGCCGCTGCTCCACCAGTCCAATTATGTCAGTGCTAATACTGACCCCCTGCTCAGCAACCGAAATAACAGGGTTTCGAGATGATGTGCTTTGTGAGTGATTGATGGAGTTGGCGCAGGAGCGCATCAGCTGTGATGCTCCAAACCATCAGAGCTGACTTTCCATGAGCAGCAGGCAGGATCTCATTCAATTGCATTATCAAGAACAGCTGCTTCATTTCCATAAAGAGAGGTGAGGGCCCGCTTCCCCACATGTTCTCTTATATCTGTAACTGACCGGATCATGTTTTACAGATTACCTCTGCCACAGTCTGTCCTGCATCTTCTTTTCATTTGAACGTCTGGCCACCTGTTTTTTGTCTATTATACATTTAAAAAAAGAATATATTTGCATGTAATTGTTTCTCCACTGTCTATCCAGACTGGTCTCACCAAATGGCGTTTCGAGGTACCAAGTGAAAAGGGAAAAGCCTAAAATGCAATATATATATATATATATATATATATATATATATATATATATATAAACATGCCAGGATATCAACCTGTGTTTTTCTTGGCACTTTCACATTTATCTAAATGTACATATCCAATTGTTTTTGTTGTTATTTTCAACCCAAACATGATTATTATCCAGTTTCCTTTGTAATGGTGTTATTAAAGTTTACAATAACAGTGGCAGGCTTGACGTTACAATTCTTTGTAATTTCTCAAACCAAAAATATATGATTTCAGGCTCACATATTGCATGCAAGCGGTCATTCAATACTTAATAAGTAAGGAGTAAAGGACGCTTATGGCCCAGGGAAAGAAACTAATCTTAAGTCTGGTGGTCCGTGCTTTGTGGTCCTGTAGCGCCTGCCAGAGGGCAACAGGTTAAACAGGCGGTGTACAGAATGAGAAGAGCCCTTCATAATTAGTTGTTTTGCCTCCGCAGAGGAAACAGGAGCTGGAGATTTCTTCCAGGGAGGGCAGAGGGCAGCCAATGTTTTCTACTCTCTTGTCTGCTGCTGAGCAGCCGGTGTACCGGGTCCGAGATGCAGGATGCCAGTACACTCTCAAGGGAGGAACCGTGGAAGGCCACTAGCAGCTTTTCTCCCAGCCCATTTCAGGGTCTATTTAGAGTGATGGCCTCAGCACACAGCCTTGTGGAGAGCCGGTGCTGAGTGAAAGGCCACATTTAACAATTTGTGGGCGGTTGGGGAGGAAGTCCTTTATCCCATCGCAGATGGGAATGGGATGTCTAAGTCAGACAGATTGCAGAGTAGTGTGTTTGGAGTGATTGTATTGAAAGCTGAGCTATAGTCTACAAAGGGCATCCTTAAAAAGCTCCCCTGGTGTTCTAAATGACTAGGCGGCCTTCCTCTCGATCACCGACTTTGCACACATCTCACTTTGTGTTCCTGTAGATTAAGTGTGTGGGTACTGGAGACTGGTGGAGGCCGATTGTGCTTTTACTCAAAGCAAGCTAAGCAATAGTTTAGTTTGAGACGTCGTTGACAGTCACAGGGTCGTAAGAGGGTACTAGAACGCTAACATTAGCCCTGCTTTAAAACCAGCAGCCGGCTTTCCAGTTGACTCACTATAAAGCGTCAATCTTGTAAAAGAAGTCTTAAATATTCACGGGATACAATATTGTGTTGGTATTACTGTGAGGAACATTTCATACTGATGGCTCCACGTGACCTACATAAGTGAATGAGACCATCAGCGAGAAGATTGTCTTTTTCTATATGGTTATTTGTAATGCTTGTCATTGTCGCCTCTGGTTCGGATTCTGCGCAAAATCAGAAGAAATAAGCAGAAACTCCTTCAGCGCAGACTTGAGCAAGGCCTCCAGCTCACTGCGAAGAGACTGTGATGTAGCTTTTAAAATTGAAAGCTCACAAAAACAATACGATCACAGTTAGGTTGTGTTTGGCTGAGAGATGAATAATAATGGTCAGAGGCACTGGTTCAGGAGGGGGAGAAAGCTCCCTCGAAAAGGAAGACCTCATCCTTTCCTTTGAGAGGAAGAGAGAGAAGAGAGCTTCCTCTGCACAGACACAGGCAGAGGTATGGTCAGATCTCCACATTCAGAAGACTGTAAGCTCTGAGTCCTCACTACGAGCCAAAACCGACACCATGCTGCTAGAGATGCAGGCTGAATGGCTGGGCCGCCAAAATCCACAAAAAATAAAAGTTCCTTGTAGTAACTTTAAAAGACTCAGGATATGGAAATACAACAGCAGCATTATCCTAAAAGTACAGTCAACTAGTTTGTCCAGACAAGTATATGTGAATATGTGAGGCTTTGAGGAGGAGGACTGTCTATTGCATTTGACAGAGAGGACGGCTTGCTGGAGTTTAAACTTCACCATTACATTACATTACATTTCATTTAGCTGACGCTTTTATCCAAAGCGACTTACATGATATACAGTAGACCGTAGACACAGCAACGGTGAGCAACGAGGGTTAAGTGTCTTGCTCAAGGACACAACGACGCAGACTGCCGGAGCCGGGGATCGAACCACCGACCTTCTGATTGAAAGACCGACTTGCTAACCACTGAGCCACAGTCGCCACCAAATTCAATAAAGAGAAGGACAGGGCCCAAACTCTGATAGCATCCAGGACCGCCTTCCACACAGTCGAGTTGCTATTTGATATTTGTGAAAAGGTGCTTTTGATGCACAAGCATTGAATTTCAATCAAATATGTACTTTTTAAAACAGTCAAAGTAATACCTAGCTGCATCCTTTAATTGGCATAACAACAATCTGTAAAATTAGTTTCACCAAGCTAATTGGGGGGCCGATGAAATTACAGGAAAAGACACAATATCATATTCATAGACTCTGAGCAATACTTTTGATAATTATAACACTGAATGAAATGTCTCTTTTATGTGAGCAAAAATTCATGGCTGATGCTTAATTGGCAGCTTTCAGCTTGTTTTGTCAGTAGCAGACTTCAAACTCCAGTTCTGAAAAATACAGCTAATGCAGAGGTGCCTTAAACTTGCATTATTTCTAATGGCCAACAGGGGGCGACAAATAAACAAGATGGCAAAGGTCAAAAATATGAATTTGAGCTTCAAAGCAGTTCACAAACAAATGGGTGACGTCACGGTGACTACGTCCACACTTCTCAGTCTTATATGGTCTGTAGTTGATACCAATGGGCAGCTTCACAGCACATACGCTCAGACGAGCTAATTGAATACTACATGAGTGCTTACCTAACATTTCCAAATGACAGAGAGCAGAAATAAAGGTTCTGCTGCTGAAGTGTAAATAGAGACACAGCCTCTGTACCAAATGAGGACTGAAACACCACTTATAATTGGACGTGCTGTTGGTGTTATTCACACTGAATGTATCAAAAGCCTGGATCCGCCTGGATCCGCTTTTAGAACCACTTACCTGAGCACAATTAGTTTCACGTTGAATTTAACTGGCTCCCTTTAAAAAACTAATGGCATGAGTATTCTTCCTGTGAATGGCCTCTAACTGCCGTGGCTTTTCATTGTCACTTTTTAACATCAGTGATGCAGTTAAAGTGAAAGTGTGTGCTAATATAGTGCGTTTTAAATAAAAATACTAAAGTGTGTACTTAGTTCAGTCAAACATGTAGCCCTCTCCCAATGTCCGACCCAATGATGGACTAGATAGGCTGGGATTGTAGCAGTCCATCATTCTTTGGTACTTACCCAGGTGCTCCCAGTTGTGCTGATTAGCTCCGCCTACTAGGGACCCGCAGGACACACAGCCAGAGTAACACACAGCAGGCCCTCCCTGAAGCCAGAGGGCCGTCACACTGTCTTCACTTTTCTAATTGAGGTTGATAATCAGTATTCTGAAAGCTCACAGGAGCTAGTAACACATATATTTTAGGTAACCTGCACCAGGACAGACCTGAGGCCATTTGTCAACAATTACTTAATGCCTGCAGGCTTTATTTTGTGTATTGGTTTGTTTTCATGGGAACTCCCTAGAACACTAATGTTAAAAATAGTAACACTATCACTAACGTCGGGTATATTTCACCTGATATAAAGTACCTGATAAAAAATACTTCTCATCAAAATATATTAAAATACAACAATACAAGGCAAATTGAAGTACTCTTCTTTTATTTTACCCTATAGAACTTCTGATAAAACGAAAAACAGGTATCATAGTGGGACCCTAAAAAAAAGGCTCAAAATTGGGGGGGAGAACATTAGGAAATCGTCAATAAAACATGATTAAAAATATAAATAATGAGAGCTATGGACTTGTTCTTTGGTCCACATGTTCCTGGGACATGTGAGCCTTGTCCTGTTAAGGAAAAGTCTCCTTCAATGGGAAAACCATCCTGAATGTTTTCACCCTCTATCACTAACTTCGGGTGAAAATCACCCAAAAGACATGCCTGTTGAAACAAAATGGATCGGAGTAGAGAGACACGCCCACCTTCAATAAAGACACGCCCACCTTCAATAACGTCAGTGAGCAGCATGAAGCTACACAAGGACCCACACAACTCAGACAAAAGCAACACAATGAAAATAACGTAACCACAATTGCTCAGGTGAAAATCACCGGACGCCAGTGTTGTAGGGTTAATACATATTTTCTTACTATCAAAGAGGCCTACATTTTTTGTCTTCATTATTAATAAGAGGCATTTTTTCCTTGTGAAGGATTTGTTTCTCCAAGTGAATCTTTCTGCGTCCTGTGGTTTGGAACTGGTTCCAAGGCTTTCTTCCATATCAGCTGAAATCCTGGGAATCAGTACTGCCACACCCTGAACAGGATTAGTGGTTTAGAAAATGGATTGATGGATTCCAAAATAGCACCCTGCTCTACATGCATTATTTTTTAGGGCAATAAACAGTGTATTAAAACTCTACAGGAGTTGTGAGTCGCTGCCCTGCTCTGTACAGGCATCCTGATCGACCACTGGAAGTTGGATCATGGTTTCCATCAGGTCTGTATTTCTTCTATTCATATGCAATAAAACATGTTATGTTAAACCTGTTAGTGGTGAATTAATTGTTTTCCCAATCCCAACTACTCACTACTTTTAAAAACCCTAAGCAATACTTTAAAGTTGGCATGACCTAATCAGGTCGCCAGAGAAGAGGTATTAGCTTTCAGAGGGAAGATGACAGATGAGTTATGAAACAACAAGAGCATCATGAAGGACTGTATTGATTTTGTTGTTTGATATTGCAATAATCCACAATAAAGCAGCACTGTAATTGATACAAAGCGCTTTGTGCCAACATTTGTGTGCAGCGTTTTCTTCCACTCAGCTCTTTTTCTGTTCTATCCAGTCTCTCCCAGATTCCCTCTGTGACTTGCCATTATTACGGCATAGGATGAAGCTGCTAACATCAAAGACTGAGACTTATTCAATATTGTTTTAAACTTTTTTTCATCACTAGTTTTCATGACGCTTTAAAATCACATGGCATTGATAGCACACTTTGTTATGACGCTCATTTCACGTTTTTTGGGGAATTTTGAATTGAAGATATACAAATATAATGCCAAAAGCCAATGTTTCAGCAGCCTCATTTTCTGCACATTGTAAATAAATAACCATGTCGTGGGATTTGAGAAGAAATAGGCTTAGTGGTAATATATATTTTTTTAATGAGAATAAAGTCACAATATTTCAAATAAACCCACCTGCCCTGTAGTCTGCTGTGCATTACATTAGTCAGACCTCCTGAGAGACGCATTAACCCAGTTTGGCACTGAGACAAAGTTGAGGGAAGCTTCTCTGCGCTCCTCTTCATTGAAGATAGAAAACCGCCAAAACCTCTGATAGGGCATACATCTCACTATTGTGTGGCTTATTGTCCACTCAAATGTAACTTCACCACTTCCGGCTCACAGCTGCTTTGCCAAGTGTATGGGAAGCACCGTGGAGCAGAGAGACAGTCCCAAACAGAACAAAGAAGTCTGGAAGCAGGCGGACAAAGAGGACGGCGACAATGAGCTGCCGGTCAGAGGAAAGTCGCCGCACATAGCAGTCCATCCTTTTTACAAGTAAAAATAGATGAAACGCACTGATCAGCTCTCACCTCCTGCAGTGTCTGGCTGCAAGTGTGATATCTGCACTTAACGTGAGCCATCAGCTAACACCCTCCCTTTTCAGCCAATCAAATGCCACCAAGCTAGGTCACCTTGGAGGGCAAATCAGAGTCATCCAATATGACTTCACTTTAAAGCTAATGCAAATGAATTTGCTCAAATATTGCTTGGCACAATTCTGTCCTCTAAAAATATTGGTGGGGACATAAAGTCTTTATGCAAAGTAAAGCCCTTGAGCAATTTGCTCATTCGTCGTGACAAAATCCTAAGACTCATAAATGCTGTAAAGCTCAACAAAAATAAAGAAGATATTTGCATTATTTAATCATTGAACACAAGTACAATGTCTGTCCTTATTCAACCAAAAAGCAAAGCCACATTCAAAAGATGAAGACTTCAGCCAGAGCTGGAGCCCCATGTCGGGACCAGCCGTTGTGAAAACTGCCCTTTGTGCAGGGTCCTGTTCACCATTTGCCTATTGCATTCTCCATGAGCAGGAATCTGTCCGTCAGCCATATTAACACGTGCATGTCTTCTGGATAGACTCCCAGTTGGTCACAGGCTCAGCGCCATTGTCAGCAAGTAAGATGAACTTTGCCTCAGTGTTCCACTTAAGCTGTATGAAACATGTGGATTCATTGATACCTTTTTATTCAAGCTGAGCAAGAGTTCCTTTCACATTGTAATTCAGAAGCTTCTAGCATATAACGTCACATGGACCTGAGCCGTTGGACATACCACCGCTTGACAACAGAATTGAAAGAAAACTGCGTCAGAGGTCACAGATGTCATTTTGTACACATAGTATTAAATTGGTACTCTGTATGAACAACAATTACACTTATTTGTGGACTGCAATATACTGTACTAAAGTGTTATCCAACCCATTTGTGTTCTCCCTGAATCAGATAAAAGAGAGCAAACCACTATACGTAATTTCACATGGAGACTGGACTGTTTTAGTCCAAACCCACAATTCAGAAAGAGCCTGTGTCTATTTTCCCAAGGGCCGATAGGAAAGGGTCAATAAGCTTTCCAGATTTTTGTAAAAATTTTTTGTTATTTATTTTTGTTATGCTTTTTCCAGGAGTTGCATTGCTTTCACAGCATTTACTGTACAGTGTTCACCTTATATGGGAATAGATTTGTCAGCCATGTCTATATTTGGATGGCGCAAAGAGGCTTACCCATGGCAACAATATAGACTTAAGGTGAAGTTCCCCATGCCCTCATTACTTTCTTAATTCAGTGAGAAGGGGAAACTAACCAAATTCCTTACTGCAGATTCGTTGACTTTCCAGACGAAAAATAGAAGCCAATTTATATGCTGACTATATTATTTATAACATTTATACTGATTAATTCAACTCAGTGCTGAACAATCTCCACAGACTCCACAGGGGCCAGTGGCTGAAGCATGCAGGTATCTAGAGCTCCTCACCTTCCTAGAGGGGAAACAGGGATGCACAGACACATCTCCTCTTTCCTGCCTTTCCTTTATTGCTGAATATTTACTCTGTATTTGCTCGTCCCCCTTTATCACTTCAAGGCTGAGGGGTTAGCTCACTAAATTATCCGGTGTGTATAAGATTGATCTTCTTCTCACTTGAAAACACTGAGGCAGTTTTGTTTTGACACAAATCTCTTGCTCACTCTTTTGAAATGATAGGCCACGTGCCAAATGGGGCAGAGAAACGGGTCAGCGGCAGGTGCTGCCAAGGATGGAATTGCTCCAAATGGAGCCCTTTGCTATGCATCATATGCTTTAATTAGATTGAAAAAAAGGGTGGACATCCTGTCATAAAAATATGTCTTTCCATGCCTGCTGTGGCTAACATGGGGTCATATTACAATAATATTTGACAGCTAGGGCATACAACGGATAGAGACCCAAATTGTCAGTTTGTCACAATGTGTTGTGGCTGCCTGCTGTACAGTAGATGTACAGTAACGTTGAGGGCCATGAAACCAAAACAATGAGCTGAAAGACGCTCCGTTGAGCTGTGGGGAACTACAGACATTACATGTAGTCATTTGGTCTGTTATCGGCCAGTGAGGCGAAGTCTGGTGTTCTTCCATCTTGTGTCAACAAATCACATGAAACGACTGAAATTGATACGATGGTCTCTCAATACTTCCTGTCTTCCCTACCGTGTCTGTGACTCTTAGCTCAAGTCGAATGGGTCCTACTGAAGATGCTAATCTATAAAAACATATCACAATTGTACAGCTACTCAAATGGTTCAGTAATTTAGTAAAAACAGCTGGAAAAATGTGTTATTTTTGGAGGAAGTAATCGTACCGTTGATTTCCTTGAGAATCCAGTCCCCGGCAGGGATGAGTCTTGATATTTTAAAGTACTATTTTAAAGGCAATTGTGAAAATTCACAATCGCCTTGTGACTTGATCTCCGGATGGTTACTCTTCTGCTTAGCTCAAGTGCAGCCACTGCACACGATGTGTGACAAACATTACATGTGTTCACCTTGAAGCTTGTGCTTTGTTGCACTATACATTCAACTTTTTTCAATGTTCTGTCAGATATGGCCTTGCTGTGGTGGTAATATTTCTTTGGGAAGTGCCGATGAGAAGGACATTGTGACAATACATGGAGTTTATTAACATGCTTCCTTTTTTTTAAATGTAATATGTGGCAGTGAGGTCTGATATTGCATTTTGCTTTCAATTATATATTGGCCATGGTCTTGTTCCTGTGGAAATATCTCTCTGGAAAGATATCAATAGAGCAATTATCTTTGCAATTTGTGGACTTTTATGAACATTTTTTGTACAAAGAACCAAACTGAGCTCTAAAGAGTACAAATACACAAAAGAGTATTTAATGTGTGCTGCATGTCCTTTAGATGCCCTTTATCTGTGCAAGCCAGTCATCTAAAAATAGCTCTTCTCCCTGCTTTGTAAACACCCTTAAAGGAGTTTAGGTTTTCTAGCTCACATGAACCACACAGGTGATTGGATGATGAATATCAGAGCAAATCAATACCACCATCCCTGCAACACTTAGGAGTAATCACCACAGTCACTGAGAAGCCAGGGTACCAAATCATTATTATTTTTCCAGGGGGATTGCCATCCCCTTTTCCAAGCAGCTGGTTAAAAAAAGGGAAGTATGTCTGTCCCTCTGGGTTGCAATATGTTTTTCTTTTTTACTGATGATAAGAAACAAAGGACAATCATTACAATGGACAGCTTAGTCTCTGAAACTAAACAGAGTTTCAGAGACTAAGGGGAGAATCCATGGTGTGTTTCAGTGTGTTTTATCATTATGTTTATCATTATTACATGTTGGTATTCGTGGAGATACGCGTATTGTAGAACAATACTTTGCTCACTATTATACAAAAGAAAAGTCTACTTGGTGGGTGAATAAAGGGATATTTAATGGTCAAATGGGCACCTGCAAAACGGTGGATAATAATGTTATATTTCTTATAAATTCTAAACAATAAAAGCCCCCTGTTATTTTTGCTGCCAACTTCTCCCTGTAGTATTAGTGGACTTTCTTTATTGAAGAGTTGTAAACAAAACTCAGATAGCTCGGTCATGAACATATTTGCCTAAAAATTCTTCACAATTAAAGTCCCTTATTATTTTGTTTTTAAAAGCTAAAACGTGGAGTCATGTTCCATCCATGTGCCAATCAAGTGGATGTGTATTTTTCAAATAAGCAAAACCTTTTACCTTATGCTATCGGGCGCTAAAGGGAAAGTAAGGAGGATCACCAAATCATTGGATTAATCATCTAGGTACCATGAATATGTCTTCCAAATGCCATGGCAATCCACCCAACAGTTGTTTCAAGATATTTCACCAAAACCCCAAAATGTAAAATCATCAGGGCATAAGACATCAGTAGGATTCATCATCTGTGGTATGTTGACGTCTGGACAAAATAAACAATCTCCCACATGCTCTGAGCGGTCACAACAAATCGCAATCCTCTTTGACTGTTTACTATTTGCCAATTTGCATTTATTATTACATTATTATTACATTTCATTTATCTGACGCTTTTACCCAAAGCGACTTACATGATATACAGTAGACCGTAGACACAGCAACGGTGAGCAATTAGGGTTAAGTGTCTTGCTCAAGGACACAACGACATGGACTAGCGGAGCCGGGGTTTGAACCACCGACCTTCTGATTGAAAGTCAGACTTGCTAACCACTGAGCCACAGTCGCCCATGCTGACCCTGGATGATCCAACGCTGCAATCACATCTTTAAAATCATAATCTTGAAGAGCATTGAAGCGAAAGCTCCAATCAATTCTCCCTCATAAAGAGTGTCTTTGGTTGGCCATAATAAAATATGCTCGACTGAGAATGGACTACACAGCGAGGGGATGACCCGCCTTCCACTCAAACATCCTTCTCCAGACACTTCCCTGACTTTGATCTGGCACTAACGGAGTGTGTCAACAGTGCAGGGAAGAGGGATGCTAGTTTGGGGCCTTAATTTGATGAACATTGGCGTGATGCAAAGCGGGCTCAGTGCCTTAGATCCTCAAGGTCACCTAAGAGGCCGACAGCTGTTTGGATAGATTGCAATCTGATCGTAATTCGATGAAACAGAACCTTGTCTCGTAGTCACTCACAGTGCCACTGTCTGTAGGGACTGAGGCTTCACAAGCAGAGCTTGATTCTTAACCATGCAGAAGTTTGAATACAGCGGAGCACCGGCCCTTCTCGAGCCCTTCATCCGCATATTGTAGGGCATTCACGACTGCTCCATAGTAATTGATTGCTCTAGTAATAGAGTAATTACTCTACTAGTTGATTAATATCGAGGACTATATTATATTAATCATATCCTTTTGGAGAGACATTGCCGTGCTGATGGAAGGTGAAGGATTTGTCTACAACGATGCACAGTGCAGAGCAGTGGTTTTGACAGGTGACTTTTCTGCGACACCCCTAGTGTATTGCATTACCCTCGTATTGCTACAGTAAATGGTTTCTTCAACAGTGAAGGCCCTAGTTATAAAGTTAATATAGAATACCTCGAGACTAGGACGTATGTCTGAGACTTACAAACACTCCAAGCCAACACTAGCGACAAATTGCCTTGGGGCGAACAGAAATACATAATTGAGGAAAAAGATACATTCTTGTGTCATGGATGAGATGGTGCAATGTCATCCTAAGAATAATAAGAGTGCGCCTTGAGCCACCCTGAATCTGGGTAAGGTGCAATCTTATCTGTCAGCCCAAATTGTGTCTGTCAAACTGTGTCTTTGTTTGAGCAAAGACAAACACGTGTTCGAATGCTATCGTAGAAGCATTTTATGGATAAATCAATGGAATTATTTAATTGAATGAAAAAACACTCAGCTCAAAATGAAACAATGTTCTCTTATCTAACTTTATCTAAAGTTTTTTTTTCCAAACGTTAACTTTGTTTTTTGCTTATTTATTGATATTTGTTGTTGTAGAATAAGAACAGAATTATAAACTAGAAAATTCCGCAATACATTTAGATGGTGTGGCTGCTACCGCTGTAAGACTTTGCAATATATTAATAATAATAATAATAATAATAATATGAATATATTTGATTTGTATAGCGCTTTAAAAGGTACTGAAGGTATTTTACATGGTAAAGACAAACAATACAATAATACAGACAACAATACAAGAAAGATGACAGTAGTAGGCTACCAGCAGTAAGATGTGTTATTGAGTCTGCAGATCTGCGTTTGCAGGTGGGAGCGTGTCGGTGCAGAGAGGTCAGAGAGGTATGAACGGGCTTTGTAGGTGATGAGGAGAATCTTGAACTGGATTATGCTCTGTATGGGGAGCCAGTGGAGGTTTTGGAGGATTGGGGTCTTGTGGTCTCTGGAGGACTAGGGTCGTGTGGTCTCTGGAGGACTGGGGTCGTGTGGTTTCTGGTGGGAGTGGGAGAGGAGACAGGCCGCTGAGTTCTGGATGTATTGTAGTTTGTTGATGGTTTTGGTGGATGTGCTGTACAGGATGCTGCTGCAGTGGTCCAGTCGAGAGGTGATAAAGATGAGGATGAGTGTTTTCCAAAGAGGAGAGGGAGGGGCGTAGACTGGCAATGTTTCCAAGATGAAAGAAGACGTTTTTTGTGATGTGCTTGACGTGGCGTTCAAAGGTGTCGGGCGTTTGGAGCGCTCCCGACGCACTCGGCAGGACGCAGCAGACTGCGATGTGGCCTCAGTGACCTCTTGTGTGCAGAGCAGCAACTAACTAAAGCCCTGTCTACAAATAATCAACTTATTACGAGGTATTGCATGTTCGAGGAATGCAGAAACAAATTATCAGCTGCTGATGCTGAGGACTCGTCCTAACTGCCAATCGGATCTAGAACTTCTCTTTCTGGTTTTCAGAAGCAGCTGTTACCGGTTTAAATATCCCCAATCATGTGGCTCATGTTGTTCATCCTGCTGTCATATCGTTTCTGCACCAGTTTATGATTTTTGGGGGATTTATTTTTGTTCATTTGTATGTGTGCAGTTATTAACAGTTATAGATTAGTCTGGAAGCGTTATTACACCAAAACTACGTTCATTCTTCATTCAACAATAGAACTCATTTTTGGCCAGGTCTCTAGAGCCTTGCTGCTCGTCGCCACCGAATTAAATTGTGTTGGAATAATTTAGCAAAAGCCGCTCATCATATTTACATTCAGTACTTGTTGCTTCAGTCACTCCACTGTGTACTTTGATCTCACAACACGTCTGCTGGCCAGGCAGCCTCCACATCTCTGGATGTCCCCATTTTAAAAACCCATAGACTAAACATTGCTCCGAAGCAGGTCCCCTCATGTATCGACTACACCGACAATCTGATTTACTGCGCTGCACCGCTTGTCAGTTTCAGACATCACGTTATTGAATGCCCTCCATAAGGTGGAGTCATGTATGGATAACGTTTACATGCACTTCATAGAATCCCATTAATCTCTGCAATAAAGTGACTGACTGAAGCCTATGCAATTTTGAAGAACATCAATATCTTTCATGCAACTGAAGACATAGAGTATAAACTATTCAAAGTCATTATTACACACAAATGTAAATATTACTTCATGAAATCTGGTGTAATCATGTAAAAAAATTGGTATTATGAAATAACTTGTTCAGAAGCTACAACCCACAGAAGAGGAACTGGTGGGGAGTGAGGGTGACTACCTGAGGCAGAGCTGGGACCAAAGCAGCAGTAGTTCATTGAACAAGTTCTGCAGGTTTCAGAGACGGTGAAATGATGAACGGCTCAGCATCCAGTGGGAAAGCAAGGTGCTTTCCATCTAAATGAGATTATTGAAAACAATGCCATAACTCCCAGTCCATGCCTGGCTCTCTGTACAAGTGGCTTGTGGTATTTTAAAGTTAATATTAGGACCTTTTTTTAATTTTGTTGATCGTGGGAAAAAAGCAGCAGTGTTTCCGAGCACCTGAGTATCTTCGGCAGTCCAACAGTCCGACAGTCTCCCCTGCTCAGTCCTGGTCCTCCATCACCTCCCCATCCACCAAAGGACCCGGCAATACGGCCACAGGAAATGTTTATTACTGTAATATGCGGTAAGAAGTGAGAGCCAGCATTAGAATTACTGTAAATACTCCCAATCCACTAATCTGAAAAGAAACGTTGCAACTCTAGAAATACATTTAGCAAAACAAAAGGCTACTAAAATGGTAACCGTGTAGATGTCTGAAATGACTCAGCAAATTTATGAAGCTGAGATTTTGGCATGTGGCCGGTTAACGCTTTGCTCAAGGACGCTTTGATGCAGCAAGATATATTCACCATTTGAGGGATTCAAACTGTGACCTTCCTTGGCACTCTCTGCCAACTGCTACCCACGCCCTCCAAAGGGCCCAAAACTGTCCAAATGTGGGAGACTTAGTAGTTTATAATGAGAGAGGTTACAGGAATGATTGACGACCCAAACTGAAACGCTATCGTCATTGAAGGCCAGTGTAAAACTTTGCCCTCCATAAAGATATTGTGGAAAGTTGCATACGAGTGTTTCAAGTTGTTACATTTTTGGTCCCAAAGTGGCCAAGAAACTTTGAATAGTCAGGCTTGAACACCCTACAAAGCCATTTTCAGTGTTTATTGTAAATAGTATTTTTAATGTCTAAAATGTGTTGTGTAAGAGTTGTGTGTTTTTCATATGTTTGTGTGATACTGCTCTGGTAATTTATGGAGAAGTTTAATGTGCTAAATAGGCACTTTGTACTTGAAAAGACACTGAAAGGACATTCATCATAATGGAAAGATTGCTCATCTCACTTAACATAGTAGATGTGATCATTTAGACAGATTTTACCCATTCAAATGTGTGTAATGATTTGGCCAAACTTTTTAATTTCTGGAACTGTCTAGAAGAGCATCTGAAACCAAATGTACATCATGAACACCAGAACAATAGAATTCTGACTTAAAACCAGGTGACCTAGATTTGTGTCCGGGTGGCGATGTTAATTTGCGAACTTTACCCTAACCTTCTGGAGGACTCTTTGGTACTAACGAAGTGAACCGAGGGGTGTTCTTTTTATAGCTGTACCCAAATTTCACTACATGTCCCGTCCACAGCGCCGGGAGACAGGCGGCAGCGTCCCGAAGTGCCCCGAAGCGCTTCCAGACTCCTACACAGACGCACACAAGCAGATGGAGAGACAGGGAGAAAGAGAGAGAAAGAGATAGAGAGAGAGGTGGAGGTGGAGCAAAAGAGCAGTTTGTTCACCGGAAATGAGCTTTTCTGGTCCAACAGCACTCTGCTTGGATGTCGATAGGAAACATGACAGATACTGTATGCTGGGTTGACACTCTAGCACAGGTTCCCATCCAAGGCGTCTTTCTTAGCGCATCGCGCTCCCTCTTCTCGGAACTCCTCATTTGCTTCCGTGAAGTTAAGCTCTGACTGCCACCTCTTTACAATACATTATGAGTCTTCATCCATTAAATGAATCTCTAACATTTCCATGAATCCTCCCAGAATAGACGGGAGACGGCTCTGAATGACTCGTTCACTCAGCGGCCTCTCTTTCATGCCTGGGCTGCTGAATAACAGTCATTAACAAATACATTTGACATAAATGCGTCTTCTCAATATTGCCCTGACTTGTACAGGCTAGTTCAGATTTGTTTACTTTGCTCTATGAACACCGGCAGAAAGTATGTTGTGATGGAAACACATCTGCTGACTTAAAATGACCTTAGACTCAGGCAGATCCGTTGGTACTCAAACCCCTGACCAACGATGGAAGTCGATTTAGAGTGGAGGCACTGTCAGACTGAAGATGGAAACAGTGCAGCGAGTTGACAACTCTGTATGATTGGCAAGAAATGAGCTTGAGAGCTTGAGGTGGTTTGAACAGCCGTGCTACTTCTCACCTGAAAACTGACATGTCAAGGTTAATTTCACTGTGCATCCACCTCCTACCTTTAAAAAAAAGGAAGAAAAAAAGGAAAAGAACAATAAGCCAATTTGTTCAGCTCTTTCAAAGGAAAGGAGCTATAAGATCTGTCTCCTTTCAAAGAGATGTAAGACTCATAGTGTCACGGTTCTCAGGTGGTAGAGCAAAGACTCAAGAGCAGAGGATGACACTGGAGACGAGGGGAGGCAAAAAGGCGAGGTCTTTGACTAGGCTAAGGTCATACACAGGGTCAGTCCGGGAAGGCAAACACATTCAACTGGTAGCAGGCAAAGATCAAAAACAGAGTAACGCAGAGTCCAAACCCATGTAAACTGACAAGAGGAAATAATGCTGGAAGGCAACACACACACTGGGAATAACAAAAACAATCGGGCCTCGGAACAGGGAAAGCAGGGGAGTATGTAACCACAGGTGTAGGGAATGATAAATCAGGAGACACACACATGGAAAGCAGGTGAAGGGAAGGACCAATCAGGAGAAGCACATGGAACTAACGGGGCGTTACACATACATTACCTTGCACGGCAGCTTGAATCCCTCATTAATACGATATCTATGTTTAAGAGGAATTTTTAATTCAGCCTGCTATTTGTTCATTGCTTGAGAAATTTAATACAATTGTTTTCGTTACAAGTTTGGCTGCATAGCACGTGATTATGCCTCAAGGTGAGATTATGGGTTGTTTTGTGGGGATCCTGGGAGCACTACCACCGGGTGGTGCTGAATTAACCCGGCTTCGGCCAAAGTGTGTTTATAATTACACAGATGCAGCACAGCCGGGGGGAGCACGCTTGCCGGCGCGCAGCTGCGCGTCATTTCCTTGTTAGGCAGCGGATAAGATCAGCCCTCTCCCGGACTTCCGCGTCGGGATATTGCCGAGCGTGGGCTCGTTGTGAGAAGAGCCTTCCCCACGCCGAGAGAGTGCCTTCGGAACCTATTCCCGAGCCAGCGCCTGAGCACCGTCACGAGCTAGCGCCGGAGCGCCGTCACAATCTAGCGCCGGAGCGCCGTCACAATCCAGCGCCGGAGCACCGTCACAAGCCAGCGCCACGGGAAGCGTCGCGAGTACACGTCACGTGGCTGAGTAACTCCACCGTCTGCTTTTTCTCTGCTCTGTCCGAAAATAAATGTCATCCACTTTTGAAACTGCCAAAACCCTGTCGTGTCTCCGTCTTTGCTCTTGGGTCCAGTGAACTATCCTAACAGAATATCCCGACCAAGAGACATGGACCCAGCGAAGCCGGAGACGTTCCACGAAGCCCTCAGCGCGCAAGGAGCTATGCTTGGGAGACATGACTTGGAGCTGGGTGGAATGCGGGAGACCCTCCATTCTCTGGTCGAGAGCGTGCGGCAGCTGTCGGTGCAAGTCGCCCAGATCGCCGGTCCATCTCCGCCTGCCGCCGTGAGTAACGCTCCCGTTCTCCCTACCCCGGCGCTCACCAGAGAACCGCGGGTTCCCCTGCCGGAACCATATGCGGGGGAGCCCGGGTCTTGTGGCCGGTACCTATTGAATTGCACGCTCGTGTTTGACCTTCAACCCCATGGTTATAGCACCGATCGGGCAAAGATAGCTTTTTGCATTAACTTGTTGCGCGGAAAAGCGGCCCAGTGGGCTACGGCACTGTGGGCCAGCCGCTCGCCCCTCCTGTCCTCTTTCGCAGAATTCTCCACGGAGCTTGAGAGGGTGTTCGACCATCCAGTACGGGGCCAGGACGCGATGAACCGGCTGTTCTCACTGCAGCAGGGGTCTGGATCCGTGGCGGAGTTCGCCATAGAGTTTCGGGTCCTGTCAGCAGAGGGGGACTGGACCGAGAAGACTTTGATGACGCTGTTTGCCCGGAACCTGTCCGAGGGCCTCAAGGATGAGCTGGCCTCCCGGAATAACGCAACCTCCTTGGAGGAGCTCATTACCTTGGCCACGCAGCTGGACAACCGCCTTCGGGAGCGCCGGAGAGAGAGATCCCGACAGGTCCGGCAGCCGGAACCGACCCCTCAGCCGACCTTCAGCCGCACCGAACCCTGGACGGAACACCAGGCCGCGCCCTTGCCTTCCCCGGAACCCATGCAGTTGGGACGAGCACGCCTATCCCAGGCTGAACGCCGGCGGCGGCGTCAACACCGGCTGTGCTTGTATTGTGGCCGGCCTGGGCATCACGCCGCCGTCTGTCCCGATTCCCCAAACGGGGAAGTTCACCAGGAAAGGGGACCTGCCTGGTGAGCAACGTGTCGACTCTTCGGTCCCCTGCCCGGATCTCCCTGCCGGCGACCCTGACAGTTCAGTCCCGGTCCCATCCGGTCCCGGTACTCCTCGACTCCGGTTCAGACGACAACTTTCTGGACGAGGGTTTCGCGGCCCAACGGGGAATCCCCCTCGAGCCCTTAGAGAGCCCCAAGGTTGTCAATGCGCTGGACGGTCGTCTTCTGGGCCGGGTGACCCATCGTACAGCTCCCCTCACCCTCCGTATCTCGGGAAACCACTCCGAGACCATCCGGCTGTTTGTTATTTCCTCTCCCGTTTCCCCGGTGGTCCTGGGCCTACCCTGGCTGCAGCTTCACGGCCCCCAGCTGGACTGGAAGACCCTGACCATCGCCGGATGGAGCGTCGCTTGTCACGCCCGGTGTCTCCGGGCAGCAGCCCCTGAGACCGATTCCCCTGCTGCACCGCCGCCGCCTCCCGACGTCTCCTCCGTGCCTCCGGAGTATTGGGACCTGGCACGGGTGTTCAGCAAGGACCTGGCGCAGGCTCTACCCCCCCACCGCCCTTACGACTGCGCTATTGACCTCCTGCCGGGCGCTCCCCTTCCCACTAGTCGGCTGTTCAACTTGTCACGCCCGGAGAAGCTCGCCATGGAGAAGTACATCCAGGAATGTCTGGGGGCGGGGTTGATGCGTCCGTCCTCCGCTCCGTTGGGGGCAGGTTTTTTCTTTGTGGAGAAGAAAGATAAGTCCCTGCGGCCGTGTATTGACTACCGGGGCCTCAACCAAATCACGGCCAAGAACAAGACCCCGCTGCCCTTAATTGACCCTTCCTTTGAACCCCTTTGTCATGCACAGGTCTTCACTAAGCTGGATCTGCGGAACGCGTATCATCTGGTCCGGATCCGGGAGGGAGACGAGTGGAAGACGGCGTTCAACACACCCCTGGGGCAGTTTGAGTACCTCGTGATGCCTTTCGGTCTCACCAACGCCCCCGCCGTTTTCCAGTCGCTAATGAATGACTTGTTCCGTGACATGCTCAACCGGTTTGTGTTCATTTATCTGGATGATATTTTGGTGTTCTCCCAGTCTCTCGCAGAGCATCGGCAGCATGTGCGGTTGGTGCTTCAACGGCTCATGGAGAACCGGCTGTATGTCAAGGCCGGGAAATGTGAGTTCCACACCCCTTCAGTCAGCTTCCTGGGATTCATCATTGCCCGGGGTCAGCTGGAACCGGACCCGGCCAAGATCCAGGCGGTGGCGGACTGGCCGACTCCCAGCAACCGGAAGGAGCTGCAACGGTTCCTGGGATTCTCAAACTTCTACCGGCGCTTCATCCGGGACTATAGTAAAGTTGCTGCACCGCTCACCCGGTTGACCTCCCCAAAGACCCCGTTCATTTGGGGCTCCGAAGCTGACGGAGCCTTCACCATCCTCAAGACCCGCTTCACCAGTGCCCCCATCCTGAAGCACCCGGACCCGTCCCGCCAGTTTGTCGTGGAGGTGGATGCATCGGACTCCGGCGCGGGGGCGGTGTTGTCACAGCGGGACCCGGCCACCCAGAAGCTGCACCCCTGCGCTTTCTTCTCCCGTCGCCTGAGTCCAGCGGAGAGGAACTACGACGTGGGGAACCGGGAGTTGCTGGCAGTGGTTCTGGCCCTCCAGGAATGGAGGCACTGGCTAGAGGGCGGCCAACAGCCGGTGCTGATATGGACGGATCATAAAAACTTGGCCTACCTCCGAGCGGCTAGGCGGCTGAACTCTCGTCAGGCCCGGTGGGCACTGTTTCTCAGCCGGTTCGACTTCGTTCTGTCATATCGGCCCGGTAGCCGGAATGGAAAACCGGACTCCCTCTCCCGGCTCTATCCCGCGGCCGGGTCCCCTGACCCCGCTCCCATCATACCCCCCGCGTGTGTCGTGGGGGCGGCGAACTGGGAGATTGAGGCGGTGGTTCAGAAGGCTCAGAAGGACAGTCCGGATCCTGGGGGGGGTCCCCCTAACCGCCTGTTTGTGCCTCCGGCGGCCCGCTCCCAGGCCCTGCAGTGGGGGCACTCTTCCCTCTTGGCGTGTCATCCGGGAGCTCGCCGGACCAACTTCCTCCTCCGTCAGCGGTTCTGGTGGCCAGGCATGGATCGGGACGTCCGGGAATTCGTGGCGGCGTGTTCGGTCTGTGCACGGAGTAAGGCTTCCCACCAGCCGCCCGCGGGTCTGCTGCGCCCCCTGCCCATCCCCAGTCGGCCCTGGTCGCACATCGCGGTGGACTTCGTCACCGGGCTACCTCCATCCGAAGGGAACACGGTGATCCTGACGATTGTGGACCGGTTCTCGAAGGCTGTGCACTACGTCCCTCTCCCTAAATTGCCATCTGCCCTGGAGACCGCGAAACTGCTGACGCTCCATGTGTTCAGGCTCCACGGTATCCCCGTGGAGATCGTGTCAGACCGGGGGCCACAGTTTTCGTCCATGGTGTGGAAAGCATTCTGCAAGGCCATGGGCACCACCGCCAGTCTCTCTTCGGGGTACCATCCCCAGACCAACGGCCAGACGGAGAGGGCAAATCAGGACCTGGGGACTGCTCTCCGCTGTGTCACGGCTCAGCAGCCCACGGTCTGGAGTACGCTCCTGCCATGGGTAGAGTACGCCCACAATTCCCTCTCCTGCTCGGCGACAGGTATGTCCCCGTTCATGATCTGCTTTGGGTTTCAGCCTCCCGTGTTCCCCGCCCAGGAGGCAGAGGTAGCAGTCCAGTCCGTGGCGGAGCATCTGGGACGGGTTCGGGCGGTGTGGAAGGTGGCCCGGGCCGCCCTCGACCGGACCACGGCGAGGACTAAACGGCTGGCTGACGCGCATCGCTCCCCAGCTCCGGAGTACAAGGTCGGGCAAGAGGTGTGGCTGTCGTCCCGGGACTTGCCCCTGCCGGCGGAGTCGCGGAAGTTGATGCCCCGCTACGTGGGGCCGTACCTGATCGAGAAGGTCATCAACCCCGCCGCTGTCCGCCTCACCCTTCCGGCAGCCATGAAGGTCCACCCGACTTTTCATGTCTCTCTCCTCAAACCGGTCGCGGTCAGCGAGCTCAGCCCGCCGGTCGTTCCCCCGCCACCCCCCCTGTTGATCGACGACCACCCGGCCTACGAGGTTTCCAGGATCCTGGACGTGCGGCCCTGGGGACGGGGGTTCCAATACCTCGTGGATTGGGTGGGGTACGGTCCGGAGGAACGGTCCTGGCTTCCCCGGCGCATGATTATGGGCCCCACCCTGCTTCAGGAGTTCTACCGGGTTAACCCGGGGAAGCCCGGTAGGCCGCCAAGAGGCGGTCATTGAGGGGGGGGTACTGTGGGGATCCTGGGAGCACTACCACCGGGTGGTGCTGAATTAACCCGGCTTCGGCCAAAGTGTGTTTATAATTACACAGATGCAGCACAGCCGGGGGGAGCACGCTTGCCGGCGCGCAGCTGCGCGTCATTTCCTTGTTAGGCAGCGGATAAGATCAGCCCTCTCCCGGACTTCCGCGTCGGGATATTGCCGAGCGTGGGCTCGTTGTGAGAAGAGCCTTCCCCACGCCGAGAGAGTGCCTTCGGAACCTATTCCCGAGCCAGCGCCTGAGCACCGTCACGAGCTAGCGCCGGAGCGCCGTCACAAGCCAGCGCCGGAGCGCCGTCACAATCCAGCGCCGGAGCACCGTCACAAGCCAGCGCCACGGGAAGCGTCGCGAGTACACGTCACGTGGCTGAGTAACTCCACCGTCTGCTTTTTCTCTGCTCTGTCCGAAAATAAATGTCATCCACTTTTGAAACTGCCAAAACCCTGTCGTGTCTCCGTCTTTGCTCTTGGGTCCAGTGAACTATCCTAACATGTTTGCCTTTTAAAAGTTGAATAACATTTGTTATTAAACCTTGCATATGACAGATCAGTTTTCCCATAGAAGAAAAGAACATTATTCCCAATGTAATGTAATATTCCCAATTTTAATAAAAGACCATGTTAGCTTTATGCATTGGTTCAAACACAAAATAAGTATGAATACAAATGATCACTAAAGGCCACAGTATGGATTGTAAAATCTATATTGAGCTTCTTCTTCTTCTCACTGAAGACCCAAACCATTTTTAGTCCAAAACTAAAGGACTTCTGAACGAGAAGGAATGCCATCCTTTTTTTTGTCTTCCTCAGAATAATTGTCAGGGTCTCCAATTAAGGTGTTATTGATATTTCAATGAGAAGATGGTGCAAAGGGCAAACCGCCAGGATGAACGAACGCAGGAAGGCATGCCAGGGGGTGACATTCTAACAAGTGTGTTGATGTACATGTTAATCAGAAGAGAAGGATAGATTATGTTGTCTATGGAGAGAACAAAAAAGGATGGTGACGTGATCACCACAACAACATAAAACAACTTAAATGGAACATTGTCTATTCCTTGCACTGTGCAGAATTGGAGTGGGGTCAACACCCTCTGAGGCCATGGTGCTCCGTTCGAAAGTGATTGCCTCCTTCTGGTTTGGAGCTGGTTGCTCCCCCCCGTCCTTTAGTATTTCTTAATTTTGCTGACAATAATGGCTTTTAATCAATCGTTTTTAATTAACCGTAACTTTAAGTCTTTCCCCAACCATAACCGAGTGTTTTAGTTGCCGAAGCGTGAATGTGATTAAAGGGTAAACAGTGGGGGCGAGAGACGAAAACACGTCAACTTTCATTTTGGCAAAAGCGTCCAAGCGGATTGCAAATATGACAGCTTTGAAATGTGCCGTGGAATAGTGAATTGAACAGATGTTCCGCCTCACTCCCCACCACCGTGAGACTACTTTGCTTGGAGGAGAGCGGGCGCCAGCTTTGACAGCGGACCGTCGCGGCTGTAGTAACTGGGGCGACTGTGGCTCAGTCTGTCTTTCAATCAAAGGATCGGTGGTTCAATCCCAGGCTCAGGTAGTCCATATCCTTGTGTCCTTGAGCAAGACTCTTTACCCTAATTGCTCACCGTTGCTGTGTCTACTGGAGAAATGCATTGGATAAAGGCGTCCATGAAATGTAATGTAACTCAGCCAGTGCAAGAGCCTAGACTCTAGGCTCTTGCTAGTTGGCTAGACTCTAGGCTCTAGGCTCTTGCTAGTTGGCTAGTTAGTTGGCTAGTTAGCTAGTTAGCTAGCCTCCGGCTAGCTAACTAGCCAGCTAGTCCCAGTTGGCACGACCTGATGGCACGACCTTGTCTGTCAAAGAAGAAACTGCAGATTGATGAATATGAATTACTGTATGGATGGTCTCTGAATGTTTGTCTGAGCATTGGCATTATAAATTGAAATGCTTATTAATTAAAGTACTGCAGATCATTAGAATACTAAATTAACTGGTAACTTGTGTGGTAACCAGAGAGAGCACTCACACACCCCTGCTGCAACAAGCCTGCCAACATCTGCCTCTCAGATCCTTCACCAGAAACTGTCTTAATGACAAAGGGCAGATAAGAAAATACAGCAACAAAGACAGTAAACAGTGAAGTGCTGGAGTTTCAGGAAACACCAATTCAGATAATTGCGACTGCAAGTCAGACAACGTTAGTGACACTGGCCTTTTGAAACCGATGCAGCAGGCACAAGTTTCTTTCAGTAATGAGTCTTTCATCGATCTCAACACTATGCACTACGGATACTGGCTGGATAAGCCAAAAAGCTATAAAAGCTAACTGGATTATTAATCTACAAGCAAGTACACCCTGTACTGTCACAATACATACAGTTTATACTTCTACTCAACTACATTTCAGAGGCAAATATTTGATTTTGTACATTATAAATTTAGGTAGACCTATTCAAAGATTAGAACTATAATCAATACATACATTTAAGTATTATTCTAAATACTTTAAACTATCCAGCTGTATATACATTGGTAATTTTAGATGATGTACTTATTTTATACATAAGTAACATTCTAAATGCAGGACCTTTACTTGTAACAGAGTGTTTCAACATTGTGACATTGTTTTCCTTCTTTTCAGGGAGGAATAGTTCTTGTCATTTACATTTTGCATCAACAAGGAAAGCAATTAAAGTTGATTTCAAATAGTATCATAGATCTGCTCCTTTTATTTACGCAGTTTGTAGCAAATTAAGTTACTGAGAAGGTGAGGTTGAAAAATATGAAAAACAGAAGGTCCGATTATTACAGTTGTGATGATGAACGCTGGCCTCCTTCAGAACATGTTGGGTCATCATCTATTTTGCAGCATAATACAAAATGTGAGGAGACATTTTATGTTCAATTTTATTTTCAATTGCTGGTAAGGTGTCCATTGAAATCCATGAAATAAAACAAATGCATAGAAACAAACTGATAGAAAATGTATATGATTATCACAAACAAAATGATTGGAGCCCTTTCATTTCCATCACAGAAATACACAGCTCAAAAACTAATTCTTCTACAGATGAAGAAGAAACATCAAACAAATACAGACACTCAAACACTTTGACAGGTTTATCTAAAGACATATTTTCTTAAAAATAGCAACACAGATGGTATGTACGTGCCTGTAGATTGTAGAAGTTGTGGACAAAATTGCCAGCACAAACATTGTTAAAAGACATAAAACACTTGGAGACATGGTAACAAATAGACCTGCAGTAGTACAAAAGAAGACTACTTTACTTTATGCAAATACAGTATACGACACTAAAAACAAGTCTCTACCTAGAAGGTCAAGTATTAGTTGCAAATAATTGTTCTATTTGAACCTGCTTGAACTACTGGATGAGTGGGAATCACCACATGAGGACAGGTACAGTAAGTTGTCAATCACAGAAAAGCACGTAACGTTAACCACTTGAGATTTTCTGTAATTGTCTTCTGGGACTTGTTCTTGTCCTTTTTTGGGGGGGGAATCCACCCATCCGGAGATTTGGGGATCGCCTTTATGACTCGGCTCCCCAGCCTTCCATAGAAACTAGCTTGGCATACCTTTGTAGGACAGGGAGGTGACTGTGCACTGAGTTGTCCAACTCAGTGCACAGTGCTATAGTGTAGGAGTCCCAGAGAGTAGGCACTTGGACACAAGTAACTCATGAATTACGTCTGTGTCCAAACAGCAGTGTACAATCAAATCAATTTTAGTAATGGTAATAAAGCGGTTGTGTTGCGCCGCTGTGGTTGACAAGTAACAGATATCATGTGGACACTTTCGAACATTGACATCCAACAAAAATACATTCAAATGCTCTGAGAAGTACCACAAAGCTGCATTATTCAATACGTTTTATATAAATTTATATAATTTTTTTTTTTTTTACCTGTGCTATAACTGATTCCTCCCAGATGTAACAAAATATTTCCCTCAACTGATTCACTCTCTGTGGTGTACCGGATTATACAGCAGTGCAAAATTGTAGTCCTAGCCAGGAGTTAGTACATCGGAATGACCATTCTTTTACAATGACCCATTATTCTGAAACCACAATAATCAAAACAATGTCTGATTAAGAATGAAAGCCTAATTGTTTGACAGCCCATTATCTCGAAAACAAATTGTTCCAAAGGCCCAGTTCTCATAATAACAAACTCACCAGCAACAAACAGACATGGCTTAATATTATACACAACTATGTTTTCAGACCTTCAAGAATTTATTTTCTCTCCGGCAAATGCATAACTAGCCTTGTGTTTCTCGTTGCCTTCATTGATTGGGTTGGTTCAGTTTAGGTTTAGAATATCAGAGTAAGTCAACCAGAGGCAGAGTCGGGCAGGGCATTCTAATGCTATGGTAGGGGGAAACAATGATAAAATCTAAGACATTATGTTGCATAATAATTAGCCATGTGCTTCTGTTTTGTTGCACAGTGTTTGTATTTTCGGAGCCTATCGCTTTTGGAACAATGAGTTTGTTTTGGGGATAACAGGCTGTTGTACAAATGGGCTGTCTGTCCAATGGGACATTTTTCTGATTAATAAGGTTTCCAAATAAGGGACAATGACATGAACTGTGGTTCAAACGAAGATAATGATAAAATAAAAATATGGTCGCCATATATGTTTTTGCACGGGGTTACAGATAGATTTGGCTGGAAGTGTATTTCTTCCGCTACATGTAGGCGAGCATGAACAGTTTGGGTAATTTACGTGGCTTGTGCTGGGTTTCTTTATTCTGTTTCCTGGAGACGTGAGTTTACTCAACCAATCAACTTCTTGTTCCATCCAGTTCCATCTGAACGTTGTTGAGATTTGGGACCTCGGCTCCTCTGTGCATACCCTTCTATGCACAATTTCAAGGTGTTCACGTGTGTTTTCGGCAGCCTAGTCTCAAACAAATGACATCGCCATATTATGAAACGGCATTGTCAATTATCTTTTGTGGTAACATATTTTCTCCCAGATTATGTTTGGTTTTGACTGTCACAATTCTATTTCTGATCAAAGTCTACGGCCTTGATTAGGCCAAACACAAGACTTTCACAAAGGAGACCACAGTTTGTGTCCTGTGTGAAACCATAAGTAACATACCACAAAAATATATTTAACTAAACCTAACCAAGTAATGGCTGATTGTAATGGAGAATGCAGTTTGGATACGACGAAAGCGAAATGAGCGGTTAAAACACTGTAACATTGATATACACATATGTTGATATGAAATGTATTTTTGGTTCAGAAACATTTAGTTTCACTGTATCCGCAGTTTAAACGTAAAATGCCAACACATTTTCTGGAGACTGGGTTGTTATCAGGTGATTCTCTCCTCTCTTTTGGTAGAGACTAAAGCAGAATTAAACAAATGTCAATAAATAAGTTTCCCATGCTGTGTACACTTTTTGTATACCTCAAAATCATCACATATTACAATATGCAGTCTGTCACCCTGTTTGAAAGACATTGCACCTCCAGCCTTCAATGCAGGAATATCGCCTGGTAGTAAAGTAGCCCTGTATCAAAAACACACTAGTGCTGCTAAAGTATGGCAACTTCTCCTAGTTTGAATAGATGTGTGACTTGAACATGACACAGAGTAATCCCATCTCCTCGTCAGCAGTTTCCTGTGTAAGGTTTACTGGAGACGGGGCTGTTCCAAATGCTTTATGCACACTGAATGTTAACACCTTGCCTTATTTCATATGTTAGCCAAAGTCTCGTAAAAAGTCCTTTACCTTGACCGGAAGAACATTAATCAATGGATACAAAGTATCTGGGAGACAGTCGCGCTACTCATTCATCTCAGTCCAAACTCAATCACACTGCGGATCGACACCAGAGTGGGATCATTTATCTCTCCAGTCTAGATCCATCATCTATCATGGAAATGTGAGTATTTTGTTTATTTTGTGCTATCGCTGTGGCTCCGTCCGGTTGTAGAGCCAGATTTACTCGTATCTAATAAAACATATGTTTTTTCATACAGTACATATATTTATTTATGGGGCCCTAAAAATCCAAAAGAAATGAGCCATTTTAGTGGCCTCAGAATAATGTGCTTAACACTGGTGTTGCAACAGCTTTTTAGTCATTTAGTACATAACCACACATTTACTCACATATATACAGACCCGCGAGCACGCACAAAGCCCTGCTAGAGAACAGTGCTGATGGTGTCAAAGTCCTTGCTGATCTGCGAGCTGCTCGGCAGTGACTTGAGGTACTCCAGGTGCCTCCTGGCGTCCTCCTGATTGTGTCTCACATAGTAGATGACGTAGGCGATCACCATGGTGAACCATCCGAACATGGTGACAAACATGGCTACGTCGGTGGTCTTGTGGTGAAAGTTGCAGAAGTTGATCCCTGAGTCCAGCACCTGGATTACCGGTTTGCCTGCGTATTCCTCCTGCACCGCCGTGTGGCAGATCACCTCGTTCACCGTCTCGGGGTCCAGCCTCAACTCCCTCAGGACCTCCTGCAGTGTGCACTCGCAGTGCCACGGGTTGTTGGAGAGGCTGATTTTTGCTCGCAGGCGTGCAAATGCCTCTTTGGGGACACTTTGGATGCGGTTGTTTGACAGATCCAAGACAAGAAGGCTGTCAGAAACGCCCTGAAAGGCTCCGAGGTCCACAGTTTCAATGTCATTGTTGGACAGGTCCAGCTCCTGAAGGTAGTGCAGTTCTTTGAAGGCGTGGTTGGGGATGTGGGTGATGTGGTTGGATGCCAAAAGTAGGACAACGGTGTCTCGTGGAAGATCTGGTGGGATGCTCTCCAAGTTCCGAGACATACATTGAACCACAGTCATGCCACTCTTCTCTATACAGTGACAACTCGTGGGACAAGCCATCCCCGGTGTGCTTGCAATGAATAACCCAAAGAGCAAGCCCCATAAGAGGCCAAAGCCATTAAAGATGGGGAATTTCCAGGGCATATCAGGCCCCGCCAAGTCCTGCATATTCAGCAGCAACCTCCCACAAGTCCTGTCAGGCATAAGCAATCATAGTTTAACCTTTTTCGCGGCATTAAATGGTGATGATTGCGGCTTCATTAGCTTTAAAAATGCCCAAACTGATCAGTTTATTCAAGCCAACATAGGGGCTTAATTTGAGATACTTCTTCAAAATTGATTCGATAGAGTCTTATATAATCTTTTGAAATTGGTTTCAGAAGAGCTCATCCAAAAAGCGAGCTGCTCACTGAGCATATTCTGGCAGGGAACCGTAATCTCAGGTTTATTGTGGCGATGTTGAAAGCCTCAGAGAGTTCGGAGCGGGGCACTCTCGGTGTTGTGCTCTGAAACAAACAAAGAGAATAGAGTTATTCCTGTACAGAAAAAAAAAGTTCAGTTCCTCAGTGCAGCAGAAGATGGCAATAGCTGCTGTCAGTGTACATGACGAATCATCCAGACAGTGACTCCTGCTGGGATCAGTCAGTTTCTAAGTGAGCTGGCAAATGCCTTTTCTCTTCCCAAATTGAGCTGAGTAAATGCTATTCCCACAATGTTTACACAATGTATAATGTGATTATTGTGAAAAATCCATTCCACTGCTGCAAATCTCATAAACCGGGAGGCACACTCCAGGTCATCCCCAGCATTTGATCATCCAATTTGGGTAACGCAATTTTGGTCAGTATTGTGTACTATGAAACATAACATGAAGTGATTGTCTGATGTTCGAGCACTTTGTTGCATATCAATATAAATTGAATTATTCCAAAGCGGGACAAAGAAGAAAAAACAAAACTAATGAAACGGCTCATCTCCCGTTGACTCCTTCAATGAGGAACACCTTTGTATACGCAGCTCACTCACGTCTCATTCACAGGTGCATGATCAGAATAGCTGTGGGCTCTGAAAGGACTCCATCTGTCCTGAAGGAGGAGGAGCGTCACTTTAGGACTGTGCTCCCTCTGGTGGGCTAAACTGATCGCACCATAAACCCCTCGCTGTGTTCGAGGTCATCCGCCCCACAGAGATGGTGTCTTCTTTTTGTTTTTTTCATTTGTCTTTGGCAAGGGTCTCATATAGGACTCTCTTCAGGACAGACACACACACACACACACACACACACACACACACTCCCCCCTCCCCACCACCACACACACACACACACACACACACACACACACACGCGCAAGAGTCTCAAATAAGCGCCCCACGTTCCCATCAGCCTGAGCTCAGCAGGTGTGGACAAGATGTGGACATCTACACACACAAGGGCAGCTAAAACAGTTGCACTTGTGTTGTGTCACCACCACATCATTAAGTCGCACAGTAACCTTTAGGCTAAGTCGTATTGTGCTGGAGCTTGTCTTAGCTGTCATTTGTTCCTTTGTACCTTTTTTTTTTTTTTAAAGAAATCTCCTGAAGGGACTGTTACTCAAGATTACCCCCAACTCCCAACCCCCGGTCATGCTTTCTGGAAACATTGCTGTTGAGTTTTTCTCATGGATTATTTGTCTTTGCCCACGGAGGACCACAAAACAAGTGATTAATACAGACTCGGAGAGAAGTCTCAATATCTCCAAACCTAGATCACACACACCACGCAATATAGATGATGAATGTCACTGCATGTAAGAGGGAAATATATTGGTGTGAACTGCCCCTTTAAAATAAATACTAATACATTAATTGGCTCTTTAATAGGCAACATATGTTTGTGTTTTCCCTAATCTTTTTGCAAGGAAATACATCATTTCAGTGACGCAACTAAACGTATCCCAGCTTCACCCATAATTAAGACTATTAGGTGCGCATGTAGAGGAAAGAATAGACTCGGCATAGATTTGAATGTGATCAGGCTAATGACGCCAGAGTAATCAGTCTCGTGGCGTTTTGTAACATTGCGGTTTTTAATCACATTAACATTCTGTGGTTAAAATTTTACATCGGCAATGCATACATATACAGAGGCTAATGACTTAATAAACAACACATTTTAAAATCATAGGCCTACTTACCGGGAAAGAGTTTTATTCCAATAGACTTCTTCTTTTGTTAATCCAGTTTCATCTATAGGACCACGGTGGGTACATCGTCAATAGCGCAGCAGTTTGCTCACATCACATCTGTATCATGGTCGAGAGGGGGATGAAAATCTATGAAAATAAATACTTAATAAACAGTTCTTAAAAATTAGTTGTTAAAATAATAAGAAAAAAGTCCCGTCAGCGTGCTCAGCGCGTCAACATTTCCGAGAGGGAATAAACACTATAAAGTTCCACGCGCGGAAGTTCTCAGAGTGAAATGTTTCTTATTTCCAACGTGGCTCCTCTCATTCCACACAGCAGCCGGCAGCCACACTTGTTGATGCTGATGATATTGATGGACGTGGTGGTGTTCAGACGACGCCTCGAGGAGCCGCGCCGGTCCGAGTATTCGCTCCACTCTCTCCAAACGTTCGCGCGCGCGGCGCCAGAAGGAGTCCCGGCTGCGCGTGGACCGGACTGCTGGTCTGCTGGCAGCGCTCCTAGACCTTCAGTTCCTCCGCCTGTCTGACTGTGACCGAACTGTCTGCGTGTCCTCTTCCCCTAGCTGCCCTGCACTGCCCCCCCTCCCTTTTCTTTTTATGTCCTGAGGTATAAAAAAGCAGGAAAGATGTTTCCACAGCATTTATTTTTACTCAAAACATTGCTTATGTCACATTGACCTGTGATGTATTGATTATTTGATTGACCCAAAGTGCTGTTTCAAACAGATGGGATGTTAGGGGATTATAGCACAGCAGTGGATCAAGATGTCAGCCGGTGGTCTGCACTGTATTCTGGTGGTAATTGCCCCATTGAACAGTGGAGGCTTATTCCCCACTCACAAAATGCATGCAAAGTAGGCTGCATGCTTCTGGTTTGTCTTTTCTTAAAGCTCCACTTCTATGACTGAGCACCGTGCATGTCTGAGGAAATTGTGCACATTCTGATATTTCATTACTAAAGAGATTGTTATGGAACATTGTTTTCCAACATGTCACTATATTTATTATAGAAACGGGAGGAGTGTCAACAAACGCGTAGGATCATTTACATCGGTATGGTAACCAAGGTCCAATATGACCTCGGCAGATTGACTGAACATGACTGCACATGCAATTAAGCATTCAGCATTTGTTTTTGTATCATGTCATTAGTGAGACAAAGCTATTTCAAACCGTTTCAAAATGATTTCTCTAAAGCGCACTCTAAATTGCTCATGAAATGTACCGGTGTTACAATTTAGTGCAAGTTTAAAAAAAACAGTGTTGTATCAATGTTCCAGATAACCTTGAGAAGAACACGGAAATAAATCTGCAAATATGGGCTTCTAATAATGAGTTTTCCCGACTACTTCCTTTCTATTTGCCCTCCCCAATGGTATTGAAATGTAGGCCAGCTGGTCCCAGTGTTCCAGGTGTCATGTGAGCTGCAGAGGAGTGCAGGTTCTTCATGGGGCCAGTCCTGCCACAGTCTCAAGCCCACAGCATGCCAGCTGGCATGATTCATTGTGTATGTGGATCTACTGAACTCCTTAAACTCAATGTAGAATAGTATAGTCAGTGCATATTGGATTTGGGTTAACCGTGTTCAGAGAGGACCATTCCAGAAGGGAACATGTGATGAAGTGCCTATTGGGTGCACTTAAATGGACTAAGCATTAATAAACTACCCTCTAGAATGCCCTGCCAGTAGAGTAAATGTGACGAAGCACCTTCTAGGGTGCCCTTAAATGGAGGAAGTGTGATGAACTGCCCTCAAAGCTGCCCTTCCAGTTGAGCAAGCATGATAAAGTGCCCCCTAGGTGCCCTTAAATGGAGAAAACAATACACTTCCCTCTAGAGTGATATTAAATGGAGAAAACATAATAAACTGCTCTTTGGGTTCCCTTCCAGTAGAGAAAACATGATGATGTTCCCTCTGGGTGCAAACTTGTTTAAGGCAGGGCAAATTAACATATGGCTGAGATCAAATGCATGATTCCTGAGAAAACCAACAAATTATGAGCTACTGGCCCTCGATCATTTTCAGCATTCATCTTAAAGGAATTCTTTTGAGAAAATAAACATATTTATTGGAGAGATTAACACGTTTGGATAAAAATATTGTATGACTTCAATAGGCCCTCAGAGAAATATAGTTTATTTGACAAACTTCTTTTTTGAAGGTAAAACGTGAACATCATAATTCCAAGGTCACTGCACCACAGAGTGCCTCAACTTATTTGTTGTTATTATTCCAAGAGCAATAAATCGGCTGGATTTTGTGTCAGGGTTCAACAGCTCTCTTCATCTGAGGAATTCAATCATCTCAAAGGGCACTTGAAGAGGAAGAGGAAGAGGTAGCTTTTCAATGGCACCACAAAACTCTGTCGGTTGGCCTTCACACATCCAATATCACGGCGTGGCATCTGTTAACATGGAAGTGCACAAAATATGTTCATTGACCAATGTGAACAAACTCGCAAAAAGAAAAGATGTGGATTACAGTTAAGAAATCAAATTCAGCAATAATTTCTTCCTTTTCAATTAGTTTTATTTTGTGTTTTTCTAAATGTTTATGTTTTCAGTCTAGCCAAGACATATTGGGTCTTGTGAATTATGAGACCAATCTGACCCGATAAAGACATCTCAATGAATCAATCAGTCACCGACAAATAGGAGTTAGCCAATGGTAGTATCAAGTGATTGAACTGTATTGTGTGGCTGAAGGAGGATGCTTTCTTTTTTTTACTCAATCTTTGTCTTTTAATGTGATGCTTTACAGACACAAAATATCAATTTGTATTTATTTTGTATTATTTTAACCAGCAGTGAATCATAACCATGCCAATTGGAATGGATTGAGGCCAAAACATGGTTAGGGTCAATACATAAAGAGTTAGGTGATGCTGTAAAACCACTTGAGGAGCTGCCTTGACCAAACACAACACCCGCGAGCTGGGCAGCTTTCGGCAGAAAAAGGAGTTCACAGTGTCAATAAGATACGTCACTTTACATTACCATTATTTCCATCTGTTTCCTGCTTTATTCGCAACACACAAAAGCTAATCATTAGCAATCTTTCATTGATTTAATCCCGACAAAGGAAGAAGCCAGCAGACAGACATATGCTAAATTAGAGCGGGTAAACCCAAAGATGTGTAAATTGCAAAAGAGACAACACAAGCAGGTGGGGTGGAGGAGGGATGTTATCTCGAAATATATCTGCTGAGCTTGACCATTCTTATGCAGACAATTCACACGCAAATGTCATCCTTTGTTCAATCACGTGACGGGTCCAACCAGGGATCCCCGATGGTTTCATTTTGCTAGAACACACACACACACACACACACACACACACACACACACACACACACACACACACACACACACACACACACACACACACACACACACACACGTGCCTACACCTAAGTCAGATAAGAGAAATCCAAGGTCAGGAATTCGCAGCACAGCTGTTCCAGGAGCAGCAGAAACCCCACGCACATACGCTGCCAGAGACGTGCAGCAGGTGTTCCACGTCAGCGACTCGTGCTAACCTTCCTCGATCAATTCAAGGGACCAGGCAGAGAAACTCCAGCGTTGGAGGAGGTGCCAGAAAGCGGCTATTCATATCGATGAACAACAGCGCTGTGTTTACCTCCACATCAATTCAGTGTGATTAATGTAGCCACAGTCGAGTCTTCCCTATGGCAGGACATGTTTTGCCCTAAATGTTACTTCGTTTGGTTCTTTTTTTTTTTAAGTGTGTGAGTAGGAGACTGTGAATGAGATGGCCTTATTCTCCATTTGTCTCGTCATTAACACCCTGGTGAAGTGTTTCTAATGCTCACCATCTATTCACATTACTCGCACTTTAGGACAAATTTGACTCGTCTTGCCTGTAATTGGCCCTGGGACAACTTATAACAGCTTCCAAACACAAAACACATTCATCCAACTCCGCCAACAGCCAGAGATGGCCCGCTGATGTATGACCAGTTGCTGGTTGTGACACTGACGATAAAGGACTGATTGCGGTTTGGCGTGTGTGTGTGTGCATGGCATGGCTGATTTTACTCAGCGGGGGAAAACCACAGGTCCGGTTGTCTCCAGGGGGGCCTTTCCCCCTCACCTCCCTGTTCACCTGACCCTTAATGAATCTCCAAATGCTTTCGCAGGAGATAAATTATCCGTGTCCGCTGCCGGCACTCATTTCAAACTCATGTCGCCCACTTACTTATCCAAGTGTGCCACTTCGGTTCTCCTCCGACAAAGTGAATTCATCTATTCTGAATAGGGGGTCAAGATACTGATGAGTGGAGCCCAATTGGTTTGGCATAATTCTTCACAACTACGTATAGTGATGGTAGCGGTGTCCAGGGGAGCAGAGCATTAGCAGCTATTAGCATCCACATAGCGGGGGAGGAGGTGTGGGTGTAACTGTCTGAATAGCTGCTGCGATACATCCAGGCCTGTTTGGGTGTGACAGGGTGGCGTGAAATGAAACAGATTATACTGATGTATGGTATGAAGTAAATTGGCAGGACGTAATTTATAATCGTGTTATTCTTAGTTATCAAAGCTGGACATGTATATTGTATTATGTTGCATTGCAGCCTTATGCTGAAATGATATAAATTCATATTCTCCCTCACCAAATCTACACTCAATACCCAATGATGATGAAGTGAAAACGGGCGACTGCGGTTCAGTGGTTAGCAGGTTTGTCTTTCAATCAGAGATCGGTGGTTCGATCCCCGGTGGTCCATGTCGATGTGTCCTTAAGTATTCATATACATAAGTATTCAGACCCTGACACTCCCCAGTTCTCTTGATCATCTATGTTCCCAGAGCTTGATTAAAGTCCGACTGTGGTAAATTCAACTCATTTGGAGGTGATTTGCTAAGGCACATGGCAAATGAGCAATCGGGTGAGAAGGGACTTGAGAAGAGTGGTGGTTACCAATGGTCACTCTGGCTGACCTCCAGATTGCCTGTGAGGAGAGAGGAGAAACTTCCTGAAGGACAACCAGTGGAGAGGCCATTGTTATAGAGAAAAGCATCGGGAAACTGTCTTTTCTTACAGTATGTTAGCTACAAAATCTTTTACTAAATATATCTTGACTGTAGGGAATAAACTGGTGCATCTAAAATTACAATTAGTAGTTCCATAACTGTGTTTCTGTGTATCAGTGTGGATTAAAAATAATCCACATTGTGCAGTGTAGGTCTCAAGTGCAAAGTGTTGGCCATTGACCTAATCAGTTATGATAACTAGTTGGACAGTCAAGCAGTGAGAAAACATGTCAACAATTGGCCTGAAGTGTTATGGTTTGTCTCTGATCTCAAGTGCACGACACAAACCAGCATACTGTTAGCCCGGAAAAAGGCTTTGTTTATTCCACCAACAAACAAAGTGCAACGTCCAAAAACAACAAACAAAAAACAACTGTCCTAAAACTGACAGCAACAGGTAACAACCTCAAATGTCCTGCACGCTTGCCTCCTTAAATGGCAGCGTGGCTTACTCTGGCTTCCTGCTCAGTCCGTACTCCTCACGTCCTACGTGCTTCGTTAAGCACCTCAGCATGTAGCCGTATCTCTTGGCACGTCCCCACGTCTGACGCTCTCTGCTGGCTTGCCTTTATCCTCGGCCGCCCTGCTGATGATCCACAGCTGCGGGGAACGCCGATTGCTCTCAGGTGTGCGCCAGCCCGCGCCCCGCTCGTTCCCGTCGCCTGGCGCGCAGCTCCCTGGCCGCGCGCGCTGAAGTCTCGGGTGCCTCCGCGTCTCCTGGTCGTGGGCGAGCTGGTGATTCCCCAACATGAAGAGACCAAAACTAACAATGAATTGATCCCATTTATGTGTAGATGTGGCCCGATATAGCTTGTGTCACAAAGCTCCATTTCTTTTTTTTTCACTTGTGTCAGATAAAGTTCTGCACTCTGAGGATGAGCAGCACTTGTAGGGTTTCTCTCATAAATGATACGCAGCAGAAAGGAGTGCATACCTTTTAGGAATATTGTATCAAGGTACCTTTTATATACCATACTAACTTACACATTTTGAATGATGTTAAACCATGTTCAGTCAGCTATAATGATGGGAATACAAATGTTCCTGTTAGATTAAGTATAATTAGCTGTACAAGTTGAAGGCTTATTATCACTACTTTGTATATAAAAAGGAAAACAGTATGTAAACAGACTTTTGTTGCCCTAAAGCCCCATATATATCCAAAAAGTAAATTATCTAATTGTGTTCCATTTACATGGTTGCCAAGAACATGAAACCCATTTTTATTCATTTTTGTAAAACTAATCTAAACCCAAGGGTGGATTCATTTCCTACCCAGCATGCCTTGTAAATTGCTCTGAGATTACTCTGGAGACCTGCGTCTCTTTTAAGGGACAGAAGGCTGAGGGGAAAAAAGTGTGATGTGTTAAAAGAAAGTCTGTCTTAATGAAAGTAGTCATCTCACTTTTTGACCCTGAAATCCTGTGAATATCGACCACAAACCGCTCTCTTAATCACAGTCACAGTTTAAGACAATGAAGTCTTTTTTTTTTTTACTTTGCATTAATAATAGAGGATGATGCTGAGAATGTAATTTATTCTTCTGTCTGACGACAAGCTAATCTGGCCATTTCTCTATATTGACACACTCCAGTACTGATGGAGCCACTAGCATACCAGTCAAAGGCTTTTATTTAGCAAAGCCAGGTGGAGATGTTGCTTTGAATGTGTCTTTTAAATTATAAATGGGTTGAAAGAAGCCCTCAAATGTCAATGGAAATAGGTGATTATGTTCAAATGCTCAGGAGGCACTCATATAATGAGAGCATTAATGTTTAACCGTAAACGTTTTTGCGCTATAATAACATTGGAAAAATATCTTTTGTGGTAGATATAAGTTGGAAGCAATGTGCAAATCAGCGGCTGCAATTCACCCGTCTGTCTCCTCAGGGATCACGACAAAGGTCTCTGACTAGTGATGACATAAGTGCACGAGAATGCATCTCAGGCCATTAGCAGGAATGCCGAAAGGACAACACTGTTTAAAGAATGCATCCATGAAAGCATTCTTTACCTTAAAAGAGCCCCAGCCATTTTTCAGCAAAAATTGCGAATGGTTTTTTTTCATGCTAAATATTTGTCTATTTGAAAAATTTAAAAAGCTATAATATACAGAAAACCCTTGTGAAGATAGATAATAAGGCCATATATGTGTTAGTGGTATATTGGTTTATGATAAAAATAAAATAAATTAAATGATTTCTCGAAAAATACATTTTAAAGTTAATTGTTTTTATCTTAACTTACTTTTCATCAAAGACTGTAATTATTATATAAATTAGCTCAATATTGTAGGAGCATCTGTGCGAAGTCCGGAGTTGATTGAGTGAATTTAAGTATTTTTAATAATTATTTTAGTTCGGACATGTCGAGAAGGGTGGAAATTCAGAAACTTTCGAAAGCACCACAGATTGTCGTACAGTCCTCAAATGCACCTCGCTTCACTGCAGCTCTCTGCAGCCGGGTCAGACCTACGGTTTGCACTTAAACACTAACGGATTATCCATATTTCAGCCAAAAGTAAGTCAATTTCCATAATTTTTGCTGGACAAAAATTACTTTCTTGTGCATATCTTTGCAATGCTTTGTGTGAGAGTGGAATGGTTTTGGCAGCTCTCAGGATTCCAAAACAGTTGAGTATAGCATTCTAGCTAGTTCCTAACTTCTTCTATCAACATTTTTCAAAAACGAGGGGGTGCATTTTGAGTCAGTTTGGGGGTAACTTTGAGTCATTTTGAGTCATACTTATGGTTTATGTTAATTTTTATTGTGTAATAGTGTTATGAATATGGCACAAATGTATTTGTAGTCTTTCAGCAGTGACAGAATTACTTTGTCTTAATCAATATGCAGCAGCCAGCCAAGAGCATGATAGCTTTCATTGCAACCAAACACACGACCATCTGATTTCACTAAGCTGCAACACCTCTACCAGAGAGGCTGTTTTACCCCACATGGAGTAGCAGATGGATGGAACCCAACACACCAGAGCAAAGCAGATTGTGACACACAAGCTGTTAATTATAGAATATAGTTAAATCCCAAATAATTCTGCCTGATTAGTTTCTGGTATCCTGAGTGTTGCGCATTATTTCTTTTTGGAAGCAGCACTCAATTGTGGCAATCAGATTGATATAACACTAGTTTATGGAGCCCGGAAACGGTTTTACACTCTTCCTTAAACCTCCAATCGAATGAAAACAAGCTTTTTATTCTTTTCCTTTAATGATCTAATATTAGCTAAACCTAGCCACCTGGAACACCTTTTGTATTGCAGTATCACAAGATGAACACTAGCCCAAAAATAGTTTCCCCCATTGTCTAATAACATGTAGAATGTCTGCAAGAGCTGAATTATAGATGAATTATTATTGCGGAGCACCACAATGTTTTATTATTACATTATAGGTATTGCTGGGCGGCTGCAGCTCATGGGGAGTGGTCGTACTGAAAGCACAAGGTAGCTGGTTCGATCCATGGCCTCCCCATAGTTTACATGTCAAAGTGTCCTTAAGCAAGATACTGAACCCCAGGGTTGCCAGGTCTGTGTGACAAAACCAGCCCAATGGCCAATAAAACCAGCCCAAAAACCAGCCCAATATCAGAACTCAAAATATGCCCCTGCCAAACCATATACACTGCTTTTAAAGTCCAACAGCATTGCTATCATTGCCAAATGTATTGCAATATCTACAAAGTAACACCAACTAACACTAACTACCAGACCAGAGTTGGGATCGAGCCGGGAGACTGAGAGCATTAGGTGCGTGTGTGTATGTGGGCGTGTCCCATGTCCATGTGTGTACGTGCTGATCTGGAGTCAGTTTGGTAGGATTTGGGTATAAATAAATAATTTCATTTAAAATATGGATTTTTATTTAAAGATATTCATGTAATGTGCATGCAAAATAGGTCTACCCGAACCAGCAGACAAAAAATTCAACCCGCGGCAACACTTAGTAGCCCAAAAGTAGCCCAATTCCGCGGGAAAACCGCGGACCTGGCAACACTGCTGAACCCCCAGTTTCTCCCCCGGTGCTTCACGAGGCCGCCCACTGGGATGGGTTGAAATTAGGGATGGGGGCCGATACTGCGTTAAAATACTCGTACTCGTATTCGTTTTCAATTGTCGATACCAAGAACCGATACCACTCAACAGTATTTCACTACAACAAACTGGTCGCGCTTTGTGGAGAAAAAGATTTGTTGTCCTACCTGACTTCAACGTCTAGGGCAGGGGTCGGCAACCCGTGATCCAGAGCCACATACGGCTCTTTCGTCGCTCTCTTGCGGCTCTTGCAGCAAGGTGTGTAGAGTAATGTGCGTCGCGTTCACACAGTAAAAAATGACTGCCGTCCTGCCGGTGTGAATCAAACTGTTGTTGGTCCGCCAGAAGTAGCGCTGGCAGCGGCCTCATTCAGACGCTGTTGTGCGGCTACGGATGATATTATTGTAGCCGAGTGTCTGTTGTGTCTCTATATTTGTAATTCTAATAAAATGAAAACACGCTGCAGGGTAACTTGAACCACTTTTTTATCTCCTTCACACACGTATATCCCACAATTCCACTCCTCTTTTCCTTTCCGTTTCTCCCTCCACAATAAAAGCACCGGAAACATAACTTGGAACACAGCTTCCTATATAATTGCTCGATCCCTAATATTATCGCTTACATTATGAACCCGGACACGGGGCGTTTTATGGTCCGACATTAGAGGGACTTCCACAAGAAGTTTAAAGCTTGGGATAGCCTTCTGTTAATTTTGTACTATAGGCTTGACATAATCTGCAGAGGATAAAATAAAATCTGCCTCCAAATTAATTGCACTTTCATGGAGACCAAATCTAAGAAGTATCGGTATCGGTACTCGGTATCGGCAAGTACACAAATAAAAATACTCGTACTCGTATCGGTTTGTAAAAAGTGGTATCGTTGCATCCCTAGTTGAAATGCACATTTCCCGACTGTGGGACTAATAAGGGATTAATAATTATTATTATTAGCTCACAACTTACCAGAAATATCATGGGCAATCTTACAAGGGCTGTTCACATAAATGTAAGCAACCATTTCTCCCGTGACAAAAAATGACAAAAGGAATCATGATGATGGTATTGAATGTTGCGAAATCACAATGAGCTTCGTAATACGGAGCTTCCTCTTTTCCTGGCAAGGTTGTCAATTGTATCACAAATGGATTATCTCTCCTTATTTAGACTTGGTGAATGTGTTACTAAATGCAATTAGGGACTTTGGGAGCACGATCAAGAGCTGCATGAAACTGGGCAAATTTAACAGCCATGAAAGATTGCGTGAGGGCTGATGGTCGAGCTGTATACAAGGTGACCTCTTGTCGCCCCTGAAGAGCGACAACGGTAATTTGCAACATGCCTGTGGACAAAGGCGTCCCCTGTGGCCCGGTCTCTTGTGTACAAACTCCATCTGAATGTCAGGCCACAACAAAGCCATGTCCAATTAACAGCAGTGACTCCTTATATGAAACTAACACTGTAGAAGACACATATAGCCTTTTTTTTCCTTCTTATATCCATTTTGCGTAAAGATTGGGGTACATTTTTTGAATTGTCAATTGTGTTAACATTACAGTAGACTAAAATTATCAATGTCTCACAAGGATGTAGATATAAAAAAATAAGTTTAACTTGTGTCAGTGTTTTAGGTAATGTCTTTAATTAACACCCAACTGTGTCATAGTCTCTTACAGGCTGGACTGAGAATGGGATGCAAGATCAGCATCTGCTTAACTATCATAAGAATATACCTAAAAAATTTAGATTGAGTTGAAAGAACATCTAACTGACATTCTTAAGAAAAACAGAAGGTTATTAAGTTCATGAATTTAGAAATCTTTGCAGGGAGGTTGCAATTGGTTGCATCATGTTGCAAGGTGTTCCTGTTATTGTGTCCACCCCCTCGACCTTTCTATCTGTTGAAGATTTTGACATTCAAAAATGAAAACAGATTCAGACAAGCTTCCAGTCCAAACACAGTGGCCAATTTGGTGCATAGAAAGAGCATGGACCAAAAACCTTTACAAGTCTGGCAATAATAGGCTAAAAAGTCGCATGATGTTAAAAAAAAATAAAAAAAAACCTTCCCATCAGTTTTAACTAACTAGAATGACTGTGAACATTTGGCACTGTGGGAAACCCCTGCCTTTGCGTGCACGAGCAAATCCGAGACTATTAAAAGGAAATGAAGCCAAAAATCAGTAACCTTTTTAATTGTCATAATGCTTGCCTTTAACTTGCATTTTCAGAGATTTACTGAAGCTATTTTCTCCACTTGATGGGCATTAGGCTGTGCATAACAATGAACTAACTGGCCTCATGCAGGGATATCTTGGAATCAGTACACCAAATGTTCAAGATCTACTCACAGGGGGCCGTGGTGGGATTCATTAGGAAACAATCCTCCATTTAAACAGAAGCTCCAGTCACAAGTGCACCTTCAAAGTGACTGTTTGAAATGATTAAGTTACTTAAGTTTTTTTAATATACCTTTTGTTGAATACATGCTTTGAAAAGGACATTTTAAAATCGGGGGTGTGCAAAGGACCGCTCAGCGCCACTCACACTGCAGCAGGTAATGCCGTCCACAATGGTGATGTTACAGCAGTGTTATTCAATACATATGAATGAATTGCCATTGAACTCATGTAATGGAAGACCATTGGTCGCCTGTACCGCTGAGCTTGTCGATCTTCCGCACACAGGCGGAGGAGTTACTCTTCCCCACCCACTTTTCCAAGTTGTTGCCCAAAATACTTTAATCATAGCATAATCCCCACGGAGAATGTGCACACAAACACTTTTCAACAGAGGAGTGCTCGCTAGCATGTGCTGAAGTGTAAAGAACGCCTACGTGACCTCGCAATTTCATCCCAATCTCTAGCCACTAGCTATCTTATTAAATTTCACTGGCTTTAGTGTCATCCCGCAAGTACTCAGTTTTGAGGTCAGTATTAATTCAAGATAGCATCCTTGAGTCAATTTAACAGTCAAACTTGTGGTTTCCGAGTATATTCTTGTCACGCTAGTTGTTGCCACTAGTAAACGACCATGGCCCATCTCCTGCTAGCAGTTAGCATGCGTCAGGTGTTAGCCAGCATGTGTGTCTCAAATACTCGTTGCTTTGATAAACCTGCTCAGCGCGGACCATAGACAAATGTCCATGTTGTTGATGTTCTGTTCCAGTGTAGACAATTTAAAGGTGAACATACTGGCTATAGCATTGTTGTTGCTTAGCATGTTACTCTGTCATATTATGGTCATTTTATGATACTTTTTTTGATACATTAATTAAAAGACCCACCTCCATTACATCTATATTTATATTTTGACATATGGAGGGGGCCTTAAGACATTCAACAATAAGTCTTTTGGGGGCAGGGCCTTTTCTGACAAGTTCCCCCTTTTTCCAAAGTCTTAAATCAGGGGTATTCAACAAAATTTAAAAAAGGTCCAGTTAGAGAAAATGTTTTGAAGCAAAGGTCCAGAAGATCATAATGTCTAACAATTTAGTGGTATATATATTTAAGTAGCCTAGTAGTTCTGAATGTAATCAATAACTGACCGTCTAATCAAATTAATTCAGTACAATTCAAAAACTTGTTGACAATATTTATTATCACGTAACATAGAACTGAACATTAGGGTTGTCCTCGACTAAAGAAATTCTTAGTCGACTAACACTTATATGAGTTTGTCAACTAATCGATTAGTTGATTTAATCGACAGAGCTGTGCAAGACTAGAAAAGTGCAATATAAATGTAGTTAATTAACCATCTGTAAAACTGAGTTTCTCCGAAATTAATCCTGCAAAAGCACCACTTTAAATCTCGTGTTCACCAGAAATGTTCTCATAAGTTACTTGGAAATGAGTAATTAAGCATGAATAAGCATAAAAAATGACTTATCGACTAAAGAAATCTTAGTCGACTAAGACCAAAACGACCGATTAGTCGACTAATCGACTAAGAGGGGCAGCCCTACTGAACATATATGTATGACTGTAGATATGTACAATGTGCTCTCATTAATTAACTAAATAAAACTAGGGCTGCATGTCAAAATAAGAGAAAATAAATAAAATGTGAAAATTGTGCATTTTCAAAAAAAGTGCTTAACTTCAGAAAAATAATATAAAGGGAGGAAAAGTTTGAATTTCCCCTTTTCTGTTTCACATCTTGACTCAACAGTCTCAACCAATTTTACAAATAATAAATCTCAACAGATCTTAACAACTCCTTCGCGAATCGCCACCTTAACGCGGTGAAGGAGTTTGAGTGGCTCAATGATCCTGGGAGCTATGTTGTCCGGGGCATCTGCCCCTGGTAGGGTCTCCCAAGGCAAATAGGTCTTGGGGGAGAGCCCAGACTAAGAGCGGTTCAAAAAACCCTGATGAATAGCAGCACACGGAATGTAGCTACCTCGCCCGGACCAGGGAAACCGGGGCACCCACCCGGAGCCAGACCCGGGAGGCGAGCTCGTCGGCGAGCGTCTGGTGGCCGGGCTTTCGCCCATGGGGCCCGGTCGGGCTCAGCCCGAAGAAACATCATGGTGCAGCCACCCTGTGGACCCACCACCCGCAGGGACAGACATCGGGGTCGGGTGCTATGTAGACCGGGCGGCGGGCCGGGCAGGGGGCCTGGGCGAGCCGATCGCCGGCGACATAGACTAGCTCTAGGGACGTGGAACGTCACCTCGCTAGCGGGGAAGGAGCCGGAGCTGGTGAGGGAGGTGGAGCGGTACCAGCTAGATATAGTTGGGCTCACCTCCACGCACAGCGCTGGCTCTGGAACCAAACTCCTGGAGAAGGGTTGGACTTTGTTCTTTTCTGGAGTCGCCCAGGGTGAGAGGCGCCGGGCGGGAGTGGGGATACTCACGAGTCCCCGGCTGAGCGCCGCCGTGTTGGAGTTTTCCCCGGAGAACGAGAGGGTCGCCTCCCTGCGCCTACGGGTTGCGGGGAGTAAGGCTCTGACTGTTGTTTGTGCTTATGCACCAAACAGCATTTCGGAGTATCCGGCCTTCTTGGAGTTGGTGGGAGGGGTCCTGGAAAGGGCGCCGCCTGCCGACTCCATAGTTCTCCTGGGAGACTTCAACGCTCACGTGGGCGACGACAGAGAAACCTGGCGGGGAGTGATTGGGAGGAACGGCTTGCCTGATCTGAACCCGAGTGGTGTTTCGTTGTTGGACTTCTGTGCTAGCCACAGTTTGTCCATAACAAACACCATGTTTGAACATAAGGTGGCTCATAAGTGTACCTGGTACCAGAGCACCTTAGGCCGGAGATCAATGATCGACTTCGTAATCGTATCATCTGATCTGCGGCCGTATGTTTTGGACACTCGGGTGAAGAGAGGAGCAGAGCTGTCAACTGATCACCACCTGGTGGTGAGTTGGATCAGATGGCGGGGGAGTCGGCCAGAAAGACCTGGCAAGCCCAAACGTGTAGTGAGGGTGAACTGGGAACGTCTGGCGGAGGATCCTGTCCGGGAGGTCTTCAACTCCCACCTCCGGAAGGACTTCTCACACATCCCGAGGGAGGTTGGGGACATGGAATCCGAGTGGATCATGTTCAAAGCCTCTATTGTGGACGCGGCCGCTAAGAGCTGTGGTCGGAAGGTCATCGGTGCCTGTTGTGGCGGCAACCCGAGAACCCGGTGGTGGACACCGGGGGTGAGGGAAGCCGTCAAGCTGAAGAAGGAGGCCTTTCGGGCTTGGTTGGCCCAGGGGTCTCCTGAAGCAGCTGACAGGTACAGGCAGGCCAGAAGGACTGCAGCTGCGGTGGTCACGGATGCTAAAACTCGGGCATGGGAGGAGTTCGGGGAGGCCATGGAGAAGGACTTTCGGTTGGCCTCAAGGAGGTTCTGGCAAACCATCCGACGACTCAGGAAGGGAAAGCAGGGCCTTCCCCAGGCTGTTATCAGCGGGGGAGGGTTGCTGCTGACCCAGACAGAGGATATCGTCGGGCGGTGGAAGGAGCACTTTGAGGAACTCCTAAACCCGGTCAACATGTCCCCTGAACAGGGGGCAGCGCCTGAAGACTTGGGGTTGGATGAACCCATATCCCTGGCAGAGGCCACTAAGGTAGTCAAAAAGCTCCTTGGTGGCAAGGCGCCGGGGGTGGATGAAATCCGCCCTGAGATGCTGAAGGCGCTGGACTTTGTTGGGCTGTCTTGGCTGACACGCCTCTTCAATGTCGCATGGGGGTCGGGCACAGTGCCCATGGACTGGCAGACCGGGGTGGTGGTTCCCATCTTCAAGAAGGGGGACCGGAGAGTGTGCTCGAATTATCGGGGTATCACACTACTCAGCCTCCCGGGAAAAGCTTATGCCAGGGTGCTGGAACGGAGGCTCCGACCGTTTGTCGAACCTCGGATTCAAGAAGAACAGTGCGGGTTTCGTCCTGGTCGTGGAACAGTGGACCAGCTCTTTACCCTTGCAAGGATACTGGAGGGGTCCTGGGAGTTTGCCCAACCAGTCTACATGTGCTTTGTGGACTTGGAGAAGGCTTTCGACCGGGTCCCTCAGGGCTTTTTGTGGGGGGTGCTGCGGGAGTATGGTGTGCCGGACCCGTTGCAACGGGCCATCCGGTCTCTGTACGCCTGCAGTAGGAGCTGTGTTCGTATCCTCGGCAGTAAGTCAGATACGTTCCCGGTGGGTGTTGGCCTCCGCCAGGGCTGCCCTTTATCACCGGTCCTGTTCGTGACTTTCATGGACAGGATATCTAGGCGCAGCCGTGGGGCGGAGAATGTCAGGTTCGGGGATCTCAGGATAGCCTCTCTGCTGTTTGCAGATGATGTGGTCCTGTTTGCCTCCTCGGACCATGACCTCCAGCATTCACTGGGGCGTGTTGCAGCCGAGTGTGAAGCGGCGGGGATGAGAGTCAGCACCACGAAATCTGAGGCCATGGTGCTTTGCCGGAAACCGGTGGATTGCTCCCTCCGGGTGGGGACAGAGTGCCTACCACAAGCGAAGGAGTTCAAGTATCTCGGGGTCTTGTTCACGAGTGAGGGTAAAATGGAGCGGGAGATCGACAGGCGTATCGGTGCGGCTGCAGCAGTAAAGCAGGCGTTGCACCGGGCCGTCTTGGTGAAGAAGGAGCTGAGCCGGAAGGCGAAGCTCTCAATTTACTGGTCGGTCTACGTCCCAACCCTCACCTATGGTCACGAGCTTTGGATCGTGTCCGAAAGAACGAGGTCGCGGATACAAGCGGCCGAAATGAGTTTCCTCCGTAGAGTGGCCGGGCTCAGCCTTAGAGATAGGGTGAGGAGCTCGGACATCAGGAGGGAGCATGAAGTTGAGCCGCTACTCCTTCGTGTCGAAAGGAGTCAGCTGAGGTGGTTCGGGCATCTAATTAGGATGCCTCCAGGACGCCTCCCTTTAGAGGTTTTCCAGGCACGTCCATCTGGTAGGAGGCCCCGGGGAAGACCCAGGACACGCTGGAGGGATTATATCTCCCAGCTGGCCTGGGAACGCCTCGGGATCCCCCAGAATGAGCTGGTAGATGTTGCGGGTGAGAGAGAAGTCTGGGTCAGCCTGCTTGACCTGCTGCCTCCGCGACCCGACCCCGGATAAGCGGTGGAAAATGGATGGATGGATGGAGATCTTAACAATTGAACAGTTTTAGAGTATCACTTTCTTCCCCTCATATCCCACTCCACCATGTTTTTGCTCAGTGAGAGAATTGAGCTTTAGCCTTTCTTGCCAGGATTTTAAACCTGGGCTTGAATGGAGTCAGGGCCATTCTCATACACATGTGAAGGTGCTCATTGGTGAGCCTGGAACGATATTTAGTTTTAATTATGTTCATTGTGGAGAAAGCTGCCTCGCAGTTGTATGTGGAGCCAAACATGGTCAAGATGTATAGGGCTACTTTCCTCAGACCCGGGAAAGCAGTCTCAGGGACCATTTGGAGCCAGAAAGTGGAAGGGTCAGTTCTTACAAACTGCTCTTTCAGGGCCACATCTGCTTGGAGATCAACCAATTGCATCTGGAGAGACCCAGCATTTACCCATTTAAAGTGCTGTGTGACTTCCTTTGAGAACCCCCTGACATCTGTGATCAGAAATGGGTTCTGAATGAACATGGTGAGCTGCTCTCCAAAGCTGAAGCTGTCAAAACGGTTGCTGAAGTTTACAATCAGCTTATCAATAAAATCAACAAAAGAAGACAAATCTCTCTGTCCCTGAACCTGTTCCTGCACAGAAGAGATCAGGAGTTTTGTTATGAAACAGAATTTTGAACTGAGCCATGTTGGTTTTGAAAAAGCTGACTTTTCAGAATGAAACGGATCATTTTTGCTGCTGGGAAGTGTACACAGTCTCCCTGCAGGTCTTCCTTGAACACTTCAAGTTTCCTCTGAAAGGAGCGAACAGCTGTCATCAGTTCACAAATTGAATTGTCCTTGCCCTGTAGCCTCAAATTCAGTTCATTCAGATGTGACGTGATGTCAAACAAAAAGGCCACATTATCCATCCATTTCTCATTTTCTAAAAAGAGAGAAAACTGTGTTGCCTTCTGACTGCTTAGCTCTGCCAAAAAAAATGCTAATTCCCTCCTGATGGACCAAAAGCGCTCTAGCACCCTGCCTTTGCTGAGCCATCTCACATTGTTGTGCAGCAAAAGATCATCAGCATTGGCATCAACTTCTCTGGGGAATTCCCTAAGCATGCGATGCTGGTAGGAAGAGGATGCCCTGAGAAAATTTATCATTTTCATCATTGTATTCATCACCTCAGCATGCTCATCTGACAGGGAGGCACAGAGGACAGATTGATGAATGATGCAATGGTAAGATAAAAGCTCAGGATTGTCCCCTTTCAGTCTTGCTACAGCTCCTTTTTCTTTCCCTATCATAGAAGGGGCTCCATCTGTGGTTATTGAAACCACTTGTTTTGGCTCTATTCCTCTTTTTGTTAACATCTCCTTAATGGCCAGGTAGATATCCTCTCCTCTTGTACTGGTCTGAAGGGGAGTGACACCTAACATGTCTTCACAGAATGTTTTCTGGGCTGTGTTGAAAAACCTGGCAAACACTAACAGCTGAGCATTGTCACATATGTCAGTGGACTCATCCACAGCTAAGCCTACACATGGTGCCTTATGCATGGCTTCATCTAGCTGGGTTAGCACATCCTGAGTTAATATTTCACTTTTCTTTGTGGCAGATGATGCTGACATGGGAATTTGCTTTATTTTATCACAAAGCTCATTTTTTTGTTTTCCCTCAAGTAGTGTTTCAGCTACTGCACTCATGCATTCTTTGACAACCCCTCCATCTGTAAAGGGCTTTTTGTGTTTACCCAAAATCCAAGAAACTCTGAGGGAACACTCAAGAGCACGTTGTTGGGCAGTGAATGTGTTGCTCAGGATCCTGGTGGACTGGTCATATTGGGCTCTGAGACTACTTACTTTCTGTGATCTCAATTCAGATTTGAGTGGGTACGTTTGTTCAAAACCTTTATGTTTTGTCTCATAATGGCGTTTCACATTGCCACTTTTAATAAGTGCCACGGTTTCTGCACATATGAGACACACTGGTTTAGTGCTCCCATTGGGAAGTATGAACAGAAATGAGTCTGTCCATTCTGGATTAAATGCTCTGTTTTCATTGTCCACTTTTCTTTTTTTGGAGAGTGCCATTTGTTCCTTATTTTCTCTAACTGTTACCCTTTTTCTGCCTCACTCGTCTGTTTCGCTCCCTTTGTCCGTCTCACTCGTATTTTCCTCAGCTTTCTCCGGCACACTCGTCTGTATCTCTCCCTTTCTCCGTCTCACTCGTCTGTATCTCTCCCTTTCTCCGTCTCATTCGTCTGTTTCTCATTCGTCTGTTTTCGCTCCCTTTGTTTTCTACATATATCGCTATCTTTTTAATCCGACTTTCTTTTCCTTGGTAACTTGCCTCTAAAACTCTCATCTGTCTGCACTGTAGAGTCCCAATGTTTACCGCCAGGAATGCAAAGACTTCATTGGCTGAGTGGTATCACGTGGGATCGCTTAACTCACATGCAATTGGTCGGTGAGTTTCCTCATTCACAAAACGAGTACCGTAAAGACTACAAAAGCTGTGCATATTAAAATAGAAGCGCCCCGTCAGGTTTTAATTCATAATCTTTTGTTTTGGTCCGGGTCCGTATGGGACGGCTTCTGGGTCCGGATCCGGACCGCGGTCCGCCTGTTAGTGACCTATGTCTTAAATGTATCCTTTTACTTTTTACTTTATGGAATTCACTGGCTGGGAGAATGTTCAGCCGACCTGTATTTGACCATGGCATCATGCCTTTTGTGTCTTGCGTGTTTTACCCTTGTTGTGGGGACATAAATTGTTTTCACAGTCAAGTTGTGGGGACTCGCCTTCCAAAATGCAAGTCTCCATAAAGTAAATCATTATAGGGCGAAGACTTTTACAGTTAGGATAGGGGTCAGTAGAGTTTATGGTTAGGTGTTACGTCCCCGTTCTGGTCTAGGGTAACGTGAGGGGACGAACACAGGTCAGTCATACACCAAAGGGAATGAGAGTCAAACGAAGGTGTAAAAAGGGATCAACCAAGGTTTATTTACACTCACTGAGGCAACACAAAACATCCATGTTTCATAACGGAGTGGGAGCGGTGTGGACAGCTGGGGTCGTGCCAAATAACTGAACCAAGTAAAACAAAACTGGACCTGCCTGACTACCACTGGAAATGAATTAAACAAAATGGCTTCGCTGGCTTCTCTACAAAACGGTGGAACAAAACATACAGCGGTAGCCCCGACCCATAACCTAATGTAGTAGACACGGAGTAACTACGTGTGTGCACAAATGTATATGGTACCCCCGTCTTACCTCCTGTCCACAACCGTTCACCACAAACCGCTTGGAACTCCTGCCTCCACGAGTGCGTAGCATCAACTGACCCTCGGACCTAGCACAGCAGGAAAAACGAGTGCATCGCACGGACTTCCACAAGTGCCTAGCACAGCTGAAGGCAAATCACTTCCTGCTTCCGGTGCCTCTCGTCGCCCTTCTCTCTCTCTTTCCAGTCCTTTTATCCACCAAGCCTTTCCTCCGCGCGGACTTCATGGCTGGGTGCTAATCAGCTGATGAGGACCTGGGAACAAAACAATGGGGGAAGGGATCCCCCCCAATGCTGGCACGTAACATTAGGTTAAGTCTCCAGGACAATTTATGTATGTCAATGTAATGACCAGAAAATTCATAAAAATAATAACCCTGTGTGTGTGCGGAAGCTTGTGTGTGAGTACCTGTACATCTGTGTTTAAAGTCTGATTTCCTCAAATGTTAAAACACACAACTCCTAAATCTCCTACTGTCTCTAAATGTAGCACTTAAAGTAGATCAGCATATATGATAAAGTGGATGTGCTGGTAATTCTTGCTAATGTTATTGGTTGTACCCGTTTGAATGAGCTTATTGTAAGTTCTGATATCGCTAAATAAATGTTATGAAATAATGTAATTTACAAGAAGTAAAAAGATGACAAATGCAAGTCAAGGGAAGAAAAACACAAACTTTATTCTCTTCTTTTTACAAAACATTTCATAATCAACCTCAATAAATAATGAATCCAATACAGACCTTCAAGAAGCAAATGATCAAACTTAAACATGATCAAACACATTTCCTCAAACAGCATCATATAGTGCAATGGCCTTTATTTTTTGCTGCTCTAGCACATTAACAATAAAAGTGGTAATGTATAAATAAAATGAGAAAAGCAAGACAACAAGAGATGTTTGACTTACACGGCATTGTAGCATGATGAGCACATGAGTGATACCATGATTATGAAACTTATGATAATCAAAAAGGCAACTCAGATGTCTGCAAATGAGTCATACTGTAAAAGTAACATAACTGCATCATGGCTGCACTGCCTGCATACAACCAGCAAGCCCCTTCAACCTACGAACACAACCATCAATGTGCACTTTACAGAAAAAAATGTAACTACTTAATTGATCAGGTTCTGCAGATGATGGGAAGTTTTTAAATGAAATATTAAAATAACAGTTAGCCCTCAGTTAGCTATTCCTCAGGTTCCGTCTGAAACACATTCGGATGCAGGGTGCTAATGTACAGATTTACATTTGTAATTTAAATGTGAAATAGGGCTGTCAAAATTGCTCAAAAATGACGTTCGAATATTCCCTTTAAAAAAACACATATATTCGAACATATTCGAATATTCGAAGTTGCGCATTAGGCACGTCAATAACAGGACAAATTAATACAACGAGACGTAACTACTTGTATCGGTAATTTATTTAAGTTTAAACATATTTAACAACATATTATACACGATAATAAGTAAATGAACTAATGGCCAAGACCGCAGACCTTGGCCTCTTGTTCGCACATACGCACTCTTTCTATCTCTCTCTCTCTCTCTCTCTCTCCCGCACCGTCGCGCTCTCTGCGCATAGCGGTTTAAATGAACGACAACAATAAACAAATGCTGAGTGCTGATCAAGAGTTTTGTGCAAGCAATTTAAGGTTGCGATTCTTGTCCCAAATATGGCTTCATTCAGTGATTGAAACACCCGCAAAGCAGACAGTCGCGCCGCTGCTGCCGCTGCTGCCGCTGCTGCCGCTGCTGCCGCAGTTTCTTTTTTTTTTAACATTCGAATATTCATTTTCACATTCGAAATTCGGTTTTTAACAACTATTCGAATATATATTCGAATGTAGAATATTCGTTGACAGCCCTAATGTGAAACCATGTGTAAATGTATTAGTGTAAAGCAGCCTTGTTTCAACAACATCAAAATACTCCCAACTGACGTATTATCGATTCTCAAAAGTACCCGAGCCTAAACTGAATTGGGAGTTAAATGTAGAATCATATTATAATGTGCTGGATTATAAATAGAAGCTACCTGCTATCTGTAAAACACAGTCATGAGATTAACATCACATTACTTCCTGGAGTGTCCAGTTTGACTTTGAAGTGATAGATATAGATATCATTTTGTATCTTATAGCCTACATTTTAAAATGAAAGCTGCAGATATTAATGAGGCCATCCATTCATGTGTTTGCGAAACATACAGGAAAGTGTTGGTTTACGATTCTATATCTTACATAACAGAAAATAGGAATCATTCTGCATCATATTCTACTGCACAAAGGTAAGTGCCTGATTTTAAAAAGACATCCTTATAGTTATTTCAGCTTGTAATTGACAGCAGTCAAAAGACCTTTTGAAATACATTCACCTTTAGTTTGAACATGGACACAGGTTGGGAATGTGTGCATGTGTTAGTAATAAAATCCAACAGCTGACAGAAATACAACGTGGTGTAACCAAGGAGATACTGTATTTAATGGCAACTGCAGTCATCCATACATGTATATTTAAGCCTTGACTGTATGTAACTTGATTGACTGACGTAAGCTGAAAAACTAAACAATTGGTCTATTGTAGGTCCATATGTAAGGAAAAAGTGTCTCCAAAGTTTCATACATGCCAACCAGAAACGCTTGCTTGTTGCTTACCAAACTAGCCGATGTCTCTTATACATGTTACGAGGTGGCAGCATGAATAACATGATTACATTTTATTATGTAGGTGAATAAAGTGGGGTTTATTTGTGACATGCGCTTGCATTTCACTCTTCATTGTAAATCCTGTTTTCATTTTTCTACCCAACCTTTTTTTTGTTAGGTCTCGTAGGAAACCAGGAAGAACGGGTATTTGAGCATTATACTGGATGTGTAGTGGCGTCAGTGTGTCAGTGTGACACATCCAGATCAGAAGACTGTTCACGGATGTTTCATTCCCTTTCACCATTCGGTCTTCCTTTCCACCAGTTTGGTTTTGAAATAATTTGGTGCAGTAAGATGTCATGCAGATACATCTGGAGTGTAACACCAAGACATCAGGCAAATTTCTGCAGGTGCACAGTAACATTCTGAGTTCATCAATCTTGAATTCAGTGTGCAAGAAAAAAAAAAAGAATCTGCTTATTTAACTTTTTGGGTTTAGTTATGCATTGACAATGGTATTGTATATTTTGAATATGGGATAAACGTGTCAATCTATTGTGTTAATATATTGAGTAGAATGTGGGGTGCATGAGAGACGAGCTTGGCTTGAACAGCTGTACTATTCTTTAGGTTTACTTTGCATTTACTTTCGGGTGGCAGCAGTGCAAGAAAGAAAAGTGACGTGGTAAAACATGAGGTAAAACATAAAGCGGCGCAATGCGTGAGATGCCATGAAAGGTACTAGAGTATCAAAAAAGTAAGGCGACCTTTCAGGAACAGAAACAGCAGGGACAGAGGTGACGCATCCTAGAAACAGTTCAGATACACGTGTTTACAGTAAATACGAGAAACCATAAATCACTTAAATATCAGGACAGTCAAATACAGAAAAATAAATATGCCAGGTGCAATGCCATTCACTCAAAGGTCATGTGATGCACTGAGGGAAGATGGATAGGAATTAGAGTGTGCCCATTCCAGTGACTTCAGACGTCAGCCTAGAACAGTTCAGGGAAGCAGGTGGAGAGGGAGGAGAGGGGTGTGGGGGGTGGAGGGGAGGCAGACAGAGAAAATAAAACAGCTGTGAAAGAAGAACTTTCGCTTTAAAGTGAAAGTTATGCTGCTATGGCTGGTTTTGTGCAAAATAAAACAACTGGTGCCAGCAAAAAAACTTGAGCACAGATTTGATACCATACTTTTTCATTGTACCCTTTCACATAGAACTCCAAAAAAATATGGTAACAGAACCAATGCAACACTAACCCCCTTTCATGAAGCCATGCAGTGGACAGAAAATAATGGTGGTGTCATGAGATTTCTAGAAATTGCTGCATTCCCTGACAGAGGTATCGCATCCCATTTCTTTCCATCAGCATTTCTCAAGTGGCAGTCATGTGTTTTTGTCTATTTTTCTTTGCTTTTTTGTTCATTTTACATTTTTTATTCATTTTACTCTTTCCGGACAATGACACAATTGGACTAGATAGGGAAATGTTTTGAATACGGTAATAACCAAAAAAATACAATATTATTTTTGAAATGATGCATGCTAAATGAAGAGTCTACTAAAAGGAATAATTTAACATTTTGGGAAATGCGCTCAGTCCCTTTCTTACAGTAAGGTGAGGATACCACTCTCATGTATGCGCGCCAAAGCCAGGAGATGGATAGCCTAGCAAAGCATAGCTTAAAACCTGAAAATAGGTGGAGAGAGACAGCATAGCTCTTTCTTAAAGTTGCAGAATCTGCTTTCTAACACCTTTTATCACTCACTAATTATTATATAACATTTATTTGTTTTAAATGTGCTACATTTCTCATTCAGAGTGTGTCTATTGCCTTTACATGGCTCTCAATGGGATGACAGCTTAGCCTGCAACTTGAAGCTAACGTTGGGAACAGTGCTAAGCAACAGCAACATGCTTTCAGAGCTAACAGTGGTAACCTGAGAGGGAACGGTAGCCACGACGGTGTTATCAGCTATAACGGTCATATGGGCACAATGCAGAGCGGCGGCCATGAGGTAGCCAGTGAGGCACGCTCACATGAACTACCATTCCCGAAAAGGACCGCACGGACGGCCTGGCTATATCAACAAAGCACGGAGAAGCTCAGCATTCTGCTATTTTAAATGCTCGAAAAATGGTATCGAGAACATTTCATTAATGCAAACACTGAAGTGTAAAAATGAAACAGGGCGGTTGTGTGCCAAACTACAGTGACTTCCTGGAACCTTGACAACGTAAGGTTGCCAGGCTTCCACGTTAGATAGTGAGCTTTAGGGCTAGGTGATGTTATAACCTTTTGAATAGAGCTGAGCTTAGCTGCCTGGAAACAACTAGCCTGCTATCTAGCTTAATATTTAACTAACAGACATGAAAGTGGCATTGATCTTCTTAATTAACCAAAGCAAAAATGACAATAATAATATCAGAAAATCCCAAAATGTCAAACTATTAACAATACACTACATCCATTTAAAACAAATCCCAGTGTTAGTCTGACTTTTACTGTAGGTCTCCCACAGGCTAATGCTAAAGTGTTTTGTAAAATCCAAGGGAGTCTAAGGGATGTTCCATGGGATAACACAAAGAGGTTAATTGTGAAGCCGATTTGGGGTGACTTCAGGATGTAGTCATGGATGAGGGGTCATTCCACATGGCAGCCACGTCCCTGAACCTGCCATTGGAATTGTGGGAAAGCAATAACCATTAGTTTCTCAGCCAACTAAAATACCTTTAAGAAGTCATGTTTGTTGAGTATCCACATGTGGATTCTCCTGCTCTGAGGCTGATAACATTTGCCTTTGAGGTTCAGTTGGCCTGTGGACATCAGTCACGTTCCGTTTTCTCAGAGTTGTGGGTAACATTACATTACATTTAGCTGACGCTTTTATCCAAAGCGACTTACATGATATACAGTAGACCGTAGACACAGCAACGGTGAGCAATTAGGGTTAAGTGTCTTGCTCAAGGACACAACGACATGGACTGGCTGAGCCGGGGTTTGAACCACCGACCCTCTGATTGAAAGACTGACTGGCTAACCACTGCGCCACAGTCGCCCCTAACGCATTCATTTTCTCTGTTGATAATGCATTACTGGTTTCAGTGGATAGATAGGGAAAATGTTGTTGTGTAGCACGGCAAAAAATTCAAACGCAACATGTGTTTCTCAGTATTTTACTGGTATGTGCAGTATCTATACAGTACAGAATCTGAATATCTCGTCTTGGGGCTAAACAGAATTTGTCTCACAGTTTTTTTTATTTTATTTAATAACGTAAGTGGCTTGTGTGCAAATACACAAGGATCACCTATTATATTAGATTTGTTGAGACTGCATACTTTACAGATTTGTCATAAAGATTTTGTCCATTCACTTTCCAAAGTGAAGTTGGCACTGAGCATTTGATGATTTACTTATTGAACATTCAGTTTACTAATCTGCAGGTTCTGTCCAAAGACACAGCTTTGTCTCTGTAGTTGGCATTGCTCCCATGAGCCACTTACTTGCAAAGAGTGTATTGGCAAAAACTTAATGCATTTTAATGTCTGGAACTAAGCAACAATAGTAGAAAGGAAAAACCAAGAATATAAAATGAATAGCCTCATTATTCGTGGCCTTAGATGTCACTTGTAAAAACCTGACAGGTATCATGCTTTTTCTGGCAACTTATCAAAGTATCAGTCACAAATGTCAACACTAAACTAGCAAGCTATTTATTTTTCTTTTCAAACAGCACGATCACATAAAGCGGGATCTTTGATATGAGCATGGTCACTCAGGTGTTGCTTTTATCCTCTAGATTGTGCCGGAGCCCAGCAGTTAGAGTTGAAAGGTTACCTGGCATTGATGAGATACTGGGCTAGGCTGATGTTAGCAGGAGTCCCTGTGATGGTGATCTGGCGCTCTGACGAGCCCTCCATGGCGTTCGCAATTTTGATCTGCGCTCCAGACATCTGTCGAATCTCATTTATTTTGGTTCCCTGGCGTCCAATGATGCAGCCTATTAGCTGAGGGGAAAGCAGAAGTCTTTGGATCATAAAGGAAATATACATATATGTATATGAAATGCTAATTGAAAGACACATCATTTGAAAAGCAAATCATTTTTATAATTAAAGGCTAATCAGACAGCGGCCTCAAGAAAGCATCACTCACATCATTGGGAATGGTGAGTTCATGGGTGCTGGCTGGTGGACTGGCATCCAAACCTAGGTTGGGGAGCAATGGGATAAGAAAAAAAGACATTTGATTTTCAAAAGTCACTTTAACATTTCAAAGGATTATTTTTGATATTTTAGAAAATGGGTTTATTCACTTCTTTGCTAAGAATTGACAAAAAAGATTGGTACCGCTCTCATTATGATGGTCGGTGACAATCTTCTCAGCTAATTCTCAGCTTTAAAAGGGTTGGCAGGCATATTTTACAGCTAGCCGCCTAGCCACGATAGCTGATATCCTACTGTTACTAGTCTTTTTGCTAAGCTAAGCTAACTGGCTGCATTCCAGTGGTATTTAATAATTTAACTCTTGTCCAGATAATGACTGAGCCTATTATCCCAAAATATCACACGGTTCCTCTAAATATGTAAACTTATTTCCAAATGAAACCTTTGCTGCAGTTCATTTTTACAGCACTTCTCTTTATTTATTCACAGGTGTTTGTGTGTGTGATTTGATGTGAGAAAAGTCACTTAAAATGCATTGGCAAGAATTTGTGTTGAATAATTCTATGCATAAGAGAAACACACATATCTGTTTAGATGTTGTACAAAAATAAAAAATACAACATATTTATTAATGAGATATATTCACTGGGTCTTTTGCAAGTTAAAATGCAGAACATGATACTGAAAGAATAATATATGTACCACGGTCCATATGAAACAGTTGAGATGGGGCAGATTCTGTTGGTTATTTTTACAGTACAATGTCGAAAACCTATTTCACAGGAGGTTTTCATCTGTCATGGAAAGTTAAGAAAGCTAAATGTGTTAGAGGAAGGATCCTGTTCCCAAGGGATAACACAAGTATGTATTCATTGTTTTAAAGTGAAGCCCAGTGCAATGTTTTTGTGCATTTCACCGGCATAATATCAGACAGAGCCAAGAGAAAAATATATATATGAAAAAATTAAAGGAGAGAAACCACGGGGGTCAAGTCATGCTGTGCCAAAAGACAGATACGGTGGAAGGTAGGGAGAGAGAAACATTTCTCTGGATGCAAAGAGAAGGAAATGTCTAAAGGGCCTTGTGGGTACGTACCAGGGAAAGCAGGGGTGGTCTGTCCGAGAGGGGTAAAGGGGGTTTGCTGCATAGCCAACTGGTGGAGCTTGGTCAACTGCTGAAGGGGTTAGGAGGGAAAGTAGAACTAAGAGGTTACTGGTACACAGGTCACACCAAGAAATGAAGCAAACCAAAACTAGAGTGAAGAAACGGTGAGGAGAAGGAGGCCATGATACAGGGTGGTGGTGGACAAAAACGTATGAGAAAAAAGATACAGAGAGAGGGGTGATTGTCTGTCACGGAGTTGTAAATTGCTTAATTAAATTATTATTCCTTTTCTGGTAATTCCCTTGTAATTTGAATATTTTTAAAGAACAAAATGGAGAGACAAACAACTCCATGCATGAGCACATGAACCAAAAGCGGTAAGAAATGTGATTCCCATTTGCCTCCTCAATTACCATGTGTCCTTCTAGCTGGCACGTATGGCTCAGAACTAAAAACCTTTGGTTTTTACATGCCTGTCATAGAAGTCGCTCTCCCCCCAGACATGGTCACAGCATGTCCATCCCCTGCTGTGGATCATTTCCGGAATGGGAAAAAATCAGGAATGGGGTTAGATAGATGCTTTCAAGCCTTCTTCCCCTTTTAAGAGAAGTTTTAATGAGGGTGGAAGAGGGTGTCAAGCCTGTACTTGAGTGATTGTACCGTCAACCACCACCTCCAGTGGCATCAATCACTGCCCAGATTTGAATTAGTCGATGTGACACACTGTAGCTCTTGAGATGCTCTTACGACAAGGACAGATGAAGGCAGATTATTAATGGAGACTATATGGGCCAACGGAATTAAAGCGGTGTCTGTATCAAAACTGCCATTATTGTCTTTGTCTTTATTGCTATCCCCAACAGTCAACATTTTGTAATCAACCGCATAGTAAGAGTTATTTCCGGTGGTTGAGCTGTAGGTCACCCTTATAGGGAAAGAGTGTAGGATTTGGTGCCATCTAGTGTTGTGGTTGCAGATTGCAACTAAATACCCCTCGGCTCACTACTCCCTTACCAAGACTGTGGTAACATGGGCCGCCGCGTGCAAAACTGGTCACACCATTATTATATATTATATTATTATTATTATTATATTATTATTATTATATGTTATTATAACAATATTACTTTAGAAGCAACATTGGTACCTTGGTTTTGCACTGTGACTGACATTATCGCAGTTTCACTCGGTTAACGTAAAAATGAAAAAGGATCTCTCTGGAGCCAGTGTTTGGTTTTGCTTGTTCTAGGCTAGTGTAGGTAGGGGCTGTGACTCATGGGGGTTAGAGTGGTGGTCCGGTAACCACAAGGTAGCCGGTTCAATCCCTGGCCTTCTACAGTTTGCATGTCGAAGTGTACTGAACCCCCCCCCAGTTGCTCCCTGGGTGCCTAAAATGCTAAGGATGGGTTAAATAGAGAGGCCAAATGTAATGTATGTATGTACGTATGCAAAATGTTGATTGTTTACATTTAAACATCACTGTGAAAACATAGTTATGATTGTTAATCATATAGTTAGGATTGTTAATCTCAATTTATGCTAATAGGTCCCCAGAAATGCCACACATTGGTGCTCTGAACCACAACAGAGATTTCGGCGGTCATGATTTATGACTTGCTTCTCGATGACTTCAAAGAGCCGCTGTGTCCTTGCAATAAGATGTCTGCAACTATGTTTTATTATACATGATAAGATACAGTTAGAACTCTTGACTGAAAAAAAAGAGACCAAGAACTCACATCTGGATGTGGTATGGCGTATTGTCCCTGAATTGTGTAGGCCTGTGGAGATGAACAACATAACAGATAGCAGCTTTTATGATCTTGTTCACAATAAGAGGGGGAAAAAATCCAACAGTCCCAAAACAGTTTGTGAACTCGTCACGAAATGCAATCCATCGGTGTTGTGTACAGGGACACAAATAGTCCGTTTTTGTGTCGCTCTTTTTCTTACATTACGCTACAAAACAGAAGTAAGGTTTAGGCAACAAAACCACTTCGCCCATCATGAGGTTCACAACGTCTTTGGAGACGCGCTGTATAACACTGGTCACATGGTTGAAAGTGTTTGTTGGACCTGTGCACCTCCCCTCACACCATCCATAAGTAGTATTTTTGGATATTTAATACCACGTCACTAGAACTGACCATTGCTTCGTCACGTGGAGGTGTTTAATTCAGTTTGTCCATTGTTTTTTTGTGCAGAGCGACACAATACACTAAACAATTTGTCTCCCTTCACACAAAACTGTTTATATTTCTGTGCAAGTTCACGTCCTCCCATGATACTGGTCTACAAAAAATAAATCACACAGAAAACCAAATTAGAGTGTTCATTCTCAGCTATATACAAACCCTCTTAACACTTTTTGCTCAAAAGACCATTTTACCACATTCAAAGCAGTGACATTGTATGCATTCAACATGTTCTCATCCCAACTCGTCACATTCTAGCACTCATAGACTTGTTTTTCTCTCTTTTTTAGGAGGGGAGAGGGGATGATAAAGGGAGCTGACAGGTCATCAGTACAAGCCACATATAAAAGGGGTATGCATCATCTGAAATCTGAGAACCAGAACCTTCATTTGAGATGCAGCTCAGCAGGGTGTGTCAAGTGGTTCTAGTCATGAAATAATTATTAAAAAAAATGTGAAAGTATAAAAGGGCATAGAATATGATGATGGATGTAAATGATGGCCATTCCCATGCTCTATGTCTTATACCTTTTTGCAGCCACTTTTGGATTGATACCATTTGTTTTGCAGGTTCAGTGTTAAATTTAACAATGTTATACATCCCGAGAATGGATTGAGAAACACATTAAGACAACAAAACCTTAAGGAACTTACTAGAAAACATCCTGCTTTGATTTTGCATCAAAAGCTTTTGACGTTTGGAAGAATCGCATTTTTGCTGATTGGATGGGGAGCACTTCAGCTCCTGAAACTGATCAGATACAGTCTTTTTGCCAATATACTTCTTCTGAAGGCCAGAGGTCTCTTGTTTTTTGTTTTAAAGTTTCATGAGGGCGTAGATTATCCTAGAGGTCACAACAGGTCATTTTATACAGTGAAGCAAGTTTCCCCCGATGTAAATGGCTACTATGGGGACTAGCATTGTCATGAACACATTTGGGCTCATTGAATCCACAGAAACTTAGCTTTCCAGTCATATGAAAATTGAAATATTCAAATAAAGTGGGAATGAGACTCATAGGTACCATAGAACACATTTTCGTTCCCATATTGTCATGATGTGGAGGTTTTCTTGTTTCCTGTTTTATTTTGTAGTCCTGTCTTGTGTTTCCTGTGTCCCTGCACTTCCTGCCCCTGTTATAGTCTATTGATTGTCAGCCCTGTGTGTTGATTGTTCCCTGCTGTGTCCAATCACCTTCCCCTTTTATTTAAGCCCTGTTTTTCTCCTGTCCCCATGTCTGATTGGTCTTCATGTTACGTCGTGAGTATGTCAGTTTTGAGCCTTGCGGTGTTTTTTGATTAATAAACTGTTGCTTGGCGTTTGGGTCCTCCCTAAAACCCCACCTGACACATATCTTGATTTGAAAGGTCAGGGGACCCCTTCAAAAATCGGCATGCCCGTTTTAATTTACCAAAAGTTACCTTAACTTTGGAGTGTTATTCGGGCTCTTTCCTGACATGCTAGGGTGACATTGTGTATCAATAGATTCACTGGGTCTTTAGTTTCACTTCATGCTAGTGTCTTCACCTTAGCTTCTAGACCGGAGCCAGCTTCAGCTTTTTAAAGACAGTATGTCGGCTGCACTGGGTAGCCCAGCACATCAAATTATGACGGTCCACTACAGTCACAGGTAACACGTTGTGAATTCAAACAAAGACACTGGCTGAGGTTTAAGCAACACAACCACTTATTTAGGTTTAGAAAAAAAAATTATGGTTTGCCTCAAAATAAGTATGTAAAGTTTATGGCAACAAAGCCATTTAGTAAGCTTTAGGAAAGCATCTAATAGTGACATGGATGGTTTTACATTGTAGTTACTTGGGAGTCGGGTTCGTCTCATACACAAGCTTAAGCAACAATTCATCATATCTGATGCCCTTGGAATGAGAGCAGGCCGATACAGTGTATAATATAATGTTTATAGATGAAATGCAATGAGACCTTGTACATGCAAATCTTAGAAGTGCTTCATTTCATATTTATGTATTATATAAACATTGTATGATTAATGTGTGTGTAAAACAAGATAATATCCTCCATGTTATAGTGACTCACTGAAAAGTAAAAATTATTTCTTAATGTAAACGACGTTGCTTTGCCACCAGTCTTAAAGAGAACAGCTCCAGTATGAGCTGCTTCTTGAGTCTTCATGTTTGGTTCTTCTGTTTATTTATTTATACAAAGTCTCAGTGAACCAACACTTTCAACATACTAGTGTCTATAGATTTTGATTTGTATTGTAAGTACAGAAAAATATAGCAGATAGAGTGGACACTAATCAGAATCAGCTTTATTGGCCATGTGTGTTTACACATAAATGGTTTCACGTAGCTCTTCGTGAAACAGGAACATCTGCACAAAGGGATGCAATCCAATGTGACACTATTAAGAACTACACAAGCGATACAAAGGTAGTAATTATGCAAGGTTTTGTATCAATGTACTATGTTACAGTCTATGTATCCTCTTGAGTGTGTTTTTTGTGTAAACATTTTTTACGAAACAGTCTGGTGCATTAGGCTTCAATTTTGTCTATTGCATTAAACATCCACTGGGGATAACTTCCAGACAAAAGGAAAAACACCAAATTGGAGTTGTCACAAGTAGTTATGTGAAGTTTCTCTCAGATTTGCTCAAAATCATCCAACGGCTTTCAGCCCAGATCTGCAACTAAGGTAGAAAACAGCACATGAGCGGCCAACACACTCTAACAATGACGCTCTAGGTTCCCCTCTAGCGTCAGTTCTGGACGTGGCAGGGAAGGTGTGTCAATTTCCACTTGAATAATCTTTTCAAAAAACCTGTGTGCACAGGAAGTTCAGGTTAAGGCAACGAAACCACTTGGTTAGGTTTGGAAAAAGAGCACGGCTGGCGTCAACTACACCAACACGCCCGTCCTGTGTGGACAATCTCGCTCGTTGGCCAACTGCTGGTATTGGACGAGTTGGGAGTGACACTGCGCTGGAACTGCATACTCTGGTCCCAAAGTCATATGTTTTGTACACTCATCAAACCAAGCCTACCTCCCTGAGACCTTTTGATGCAGTTTAACAACACCACACTGCTTCTGCCTTTGCTGCTGACAGTGCACAAACACATTTGCACGACTGGAAGAGGTTGTTTGTCAGAAAAATGCGAACAATGGCCATTTTAGTGTTTGAACATACAACCAGTGCTGTGATTTGTTCTAGCGAGGACAGCCTCATTTGTAGAAGGGTTGTGGTGGCAGGCATTTTTGCACATGAAAAGTGGAAAGGCATGTAGGAACAAGCAGTGGCTGATGCTGCAGTAAAAGTCTCAGGTTGGCTGTGGGCACAGACTAACTACTCGAGCTAGCTCAGCTCTTACCTGGCCACCAGAAAAAATGACTGGGGTGGAGGCGGGCTTTGGGCGATAAGGGATGGTGGCACCTTTTGGTGGAGACTAAGAGAAACGGAAGAGAGAGGAGAGGCAAAGTCAGCATGTTGCTACCTTATTTTAAAAAAGGCAAATGCTTGTTCAACATTATTTGGGAAATATGCTCATTATGCTGAGAATTAGATGATACGATCCAAACCACATTGAAGTGTATCCGCCTCATATGTTAGCTGAGCCGAGCATACACAATCAAAGGAACAGATATGACGATGGTATTGATCCAATCATGTAACTCTCAGCAAGACATCTGACAAGCATATTTCCCAAAATGTTGAACTCTTTCTTTAAAACACTACGGTACACTTGCGCTTTGACATAGTTTGTTTACTTTTATGTATGTGGCGCAAGGTATAAATTGTAAAATAATTATAATCAGAAAAACATTCATTCACTTGGTAATTGGCATGCATTCATGCTCTCGATCACGTTTCCTCAGAGAAACATCAGAAAAATCCCTCTGAGATAATATTGCATCTCGGTAATTTTATGCTCTTACAGAGCGAAATGTTTTTATTTGCTGGCAGCTTTTGAAAATCGAAATGTTTGTGAAAACCCCCCCAAAAAAGGAGCCATGGAGCTCAAAGGTATTAGTAGTCTATTCATGGGCGATGCAACATACAAAGACCGGACATGTGTGAAACCTGATGACCCAATATTAAATGTCATCACCACCACACTATTTTATCTTTTTTTTTTTCCCCCCAAGACAGCAGGGAGGTGATTTCAGTGAGAAGGCTGGAAGTTCCATTTGCGTTCCATAATGACACAGAGCTATTGATTCATGCCGAGCTGCAGCAACAAGCCAGATCAAGACAGTGGAGAGGGCTTAATTACATTTCCTCTGTCGCTGCTGTGGAAGATCACATAATTTACATAAGCAGAACTATGCCTGTTGGGCACTCAGGTATCCATCCATCCATCCATTATCTGAACCGCTTATCCTCTTTAGGGTCGCGGGGCGCTGGAGCCGATCCCAGCTGTCATTGAGCGAAGGCAGGGTACACCATGGACAAGTCACCAGTCTATCCAGGGCTCACATATAGACAGACAACCATTCACACTCACATTCACACCTATGGGCAATTTAGAGTCCAATTAACCTAACATGCATGTCTTTGGACTGTGGGAGGAAGCCGGAGAACCCGGAGAGAACCCACGCTGACACGGGGAGAACATGCAAACTCCACACAGAAGGCCCGCCCAGACCGGGATTGGAACCCCGGCCCCTTTTGCTGTGAGGCGACAGTGCTAGCCACTACGCCACCGTGCAGCCCGCACTCAGGTATGTGCTTTAAATATAATATGAAGACAAGAACTGTTTTCTGATGGTTCTACACAAAAATGGTTAAGTGGTTCATACAAATTGCTTCCTTGAAACTGTAATGAGACTATTTTACTATGTGGGTCGGTGGTTCAAACCCCGGCTCAGGCAGTCCATGTCGTTGTGTCCTTGAGCAAGACACTTAACCCTAATTGCTCACCGTTGCTGTGTCTACGGTCTACTGTATAGCATGTAAGTCGCTTTGGATAAAAGCGTCAGCGAAATGAAATGTAATAATGTAATGTGTTACACCACAAATAATTCTCCAGTTTGTCATACAAATTGGAAAGTACATGGCTAGACACAAATTGCACTCTCAAATACGCAAGCAGAGTGCTTATCAAGTTGGCAGTTATGGACAACAATCAGGTGTTTCTGACAGCATAATTTGTGTCCCATCCTTTTTTTTTCAATTTGAAAACACTGATTCCCGTGAATGTAACTACTTGTGGAGACATGGTGCGTAAATGCCTTTGCCATGAATGTGACCAAGCCTTTGTCACCTTGAACTCTAAGTTCTTGAATAGTAAACAACTTCATTCTTCTTCTTGCCATACTGTACCTCCAGCATGACCACACAGATTTGTTTGACACACTGGATGATGGCTTCTGGGGTCCCAGAGATTGTCACTGCACGTTCTGTGGAGTTGGGCAGCATGTCCCCTGCCACCTGGACCTGGGCCCCTGTGGACTGGGGAAGAGGAAGGGACGTGACAAGATTCTATTCAAAGTCGTACAGGCTGTGCCTCATGATTTCGGTTAGTATGCAAGTATTGAAAAGTGCAACTTTCTTTATACCGCTTAAAAAACATAATGAACACGGTCATTTTGACCCAAACATAATGTTTTTTACCTCGCCAAATGGTATTGTGGCCTTAACCTCAATTAAGAACTTTAGCCACATGTTTAAAATAGTTTGCATAAAACTGAGACTTTAGATTAAATGCAAAAATGCATTTAATCTAAAACATATTTCCACAATTCTTTGTTCATTGTCTATGGAGCAGTTCCACACTTTACTTCATGACACCACAAATTTGTTTGAGTACTCTAGATTTAGTATTTCAGAGACTGTTGTCAATGTTTACCTTTATGTTTGGACTGTCTAAGATCATTAGACTAGCATGTAGGAATTTTGAAAATGGAGGTAGTCTCCCTTAAGTATTCATGGAGAAAATAAATTGACAAATTGTAACAAACTCCAGGGGAGAGACAAAGGAAATGGCTCCCTTTTTTTTTTTTCTAAACAAGGCAAAAACTAGAAAAGGCCTGACTTTGTCATCCGTGCAGCAATTATGTTTCTGTAGTTATCCATAAAAAAGGTTTTATACCGTACCTCTCTCATTTCTTTTATCTTGGAGCCTCCTTTCCCTATGAGGGAGCCACACTGACTGGCCGGCACTACAAGCCTTAAGGTGACGGGGGGCTTGCTGGTTGCTGGGCTGTTGCTCATAGAATTGATTATGTCCTGGAAAAAAATAATTATATTTTATCCTGCAGTAGTAAAAATGTTCCTCAATGTGACCCATACAAATCAATTCACAAACCCGAAGGTCAGTGCAAATGAGCTGCAGAAACACGTGCGTTTCAATCATTATTTTGCATCTCTTCCGCTCGGTGAATGGACAATGCTCTCTGGCTGTGTCAGTAAATATCGAAAGCCTTGTTTCAGTAGAGCAGATTTTCCACACATCACTGAGGACGCAGCAGAGGGTCTCCTCTTGTCAGGTTGCACACGGTGCTTGGGTTTATCAAGTAGATGAGTCACATCAAACACACAATCAGAGGAAGAAGTCGCCCAAATTCACCTAGCCACGGGGTGCAATGATGGAGTATATGCCTTAAATGGATGTGCTGTATACCCAATCAGAAAGGTCTGTGTGTATATTTAACAACTGGAGATTTATTTTGCACGTGTAAAATATAACCACCATATAAACTAAGACCTTTAAGATGCAAGCAGATTTTTGTGTCAGCTTTTTTAAATTGAGATACAGCACCCGTGTATAAAACTATATATATTTATATATAACTAATCATTTCCTGTGTGTGTGTGTGTGTGTGTGTCTAAAGATGGCAAAAGGCCTTGAACCCCCATTGGTCTTGCATTTTCCACTATGTATAGAAGCACTGCTGTAACTCTCTTACCTCCTCGAATTTGTAGGCAATCATAGCAAAAGCCTTGAAGATGGTGTCTGTTGGTCCAGTGATGGTGACAATCCTCTCTGGACAGTTGCCTTCAGAAATATTGATTCGTGCTCCGCTCTGGAAAAACCACACACGGTCAATGGGATCATTATAATTGATGCGAGTACTTAATCCAGGAACAACTATATGCTGAATTTGAATAATCTATTCACCACTAGAGAACTGAAGATACTATAAAATAAGAACATGACAAGTTTGTTATTTGATTTCAGCAATTTGTATTCTTCAAGTGTTTTCAGTAAATCAGATTGTGACTTGCTTGGGAACACTTGCTTCGTACACACATTTATTATTTAATTATACAAAATGTGTTTTTTTTCTTTTAGATTGACACCCACCTCTTCTCGCATCTTTTTCACTGTTTCCCCTTTCTGTAAAAAAGTCGATTTTAGTAAGATAGTTTTTTATGATTAAAATCATGGATATATAAATTTCTTTTCCCCTCCCCCAAATATTACAAATGTGTGGTTTAATAAAAATAACATACCTTTCCAATTATACTTCCAACCTCCTACGGAAAAAAACAGACAAGAGTAAAACATGGATTTTCAGACTGATTAATTGAAGAAGGTGCAAGCAGTACTGGGGCTTGCACCGGGTTCACAGCTGCATGGCGTGTTGAGGGACGCACTTCCCAGTTGCATGTAATCACTCTTCCTGAGCTCGGTGGGCAGAGGGGCAGCGCCGGGTACAAGTGTCAACACTGGCTTACATCCATTGAGGCGTTAAAGCTGCTGGCCCCTTGCTGCAGTCTTTAGCTTGTCGCTAGAAGTTGCAGATTGTTCGATGGACATGATATTATTGGTTGAAATTGTTACAGGAAGAAAAGATCATTTGATTTTGATCACATTTAGTTTTTACTTTTCAAATAAATAAAGTATCTTTTTATTTCATCTGCACTTAAAGCATTTACTTATATTTACAAAGCATTCTCAAAAGTTACACGGTAAAAATACTTGGTTGCCCTAAAATATTCTTTTAGGAATTTGTACTTCATTCAATAATTTTCTATTGTTTTACTCAAACATTTACTCGGCGACAATTTTGAAAATGAAATTCCAATACAAACTTTGTAACAAATGTATATTCCTGTGCATGTTCCTGCTTATGTTTTCATATGTTTAATTTACTGTATTGTGAGTTACTGTCCATCACTCACAAACGAGATGTCTCTTTCCATGCATTCAAGTCAGACCAACTCATAGCTACAGTAAATCAAATCAGAGGCATATTTTTACGACTGAATTTATGCTTTGACAAAACTCACATCCAGAACTGAAAAAGACAACATGAAAACAAAATAGTTCATTTCTGCCCATGGCTCAGTGGTAGAGCGGGTTGTCCTCACTCCAAGGACTGGCAGTTCGATCCCCAGCTCGCGGTGTATGAATGAGTATGAATATTAGTTGGTTCCTGCCATCAGTATATGATTGGGTGTTAAAGTGATTTACCAACACTGTGGCGGAGTGGGCGTGTTCTAGCAAAGGCCCCTTACAGTACAGACCATGCTGACAATGCTCTCCAACACCTCACCGAGCACAACCAAGTAACAGCCTTCTGCTGCTGTGAGCAAAGAGAGCCGGACCAGGACCATGCTGCCAAAAGCCCTCCCACATACGCCATCTGGGGCCTGATGTCTGGCTGCAGGGTTATTCAAACTGTCTCTGGGTCACTGGTGTCTGGAGCTCCTGCATGAGCAGCCATGCAGTAGGGTGAATCATTGGGCTGCAGATCGATTGGCACAATAAACGGGAAGATTTTGGCTTTAGTCCTCGTGCAGCACACCCCACCAACAAGGCCAACTCAGTGGAGACGTGCTGCATGGGTTTCCAATTACCTAGTGTCCAGCTGACCTCCCTGAAGACTGAGGCATTAAACAGTCATTCAGTTTCATTACCCTTTAACAAACTCTGCAGGCTTGAAATAAGTGAAGCAAGTTGCTTGCCGCTTTTAGTTATTGTGGCCCACAGCTTTAGCACCTTATTGCCGAAAAGGCAGGAAAGAAATGGCCAAGTTAACTGAGCATGATGGATCTTAACCAGCCACACACACACACACACACACACACACACACAGTCTGACCACTTCTCAAAGAGTAGAAGGGGGAGAGAGTGGAGGGAGAGAACAGCACACTTAATGCTTGAACAAAAAATCAATGGTAGTGCCCACTTACTCTGTGCCCTGGGAAACCTGAAAACACAAGGGGCTGACAGACAAAGCACACCGAGCAGAGTTGGGAGAAGTCTGTCACTCTTTAAGTCTGGAAGTGCAGTCTCTACTTGTGAGCTCTAATCAACCGTCCTGATCCCAGAGGCCCGGCCCGTGTATCAACACAATAAAGTGTTGTGAGGTCAAGCTAGTGCAGAGAGCTGGAAAGACCAAAGACAGCTGCTGGCCGGCTGCCACCACGTTCAAACATCAACGGGTGGAGAAGCTGAGAGTGCAACAAGTCCAGCCTCTGCATCAATGCTGTCATACTGTATAAAGGCTTAGGAAGATGCAAATTGCAGTGGGATCAGCAGAGATGAAGAAAAAAAAGCGCAGCACTTCCATCTTTAACATTAAATAAAGGTCATGTTTTATTTGCGCGCTGCACAGAACCGCCTGTCATGTTGAGACTGGGACAGGAGGAGCAGCATCACACCAAGGAGATAAGATGAGCTTTCATGTTGATCTATTCGAGTGAAAATGGACGTGCAGATGAACAACTAGTTGATCTGTGAGTTAAACTATAGTGTACTGGGCTGTTGTTACAGAAACGCAGAGCTAGCGTAGTTTAACAACCTTCAAGTTAATGTTGCATGCAGGCCTGATTTAAAACGTGATTACAACGACAGATTTAGAAATGAATGTTCAGCACCCGAGGATTTTAGTCTCTAGTGTGGGTCATGATAAATTTTTAGTAATATATATATATATATATATATATATATATATATATATCTTTGTGATCTTCTTTTGTGGTTGAAGATTTCATGTAAAAGGTAAAATATGACTTAAAGGCCCCTTTTAATGAAGAAACAAATTGCCAACATGTATTTCCCTTCAACCACAGTCAGCATACATGTCTGTGCCTGCTTACCTTTCCATGCATGAGGAGGCGGATGGTAAGGGTGACATTGAGGCCACCATCTGACTGGACCTTGGTGGGCTCCATGCTGGTGGGGGAGGGGGGAGGGAGTGAGACCAAAGCACCGTCCTGGAAAAGGATGTCCTCAAAAGGAGAAGGGGTAGGGTGGTATTCCAGCCAGCCAATCACCTGCCAAGCAAAACATCACAACATGTCACATATGCTGTGGATGGATCATGAATAGCAGTTGATACAAAACTTCTGTCCTGTATTGCAATACAACAGCTTTGGTCTTTTTGTAAAAAAAAATATAGAAGAACAGATAATTTATTTGCCTTTTGTGTATGGCGAAACTATGGAAGCCCGTTTCCGCCACTGTGATCCTGAAAGTCATCATTATGAGATAGTTAAATCATGACTTACATGATCAATTTTTTTGAATCTCAGTGGCGGAAACGGGCTTCCATACAAAACATACAAGACAGGAATGTATTTTCCACAAATCCTTAAATTCTGAATAAAACTTAAAATAGCTACTCTCATCTCAGCTCATTTTACAGGTCACTGCACATCTCAAACTACAGCTGATAATTTAACCAAAAAAAAAGAGGGGCGTTTGCAATTACAGCACAGCCAGGCATCACTTTTGTGAGGTCCCCACACAATAATTACTCCATAAATAATACATAAATATGCAGAGAGGATAGGGGAATAACCAAATGTAATTAGATTCAGCTCCCCCAGGTATTTACTGTCTCAGAAATGAATAAAAAAGGAAAATAAAAGATTTTTTGTTTATAAGTGGACCCCCCAGTTTAAAGGGGTATATGTACAAAATACACTTGGGGCGCTAAATGGTTCATGAATCATAATACTGACCACTAAGGGGTCAAAGCTATTAATTTGTCACAAAGGACTGCACTAGGGATGAAACTAAATGACGGTAATGAATGCATCGACTAAACTCCTTAGAATGAATTTCTCTGTGTAATGATGTTCACTTTGAGGAGCAGCACGTTGACTTGCAAAATCCTTAGTGGCTAAGTCCTCACCGGTAAAAGGCTCTTTCCAATAAGTGTTCTTCCAGTGCCCTTACGATAGTTAGTCAAATTACTTTAGTCCCCTTTGGATTTTGTCCTAAGGCAAAGGTGAATATGACGCATGGATGAGTCTGACAAAAAGTGGAAGTTACTTTTCTTGTGGAAGAAGTTGGAAGAAATGTTCCGTTCATTGTAACGTCCTCCCTTGCTAAGTCCAATCAAGAAATAGTTCCTGCATAGCTGCCAAGTTAGGACCGACGTTTAATTATTGTGTAATGACGCCATAGATAGCTATATGGTACTCACAATTCATTATAAATATTGCATGAATAAATATAATTATTGCGATTTGTGGTTGTGACATTTTCACTGTACTTATAGTACTCCTAAACTTTTCTTTTCTGTAATGTGAATTTGAATATATACTATGCCATTGGAAACAGAAACTTCACTCTTCTTTTTCCCCCAGGCTTGAACTGCTATTGTGGTTGTCAAACATCTGACCAATGTCATTACACACAGACAGCATGATCCAAATATATATTTCTCCATGCACTCTGTTGACTTTCTACTGCTATAATAACCTGCACAAATTATCATTTAATTTTCTACAGATAGCAAAAGGCCCCAGAAAATGAATACATTTCTCTGGAGACTAAAGTTCAGCGTTTCTGATTGTATATGGTAGCTTGTTTGGCGACAGATTCACATGCAAAAAAAAAAACACAACTTTCAGCTATTGCTGTTGTTTTTTGCTCATGTAAAAATAATTCAAACTCACACCTTCTGTATCTCAAAATATAGAACATTTCTGCACTTTTTCTTTCAATAGGAGTGTTTGGCAGTTTTTATTTGTAGAAAACAAGCCAGGTGACTCCTTTATTTAATGAATTATGAAGAAAATGTTGCCACTGTCATCTCACTGCGAAATTGTGAATGGACTCATGAAACTGTAGAAAAATGTGACATGAAGCCAGCCTTACAGTACAGCAAACTGGCAATATAGCAATCATAGAAGTTAGCTAGCATGCCTTCTGTTGGTGACATTCGCTAGCTTAGCTTAACAAACCCCGTGTTGTAACATTAGCTAGCACTGCAGCAATGGAAGGTGGACACTATAGACTTCTGGTGAAAAATGACTTTACAAAGCTACATCCATTAACCAGTTGGCCTCCATGAAGAAGTGAAGAATGACCATCTCAATATTGTGAGTAAAATAAACTCTCTCTCTTGCTACGACAACACTTCTTCCAGTCTGTTGTACGCACAGGAAACTTAAGGCAGACGCAGCAGCTGTTGGTTATTACTGAGGTGCCTCTCAAGGCGTCGCTGCACTTGTCTCATTGGCTGTGACGCCATCCAACAAGCCACACAGTGCAGCGAGAGTGGAGCCTCGGCAGGGCGTCCAGGCCCACTCCACGAGAGCTTGATCCTCATTCATGGCTGTCCTCAGAGGGGTGAGAGTGGCCGGCATCTGTGCAGCGACCTCCTGGGCTTCTCTGTGGCCTTTCTTCCGTTTCTACCCGGACTACATTGCCTTGTAATAGGCAACAGTGAATCCTGCTCCCACCTGTCTAGCCATCAACAGCCTGTCCCTCAGAGCCAAGCCTGTAGAGGACGTCCCGGATTGCTTTTTGCACCTCTCCCTGAAAACGTAATGTGTTCATTTGGAGAAAAAATAACTTTTCAAATAAACCAAAAGACCTCTTCATATGTGTCCTACTTGCTCCAGCTCTAATGCCCACAGTGTTTTGTTGAAAGGTGGCAGACAGGCGTGTACGACAACCGGAGGTGCTAACAAGCCCATGTGTCAGATAACCACCCAGACACTGTCCACTCATTATTTCTTTGATAATTGTTTTTTTCTTGTACGTGCTGTGTACCTGCAATTTGTGTTTGTGTTGAAAAGGTGTCTGCATTTGTTTGTGGGTTCACCTCGGAGTGTGGTGCAGGGGAGGCTGCCCTCATATCCAGTGTGTTGATCATTGTTATGATCTTTTGCTGCATTGTTATTATTTTTTCTCATTTCATTTATGTCACAATCTGCTTCTTGCTGCTGGCCCTTGTGATGCACAAAACCATTATAAAATCCTTGGTGAATTTTCCCTTCCTGGATTTGTCTTTCTTACTTTTATATTGAAGGGCACAGCCTGACTTGTGTTATACTGTTGTTTTACTTTGGAGAAACTTATGTTAAACACATTGGAAAATGTGGGTTGTAGGGCCAAAAAGAATGATAATAAAGCATGAGAAGATGTGTGTATCTCTGATGTTATCGGGCTAGTTAGCCTCAGCATGCAGCACATAAAGCGTGAAGAAATAGTTCGACATCTTGAATTCCACTAAGGAAGCCCTGAAGATGCACTCTGCCATATAATCGTCAAATAATGTACAGATAAATGAAATCGACTATATAACCATATTCATTTCAATTCAATTCAATTCAATTGATATGATAGGGACTCACTACTTTCATAACCTATCGACATCCCCGCCCTCTGAAAACAACGGGCAGACATTTTTACACCTTTTGCTTTTGTACGGATTAAACAAACGAGAGAGCGTGTTGATTGGTGAGCGTCAGAGGAGAAGTGGGACCTCCTGACCAGTCAAGAAAGGAAACCAACACGGCTGAGAAGTGGTGCAGAAACTAGGGCAACTCTAAATCCAACTGTGACGGTCCCCTGGCCTGTTTATTTGTTTATGTCCCTTTAATGAAACAGGTAACTGAGGTGTTGATTGTCCTGTTTGGAGCCGCCTGGGCCCGGTACGCTCCAGCTGTAAATTATGTATTATTATTGTTGTGAACTCTTCCATGCAACAGCTTTTTGTCCCACCCAATGAGCACTCATGCAGACACACAGCTACGTCACTAATTTGACTGATAATCACATCCTGTCATTTTCTTATTTCTTTGGGGGTTTGTTATTATCATCTTTATTCAAATAAATGACCTATTATGTGTCTTTAGCCTGCATCTCCCTCTCTTTTTGTCATGGCTTCAGAGCCAGGTCGTGACAATAGCTGACACGCTGTTCTATATGGTAGCATCCATTGTTATGTAGCGCTCTAGTGGAGCGCTGAGGCGTTGGCATTTCAGTTGTTAGGAATTTGTTTCTTTTTGACATAAACGTGTTCATTTGCCCCAGCAAATGGGTTAGGGTTAGTTGTTGCTTTGCTTTTGACACTGATGATTCCAGAGGTAATCCCTTTGTGGAGTGTAAGCGGTAGAAGCAGAGGGCCACGTCTTATTTAGTTGTTTGGAAAAGCTTGTTGACGCCATGATTCAACCCAACTTGGTGCACCAATCACAATTTAATGCCTTAAACATTTTCATTTCTCATTCATATTTTTTTTTCTTATTATTCATCTGTTCTTAGTTCAGTGTTTTTTTCTATTGCTGCAACCCCTCAAATTACCCCTCTGGGGATCAACAAAGGACTATCTTAACTTCACAAATCATGTTATTCAGAACCTCTGATCTGTGAAAAGCATCTGGTATGGAGGGCAATACCTTGTCAAGCAACGTGAGGGCATTGACCAACAAAGATCGCGAATGCAACCTAAAACAATAGCTGCACCGTTGCCAACATGCACACGCATATTCTTGATGGTGTCTGATGTAAAAGGGTCTGTATGTACATTTGCCCGCTGTGGGACTAATGAAGGATTATTGGATCGTATAGCCCAGTCGGTTTTGGATCTTTATTTTGTTACATCTGTGGCAAGACAGCTGTCAAAAACTCCCTTTAGCACTCAATGCACATTGAAACGCAGCACACGAATGCACATATAAAGGGAGCATTACTATGGTCAGCCACTAATGTACGTTACAGAATTCAGTTCACAAAACGGACGGAAAGCATTCTTCATGAATGAAACCATCTCCATGCTATCCATGCAATATTCATCATGCTTGTATTTCAGATTTATTTTCTCTACCCTTAAACTGTGAAATAGTTCCTGATGGTTTTTGATATTGACATAGTGCTGCATATAAATTGCAATATGTTTAACTCAATCTTTTATTCTACTTTGCCTACCAGAAGTTTTGCCAGATAATTACACTCAAATTGACACAAAGCATTTCGCTAAGCACTTGGCGTTTTAGTCTCCTGCAGTACAAATCATCAGCGCAAGCAGGGGGCCAATTAACTTGCCATTGCTTTCCAGGAACGTCTTTGAGATTATAACCCTGATCATGCACTGTCCTTTTGTTTTGGTTAAAACGCTGTTCTATTTGCACGTTCCCTCTACCGCAGAGCACTTTCTAAGATTTCAAAATGGTTCCTCCTCGGCCGTAAAGAACCCAGAAGCATTTGGGAAAATAGGCAGAAAGGGATGGTTCAATATATCTGCAGATAGACATGCCGAGGAGCCTTTTGTTGCGGCACTACAGCCATCCTGCCCGACCTATAAGCACCAAAAAACGGGCTTCAAACCTGTCATAACCAATCAATTGGCCCGGTTAATATCTCAAGCAATCGCCCCGTGCATTGTTCCTCTGCCTCCCAGCATTAGCTTGGAGGGTTAACATGGTTTACTGGTGCATGTCTGCTAATAAGCCATGCAGCTTACCCTTCTCTTCAGTATGACCAAAACATCCAGTGAAGAGACGATGCTAGTTTTGTTCATGCGGCGGTAGTCGCTAATGGAGAACAATTACTTTATTCATAAGATAATGCTATTGACACAGCTAACAGTAAACTGACTTTCCAGCTTCCATAAAAACATGAGAGGCCTTAAGGATAGCTCCAGATTTTAAGTTGCATCTTGAACTGAACTCGATGTTCCTGACTTTATGAAATCTGCCATTGCAGCACACACACACACACACACACACACACACTTATTTCCCTGTATATGACAAGATAAGCAAATAGTATATATATATATATATATATATATATATATATATATATATACTATTTGCTTATCTTTTTACTACTTTTTACAATATACTATTTGCTTATCTTGTATATATATATATATATATATATATATATATATACATGTCATGATAACTGAAAGGATTTCGTGATCACACCCTATGGCTTGGTCTCACTTTTGAATCTATCGAATGATGAATCCAAAAATCTAATTAGACATGTGGGAAATGAACACGACGAGACACAACATTTCATCCAATTAGAGTGATTCACTGGAAAAAGTTAAAAATAAAATGGTCTGCTTCTATTATTCCCCCCGCAAGACATCACACTGCTTGTACATACAAATAGTCGGCCAGCAGAAGGGCCCTGTCATGACATATTCTATGAGAACCACAATATTTGACCACAGCAATATTCTCATCCGTGACATTATTTATAAATATTCAGAGAGGATTTACCTTTAGTGCAGCTCCAAACAGTTGACCACCACATCAGCTGTTCACAAAAAGATTGGCGATATAGAATTGAAAAATCTATCTTCTATCACGAAGACATGATGAAATACTGACAAGTCATTGGCCAACACATGGGGTCATGTGGCGAAGCGTCACAACTTGACGTCACCTTTGGCGTGTAGCCCCAAAGAAACTCCCCCTGGTCTGGCCGCTTCCTCATGCTTTGACCAATGCATGGGCAAGTGTGCGCTACACGGGGAGAAGACATGATGGGTGCCCCAGATTAGGACGCCCTCCGGGGTGTTGTTGGTGGGGGGTCGGATGTGGCAGACATTTGAAATGGGTGCCTGGATATTCTGAGTGACATCGGACCTCCTCCAGGCTATAAAACATGGCGGCTCAATGCTACCGCCGCCGTTGCTGTCAAGATCGGCTTCTGATTTTGTGTGTTGTGCCTGCAGTGTTGTAATGAAAACCTTGCCATCGCCATTTCCCCGCCTCACACGCGACACACCCAGCATCCTCCCACAATGCTTTGGTTCACAGTGGGGTGGAATAACCCGCAGACTGATTTATTGTATTGGTAAAACCATTGAAAACAAGTCCTGCTGACTTTGTCTTGCTCCATACAAATGACCATACGGTTGTGATTGCTTTGCCACTGTGTTGCGACAAACAAACGGAACACGTGCTAATCAACTATGAAATTGGCTGAATCCATTCCTCTGCTCCGGAGGAGTCGGCCACAGACATTCTCCAGCACATGTTGTGATTAACTGATGCAATCACTTTCCAGGTCAATAACAACACTTGTAAATCTTATTCTTATCTTACTGTGCTGATTATTATTATTTTTTTAATCAAATTTCCCTCCGTTCCTTTGTGTTTCTGCCTGTGAGTGATAGATATGTATTGTGTTTTAAGCATCCTGGTGGAGACCCTGCATGCTAAATAAGTGTTTGTCTGTATTGTGAGTGTATGTGTGTCTGCGTGATTTATTGTTTTTTTCTTCTTCAATAAAATAATATATGGCACACAGAACATAATAAATGTATTTGAAATATATATATATATATTTACAACTACATGGCTATCACAAGATCAGACATGAGATTAATTATATACAAAGTGCAACCATCATAAGCAGTGCATTGCATTTAGCCTACTGCTGGCGGTCGCCATCTTGGTTTTTGCAACCAGAAGTGACTGCAGAGGGTGGAGCTATTAAAACATTTTGTGAAAAGGTTAGTCACGCCCTAAAGCATACCCTGCTTTATGGTCTATTTTACTCTAGATGGGATCATCATTTACAAACTGAACATCATGTTGTATTGAAGAAGACTTGAGACTATATCTTTCAGACCATAAAGTAGGAGGCTAATTTTGTTAGAAATATCGATGCAACTAGACTTTATTTTGCTCCCAGAGGAGTCGTACCCTGCTGGCCATAAAGCAGGGTACGACTCCTTAAACACTACTACTCATTACATTAATTTCTGTGATATTCATTGAATGTGCTGTAACTCTGTTACGTTGATTCTGGTCACATGACATCTATTGCTTCTGTCCATCCGGGGAGAGGGATCCTCCTCTGTTGCTCTCCTGAAGGTTTCTTCACTTTTTCTCCCTGTGAAAGGGTTTATACTATTTTTTGGGGGAGTTTTTACTGATCCGATGTGAGGACCCGTGTACAGATTGTGAAGCCCTCAGAGGCAAATTTGTATTCGTGATTGTGGGCTATACAAAATAAACTGAAACTGAAACTATTAAACTGCTTAAGGGTGCTAAGCATCCCTCAGCCCTGGCAGAGTGCAGAGCCTGCCAATACGATATCTCCAAGGTAGGACCATGAAATTACCTTTTTTAGTTTTTACTTTTTCACCTTTTTCAGAAATTACCTTTTTCAGTAGTTTTCAAAATCTAATCCATGACTCAGGAAATAATGATATATAGTTCGAGAGCAACGAAATGGGTCTAAAGATGATGAGACCTAATACAGCTCATGAATCTTAGAAATATAATAAATTATTCTGCAGATATGTTAGAGCATTACAAATATACTTTCTCTATCTACAGTTGCTTTCATCATAAGTGCATTCGTCTTTCGTTTTGAGAATATCAACAAAATGATTAAGCTCTCACACAAAGCATGATGGCCACAAATTGAACAAATTATATTTTGCGATGCTTTAGGCCGAAGTGATCCGTCTTAGAGAAGGAGGTGAAGTGTTCCCTGAAACCTTGTAGAGCTGCACCCCACATGAACTCTCCCACAACACACACTTCCACATGTGGACCTGTACGCGGTCGTAAATGTAAAAGCTTCCAACACATTGGTCATTGGGTGTTTTGCTTGCATGAGTACCTGTTTACAACAATGGAAGAACAATGGAACAGAACAGCAAGAGGCCTACATTTACAAAATGTGAATTAGCACCTATTAGTTGATGTACTTTATTATATGTTGAATAGGCTCTATTCTGATTTTCAGTACAAAATGCAACCTTCTGATTGAGGAATAAATATGCATCAGTATGCAGTAAGCACTGCTCTCATATGTTGTGTGTAGTCAATACATACATGTACGTACTCTCAAAAGTCCAACCCAGACTTTCACTGACCGTGACAATGATTTTGAATGAAGGGTTTCATTCTGCAAAAGATTTGAGGTGTTCTGCACCAAAAATCAAACTGTAATAGTCTTCAACGTCTTGCTGCAGTTGTGATGCATTAGCATGCAGACACAGAAAGTGGCTTCTCTTTCCACACCTTAATGCCGTCGCCAATGGGCTTTTTAGCAATGTTTGGCACAGTTAAATCCAGAGTGATTAAAAACCCCCTCGGCCATCTCTCAGCAAATAGTGAGAGGAAAAGATATGTGTGTATATATACTGTATGTATATATATATATATATATATATATATATATATAAATTACTAAAGGGGCACCACAAAAATAGTCATGGGCTACTGAAACGTGTAAACTGAAACAGCATCTTACTGAAACACTGAAACCGGTGGGGGACTCTCCAGAACCTGGACTACTACCGAGACCAAACACCGACTGGTGGTGCCTTCGCTCCGATCGCCCTCATTCAGTAGTAAAAAATGCCGCCGTAGGCAGTTTTTCGCCGGATGCTGGCGCCGCCAACGCCCCAAAGAGAGCGTTACAATGCATGAAGGTTTTCCTCCTCGCTCGGACAGAGGTGTGCTGGAGAGTGAGTTCAGTTAGTTTATTTATCGGACTAAAAGTGAGCTTGCGTAACGTAGCGTGGCCTCTCAGGTTAAAGCTATTATTCTTCCATATACGTGACTACAGTATCCCCCTGAACCATGACCTTTTCAGAGAAGACGCAAAGGTCACGTGCAGTAATAATCACAGTGAGATTTGTCCAGGGATGTGTTCTCCACAAAAATAAAGGTATTCTTCTGAGACAATTTCAAGGTTGGAGTAAAAATAGATATGGAGCAGTGAGGTCACTTTAATCCTAAACGTATCACTTTCTCCCCGGCGTTTAGATTCAGGTTACTGAAGTGAGGCTGAGAAGGCGTCACTCAATCACCCACAAAAATCATAATTAGCCTGCACACGGAGGGATGGAAAAGAGGTATAAGGGTCTATTACAAACTGAACAGACTTGTTTTATCAGATGTGATATGGCTTTACAATTAACTGGGACAATTCACTCAACAGGCAAGCTATTGTTCAGCGGATAACAAACGACCTTCGGGCAGGGAATCTAATTTCATTCGCAATCAAACATCTTTCCTGGACCACGTTTCCCACAATGAATCGCACGCGTATAATGATGGGTTTACACCTAATAGATGATATCAGCGTAAGAGCAAAGACAAACACGTTGCAAGGCTCGGGCCCAAATAAAAAGACTTACAGGAGCACCATCCTTCTTAGCCCAAGTGCCCACGGTGGTGTCTGAACTCTCTAATCACATCCCACCTCCACAAGCCATATAGCTGTTAAATCCTGTTTCCAAACAAAGTGTTTGAGTGTTCCTCCTGTTCAACTGGGCTCTTGAGCAAATGTTTTCTGTGAGCGTTCCTCATGCGTAGTTTCGGTCTGCTGTACTTTATTTTGCTTTTCTTTTATTTGATGGTACATTTCCTTAATGAAAAGGGTTTGAAGGCTTTTTGCGACTGTCTTCTTGTTTCCATCAGACAGCAGTGTCGGTGGACTCAATATTTCATAGAGTCAACAATGTTACTGCTCACAATTGGTAGAACATTGTTTCTTCCCTGGTGTTATAGAGCAATGGCACATCATCCACATCCATAGGGTTTGATTGTTTTTAACTTGAAAACTTGCTGAAAGTGTTCTCGCTGAAATACTTCAGTCCACCCCATAACATCTATTATCTATTATTGCACCATGTTTATTGTTTATATTCTATTTTTATTATTTTATTGTCTTATTCTATGGCTGTGTTTATTGTTATGCACCTTTCACCAAGTCAAATTCCTTGTACGTGTAATGTACTTAGCCAACTTATTAGTTAATAATAATAATAATAACAATAATGTTACTGAATGAAAATACATTTTGCTAATTTAATGTTTAAGGCTAAATTGTTTCATTGTGCAGAACTAAATATTTGGGATCATGATCTTTGTTTAACTTTAGATGTTTTTCTTCTTTAGTTGAGGTGGTCGTCCAATACGGGTCAACATTGAGGGCCCCTGTCTCCTGGATGGTTGGTCAGGTTAGTCAACATTCTCTCATAGGTTATTAACATGGTGGGAAAAATTTTTTTAGAGATCCAGTTTGTAGGATTTGTCTGCAGACTGCAACAAGTATGATGGTTGACTTAAAAGGTGCAGGTGACCCTTGATTACAGCAGAAACACAGTGGACTCTGTGAAGAGGACTCACTCCATATTTAGATAAACGGCTCAGTCTGAGTTCACAAAAACACAACAACTCTTATTCTCAGGTGATTATACACCTAGAAAAACATACTCATCAATATTTGTATTCCATGTTTGCCAATAGATCCCCGACTCGTTGGCTCTTTAAATCAGGTCAGAAAGTGATTTACTTCAGACGGATTGCAAACAGCTACTGCTGCAGGATGCATATCTAACCATTTCCACTCACAGACGTACCCGTGCACACGCAATACACACAGCTCCATCATCATTATCTCCATATGTGCACATTACAGGTAATGCTGAACAATAGCAACTCATTCTGTAGCTTTATTTATTGCATATTACTAAGATTATTCAATTCACCCAAGGGAGTGCTAACGAGTTTATATGCAGTGTGTTTGCATTTGTAGAGTCTTTTTCTCTCTACTAACGATGAAAGGAAATGCTGCTTTCGGCGATAGAGTACTCAAATAGCAAAGTAAGTGACAGCCTCTGCCCATTTCAATATCTGTTTTAAAGCTATGTTGGCAGCTTCCAATTGGAGCAGTATACGTAAATGTTTGAAAATTTAAACCATAAAATCCAGAATTATGTCACATCATCTTTGTGAGTCGGACTGGTCTGTGATGTTTGAAATGAAAGACGACTACAGGAAGGAAGCAACAAAAAGTGCAGGTTTCTCTTGCTGAATTCATTCCTGGCGACTGATAAGAAAACAGTTTGTGAAATATTCAGTTTGGTTCCTCACTTTGGGCGAGTACACAAAACCCGGTGGCAGGATTTCATTTCAATAATTGTGTGTCTTTGAATTTGTCAGCAGCAGGGTCAGTGCTTTAGTGCGTCTTGTCCAGTTGCGTACATGATGTGGAGCCACACAGCCTGTCATCATGTCTCTCTGACACACAGTTTAAGACAAGCCAAAAGAAAAAGAAATAAAAGCAGCACAACAAAACTGCTTTTCTATAAATAATAAATGTCAAAATGACAACTGTGCATCTTAGTCTAAAGATATAATTTGCCAGAACAAAGTACTATTCTATTGGGAACCCAATGTGATTGTATGCACTTAAAATACTTACACTCAACCGACTGTCCAATATGTGGACTGATGAATTATTATTATTATTTCTTCTCACAAAGTCATGGATCAATGTCCAGATGTCTCTCTTTGTTAGACTTGTTTGCTATTTTGGCAAAGAATTAAGGGCAACACACAACCAGTGCATGACGTCTGTCAAAACCGCCTCATACATTTTCCATGTATGCCCACACCGCCAGCGCCTGTCAATCCTCAACGACATCCGTCAGCTCACAAGAAAAGCAGCACATTTATCACATTGGAAACAATCCCTGCTCCTGGATGACTACTGCTTCTGTCTTCATGACACATCCAGTCTGGGCTGTGGGCATCGCTTGACACGTGTCAAGCGGCTGATGTGGGTGGAACCTTAGTCGGATCAGAGACAAGTGGCCTTTAAGTAGACGTAAGCAAATCTAAGAGATTTATAATATCTGCTCAGTTTGTTAGTTCATAATATCACAGTGTAAGTGAATTTGTGTTGTCCAGCCGTGAAGTGTCTGCATAGTTAATAGTTTTCGTGTCAGTTTAAGGATGACACTGTTCATTCTTAAAAGCAGAAACAAGCATATTTCTAACACGCTAACTACCTCATTGACATTTCAGCTGACATTAGGCGAAGGCAGGGTTCACCCTGGACAGGTGGCCAGTTTATCGCAGGGCACATATAGAGACAGACGCTTTAAATTCACACCTACGTGTAATTTAGAGCCTCCATTTAACCCCAAGACACATGTCTTTTGAAGGAAGCCGGAGTGAACCCACGGATGTAAACTCCACGTCGCCTCTGGATCGGGGATCAAACCTGGGCCCCTCCTATTTGAAGTGGCAGTGTTAGCCACTACACCACCCTGCAGCCCGGTTGTAGAATTAGCCAATGTTAAGTTCAAAACTTGGGCGATCGCGTGAAGAGAAGTCCAGGATTCAATTAGTTATAATTAAAAAGTATTTAATAAAAGATGATGATGAACAGAATACAGGGGGCGTCTCGCTTCAGGCCGTCCACAGGCCACTTACAGTCGTGCTGTAAGCAGTTAGCTGTCTGTGCTCTCCACGAGAAGGAACATTTCACCCCGTACAAATGTCCGCGCGAGTTGTTAAATAGTCTCATTCGCTGAGCTTAAGGCCTCTCCATTGGTTAGTTTCCCAGCATGCAAGATAACATAGCAATAACATAGCATGCTAATGGCTAACCCCTTAACAGGGGCGGAGTCCTACTCAGGTAAACAGTCCTACCTGCTAGCTTTCTTACTTCCGGTGTTTCCTCCCTGCTGTGCGTCAAGAAAATAGTTCCTTCTACAACATGCTTGTTACAACCCATCACCACGTGCAAACTCCATTTGTCTATGCCCTCCATCTTTAATTTATTCCATTCACATCTAACAGAAAACCCACAGTATCTTTCTACTATGCTACAATACACATCTTCATAATATTAATTAATATTTCATATTAATTATTATTATTATTATCCTTCATAAGTATTGTAATTCAAACATAGACATTATTTATATATATGTGCAAGTTAAAATAAACTATTACAACTCTACACCAATCAGAGGCGAGTAGGCAGCTGCAGCTGGCATATGGAGCTTGGGAAACCCCTTGCAAGATTTAAGTCACTGGGATCATGTCGTGAAAGCAAATATCAACCATCTCATTAATATTTTACTTCATTGCGTTGCTTAAGTGCTTGTCCTCGGTTAGTTTCGGGATAGTGTTGGAGCAAGATGCTAAATAATCAGGGCAGAGCTGCATTATGTCATTTTAGTGCAATAAAACTGTATCTACTTCTGTAGAGGGCAGATTAATCAGGTCTCAGTGTGTGTGTGTGTGTGTGTGTGTGTGTGTGTGTGTGTGTGTGTGTGTGTGTGTGTGTGCATATTACACACTGTTTTTGTACAGTTCACTGTACACTCTATGGAGGTCCTTAAACTGATTTATAAGGAAAGCATTTTGATGAGGCTTAATTAGGTGGTCTGGGAAAAGACAGTGAACTACATGACCCTCCCCTTCATCAGCAAGACCCACAAAATTATATGTGCCATTATATATGAATATAATTTGAATACATATGTAAATGTCCTTGTAAATCAGTGTGCCTTACCAACATTAAACCCCCAACAGATCTGTCATTGTATTCTCCACCTGTATAGGCAAGATGCAAGGCAACGTTAGGACGTTGTAATTATGTATGAAGCACGATATTAAAATACAACCATCATTTTGACAACATATTTAACACTGTCCCAACCTTCCAATCCAAACCAATCTTGTTCATCAGTGATTAACGTAATAACAAATCCTCTGAAGAAGGCAAGGAGTACGAGCCAATCCGAGTAGGGTGGGTCTAGGCCCAATAGGGGTGGGGGCAAAATCAATCAAACGACTGCAAATAACCGTCCGTGCTACTGTCAGAGGTCATGTGACATGACAATAAGAGAGCGTTTCAACATTTCCCAGAAGACTCTCTCGCACTCACATTGCTCAGGGGCCATTGGTTGAGCTGCTGCATGCCAGTGGTGGCCCAGTGCCTGTGGTTGCCTACTCGTGGGCGGGTGCATCAGGCCACTGACCACAGCAATGGCACTGGGCACCTGGGAGCATGGGAATTGCTGAGGAGGAGAATGAACGCTCATTTTGGAATCAATACGGGCGAGTGCTGTCATTTTGTACAACTCAGCACATGGCTCCGTGTTTTAGTTGAATGTACTGCACTTAGTCACATTGGTTCCTGCTAACTACCTCCACCAAGGAGCTTCTGTTCTCGTTTGTAAGCAGGACTACAGGAAAAAACAACTCAACAGATTTTCATGGTGAAAGCGTGTAGCATGGGAAGAACCCATTCGATTGTTAGGGGTGGATCCGAATCTTGTCAGATACACAAATTATACTTTACCTGTGTTAACATTGCCGGATAGGGCACGGCCATGGCGGAGGTCGGCACTCCTCTAGTGAATCCTACTGCGAGTAGGAGAGACGTTTTCTGAGATAAAGCTCCTTTTGTCATCCTCATTTGAGTGAATATTGAGAGATAAAATGAAAAGGTAATAACTATCATTAAGGGTGAAACAACATTTGACTTTGACAAAAGCAGAAGAACTTCAAATCAATAAAAATGTGACGCATTGCATGGGATGTGAAATTAACCCAATAAATGAACCCACTCACAGCAGATTGTGTGATGTGCTTTTCAACTGATAAACGTAGTAATTCAACCCAGTGAATAATGTGTCTCATTTTATTTGGTCAAGTTGGCAAAGGGAAGTTGTCTGAATGTGAAAGAGGATGAGATTGCCAAGGTGTTTGTGTCTGGCCAGACATATAGTTGCCTTTAAAAATGCATTTGCATATGAATGAGCGCTGGTTAGAAGTCATATGACGGCCAGGTAGCAAAAGCACAATGTTTTCTTCTGGAGGGTTACAAAAGGAAGCCAGTATCTGCTGACTTGGTTTCTATCAGTCCAACGCAGCGCTCTGTAGAGGGAGCCAGCTTTGATATTTTTTTTTTCTGAGAATCAATCTCTAAAGCTTTGCTAGCAGTCAAAAACACACATAAATGTGTATGTGCAGACACGTACACGCATGCTCAAAGGATTTATATCAGCAACAGGCCGACAGACAGACCATCGTGGCCATGCAGAGAAACTTAAAAGGAAACATGTACACATCTACTTTCTATTTTTTTGGACATGAACTATGAAAAGAAAAGTTGAAGCTTATAGAGATATTGAGATGTAGGCTTCACTGTGATGTGGAAAAACTCATGGCGAGCGATGCAATACAATTATTAATAATACTCAGTCGCCAACCTGCCGCTCCATCTTTGATGAATGTAAAAAAGAAAATTAATTAAAAATTAATTTAATTTGCATTCCCTTTAAACACAACAGAATAATTTATAAGTGAAAGTTTGGTTAGCATATGAAATATGAGTCAGATGCAGGAAGTGCAGAAATACGAAAGGTTTTAGCTTCGAACATGGCCTGTACGTGTAGCTCATTAAGCCTCTGTTGTTGTCTTAACTTAACATCTGAGCCCCGTGGAGGATCCCTCAGAGGATAAAACTAACTTTGTTCCAGCTCACTTCCTGCCTCTTTGAAAGTCAACGGTCACGACTGAATGTCATCACGGCCACACCGCTGTCCTGTCCCAATGCCCAAATCTGAAGGCAGTGCTCATGATATCTTTTTCTTAGGTCTAAATGTTGGGAAATGTGTTGTCAACCTGTCATGTCAACCAGGTCTTTGTCATCGGTCACCGGTGAAAACGTGACGTGAAGTGGGACCGTGGAAACCTCCGACCAGGGTTAAGGACTGTGGAATTACACAAGACATCTTTGGTAGGCTAATTGTCCGTTATGTGTCCAAGTGAAATGTCACAATGAATACTTCCTACTGTGTTAGCATTGAACTTCCATGGGGCTTAGACTTTTTTTTATTTAAATTTTGGATGTTTCCATAAAAAGCAGTGGAGAAATAAAAAGACACACACGAGGAAGGACGAGTAATTAATGTCTCCATGTGTGTTGAATCAGAAGATAGCAATGCATACTTAATGATAAACGTACTGCCTTCTATTCAATTTTAGTTTTCATCATTGAGATGTCACTTGCTGAGTGAATATTTTTTTCCTTTACATAAATAGACCAGAAATTGATGCATTAACATTCACCGGAAAGCAGGAAATGAAATGTTTGACACTGAAAATTACATTGGTTTCACCTCGCGGCTTTATGTCAAATAATTTGGGACTTGATATCGATGTGATATTTTCAAACCTGACAGTATTGCCTTTCCTCGGTAACTCCTGACACCTGGTGCAGATTAAAAAGCTGTTACATTGGCAAAGGGTAAAGCCAGCCTAAAGGAATTCCTCCCCACGCTACACTTTAAAGCAGTCAAACAGACTTTTACTGCACAAAAAGGACAGCCGGTGATAGACCTCCCAATGACACGTCCAAAGAATAAATGAAATAAATAAATTAATCTGATGGGTCCGCATATGTAATTCATGCACGTGACCGAGGTCACCACTGGCTTTCATTCATCGACCCACAATTCAGTCCAACCTTTCAAGAATGGAAAATTGAGACGGCAGAGTGGGCAGAAATAGGGGAAAAAAGGCTGATAAAAATGCCTTCTAGTTTTGAACCTCAGCTATCTGCAGGAGAGATGTCCGCTTGCATTTCAGCTGGCTGGTTGCAGCGCACACGCCCTCTCGCTGCTGCAGTAATTATGTCTCCACTGAAATACAGGACCTGTTGCGAGCCATTATGTGGTTGAGGCAGAGAACTGGGAGGAAGTTGTGTTTTTCTGTCTGCTGCTCTTAAAGAAGGCTGAACGGCGCCTGCTGAGTGTCTGCACAGCATCGTTGCCACATTCTGTTCTTTGAGCCATGGCTATAATCCTAAAAGACGCTTACTGCAAAATGCACCTGGCAACTGTTTTCACTGGTACCTTTTTACTTTTTTTTACTGAACTTTATGAAGTCTGTCGTTTACATCCACGATTACATTGGTTTTGCTGCCACATGACTACATTTCCTTGCATTTATCTGCCAAGCGTTCATGTTACCATTATGTATAGGCAAACCGCTAAGCCTCATGGGAGATGTTGTTTAAACACTCTGACACTGTCACAGAGATGAAGTCGGAGTGACAGAGGAGTATATTTGTAACTTGTATCTAACATTCAGAAAATAAAAGAAGAAGTTAAAGAAGAGGTGGGGGATATAACAAATGAATGATCAGTGACTATTTGATGTGAACATTAAACATCTCCCCTATTTATTTATTAACCCAACTACACATATGTAGTTCAGCCTTGAGTTCAACACTCCATCCTCTAGTCTAAAACTTCAAAGCATGGACACCTGCTTGCTTCAACCTCTCTGTAACGGAGGGTAAAGCACACGCTCGGTTCATCATTGGCAGATCAAATGTTTGCCGTCACTCAGCGCTGGATGTTGTGTTCCCGGGGCAACCACAGGGCACCAGAGCAACGTGGTCGCAGGCACACGCAGATCAGTTCAGTTTTCTATGTACAGTTTCTGCACAGGATCAATACATTTTGCAGAAAGAAACAGAGACTTTTATTAAGTCAGAATGGAGCAACCCGTCAGTCATGTTGCTCATGCTGTCTGAAAGCAATAGCACTAGGAAGGTGTGTCTCACCGAAGAGGGGTCCCAAAAGTCTCCCAGGTTTTTTCTTCCAGGTCATGTGACCTGTGGCTGGCAGCCTTCTAGCAGAATGGGGAGACTGGACGTCTGACTGATGGACCTAAACAGATCACAGGGATGAGAAATGAAAACATGATCGGAAACAAGTGCGGTCACATGTCAGGGTCACATGTCAGGGTCACATGTCAGGGTCACAGGTCAGGGTCACATGTCAGGGTCACATGTCAGGGTCACATGTCAGGGTCACAGGTCAGGTATTATCTGAGGCCAACATGCCCCCGAAAAAATAAAAATAACTGTAACATTTTTGCAAAGATGAGTGGGATAAAATAAAAATATAAAAAAGTCGAGATGTGCATGCAAACGTATTCACAAAGACTTGCTGCTCAAATAAATGCAAAATGTTTAGTTTTTTTCAAAGATCACATCACATGTTACTTTTAAAAAGTAACATGTTTTGTGTAAACTTATTTTAACCACTGTAAATAAATGTGCTCAATAATTCAGCCTGCAATGGTGTTGAACTGTTACAAGTAGAAGCTAAGTGTGAAGAGCATTACAGTCCAGGGCTTATGCCTTTCTTTCTTTTTTATGTGGAATCTGTGTATTCAAATTCAACATGACCACTTACTTTGCTGCTCCGACTCAGCAGAAACGGATTGGATCAAAGTAATTGTTGTCGTGGATTCAGCGGATCTGTGGGGAAAAAAGGAAAACATGCTTTAGAGCCAATATGAGGAAGAGAGAGCCCACTGTGCAGCACTGTGCTGTTTCTATTGCGTTACTAAAGGGAAGGCATGAAGGCAACACGACTGAGTGCAACTTCAGTTCTAATGTTTCTTATAATGTGCTGATGAGTTGTTGACAGACAGCGCTCCAGGGGACAGGAGAGGAATTTCTGGGAATGAGATCCATTTATTCATTTTTGGTGTCAGTGCAATTTTTTAAGTTCGCATCTTCACTTCACAGCAACAGATTTTTCCATTTACCCCCAAACACACCGAGTCTCAACCAATCACAGCCACACCCAGCTGGACATAACATACACACACACACACACACACACACACACACAGGTTTGAGTGTGCGCTGCCATGCCTCTTTGTTTTGAAGGGTACTGCTGCCCTCTGTTGGTGCTTCACGTGACACACACCATGATTTTAATGACCCGTCTTCTCTGGACACAAGTTGTGAACAACACCGTAAGAAAAGGTGACATAAGCATTCTAAAAAAATATTTATTATGCACACACAACATATATGTCAGAGAGTTTTTGTGCAACTGCTTATTAACAGCATGTGTCTCTTGATCAGTTCGGTGAGCCACAGAAGAATACGTGGTAACCGTTTAGATGTTTGATTAATTATTGTTTATTGTATGCCCTGTTAATTATAGGACACTGAACAGTTTTAAGCTTTAAGAAAACAAAAGAGGGGAAATCAGGATGATAATAAGAATTAATAGATTGCATAAATACATATGTACAAATAATAATTAAAATAAATAATTTAAATAGGATGAACCAATAATTGTCCACTCCAGAGTGTAGTATTGCATGTGCTATATGCTTCCAGAGTGTGTGTGTGTATGTGTGTGTGTGTGCATATTTCCTGGCATTTTAAAGGTGAAATGATAAATTGGGAAAAGAACCAGCCGATAGCTGATAGCTGATAGATCATAAAAGAAACAATCAAACTGTTTTCTTCAGGGAACATGAACAGACCTCTGCATAATATAACTAGTATGAGAAGGACACTGTATGTTTTGCTTTTGTCTAAAACTAACTTTTAAGAAGTAGTTTTCTGAATATTAAAATGAAAGCATCATTCTGGAAATGCACCACACACACAACATTATGTAGAAAAGTATCTGAAGAACTTCTCAGGATTAAGTCTTGTGGTTCATATGTGCGAGTCCCTTCAGGGCCCTTTAATAGTTTTAGAATAGTTCTAATATGCATATGTCATACATCGTGAGCAAAAAGATGGAAAGGCAGCAGGAGAGTGCATGACCTCAGATAATCCACGACTACAACACACACACACACACACACACACACACACACACACACACACACACACACACACACTAAGCTTATCCTCAGAAGCGGGGTGGCGATCTGATCTGCTCTGAGCTTTAGCGCTGCACCGAGGGTCGGGTGGGGGGTTGAAGGGCCCCAGAGGTGAAACTCTATTAGCACGCAGCATGAAAGTCAATGAAAAGGACCCCAGTGTGCTCCAGCCCCCTGACAGTATTAATGTTTAATGATATCTAAGAAGGCTAATACTCATCCCCCTTTTGCTTTTATCCTCTCATTAAATATCCCCACAATATCATCACCTCCTCAGATTAGAGCAGTGACCCCATCTGCTGAAGGACTCGCCCTTCACTGACAATGAACACGTCTCTCTCTCTAGCCTTATTATAGTGGAGGCAGCAGAGCACCATATATTGGAATATGTAAAATAACACCTTTTGTGCACACAAAGTATGTAAATAGTTTACACAAAGTGTAACTCTGTGAGCACGTGTTTATATTATGTCGTAGCTGCGTCTTGTCTCAGCTGGAGTGATTCAATAATGGGCCACCAGCGTGACTCCTCCCAGGCACCAGTGGCAGCAAATCTGTGGACGAGAAGGACATTTACTCTCAATGAGGCCGGAGAAATGGAGCCGTATGCGTCCACTAGAGAACTGAACATCACCCACGTCCAGCAAACACTGGGACTTATCGCAATTTAAACAATAGCTCCATTGTTTATTTTATTAATCTACAGATCAATATCAAAGCATTTTGTGTGCCATTCACCCGGACTATGACCCGAAAAGGGATGAGTTATGGGAACGAAAGAGGTGAAACTTGTGAGGTGTAAAAGTGCTGGATGAGCAGCTTTCACTGGAAGCCCCACCCCCCTCACACACACACACACACACACACACACACACACACACCTGCTGTGATGCCTGTTTATTTATAAATACTAAATTTAGATTGCTTGCACCTGTGTGTGTGTGTGTGTGTGTGTGTGTGTTGCACCTCTGGGTTGTTAGACGTTTGCATGAATAAACACAACACCTACTGTAACCAGGGACTGAGCCTGGAAAATCCCAAACTAAGGCTTTTGGTAAGAACCCGGTTCAAGTATACAAAGGGGCACTACCTTATATTGAGGAAATAACACATCACATTAAAATGAGATGACTCATATTTTGTCTGTGGTCATTATTTGGGGCGGGACACAGGTCTGTGTGATCTGTGAATATGCTCCCTTTCCAAAGCTGCTTAACTGCAGCCAATTTATACATGGAGCATAAACATTGTGTATGAAATGATGCGAACGCACTCCTCAGCACCACGATGAATCAAGGCAACGCAGATGTGCGCTCTCTCTCTCACACACACACACACACACACACACACACACACACACACAGCAACACATTCTCTAGGACATGCACAAACAGACAGCGCGAGCAGGCAAAAAGTCAGAGGAAGTGCTTATGCCTACAAACACACTCAGGAGGGGCCGCACAGCACTTAAGTGGTCACTTTCACACACAAAGGCCAATCACTGGAGCTTAGCTGGCCCCATCAAGCTTTTTTAGCAAATGCTGGCATACTGAAATTGCTTGTTTAGTTAACCCTGTGTGTCACCGGCAGGAATGTAGTACCGTCACTCAAGTCGGTGTTGTGGCAAATGCTTTGCTTTGAAGTCAGTTGGAGGGAGCCCACTCTTTGTGTGTGAGATGACTCGGCCCTGTCATTTGTGAGGGGGGATTAGTCATGCTATGTTTATTGGAGAGTGTGCATCAGCTTTCTCGACTGCTGCGTTTTAGGGATTTTTTCCCCCTCGCGTCTGAGGTGTTTTTTTTTTTTGTGAGAGTTGCCGAACACTGACACTGAACGACTTCAGCAAACTCTCCAACCATCACACAATAGTCATTTGGCAGTTCGGAGCGTTAAAGTTTCTCCAACTTTGATGTGCATTTGCTGTGTCACGTCATCTAGCATCATGAGTTCTGCTCTCCCGGAAATTATAATGCAACAACAAAATGTTTCCCCACGTTGGCCCATGAGGGGTCAGAACATTTCACACAAGTTACGGTACGTGGTTTAAAGTCTGAGTGTTTTTAGGAATGTTCTGGTGTTTTCATGCAGAATGAGTTTGAATTGAATCAATTAAAGTAAAGGGGCCTGGAGACAAGAGTTAAACTGATCTTTATATTTAATTGAATATGGCGGATCCCAACAGACACCCTGCCATATATAAGGCTTCCATTCTGTTCAAGACCAATACATATTGAACACATGCTTTGGAATGTCAGTGGTTATAAAGATGAAATGTGTCCTGCAGGCTGATCACATCCCTACTCCTCATAATTTGCCGCATGGGCAGAAGCCCCCGTTGTGAGGCCTTTGCGTGGAATCTTTTAATGTTTGTAAAGTGTCTTTGAGAACTTTGAAAAGCGCTATTTAAATAAAACTTATTATTATTATCTTGGTTTTAACATTGTGAAACCATGGCAGATTTGAGCACAAACCCACTTTGTGAGGGTTAGGAAAAACATCACGGTTTGGCTTGTGTCATGTGTCATGTGACTCTGTGGTGTAGCGCCACGGGACAGGTCAGTGAAAATCACTCAACGGTCGGTTTCATTTGGGACACGAACGTCGGTGACCTTAGTGAAAGTCCTCTTAGATTGACTATTCACCATCCCTTGTTTTTACCCTCAGAGTACACGCCAACACAACAGTCTTACTGTGGAAACCTCTGAACATGCTTCACACTCCGCTCCCGGACATAGACTAACTCTCACAGCGCAGCCACACACACACACACAACAACATCCCACCTCACTCGCTCTCCAATCACAGGCATCATGTGTCCCGCCCACCCTCATAGGTAGCCACAATGATTGACAGGACCCACAGCCACCCAGCCCATGAGACCTTCACTGACCTCCTGAACCCAAGAATTGCAATAACTAATACATTCTTGTCTTGAACAACTTCTCTTTGTAAACACAATAACACGTAAAACATTACATGTAACTCAGTCCGTTACAATATGATGATATCTGCTAAGTGATCACGTGTGACTGCTCCCCTGGTTGTAGGCTGCAATTAAACTGAGAGGTAATTTGCATTTTGTTATATATCCCTTCTTTGACCCCCCCCCCCCCCCCCCCTCTCATCATGTGTGTATTTTATATGGCTGTGCTGTGTATATGCACGTGTGCAAGGCCATGCTTCTGCCTGTGTGTATTGCACGCATGCATGAGTTGCAGGGAAGGGTGCAAAAAGCAATCGGCGAGGCTTCAACTGGAGATGGAATTGCCAGTTGTATATCTTGACGCTGGACATATTTATGCCCAGAGAGCCTCTCCTTTCTGCCTGCTCATCACAGACACTGGGGGTTGGTGAACTGTGTGTGTGTGTGTGTGTGTGTGTGTGTGTGTGTGTGCAGGGTCTGTTTGTGCCTTGTGCACGCGTTGACAACATCAGACCTTGTGCATGTGCATGCCACACGTGTGCTGGACGGTACTTTCTACATGCAGTTACACCTTTTTGTCACTGAGAGATTGCACTACAATTGCATCGTCAATACACATTTGCTTTAATAGCATAATCATAAGTACGGTATTTCCAAAGAATGTTGTACAAGGTTTACCTCAATACACCAATGCAGGATGTGAATGATGAATAGTTTGCACATTATTATATACTCTACAAGGGAAGGAGCGCTTTCTATGGCTTAAAAATAAAAAATAAATGAAGTATTAATCACTGGACACTGTCAGCAAAGTAAATTTCAATGCCATGTAGCACTGTAAAGACAACAGAAATGACTTTACCAAGTAATATGTAATACCTATTGTTATAAGGTTTTCTTGTTGTGCCCATCAACAGGTGAGTAGCTCAGTCCATCACGTCAACCCTTAAAGTTGTCTTTGAGTTTCTGTTTCACCACAAATGTTACTTCAGTTTTCCCATTTTGTTTATCATCACATGACTGAAACACAGAATATTTAAAATTAAAATGACATAATCAGGAGGTCAGCAAGTCAGCATCTAGTTGTGGGCTGCGGATGCCCTTCTCATCTCCTTCGGACTTAGGTAGTGTGTTCTGCCTGACTCAACTCATATGAGCATATCGGCCAAATCATTATGGAATTGATCAGGATGTGTTGGGAAAGTAAATGATGTGGAATGTCCCTCTGCGTGCCACAGAGCAAAGGACAGCACCACGCCACCAGTCTCTGGCCTGCTGAACCGAGACGCAGCCTTTGATTTATTCAAAGGTCAGGACATCGCCCTCAACTGTGATTGATTCTTCTCTTCCAGTTGTTGCAGAGGAGATGTGCCGTGCCATGACCTTCGTCCTGGCGATGGGTTGGAAGTATTGAAGATTCCTGTTGACTGAAAGCAGCTTCAGAAATGTCTTCTCAGAGAGCCATTGGGATTGTGTGCAGTATTCTATTTCTACAGCGGGAACAAGCTTACAAGCTTACGTCAAAGACGTACAATTGTATGTAATTGGTCCTGAAATGGGCGTCGTTACAGCAGGCAGCAGTGAAGCGTGTCTGACCAAACAAGTGTTTTAGGCGGGAATACATTCTACGTTAGACAGGTTAAAGTGTCATGAAATAACAGCAGTCTGTTATGGCCCCATGTTGCTGTTTATTCGGATGCAGCTCGCTGAGTTCGGAGCAGCTTTGCATGGGAAATGAACCCCCCATCCCCCGCCAAAATAAAACAATGTCATGTCCTGCATACTCTCTTTCCCAAAAACTACGAGGTGATGTCTTGTTCATTGATCAGGTGCAGCGATGATGTGTGTCAGAGTCCCGACAGCCTTTTCTAAAATCTGTGAAGGGGGCCTGCTGGTGCTCAAACTGTTCAGTTGCTCTCGACAGATTGATTTGCAACAGTTCATCTTTTGTATTTTATTAATATATACATCGCAGATGCCTAAACCTGAGAGATGTGCAGAAGAGACTTGAGTCCGAGTCCGAGTCCAACCATAAAGAGGACAGAGATAAATATGTGAGCAAACTGAGGCCTGTCAGGACAATTTTATGGGCCATGACGTTGCAGTTTCTGATAAATTACATTTCACACTGGTTATTCAAATCAGTTCATCCTTTGGGACATCTGCATGAGCGTTGCAACACAACTGTGAATACAAATGACACATTTCCCAAAAACGATTGTTTAATTTGTGTTCTTCTCCTTCTGACACCGAGGTCATCTGTTTTATCCATTCAGGTCAAAGAAAATGACCCTTGTGCTTTTGCAATATGTTTTGTTTTTCAATTTGCATACACACTGGGTCGGGTGGGGGGGAAATAACTGATCCTTTCATCTTAGAATAAAGTCTAGAACTAATTTGATTGAAGCATATTTCCAATCACAGCGCTTGAAGAGCCAGATCTCTGGCTTTGAGTTCATCATCACATCTTCACATGTCCCACCTCGACTGAATCCTGTTTTAAAAGTGTCCCCATTACCCACAGGTGGGGGTCACCCACAGCTTACTGGGGGTCGCAAGCTGAACAGAGCCTTATTTCGAGCCTTCAGTTAAGGCCGAGGCACAAATTAGTGGGAGTTTTTTTAAAAGACATCATCAATGTTTTGCTGATTATATCATTATAATTATTGTCAAGCTCCATTGCCAAATTATAGCATTAATGTAATCGAGGATATGAACCTTATTGATCCTGCCAACATCCTGAAGGAAAGAGGCAATTTGCACTCCCAAGTATTCTAATCTCAGTTTCATATATTTCTGAAAGTGAAGTGTAAATACACAGTATAATGGGCCTTGTCTAACATATCCCAATTCTTTATACACAGTCAGCCAAATGAGTTCCATGCATCATGAGCCATAACCCCCTTATGTGCATTGGTATTGCACAGCTGTTTTTTCCCTGACTAGGACATTTTTTTCCCTAGATAAAAAGTGCCAGCTTTAATAAATCTGATAAATTACCATTTGTGAACTGTTGACCAGTCATTTTTATTCTGTAATACCTGATTTTCTCCTTTTTATCAAGACGTACCACAAATGGAGCTTGATTGCTACCCAAAGTGGTGAGTTACGAATTTAATGATGTTGAACTAACTCAGTTTATTCTTTCTTAAGTGAAGTTTCCCGCGTGAAGACAGCCGGCTGCTCCGTTCTGTCTTTCCCTCTCATCTGACTCACAATAAGAGGTGCACGCAAAGCAAGCTTTTCAGTTTGAATGGGCTCATTCATTTCCATGCACTGCAGATTCATAGACTGGCTTGTCTAACAATGAGAAAACAGCTGACATGTTAATACATTGAACAGTGATCTGTTCACCTGTATGGCTCGTGAGCCTTTCAAACCTTCCTGTGATCCTTCATCAGATGCAAAATGCCACAGACACAATCAACACATCGCCCCCAGCGGCGCGTTAAGGGCCAATACAGGTGTTGGAACATTAAAAAGATGATAACATTATCGGCCTTACTACATAACATAAACAAAGATTTGGGAATTGTGACCCAGATATGTTTTGAGCAGGGCTTGTCGGTGCTCTCTGGTGGAAAGACGGTGTAATAGAAACCCTCTTTCTACCTCACATACTTTGCCATGTATCTTCTGAATGTCATGTTCCTCAGTCCGACATCGGCTGCGTATTTCACTTATTCTCCTCGGCTGCGATCTCCGCCGTGTTTCCCACACATGGATTTGCTTGGGCGTACCTCCCAGGTACATTAACTGATGCCCGGGTATGTTTGGCTACCAGTTTTTAATTTTTTGTAATTTATTTTAATTTAATTTTATGATCCATCATTTGATTAACTAGTAGCTGTAGGATGGCGTCAGGCCCCAGTGGAGCCCAGGCAGAGAGAGACCCACTAGTAAAAAATGTTGCTCCTCAGCGCTACTAGTGGTCAGAATCTCTACAGATTACCTTTAACCACAGATGATGAGCTCATTGTGGCGACATACCTATAGCCAAAGAACAATTTCCCACTTTCAGGTTGTTTTATTCTCATATTTCACCCAAAAAATTGCAAAGCACTCTTGGTAACCCACAAATAAAGGCATGACCCCCCAAATGGTCTCACAGCCCCCCTGTGGCGTTCTGATCCTGCAGTTGAGAACCCCCTTTGCTAAATGGTAGATAGAAGATAATGAAAGACTGTTTGATCCAACCACGTTAATGAGGTCAGCGGCTGGGAAGACCTTTGAACAGCACTGGTGCTCTGATGTACATGCAAATGAACGGAGCTACACATCAAAGGTAAAATTGTTCCAATCCCTAAAAACCTTCATGCTGTTCGCCATTCACCAATGAACCGACATGAAGAGGTTAATGTGCAGATTTACAAATACTGTCGTTCCCCAGGGTTTCTGGAGACGTCACTGCGAGAATGTCCATGTGGGCAATTAACATGTGTCATATGTGATACATAGGCTTAATGTGTGTGGTAAGAAATGTGTTTGTTTCTTATGTGTATATGTATGTGTGTGTCCCAGGGGAAGCCTAATATCCTGCATCGCTAAGCAGCATTTGACATCCTCACACCTTCATCATAGAGCCTTTCCTTAACATGCAGACGACACTGAAACTCTTTGATGTTCCAGAGTCTTTAACCACTTAATCCTTAAGAGAGAGGGGGGGTTAGAACCTCCTACGTTTGAATGTAGTTTTTTTGTAGCTTTATAGTCTCTGGACATTGTACACACACACACGCACGCACACACACACACACACACACACACACACAGAAATACACAGAAATGTGTCTATACTTCAGTATAGAGACTTGTACATAGTGCTTTTGTAGCTTTTGCCATCCATGCATTTGGGACCTTTATATTTTAAAGGGTTCTCTGAGAATTAAACCAAACAGCAGAGATAAATTCAACCCTTCAAGTAAATACAGTGAAATTCACCCCAAACAATCGTCATTCCAAGGTTTGCACGTGTCAACAGCAAAATGCTGTGTGGTACACTATTATTAAAGGGCTGTAGGGGGTAATCATGATGTCATACTGCTCTCCCGCATGCAGAGCGACGAAAGCAAATTAGCCGATGGATCCAGTTCCATCTAATCCAGTGCGTGGAGATCACACCATGCTGGTTAAATAATCTGCCTCTCTTTGGATTCTCCTGCAGGGAAACCGATGGTGGCTCAGCTCATGACGAGCTGTACAAAATGACAAAAAAATAAAAAATCAAGAGGATGTTCTTCAAGGTACTGTGATCCACTTGGGGTCAGAGTGTGGGTACCAGGACGTTCTCACTCCAAACGCATCGACATTTGCAGCTCGGCCAGTTGCTCCTCGGCGTCTGACAACGACGCACGGAGGAAGTCTAGAGCGACGCACAAGGCTTGCAACTGACTCTGAACTTAACTAAGTAGTCTTGGTGTCTAAATCTAACTTCCTGCTAAAAAATATGTTTATTTTGAAAATATACTGTGCATGTAGCAAGTGTATATTAAACACGTCGTGCCTGACGGAACGTAGGTTGTCAAGGTTTAGGAGAACTGACCAAGGCTCAGTATTTGACACGTAGATATTTTGCCAATGTGTGGTCGTAGGGGATACACGAAGCAGAATGTGAGTTATTATCAGCGTCCGCCGATAATAACTCACATTCACCTGATTCAAGCTTCCAAACGGAGGGCAGTGCTCGTTAATGTCTGAACTCTTTCTGCTTTTGTTTAGCGCTCATCTGAAACAGATGGTGTCTGAAATAAGCCTCCCAAATGTCATGTCACCACTGCCACCAGCTGATAATACACAACGGAGCGGAGATAAGACGACAAGGTTGCGTCATGCAAACAAAAAAGACAAAAAAGCAAAGACCACAAAGACTGCAGGAGAGAGGGAGCGCCGACGTTGCACACCAGGTCTGGTACAATAACTGAGCAGTTGCACTGACACAGATTCGGCATTCCATTAAATAAATAATAGAGGAAGAAGGGAGAGAGCATTCCCTCCTTCCCATTATGGAAAGAAAAGAGAGACAGAAAGGGAGAAAGGAGCTCACAACCAGGCTGCTGAAAGAAACCTTCTCTTGACAGTTACTTTAATAGGAGTCAACGCAGACCTTCAGCATTATTTTGGTGCATCCAGTCCAAATGTTACTCTTAATAGAACATGATGGAATTGTTAAATGTGTCCCCAGGGGGGTCTCGGAAATTTCTTGTTATTAATGAATTAGGTTGTACATATGGGAAGGTGGAAAAGCACAGCACGGGCTAATGGGATTTTAAGCTCTCCTTATTTCTTTTCTTAAAACCTGCCCCCATTTCATTATGGCTGCCCCCCTCACACACACACACACACACACACGTCAAACCCACTAGCTAAGATGCTGAGCGCACGCCAGCGGCAGCAACCCGGGGAAGTGTTTTCTCAAGCTCGCCTCCTTTTTTCTACATCTGCTTAAGCACACTCGGCTGAGTTCTCGCTGACTTAGCATCCTCTTCGGCGCTTGCTGTAAAGTATAAAAGTATATCAAATAAAAAAATAATGAAAGCGTTCAGGAAAAGTGTGTCAGGGAAACATAACTGCTATACCGTAGTTTCTCCTCTGAGATGCGAGGACGGAATTAGAAAGAAGAAACAGATGAAGGGGATTGAACATAGTGAAATGTAAAAACACAAGACTTGGAGTTTACAGCAGGGTTAACGGAGAGAGAGAGAGAGAAGAGAGAGAGAGAGAAAAGAGAGAGAGAAAGAGGTTTGGCTCTGTTTAATTTTGCTTTTTTTTGTGAATGTGTAATAATTAATATAGTGGCCATCTTGTATAATATACATTTGTATTGCTGATATATTGGTGAAGCATATCACAAGAACAGCTGATAGATCTAGACCAAATATTATCTCAATATAGCTTTCATATCAATATAGCTGTCATATTTCATATCTGGATAACCTTATGAATTAATATAAATATAGCACGTTTTCTCCTTCACATTGTACAAGTATTGGACATGTAGTGTGATAGCGTTCAAATTATACCAATCAAGGGATTTGATTATTATGTGTGTTATCTGGGGGTCTTCTCCACACCAAGCGACAGAAGTTAGCTCTTTGTTTGGAGGCGAGCTCTTCCTGTTTTGACCGTTAGCTCCCGCTTCGCTTCCACATGCGAGCATCAGAGCGGGGCGCGCATGCGAGGCTGTCGAAGTGGCATTTCATGCTCTGCTCCATTGTGCGCGTCCACTTCAGGAGCTGAATCACGAGGTCTGCTGTGTCTGTTCTTGCCTCGGCCCCCAGCCGGGGGGCCAATCTGTCGGCCAGGTGCGGCTCGGTTGTAGTAGCCGCGGCCTTGCCAGCGAGTCGAGAGCACACGCAGCTTCACGCCGGCAGAACTAGCAGAAAAGGGGCAGTGAGGCGGAAACTGTAATGCCAATAAGGTGCTGGCCCTCGTGCGATACAGACAGCAGATCCCTACGCTTCAAACGCTCCCTTGTCATGTCAAGTAAAAAATATATACAAAAAGTACAGCAGATAGCCGCTAATGCATTAAACCCCCCTGGAGGGACTTCCCCTGTGGCCTACGGTGTGGGACCACACACGGCCTGGCTACTGCTAGCCCGCTCCATGCACGAAGTACAGGGAGCGAGGACCCTACGCCGGCTGGATTATGTCTAAATAAAGCCTCGGTGGTGTATGAATCACTGTGTCACTGATCCCCTCCGCTTCCCAGACAACAGGTTTGCTTTCTGCAAGCTGTCACTGGCTTTCCACTCTTTTCAAATGAAGAATAAAAGAGGGGGAGAAATCAAGACTGCGTGAGGGAGAAGAGGGGAGTTGACGTTCATCACTCGAGTGCCGTGGCTTAGCCTAAGAGGCTTGAATAATCAGTATGTTAAGCTGTCAGGGTGTGCGCTCGCACCTACCACGCGCTTACAGACTCCTGGGCGCTTTTTAATCAAGCAGAAATGCTGAGAGGCAGCGGCGAGTGCCAAGAGCCCGGGCTAAGAGATGAGCTTTAGAATATCTGTTACACTTTCTCCTGACATCACCAGACGTGCTTTTTCACTGTAAGCTGCAGATGCGTCTTTTTTTTTTTCTTTCTTCTTCTTTTCTTTAAAGAGGACACAGTGAATTTTCTCCAAGTTTGTATGTGCTGTGAATCATCATATTCAGTGTAACGAGCTCATAGAACGTCCTACAGATACGATTCCACGTTCACCGCTAATGACGGCGCGATCTACATCGTTTCTGTAAAATCCCGCCAACTCTGCGTTCAGTGTGAGTGAGTCCTGCCAGCATTCTGCCGTCGTCGGCATCGCTGAGCTGTAAACATGATTTTCATAATTGTCCTGCCTCGGCTCGGGGAAAACACATTTCTCCCTTTTTTCAGACTGTGCCGTAATTTTGCCCTAGTATTATCATATAAAATCAGCTGGAGAAGGCTGTTGGAAAATTGACTGAAACGTGTCCCCAATTGGGGCATTCATGGGAGTTACAAAGAGAAAATTGTTTCTTAATCAGAAGCGAGTTTCTAAGTGCAGCGCTGTGTTACCGGTGATTTTCAGCACTTAACTGCATCTGAAGTTCGTGTTTGTATGTGTGATATAAATCAACAGTGAAACACTGACCTTTCAACCACAACAGGGCGACTGTGGCTCAGTGGTTAGCAGGTCTGACTTTCAATCAGAGGATCGGTGGTTCAAACCCCGGCTCAGCCAGTTTGCGTCGTTGTGTCCTTGAGCAAGACACTTAACCCTCATTGCTCATCGCTGCGTCTACTGTATAGCATGTAAGTTGCTTTGGATAAAAGCGTCAGCTAAATGTAATGTAAAAGGTTGACATTTATTGTTTTTGAATCAAACTGGTGCAGTGCCTGTTGAGGTGTCGCTGCTTGCAGTTTTCTAACATAGCGCTTATCCAAGCGGCTCCCTTGGGTCCTGATCCCCCCTGCCATGGTGTTGTGGCGTCCCCCAGCGGGGCCAGAAAGCATGCAGTCGTTTGAGAGCAAAAGCTCACGTGATCGTCGATGGAGAGCGAGCTGTAGCCAGCACGCGGCTCCGCGGTGTAACACTTAACGGTGGTCCGCTCCACACCGAGCCCCCTTTTGGGCCCTCGGCAATGCGCCCAATGGGAAGTCGTTCAGATGAACGGTTGTGAAAAACAATAAAAGGACAGACATAGAATTTTATTCAGATATTTGGATATCGCCACAGCTACTGATGCAGTATATATACAGTATATATATATATATACACTTTTTAGAGGTCTCATATATTGTTACACAATGTTCTGTGTGCAGACCTTATATTTTTTATTAATAACATCACATATATGTTGCAGATACAACTAAGCATAATGCTTCTCCGATAGCGGGTTTTGATCCATCATCTTTAACTGCTTATCCTGCTCAGGGTCACGCTGGGCACTGGAGCCGATCCCAGCTGACATCGGGCGAAGGCAGGTCCACCGTGGACAGGTCACCAGACTGGATCGCAGGGCACATATAGAGACAGACGACCATTCACACTCATACCTACGGGCAATATGGAGTAATCAGCTGTGGACTGTGGGACGAAATTGAACCCGGAAGGAACCAACGCTGACACAGGGGGAACATCCAAACTCCACACTGAAGGGCCGTCCAGCCCGGGAATCGAACCCACTGTTGATGTGAGGCAACAGTGCTAGCCACTACACCACCATGCAGCCCCCAGCGTGAATAATCTACATCTCAATTATTAAAACTGTTCGTCTGACCCCAGGACACCAATGAAGTGACAAACCCTCAATTTACGACATTGCCGGGATAAACACATAGAGAAGAAAAACTATTGAATAATGAACTAGATTAACTATCCATTCTCAACATTTGAGCCACTTTATTCAATAATACATATTTCAGGGCTGATATCTGGCCTCTTTCAGGAGACCCAGAGGAGGACATGAGAAATTAAACGAAACTAACGCTGCCATTAGTGAACATGAACTAATGTGCTATGTTTCACTAAACATCTGAAAAGGACCAACGTTACATGTAAATGTTGGCAGACACTGAAGTCCAAACTGCTGATATGCATGTAGTGCTGGTTTCTAAATTAATTTGCAAAGGGAGGGCCGTCACCACCTCTCCCTCTCTGTTGGTCTTCCCTCTCTATTGACTGATTGCATGAGATACAATCCACATCTGATTGTTGATAAGTTGGTATTGAATAAATAATCATAAACTGTGGATCAAAGCCTTTAGTAGGCCTTTATTAAGACGCTGGTAAGATCCTTTTTGGTTCATCGTGGTTCATGTTCCCATCTATTCATCCTTTATTCACTTCCTTCATTTTGCTCCTTGTTTATTTTTTAACGTGTCTGTTGAGTAGTTGAGTGTTTAATTAATAAATCAAAAAATATTAAATTCAAGTTGATCTTGAAATTCAATTGATGAATATCAATAGTTGAAGTTCTCTCTGTTTTTACAAAAGTGGGTGGCACCTTAAATTGAGTCTAGTCTTCAATTACGTGACTTGTGTCTGACAGTTGGAGCTGAGTTCCAACCCTCCCCTCCAACTTTCACACCGGTGCATGGGTTTATGATTCATCATATTGGGTTATTCCTTATTGTTACATATTTCGAAATTAATCGGTATTAAATCTGCTTCAAGCAACACCACTATATCATCACACACTTAAGATACAGTAAAACAGCATCAGCTGGATTCCATTTAAATGAATAAAACCAACATTTAAAAACGGTTTTGGTTTCAGAGTGTTTGGCCTTAACTTTAAAAAGGAATGGTCACAGATACATTTATAACTGCTGGCAGAATAATTTATGGTTGAACATGTAACCCATAAGATCAGAGGTCAAGGATAATATTCCATATCAGCCCTTCTTTCCATAGTGCACATCCAATGTCAAACTACTGCCAGATTAATGTGGCACGTCACTCGTTTCCTCCTCTCATTTCAACACACCGTGCTGCCCTCACAGATGGGAAACGTCACACCTTTCCTGTTGTTTTAACCAATAACAGATTGCACGGTACAAAGTGCTCTCTCATGGGAAAAATAATGCAAAAATTGACCTGTGGTTAAATATTTGACTACTGATCTAACCCAATAACATCTTTAAACAGAACACAATCGCTATTTGGAAATTCAATAAACAGATTCCATTGAACGTCAGATCCCAGCCAGAGCCATAAATGAGCGCGTATGAGCCCTAATGTAATAAAGAATTAACAACACCAGGGTAATTCTGTCACAACCGTCCTCCACGGGTACATACATAGCTCTTTGATCACTGCAGCTCCAAGCCAACAATAATATGTTCTCGTCACTCCACCACTTGAGCTGGTTCTCCAAACCCCCTGCATTAGCGAGTATAAAAATAGCCCTAACACAGGGGGCAGAGGGGCTGCCTATTTATGACCACTCCACCACCCAGAGAGAGCAGCAGGGAGGGCTGAAGCCCTGTTCCTGCTCCACCTTTTCCCTTCCCTCCCCCAACTCTTCATCCTCTCTGATTGATCTCGCAACCCTTCACCGGCTTACATTACATCTTTGCACAGAGACAAAAAGGCCCTCAGGTTTCACCATCATAATTCTCTCCGATAGCTTCCACTTCTAAAAGGTGCCGTGTTTAATTTCAGCCTCTAGCACTGCATCACACCGCCGACCCCTCGCGTTCCGTTATGAATTATGACACGGGATAGATTGTTTTTTAAGTTTACATCCCAGCTCAGTGACAGAGAACCGCTATCAAGCGAGTGTGAGGGAGGGAGCGAGAGGTAGAAACAAGTCAGAGGCAGCAGCGGCGTCCATTATTTGTGTGATTAGATGTGTTTTAATTTCTGTGCATTGCACACACACACACACACACACAGTGCGAGTACCGGTACGAGTACCTGTATCAGTGGTGGCAAATCTGGTGGCAAAGTAACTATAATAACTAAAGCTAAAAATAAAAACATCCCATACTTTTTCAGAGAGAATTTCCTTTAAATTGATTGGAAAGAAAACATCCACTGCTAATAGTATTTCGCATTTAACACATGAATCCCTAAACTTGTGCCTGTAATATGTCAACAAAATGAAATGCAAAAAAGGAACCTTATCCAATGTTTAGATTTCTGTGCAAATTCAAACAAATTAATCAGGACAATGCCTGCATAAAGTTTAATGTTGAAATCTTTCTTCTTATTTTCTTTACACCTGGGGTGTCTCTATAATAACTAATAAGCTGATGTGCTCCTGATGGTGTGAGTGTTGAGGCCTTTTTATTGTAATATTAATTGAATAGCCTGTGCATGCTGTGCTAAGTCGGGGGCGTCTGTGTAATTAATCAGGTGATTAAGAATATGGTCAAATTATTGAGCGGGATCAAAACATGCCACGTCGCTATAGACGCACACGCTAAGCAACGTGTCTAAAAGATTCAGCGGGCAGTGATCAAGACATGTACAGCCTCATGATTTTCTTGATAAATGTTCAGATCATAGAGATTCTGCTTTAAGTGTTTAACTATGTGAAGTTATGAAGCTGCTGGTAAATGAACTGAGGGGTAAAAATTCATGTAGCGGCGGAAAGCAACTCATCAACTCACAGATATCAACAGTTATTTGACAAATGATATATATCACATTTCACAAAATTTGATTAATTAAAGAATTCTGAAAAACATTATAAAAGTTAAGTGTCTGATATAAGATCTTAATATACAGAATGTGATCTAGAAATAAATAAGTCAGTCTCTTCTGTTGCTGTATGACTCACTGGGAACGCAAATGGAACGATTAATGATCTTAAAGTAATTAAAAATCAATACAAAGTTAAAGTAGGTTTGTGTTTTTTGTGTTCGTATTCAAAATAAATAGTTGATACATTCCCAGATTTTTGTAATTTAATTACATAAAAATAATCAACCCTTGAGATATAACTGATGCAATACTGTCAATGATGTTCTTTGTTTACCACGATCACACTTTTGAGCTTCAGGTTGTGGAGGATCATCGATCATCGGCGCTTCATTTGGACTAATTTTGCAGCATCACAATCTGTGTGTTGTATGCTCAAGATATAGGTTTGATAAATGTGAATGTAAGTTAAAAAGGATTTTTTTACAATGTAAATTCCTTTCTTGGGATCCAGTGCAGTTTTCCAATAAAGTCAGCAAACGCACTAATTCCTCTGCAGGCCTTTTGTCTGCGTCCATCGTTCTGTGGCAGCGACCAAGACGGCAGCCAGTCAACGTCAGTGGCCTTTTTCACAGCGACCCAGGAAACTCCCGGCACACTGTGCCCTGAGCCAGCCCAGCGGGAGATCCGGAAAGGCTCCAATGGGCCAAGGCACAAAGGGCCAGCTGCTTGCAGAGCGTTGGCCTCACACAGAAGGAAGCAGGGCTCACTGAATATACATGTGATCCATCTTTTTACACGGTGGTTGTTCCAAATGACGTTTGCGGACAATATATGTATTAATGTATAATTATTGAGGATTCATTGAATGATTACAAGTCAACTGCCGTCCTCCGCTCCATCCCCGTCTTTTCCTCAATGACATCATTTGAGAACCAAAAGCCTGTCCGCTCACATTTCACATGCTGCCACTTCAGCGACTTCATTTGCGTGTTTCGCTCAGCTCAATTCCCAAAACCTTCCCGACACCTCGAGCCTCTGACTGACATCTGTGGCGTTCTGTGACGTGCAGGTGTATAACTGGTCTGACGTGGCGAGCCCACGTACGTCGTCTGCCTCAACTGCCTGCCGCTCAGATTAAAGCTTCAAGCGGTGGCTAACAGAGGCATGCAAGCGCACGAGCAGGAGTGTGCAAACACACCACCGAGGCTCATAAATATGTTATCCTACAAGGAGTTTTATGTATGCATTCTTATTAGAGAGCTTACGCCAGAAAGAGATGACGTGCGGTAAGTGCATTAAATATGGCTGCAGGAGAGCTGCTGGGGAGACCAAGACACACAAGTTATATTGGCCAGCAAAAGTCATTTCCTTTTCATTCATACGTCTTTAGTTCTCTCCTTTCTTGTCCTTGAATTTGCTGTTGATTTTGATGTTATTTTCAGAGGTTGATTAAAGTTGGTGACATTAAGCTGTCACAGGCCTGAATGGTGCTTTTCTTTTAAGTGTAAGTAAAAAAAAAAGAGCCCTTTTTCCATGACCAAGAAGTCATTTTCCTCCCAGTCTAAACATCATCTGTTCATTCATGAAAATACATAAGTCACTAAATACAGCCGAGGGCTTGACAATAATGCCAATCTGTCGATTTTTCTCTCTTTGGTAACGCACATTTTTCACCTTAATTTGTGTTTTTGTTCAGCCTGAACTGCAGAGGTCCAGAGGCCTCCCATCACAAACATTGTGATGATACCTGGAAATCAGAGTCTAATACTTTGCTTTGGCATCTGGCCCAGAGCCAGCTGAGCATCTGAGGCTTACACCTGCATGTTTCTACATGAAGAGACACCCAATTTACACGTCCTGATAAACTAAGAGCCTGAACGTATGAATATGTGACCGCCTCCGATGACATCACGAGAACGCTCTTCACTGACATAATTATGGTCAAAAACATCATAAATATGTGAAATATAAATGAAATCCAGACTTTAAATTGTCAGATTACCGTTCTTTTTAATTCTGTTGTTCCCCAGCAAACTATCACAATAAAAGCCTCCCGGTGAAAGCTGCTCTCCCTCGAGGCGGCCTTGATGAGACAACCAGTAATCCCAAGAGGCTTTGTCACAGATGCTTTTTTTGAGTAAATTAGAAAATGATTATCACAGAAAGAAAGGTCACTCTGATGGAGAAGGCCAGTTTGTTTTTAAGTTGACAGTCACAGGCAAACTATGTGATTGCATAATGAAAATTGTTCAACAAATTAAAACGCCTTCTCTAAGGCAAGTGACCTGAACTGGGATTGGATTTATAATAATGTTGTGTTAGTAATTTTAATTATGTGTTTGTATGTTGGACTTCAAACAATATGGTGACGTTATAAATATGGGAATTAAAAAAAAAGATTTCACATAACCACCTCCTCAGAAAAGAAAACCCTCCAAAGAAACAAAACACCAGGAGAAGCATTTCCTCGGTTGTTGACATTGTTGTAAGGTCCAATTTTCAGATATGATAGAGTGGCTTTAAAAACTCCAGGCTGACAGTATTGATGTCTCAAGCACTTTAGCAGTATCTCTGTCTCCCTCACAAATACACACACACACACACACACACACACACACACACACACACACGCACACACACACACACACACACACACATACACACACCACTCCCCCTTCCTGGTAAAGTACAGGATGTGCGGATGGAGAACTAAGCAGTTTCTGTGTGTGTGTGTGTGTGTGTGTGTGTCTCCTCTGCCGTTGCCAAGAATGCTTTATGGGCCATGTTAATATTGGAGTTCTCTTGATTCAATCAAGCAGGTCAATGCCGTGTAAAGTCATTACACTTTGTGCAATGTCATGCGTTCTGGAGCCAGTGGACGGTCCTGTGCTCTGCCCCGGCATCGGGGAAGTGGCCGAGCGAAGCACGTGCGCCTGGCGCGTCAGCAACCTATAAATAGCTGTCACCAACTAACATAAACACTTTTTCAAAAATTAATTAGACATGCATATTCCGTAACAAAAGAAAAACACAGTGTGTTGTCCTTGTCGACTCGTGCTCTGGGAAGACTTAGAAATAAAAAAAATATTAAAAAAAAGAGGCTTGACTCACTTTCCCACAGAATTTGCACACGCTCAAAGCCGGAGGGTATGAGATTGCAAAAGACAAGAGGGGAGAAGATTAAGAGATTGTGTGGAAGAGAGAGAGAGATGGGGGGATGCTGATATCAGGGCAGGGTATCAGAGGATGAAGAAAAATACAGTGACCTCACAGATCTTATCTCCTGCAACTGTGTCACTTTTCTGAGAGGGACCGAGCCGCCGCAGGGACAACTTGCAACATGCATGAAAGATGGAGAGGCCGGAGAGAACAGACACCACCGGTGCGAAGAAAACAAAAACAAGAGCAGAAGGAGAGGCGGGAAGTACTTTTTTAAAGCCTCGGCACCGGCTGAAAGAAGCAGAGTCTTACCTGCTCAGAGGCTTCTGGTTGGTGGGACGGAGAGATGAGGAGAGTCAAAGGGTCCCGGGGGTGGTCTGAGTGGTAGGGGGAGGGAAGGGGGGGGTCGCGGTCCGGCTGAAAGCAGGGCTGTAGGGTGGTCCAGGAGAGGGGAGGAAGGATGGAGTGACAGGGAGCAGGGAGACGGGGAGGCTAAAGGGGGGAGAAGAAAACGCTGCTTGCCTCTCCCTCCCTTACTCTCTCTCTTTATCTCTTTTCTCCCTCCAATATACACACACACGCACACACACGCGTGCGCGCTCGGAGGCAGACACCAAAACCCAGAGTCACTCAGATAATAGGCAGAGAAGGAGTCTTTACATTTACACGCTCTGCCAGAGGGGGAGGATGGGGTGAGCTCCCCGCCCACTCTCCTCGAGGCAGCCAATGGGAGGCGGCACGGAGGTGTCCAGGCAGCCAATGAAAGGGGAGGCAGCCGGTGCCTTGCCCCAGCCAATAAGTGCAATAGCTCATATCCAGTTGGAATAATTACAGTGTGGAAGGAGTCGTGGAAAGCTTCCTCTTTTCTTTTTTTTTTGAAGGACAGACGGAGCGCTGCGGTCCAGCCAGCGGACTGTGATTTAGGGCTGCAGACATTAGAGTGATTAGATTCTGGGCCACTTAATCCTGCACAATATCACCGCATGGTCCTCTGCAGACCTGGCAGAAACCCTTCTGTTGCCACACAACACAAATAAGGAGTCTTCAGTCAGCCAGAGTTTGAGAATTACTCATGTACGTTGAAACGAGCCTCACATGCACCAGGCAGGAGCCCACGATGACATGCATGGCATGTGCTCACGCGCTCTCACACACACCCACATAATCAATTCCCTTCTGCCACGTACAGTACATTTACACTCGGCATTCACCAACAGCGCCCATCAACAACACTGAGCCGGCTGGAAAGTGTGAAATTTCATCAGGCGCTGTAGCCCGTATGTTCACTGAGGAGCATACTTCACTTCCACAAGTCTTATTTTATTTCCCTTCCCTTCTCAATCGATGGCTCTGGCAAACACCCAGCTTGATAAATGGTCAATGGTGAACTGTCAGGTGGAGGAATGAAAGGCACTTCACCATTCTGCTCCTTATCCTGCACAGGGGAGTGAAGGAACCAGCAGTTGTACTGTTACATCGAGAGCCGTGCAAAAGAAGCATTCACAGCAAACACAGCTCGGAGACGCTAGATTTTGTGAGGCATGGAGGGAATTGTCATTCACAGCCAGAACACCAGCTGTGAAGGGGTGTGGGGTCTATTTACAGTATATATATATATATATACTGTAAATAGACATATATATAGACAATATACATATATATATATATATATATATATTGCATCTTCGTGATGCTAGGCCCTTATGTACATGAGGCTGGAGTACGCCACAGGTCAGCAGTCTATAGCACACAGAGACGAACAAGATCCCCCTCCCGTTTAACCCTGTGGACACTTCTTGAGGCGTTTTTGTTCCCCCTTACTTCCATGTGTTTGAGATATTTTGAGAGGAAACCATGCAGACACGAGGCGTATAAAACGTATGGCAGCAGTCAGACAGTGAGTTTCCAGGAAACACTAGCAGTTAATACTAGATAGGTACATTTATTTCTACCATCTCCTCTCCTTCAGCTTTAGATCCCTTGTCAACTTTAATCTGGATCGGCTGGACAATGTCTGCCAATGCTTATGTCTAAACCTTTTTCTCAATTTCAGACATGGAAACATGTCTCCATAAATCCAGCTCGTCCCAGCTCTATTTAGACGTGACAGGAGCATACCAGAAATAACCACTACACACAATACAAATGTGACCTGGCGCAGGGAGAGAGGAAACAATGGCACAGTAGGACAGAGGTCCTGTTTGGTCAGTAGCTGTACACGGGAGGCATTTTGCAGGCTCTTGTTCTTGGTAATAATTAATTTGATTAACTTCTATATTCTTTATAAGAACTGCTAATTGAGTTTTGGGCGTCAACTAATGATTACCTTCATTATTGATTAATCTGCCATCAAATTGTTTGGACACTGCAAACCACTGATTTGCAGTGACGCAATCACTCCACCCAGAAGCCGCCATCTTGAATTAAATAATATTGGATTCAAATCATCTTTATACAGTGCATAGTACATAATCACCATGAGCTGTGTGAAGAAGTTAGAAGAAATAAATAAGGAGTTATTTCTCCCTCTAGGTAAAACAGTTGCGTGTGTAGAGCCACATATTATCACATTACTCCCCTTAGATTTGTAAATCCTTGAGGCCGTCGACAGCTGAGTGCATTATAACATGGTCAGATATGCACAGCGCAGGTGTGGCATCAAACTGTCTGTTTAGCGGAGAGTAAAATGCAGAAGTTCCTCGTTCTGTGAAATCGATATCTGCAGACGGGGGATGCATGAGAAAGAAATACCCCATTACTGGACCGCCGCTTGTATGATGCCGTCTAAGATTAAACATGGATATTTATAATGTTTGACAGGATTTTCACCTTTCCTGCGGGCAGGAGTTGGGATCTCGACAATGCAATGACTGTAAATGATCAGGCGGACGGCAGCACTTTGCATCAAAATGTCTCCGGACGGAGCAATCAGCGAGATCCCTGCAGCTGGCGATCTACATCATAGCAGACAAAAGGGTCACGGCTTCCAAAGGCAACACTGCCGTTTACAGTTGCCTACTTTCACAGAGCAGGGCTGATGCCAGCCCCTGTCTGCGTGCGGGTGGGAGAGGAAGAGACATCAAAAATTCATTAGAAGATGGAAGGAGATGTCACATCGAATATGTAACCAGCTGCACTGACGGCCATGGGCAGTGAGCTGTGTGCGGCCGGTGAGGTGAACTGCCGCTGCACTGTGGACCCGAGGGGATTCTGAGTTACACCAGCACGGCCCCATCGAGAAAAGATGAATATAAACATGTAATGTGGTTGTTTGATAGATCACGGTAAAGGGTCTTTGTTGATGAAAACTAACAAACAGTAGATATATGTCCAAGGAGTTGTCTTCATTTTGGTGTGCTAATTGCCATCCAGATTAATGCATAAAATATGGACGACAACAATTCCATTAATTGATCATCAAAAAGGTTGCTTCCCTTTTTTTTCCCTGTGAAAGGGTTTTACTATTTTTTGGCGGGATTTTTTCCTGATCCGATGTGAGGTCCCGAGGCAAATTTGTATTTGTGATTTTGGACTGTACAAAATGGACTGAATTTAATTAAATTAAATCAGTATGGCCAGCGTGGCGGGTCGGGATCTTTTTACCTCTGTTAGTACTCGCCTTCACGTGACTTTGAAATATGCCTTTCAGATGTGAAGTTCTCAGAGCAACCTGGGCCAGTAGAGCAGAGGGCAGGTATGATGAAGTGGTCAACGCCAATGCCAGGAATATCCACTCAGATAGCATACTCCTCATCAATTATTTAAGGACAGGAGGGAAAAAATAGACTTAAATGCCATGCGATTCACTGGGGGATTTAAAGACTGGGAGATTGTTACTCATTATCTATCTAAATGTCAGTGAAATGTGAAAGCCTTACGCTACACAAATGTTGCTTTAGGGCTCCTTATTACCCTTTAATTTGATGGGGAACATGTTGGTCTAGTTAGAGGCAGAATGCATTAAAATGGTGATATGTGAAGACATTTGCTCATCATTTATGGCAAGTAGTCTTTTTCTTTACTCACACTTATCCTCCTGTCTATATGCTACGGTTGGTATTCACCAACATAAGCCTGCTCTCCTCTCAGATGCAACACAGCATAAGGTCACAAAACAAAGTGGCTGTGTAGCCTGGTGTTAAGATATTGTTAGATCTGGGTTAATGTGACAGCGAGTCACCAGATCTGGCATCTGGGGCTTTCCGCTTCCACCCCGAGTGTAATTAAGTCCCCCAATATCTTGTTGTCACCTTGTTGTATCATTACCGTAGCTGGATCATTTCACTGTACTTAGTTATTACTTGGCACCCACTAAATATAGCTTTCCTCAGGCAGACAGTGTGATAGCGCCTCGCAGCAAAGCCAGCTGCGGGTTATTACATCCCGCCCCCCCCCTCCCCTTCTCTCCCCCTCTCGCCTCTCTCAGTCAAGAAGACTTAAATGGATAATACGCCTCTCACTCAGTTGTTTTTTCCCCCCCCTGAAGATTTACTCAACCAAGGAGATTGACGAATCGGACAGGAGTTATGATGCGGGTCTATTTTCTTTCGACGGGGGACTGCGACCCCTCCCCCAAAGTCAATTAATATAAGTCTTACAGCTCTCGTAAGGCCGCTCAGTTGGCTGAGATGCTTATGAGGCAGATTTGATGGAATGGAGTGGGATGTGACCGTATTTGCTGATTATTTTTAAGGAACGCTCGCTTTTTATTCCGGGTGGGCTCGTGGATCAAGTCAGCTGCGCCTGATTCACAAATGACCTGCCACTAAAGATGATGCCTTCAGGCTCCCTCAAATAACAACTTGAAAAACAAATCCAGCCTGAGTTTATTGAAATGTGAAACTTTAATCAAACTGACCCGAGCAAGTTTTTACAATGCTCACTGCTCTTTGTATTGAAGTGCAGGCCTGTTAGGAACCTGCAGGACATAAAACAACATTAACTGCCTCTTGGATGATATAGAATTAGTTAGGTTTATTGTGATTGTACCAGATACTTATATGATATGATTGGTCAATAAATGTATCAATATACTGAGCACAGGAAACACTATGACTTCGTGTTGTACACATTGTAACCCTAGCTCTATGAAGAGGATCTACTCTACAGACGTGTCTAGTGACACAGCATTACAGTAGACTGTATATCATGATGTATTAGGAGAAACCAAGTAAATCTATTTAAAATCAAACAATCAGCACCAATATTACCAGAATGAAATGATTTGTTTCAGAGTCACATTTTCCCACCACCTCCTTAGATTAAATTGTCAAATAGTCTATTTGGGGTCACCCCAAACAACTATTGGATTGCAATTAGATTTGGTTCAGATATTCATGTCCCCCAGGAGATGAATCATAATGACCTTGGCAATACTTTGACTTTTGGTCTCACCTTCATCTTTGACATTTCTTTTGTACCTTAAATATAATGATATAACTATCAGAGATTTGTTGAGTATTAATTAGCGATTGTCAGCATGATAACACGCTAAGCTAAGATTGGGAAATGGTGAACATCTGACCTCGTAAGAGTATCTACGGTGTGTGTTTGACTGTTTTAGGACTTTTATTGCTTATTCAGCAGTATGTTTTAAAGCAATTGTATATGTTTATTTGTGTGCTTCCTTTTACACCTAGACTTGATTTAGACTTGACTGCTGTGTTTCATTCATGCTTTTTATCTTTAGAACAATTCTATTTTTTTGCCATTTGATATTCAGTGTCTATACTTAACTCTATTTTTATCATTTGGATGTGTTAAATAAAGAAGCCATGCTGTGCATATGTTATATCATATATTAATTTTTCTCAAAGTGAACATACACATCATGAACACACCCTCCACAGTTACAGTGCCATGTGCTATAATGCACAAACATATTTAATGAATGCAGAAATGATTGTTCTTTGCTTTCCTTGTTGGCCCGTTCGGTCCACTCTATGATGTGAATATTATATTTTACATAAATCATACATATCCTCTCAGATATGGTGAAGGTTGATACATGTGGAACATCCCCAGACGTCACCATGGCAGCAATGATTCTGTCCAGCGGATGTTGAAGCTTCGGAAACTCACTAATTAACACAATAGCGTGTTTGTTGTTTGCCAGCTGGTTGCCTAGCAATGTTCAGGAAGCGAAGAACTGGTCACTTAAAAAATCTACAGTTCATGACGGTGATTTTATGCTTAATTTTCATGAATAAATTAAACAACTGAGATACCACCTTTTGATTATTGAGACTCGTTTGTGGAAATGTGATAATTTGTATGACTTATTATGACATACTAAATACTATGATATTTCTATAACTCGATGTTGTACAATACTGTGCTATTTTGGGGGATATTTTTATGACAAACTATACTATGACTTTATGAAATTATGTGTCATACATATGGGTTATAGTATAGTATAATAGTATATGGGTATTAATACATTCTATGCGATTTCAATGAGCTACTATACTAGTATAGGGTATTTTCATGATTACACATACTGTCCCCTATAATCACCTGCATGTAAGAAACTCTCTTCTGGTGGGCATATCATTTTAAAGTAACTTATAAATTAGGCCAACTCTGAATAATTCAAATTAATCTTCTTAATCAAATATTATCTGGAAACGCCTCCTAACTTTAAAGAAGAGATTTAAGGGGATTTCATGAGCTATCGCCAATGACTGGTGACCCAATTCAGTTCTCTTTAAAATCCACTTACTTGTAGACTGTATTCCTGATTGCCTGGTCCTTTTTTATGACAATCTTGACATATTCTGCTGTAATCGTGTTCTGATTAGTTCATGCAACATACATGTTTACTTGACTCTTAATAAACTGTACATTAACTGCTTCTGGCAGTACCTTTTGTTTTGTTTTAACATACACCATTATTATGGTTCCTGTTGCATCACCAATGTCATCATTTCTGTACTCATGTGATGGTTAAATGGAATGTAGATCCATTTGTGGATTAACAGTTATGATGTATGACCAAGGTGTCGAGTGCCTCGCTTTATACCACTGGACACACTGATTTGTGGCGGAGTCAATGCCACCAGCACCAGCTCATTGAACTCTGCTGGTCAGGGCTGCTGATGGAAACCAAGGCCACAGGGCCGTCAGAGCCTTTGTGTCAGCAAAGGAAAGTCACTCCACACACTGTCCAGCTGTATGAACAGGACATCACATAGTGTTGTAGTTGAACAAGACTTTTATTCAGTGCCTGGGAGAAACAGTACAGCACACGTAGTTATAAAAATGGATATCCACAGGTTCAGTCAAGATATTCAAGATATCAGTAGCATCAAGGCCAGGTTAGTCTCTGAAATTCATTCAAGGCTACTGCAAGAGCATCTCTCTCCTTAACATGCTGTTGTATCCGGCCCTAACGCCCGTGACAGCAATCCCTCCAACAAAGATTAGCAGCAAACTAATCGTTTCCAGCTTACTCACTGATAGGTTTTCATGAAGTGGTCAAAGGAAAACTAATCATTTTAGATTCATAAGGCTCAATGTTTAGCTAGAATGAATCTTGCCCTGTGGATGTGGGATTATCTATTATTACAGTAGGGTCTGTGTCCAACAAGGTCATTTAAATGTAGGAAAAGTAAAAGCATCTGAATGCGCTTGATCAAACGCTGCTGTAACATTTACATATTTGTAGAATAATACTTTCCAAAGGAGTGGTTCACTACATGAGCTTATTGTGTAAAGCAGTCCTGGTTGTGTATGAAGGCACAGCTTCTGATCAGCAGCTCTTTTGAAAGGATTGAAATGTTTAAGTTGTGTAGAATATAAATGAGGGTATGAAGCTTTTTTTTTTTTCAAATAATTTTCTTTCCTAACATAACTTCATTTAAAAATAAATATCTATTATCTTCTTTAAAATAGTCTTTAAACGTTTTCTGTTCCCCATCATTACCCACAATTTAAAAATGAAATTGGAAAAAAATTGGATCAATACTTAATATAAAAATAAAAAATAACAGGATGGATATAGCATTTTTATAAACAGTTCAAAAGGTAAAACAATGATAACGTCAAAAAAGAAATCACAAACAACAAACATGTAATATACAGAATACACAAAAAAAAGGATACAATTTGAGAACACATTTAGCTTCTCTGCTCTCGTTCCGCACCTTGGAGAAAATGTGTCAATGCCCCCGAGAAAAAGGACCAACACCGCTCTGTTCGACCCTCTCTTTGGCGTTTGTGGAGGGGAGGAGCAGACGATGCAAAGGGTCTCTGCCAGGCAAAGAGCCACGGGGCCAGTTCATTGGACGCCACATGGTCAGCAGGCGTGTTCTCGGGAAATTTAAATGGTGTTGAACCAGGGCCCAGAACAAAAACAAAAACAACAAACAAAAAAAATATAGGAGGATGGACGGGATTTATTTTTTGGAGTGTGATGTGAAGGCGTTCTCGATGCAGAGGACGACGTAGGAGCCGGAGCAGCTGCTGGAGGTTTGCTGCAGGAGGCGGCCGCTCTGTAGTGATGAAGCCAGACCGGTCACGGCGTGGTCGCCCGCCCGCCATGTTTCGCAGTAGTGGTCTGTTTGCCGGTGGCCTTTGTTGCTCGATCCATGCCAGACCATTTTCTCTGGCCTGCAGGAAAGCAAAAACAAGCATGTGTCAAAATAAAAATAAAATAATACTAATATATATATATATGGATATAAAATCCACAAATACTACAAATGGAAGATAACTGAATGAAATGAACAAAGACTCACCATGCGCTGTCCCTGACGACGTCTCTACCATCGAAGGAGTAGATTGGTACGTTCTCCCTCATTTTGCTCACATCACCAAAGAGAGACTCCCAACTGCTGAACAACTCTTGGTGCTGAAAGGAGATTAGAATGCCTTGTGTTTCATTTCATTAAGCAACAAAATACATAGAAATAGACACTGTAGTAGACCACAACAATTAATACAGAATCCTCTTTTCTTTTAAGAAACCTTTAAATATAAGGTGTCAGAGCTACAGTTGGACTGAAGTGAAACTCATGTGTCAAGCTGAGCATCCTCAAACTCAACATCTGAAGCTATCTGAGAGGGTCTGCCTATGCAGAGCCCCGTAGTATAAAGAGAAACCTTTAGCCACGCTGCCACGTCCCCGTCATTAGTCGCTCACCTTGAGGTTCACGATGGGGGTGCTGTCCCTGTCCGACCTGCGGACGATGGTGTAGAGGTCCTGAAGCTTGGAGGACAGGAACGCTCTGAAGGTGCCCTTCAGGCCCACAGCGCGGGCCTGCTGGAAGCACAGGAAGTCGGCCCCGCGGATTCCCCGCATGTTACCGGTCTGAGGGGCGTTCAAGGCGATGAGATGGAGCTGGAGAGGAAGACACAGGTTTCTGTTCAAATCATGTATTCTGTGTGACCTGCTCCTAGTACACATTGGTTAAGGATATACATTTGATTTTATATACTTAGTTTAGCACATTTAAAAACATGTATTGTTGTGATCTTGCACACTGAACGTGTTTGTCAATGAGTTCCATTGTCCGGCAGTGTGTGCCCTCACTCTGAAAGAACTGAAAGCTAGACCACTAAATAGGCTGAGCCAAAGTATCAGCCAATAAAGGCTTATTGCAGATGTATATATGTCAGCTGATAAGAAATATATTATCGCAAAACAAAAAGGTCAACTATACATTTTTTATATAGGTTTTTTAGACGAAACATCGTCTAAATCACGATGTGACCACTGACAAGTTGATTTTCAAGTGTGTGGCTCACAAAAAAAAGAAGAGAAGACTGTCACATGAATATTGATATTGGATCCTCTCAAATATTGACATTGGTATCAGCCTTAAAATTCCAGTATCGGTCAATAGTGATGTCAAGATTCCAGATATTAAGTCAATACCAGTGATTACCAGAGTAATTTCCCGAGTCCCTATACCCAGTATCACAAAATACAGAAACAAAATAATATATCTGGTTTTATTACCGTTTGCATACTGTTTCTTTGAAAGTGCATTATATTATTGAATTAAATATTGTATTATAGTCTATCCAATCGGTACACGACATTATTTTGACCCGAAAAGAGTCCTCAAGAAATGTATCTGATCTGAAAATAGGACGAAAGACAGAAGCACAAAGAAGCACTAATTGTCTGTGACGGGAGAGAAAAGCTGGTGCTTCTTATACAAAAGGTCAATCATGACAAGAAAGAGGAAGCGATATGCTGCTTCACTGAATAACATCTGTGTTCCCTTTCTCTTTTAACCTCCATGTCAAATATATAAACACACCCCATCTTCATAGTTATCAGTGCCTTTAGGAGCGCTGCAAGATGAAACCCTCCATAGCTAACTGTGGCGTTGTTGACATTCATGAGCTCTCCTGGTTGAACTACTCACTCCTGGTGCTGAGGGCTCCACGTGGCTGACCGGCTGCGCTACAGGTGGGCTGGGTCGTCGCTGCGGAGTGACAGGGTATCTGTTCTCAGTCTGTTGAGTGGCTAATCTCCCATCCGTCTGGCCTGTGTGCCTCGGGTCTGGGAATCTGGGATCATACTGCGGGGGGTATCTGGGGTCAACGGGTGGGTGTGGTGGAGGCTCAATGGGTCGAATGGCAGAACCACCCTGGGAGTAATGGCCGGCTCCGTTGTTGTGGGACTGGTCCTGGGACTGGGGGTACAGGATCACAGGAGGAGGCTGGACCTCTGCCACCTCGTTCTCCTTTAAATGAAAATGTGAGAGATTTAAATCAAAAACAGTCAGTGAAGGAAAAAGGCCAAATATGTGATTTATATGTCTGTATTCTGTTTTTCTTCTGTGGAACGTACCAGATCTCTGAAGAAGGGACTGTAGTCTCCAAGCTGAGAGGGGGGATAGGAGGGATGGGGGGGATAGCTGTTTAGTGAGTATACATACAAGTGTATAAACCCATTTTGGGTAATAAATAAACAGGGATATGGCACTGGCCGAGTTAACTTTTTTGTTTTCTTTTGCCCCCTAGTGGCCAAAGATTGACCACGGCAGCTTTAAAGTCTAGGTTTTGAAACGCTACAGTCTAAATGTCTTGTGTTTGTGTCTTCTCTGGTGCTGAGTACTGTACCATGACTTGCCGCAGTCCATCGCGCACTCTCAAATAGAGGTCTGCTTTTTCAATGATGTAGATGAGGCTGCCCTCCGTCTGGCGTCTCGCAGTAGCTATCATTGTGTCGTATGACCTTAAAACAGTAACCTGTGGGAAACAAATGCACATAGCATTTAGCTTGTGTTGAACATGAATTAATTAACTAATGGCTACCAATTGCTCCTCAAAAATATGATCATCTCAGAATATTCTATCAATTGGCAGCAACTGCTGCAGTACGAAGACTTAACTTATTATCAACGCCAGCCCAACGACCACATAATGGGCTGGATGGTATTGTGGCTCAGTGGTTAGCAAGTCAGTCTTTCAATCAGAGGGTCAGTGGTTCAAACCCCGGCTCAGCCAGTCCATGTTGATGTGTCCTTGAGCAAGACACTTAACCCTAATTGCTCACCGTTGCTGTGTCTACGGTCTACTGTATATCATGTAAGTCGCTTTGGATAAAAGCGTCAGCTAAATGTAATGTAATGTAAAGTGCAGTGATTGAACTTACCCCAGAAGAGTGACCAGGACTTCCAGGGGCACCAGGAGGACCAGGAGGTCCAGGAACATTGAGGGCTTCAAACGCAAACAAAAGCTCGTTAATGATTTGGCACAATCGAGTGGAGGTGGCTGAGTGTAGACAGTAGCTACAGGTCACCTCCACAAGATGAAGAAGAAGGAGAAGTTGCTTACAGTGATTGGGCCTGTAGGCCCCGGGAAGTGAGGGAGATCCTTGGGGTCCTGGAGGTCCAGGTAGTCCTGGAGGACCTGGACGCCCATCGTAACCAATCCCTGGGGTCCCTGGTGGTCCCTGGGGTCCAGGTGGGCCCAAAACAGGTTCTCCCTTTGGACCCTAACATGAAAAAGAAATGGTCATGACAAACAGCCGTAACGAGTAAAACCACAAACCATCTGACAAGATAGGATCTGGACCGTCATTAATACCTGTAAATATACGAGGACAGTTTCTCAGGACTCACCTCTAAGCCTGGTTTGCCAGGAGGACCTGGAGGGCCTTGTACTCCTCCAAAACGTGGGTCATAATATCCGCTACTAGGCTCTCCCTTTTCTCCCTTCACACCCAGGTCTCCGCGCTCTCCCTTCAGTTCATTCTGTTGGGAACAGTTTAACATTATGAACAGAGACCATCCAGCATACTGAGAAACAGGTTGGTGGGGTAGCAACAAGCCGGCTTACCTTGAATGTGTAAATATCGAAATTAGAGGTGGTTCCTGAAAAAATAAATGTGTTTTAGTAACTAAGTACTAATAATTCCCTTCAACCCACTCCAGCAGAGCAGTGGATATGTATGCCATAATGGTACAGTATGTATATCTTATGCAAACTAGGATTTACCTGGGATTCCTGGGATTCCTGGGTCCCCACTCTCTCCTTTTTCCCCTTTAGTTGCTACAACAAAAATATCATTTTCAACATGTGAGTTCGACACAATATCTCACTATGCAAAACTGCCATTGATAGTGACGTCTTCTGTGTTTTATCCATTCATTCTTCAACTCTAGTCAGACTTGACAGCCTAATCTCTTGACAATAGTGTGCATATCCCCTCCGGGCTGAGGCGGCTTCATCAAACTAAAATTAAGATAGAACTGTTTATCTCTGCCGACACTTAAAGGCCCTTATTAAATATCTCTTCCTTGACTGGCACTTCTTACTGCTTCCTTCTGATCCCTCTCTATCCTACAGTATTATGTATCTGTGTGATGTGTGAGAGGTCATACCTGGGTAATTCCTTGAAGTTTCATCATAGCGCTATGAACGGGCAAAAAGAAAGGTTCAATGAAGAAATTCCCAGCAACAATAGAGGAAAAGATTCATCTCAGGTTTATGCAAAATTATGCAAAATTATGCAATTAGCAACGGACTCAGTAGTTCCACCAGACAACAAGGCAAACAGAACAAAAGCACCAGATAATGACTGGATATATATATATATGACACGGTTAAGCTGTCAGCCAGTACATGAGAGAAGGTACTCTACTACTTAATGTTGTGCTAAATAGTTCATGTACATGACCAAAGTTTATTGCAGGGTACTTACGTTGAAGCGGTCTAAGGGAATGGCTGGTCCGGGGGGTCCAGGGGGTCCTGGCTGGCCAGGCACTCCCTGATGAAAACAAAGTTATTATACACTCTTTCATACTGTCTACGGTGTGCACGTAGAGATTTATCACTGATAAACTATAAAGAGCTTCGATGGTAGCTCTTAATAGTGTGTCAGAATAACATACTATTATGTATGTTATGTTATTACTATTATGTTATAAGTTTGACAACTCCTGTGTCACAATGATTGCTGGCGTTGATGTAAACAATGTTATCTGTGTTCGATGTCAGCAAACACTGACAAGTCTGAGAAATGTGCAGCTTTGATTAGGATTACCAAAGCTGACTGATGAAAACATGTGTATGTATATGTTATAGATATATTTGTAAATCAAAGGTGGCGTTTCACTGTCATAAGCAATCTATCCATGGTATTGGTAATAATATCAACACTTACTGGGTAGCCATAGCCGACTCCTGTCTCTCCTTTCTCACCCTTGTAACCATTCACTCCAGGGCGACCCTGAGGGGAGAAAGTCATCATTTAATATTTCCCTGCACTTTAAAAGAAGGAAATCAGAACCATTTATTGCCATGTATGTTTTCACATGCAAGGAATTCGTCCTGGCGGGAGGTTCATGACATTTGACATAACATTTAACAATAAACAGAGTGCAAGAAATGGGAGAATGAATATTTACGATTAAATCTACATTAGAATATAAAGTTAAAATAAAGCACAGATAACAGTACTTTATGGTGAAATGTGTAATGTTAAAGGTCAGAGGTATTAAATGTGACTATATGCAATAGGTCAGTAAAATGAATATGTGGCACTTGGTATGAAGACATAACAGTAAAGCAACATCCAACCTAGGAATACTTACAGGTCTTCCGGGCATTCCCATTTCACCCTTTATTCCAGAAGGCCCATACTGGCCCTGTGCAATAAATCATGAAATGAAAGACATTGTGAGCTGACAGGGGGATGAAGTGGAGGAAAAACATATTTGTTTAGTTTTAAACTGATCAGTTATCTATCAGCGTAGAAACATAAGATAGAGATGCTCAAACACTTACAGTGGGTCCGACAGGTCCAGGTGGTCCTCGGTCTCCCTACGTACAGGGTAGAGGAAACAGATCCGTGTTATCACCCAAACATTTAGAAAAGTAGCACCATGTCACATACCTCAGAGGAGAGGTGCGTACCTCTTTAATGAGAGACACAAAATAGACATACAGTCATAAATATACAGTCAAAAGCCGTGAGACTCACCTTGGAACCCGTCAGCCCATCCAGATGCAGAAGGTTTCCATCAGGTCCGATTACCAGGCCTGGTTCACCTTTCTCACCCTGAACACGGAACAGCACAGAGGAGGCAACGCACACTCAATTACAGCCGTGTTTCAATGTCCGTTCAACGGTTTCTCTCGGTAAAGTCAAATAACCAAGACGTTACCTTGCCCCCGTAGCCTGGCAGGCCAGGGTCTCCTCTGTCACCCTTTGGTCCAATAGGACCCTGCAGGATAGATAAAGTATGGTTTATCAGCTTCCTTTGGCAGCAGGAGAGTTCCCACAGATCAATTCGAGCCGTTCCTTTAGTCTCCGGCTATACAGTTCAGCTTGTATTGCTGAGCTGACCACTGTTTACACGTCCAGTTCAGAATTAAGTGGATGAGATGCTGTGCTTTTGTGAGCGGATGCAGTGCCGATTTGTTATCTGTTGACTGGGGTGCAGAGAAGCGTTTGATGCTTCCTTACTTTTGTGAAAGCCAAACTTTACTGGTAAAATTGTCCAGTGGCTATATGGGATTTTTTTAATTAATGGAGGTAGAACTGAATAAAAATATAGTCGATAATTGAAATGTGAGGGTCACCACCCACACCATAATTCAGCACCCAGGATTGGAAACCTGTACTTAAATTAAAAGACCCATTCCAACAATGAATTGATCCTATAAGTCGGTATTGTCTGAGTAGCCAGAACCCGATAGCTTGATGCATCTTACTCCTCTTTGCCATAAAGCTTCATTGTTGTCCAAAATCAATTTAAAACTGTTTGAGTTCAAACCGAGCACCGCCCACTTCACACCAGTCAGAATAGCTCAGACAGAACAAAAAACAAAGGCATGTTTCAGAGGATATAAACTAAATGTTGGCAGAAAATAGTGCATCCATGTATTTCATTTATAGCATGAAGCTGATCGAGATTTCTATCTTTAGTAGGAGTAGACTTCTTGAGGCTGAATGCCCCAGACAGAAAATATACAATTTGTTTACAATAAAAAAAAAAGAATGAATGTCAATGAACAAGAACAACAAAGACATAGAGACAACACCATTATATGAAGTGTATTTACCATTAGTGTGAAGTAAATACACTTAGTGTTTATGGGTTAGGGTTAGGGTGAGGTACATTAATTATGTAACCCAGGAAGACTTACAGGGAATCCCGCTTGGCCAGGTATACCAGGTCCTCCCTGTACAGGAAAACATATTCATTACATTACATTACATTTCATTTCATTTCATATACATTGATTAGTCTCCTGTTCTGTTTTTTCTTAACTATCTATCATCATGTATTGTTTTAAACTTTATAATAACTGTACAGAACTTATTCTTGCCCTGAAAAATCCATTAGTGTTAGTTAGCGTTTCGTTTCTTTTTTTCCCATTGTTTTTACAACTGATGAAAAAAAAACTACTGGTTTGTACCAAACCAGTAGTAAATTTGAAATGCTGCAAGATCTTCCAAATTTTCCCTTTAAAATGTTTGTCTTTTACAAAAACTGTGTGCAGTCCCACATACATAACAAATAAAATAAAAATACAAACCTGAGCACCATCATTGCCAACAACACCATCAAGCTGTAGTGACACAAACACATAATGAAGTTCAGATGAACGCTAACCCTGACTAAAGCTAGTTTAGCATGACAGTAGAGTGCTTTTTGTTGCTCACGTTGTCAGATGTCTGGTAGATGATTTGTCCGGGCGGTCCGGGTGGCCCGGGTGGTCCTGGGAGAGATGTTCCATCTCGACCTGCTTCACCCTAAAACCACAACACACAGCGACAAGATGAGTGACTGTCCCACCTGGCAAGTAATCCTCGACAGGAAATTAATCAAATGTTAATTGTTACACAGGTTTCCTTTTTATATATATATATATGTATAAAAATAAAGGTTGGTTGGTTTTTATCTTTTTTCTTTTTCAGAAGTCTTGTATGGTCTAACAGATCAAAGTAACTACAAAGAAACATTGAGGTGAGATGGAATGCGTGTTGTAGTGAACAGATATTTTAAGGTTAAAAATGATTGAAATGAAGATGCAATTCACCCTTTCTCCTTTGTTGCCGCTGTCCCCCTTCGGTCCCTGTCAAATGAAATAGGAATGAGACAAAAGATACGTTAACAAAGGTGAAAGGTCTGAATGTCTGCTTCACAAAGATCCACCAGCGGACGAGAGGAGCAACCTTCTTATATAGACAATAAACACTCTGCTTCTTTCATATCACATAATACAATTACCTGATAAACTTGTTCAATAAGATGATAAATTAAAGTAATTCAAGATTCCATTCATGTGTAAAAATTGAATTCACAATGCGCAGGCCATGACGCAGCTGCACGCCCCGGCAATGCTAAAGCACACGCGCCCTTCGGGTGCAAAGGTCACACGTACATCGACAGAAAGCAAGCGTTACCCAGAATGCCGTTTGGTGGTGTAACAGGTAATACTGGAGCATGTGACGTCTGAATAAATAATACATTACAACTGAGCCATCTCTATGACAATTAAACAAAGACAATGATGAAGACCATGACATGCAATTGAAAGCCCTGGAAAAAGCTAGGAAATGGACCTGGTTAACTATTTCCAAGGTCAAGGATGAGCTTTCATGCTTATATTGGGTATTACTTGTTACATTTTAAAGCAGTTATTGACTGACACTGATAGGCATCCTGATGTTCTGTGCACTCTTAATAGAACAATATGTTAAAAGCATTCCAACTTTTTTTTAATGCAGGGCGGGTAAAAAAATGACGATTCTCCGTTCTCAGTGTATGAAATACATTTTTGTTCTACAAAATCGGATGACAAAGGCTTTGTGTGAGGGTTTGGCCTTTTCCTCTGTTAGTGCATCTTGCCAGCATTTGCATGACTCAGCTGTTTTTCCAAAAAAAAAAAGTTCTAACCCAGAATGTACTCAATACAAAGGACTCATGACATTACCTATTGTGGCCAGAGGGGGTAAATGACACAGACAACATTTGAGAAATGCAAAATATGTTTGCCCCATGGCTTGTTAGATTACGACCATTCTGCTGCATAACACATGAAAATAGATACAAACATTAATAAATAAATCAAGGAATAAAACATTCCTTGAAAGTCAAGTATACATCACACGGGAACACACAGGTATTTAACCTGTGTGACCTCTGGTATCCATGACATATTCTCATTTGTCATCTCGATGTATTTTACCTGAGGTCCAGGGAAGCCGTCCAGCCCTGGACGTCCATCTCTCCCTGTGAGACCTTCACTGCCCTTCTGACCCGGTATACCAGGCAACCCAGCTTTGCCCTGCAGAGTACGATCAAGATACAAGGCTGAAAATGTCACTTCAGGGAAACACAAAAACAGAGTTACTGCCACATTACTGCCCATCATGTGAAGAGTTTGTATTTCTTTACCTACTTAAAATCATTCTACCTTTTTTTACATTAAATTCCACTGTTCCTTCTGTCTATGCATTCATTACATGCTGGGGTGGCCAAACGACTGCCTGTTTGTAAATGGGGCGTGGGGATTTTTTTTTAAATAAACTAATATAGCTTGAGGATATTTGTAATAAGTTGCACATAATAATTCAAACCAGGTTAAATGTTATGACATTTTCTCCATCTTAATCTTGGCACAAAAACCTACAATCTAATTGACTGTTGTGTTTGTTTCATCTTGATATTAGACTTATAGAGATTCACATTTTTACATTTTCAATTGTTGCGTAATCTTTTCAGTGAACCCTTAGAGGCACTGAACAGATACCAATATAGGTAGATGGGGATTGTAACCTGTTTTAACTTTAGTTGTTTACAGATGCACACATGGCATCATACTATTTTAAATGTATGCCATACACTTTATTAGAGTTTAGAAGTATTAAACTACATTTAAGTCAGCAACATGTGGAAAAAACAGTAAATAGTTGTTATTATAGTAGTAGTGTTGTGTAGTTATTTTGATAGAAAATGATTACAGTGTCTTGCATTTATGCATTTACTGTTGTTTGGCCAATGACTCCTTATATTCTTCTCTTCCTGGCCCACGATCAAAAAAGTTTGTCCTCTCCTGATTCATTGTATTTATTTTTTGATATTATCAGTTCTGTTTGTGTGCTTGTGTTGTTTCTTTACCCCCTGCTTCTATTCCTTAAGACAGGGCAAGGACCTTCTTTCACCCTCAGAAATAAATTTAGGTGCAGCGTATTTTTCCGAACCCCAAAGGTTTAGAAAGCACGCATGAAATGACAACAGAGGAAAGCAGCAAGGATAAGACCAAAACTGAATGTTAACTAAACTTATTTAAGATGCTCGAGGGTGTGCCGAGGCTAAACTCGACCCCCTTTAGAGACCGTGGCTCAGTTCCCGGTAGCTGTACCTCACGCTTGTTTGTGTGTTTCCACAAATGTACTCAAAACTAGACCCCTTTTGATCCAATAGTCTGCTTTCAAAGTAGAACAAACATTTGTGTTGGAGCAGGGGCCAAGAGGACCAGCTCATCACAGATTAGAAAAATGACTTCAGTTACTAACCGGAAGTCCAGGCAAGCCAGAAGAACCCTGAAAGCACACACATTTGGTTATTTCCTCATGCATTTGCAATGGCACACTAGGGCACAAGGGCACACTCAATAGTAATCTTGAGTATGAATCGGTCACTAAATTACCAACATGACTTTAAAGCTGCTGATCAGATGGTTCAGAGACTTACTCTGGCTTGTGATATGGGGGAAAAACATATATTTAAACTTCAGCACAAGGAGGAACTACATCTCATTCTAAACGTTATCGTATTGTGAAGAATGTGAGATGTTGTATATCGACTTCCACAAACCCTAAAGTATTTTTTCAATTGCAGTACTGACCTGTCTTCCCTCGGGTCCTCTGACGCCAGGCAGTCCATTGCTGAACCCTCCACCAGAGGCCTCCATGTCATCCTTCAAACACCAACACAGATGTTACGACAGTTAGCCAAAGCGTTTCACCTTTCACCTCAAATGATGTACATAGTAATGGACGACAAACAACGTGTCTGCAGCTGTCTATCATTAAGCATACCTTTATATTTACATTTACTGTCCCAGACAACCACATTACACACACATTACATTTTGCAACCTTTTTTTGGCATCTTTTATATTAATACTAAGGCAACTCTACCAAAAGGTTTCATCACAAAAACGTACAAATCCAACACGATAGGTTGGTCCGGGAGGCCCCGGAAGACCTGGTTGCCCAACTGGTCCGATAGGTCCGGGCAGACCAGCCAGTCCAGTCTCTCCGGAGGTTCCCGGTAAACCAGGGTCTCCTTGAGATCCCTGTAGGGTCAAGTGACAGAATAAATACATACAAATTGTAATAAAAGCAAATACAACGATTGCATCTTCGTTAAAGTGCATCTTTATCTTATCTATATTACCGTTCATGCAGCATTTTTCGTATGAGTAAGTGTGGTGTAATAGTACGTAGATTCATGTAACTGCACACCCATGCTCATTGTTCTGGGGCCAAATTCAGACGTTAGCAAATATTAATCCAAAGCATAGCCAGCACTCAGATTAAACATTAAGTCAAGTCTAGCTTGCCAAACATTTGCATATTGCTAGAAGACACAAATCCGGGCAATCCTGGGCAGGCTTAGGGAAGCAGGGAGAGGGTAAATAGTGGGCCAGCAGAAAAGTAGGAGCCTGGCTGGAGGAATGAAAGGGATGATGGCGCGTACTGGTATTTCAAAAGCACGCCACCAATTCATGCACCTTGTTTTCAGGACTATACTGGTTATACTGGTTAACAACAAAGGCCATTTGCATTCAGCTGCGTTTTTGAGTGTCGATCTAACTGTGACGTGTCAGCTACTTTAAGGCATCATCTGAGTGAAGACCATGAAATCCGCACCTTCTCTCCAACTGCTCCTGGAAGACCCAGATTGCCTGAATCACCCTGGTGTAGGAAAAAGAAAAGAACAAAATGTGATCATAAAAAACTATAATGATTATGGGGCTGTTGTGCATGTCCCTTTTACAACATTTAACATTTGAGTGGAGGGATTGTGTTGAACTTGGAAGCTGTGAAAGGCAGCAGGCGACCGGCTTCCACTCGGAAAGCGGACGCTAGTTAGCCCAGCTTAGCACTAACTCCCACTAGACATATTTTTCCCACACCTGCTGAGTCATGAGCAGATCCCACACTCGCATTATAGAAGGGCCCAGCTAGCGGTAGCTGTCATTCTCTCATGGGGCAGTCGGGGTGAAACGCTAACGACCAGACTTGCTAAAAGTCACAGTAGCCGGTCGCCCTGTAACCTCAGCGTTCATTCATCCCCAGTGATTCAAACTACAACACAAATCACATCATTATTATCTACATTAGTGCCCGCCCACACAGAAGGAGAACTGAATGTCGACTTAGACAGATTCAGCTCATGTTTACACAGACTGCTACTGAGACCACTATTGAGACGCTTCTGAGGATGCTAAACTAAGATACATTTAGTTTGAGTTTACAGGAGGAACGATTGGGCTCACAGGATCATACCTTTTCTCCCTTGGGACCAAGAGCTCCTGGGCGTCCATCAGTACCCGGCAAACCAGGCAAGCCCTAAAGGGATTTGGTTCAGGCATTCAGTTGTTGTTGATTGGGTTAGATTCTAACATTTTAATCACGATTTATTTGGCGAGTGATGCTGAGAGGCAAACACATGGGCACCTACAGGTTGACCGGGCGCCCCGTCCTTTCCTGGTGGTCCGAATGCCCCGGAACTCGATGCTGCTCCAGCTGTAGAGGGACTAGCAGGACCGGCGGGACCGGGGGGACCAGGGGGACCCGGTAGGCCAGGCAATCCCTAAAACAAAACGTATCGTCATTTACGGATGCTGGTCTTACAGCAACAAAGATGATGGCCTCCACCACATCGCTTGTTTCAGTTGGGACTAGAATTTTTAAAATTTTAATTCTTCTCACTCGAATGGATTCAGGATTAGGGAACCCAGAGCCTTCCATGTCCACAAAAGTCTGAAAAACATGGACTGGAATCAGTTGTATTCAACAAATGAGTCACAAAGGCAGGAAATGAGCTGACACGAGTTGAGCCTAAACAGTATGCAGCGTGAGGCTCACAGATCTGAGTCCGGTTCCTGGGAGTCCCGGAGGTCCAGGGAGTCCCCTGGGGCCAGGTTGACCCTCTCCACGGTCTCCCTGTATGCACAAGACTCATTATTAAAAATTAGAATAAATAATAAATGTATAATAAAATACAATAATAATATAAGTTATTCTGTTAGTGTAAAGGGGCATCGGACCTTTTCTCCTCTAGGTCCAGAGTCACCTGGGGTACCTGGGAAGCCAGGTGGTCCATCAGGACCCTGTGTGGAGGAAACAATCACGTTAGGGCCCTCATGGTGTTAATACAAGGAACACTGAAGTGTAAAGGAGTAGGTCTCTCCTAAAGGTGCTCCGATCAGGGGTTTTGGGGACGATCAGCGATCGCTGGATGCAGATTCGGTCATCCAACTTTGCATAAAGTCGCCTCATCTGAAGAATAGCTGTCAGTCAAAGCATCCATCCCCCCAAAGAACGTATGGAAGAATTAAGAGGGAGACCCAACACTGTGGTTCTCTGTAAACTTTACAAATGGGAAATGGATTATGAACACTTTGTGAACACGCTTTGTGAAGACGGCGGCGTCCCGTTTACGTTCAGTCCCCACGAAGGCACGACATATTCAGATGACCAACACACGGACCTGCTTCTGTCAGGAGTCCCTAAAACAGATGTTCTGCTGTCATGGTAACGGAAGGAAACACTGTGTTATTCTGACATTTCATATTCTGTTTACTGTAACGGCCATGTATGAGTGAGACTAACATTACAGACTGCTGCTGTTAATCATTTCAATTATTTGCTTTGTATTTATGTCAAGAATATTTCTGATCAGTATCTGATAAAAAGGGTCTATTAGCTTGTTACATTTGTTTGTTTGTAAGAGAAGGTGATTGAATACAGTTTTGAAAAACTAATCAGACATGTTTTGGATATTTATTTTGGGTAAGTTTAGTGTTATAAAAAAAAAAGAAATCCATAAATGAGTTGGTAGCTTAATTGACTAATGCAAAAAGACGAGTTGTGTTCTAGAGACAACTCAGAATACCGGTTCTGCGTGTTTTGCGTCATCTGATCTGCCTTCACAGAAACCACCAATCAAAATATTTAGAATGAATATCGGCCAATAAATATCAGTGTTTGATCGATCGGAGCACCCTCAGTATCTCAACAACCCAGCATCACTTGACCTTCTGACAGGTGATAAGAGTTTAACTTACGGTTTTTCCATCCTCACCAGGATCCCCCTGTAAATAAGGAAATATACGTCCTTTGAGACAAATTTAAAGATTGATTTGACATTCCTAATTTATACACGTTTTAACTTAATATTTAACCATTTAAAATGATCATATTTGTAACTTTGGAATCAATTCTTTTGAAAGTCATGTAAAAAAAAAAAAATCAACTGCAGTCTACTAACTGGCTCTCCATCAGCTCCTGGGGGTCCCTGGGGGCCCGCAGCACCTTGAGGTCCGGCCGGTCCTCGGGGTCCGGGGCCTCTGGAAATCACTGAGCCGTCACTGCCAATTGAGTACTCAGTTGCGGGGCCTGGAGGGCCGGGGGAACCGGGCGCCCCCGGTGGGCCGGGCTCTCCCTTCTTTCCTTGGTATCCAAAGCCTGCACTGCCCTGGAGATAAAGAAAAGGGTGACTAAAGTACAACAACACAAGAATGATGAAGTAGCACTGACACCAGTGTCTGATAGAATAACACTAAAAGTATGATAAATGACTAAAAAAGAGGATTAATATTGGGTATTATCCTTGTTCTGTTTGTACAAGACACCTGTAACTTTGCTCCGAGGCGACTCAAATCAAAGGATGAGATGATCTCTAACTTAACTAACTTACCTTTAATCCGATTTCACCTGGTTCCCCCTGAAAATGAAAAGAAGAAACAGAGTCAGTGGCAGCAGTCTTCATCGGCCGTCACATTCCACTTAAAACCACAAAATGCATCCATATGCACAGACATGTCCACACGTTGGAGAACAGTTGCAGAACACATCTTTTGTGCTGCCTGCTTTGTATACTTTGTATTTTATTCCTTAAGATCTTTTTATCTTCACGCCGGGTTGAATCTGTGTGCTTTGTGTTGTGTCTGTTTGGAAAAGTGCATTATGAGAATGCTGCTCTGAGACAGAAGGAACTCAAATGAATGTCAGGCAGTAATGACCGCACCTCACAGGACTGTCCTACTTTTACAATTATTGTAAAATCAATGACATTTGGCCCACATAAGACAAAATAACTATACATAAACATACATCTTGTCCTTAGAAAATGAAGAAACGTAATGTGATTAAATGAATAAAATACAAGCAAAGCCACAGAACAATGGCTTGGCATTACATCTCATTGGGCCCTTATGAAACACGCTCATATGATTGGATGAGCTTTAAGTGAGCTCCTCTCATTGTGCCACTACAAACTGGAACAGCATGCAGAGCAATCTAAGGGCCAATTTAGATTTCACATTTCACTTCCAGTTATAGTTGATGCATTTGCTTTTAATGTAATGTGCTTTAATAATTCTTAAGGTTATTGTTATTTTACTTATTTGGCTTTTTATTTTCATCGAAGCTTCTCTCTTGTCTTGCTCACTGAGCTATATTGCAAATGACGTCTCTATCTCAGTGTAGTTTTGAGCTAAAATAAAGGTTGAATTCATTCATTTGCGTGCATAAAATTAGGATTTAGCTCCCTCTAGTGTTCCTTTGGGGTATTTCACTAAAGCCCATTTGACTGCTGTTACTACCCCCTGCTCTTCTCCAGCTCACTCACTGGCCCACTGCAACCTTCACAGGTCAAACTCGTCTCGTACAAGTATTGCATCCACAGTCAAAGTAGATTCCATAAAAAGCGTCCAAACCTTCTCTCCACGGCCTCCACCCCGTGAGCCGGAGCCGGCGTCTCCCTTCGGCCCGATTGGACCCCTGTCTCCTTTCAGCCCTGCATCCCCCCGGTCCCCCTTTTCTCCTCTGCCCCCAGCAGGACCTGTAAGCAGCGGCAAAGGGACAGAGTCATTAATGCCCTCATGAAAAGACCTTTCAAAATTGATGAATGACCGTATTCCACATCGCAAACAACACAAAGCCGAAAGCAGAGGAGGAAAAGAAAGGGGGGAAAGAAAATGACGTTTTGCTTGTTGGAGCGAGAATCCCAGCGAGCGCCGTGTGGGGCTGTGATTTAAAGGCCACGCCAAGGCTTTCTGAGGCGGCACCGCCCTCCCAGCGCTGCATGCACTCGCATCCTGATCTGGATCCTCTGGTGGGAGCTCGATTGAGCCTCAACTCTTCTGACGGAAGGCTTTCAACTTTCAACCCACTTCCCGAGAAGTCGCACACGTCTGAAGCCGCTGACGTGCAGAGCAACATGATGTGTTCCAGTTCAGGGAATAGAGTTGAGCGCTGGAAAACCGGATCCCATGCCCTCTGAATGGACACACACGGGCACTGACAACACTAATACCTCATGCCATAGCACTAGTAGCTTACGTAATAGGGAATATTTTCCAATCCTTGATATTTTTAAGAAATTAAAAGCTAAAATTGTTCTTATGCCTTTTTAATTCTCTCTCTCTCTCTCTCTCTCTCTCTCTCTAAGATACATATTTCTCATCCCCCAGGCTTATATACAAACATGTTTAAATCTCACATTGTAAAAAAGATTCTCTTTTACAATGTGAGATTGACCATATCCTGGTTACAAGATGCTTTCTTTGACCCACAGTAGACTCCCTGCACTTAATCTCTGCATACTTCATCACGGCCCCTTTTCCAATGTTCAAAGTTTATAGATACATTTTTCATGGTGTAAGTCAAAGTGTCCAATTCAGCGCTGGTTGGAATTTTGTCTGAGACAAAACAACTCGCCTTGTCTCTGCCATCCCACTGAGTAACGCAGAGCGCTTCATCAAAGACCTGCATTGTGTTTAGCGTTAGTGTTGCTGCTAAGTCATACGTAATATTTTTAAATACAATATGTTTGTATACTTTACATTACAGATAATGCAACCATCAGAAGATAAAAACAAGATCACTGTCATTCATGCCTCAACCACCAGATGGTGCAAATCACACAGATTCACACTGGAATACCATGTGCAGTATGAAATACATATGTATAGTATACATATGAAAGTATGTAAATGATTCTCAAGTCAACTTCAACCCTGGATGGTTAAAAACACAAGTTTCTCTTTGCTCCAAGTGAACTATTTTAATGTAATTCACACAGAAAGTCACTCATCAGAAGCTCGTCACAAATGAGTCTCCCAACCGTTGCATTCCTCCTCGCGTCCACTAGATGGAGACATGCGTCAGTGCTCTGACCCGCTTAAAGGAATATGAATTCTGCAACACCATGTGCCATCATAACTGCTCCAATACCCAACCGGTGAGCCAAGTCACGTGTCGGCATGTGGAAGTACAATACATATTTCCCATCTTTCAAATTATAAATGTATGAAAGACAGTGATAGAGCGAGAGGCAGAGCCAGAGGCATCGGTAAAAAACAAAACAGCTGGCATAAAGAAAGTACACTAAACTTTAACTCACCTGTTTCTCTTGTAATTGAGACTTCTTCGTCTTTGCTGTTCAGCGGCGGCTGCGGAATGGGCCGGGAAGATGGAGGAGAAGTCTGCAGGTGAGATACATACGTTCATATTTTAAAGGGCAACGTATTGCATTTACTGGAAGCGGCCCTAAATCTGCTCTACATTTTATGGCTATGTAGAACAGCTATGTACCTGCATGGGAAAAAAGTAGACTTTGTGTTCCCATTAAATCCCACTGATGTTTATAGTTTGTGCTGCCAAAGCTCTCTTCCTAACGAAGAGGCCTTTTAAACGGGGTAAACACGATTGAGTCAACATGTGCTCGGCAAATCAAGCACGGAGCAAAAACCTTTTCTTCCGTCCTTTGGCACGTTGTCATTGTTTTTTGGGGTAATTGCAGTTTATGTGTTTATCGCTGTCAGACATCTCGAGCCTGGGCCCTGTTGTAAAACTCTTCTGCATGGGAACAATGTTACGGCTGCCAGCCTAGTGCGCTGATCCAGCCCGCTGAATGATGTCATCACCCAGAGTCATAACGACACCCGGGGCACAGCGGTTGAGCTCGTTCACGGCAACCTTCATTAGCATGTGTGTGTGTGTGTGTGTGTGTGTGTTTGGTCCACCCATTGGCCCCATGTTTAACCTGCCGAGCTAAACATAAACAAAAATCATAATCTGATATGAACTCGGGGGTATGGTGTGATCCCTCGTCACATTTCTGCCAGACTTTTAATTTGCCCATGACCTTTGCACTGCCTTCGTACAATAGCTCAGGATATTTAGAAATTCTACTTTTATGTGTTTGTGTCTTGGTGGACGTAGGACGACTGAGAGAAGCAACAGGAGTTATTGAAGGTCGTGGGGGGGTCACGTGTGGTGGGCTCCCAAACTGCCTTTGGGTAAAGACCCCCCCTCCCCCCAGTCAGTAGCTCATTCTTCACCGGTGACACACCTCGAATTGTCACCTGTGGAATTCGAGAGACGAGTGGGATGAAGAATGTGGAGAGGGGCAGCTGGAGGGGCAAAGTGAAGCCACTGTTGATAATTAACCAGTTTCCTTTCTGAGGAATTCTCCCCACGGTGTTGCACGGCACTGGCTATGCTAAGAATTTGTGCGGACCGCGAGTGACGGCTCTAAGTTGATATATGCATTAATGTGATAAAGAATACCCCGCTTGTTCACTCCTTTACTTATCCATCATAGCTGGGGTTGAAGGGTGGGAGGCTCCGATCTTGAGAACATCGTGTTGATGGATTTGAACCACATGACCCCCTGAATCTAAGAGCAGGTATGCAGCTCCCTCGGCAACGAAGGTATTCCACCTCTGTGTGCTTTTCTTCTCTCAGTGCTCCGAAGTATTGCAGAGAAAACCCTGGTTCTTAGGGTGAAATTCATTAGTTACTACCGCTCATGTGTTTGACTCCAATTGGCTTTTGCATTGGGAAATTTAATCTGGCTTTGGTAAAAAAAATAAAAATAATGAACAGAAACAAACAAGTATTTTCATTTTTTCCCAGACATTGCTGCCTTTGATTAAATGCAGACTAGATGTCTAGATGGCCAATCAGTTAGCTACTTTGAATTCTGAATTGAGAGGCGAAGGCTCCTTCAGCACTAACTATTGCAAAATCAATGTAGCAGCAACAATCACAGTTAGCTCTCTTACAGTCTTTTCTTTGTATTGTAGTAATAACTCAAGAGAAGAAGCTCGTGATAGTCATGGGTCACCAAGTCAAGCATCCTCAGCCTTCAAGTCTCAAGTCTCCAGGCACTCATGTCTCAGGTAGGTTGGGTCTCACAGCAGACGAGTAGTCTTAAAACACAAAATCCATAGTTGTGTTCACATTAAGTATTTCTGAAAGCCGTCTTAAAGGGACGTTGCAGACAAACTGCTAATAAGAACTCTGCAGTACTTCAACTTGAAACAACCACTTGCATCACATGCAGCTGGAATTAAGCTCTTGAAACATTTCCTCTTCGGGTTTCATGCCTGAAGGAGACTCCAGCGGTGACACGGCTTTGGGTGACTGGCTAGCTCCGCCATCTATCACGCCGAATTCCAGGATGACAAAATGGAAAGTTTCGCTCGTGCAACTCTCCCTGTCTGAGCCGTCTCTGCCCGGACTTGCCTTAATTGCAGCGGTTGGACAGTGTAGCTTCTACCTTCTGTCAACAGACGTTGGACGGAAAAAAGCATCGGCAGGTAGGCATTAGATGCCAGATGCTGCGTGTGACATCACATCGCATACTGCAGGATAAAAGCCCACTGAACAGATGGAAAAGCCCCTTATAAAAGCTGCTGAGTACACAGCAGTCAGGTGGAAGAGGCTTCCGACCCGCGGTGCCAGACCCCGCTCTGGCTTTCTTTCCACCTCAGTCAGCTGCTGATAGAGAAACCAGTCAGAATAACAAAAGCCTTGAGGCGGGGGGGCCTCTGACTTGGATCCGATCGAGTCCAAATTGACATCTGGTTTTTTAACTCTCCACTGTAATTGGGAGTAGGAGTGTGTGCACGCAGGGCTGCTGATGGAGGCTGAGCTGCATTTCAGCCTGCGTGGCTATCTTTTGAAGGGTGGGAGGCTGTGAGTGGGTGTCTGTAGAATCTCATTGTGTGTGTGTGTGTGTGTGTGTGTGTGTGTGTGTGTGTGAGGCAGAGCAGTGGCAAACGGAGAGCTGAGGGAGAGCGCCGTAAGATACGAGAACATGCAGAGATGAAGAGAACTGGAAGAAACAAACGACAGTGGGAATAATAGTGTGAGAGAAGGGAAAGGTGTTGTGCATGGTGGGTAAGAGGCTAGCATCGGTCAGTCCTCTTGCAATGTCTGATAGGCCTTCGCCCAGGTGATGAGTCTACAGATACAGTCTATTCAGGGCACACGCCTCACCTGACACCAGGTACATCGCTGCATACCGTTCATGCAGAAAGAAACGTGCTGAAACTAACATTCAAAGCCAGACATCCTTCTTGCTGCTGACCTCACTTTCAGTTTCAGAGGAATGTTATTAACTCCTACATTCTAGAAAAAGCCCAGTTTCAACTCCCCGAGGTCGTTTCCCTCTCTCGTCTGACAAGAGGAAACTCTGGATGTAAAAAGTCTTTGTCCCCAGATCTATAAGACAGAAGCGGCTCAATTTCTAGACGTCAACTCAGCAGTTTTTCAACCTCTCTTGAGGGATGAGCGTTAACCTACTCATGGCGAGAAACTCGAGACATCAGTGGTGTATATCCAAGACTGGGACGACTCGGTTTGCCGAAGCAAAGGAATAATCTGTGTCGGCCTGGGTTGCATCTGGCTCGATCAGCTGTTTTGAGACCTCTTCAGGGAACACAGTATTCTTCGTTCAGTCTTCTTCTCACTGCCTCATATCTCGATTTATAGTTTTACACAACTTCCCAGTGAGAAAATGGTAGACCAAACCCACAATGTTTCAATATAATGTACCAAGAAGAATAAGAGCAGCGAAATAGCTGCAAGGAACAGTACCGTTATTAAGGAAGCATCACTTAACCAAGCGTGAAGGATGGAGGAAAACAAACATCAGCAGGTAAATATTAGCAAACTTTTGTAGCAATTAAAAGAGCAAAAATAATAACTACAAAGTGGTTCCATACCGTCACTCTATGTTTCTCCCCGGTTGGTTGTTGGGGTCTGGTTTCTTCAGAGCCGCTTCCTTCCCCTGAAGCCTGAGGAGACCAATCACACATTTTCAATTTTATGTCTCCAAGATGTTCTGTCGTTGTTTTACTGACAGTTAAAACCTGGCACAGCTGGAAAAATGATTTAAAATTCCAGTACATGAACTGTACTTTAAGTGTGGTAAATATACCATAATTTACAACATAGGACCCTGCTACACAATAAAACCTAAAAGAAACTAGATAGAATTACTACCACTGCCGCTGATTTGCTTTTTGTTCCCCAGCAATTGTCTTTATTAAAAAAATAAAATTTGCGAGGCCAATACGCAACAGCGTATGGGGCTTGCTGCCATTGACCTCTATGGTATTGACTGACAGTGTTATTTGCCTGATATCTTTATTGCTGTAAGTGTGTTTTTTTATTCTATGTTCTCTGCCAGCTCCCTCTTAAAACACAGATCTAATCTCATTGAGCCTTTTGCCTGGTGGAATTAAGGTAATTTAACACGCTCTCTAAATGATCAATACTCTATGTCTCTCTACTAATGCTAAATGTTTTTATATTTGTGGTATCAGACAATTTACAACACAGTACGTTCGGGCTCATGTACTGCTCTTGGATTCAGAGCGTCTTGGTAACGCAAAACCTTGGACGTGTCCTCTGAACCGCCGTGTGTGAGGTTAGCATTTTAGATAAAAGACACTTCCTGAAATAGGAAACCTGTCATTTCCACTCGGAATGTGATTCTCCCGTCTAATCCAAACAACATCTAAGGATTTGATGACAACAAGCGGTACAAGCTTGAACGTTGTTCTGACGGTGAGGTCGAGGTTCTGGTGGTCTCAGCCAGCGGAGCAGCTGTGGAGGCAGCGTCCCACTGAATAACAGCGAGGCACCTGTGTTTGTGTGTGGGTGGTCAGGGTCGGCTGGAAAGGCTGCTCTCGCCTCTTATCAGTTACGGATTCACGGCTGCTAATAATTGATGTCAAACGCTGGAATAAATCAACAAAGTACTTAAACGGACGGACACAGGCTTCCCCCTGACGCAACGGCCGAGCCGCCAGCAGAACTCATGTACAAGCCTATTTGAAACCACGGGTCCCTGATTTCTTCTCCTTGCTAGCCGGCGACCATCAATTTTGTCAGATGCTGGCAGATTTCCTTAGCTGCAGCTAGTTAACCAATTACTTAACGTTAGCTCCATGACTTGGGTCAAGCATTTCCAGCTGACTCTTTTTAAGATGCTAATCGTGTAAATGGGGTTTAACTATGCACACGATGGCTGTAAATCCGCTAACATTAGCCTGACAGCATCCAGGACCGGCTTCCCCACAGTGGGGAAACCGGACACAGGTTCTGCTGGATGTGAAACAGGTCTTTCTTTTGAGACCTGTCACCCATAGAGGAAATTGTCACCTGAGGACTGTCGTTTATGAAGCCTTGGGTTAGGCATTTTGGCCATAGCCACCTTGGTTTTTGGCCGTAGCCATCTTGGTATTTTTGCAACCAGAAGTGACAGGAGAAGGTGTTAATCTGTCAATCACAAGGTAGCCACGCCCTAATGCATACCCATCTTTAAGGTCTATTTTACTCTAAGTTGGACCAACAGGTATTAAATGAGCATCACACTGTATTAAAGAATACGAAACTAGCGATTGAGACACAAACACATTTTTACAATGTTTACTGAGGTGAAAAATCAAGTGAGAAGTAGAGTATATTTCTCACACACTTCTACACAACCAGTCTCAGTTTCATCACATGTAGTCAGGTATCTTCAACATGTGATAAGATGTAATTTACCATATCTGAGTCATCTTCGTCGTCTTCACAGTGCCTCTCAGCAGCCCGGGGGTCTCCCACCACCCTCAGCTCACCGATCACCCCCTGTCGCAAGAACAAACAAAATAGATCAGCACACACACACACACACACACACACACACACACACACACACACACACACACACACACACACACACACACACACACACACACACACACACACACACACACACACACACACACACACACACACACACACACACACACACACACACACACACACAGTATGTCTTACATGCAACATACAAATATGCTTATCTTATCTTCTATATTTCAAGGAATTCCCCATTTCCGTGAAATCAGAGGGACTATTGATGTCTCCACTCTGAGCGTCGGCCTGTGAAGTGCCACTATCTTTGCCACACACACATAATCTGATACATGTTCCCACACAGGATAGTTACACAGATAGCATGAATGCTATCAGACGGCCTATCAAAGGGCCATTAGGTCTGAATGAACAGGTGGCTGCTATCTGAAGTCGACTCCTCGGGACACATTTATGTCCTGAGAAAAAACTCAAAAGGATTTTTTGAGAGAACTTTGAAGATAAACAGCAAAGGCTCTTTGACATTGAAACCACGTCCACACACAGGCTTTTAATGGTCAGTCTTTTTTTGTAACTTGCACAATGTTTAGCAGACGTGTCATGGTCTTTTTCTAACAAATTGCTTTCGATCTTCACAATAAATTGACTAAACTGTCACTGCGGCATAGTTTTCCTAGTGATCGATAATACAGAAATGGGACATCCACTAAACAAATACAGTTTCAGAATGGAATTTCCATTTTATAAACGCATAAGGTAAATATTTAGATGCCAAATAATTCCTCTAAGTCTTGATTTGATTGGAGAATTTAAATTCGCAAGACCTCTCCAGCTTGGGGCCATGCTTGCGTCAACACATGGCGCGTGGCCAACATCTCCTGAAAGAAGGGTTAGGTTCCTTTTTTCCAAATTAGCAGTTTGTGATACATCTTTCTGACAAAATCTCAGACTACAAGAAAATGCCTGACATGGGCTTGTGAAATAAAAGAAAGAAAAGCTTGAGCTGTGTAAAGCAGATTTACAACGTGGTTTACAGTTAATTAAGCAGCTGTAATAAAACATGATTAAAGAGATAACGTTACAGCTGAGAGAACACTGAAAACCTTATCTCAAGGGCTCGCAGCCAAATGGGAAGTAATCATTTGGAATGTTGACATATTTAGTGGTTTAAATCTCTCCATGTCTTTATAATGTACAAATATAATCATGGTTATTAAAATATTCTCTTAAGCAGTGGATGGAATGGAAAGGAACACCCCCCAAATATGCCCCTTTTTTGGCTCGCCTGTTAAGGGCCTGTGCCCCCATGGCTTCAATCTTATGAACTCAACAGGGAGGTCATGTGGGTGCATGTAAGCAGCTAGACTCCACTTGGCCACACTGAACACTGAAAACAACGGAGAAAAGCATCATCATCATCATGTTGAAGGGTAACTCAAAATAAGAAAGGTCATGTCGGGATGCCGATAAAAAGCCAGCCATCTATTAAAAGTCAATGAAAAGCTTCCATCTTTAAATGTCACATTTCCAAGATAAATACATAAGACATGTTTTGCATGCATTATTGAAGATTTCTCCACACCCTCAAAGGACCTGGATTGCAGGTGTAACTTCAAAAGAACTTTTATATCTGGGGTTATGATTGTCAAAGTGATACTAGGGTCCACATAGTAATCTCCCTCCAGATTGTAAGTGAATAATGAATCATACAACAATCAGTTAATAGCTCTCAAGTATGTAAATAACTTAAGCAATAAAATAAGAGTGTCTGGAAAAATAATTGTGCGTCAACGCCTGCAGCAGTTGCATGTTTGGTCCGTGCAGGTAGCCTGGGTACTTTAACCCTTTAACAGCTAAGGTCAACAGTTGTTGCGGTCAACTGCTGGGATTTACAGCAGTCAAATGACTGAAGATAATTACAGCCCAGCTGTGAGGTCTTCCAATTATTTGCGGTCTACTCTCGAGAAGATGGCGAAGCGCCGCAGACACTTCGCCAGACACATGTTGTGGTTGAGAGCAGGCCAATTTGAGCAATTATATCATATTCGGGCCGAGATGTTTCACGGTGGAAAGTCAAAACACGACACTACACTTCACGCCGCAGGAGTCTCGTCTCTTCACAGTTGAGGTCGGTTCCAGACAGAAGTGTGTGGGGATGGGAGACTCCAATGCAATTAGTCTGACTTACTGAACACAATAGAGCAAAAAAAATAAAGATTGTTTTCTCGACACTATGCAAAAGGTTTATCTTGTCAAATAGCCCTATTATCTTCTTTTTTTTTCCTAATTTCGTGGGCCTGAATATCCTCTGGAGGAAAAGAGATGAGGCCCGTGTACACACCACAAACTTGTCAGGGTCAGCTCCTCCAGCTTGCCCGACGAAGACTCCGGCGCCGCTCTGCAGCTCCATCTCGTCCGGGGAGCGCTCGAGGCGCATCACCTGAGGGTCTGTGTCACAGTTGAGGTAGAACTTCACCGTGTCATCCATCACAGCGATGGAAAAACGCGTCCAGGTGTCCGTCATGGAGGGCACGAGGAACCTGGCCGCTTCGTACGACTTCTGCGAGTCGGGCTCCGTGTAGTACAGGATGACGTTCTGGTGGACGCCCTGCACGGCAGACAGTTTGACGCCCACATACATGATCTTCTGCGTGGCATCTGTGACGGAGAAGATGACGCCGCCGCGTCCAGTGGTGGGTTTCAAGTTGAAGTTGAGGGCGAAGTCTCGGTAGAATGGGCTCGGCAGGTGGGTGCGGGCCAGCTGGCCCGTGTTGGAGTCAGGGCCAAAGACATAGCTCGGCCTGTAGTCGGGCCCATAGACCCGGGTGACCGTATTTGGAGGAGGATCCCCAATCAGCTGTTGCAGGGAGACTCCAGTGTCTTCTAGAGAGGGAGAGAAAAAGGATGTGAGGCCACAATACGCATGAAATATGCTGGAGGTTAGAAGAGAGGGCTGCATGGCAGGGTACAGTGTTAGATAGGCTGCTGGGGGTGGACTTAAAGTGAATGTGCCTGATGGATGCAGGAACAACTGCTGTTACTTGCATAGCTCCGAAGTCTTTGTTGCACAAGAGCAAAACAAAAAATAGAAGATGTTTCCCTTTCATAAGTTATGTAAATTTGATGAATTAACACATTCATTAAATGTATATGGGAAGTTACCACAGCTGCCTCCAACCAATCTGCAGACGTTTTTGGGAAGCATTGGAAGAGCTACTCTACTCATTTTAGATCCAGAACGAAATATGGAAAAGGTTGACGTGACCCAAAAAGGCCAACGAGATATTCCATATGAGAATATGAGCAGATCGTTGAAGCAGACATTTAATTCCAAATCTGAAAAGATATATCAAAAGGGATATTCTAAAAGTAACATACAGTGCATGAGGAAGGGACTCAAGAGTTGACTGATTCAGCTTTCAGTATCTGAGAAAAACAACTCAACACCTTACGAGTCGATAAAAAACAATCTTTATTTTTCTGCTCTACTGTAATTTACTGAAAACGGTATAAGCCTTATTATGTAATGTAGTGATGGAGGAGTATGAAACAGAGGTGTCAGAGGAGCTTCAGCTCCTAGATGGGATCTCTGCAAAACTCTATGGCAGAAAATTGCATCATCAGAGCAAAATTATAACTTACAGAACTTGCGCATTTAAAAAAGTTGAACATTTCTATTATATGAATATGTATGTGTGTAGAATAGGCTACACATTGATATAGATGTGATGCATACATTCCTGACAATACCAAAACATTCAAATCTAAAATCTTCCGACTTGTGTGACATCTGCTAAATGTCACCCCTCCGGCACCAACAGCTGGGCCTCCTGCATATCTTCGCTCACTCGTCCATCACCCTGGGTGACTCTGGCGAGGTCCCTGCATAATGATTGGAGGCGTTTAGGAAATAAAAGGGACACAAAGAGCGATGTGTTCACATCACGGCGGCGATGTTTTACCAGCATCAAACTTCAGACTGCACCTTTTTTCGGCTTTGATCAAAAATAACGTTTCCTCCTGTTAAAAGATAAATCACTGTTTTGGGAGAAGACAGCGTCGTTTCTGGTGCTTTGAAGAAATGCTTTGGTTTACCACCCGGTGACTAATGTGCCTGCTCCGTCCCCGGCTCAAAGCCTCCCCACTGGAGATCAGTGGGGTCTGCAGGTGGCTTTGCTGAGAGCTCAAACACACGAGGTGTTTGGCTGAACCCGGGGTCCTGCTTTCGGCTGCACGTCCGTAAACAGACGCTGTCTGAGAACTGAAGATGCTTTCATTTGAATCCGAGCAACAGAGAACCCAGTCACACTGGAACAGGCAATAAAAATACTTTCCAGTATTACACTTGATGTTCCCCCTCCGCAGCAATCAGACGGACATTTGTGGAGAAGATGCCTCACTAAATGCACATTTGAATATGTGACCGGAATACATCGATGAAACACTGATGGTATAAAGTGTAGTTGACGATACAAACGCTACTCTTTGGTAAATTTCAAACCAGTATAATGGTGGAAAATCCAGTAACATATATGCAATATAGCAAGCTAAAATAGAATATCTGTCGACGCTACACATTTTATTTGTACATGTCATGTGATAAAACCTTGATAAATGTGGTTTCATTTTTTTAGTCCTAAAACAAACAAGACCTGAGCATAAAAAAATATTTTTCGATCTAAATTAGAAAACATTCATCATGATATGTCGGACGCAGGCAGACATGGAGAGTCCGCTTCAGAGCTCCTTCAGTAGACTGGGAGTCCCTGACTGCTGCACGGATGGCAGTTAACAACTCTCTCATTGAACCCAGGTCCGCCAGATGTTTGCTCTGATGAAGTCAGAGGGAGAGACCTGGAGGGTCTCTGCAGTGGGCCTGTGCTCACATGTCTGAACCTGGCGCCCTCTTATGTGCACTTTGCCTGAGTAGGGTTGAAAAAGGCTAAACTTTGTAGTAATCCTGTTGTGGATCCATTACATAGGAAAGCACGCCATTTTAATTTCATAATTCTCCCACTATGAGAAGCTGAAGCTGGCATGGCTGACATGGCTGGCGGGTGGCTGTGGATCAGTGGTTAGATAGCCCGATTTTCAGTCAGAGGATCGGTGGTTCGATCCCCGGCTCCGCTAGTCTGTGTTGTTGTGTCCTTGAGCAAGACACTTAACCCTCATTGCTCACCGTTGCTGTGTCTACGATCTACTGTATAGCATGTAAGTCGCTTTGGATAAAAGCGTCAGCTAAATGAAATGTGATGTAACATGTGAGCAATCTTTAAAGCAGAAACTCTCCATAACTGAGCATGTTCTTCGCTGCTGGTTGCAACTCACTTGCTTTAATTTGAAAGTTTATCAAAGAAGCAATTTGTGAACCGTACATTAGCAGCATGACGATCTATTAGATTTGTATGCAGATGGTCATACATGCTTCAAACATCTGATTTTCTTACGCATTCGCCAAATGAGCAGCTGACATCCTCACACGTGCACACAGCTTCCAAGCTCGCCAAACCCCTCATTAGCGAAAGACATATTAGTCGTCACTCAGTCCGACCAGATGTGCACTCTTCTGGATTATGTTCACGTTGACATATCCTGTATAGCCTTTTGATATATCTTTTCAGATTTGGAATTAAAAGTTTGCCTTGTAATGTTTGCTTTAACAATCTGCTCATAGTCTCATATGGACTATCCCGTTGGCCTTTTTGGGTCATGTCAACCTTTTCCATATTTTGGTGTGGAAGTTCTAAAATGAGTAGAGTAGCTCGGCCAATGCTATCCTTTTGGATAGCATTGGCCGAGCTACTAAGAAGACACGTTCTCATGAAGCAGACGGTGATCAAACACTAAAAACAAAAATTTTCAATCTTTACTACAAATAGTTGTGCCGGATACCAGGATCTTTTTTGTTAAAGCTTGGAAGAGTAAATTAAGACACTGGTCACTGGATCTAAAGCAGTTAAAAATGTGCTTTCGGCTTGCAAAGGAATGCTTTGGCTAAAGCCTGCTCAATGAGCCGGCATTGTCAGCAAAGGGCCAGCCAGTCTCAGAGATCAAAAATTACTGGGTATAAACAAGGTTCCCCATTAGCATTTTAAGTGCAATCTCAATTCAGGTTTCCTAAACAGCTTTTGTTAACCAATGACAGCTTCAAGGCCAATCGGGAAGAGAAAAGCTCTGCTGGTGAATGGAGCGGAGCTGGGTTTATGGCGCTAGTTTGTCTTGTCAAGAAGGCGGCTTACTGACCAGGAACGCGGCTCTTTTTCATTTCCTAACATTCCGGGACGGGGTACCAGAGTTTGTGATACCCTGTTGATAAAGCTGTATATACAGCGCGAGGCTGTGTATACAGCTTTGGGAAGTACAGGATCCAGCGTAATCCATGGGAAAACATTTGCACATCTGGACAGTCCCAGAAAACTTTTGCAGTTTCCCTGACTACGCTCCATCACCATTTAAAACATCCCTTGAGGCCTGCTGACAAGGGCAATGATCTCTTCACTCCCTCTGCAAAAAAAAACCAGTCAGTTGTCTGACCTGTGTTCGGAGAGAGTCTGTCAGAGTTCAACTCTGGAGACGTGAAAATGACTATCCCGTGATTGTAAAAAAAAAAATGAAAATAATGTCTACAATTCGTACGCATTGGCAGCAAACTGAGTTAAAAGTGAAGTCAATTAAATTTGGTCACACAATATGGTGGTTGTGTTAATTGATTCCAGATCTTCGTTCCAATGTACGTCCATCTGCTTACAGGGTTAAAGGGAGCCTTTTGCAATGCTTATAATATTAGATCAATGTCAAGTACTTGGTTCAATCCATTTTATCTGTCAAAATAATATAGTGAGCATCATTCATTTTCATTTGACCTTTTGCCCACTTTGCTTGTAAAACAATACATTCCATAGCAGCACCTTGCAAGGAGATATAGTACCCTGATTACTACGTACATACTACATAAACAATATCTATAGTGGCATAACTACTCTTTGAAAGCTCTATAACCAACACCAGGTCCCACAAGGTACATGTCAACTCCCTGGATAAATGGTCCTTTCTTTCTGCAGAGGACACTCTGTGAGCCCCTGGGCTGATTGTGAGGGATCTTTAACCTGATGATGCAGAATGCTCGGAGAGAGATGTCAAACCAAAAACCACATCACAGTCCAGGAAGGAGATTTCAGGTTGGCTCGCCGCGGAGATTCAGCTGTGATTCTCAAACCACAAAGAGGAAGATGGGCCTACCGCAAGCTGTGAACTTTACTCTTTGGGGAAGGAGTAATATGATACTGTTCAAGTTCTCTACCTGTAAGTGATGAACACTTAGTCAATATGCAGGGAGTAAACAAACCACTCGCCACCTACAGCTAGCTTTATAAATATGTCTTTTTGGAATGCTGGGAGAAAACAGTTCATATGATATTCACAGATGCACAGTGGAGATGCTTCTAAATAGGTTCGGAGCTCATTAGAAACTGCTGAAACAGCAGCACTCGCCTTAAGAAACTGCTTAAGGCTTTGAAGAGTGTCAGAATTGGGCTATTATCCAGCTAGAGACATCCCTGTGCTTCAGTACTGCTTTTTGCAACACTGTCTCATCAGTTCTCGTTTTGTACCAGTGCAGCGCAAACAGGAGGGGGGAGGGGGGCAATGAGTTTCTGGCAGCATATAAAATCGGTCTACACTGTGCCCATAATTGGAACCCTCCCGAGAGCCAACTCAAAAAGATTCCCTGGCAAGCAGCGAGCTGAAGAAATGGGCCCAGCTTTGGGCCGTCCTGTCATAGGGTACAATGTCAATCTCGGCTCAACTGAACCTCGGGACTACAAATCAGTGTCAAACCACAAGACATTGACTAAGTGTACACAGCGATGCCACCAAAAGACAGTGTATATCTTTAAAGGAAATTACCCTTTTCATGTTTTTGGGCTACCACAGAGGTGGTCAGGGACAGGAATCACTTCAATTTAAAAATGAATCAGTCACAACCGACACAAGAGTAATGATGTCTCTCATACAGGATATAGTTTTACTGGCAGGACCTAACCAAAATAAATTGCGGTTGACCTCAAGACCCTGATATGAATGACTGCTCATCTTTCAAGCAGGAGACTGGTAACCATGGAAAACATCATTAAAAGAGGCTATTGTGCCCCAACAATCCTGTCTTACCCCCTGTGGTAAAGGGATCACATCTGACATATTTCTTACAATGTTGCCATGCACACACTGATATCTCTGCTATCTTCCCACAGTGATCACACACATCTACAGGCTATATTTTTTATGTATAAGCTGTTCCCTTATGTTTCTTGCCGCATGCCGGGGGGCCCTAAACTTTAATTCCATCCAAAATGCAGACTCAAAATGACGTGTATATCATAAGGCATTCTTCCGTGACAGGTCATAGTTAAATAATGCAGGCGTGGGGTAGTATTAAGTATAATACAAGTGGCCTCCTCCAGTAAATCAAGCACACAGAGCAGCAGATAGAGGAAAGTGTCTGCAGCTTCCCAGATGCTGCATAGTAGGGCTCTGATCAGTGAATCTGGAAGGTCAGAGGACTTGTATGAGGGAGGATGCAGTGGAAAACAGTAGGTTAAAGTTATTGGGCTAATAAACTAGGAAATAAGGCATTTTTTCCTGTAGGGCACACATTTACAGAGCTTTGTAAAATAGTATCTTGGCTATTTATGTGTAGCCTCAGTCAGCCAAAGCCCACCAACCTGTTAACTACGATCAAACATTTACTAGTACGGCCACTGGCTGCTGAAGTTAGACATTGGCATTCGGCCCATGAGGCATTTTGTTAAACCAGGTGAAGTTATATTGCTAGACAGCGTCTTATTGACGAGGGTTGATCAGTTATCTTCAGGATATGGGGGCAAAGAGACCTCTCAATAGTAAAGTAATGTCTTACATCCAGTCTATTCAACCTCACTTAATAACCATTACTCCAGCAAGCACTGTCCATGAGTAGATTTTTAAGATTGCTGCATTTAAATGATCCCAGATGGTCTTGACTGCAGTGGCTTTCTGTCAATCCAATAATGATTGAGTAACAGAAAGCACTCAGGTATATATACCTTGAGGGTACTCTAACAGGTGATATCCAACAGGCTCGTCTTAGTGGTGAACCAGCTTCTGGAGAGCCTATAAAAGCTGTCCTTGGGTTGTAAAGAAGGAAACAAGATCGTACCATTTTATTTGCCTTAGGTTGCAAATAGCTAAGTCAGAGCCGCTGTGTGTAAAAAGCCAGTATATACATCTATATACATTTTCTTCTTCTTTTCTCAAACAGGAGTTAAAAACGCCTTACGCTTTACTGAACACTTGTATCAAACAATTGAAGTGTAAATCTCTGCCGTGAGAATCAGGAAAGCTTAAGCTACACATACATGGCATTTACAAAAAGACAACATATAAACCCTAATCCTGGCACACCAACACATAGAAAGTTCAAACAATCCAAACAAATCCAAATCTATTTGGGCCGAGATGCATCACTTAGTCCTGGAACCAGGGATATCTTGTCCACTCATGTCTGTCATCAAAGCAAGCTGTGAGAAAGATAGTGAAGCTGTAAAAAGACAAAGTCTTGAACTCCCAGTGATATGAAGTGGATAGGAGGGCAGGGCTATAGGCCAGTAAAAGAAATTAGGCTTTAAAAATGTTGTGAATGTAAGGCTTGCTTAGACAAACTTCGATTGATTGATTGTACAGCCTAATCTACTAGTTTGCTGTAATTCATTGAACCTTACTGACATTTATTTAACCTCCCAGCTCTTACACTGCTGTTTGAAAAAGACATTTCAAACGACACATTTGCTGTTCTGGTGTTTGTCATATTAAATAAATCAAATTAAATTCACCTGTTAAAATGTTTTAACTGAGTAAAGCAACTTTCCAGCTGTGATAAGTACTTCAGCCTCGCACAGTTGTAAAAAGTTGACGTCCAACTGAAAACCGTTGATGTAGGCATTCCTGCTTACCATGCACGACAACCTAATCTGTCTATTTCTGGACAGACAAATGCAGATCAAGCTGCCTGCAAGTTATTCGGTGTCAAAAAAGATATGCAATTCTACATGCCACAATTATCTACAGTATTCATGCACAAGTTGTCTGCAGAAGACATGCCTCTGCTTTATGCAAAAAGCTATTTGATTAGTACTAAGAATAATTATGCACTGAAAACAGAAAGTATATATACATTGTTTGTGTTCATTGTGAAATTAGTACAAGCTGTATTTAGTAACTATGCTGTTATAACTATGTTGTCACATTTAATTCTGTGGCATGCGTTGAATGTCTATTGACGCCATGATTACATTGCAGAAATTCACAAAACCATGTAAACTCCCTCTGAGCAGAATGGTAATGACCCATAAACCCACTGTACTGTGTGTGTGTGTGTGTGTGTGTGTGTATGTGTGTTATAATGACCTTCAAGTGGTAAAGTCACATGCGATCCAAAGGACAAGGACGGACATGCAACACAGTGAGGAGGGCTGGCCCCATGCTTGTTAGGCTTTAGCCAGAACGTTTTACCTTTTAACATGAGGACAAACAAACTTGAGGGCATGCTTATTTTTTTCTTCTGAATTGTTTTGCCATGCATTGGAATCAAGATGTTGTTAATGTCTTTGACTGTGCTGACAGGGATAACTGCACATGTCTTGGGTGGGTATCGGTTATTGGGAAGTGGGAGGAAACACCAGACATACTGGGGAGTAAGGATACTGAAAACTGGTTCAAAATGAATCCCCAAAAACTAGGATTCATTTGAACCAGTGGTTACCTTTCTGGTTACTAACTGACAAGCACTGATACCCATCATCCTTCTCGTCTGGTAGAGTGTGGCACTCCACAGGGAGGCGTCCATCATCCAGGAGTGACCAGCAACTGTCGCGCAAGACTTCGCAGAAACTCCGGCAAGGCAACACCGGCAGCCGGACCACAGAGCTGCACTTTGGTACCAAGAGAAGGCAGAAAAACCACTCCAAACTATGGTGGCAAGGTGACTTCAGCAGCCACGCCCATTCGTTTAGGAGTAGCTGGACTTCCTCCACACTGCTCTGGTTGAGGTAATTGGGCACAACAAACCTTTCCCCAACCATGGAGGAGCAGAAAGGGAGAGCAGTATCAAGCAGCAAGCATTGAGGGGATTTTACGCTAAGTGCTGATTTAGCTACTTCTGTGTGGCTTTCAGCTGGTGCCCACACACTTACAGTTGTCGGACTAATAACGGTTGGTTGGCTAGGCTCTTGCTTATTCACTGATGATTGAGTAGCATCTAAGTTTTGGTCAGTTTGGCTGTTCACTTTCTGGCTAGTTTCTGATGCCGGACTGGTTACTTGAAATAGGGCAGCTACTGGTATTGAGGTAATATCTGGTTTCCTGCTGGCTGTTTGTGTTTGGGTAATAGAAAATGTTGGGGTAGTAGTTGGTGTTTGGGTTGTATAAGGTGTCTGGCTAGTAAATGCATCTTGTCTAGTCTGTAACACTTGGTTAGAAATAGTTTGCTGGTTGGCTGTTAATTCACCAGCTGGTGACTGACTAACGTCCACTAGTTGGTTGTCCTTAGGTACCTGGGTAGTCTCTACAGAGTTGTTGCCTACTATTGGGGTTAGCAAATCTCCTTGAGTAGATGTTTCTTGAGAATAATTTGTCAAATTAAAGTAATAAGCATTCCAATTAGAGCTACTGTTAAGTTTGCCATTTACTCCTGTATTGTTGCTGGTTTTGACAGAAAAATCAAGATTTTGCTCTGATTTTGGGCTATTGGCCTCATCTGTGCTGTGATTAGTTACCCAGGTACTATTTTGCAAATCCATCTCATTTGTTTGTGACACTGCACTGCCTTCACTATCTAACCCCATATGATCAGTGGGCATCACTACTTCTTGATGGTTTTCCTCAGAAAACCCCTGAGTTTCAAAGCGAGCTCTCCAGCTAGTTTCAGATCCGGTTGCAGATCCAGATTCAGATATGAATCCAGAGACAGACAATTCAGACTCAAGCCCAGATCCAAGTCCTGAAACGTCTCCTGCAAACCTCAAATGATCAGTTCCTCCAGAACCCCTACCCTTTAGAGAAGATGTGCCATTACCAGGTTTGCGTATGCGTGCTGAAATCCCTGCCGTTCCCTTTTCTGATTCACGCTCATTCTCCGGCTGTGTTGCAGGTATTATAGTGGTCAGTCGAGCTCCCTCAGTGGTCTCATCCCAAGCCTGCACAATGTTTTGGATCCCATGTCCCTCGTCAATGATCTCCGCTGCAACACTTGCAATATTGTCTGATGGTGGTTCTCCACTACCTGCTGGACTGCCAGACCCCTCATGGTCCACTGTAGGGGGAAAAGTTGTAGTGCCAGTCCACTCCCAGAACCAGGCATCAGAGGAGGCCACCCACAGGGTCAACAAAAACAAAACTTTAAACTGGGTCCTCATTTTAGGCATCATATCAAGGCTTGACCACGTCCACCAACTTGATCAGGCTCCCAGACTGAATTGTGTCATGTCCACACTGCCACTACACTCCTCACACACACTTTTCAGCTCTGTCTCCACACACTCCACTAGGCAGAGAGCAAAAGTGAAGAGGAGTGTCCCATTCAAAAGAATAAAAGGGGGAGAGCAGGAGGAGGTGCCCTCCGTATTGGCTGCCTTGGCAATATTTCCTCTCCTAACTCCCTCCTCCTTCTCCTTTTGTCACAGCAGTGAAAAGCGATCTCTCCTGCTGACTGATACCTTAGAATTACGGCAGCTCTGCCTTTCAGTGTACAATACTGATGCTTTCAGTGTTTTACAGAGAAGGCCAATTTGTTCCCCTTGACTCGTTCTCTTTGTTAAAACATGATAATGGGAAAACTACAGAACTAGCTTTAAAAGAACTGCAAACTCTGTGAAACTATACAGTGAGAGCAAAAGTTCTGCTCATGTGATTTGATGATTTCAACAAAGAACATTTGAATGCAATTTTGTGGTGAAGGTTTGAAATGTAAGGAGCTGTGCTGAACGCCCAGCTATGGATTAAACGAGTCACCTTCCATTGCAATCATGCAACCAAATATGCAGCAAAGTTGGTGTTGTGACATGTAAACATGTTTAAGTTGAATCTAACAACAATATGTTATTACAGCAGTTATTATATTATTTATGGGATTATGTGAAAATATATCTAAACACAATTAAAAACCACTAAATGTAAATTCCTTCCAGTTGAACTTCCTACAACCTCTTTCCATTTCAAACGCATGGCATTACTTCGTCATCTTCTTCCACTCTTCCTTGTCTACACTGCTCCTGCTCTACAGGGTGCCATTTATTGTCCAATACAAGTAAGACCCCTGTTGTCAGTGCTCTGTGGTTACACGTTAATCCAGGCCTTAAGTTCTTGTCCAGACTGGTTTCTCACACTGCCTATGTGATCAGTTGACTGAGACCCTCAACAACTGCTAATGGGAGATCAGTGATAAAAGGAGCAGGCGGCTTGTGCAAGTGTCTCTCTAATAGTACTGGGATTTAAAATAAAGGCCGGCATTTTTAGCACGTAAACACAGTCGCTGATGGAAAGGAACCTGGGTCATATGTGCCCGGCATGCAAACATCCCAAGAAAGGTTCCGGACGCTTTAGTTGAGATGCATAAATGTCTTGACACAAGCTTGACAACTTTATCCTGTAGCTCTCCGTCATGGCCTGGGGTCACTGATGATCCATCTGACCCCTGTCTCAATATTGGGTTTGTTTAGTCTAACAAAGGGGGAGGGTGAAAACCAGAGACATTGGAAAGTAAGACAGGGAATATTGACAACTTGCACAAAAAAAAAAT